>OX422218.1:382663190-384051315 GCA_949130495.1 Sambucus nigra | reverse complement strand
CAAAAGGACCGGGATATTGTCCCGTTTCATCATATTTTTTATAAAACTCACCACCTCTATCCGATCGAATGATTTTTACCTTTTTGCCCAATTGTCGTTCTACTTCTGTAATATAAACCTCAACCGCATTAACGGATTGGGCTTTATCATGTAACAAATACAATGTGCAATATGAGGAAAAATCATCTATAAAGTGATGAAGTATTTTTCTCCTCTAATAGAAGGAACATCAAAAGGACCATAAATATCGGTATGTATAATTTCAAGAAGCTAGGTGCTTCTTGTTGCTCCTTTCTTTGTATGTTTGATTTGTTTACCCTTAATACAGTCTACACATATGCCAAAATCAGACCAATCCAGATTATGGATAATTTCCTCTTTAATACGCCTTTCAAGTCTCTCTCTGGATATGTGTCCTAATCTTTTATGCCACAAGTAAGCAGAATTCTCATTAAATGAGAGACGTTTAGTTCTAATATTACTATGCAGAGATAATAAAGATTCCAAAAAATGAGGATCAAGATTAATTTCAAACAAGCCATTAGATAAAAAGCCCGAGCCAAAAACAGAATTGTTCTTATATAATGTAAAACCATTATTCTGAAAGTGAAAAGAAAAGCCCATTATTGAGAGTTTAGATAGGGAAATTAAATTTCTTGAAACAGTGGGTACAAAAACAGTGTCTTCAAGATTCAAATAAAGGTCAGATTGTAATTTCAAACGAAAAACTCCAATATCTTCAACTTTAGCTTTGACCCGGTTTCCCATGTAAAGAACATCTTCATTTTGCTTTATTTCCCGAATGGATAGGAAGCCCTGCATAGTATTTGAAACATGACATGTAAAACCCGAATCAATCCACCATGTGTTAGAAGAAACATCAATCAAGTTTGATTCGAAACATACATAAGCACAAAGTGTACCTTTCTTTTCAAACCAAGCTTTAGCTTTATGCAGTGTTTCTGAAAATGCCCCTTCTGGTGACAGAAGTGACTACTGCTTTTTCCTTCTTTTGATTGGAAGGACCAGGTTCATTGTTGGAAGGACCAGGACCGCTATGTCAATGTCTATAACACCAAGGCTAAATTCAATTTGCTCGCACCATTTCGACATATTAGTTCCGTCAAATTTCAAAAAGGTTGAGGATTGGGACAACAGGTTAATATCAAAATGCTCATTCTAATTGAAAATTAACACAGATAACTAAAATTACAAGGAAATGAATATATAAAAATGTCAAATTTTTATGGCAGAATTATATCAATTGTGTCAGAAATTGACCTTTAATGTTTATTAAATCACAAAACCATAAAAGCAAATATCTTTAATGGAATTTTAATACAGAAAATTATGATTTAATAAATGCATTATTGGACAATTTAATATTCAATTAATAATTCTAAAGTTGATTAAATCTATATAATATAAACTTAAAGGTGATATTTTTCGTAATGAGTCATTGGCATGTGTTTGGCACGAGACGCTTTAATCAAAATATCAAAACATTAATATTTAATATTCAATGTTATAAATCACTGGCGTGTGTTTGGCACAAGACTTATAATAATATGAATATTAAATTTAAAAGAAATAATATTTTTAACATTCGATGTTACGAATCATTGACCTGTGTTTGGCACGAGACTCATAAAAATATCAATATTCAAAAATTCGAATATATTTAATATTCCCTGTTATGAATCATTGGCCCGTGTTTGGCACAAGACTCATAAAAATAAGAAAATTAAAATAACACAAGTCTAATATCCTATTATATGAAATATATTGGCCTCTGTTTGGCAAAAATATTCAACTAAAACAGGATCATTAGAATAATTCTTATAAGACAGTTCTAGATGCAACACTTATATAAAAAAACATGAAATTTTGCCAAAAATGGAAAAAATTAGTTAGCAACATGAATCTATAGAAAATCAATCCAGAAACTCAAAACTTTCGACGGAATTAAAAATGAATTTTCTGGAGTGAGATATGATCCCCGAGATTATTTCTATAAATGGCAAATTTCGAGTTTTGATGGCCTAAACAATCTCGGATCGCTGAAAAACAGTTCATGTCACATCCAAAGGCGGTGAAAATTTGTCTTTGGCTCGTTTCCAATCAGACTACCAAGTTTCATCGCATTCGGAGCAAGTTTGGGGGTAAAAACACTATTCACCGTACGTGTTTTTCGAAATTTTTTGTTCCCGAATTGCTTGAAATTGGTAGGGTTGATTGAAAAGGAATTGATAACCATTAAAATGACATCAAAACGATATATAAATGGTTTTATCGCATCAAAATAAACAGTTTTATGTGAATCTTCAGCTGTTTTAAAATTCCTACAAATCTTGTTAAGCAAATAAACTGTTTTTAACATATTTGTTTAAACAGATTTTGAACAGATATGTTAAACAATTAGAAATAGATTAATTAACGATCAAAACTATTTTAAACAAAGCAGATTAATCAAGACAGTTTCAATATAGATTTTTAAATAAAAATCAAACAGAAAATTCTTAACAGATTGAAAATCAAACATGAATTTTAATAGATTGATAATCAACTTATAAAACAGTTCTTATTAAAATCAACCAAACACAACAGTTTTTAACGGATTGATAATCATCTTATAAAACTGTTCTTATTAAATTCAACCAATCATAACAGTTTTTAATGAAATTTAAAACTGTTCTAAATCAGATTAAAAATAATCAAATTCTTGACATAATTAAATATTTTCCATAAGAACAATTTTTCACACAATTTTATATGTAACACATATTATCTCAATCAGTGTTAAAAAAATTAACACGTAACACTACACATTATTATAACCAAATCAGTGTTACAATTGTCACGAAAATACTACTAATCACGATAAAAAAATTAGAAAACAAATAGTGCGGAATGAAAAAAAAAACTGGGTTTATCATTATATGTAGTATGATCATACGAATTTCGTAAAGGGACAGCATGGTAATATTTAAACAAGGCTCTGATATCGCATGTAAAAATAATAAGAATTATTTAGAACATGAAATTTATTCTTATATGATCTTAATATAATTATGCAATCACAAATTCATTTTTAACTACAAATTATATGGAAAAATACATTTTTCCATGAAGAATTGATTTGTTTGTAGTCCTTGATGTGTCTTGAGAAAAGCTCCTCCAAGTGATATAGAATCTTTTCAGAAAATAGACAAAATTCCAAAATATGGAAAATTTGGAAAATCAGGATTTTCCCTTCCTAGCCCAAATATATTTTTGTGTGTTCTTGTGTACCAAATGGTGGAGATTCGTTCACTATATATAGGGTGGAAGGGGACCCAAAATTCCCTTTAAAAATCGTCATCTACCATCCACCAAAATAGCTAAAGGGACTCACAATATACCAAAAGTTATGTGACCCTTGGAATAATAATTTTTCTAAGATTAATACATAAATTGAATCAAATTCGTCCCCTTATTTGGACCACACTAATTAGGAGCATTAATTAATTTATTTAATTTATAATTACAAAATTTGACCGAATTTTATAATTATTAAATAATTAAATATTAATTCTAACAAGGTATACCTGTGAATGGACTTCCTTCCGGGTCCACATAATTATAGAATCTTTTTCCCAACAAAAAAATGGCTAAACAAAGCGCATTAGACTCCACGCAAAGGCCAAACCCCCACTCCAACTTCCACCCCACATTATCTTCAATATACACAATGACCGTGGTTGCTATTGTAGCAGCAGTGTAGAAGGTGAAGAAGAACCAGTTGAAATAAACCCCTTAATCCTTAGGCCTTTGAAATTTATTAGCTCCCATTGTGGTCAAAGTAAAGCGCATACCCCCTTTCCGCATGCATGCAAGAGTCATACTAGTATATAGCATTGCATATTGCATATTTGATGGCTTTGCTGTAGCTTGACCCAATCTCACACTGTTGAGGCCTTAAGGAATCCAAGGAGGCCAATATGGTCAACATGATTGTGCCCTGCATGCATGTGTTCGATCTTATACCATGCACAAAATTTAGGCTAGAAATAATAGGCAATATGTGATTTCATAATAATAATATTAATACCCACAAAATGATGAGACAACATATCCAAACGACGGAGAAGCAACCTAATAAAGAGTCGACTATAATATCTCCCAAGACAGGGATGAGCTTGGAGCATCCATTAACAACGTTGGAGATTTGAGCAACATCTATACTCTATTGGATAAAATTCAATATAATATAATATTTTTATTATATTAATTGATGTTTTATTTTAAACATTAGTTGTTAATATTTTATTATATTTTTTGGTGTTTTATTTTAAACATAGTTTGGGTTTCAATTTTAGAAGGACGAAACATGAGCGAATGGGTGTGAAAAATATGAGAGAGTGCTCAAAATCCCTTATTGTCCCACATTGGAAGAGTAACCCAAAAAGTAGTTGTATATCAACTAAAGGACAACTAAGATTCTTAGTTGACAAGTCAAACAAGAGGCTATGATCCTATGCATTGCGGTGGTGCTTAATCACCACCAATCGCCACACGCGACACGCGGCGAGCAAAAGGGCGATTGGGCGACTTAGGGAGCATTGCGCACTTTGACGCACACTTGGCACTTCACATGTGCGCATCGTCGCTTGTAGCGTGAAAGCCTAAAGTTTTGATGAGGTAAAACAGTGTAGGGGATGCACATTCTCTTACGATGAGACGCCTAATCTGAACCGTTAGATCGAAGTTGTTCCAAACAGGCATGATCCAACGATTGCTGAGTCTCTTTATGAAGAGCTCTGACTGTTAAAGAACAGTCACATAAATGGCTATAAAAAGAGTTCCAGGCCTCTGTTTTGGACACCGAAAATTGCTAATTTTTCCTCTCTTTGCCCTCTACCTTTTGCAATTATCATATTACAAATTCAGAGTATTCTCGGTTTGATCAAACAGTACATAGTTTGAATCAAACAAACTGTTCATACACTGCATTGTATCCTGAAGGCAGATTCTATAAAACCCATTGTGTACTCGCGGTTCTGTCTCAACCAGATTGGGATAAATTTTGCCTAAAAGACAGCGTTCCCAGAACGTGCCTTGAAAGAAAATTAATTTATTATTTCGTTCTTTCCAATTCAAGATTCCAACAGTTTTAGGCAAAAATTTATATTCTTATTACTCCACTCAAATGGAAGGAAAAGTGGCACAATCTATCCAAGTCATGACTCAAGACTTAATCCGACTCGACCATTTTGATGGCGAAAATTTCACCCGTTGGCAAGAGAAAGTTATGTTCTTCCTCACATCACTAAAAACAACATACATTCTAGATGACAACCTTGAACAAATTCCCGAGCCCACACCCGAAGACACCGAAGAAATAAAGAAAAAACATGTGAAGAGGAAAGAAGACGAATTTATATGTCGAGGACATATCCTCAATGACTTGTCTCAAACTGTTTATAACGCTCATCGAATGATTCCGAAGACAAATGAATTATGGAAGGCTTTGGAGACGAAGTATCGAAATGAGGAAGCGAGCAACTGTAAGTTTCTGATTTCCAACTATATGAGTTTTAGAATGAGTAATAATAAATTTGTCGCTACACAAGCACATGAACTCCAACAAATTATTGGTGACCTTAAAGCCGCTGGAATTAATCTTCAAGATGAATTTCAAGTAGGGGTGATTGTTTCAAAACATCCATCCTCTTGGAATGGCTTTAAGAAGAAAATTAATCATGATGAAATGACTTATAATGTGGAATCCCTTATTCATCACCTTCGTATTGAAGATGATACTCATATTCGAGAAAAGAATGATGAACAAGGTGAGGGTCATTCAAAAACCAATATGGTTGAGGATCAAAAATCCAAGATTACCAAAGACTCAAAATATAAAGCAAAGAATGATTCAAAATTCAAGAACCAATGTGTAAATAAGGAAAAGAAGGGAAAATGTTTCTTCTGTGACAAACCGGGCCACTATTCTCGAGAATGTCGTCTTAAAAAGAAGGAATTTAAGGAAAAACAAGGGTCAAAGGAAACCAACAATGTTGAAGATATTATTTCTACTATATGCGAAGAAAATTCAATTGATAATAAAAGTGGACGGTGGCTAGATACCGGCACAACGGTCCACATATGCAAAGACCACTCTTCATTCAAAACATATAAAGAAATTAATGGAAAATAAGTGAAGATGGCAAATAATCTTCGCACCAATGTAGTTAGAAAAGGCACAGTGGAATTGAAGCTAACTTCTGGAAATACACTTACTCTAATTGATGAACTTCATGTACCTGATATGTGTAAAAATCTTGTGTCCGAGGACCTTCTCAATAAGAGAGGTTTCAAACTAGTGTATGAGTCTGATAAGTTTGTCTTGTCTAAGAATGGACAATTTATTGGCAAAGGGTACTCTTGTAAGGGCATGATCAAAATTAATGTAATCAATGATATTAGTTCTGCTTATACGGTTGAGTCTATTTCTTTATGGCATTGTAGATTAGGTCATGTGAATTATAAAAGTATAAAAAATATGACTAATCTCGGATTTTAAATTTGATAACCTTTCTAAATGTGAAATTTGTGCTCAATCGAAGATAACTAGAAAGTCGTTCAAATCTGTTGAGAGGACATCTGAAATGCTTGATCTTATTCATAATGATGTATGTGATATGAAGTGTAATATGACTCGTGGTGAAAATAAATATTTCTTAACTTTCATTGATGATTACTCTAAGTATGCATATACATATTTACTTAAAAGTAAAGATTAAGTTTTCTAGAAATTTCTATTTTTTAAAGCAGAAGTTGAAACTCAACAAAATCCGAAAATTATAGTCCTACAATCCAATAGGGGTGGTGAATATTACCCGAGTGAGTTTATACAATTTTGTAATACTTATGGGATAATCCATCAAGTTACGACGCCTTATACGCCACAACAAAATGAAACGATGGAAAGGAAAAATAGGAATTTAGTTAAAATGATAAATGCAATGTTAATCAGTTTTGGTTTACCTTTGTCGATGTGGGTAGAAGCGGTTTTATCCGCATGTTATATTTTAAATAGAGTTCCATTGAAAAACAAGGATGTTACACCATACGAATTATGGTTTAATCGTAAGCCTAATCTTAGACGTCTTAAAGTTTGGGGATGTGTTGCTTATGTAAGAAAACCCGAACCTAAAAGACCTAAACTAGGAAACAGGACTTACAAATGTGTTTTTATTAGATACTCTAGTAACAATACGACTTATATATAGATTTTTAAATCTTGAAACTAAAGAAATCATTGAGTCGGTAGATGTGCAATTCTTTTAACATATAACAAAGTTTAGTACTTTGAATCAAGGTTTAGAAAATAATAATCTGACTATTGACTCCTCAACTTTAGAAGAAAATTCACAATCAATATCTTCTTTGGAAATAATGAATGGCATTGAACTGCGAAGGAGTAAAAGATAAATAACTGAAAAAACATTTGGGCTTGACTTTATTATTTATTTAGTTGAAGGGGATTTAAATGATACTAAGAACAAAAATAAATTTGTTCTTAATGTAGAAGATAAACTGACAACATTTCATGAAGCAGTAACATGTAGGGATGTTGTCTTTTGGAAAGAAGTAATAAATGATGAAATGAACTCAATTTTGTCAAATCAAACTTCGGTTATTTCTGATCTTCCCCCTCGGGCTAAACCTATTGGGTGCAAATGGATATTTAAAAGAAAATTAAATACGGATGGTTCTATAAATAAATTTAAGACAAGACTATTTGCTAAAGGCTATAAGCAAAAACATGGAATTGATTACTTTGATACATATGCTCCTATTGCTCGAATCACTTCCATTAGGATATTAATATCTCTTGCTTCTATTCATAATTTAGTTATTCATCAAATGGATGTTAAAACTTCATTTTTAAATGGTGATTTAGAAGAAGAGATTTACATGGAACAACCTGAAGGGTTTGTCCTGCCTAGCTAAGAAAAGAAAGTGTGTAAACTGGTTAAATCTCTTTATGGCCTTAAACAAGCTCCTATGCAATGGCATGAGAAGTTTAATAATATTGTTATATCCCATGGATATAAAGTTAATGATGCCGACAAATGTATGCACAGTAAATTTGAAAATGGCATTGGTGTTATTATTTGCTTATATGTGGATGACATGTTAATATTTGGGTCTAATCTCAAATATGTTGAAGAAACCAAAAGGTTTCTTTCATCAAAATTTGATATGAAAGATCTTGGAGAAGCTGATGTGATTTTAGGAATCAAAATTGTGAGAAAGTATAGTTATTTAGCATTATCTCAATCTCATTATATAGAAAAAGTTCTTAAAATATATAATAATTTTGAACTCAAGCCAGCTACTACACCAGTGGATCTTAGTATCAAATTAATGAAAAATACTGGGCGTGCTATGGACCAACTTAAATGTGCTAGTATTATTGGGAGTCTAATGTATGCCATGCATTACACTAGACCAGACATTGCTTATGCAGTGAGTGTCTTGTGTAGATTTACAAGTAATATAGGACAAGAGCACTGGAATGCGATTTCTAAGGTACTTAGATACCTGAAGAGGACTTCGGATTATGGCTTACATTATGTAGGATATCCATCTGTTTTAGAAGGATATAGTGATTCATGTTGGAATAATCTTGAATCAAAATCCAAGTCAACTACTGGTTGGATTTTTACGCTAGGAAGAGCAGCTATCTCTTGGGGATCCAGGTAACAAACATGTGTATCAGATTCAACAATGCAATCTGAATTTATAGCCCTAGAAGATGCATGTAAAGGAGTAGAATGGCTTAGAAATGTGTTTTATGATATTCCTTTATGGAAAAAGACATCTCCTTCTATTATGATAAGTTGTGATAACCAAGCCACAATTTATAAGTTTCGAACAAAACTTACAACGAAAAATCTAGACATATTAGTCTAAGGAATCAAATTATAAGAAAATTACTCAAAGAAGGAGTAATTACAGTTGACTATTTTAAAACGAACAAGAATTTAGCAGATCCTCTAACTAAATGTCTTGTTAGTGAGATGATATATATCACCTCAAAAGGAATGGGACTAATGCCTATTAAATAACACAACTATATTTAATGGGAACCCAACCTAATCTTGAAAATATAGATAGATTTCAACGTGGTACAAACAAGTTAAATTATAGTTATGGAAACATTAGGAATTTTATACAAAAGCTCCATTCCTATATGCCTAGTGTTGGTTTTCTGCATGTTATAGGATGACGGTTACTTCTTAATAAATCATATAAGTGTGACTCGCAGAATCACTAAAGTTGATTTACCTATACGAGTGTCGAAAGTGTGGCCTCTTTCTATGGAATCAAGACCGATCCTAAAGCGCTCGTGAAATCAGGATTAGCACAAGGCTATAAAAGTGCATGCTTGAAGAACACTTATAAACTCAAAAATTGGTATGTGTGATTGTTCCGGCTAGTCTCAAAAGGTCATTGGTTCAAGATACGTTCACCACAGAACCTTGATGATGCTTTGAATTATTTACACTATATGGAAGTTCAAGTCCGAAAGATACTTCTCATTTATGTACTAGATTTTAGCGATAGTGCCAAAAGTTATTTATTGTCCGTTTGTTTTGCTCTCTTGTGTATATTGAAATTGGTGGGGGAATGTTGGATAAATTTTAATATAATATAATATTTTTATTATATTAATTGATGTTTTATTTTAAACATTAGTTGTTAATATTTTATTATATTTTTTGGTGTTTTATTTTAAACATAGTTTGGGTTTTAATTTTAGATGGAAGAAACATGAGCAAATGGGTGTGAAAAATATGGGAGTGCTCAAAATCCCTTATTGTCCCACATTGGAAGAGTAACCCAAAAAGTAGTGGTATATCAACTAAAGGACAACTAAGATTCTTAGTTGACATGTCAAACAAGAGGCTATGATCCTACACATTGCGGTGGTACTTAAGCACCACCAATCGCGACACACGACAAGCGTAAGCGCGACACACGGCGCGTGTAAGGGCGATTGGGCAACTTAGGGTGCATTGCGCACTTTGACGCGCTTTTGGCACTTCGCACGTGCGCATCGTCGCTTGGAGCGTGGGAGCCTAAAGTTTTGACAAGGTAAAATAGATTAATGGTTGTGGTTAAACAATCCGATCAAAGGGTTTAAAATCCGAAATGACTTGATCTGAACCGTTAGATGAACTTGTAGCGTTTCGTGTAGGGGATGCCCATTCGCTTACGATGGGATGCCTAATCTGAATCGTTAGATCGAAGCTGTTTCAAACACGCACGATTCAATGGTTGCTGAGTCTCTTCATGAAGAGCACTGACTATTAAAGAACAATCATAGAAATGGCTATAAAAAGAGTTCCAGGCCTCAGTTTTGAACACCGAAAATTGCTAATTTATCCTCTCTTCGTCCTCTACCTTTTGGCATTATCATATTACAAATTCAGAGTGTTCTCGGTTTGATCAAATAGTTAATAGTTTGAATCAAACAAACTATTCATACACTGCATTATATCCTGAAGGCAGATTCTATAAAACCCATTGTGTACTCGTAATTTTGTCTCAACCGGATTGGAAGAAATTTTGCCTATAAGACAGCGTTCCCAGAGCGTGCCTTACAAAAAAAATCAATTTATTATTTCGTTCTTTCCATTTCAAAATTCCAACATACTCTTCACATTGAATTCATTTATTAGATAGACAATAAGGTTTCCCGTCCACCCTGATGATGTAAGTGTCAATCCTGCTACAGTTGTTGCATATATTATTTCCAATAAAAACACCACATGAGTTATAAATAGGAGTCATGTGTATAAACACATAAATGCATATGGATGCATGTGTTTTATGTTTTTGATGGGGGGGGGGGGAGAGTGACACCTATGATGACGGGGAAGGTAATCCAGTTGCCTCGTCTTTAATCAGAGGTGGAGAATTCTGTGTCTCTGTGAATAGAGAGAAGATCATTGTCCAAGGTGCAACACAACTGTCGTAACGTATAGAGCGAGTGGTAACAGTCACCGCTACTATGTCATCAATTTCTAATGAAAGAAGTTTTATAATGTCCAAATTTCCAATTGTGCTTTTTTTTTGTCTGCTGAGAAGTGGCGGAGCCAGGCACAATAGGAAATTTTCAGGAGTTCGGGGGTCGGATGTAATAACCCTTTTGAGTAATTGATTTTATATTAATTTTCCATGTGAGGTAATAATATAAAATATTGGATAATGGAGTAAATATCATTTAAGCGAGTTAACAAATAATATTTACTAGATTGTTGCATATTTACTATTACATGTATGTAAATATCATCATGTTACATTTTATAGTGTCGTGCGCTTTAAACGACATTTGTGGTTTAAATGAAGCCAAAACTTGAAATGATTTAGATATTTTCCTAATGCCAATTTAAAGGGCGCGGTGAGTCCCGAAATAGTCGAGATAGTCAAAATAAGTGCCATATTGTATTTTGGTTTCCAGGCACTTATGACCGGTTATGACTTAAATGTGTAGTTACGAGTCATTTTTATGGACTATTAACAATTTAAGATGGGAATTAAGGATAAAGGCACGTTAAAGTCTTGCACCTCATTCTTATTTCTTAAGTGTGTATTTCCTAAAACTAGAGAGAGAGAGAGAGAGAGAGAGAGAGAGAGAGAGAGAAGAAGAGAATTGTGGAGAAAAAGAGAAGAAAGAGAATAGAAGTGAAAATTGAAGCTAGGAGTTATTACTACCATACGAAAATCTGAGATTGCAAGCTAAGGCAAGTCTCTTACTTGCTAAAATATGATTAGGGTGAATAAATGGTATTGATGGTTGTGTATTTGAAATGATTTAACAATTTTGGGGTTTTAAGGAAATTGTAGCGTTTGAACCCTTAGAATTCAATTTAGATGGTTTTTATGTGGATAAAAATAGTTAGGATGCATTTGTGATTGTTTTGGGGTTGAATTAATGATGTTGTTTGGAGGAGAAATGGAATTTTGAAAAAAAACTAGGGTTCATAACCTGTAACCCCATACTTGGCAAAATTCGCCAGGGCGAATCGATTCGCCCTTTTTGCAAATCGATTCGCTAAGGGTTGAGGCTACAGGTCTGTGGATCCGAATCGATTTGGGTTAAGGCCAAATAGATTCTGCCGGAGATAGAAGGTTTATTTCCTCAACCGATTCAATTCTCTTTTGGGCGAATTGATTCGCTACCTGGGGCGAATCGATTCGGCCCTCGGGCGAATCGATTCGAAATCCTGCTGTTTTAGGAAATTTTCTTAACTTAGTTTTAGCTATTATCTTGTAGGTTTAGGACCTACGAACCTTCTTTTATGAAGTAAATTAGTGTTCTAGAGTCTTAGATTAGTTAGGTAACTACCCTATATTGGAAAGGGAATAAATGCGACTTATTCGAGGGATTATCACATAGATGATTAGGTAGTTTCTCCACTTTAGCAAGCTAGTTTGATATTAAGAGATACATGGTCATATATAGGGGAACTTTCGAGATGTGATTGAGGTATATTAGACTTGGTGGCTTTTAGTAACGTCGTTAATTCTCGGAGACTAATTTGGGAAGTTATTAAACGTTGAAGTTTATAATGATAACATTAAAAGATTATGGTTCCGGATATAACGAAATGTATATCTTAAATTGGGAATAAATTGTAAATGTTAATTTACATAAACACACCTCTCTAAATGCTATCATAGGGGAAGGACGCGCATGAGGTGAAGTCCCCTGGCTAGTGAATGCAGGGTGAATATAGTTCTCGTCCATAGGACCGATTATTATATACATTGTGTGATTTTTATTTCGAAGTGAGGTAATTCCGGGTGTGGTTATGACTCACTGTCGAAGGTTTATGGCCACTTCCTGACGTCACGCGATGTAGGATGACCAAGTTGTCTTGTGTGATAGGCCCTGGAAGATGATAGCTATTTAGGGGCGCGTCCAGTGGGGAAACTCGGAAGGACGGTCTTACAATCGTTATATATTGTTTAATATAACTATTCTTATTCAAATGGGATTAAATTGATGACAAAGCACACTATGAATTAACTTTCTTGAATACGTTTCCTAATGAGATATGGAACGGTGTAATGAAATGGTGTATAAAGGATAATGAATCTTAGTTAATAATATTTTATTCATACCCTCTACTATAATTGAATTGGGATTATGGTCATTATAGTTTCTTTAGTTTATGCTCTTAGATTGAGTAGTTAGATTCTTATCATGATTGATGATGATTAACTGTTCATGACTGTCATACTCTTTATTCATCTGGTGATTATATTAAATCGGGCCCTGGCCCGTGCATATTTGTTATTTTGCATGAATCTTATTTTCGCTTAGGTGCTCCGCCGCAAGGACGCCCTTCATTGACTTTACTATTCCAGTTTCTTGGAGTTGTAACACCTTGCGGATGTTACGGGACATTTTGTTATAGACGCCTCCATTTTTTTGTATTCTACTTATGATCGGTTTATCTATTTGGGCGTGTGGCCCAAGCTTTTGTACTTTCCTAATGCAATGTATTATGTAACTTAATTAACTTGTTTTATATGGGATGTAAGAGACTGTTAACCGACAGCTTATTTGGTTATTGTGTTATATATATACTGTTCGATCTAATCCCGGTAGTTATTTCATCCACTTTTTTTTCATATTGGGTTGTTTAAATGATTTCTTTAACTTACAAAATAAATTTTGACAATCTGTTTTTCTAAAATAGTGGGTGGTTATCTCGTACACTTATTATATTATGTGATCCTAAGAATGGACCATCTATGATTCCTGCCATTATTGGAGTATCGGGTTGGCCGCCTCTTATTTTATTAAGTGGGTTGTCACACTGGAGCGCCAAATTTGTTTTTGAGGATTACTTATAATAATTTTTTGAATGCATAGAAAATTACATATTAATAAATGAATTATAATTATTTCAAAAATTAAACATCATTACAAAACGAGTCTAATACAAGTTCATACAAAAATAGATAGTTGTCATTAATTTCAACAACATTAATATAATGGATAAGTATTAATTTCAACAACTCCATGCGCACAAATTTATTACTACAAACCAATAACAACAAAATTTATAATAATATTAAAATGGGTAAAGCAAAAAATAAGCATATTTTCATAATTTCAATAAACCCTAACAATGAATATTTGCTACACAAAATTTCAACAAATCTTAACAACCTTGACAATAGATATTTGCTAAAAAAAGAAGAAAAAGTAAGAGGAAGAACAAAGATATAATAAACCTTAGATAAAATGGATAGAGGTTGAAGAACAAATATTTATTTAATGTGAAAATTTAACACAAATATATGTAAAAAAAGAAGTTATTTACCCGAGCTAGTCTGGGACTGTGCCCAGGTCAGCTGCAAAATGGCTCCGCCACTGCTGCTGAGCACTAATTGCACCTCTAAGCGCTAATAAATATTACATAAAGAGGGTCACATATACTAAGTAGCATGTAATCCGCACGATGCGCGGACGTATTATAATATTTTATAAAAATATATAAATAATTAAAAATAAATTAATTAATTTAAAAAATATTGTATAATAAGACTATTTATTAGGATAAATAAATTAAAATTTCAACTAAATAATGGTGTAGATAAATTTGCAATAATAGAACAAATGAAAACAAACCTCCATTGCCTAATAGAATTTTGGATTTTCCTTCTTGTGAACCTTAGCCTCGTTGCAAGGGATATTCTCATTAACATATAATGATGAGATAATGTATTTACATTAATATATAATGATGAGATAATGTAGTGCAAGGTGAACGTTCAGTTGTGGAGTATGAGGAGGAATTCATTCATTTAGCTAGCTTTGTGCCGGACAAGGTGTCTCCGGAGGAAAGAAGAATGTCCAAGTTCATTGGAGGATACGGCAACACTTGCTGGGTAATCCAGCTTTACAAACATTTGGGGATGTGATGAACGCCGCAGTACTCCATTGTCAAGATCATCGGTTGCATGTTCAAGGTAGTGAGAAAGCTTCAGTTGTGGGGCAAGCAAGTAAGCCTGGAGGCAATGGTGCAGGAGGTAGAGCACTACCCTCGTCCCAATCATCGGGAGGTAAGCAAAAGGAAAGATATGCCCAACAAGGGGAATTGTTCAAAAGGCAGCGTTTCAGGGGATTTAATTTCGGAGGCGGAAATTTCAAGCTAGGTCAAGGTGCCCAGCAACAGCAGCAGGTGGGCCAGGCAGGTAGGAGTAACAATGGGGGTCGTGGCCATCCGGGCCAAGGCGTTGGGAAGTTTAGAAATAATAGGGGCAGAAATCAGGAAAATATGATGGGCCATTATTTTCAATGTAGGGAGCCGGGTCATTATAAGAAATCGTGTCCGCTATAATCGGGGGACAGTTTCCTAAAATTACACAGCATCAGTAGGCCCAGCTACAGGTGCCAGTGCCTAATCCACTCATCCCTTCGCAATAGGGGCAACTACAGTATGGGTGTGTTTACCACATCCAGGATGCTATGCTTCCTCCATCCCTACCAGCGCCGCTAGCTATTGAGGGTAAGTTTCCCATTCAGGGGTATATGGGTCATGTATTGTTTGATACGGGTGCGACACACACGTTTATTTCTAGAAGTTTTGCTCAATCGACATAACTAATTAAATCTGCAGAATGTACTTTCACTAGTGTTGAATCTTCTATGGGTGATGGTTCACTCATTTTCTTTATCTATAAACGAGTAGAAATAAATCTTGGTAACTTGTGTTTTGAGGCCGATTTTCTCGTCCTTGATATGGTTAGGTATGATGTAATTCTGGGTATGGATGGGCTAGTAAAATATCACGCGATAGTAAATTATTATGGGAAGACTATAGTTTTTTCCATCCCGGGGCAAGAGATGTTTTTAGTGGCTATGCCTCGTTCAGAGGGAGGTTCTAGCAATTATCTGTATTGTATTGGGGAGGATACTTCTCATGATGTAGTCATTTCCTTAGATTCAATTTCGATTGTTAGGGAATTCGACGATGTTTTTTGGAAAATACCGGGTTTGCCCCCAAGTAGGGAGATTGAGTTTCTGATTGATTTAGCACCGGGAATGCGACCGATTGCTAGAGCTCCATATCGTATGGCTCCTATTGAGATAAGGGAGTTAAGAGAGTGGATTCAGAAGTTTTTAGAACATGGGTTTATTAGGCATAGTACGTCGCCATGGGGCGCTCCTGTGTTATTTATGAAGAAAAGAGATGGTTCTCTCTCATTGTGTGTTGATTACAGAGAGTTAAATAAAGTCACCATTAGGAACAAATACCCATTACCTCAGATTGATGATTTGTTTGATCAACTTAGGGGAGCGTCGTACTTCTCTAAAATAGATTTGAGGATGGGGTATCATCAGTTAAGGATACGAGAGCAGGATGTGTCCAAAACTGCGTTTCTAACTAGATATGGGTCCTAAGAATTTATGGTTTTGCCTTTTGGACTAACCAATGCCCCCGCAGTGTTTATGGACCTTATGAATGAGTATTTCAAGACTTCCTGGACCAGTTTGTTATCGTGTTTATTGATGACATCCTAGTGTATTCTCAAACGGAAGCCGAGCATGCTACTCATTTACGGTTGGTCCTGCAGACGTTGAGGGATCATCAATTTTATACCAAATTTGAGAAGCGTGGTTTTTGGCTGCAGGAAGTATAGTTTCTAGGTCACATTGTGACAGCTCAGGGTATTTTGGTAGACCCGAGTAAAGTTGTTGTGGTGAGGGAATGGGGTCAGCCCACGACACCTATCGAGATTCGCAGTTTTCTGGGTTTGGCAGGCTATTACCACAGATTTATCAAGGGTTTTTCTAAGATTGCTAGCCCTTTGATAAATTTAACCCGGAAGGGAGTGAGGTTTGTTTGGGATGATTCTTGTCATTTAGCTTTCGACGAGATGAAAGATAAGTTAGCTTCTGCTCCTGTGCTTGCGTTACCAAGGTCGGGTTTATAATATTTGTTCTTTATAGACGCATCTCTGCAAAGGTTAAGAGGCGTATTACAGTAAGAACATCGGGCTATTGCTTATGCTTCTTTCAAGCTAAATCCCCATGAGAATAATTATCTCGTTCATGATTTAGAACTTGCTGCAGTGGTTTTTTACTTAAAGATTTGGAGACATTACCTCACGGGGGAGAAGTTTAGCCTCCTCACGGACCATAAATCATTGCAATATTTATTTTCGCAGAAGGATTTGAATATGCTACAATGTCGGTGGTTAGAGTTTGTGAAGGACTACCAATTTGAGATATATTATCACCCGGGCAAGGCTAATGTAGTGGCGGATGTGTTGAGTAGGAAACCCGATGATGAGTTAGCAAGGGTATGGAAGGCTAAATGGAAGGAACTTAGCCAATAGGACGAGGTTATAAGGGCATTTATGTCAGTGTTAACTATCACACCTATGATAGTGTCAAGGTTTGTTGAAGCCCAAGGGAGGGATAAAGGTTACCAGGACAAGATGCACCAATTGTTAATCGAGGGAGTGGAATCCTACTCTATAAGTTCTGAGGGTGGGTTACGTTTTCACGGAAGACTTATTGTTCCGGATGAAGGGGAATTAAGGCGGACCGTAATGACAGAATGTCATGGGTCCAAGTTTGCAGTACATCCTAGAAATGACAAAATGTACCAAGATATGCGCCGTCAATATTGGTGGGTGGGTATGAAACGGGACATTTCTAAATACGTTTCCCAATGTACTACTTGTCAATTGGTGAAACTAGATCATCAACGACCGACGGGATTGCTACAACCCTTGGAAATACCGATATGGAAGTGGGAAAGCATCTTGATGGATTTCATCACGGGGTTGCCAACGTCGCAAAGAGGTCATGATTCCATTTGGGTTATCGTTGACCATTTGACTAAGTCAGCACATTTCTTACTGGTACGTACTGATTTTAATACTGCTCGTTATGCCCAGTTATTTATTTCGGAGATCATTAGACTTCACGGGGTGTCCATTAATATAGTCTCCGATCGAGACAAAATTTTTGTTTCTTATCTTTGGCGAAGTTTCCAAGAAGCTATGGTAACCGAATTGAAGTTGAGTTCCTCTTATCACCTTCACACAGATGGGCAGACATAAAGAGTCAACCAAATATTGGAGTATATGCTCAGAATGTGTGTGCTTGATTTCAAAGGAGGTTGGGAACAATACCTTCCCTTGGTCGAATTTGCTTATAATAATTCATACCAATTCACTATTGGGATGACACCTTATGAGTCATTATATGGTCGATTGTATCACCTACTTGTTGGTTAGAAGTAGGAGATAATAAATTTCTTGGACCTGAAATGATCCAGGATACTTCTTTGAAGATTGAACTCATTCAAAATCGCATCCTAATTGCTCAGGATCGTCAAAAGAGTTATGTCAATGTGAATAGAAGGCATGTGGAGTTAGAGGTTGGAGATCAAATTTTGGTACGAGCATCGCCAATGAAGGGTATAAAGCGATTTGGGAAGAAATGAAAGCTTGCGTCGCGCTACGTTAGACCTTTTCCTATTATTACTGAGGTAGGCCCAGTAGCGTATCAACTTGCCTTACCGGAACACTTACAACAAATTCATGATGTGTTTCATGTTTCATCCCTAAAAGAGTACCAAAGGTGTGAAGGAGCACACTGGCACATTCCCTTGGATGATATCGAATTGCAACCCGATGTTTCATACGAGGAACAACCAGTTGCAATCTTAGAGCATGGGGAGCATAGGTTAAGATCTCGAGTGGTGCCCTTGGTTCGGGTTCAATGGGGTCATCACAATGCCGAGGAATCAACGTGGGAGCATGAGGACGATATGCAAGAAAAGTATCCACATCTCTTTTTACATGGTACACCTGAATTTTGAGGGCAAAATTCCCTTATAGGGGGGGGGGGGGGGGAGTATATAATAACCCTTACTTTTGAGTAATTGATTTTATATTAATTTTCCATGTGAGGTAATTGTATAAAATATTGGATAATGGAGTAAATACCATTTAAGTGAGTTAACAAATAATATTTACTAGATTGTTGCATATTTACTGTTACGTGTATGTAAATATCATCATGTTACATTTTATAGTGTCTTGCGCTTTAAACGACATTTGTGGTTTAAATGAAGCCAAAACTTGAAATGATTTAGATATTTTCCTAATGCCAATTTAGAGGGCGCGGTGAGTCCCGAAATAGTCGAGATAGTCAAAATAAGTGCCATATTGTATTTTGGGTTCCAGGCACTTTTGACCCGTTATGACTTAAATGTGTAGTTACGAGTCATTTTTATGGACTATTAACAATTTAAGATGGGAATTAAGGATAAAGGCACGTTTAAGTCTTGCACCTCATTCTTATTTCTTAAGTGTGTATTTCGTAAACCTAGAGAGAAAGAGAGAAGAAGAGAATTGTGGAGAAAAAGAGAAGAAAGAGAAGAGAAGTGAAGATTGAAGCTGGGAGTTGTTACTACCATAGGAAAATATGAGATTGCAAGCTAAGGCAAGTCTCTTACTTGCTAAAATATGCTTAGGGTGAATAAATGGTATTGATGGTTGTGTATTTGAAATGATTTAACAATTTTGGGGTTTTAAGGAAATTGTAGTGTTTAAACCCTTAGAATTTAATTTAGATGGTTTTTGTGTGGATCAAAATAGTTAGGATGCATTTATTATTGTTTTGGGGTTGAATTAATGATGTTGGTTGGAGGAGAAATGGAATTTGGGAAAAGAAACTAGGGTTCATAACCCGTATCCCCATACTTGGCAAATTCGCCAGGGCGAATCGATTCGCCCTTTTTGCGAATCGATTCGCTAAGGGGTGAGGCTACAGGTCTGCGGATCCGAATCGATTCGGGTTAAGGCCGAATCCATTATGCCGAAGATAGAAGGTTGATTTCCTCAACCGAATTGATTCCCTTTTGGGAGAATCGATTTGAAATCCTGTTGTTTTGGGAAATTTTGCTTGACTTAGTTTTAGTTATTCTCTTGTAGGTTTAGGACCTAGGAACCTTCTTTTATGAAGTAATCTTAGTGTTCTAGTATCTTAGATTAGT
Organism: Sambucus nigra; assembly: GCA_949130495.1. NCBI lineage: Eukaryota > Viridiplantae > Streptophyta > Magnoliopsida > Dipsacales > Adoxaceae > Sambucus > Sambucus nigra. The sequence goes on along the minus strand of OX422218.1, from coordinate 384,031,225 downwards.
TTGGTAACTACCCTATATTGGAAAGGGAATAGATGGGACTTATTCAAGGGATTATCACATAGATGATTAGGTAGTTTCTCCCCTTTTGCAATCTAGTTTGATATTAAGAGATGTAGGGTCATATATAGGGGAACTTTCGAGATGTGATTGAGGGTATATTAGACTTGGTGGCTTTTAGTAACGTCATTAATTCTCGGAGACTAATTTGGGAAGTTATTAAACGTTGAAGTTTATAATGATAACATTAAATGATTATGGTTCCGGATATAACGAAATGTATATCTTAAATTGGGAATAAATTGTAAATGTTAATTTACATAAACACACCTCTCTAAATGCTATCATAGGGGAAGGACGCGCATGAGGTGAAGTCCCCTGGCTAGTGAATGCAGGGTGAATATAGTCCTCGGCCATATGACCAATTATTATATACATTGTGTGATTTTTATTTCAACGTGAGGTATATGGCCACTTCCTGATGTCACGCGATGTAGGATGCCCAGGCTGTCGTGTGTGATAGGCCCTGGAAGATGATAGCTATTTAGGGGCGCGTCCAGTGGGGAAACTCGGAAGGATGGTCTTAGAATCATTATATATTGTTTAATATAACTATTCTTATTCAAATCGGATTAAATTGATGACAAAGCACGCTATGAATTAACTTGCTTGAATACATTTCCTGGTGAGATATGGAACGGTGTAATGAAATGGTGTATAAAGGGTAGTGAATCTTAATTAATAATATTTTATTCATACCCTCTTGTATAATTGAATTGGGATTATGGTCATTATAGTTTCGTTAGTTTATGCTCTTAGATTGAGTAGTTAGATTCTTATCATGATTGATGATGATTAATTGTTCATGACTGTAATACTCTTTATTCATCTGGTGATTATATTAAATCGGGCCCTGACCCGTTCATATTTGTTATTTTGTATGAATCTTATTTTCGCTCAGGTGCTCCACCGCAAGGACGCCCGCATTGACATTCCTATTCCAGTGTCTTGGAGCTGTAACACCTTGCGGATGTTACGGGACATTTTGCTATAGACACCTCCATTTTTTTGTATTCTACTTATGATCGCTTTATCTATTCGGGCGTGTGGCCCAAGCTTTTGTACTTTCCTATTCCAATGTATTTTGTAACTTAATTAACTTTTTTTATATGGGATGTAAGAGACTATTAACCGACAGCTTATTCAGCTATTGTGTTATATATATACTGTTCGATCTAATCCCAGTAGTTATTTCATCCACTTTTTTTTTCATATTGGGTTGTTTAAATGCTTTCTTTAACTTACAAAATAAATTTTGACAATCTGTTTTTCTAAAATAGTGGGTGGTTATCTCGTACACTTATTATATTATGTGATGCTAAGAATGGACCATCTATGATTCCTGCCATTATTGGAGTATCGAGCTATCCACCTCTTATTTTAATAAGCGGGTTGTCACACGAGTGCGCCAATTTTTTTTATAGGATCACTTATAATAATTTTTTGAATGCATAGAAAAATACATATTAATAAATGAATTACAATTATTTCAAAAATTAAACATCATTACAAAACGAGTCTAATATAAGTTCATACAAAAATAGATAGTTGTCATTAATTACAACAAAATTAATTTAATGGATAAGTATTAATTTCAACAACTCCATGCGCAAAAATTAATTACTACAAACCAATAACAACAACATTTATAATAATATTAAAAGGGGTAAAGCAAAAAATAAGCATATTTTTAGAATTTCAAAAAACCCTACCAATGAATATTTGCTACACAAAATTTCAACTAATCCTAACAAACCCCGACGATAGATATTTGCTAAAAAAAGGAGAAAAATTAAGAGGAAGAACAAAGATATAGTAAACCTTAGATAAAATGGATAGAGGTTGAAGGACAAACATTTATTTAATGTTAAAATTTATCTCAAATATACGTAAAAATAAATAAAAAAAAGTTATTTACCGGAGCTAGTCTGGGTCTGTGCCCAGGTCAGCAGCAAAGTGGCTCCGCCACTGCTGCTGCGCACTAATTGCACCTCTAAGCGCTAATAAATGTTACATAAAGAGGGTCACATATACTAAGTATCATGTAATCCGCACGATGCGCGGACGTATTATAATATTTTATCAAAATATATAAATAATTAAAAATAAATTAATTAATTCAAAAAATATTGTATATTAAGACTATTTATTAGGAAAAATAATTAAAATTTCAACTAAATAATGGTGTAGATAAATTTGCAATAATAAAACAAATGAAAACAAACCTCCATTGCCTAATAGAATTTTGGATTTTCCTTCTTGTGAACCTTAGCCTTCGTTGCAAGGGTTATTTACATTAACATATAATGATGAGATAATGTATTATGTGTAAGTGTAGAGTTTATTAGAGGAACCTTTAGCACGAGCCATGGATGAAATTTGCGGAAAAAACATGACCTGATCGAATGAATCAAACACAATCATAAAGTGAACAACTTCAAATAAATCACGTATTTCTTACCACAATTAGCTCAGTGGCCAATTGTTATTTTTTTAAAATCAAAGATTCAATTAAAATAGTTACTTATTATTTCCATCGACTTAAAGAAATATCGTATGTCAACATTAAAAAAGAGGTTAATCTCCAAACTCCACAACAACAAAAATTCTCTTCTGAACGCCACAACTGACTCCCCTTTCTTGCAAAATTAGTTCCCCTTCGAGCTTTCCAACCCCTCTTCCGTCGACTCTATGTGCAAAGCCCTAGCGAAACACGGACAAAATATCGGAACCAAACCCATAAAAATAAGACTGTTGATTAGACTTTATAAAGACCGAATTACGGCGGCTCCTCATTAAATGGGTGTTCGATTAAAAAGTTGCGATTTTTCACAAACTTGATTTTAAAAAAGTCAATATCACACAATTTTGCGAAAAATAGGAATAAGCGATAAATTAGCGTAACCTTCTCTGATACCAATTTGAAAACGTGAGTAGACAAATTGTATCAGAAAGTAAATCCTCGAAAAATCAGGATCACGCGATAAATTAGCGTAACCCGCTATGATACCAGTTTGTAAAGACCGAATAACGGCGGCGTGATAATTGATTAAATTTAAATTTGCAAGTTTCCAAGTAACCCTTATTTAATTAGAGTCTACTTTTAAATCAAATAAATTCAGCCCCTAAACATGTATCTAAATCAACCCATCAAAAATTAAAGCATGCGACACAGTAAATATGCTGAGACACAGATTTCAAGAAAAAAACCTTTCGGGTAAAACCTTTATTTCACTATGAATATATAAATCGCAACTTACAATTACATAGAGAAATATGAATGGATTAACGCGCATCCAACCCACAAAGACACGCAGTCTTGAACTCAACAAGAGAATACACGCAGCACCTTCTAAGGACTCGCAACCCAAACAACAAAGGAAGAACCGCAGCTCTCCTCAATGACACGCAACCATAACACTTTGTAGAGACTCCCTTAGAAATGACATGCATCCCTCGATTGTAAAGATCTCCCCACAAAGGTTGAACAATAGCAAAGCTTGTCTTCTAGGGTTCCAAAGGATTCACAAAAGTAATTGGGATTTTTTTGTGTGAATCAAAAATATGTTTGACACATCAAAAATCGAAGTCTTATTTTGTTTGAACTCTTATAAATGTTTTCTCAAAGTCTTGAAAAAAAATAACTCTCCGAAGTTGGTTTATAAAAGAAAACTTGGCCTTAAAAAATCTCAGCACGATCTGCACGATTTTATCTCAGGCGAATCGGTCTGATTCTGAGTCGGACCGGTCCGATAGCAGATCGGTTCTTTTTTGAAAAGGGTCTCTTCGGTTCGCAATCGATCCGGGGTTTACTGGTTTAGAGCATAGAGGATCGCTATGACTTGAGGTGGACCAGTCCGGAGGCGGATCGATCCTTTTTTAAAACAGGCGGATTGGTCCGGTTTACCAGAAAACTTTACTAAAACTTTACTAAAACAGGCGGATTGATTCTTATTTTTTATAAAAACATTTTATAAAACTTTCCCAATACTAAGTATGATGCTTAAGGAACTTAAAAACAAAACTTTACTAAGTTCATTCTCGCAGAGGTTGTGATGTTGAAGACGCTTTGATATTCGGATCCATTGATGTAGATGAGATCTTGAATTTCTTCAACGGTGTAACGGCGTACGACATACATATTGACAATGGACAAAAATGTTCTTACAGACTCCATTTTATAACTGCAAATTAAATGTTGATAAGATTTCATAATAGAGAAAGAAACACGCAGTGAAACAAATACACATATTGATACTAATGAGTGGAAAAAATAATTTGGAGAAATGAGGCGTTGGTTAAGGGAACAGGGCGTTTCAAAGGGCATGAAAAAAACCTAACTTTTATTCACAACTGGAAGGGTGGATGATGTACCTGGCCTTAATTACCATATTCCAAGGCTCAAAAACATCTTTAGGCTCCATAATTTGTCCCTCTTATTTATAATAAAACAAAATAAATAGAATGATATAGTGAAAAAAAAATCAAAGAACATAGACTTGAATAATATTTGGCCATCACAAAGACATAAATAATCTAAGATCCGGTAATTCGATAAATTCTAATTGCAGTTTCTTCAATCCTTGCATCATATATGCTGGAGAGAGGGAAATGGGTGATTCTGGATTATAGAGGTTACTTATGCATACAATTATTCATCATTACCATATTTTTACAAATTTTATCTTCAGGAGTGAATAGTTCATTAAATAAATAAAAAGTGAATATCCAAAAATTTATTTTTAACTAAAACAATTGATAGCCAGGACAAATATATCGTACGGGGATTTGGTTTCAAATTTAAAATGTAAAAAAAATTACAGTAAAGAATTCAAGTTTATAATGTTTCAAAAATCAAACAAAAAGTTCAATCCCAGAGGTTACCCCAAATTTTTTTTCAAAAATCAAACAAAAATTACATCTCGACTTCTTCTTGTCTTATTTTGCCACCATGCGTTTGACCTCTCACCTTATCGATGTGTGCCAACGATCCGTAAACCTTTGCAGTTTCTTCATTCCATGCACTTAGACGTACTGAAGAGAGGGAAATGGGGGATGTGGGTTTATAGATGTTTTCCTTTTTAATAGCTTAGAAGGAAAAAATTAATTGGTTGAAGGAGTTTGGGAAGGTTAAAAGGTCAAAAGAAAAAATGAATGGTTTGAAGGAATTAGTGAGGACGTGGTTTGGGAACATAACTTTTTTAGGATAGAACGAACCATTTAAAAAAAATGTTAATGCATTAATTTATTTAGTTCTCTTATTAACTCTAGTGTATTAATTACATTTGCTATCATATTATAAGTTTCTATACATAAATGTGGCAAATATGAGAAACCACATATTTTCAAGTATAAATTAAAACTTAAATTAATACATGAATTCAACCATCAATATACATTTTAGAATAATCAAATTACACTTTTTTACCAAGGTTAAATAATGAACATTTTACGTAAATGACGTGGGACCGCGTCAGCGGCATTAAAAAAAAAATATTTTTATGAAAGAAAATATTTTTTTCATTTTTATGAAACACAGTGGCTTATATTAACATTTATTTTTTTCTCTTTCTTACATGGATGTTTCTCTTTTTTCACGTGGATCGTGCCACGTAAATGGATTTGAAAACTGAATCTATTTAGTGGGTCTCTCTATCATTACTCGTATGCAAAACACTCTTTGTTTTGTTTATCGAAATTTGTCATGAGGCTCATGTCATTCAACACCACAACCACCTTAGTGTATTGCTCCAAAAGAAAACATAATCATGAAAGTATCATGCAAGCATAATAAATAAACGACAACTTGAGAAGCAACCACAATCAACATCAGGGGGAAATAATAGGTGTAAGAGTAACTACCATATTTTGACATCTGAAGAGTAAATACGATATAAGACCACAACACCAGTAATTGAGTTCCATGTTCCACAACTCTGCATCTTAACGGTAAATAATATATATGATATAAATCATAAAACCAAATTAAATACAAGAAATATTGATTAATACCTTTAATTCGAGGTCAAGATTAACTTAGCTAATTATGGAGAGAGTAATACCAACAAATGTAGTACACTATTCCCAATCCGAATTCGTGGCAACAGCAAGGGTGAGATTCATTAGGGAAAAAGCAATAAAAATAAAGAGGACCATTTTACCAAAAAAAATGACATTTCAACTTGCAAAATTACATAATATACGAGAAATCTACTTCCTAGATGTACAATGTGTAGACTCTTGGATACGAGTATATATCCAATAGTTTTTTAAATAACTTTAACGTAAAATATTTTTTTTATAAACGAATCTTTTTTTATTATTATATATAACAACATTTTTTTCTATTTTTTTCACAAAAAAGTTGTTTTGTAACATTTAAAAAACTTATAAACAATGTCCTTTTATTTATCCCAAAACCATAATTACAGTTGAAGAGAGAGAATTCATGTATTAATTTGTATTTATTTTTATTAAAAACATATATTTTAATATATGTGTAAAAATGTATCCTACAGTGGATCTAGTTTTGAAATATTTCTACGAGATCTTTTTAGTTTCCAAAAAAGATTTTGGTTTATCTATCTTTTTTATTTCGACCAAAAAACTTTTGATTTATCTATTTTTTTATTTTAAAAAATACAATATATTTCAAGGTATGCATTACCAAGAAGAAAAAAATATTTCAAAGGGCAAATTTGGACAATCGAAAACACCAAAAGTTGTAAAATATAGAATCTTTTATATTTTCCATGAAAAATTACCAATCAATAACAACCGAATTTACATAAATAAGTGAGAAAACTCATTATATTACCTGTAGTGTTCCACCCCCTCTAGTACTTCCAAAATCATCCGACACAATCTCAATTGTCCAGGGATCAGTTGCATTCCACTGGAAGACAACTACCTTGTCCCTGCATTCATAAAAAATAAGAATTCAATTCATATGTAGGAATCTAATGAGAGGAATTTTTTTATGATAAATGATCCAAAGTCTTGCCTATAATTAAAATTAAATATTCATATAAGATAAAATTTTAATTAAAAAGTATCCCGTATTCTTTCCTGCCTCTTTATTTCTTCACTTATGTTTATTCTGTTTATAGATTGTTTAGGTGGACTGCTGGTCCATAATCTATATTTCCTTTGTACGTGTTTCTCATATTTGGATTAATAATATTCACCTTTTTTTTGGACAAATATATGAATAATATCAAACCATCAGAACAAAGATCAATTGAAAACATTTGAAAGAAATTAAATACCCAAATTCAACAATCACCACCAACAAAAGGTCACCCAAATTACGACGATGAGGGGTAAATCTTCACCTGCTTCCACTTCTGGACCATCTCGAAACCCTTCTGAAGTTGTACGTTTGCCCAGGCCCGAAATAACAAAATCAGAGACAAAGAGGTTAGTGTAGGGTTCAGCAGGAGGGGTTTATTTGCTTAATTTATAGGCTGCCAAGGAAAAGGAAAACTTGAAGATAGAGTTGAGGATTGAGCTCCCAACCCTCCCAACCCTCGCTGCCGCTCCGACACTGCTACTCTCACCCTCATAAGGGCGTTATGCCTTTCTTCTCTCTCACCAATACAGGGACTGATTTCTCAGGCAACCGAAAGATGAAGGGATAAAGATGAAAGAGAAAATGAGGTTGATTTGGTTTTCAAGAAAACTTTTCGTTTCTTAATGGTTATGGGTATAAGTTTAATAATTAAAAAAAACATTAAATGCCATTAAAACCTTTAATACTATCGTATTAGAGTTATAATATAGATGATACGAATCTAAAAAAAACCTAAATTATTCTCAAATGAGTTGGAATCTATTATCTATTATCTATTTTTTGTTATATTTTATCTAATATAATATAATAATATAAAAATAGTGTCTCTTATTATAGATGTACCACGTGGCATTGCAGCTCAACTCCAATAAATGATCCATTTGGCTTCTCTCTCCACCCCTTTATACGTCTCAGTTGAATTTGTCTTTTCACCCCCCTCTTCTCTCTAGACATCGTGCAACTTGAAAAAATAAATGGTTCAAATTCCATGAATTCACATTTAATTCATTTTCCCTTCCATATACCCTATTAAATACATAATAATCATGGCCGTTATGGGTCTCTCTATCCAACTAAGAGTAACATTCATTTCGATTTTCACTACTAACATTCACATAGGCCCCGCAAACAAACCTTCCTCAAAGACTTTATATTGGGCAACTTCTTCACCACCGGCCTCTTAATCACCCTCTTCGTCTTCCTCTTTGTCGTCTTCCACTATGGCATACCCAAACCAATCTCCACCTGCACCTCCGTCTCATCAGACTAGAAAACCCATTTCTTGAAAGCCCTCTTCATTGTCTCACGTTGTGTCTGAGTCTGGAGCTATTGCTGACATAACTATAAAGGATTTGTATGGCAAGATTCAGTTCTTGTATGTTGATAGTGGGCCCTGGAAACAAGGTTGGAAGGTGGCTTATAAAGGGAATGAGTGGAATTCTGAGAAATTGAAGCTTTTTGTTGTCCCCTGATTCTGGATAGAATCTTACAGTTGGGGAGTACTATGATCGCCAGTCTAGACATATTCTTAATACCATATTTAACACCCTTTCCAAGGTCATTTGGGTTTTCACGACATTTCAGAGTATTTGGGTGCGTTTGCTACGTCTTTGTGCCCGACCAGTTGAGGACAAAGTTGGAAAAGAAGGCGATACGGTCTTGGGTACAATGAGCAGAAGAAAGGGTGGAGATGTTTTGATCCCACCACCAATAAAGGTCTCGCTAACATTCATTTATTGGTCTGAATACATCATCTTTTTGGAGGTTGAAGATGTGTTGAAGGTTTCCTAGCTAAATCTTAGTGTTTTTTTTAAGGTGGCTTTATTGGTTTCTTTTGGTTTGTATATGGGTGTTGCGGTAATTATGAGAGCCTAAAGGTATATTGTATTTTTTTTTATAGATGTGTGTGTGGTCTGAATGCTTGATTTCAGTCTTTAGCTTGGTTATTATGTATGGACGATAGGGTTTGTGCAAGAGAATTCTCGTTGGTCCATTATGTCGGTGGAGTCACCTGTGTTTGCTCGAGTTATATTATGGTTTACATCTGTTGTCATGATTATCTTTTAGAGTTTTAGTGGGTCTTTAATTGTATGAATAAACCTTTATGATTTAATACAAATTCATTATAATTTTTTCAACCTTTTCATATGACTTTGAACTTTAAACTACGTTTTTGTGGTGGTTATATTATTGAGTAGCATTTGACAATTTTGTATGTACAAATGTGTTAGTATAATGCGAGATTCAATGTATCGAATTTAGTATAACAATTTTAAAATGAATTATAAATGAAAACCACCCAACTTATAAATGATTTGAAATCAATAAATCCCATCTTCATAACCAATGAACCATAACCATACTCTTATATTTTTTTAATTTGACTAAATATCACAATAAGAATTGTAAAATGCCCGCACATCGAGCGAGGTTGAAACCTAGTATACTCTGAAACTCCCTACATTATTTTAGAGAGATTTAATTATCCTTTCATGCAGTGATGTCCAGGTAGATGGGAGATCTTAAACTCAAAACACTGTTCGTATTCAATCGGTTAAAGGAAATATTTTAAAACCCATATAAAGCCTTACGTTTTCTTCTGCAATACCAACTGTCCCACCCATAAGTGTTTACTACCATATCTCCTCAACCATTCCTATTCCCCACCCTCCTCTCCTATCCTCTTCATGTCCTATTCATGTAATGTTAGGTAAAATTTTGAGATTTTTTTATTTCTCACACAATATATATATATATATATATATATATATATATATATATATATATATAACAATGGTTCTGGTTGTGGGTTTGCGGATCATGACTTTACAGTAAGTCGAGGGCCAAACTACAAAATTTAAGCAATTCCTTCACGTAATTGGGTGATACACAACATTTTTTTCGACTTCATGCGTGGCAAGTCCCACCTATTGTGCAAGCCCAAGCGATAACTGATATAAAAAATTTGAGAGAGAGAAGACTTTTTCCTTTTGGTGGGTATGTGCTTCATATTTTTCAGAAAGAACTGGTGTTGTCGACAAGTGTGATTTTTCTCATATGGTTATGATGTTTTTAATTTTACAGTGGTCGGTATTCAATCATCTCCTTCCCGGTTGGTTACTATGATGTTTTGAATCTAAAGAAGATGATATCCTCTGGTCCTTAATACCCTGTAATTTTAAGAGCATATTTATAAATATTCTATAAGATTCTAGTCGGGATATTTTATTTTAAATGAAAATGTTTTTTATATTACATTTAAAAAAATTATTTTGGTTTGAAATCGAATCAAACATTTAAATTCAAATTTAAATGGATTTTTGACATTTTATGATGAGTTAAATATGTAAGGTAGGGAATTTTAAATTAAAGGACAATATGGTAATATGTGTTATCTTAGGCTCTAAGATAGGATTTGAGAGAGATGTTCTATAAGGAATATTATGGATGATTATAAGGAAAGGGAGATGAAAAAGAGGGGCCAAAAATGAAATCCAAAGAGGCAAATACGAGAGGAATCGAAAATTGAGTGATTTAGGATGAGATTTGAGAAAACATGACCTAACTTTTTCGTGAAGAACCCAAATCTAAATTCGGATTGGCAGTTTGAATAATGTTTGGAGCTTATTTTTCTCGGTTTTGAAAACAGGCCTACCATTGTGGATTTCGACTCTCTTGAGGTAGTTTCATTCTCCCTTGACTATTTTAGTGTGCTAAACTTATTCATTCTTGATTGTATATTTATATCCATGCTATGTTTTGCATTTATATGTATGGTATGCTCGTATATTATATTCGTTCTTACACCCGTTTTGTATGCATTATTTTCATGCCGTGTAGTTTGGGTAACGAAGCTATTTGATGTTACGAGCATGTTGGGTTATAGAAATGGGTAGAAAACATGTAAACTTCATTTATGAAAATTGAATCTGAAATTTATTTTAATTGAGAGAATGATATTATGATGATTATTTTTGGAGAATGCATAGGCATTTCTTAATTAAACCACCCATTGGAAGGGTGTGTGCTCTTGGCTACGATTTTGTTTATTATCCAAATACTAGGGCATGGACCCTAATTGACCAGTATGCCAAGTTTTAATATGACAATGGTGCCAAGATTTGATGACGGTGATGCCAGGTTATGATGGGTCATGTGCCCAAGTTATATAATTTATTTTTGGGGGCTATTTGATGGTTCCGAGAATAATTAACAAGATAGTGGACGGTAGTCCATACCATACTATGGGAAGTTCGGCGAGAATTTTGATATTGGGTCTTGGATTTTGTAGTGCTGTGGTGAGATCATAAGTGATGGTTAAATTATTGGTATTTTAGTTTGACTGTTCATATTGCATACACTCTTGTATATGATGCACGCACGCACGAGTATGTGTAGTTACACTTTGAGAATTTATACGAGCTACCCAGTTTCCCGTTCACCCCCCGCTCCCAATAGTTTTTTTGTATTTTAGGTTGATGCGAGATTATATTTATGGTATAATTGGGATTGGGGCCACTAGAGGCTCTGGATATTTATTTTCAAAATTTATTTGTATCATTCTGTTTATTATAAATTGTTTTATAAAAGGACATTTGAGATTTAATAAAATAGGGAAATTTTATTTAGTTGATTTATTATATATGCTTTCGTAAATTTATTCTCAATCTAAATGATATTATTTTATAAAAAAATTCTCTAATTTATCAATATTTTTCAGTAGCACCTCTCGTGGTGTTACATTGTGCATAAATCACTATTGGGTCTTGGTATACTCTTTGTCTCTCACATATCAGATTCAGATACATGGAGAATACACCACGTCAGGTCATCACCAGCAAAGGTAATGAAACCCCTTATTTTTTTATTTTTCAAGTATGAAAACTTTTTGTTTTTAATTAAAAACACTAAGTAGGAGGTGGGTATGATTGTGATATCATATGTATGTAGCGGTAGTTGCTTATGAAGCCAATCCGGCACTGGTGATCAAAGACGTTGAGGTTTCTCCACCTCAAGCCGGAGATGTCTGAATTAAGATCCTTTTCACCGCTCTTTGCCACACTAACGCTTATACATGGAGTGGAAAGGCATTTTCTTTTCATTGCTCTTTCTCTTTCTAAATTATAATCAGTAAGTACGTGTCAATAACTAACCAACAACAAGTTGGCAATAATTGTATACATTATTAACATTGTACAGATGTGAATGTCTGCGTTATAAAGGCATTCCATCCTTTAATAATCCAACTCTAGTACTCCCTCAAATACCAACCCGATCACCTCGTCTCTTGACCTATGAAAAGGACCCGTAGCCTCGTTTTTCACAAATAATGTTCTAAGTGCTTCATATTTTTTCGGAGTATTTTGCCTATCATTCTTAGACACATCTTTGCAAATTCAATAGACCGCGGTGGAATTTGGTGTAAATCGATGACCAGCCAGATGAAAACGAGAAAATGCATATTTTTATGTCCTTTGGGAAAAGAACCGTCTACACTTGTGAAACGGGAAAATTAGTCTGAAATTTTAAGTCTCTGAATTGGATCAAATTCAGCCAGTGCACTCGACAAGTAAAAATAAGATTCCCCTGGTGGGGGGAAACTAAGAACAAACTTTCTATCTAAAGCTCAAGCGAGGTGGAATGTTCGGTACCAACATTGCAATTTTGGTGACCGCAAACACTTCTGTTGCCAAAGAATAAGAGTTGTATACCAACCTGACCACCTCACCCCTTAACCTATGACAAGGACCCCTCACCTCAATTTTTTACGAATAATGTTCTCAATACTTCGTAATTTTTGTGAGTATTTTGCATATCATTTCGAGACACTTCTTTCGAAATTCAATAGAACGTGATGGAATTTGGTGCAAATGGATTACCAAGCAGATAAAATCGAGAAAATGAAGATCTTTACATCTATTAGGAAAAGGGACATCTAAACTTAAGAAACAGGAAAATAGATCGGAAATTTTATGTCTCTGAATTGGATCAAATTCAGCAAGCTCGCTCGACAAGTAAAAATAAGAGTCCCCCAGTGGGGGGGGGGGGAACTAAGAACCAAGTTTCGATCATAAGATCAAGCGAGGTAGAAATTCGGTTCGACACTGCAATTTTTGTAACCACATAACACTTATGTTGGCAAAAAATAAGAGTTGTATGCCAACCCGACCACCTCACCCCTTGACTTATGAAAAGGACCCCTCACCTCAATTTTTCACGAATAATGTTCTCATTGCTTCATAATTTTTGGGAGTATTTTGGCTATCATTCCGAGACACTTCTTTCGAAATTCAATAGATCGCAATGGAATTTGGTGCAAATGGATGACCAACAAGATAAAAATGAGAAAATTCATATCTTTACGTCCGTTAGGAAAAGAGACGTCATAACTTGTGAAAAGGGAAAATTAATCAGAAATTTTAAGTCTCTGAATTGAAAAAATTCAGCAAGCTCGGTCGACAAGTAAAAATAGGAGTCCCCCAATCGGGGGAAACTAAGAACCAACTTTTGTTCCAAAGATCAAGCGAGGTGGAGTGTTCGGTACTAACATTAAAATTTTGGTGACCGTATAACACTTCTATTTCCAATGAATATGAGTTGTATACCAATCTGACGACCTCGCCCTTTGACCTATGAAAAGGACCCCGAACCTCACTTTTTCACGAAAAATGTTCTCAATGCTTCGTATTTTTTCGAAGTATTTTGCCTATCATTCCGAGACACTTCTTTGCAAATTCAATAGAGCGCGATCGAATTTGGTGTAAATCAATGACCAACCAGATGAAAATGAGAAAATGCATATTTTTACATCCTTTGGGAAAAGAACCATCTACACTTATGAAACAGAAAAATAAGTCAAAAATTTTAAGTCTCTGAATTGTATCAAATTCAGCCAACGCACTCGATAAGTAAAAATAAGATTCCCTGGTGGGGGGAACTAAGCACAAACTCTATATCTAAACCTCAAGCGAGGTGGAATGTTCGGTGCCAACATTACAATTTTGGTGATCGCCTAACACTTCTATTGCCAAAGAATAAGTGTTATATACCTACCTGACCACCTCACCCCTTGACCTATGAAAAGGACCCCTCACCTCAATTTTTCACGAATAATGTTCTCATTGCTTCGTAATTTTTTAGAGTATTTTACCTATCATTCCGAGACACTTCTTTCAAAATTCAAGAGACCGGAATGGAATTTCGTGCAAATGGATGACCACAAAGATAAAAATGAGAAAATGCAGATCTTTACGTCCGTTAGGAAAAGGGCCGTCTAAACTTAAGAAACGGGTAAATAAATCGAAAATTTTAAGTCTTTTAATTAGATCAAATTCAACAAGCTCGCTCGACAAGTAAAAATAATAGTCCCTCGGTAGGGCGAAACTATGAACAAAGTTTTGATCAAAATATCAAGCGAGGTAGAATATTCGGTTCCAACGCTGCAATTTTGGTCCTCGCATAACACTTTTGTTGCCAAAGAATAAGAGCTGTACACCAATATGTGTTAAGGATCTCATCATTTCCAACTCAGCAAATTACTTAACGGTTACTGGCCTAGATATCATGGACAACAACGTGAATACACAATTTAACTGTGTTAATCATGATCAGACAATTACTGAGATGTTGCAGTCACCTAAAGCCGTACCAGACATCGAGGAGAAGTTTTTCGATCTGTACCAACCCACCATAGCTGCTAGCACCGTTCAATCTTCATCTCAATTTGCTGATGCAATTCTATCCCAAGAGACGTGTCCATAAGCTACTACAATAGCTAAAACACACGATCTGATGGATGATAATAGACCTTCCTAAGATCTTATCCTAACCATTCACGTTCCATTTTCAAGTGGTAACCCCATGTTACAACATCTAAACAACAAACCGGGCCTGACCCTTATAGCTCACACTTCCAATTCTATTTCTCCCTTTCTTACAAACCAAAACCTTAAACCACTACCACCCATAGACCCGCCCCAAGGCCACAAATTAATTTTACCTTTACCTATTGCTCCTCTAACTTCCTCACCCAACTCTACATCCCACCATACAAACCTCCCATTAATGTCTAAACCTACAAACCACCACCCTATGACCACTCGCACGGAATCGAAACACCGTAACCACCCCACACCTATCTCTCCACCTGAAGCGCTCCTCGTTTACCCAAAAGCCTTTATCTCATGCACTTAACCCCAAAATTACAAATAAGCCCTTTCCTAACCTCAATGGATGAAAGGCATTCATGAAGAACTCAGTGTTCTCTGGAATAGTAAAACCTTGTCCCTAGTCCCTCTGCAACAAAACATGCACCTCATTGAATGTCCAAATGGATATTCAAAACAAAAATCAAATAATATGGTTCTCTCGATCGATAAAAGGAGAGACTCGTTGTGCAAGGTTATAACCAAATCCCTAGTCTTGATTGTGGAGAGATGTTCAGTCATGTCATCAAACCAACTACTATTCCTATCGTTCTTGCCATTGCCACAACATAAAAATGGGTCATCTGCTAATTAAATGTCAAAAATGGAATCTTGCATGGGTGTCTACAAGAACAAGTCTATATGAAACAACCCCCTGGGTTTGTCCATCCACTTTTGCCTCATCATGTCTGCTCCTTACAAAATTCCATCTATGAGCTCAAATAAGCATCCCCGTTTTGGTTCGATCGCTTCAACTCCTTTCTCCTTGGTCTCGGTTTTCTATGTAGCCGCACCGACTCATCTTTATTTGTCCACAAAACTTCTAAGGGAACTATACTTCTTCTCGTCTATGTTGACGATATAATAATTATGGGTAGAAGATCCTCCCTCATTTCCCATATTATAACTCATCTCAACTCTGAATTCTCTCTTAAGGATCTTGGTCCCCTCCACTATTTACTTGGGATGTAACTTCTTCCTATTCCTGCTGGGGTGTTACTCTCTCAATCCACCTACATTAAAAAACTTCTCTCCCACACCAACCTCCTCTCCTCACATTCTTTCTCCACACCTCTGATCATAAAGATTTCCCATCCTAACCACTACACATGTTGACAATCCCACCGAATTTTACTTCATTGTTGCCCCACTTCAATATGCTACTCTCACTTGACCCGATATCAAACACAATGTCAGTACCATTTTCCAATCCATGCATGCCCCATCTTTTTATCATATGTGATATCACAAATATAGTACACTACCACGGGAGGAGTACAATATACATGTGTCGAAGCTTTTACTCCTTAGCCTATCACTCACAGGCCGCGAATATACTTATTATATGCCTCACTGGCCTACTATCATAGCCTATCTTACTAAAGGGCGCGGCCCTTACTTACTATAAGGAGTGGACCCAACTTGCTACAGGGTGCGCCACCAGTCTTATCATGTTGGGTGGCCGCAACCCCATTTTATTTACAATAGCAACACAACATCTACACCTATAAATAGAGGTCCACACCTCGAGATTGGGTGATGAATGGATTCCTCATTCAAGATTCGGGTTCATTACTAGTGAAAATACATAGACCAGAGATCATGACTCTCTCCAGACCACTCCGTCCAGCTTGGGGTATTCTCTTTGGCATCACAGCCATCTTTTCGGCACACTGAAATCCTCATAAACATGTATTCTCTTCTATTCTCATGCTTGTATGCCTCTTTAGGCTAAATTACTATGTACCAAACAACCTATATAATAAGAGTGTAGCACCAAAGTGGACGTAGGCTCTTTTTTATAGCCGAACCACTCTAAATCTTGTCTTTTATCTCTCTTTACTTGCCCTATAAGCTTACTATGCACTTTATACTTGATTTGCTGGTACGAGAAGGACCAGTGAATGGTTTCTCGTATCATCAATTTGGCGCCGTCTATGGGAAACGAGGTATTTCACTCTTGTTTATCTATGTTTTGAGTTCTCAAACACCTTATTTTATTCACGAGGATCCTTTGGCTCATCATCTCATGAATAAATTTTGGTTAGTAAGCTCTATTTTATATTTACACCCTAAAATTGGTATTTCGTATATTCAGATCTACTCTTTGGTCTCCATTTTATGACCTAAGATCTATTTTACATACCCCCTGTGATATCGCCTCATCTAGATAATGCTGAAAAGCATGATGGGCTTTAGCCCCGTAAAGGTGAGTGATTAGGGAAGAATTATATTTACTCATTTTTTGCTGTTTTTGGCCTATGATCTAGTGTTTATCATTATAATTGTGCCGTTTTGTGCACCTTGAGGGTATTATCTCATGGATAGACCCTAGTAGGTATGCTCTCCACATGTTTTGGGAGAAAAACTCAATTTTTGGGTTTCAATTTGGGATTGTTCCCTTCACTACCTAGTTAGGGATGCTGCTTGTCCTGCCGCGGTCTTTACTAGTGCGGTTGCATTACAGCAGCTTGAAATCATCATGGAATGGACTCAGGTGGTCTCCATCTTAACCTTGGTAAATATCATTCAAAGGCCACGATAGTATACCTATGTGTTTCACTGGCCGCGACCTCAGCTGTAATATCATTTAGTAGTGTAAGTGTTGCACCCCTACTTTATACTCTGTTCATCCTATATTTCTGTGATCACTCACTTTTGTTAGTTTTGTCTCAGATTATGCATATATTATTTAAAGACTAATAAAGTATAAAATGGAAGGAGAATCTAGAGCACAGAAGTCAAAGAAGAGATGGTGCAATTGTACAATCACCTCAAACATCTATATGACAATCATGCTTCACTCTAAACCCATGTCAACTATTTTACCCAGAGAGTTCTTATGCTAGAGGCCGTAGCCTCTACAAATATGGGTGCAACACCCAGGTTCACTGCTGGAACAATCATTGTCGCAGCGAGAAGATCCATTCACAGAAGCAACCACCAAGACCCAGAAGTGGAAAGTGGAGAAGGAAGAAAGGGTCTTTGAGTCCTACACCCTATTGGCCTTCCATATTGAAGACATCTTCTAGTCCATAAAAGAGGACAAGATGCTGAAATGGCTAGAGAAGCTAAGGGCTCTGCCCCATAAGAGGAAGAAAGCCATGTGGTGCAAATTCCACTAGGATCATGGACACGACACTGAGCAATGCTATGCTCTGAAAGATCAAATTGTAAGGCTCATAAGGTAGGGGATGCTGCAGTACTTCCTCAAGGATGCCTAAGGGATGCTGCCTAGTCTAACAGGCCAAAACAACAAAAATTTCAAACTACGAAATTGAAAAATGACAAAAATTCCATTCCCCAATAATACAAAGTGTAATTTTTAATGTTAGTCATAATCTCCCTTTTTTATATAGATATCTAATTTAACGAATACACTGGTGTTTCCACTTTGGTGGGTGTAGTGTGTTTCAGGCTTTTTTTAATCAAACTCTAAGTACATACAACCAAATGATAACTATTTCATATACATACCTCATTTGATGAATCTTCAATATTATACATTTCATACAAAAATCTTAATTACACAACTAACCCTTTCAAAACATAATAAAAAATGACGAATTTTTTCAAAGTACGCAATCGCAAAATGGCAAAAAATTTCAAAGTGCGTAATTATAAAATGAAAAAAAATTGGTTCCCAACAAAACAAAGTGTAATTTGAAAATATTTGGCCATAATCTCCTCACTTTTTAGGATAAGACTTAGAATCATAGAATTAATTATAAAATACAAAATTGTGCACACAATTTAAAAAATTTGGGCATAATTTCCTCTATTTATAAGACTATCCACCCATTTAAGAAATCAAAACTACTCAGCTATACAAATAGTTCATCCTAGATATTATATAAACCCATAAAAAATCATTATTAACACTATAATTAATAACAACTAAAATCCATGATAACAATACTCGTTCATGTTAAAACGCCAACCAAATTGTCAACGAAATGCTCGTGCCTGAAGGCACGAATGTAATATTCTAAAGAATTAAGTAAAAAAAAATTATAACACAAATAATTGTAAATGCCAATGTGTCGTACGTTAATGGCATGACACGTGCTATAATGTTCAATTTATATGTCAAGTTCTATTTTGTTGTGCGTAAGGTTAAAGGAACTACACTTATGTTACTAATGTGCTGTATAAAGTATTACTAGTGACATATACAAGAAGAATAAAATAAAAATGCGGCATCTATACTTAATTTTTCCATTACACAAGCGTTACCAATGAAAAATCCAATAAGAATAAAATAAAAATGTGCCAGACCAAAAAGAAATATGGCCTTTTGAATAAATGTTCGTAGAGAAAAAAATATATACATACTATAAAATAAAAACAAACCTAGAACTTTTTCTAGTACATTTTATAAACTCATTACTTATATCTTTAACATGCAAAGACTGTGTTATATCCATATTGAAGAGGTGCGCTTGCGTTCAAATTAAGAAAATATATAATTAAACTCAGTTTAACCCAATTAAATCGTAAACATGCAACTAGGTGTGATTGAACAAGATGTAAAATATGCAAGAACATTCAAACACACACACGTGAGGAAAAATCCCCAAAGGGGCCAAACCTTTTATTTTTCACTATAATTTGTAATATACACTTACACGGATTACAATGACAAATAAGGGTGACACAGAAATACCCACAGGCGTCGGTTCCGGTGTCGTCGGCTAGAATCTCCCTCGAGAACTCTAGGTGTGCAACAATGAAGAAGTAAGACGGATTCTCCACAAAGATTGAACAAACACAAATTTATGTTCTTGGGTTGCAAAGTGATTCACAAAGGTATGGCTATGTTGTGTGAATCAAAACATGAGTCTTGGGACTCCAAAAGGTGAAGACTTAGAGTATTTAGGACTCTTAAAATCTTCTCTGTAAGTCTTAAAAAACAACTACCCGAAGTTGGTTTATATAGGGGAACCTGGGCCGAAAAAATCTCAAGAAGATCTGATCGATTTTATCTCAGGAGGATCGGTCCGCTTCTGATGTGGATCGGTTCATTTTTGAATAGGGACACTTTGGTTTGCATTCGATCCAGGGTTCTCTGTTTTGGAGAAAAACGGATCGGTCCGGTATGAAGGCGGATCGGTCTGAGGTGGATCGATTTGTTTTTAGAATGGGCGGACCGGTCCGGTTATGCAGAAAACTAATTCCACGATTCTTTGATATTTGAATCCGTTGATGTAGATTCGATCTTGACTTTCTTCAACGATGTAACGGCGTACGACATACATATTAAAGATGGAAAAAATTGTCCTTACAAATCTCCCCCTATGTCTATGCCGGCACATACATAAAAAATCCGAATTATAAAATATCAAAATGCCTATACAAATCCACCCTTCCATGAACCCAAAACTGGAAAGATATAAATGAATAAGTCTTCATCGTTTTCTCTTCGACTCTTCAGGAATCTCAACACTTTTCTCATCAGGGTGTGCAATTTCAATGATCATCAAAGTAGTACCTACACACATGAAATAAAGCAAATACCAAGTGACGTATCGAGTTTGAAATGAGATAAAAACATAGATACCAATTTATGAGTAAACCATAAGTCAAATCTCAAAACTCAAAACTCCCCTATAATATGATAATTCTTTCTTCCCCTTTTTATGATGTCCCCAAATAGACAAAAGAGAAGAATAAATCAAACAAGCAAAGCTGGGGTGTCACAAGGAATAAACTATTATTTTTTAATATTTCAAAAATTTTCACACGATATACAAAAAGTCACACCATGAACGAACACAAAACAACCAAGTCGATGATAGCGAAAATGTAGGGGTGTGATCAAATTCGATAGGAAAATCAATGCATACAAACATGACATATGTGCACGATGAATATCGGATACTCCTAACGAATGAACTCAAATTCTTCCTTTGGTATAAAAAATGGTAATACAAGACATTGACTTAATCAAATAAACAAATCAAAGCTCAAAGTGATTTCCACACCAATAACGTCCAAAACGATTTCATGCTTTTTCAAGACTTTCAAGGAAGTGAAAACCCGTTTAAATTCTCCAATCAAACTCCCTCATATTTATATTTTTAATAGAGGTAATCTAAATTCTCAAACTTTGGAGAATTGATAGTTAAACTTAATGGCCCATATTTGGCATGAATTGCCTTTTGTTGCCTTTAAATTTTTTCGGGGCTCTTTTAACCTCTTTGGACCTCGGATAATAAAATTCCTCAATTTTTTAGGTCCTTTTTAACGGTGGCTTTTGCGCAAAGGATAGATAATTACCTTTCGCAACCCCTCCCCGTTCTCAATTAAACACACAGTCTCACCAAAACGGTTTTTACATGCATTCCAATCTTGTCAAGTTTTATTGCATATTGTACGTTGTATAGACATAAATTAGATTGAAAAACTCAAGTCAATATGTGATGGACAAATGCAATAATCAAGTAACACTGTGCATGTGTGCAATAAAGGAGATAGGAGTCAAACATGTAGAAAGATATCACTAATCACATCTCAAAGACTCCAAACAATGTAAAGCACATGGATGAAATGATGTAGCATCTCAAATCTGTATCAAACAGTCACATGGATAAATGGAATGGAATTGTGACTCAGCTATCTTAGATGCTCATCCATAAAAGGTACAAAAAAAATTCTTTTTGGATTTTTCAAAAATTTTATTAAAATAAAATATTTTTGTGCTTTTCAAAAATTTTCTAAAAAGAAATATAAAAAGCAAACATAAAAAAATAATGATGCAAGCTAGCAATAGGAAACAGATGATATGATAATGACAATAAATCATATGCTAGACACGAACAAACCCCTCAGTCAACTGTGCAAATCCCCAACGACTTCCTAAGACACTCAAATCTAAGGGCATCTAAAGGTTTCGGGAAAATATTGGCTAACTGATGGTCGGTGGGAACGTAACTCACGGATACGACCTTCTCCTCAACTAACTAACGTATGAAGTGCTCACGTAACCTGATGTGCTTTGTGCACGAATGTTGGACGGGATTGCGGGATATGTGTATCGCGCTCGTGTTATCACAGGAAATGATCATGGTGTCCTGTGAAATCCCATAATCCTCCAATATTTGCTTCATCTATAAGAGTTGTGTGCAACAACTCCCGGCGGTGATGTACTCAACCTCTGCAGTGGACAAAGAGATGGAGTTTTGCTTCTTGATCAACTAAGAGACAAGAGCAGAACCAAAATAGAAACACCCACCATAAGTTCTCTTATAATCATTTTCATTCCCAACCCAATCGACATCCGAATAGGCGGAGTCATCGGTATTAAAAGAATACCAAATACCGAATGAGAGAGTCCCCCTCAAGTATTTGATTTTACATTTTAGAGCGAGATTGTGTGACTCTTTCAGAGATGCCTGATATCGCACACATACTCCAACACTAAAGGCTATATCAGGATGACTAACAGTCAAGTAGAGAAGACTACCTATCATACTCCGATATAAGGTTTGCTCTACGTCCTTGCCTGAAGTGTCCTTACTAAGCTTGATAGAAGTACTCATAGGTGTACGTGCATGCTTAGTGGAGTTTAAACCAAATTTCCTCACTAGGTCTCTTGCATACTTGGATTGGGAGATGAATATCCCATCCTCTAGCTGACGAACCTGGAGACCAAGGAAGAAAGTAAGCTCACCTACCATGCTCATCTCAAACTCACTTTTCATCTCCTCCTCAAAGTGGTGAGCATGCTGGGAGCATGTGGATCCAAAGACTATGTTATCCACATAGACCTGGGCAACCAAAATAGCACCGTCATGTCTCCTGACGAACAACGTCATATCAACTCCCCCTCTCTTGAAGCCACGGGCTAAGAGATAGGAAGTGAGCCTCTCGTACCAAGCACGAGGTGCTTGCTTCAAACCATACAAGGCTTTCCTCATATAGAAGACATGATCCAAGTTCTTAGGGTCTTCAAACCCTTTTAGTTGTTCCACACAAACCTCCTCCTGTAGAATGCCATTCAGAAAGGCACTCTTGACATCCATCTAATATAACCTGAAGCGCAGATGACATGCGATGGCGAGTAATAAGAGGACGGACTCAAGCCTCGCAATAGGAGCAAATTTCTCCCCAAAGTCTACACCTTATATTTGCGTGTAGCCTTGAGTGACCAACCTAGCCTTATATCTGATTATGGTACCATTTACATCCATTTTATTCTTGAAAATCCACCTGGTACCTATCACATTAGTCTCACTTGGTCGGGGGACAAGTTCCCAGACATTG
Source organism: Sambucus nigra (assembly GCA_949130495.1). Classification (NCBI taxonomy): domain Eukaryota; kingdom Viridiplantae; phylum Streptophyta; class Magnoliopsida; order Dipsacales; family Adoxaceae; genus Sambucus; species Sambucus nigra. Next base: position 384,007,906 of record OX422218.1, on the reverse strand, counting down.
TTCTTTTTAAACTGACGCAACTCATCATGCATGGAAGATATCTAGTGTTCATCCTTGAGTGCTTCTTTGTGATTCTTGGGCTCGACTTTGGACGTGTAGCAAAGATGGTTAAAAACGTTCTCTAGTTGCGTACGAGTCTTGACCCCTAGAGTGGGATCTCCAATAATGGTAGAAGGATCATTACTCTTGCGAACCCAAGTAGGTGTGTCCCCTAACACAGGAGTGGGGTCCAAAGAGTGTGGGTGAGGGATAAGTAAGTCACCCCAGAGAAGTCCTCATCCTCACACTGAAGGTTAGGATCAATAGTCGTCGGAGGTTCGTCATCTTGCACGGTGATGTTTATTGATTCCATAACCTTAGAGCTCTTCAGGTTAAAAACCCGGTACGCTCTACTATTCGATGAATATCCTAGCAATATTCCCTTGTCGCTCCGGGAGTCAAACATTCCTAATTGCTCTCTATCCCGTAGGATGTATCATTTACTCCCCAAAACATGGAAATATGCAAGGTTAGGTTTCTTGCCAGTCCACAATTCATAAGGCTTCTTAAGTGTGTGTGGACGCAGGTAAACCCTATTCACCGTGTGGGATGCAGTAGACACTACCTCTGCCCAAAATCTCCTAGAAACCTTACGACCTAGAAGCATAGATCTAGCCATTTCCTGGATCGTTCTATTCTTTCTCTCAACAATCCCATTTTGCTGAGGAGTCCTCACAGCAGAGAACTCATGTTTGATCCTAAGGCTATCACAGTAAAGATCTGCCTTTGCTTCTGTGAATTCAGTGTCGTTGTCACTACGCATCCTGTTAATAGTGACTCCGTATTGGTTTTGCAGGACACGACACTTGGTCGTTAAAAACTCTATAGCATCTGATTTCTCTCTCAGAAAATCTACAATGGAATATCTAGAGAAATCATCCACCATCACGAGAATATACCTCTTACCACCCAGACTCTCAGTCCGAGTCAGACCCATAAGATCCATGTGAATCAGCTCAAAAACACGAGAGGTGGTAATGGAATGCAACTTCCTATGAGGGCTACTAATTTTCTTTCCCAACTGACAGGGTCCACAAATTGTGTAAGTTGGCTTTCCAAGCGATGGTAAACCACGTACTAGGTCCTTTTTTTTTCTAAACGAGTCAAATCTCTAACGTTCACGTGACCTAGACGTTGGTGCCACAAATCCATAGGAGTGATCGTGGTGCTATTGCAGACAAGTGAGGATGTGGGCTCAGTCCCATAGCAGTTATCCTCTATCCTCACCCCTTGTACTAAAAGTTTATCGACTTGATTATAGACCTTACAAGCTTTCCGGTCAAACTTTACAGCAAAGTCATCGTTGCAAGCTGATGCTGAGAAGGTTTGCTTTGAAGCCTTTGACGTATAAAGCATTCTCTAGCTTAAGAAATCCTGGTAACTCTACTGTACCTCTTCATACAATGCTAGACTTGCTCCCATATCCAAAGGTGACTCTACCATACTTATAATCCTCAAGGTGGGTAAAAAATGAGACATCACCTGTCATATGTCTGGAGCATCCACTATCAAAATACCATTGTGAGGTATTATATGCTTTGAGAGCGACATGAACAACAAGGTCCTTTTTATCTTTCTTAGGTACACAAGAAGTGGTTACTTTTTGTTTTCCCTTGTTGTTGTTGATTTTAGTCGGGATGCGAGAATTATTCACTAACGACAAAGACATCTGTCAGAATTCCTCCATCAAACTCTGAGATGTGGCAGCTAACAACTCAACACGCTCTCTCAGACTGGAAAAATCATCAGTATGATGTGGTGGAGCAGTAGTACGTCGTGTCCGACCCAAAATTTAGCAAAACTCTCTGATGTGGCAATTTCTTTTGCAATATGTATAAAAGAACACAGTATTAGGCGTACATTGGTTTTATTTTCTTGGTCAAACTTTCCTTCTTGGTTTTTGACAATGGCCATATGGAGTCGTAGTAAACTCAGGAATTGGTCCAGGTGAAATTTGGGACGTGGAGGTACCATCAAAACCTATTCCCTTCCTATCACCAAAACCTAAAGCGGGACCGAGAAGTATCTTTCCCATCTTCCTAGATCTATCCTCGATTTGTACCTTGACTTCCCGTGCTCTCTCAAGATCATGAGTAAGCTGGGCTTCAATTTTCTTTCGAGTCTCCAGAGAGGTATGGAGCTCACTCGTAAGACTAGCCACCTGTTTAGTCAAGTCCCCTTTCTCTTTCTCAAAACAACACTCTCTCTCTCTAAACAAACTCGCTTTCTCAACACAGGCAGACTCTCTCTCTCTTATGGAGGTTCAGGTGGAGGAATCTCTCTCTCTCTCGTTTCTTCTAACGCGGTGATCCTGAGAACTAACACTTTGTCACGCTTTTTAGTTTTAAATGACTCATTATATAACTCATTGTTGGTGCGTTGAAGATTACTCTCGCTCTCACTTGCGTCATCCTCCCCCTCACTCACATCGCTCTCACTGTCGAGGTGTCCCTGTGAAGTAGAATCCTCATCGTCGTGAGGAGCACTAAGAGTACTCAATGACTAGCCATGAATACAGTGAAGTTAGACTCATTCGGTGACTCATCTCCCGTGTCCACCGACTCGACCTCACTGTCGTCACTAAGGGTAGCATTAAGTAAGGCTTTGCCCTTTTCTCTGTTCAGACGTGTAGCACACTCAAAATCTCTATGTCCCCTACCGTCGCACTCATATCATCTCTCACTGTCTTTCTTAGGAGGGTCTTTAAAATCTTTCTTATTTTTCTTTTCAAACTTATTTTTCTGAAAATTCTTTTTATCTTTGAAATTTCCATTTTTCTTAAACTTGAGAATTTTCTTGAAGTTTTTAGCAAATAGGGACAAGTCATCTAAGTCAAAATCACACTCAGAATCAGACATTTCTATCTCTCTCTTTCTAGATGACTCAACTCTCTTTCTTGTCGACCCCTCACTTTTTCTCTCTTGGGCATTAAGTGCAATTCCCTTATCTTTAGGCTTGACAGATTTAGGGAACTTATCAATTTCATAAGTTTGCAAGTCTCCTACAAGTTCCTCCAATTTTAGCGCATTTAAATTACCCATAGAATTTAGCACATTGACTTTAGGGATAAAACGCTTAGGCAGAGATCTAAGAATCTTTTTGGCAACTCTAGCATTAGGAATATGTTCACCAAGATTAAAGAAAGTATTCACAATATCAGATAGCCTAGCATAAAAATCATCAAAACATTCAGTTTCAAACATGGTGATGGTCTCAAATTCAGTTGTTAAATTTTGCAATTTAGATTCTTTCGCAACATTAGTTCTTTCATGGGTAAGTTGCAAAACATCCCATGCCTCTTTTGACGTGGTGCACGTCATGATACGTCGAAACTCATCAGGAGTGATGGATCCGGAAATAGCACTTAAACCTTTAGAATTAAGAGACGACCATTTAAATTCTTCTTCAGTTTTCAACAGTGACGGAGGGAGGTGTCCACCCCTTTTCGACTAAAATCCAGACACGTTAATTTATGGCCTTTAAAGAAAACCTCATGCGGGCTTTCAAGTATGCATAGTTTGTCCCGTCAAAAACTGGCAATTTATTATATGATTTCTCCATTGAACACGCTCTTTTTCAAAAATTAATTTTTTTCAGAAAATTGATATCTTAGAAAAATTTTGCGAAAAATTAGGAATACGCGATAGATTAGCGTAACCTGCTCTGATACCAATTTGAAGAGGTGCGCTTGCGTTCAAATTAACAAATTATATAATTAAACTCAGTTTAACCCAATTAAACCCTAAACATGCAACTAGGTGTGATTGAACAAGATGTAAAACATGCAAGAACATTCAAACACACACACGTGAAGAAAAATCCCCCAAAGGGGAAAAACCTTTTATTTTTCACTATAATTTGTAATATACACTTATACGGATTACAATGAAAAACGAGGGTGACACAAAAATGCCCACATGCGTCGATTTCGATGTCATCGGCTAGAATCTCCCTCGGGAACTCTAGGTGTGAAGCAATGAAGAAGTAAGACGGCTTCTCCTCAAAGATGGAACAAACACAAGTTTGTGTTCTTGGGTTGCAAAAAGATTCACAAAGGTATGGCTATGTTGTGTGAATCAAAACATGAGTCTTGGGACTCAAAAAGGTGAAGACTTAGAGTACTTAGGACTCTTAAAATCGTCTGTGTAAGTCTTACAAAACAACTCCCCGAAGTTGGTTTATATAGGAGAACTTGGGCCGGGAAAAATCTCAAGAAAATCTTATCCATTTCATCTCAGGCGGATCGGTCCGCTTCTGATGTGGATCGGTCCGATAGCGGATCGGTTCATTTTTTAACAGGGCCACTTCGGTTTGCAATCGATCCGGGGTTCTCTATTTTGGAGCAAAGAGAATCGGTCCGGTTATGCAGATGACCTAACTTTTCGTGAAGAACCCAAATCTGAATTCGGATTGGCAGTTTGAATAATGTTCGGAGCTTATTTTTCTGGGTTTTGAGAACATGCCTACCATTGTGGATTTTGACTCTTTTGAGGTAGTTTCGTTCTCCCGTGACTAATTTAGTGTGATACACTTATTTATTGTTGATTGTATATTTATATCCATGCTATGTGTTGTATTTATATGTGTGGTATGCTCGTATGTTATATTCATTCATACACCCATTTTGTATGCGTTATTTTCATGCCGTGTAGTTTGGGTAACGAAGCTAGTTGATTTTACGAGCATGTTAGGCTATAGAAATGGGTAGAAAACATATAAACTTGATTTATGAAAATTGAATCTAAAATTTATTTAAATTTAGAGAATGATATTATGATGATTATTATTGGAGAATGCATTGGCATTCCTTAATTCAACCACGCATTGGACAGGGTGTGCCCTTGGCTACGATTTTGTTTATTATCCAAAGACTAGGGCATGGACCCCAATTGACGAGTATGCCAAGTTTTACTATGACGGTGGTGCCAAGATTTGATGGTGGTGATTCCAGGTTATGATGGGTCGTGTGCCCAAGTTATATAATTTGTTTTTAGGGGCCATTTGATGGTTTTGAGAATAATTAACAAGATAGTGGAGGGTAGTCCATAGCATACTGTGGGAAGTGCGGCGAGAATTTTAATACTGGGTCTTGGGTTTTGTAGTGCTGCAGTGAGATCATAAGTGATGATTATGTTATTGGTATTTTAGTTTGACTGTTCGTATTGCATACACTCTTGTATATGATGCACGCACACACGAGTATGTGTAGTTACACTTGGAAAATTTATACGAGCTATCGAGTTTGCAGCTCAACCCGCCCCCCCCCCCCCCCCCAGTTGTTTTTTTGTATTTTAGTTTGATGCGAGATGATATTTATGGTATCATTGGGATTGGGACTGCTAGAGGCTCTGGATATTTATTTTCAAAATTTATTTGTATCGTTCTGTTTATTGTAAAAAAATTTATAAAAGGACATTTGAGATTTAATAAAATGGAGAAATTTTATTTAGTCGATTTATTATTTATGCTTCCACAAATTTATTCTCAATCGAAATGGTATTATTTTTATTAAAAAATTCTCTAATTTATCAATATTTTTCAGTAGCACCACTCGTGGTTTTACATGGTCCATAAATCACTATTGGGTCTTGGTATACTCTCTCTGTCTCTCGCATATCAGATTCAGATCCCTGGAGAATACACCACGTCAGGTCATCACATGCAAAGGTAATGAATCCTCTTGTTTTTTATTTTTCAGGTATGTAAACTTTTTATTTTCAGGTAAAAACCCTAATTAGGAGGAGGTTATGATTGTGATATCGAATATTTGTAGTGACGGTTGCTTATGAAGACAATCCGACATTAGTGATCGAAGATGTTGAGGTTTCTCCCCCTCAAGTCGGAGAAGTCTGAATTACGATCCTTTTCACCGCTGTTTGCCACATTGATGCTTATACATGGAGTGGAAATGAATTTTCTTTTCATTCCTTTTTTTTCTAAAATATAATCAGTAAGTCCGTGTCACTAACTAACCAACAATAAGTCGACAACAGTTTTATACATTATTAACATTGTACAGATGTCAATGCCTGCCTTATAAAGGCATTCCATCCTTTAATAGTCCAAATTTAGTACACCCTCAAATACCAGCCCGACCACCTCGTCTTTTGACCTATGAAAAGGACCCGTAGCCTCACTTTTTCACGAATAATGTTCTCAACACTTCGTATCTTTTCGGAGTATTTTGCCTATCATTATGAGACACTTCTTTGCAAATTCAATAGACTGCGGTGGAATTTGGTGTAAATCGATGACCAACCAGATGAAAATGAGAAAATGCATATTTTTACATCCTTTGGGAAAAGAACCGTCTAAACTTGTGAAATGGGAAAATAAGTCTCGAAAATTTTAAGTCTCTGAATTGGATCGAATTTATCCAGTGCACTCGACAAGTAAAAATAAGATTCCCCTGGTGGGGGGAAACTAAGAACAAACTTTCTATCTAAAGCTCAAGTGAGGTGGAATGCTCGGTACCAACATTGCAATTTTGGTGACCGCAAACACTTTTGTTGCCAAAGAATAAGAGTTGTATACCAACCTGACCACCTCAATCTTTGACCAATAAAAAGGACCCCTCACCTCAATTTTTTATGAATAATGTTCTCATTACTTCATAATTTTTGTGAGTATTTTGTGTATCATTCCGAGACACTTCTTTCGAAATTCAATAGACCGCAATGGAATTTGGTGAAAATGGATGACCAAGAAGATAAAATTGAGAAAATGCATATCTTTACGTCTATTAGGAAAAGGGACGTCTAAACGTAAGAAACGGGAAAATAGATCGAAAATTTTATGCCTCTGAATTGGATCAAATTCAGCAAGCTCGCTCGACAAGTAAAAATAAGAGTCCCCCGGTAGGCGGGAACTAAGAACCAAGTTTCGATCAAAAGATCAAGAGAGGTAGAATATTCGGTTCCATCACTGCAATTTTGGTGACCGCATAACATTTCTGTTGGCAAAGATTAAGAGTTGTTCACCAACCCAACAACCTCACCCCTTGACCTATGCAAAGGATCACTCACCTCAATGTTTCATGAATAAAGTTCTCATTGCTTTGTAATTTTTGGCAGTATTTTGGCTATCATTTTGAGACACTTCTTTAGAAATTCAATCGACCGCAATGAAATTTTGTGCAAATGGATGACCATCCTGATAAAAACGAGAAAATGCATATCTTTATGTCCGGTAGGAAAAGAGACGTCTTAACTTGTGAAAATAAAAAATTAATCAGAAATTTTAAGTCTCTAAATTGGGTCAAATTCAGCAAGCTCGGTCGACAAGTAAAAATAGGAGTCCCGGTGGGGGGAAACTAAGAACCAACTTTTGTTCCAAAGATCAAGCGAGGTGGAGTGTTCGGTACCAACACTAAAATTTTGGTGACTATATAACACTTCTATTACCAATGAATAGGAGTTGTATACCAACCCGACCACCTCTCCCTTTGACTTATGAAAAGAACCCCTAGCCTCAATTGTTCACGAATAATGTTCTCAATGCTTCGTATTTTTTCAGAGTATTTTTTCCTATCATTCCGAGACACTTCTTTACAAATTCAATAGACCGTGATGGAATTTGGTGTAAATCGATGACCAACCAGATGATAATAAGAAAATGCATATTTTTACATCCTTTGGGAAAAGAACAGTCTACACTTGGGAAACGGGAAAATAAGTCAGAAAGTTTAAGTCTCTGAATTGGATCAAATTCAGTAGTGCACTCGACAAGTAAAATTAAGATTCCCCTGGAGGGGGGAAACTAAGAATAAACTTTCTATCTAAACCTCAAGCGAGGTGGAATGTTAGGTGCCAACATTTCAATTTTGGTGATCGCATAACACTTCTGTTGCCAAAGAATAAGAGTTGTATACCTACCTGACCACCTCACCCCTTGACCTATGAAAATGACCCCTCACCTCAATTTTTCACGAATAATGTTCTCATTTCTTCGTAATTTTTGTGAGTATTTTGCCTATCATTCCAAGTCACTTCTTTAAAAATTCAATAGACAGCAATGGAATTTGGTGCAAATGGATGACCAAGTAGATAAAAACGAGTAAAATTTACATCTTTACGTCCGTTAGGAATAGGGTCGTCTAAACTTAAGAAACGGGAAAATAAATAAGAAATTTTAAGTCTCTGAATTTGTTCAAATTCAGCAGGCTCGCTCGACAAGTAAAAATAAGAGTCCCCCGGTCGGGGGAAACTAAGAACTAAGTTTTGATCAAAAGATCAAGTAAGGTAGAATATTCGGTTCCAACACTACAATTTTGGTCCCCGCATAACACTTATGTTGCCAAAGAATAAAAGTTGTACACCAATCTATGTTGAGGATCTCGTTATTTCCAACTCAGCAAATTTCCTAGTGGTTACTAGCCCAGATATCATGGACAATAATGTGATTACAGAATTTAACTGTGTTAATCGTGATCACATAATTATTGAGATGTTGCAGTCACCTAAAGCCATACCAGACATAAAAGAGATTTTTTGATTTGTAGAAACACACCACTACTGCTAGGTCCATTCAATATTCATCTCAATCTGCTGATGCAATTCTGTTCCAAGAGAGGTGTCCACAAGCTACTACTATAGCTAAACCACAAGATCTGATGGATGATAATAAACCTTCCTAAGATCTGCTCCCAACCACGCACATTCCATCTTCAAGTGGTAACCCCATGTTACAACCTCTAAACCAAAATTCGGGTATGACTCTTACAGCTCAAACTTCCAATCCCCTTTCTCCCATTCCTACAAACCACAATCTTAAACCACTACCACCCATAGACAAGCCCCAAGGCCTCAACTTAATTATACCTTTACATATTGGTCCTCTAACTTACTCACTCAAATCCATGCCCCACCGTACAAACCTCCCATTGACTTATAAACCTATAAACCACCCCCTATGACCACTCGCATTGAATCCAAACACCATAACCACCCCACACCTATCTCTCCACCTAAAGCGCTCCTTGTTTACCCAAAATCCTTTATCTCATGCACTTAACCCCTAAATTACAAAGTAGATCTTGCCTAGCCTTAATGGATGAAAGCCAATCATAAAGAACTCAGTGCTCTCCAAAATAGTAAAACCTGGTCCCTAGTCCCTATGCAACAACACATGCACCTCATTGGGTCCAAGTGGATCTTCAAAACCAAACTCAAATAAGATGGTTCTCTCGATCGATACAAGGCGAGACTCGTTTTGCAAGGCTATAACCAAATTCCCGGTCTTGATTGTGGAGAGACGTTCAGTCATCTCATCAAACCAACTACTGTTCCTATCGTGCTTGCCATTGCCACAACATACAAATGGTTCATCTACTACTTAAATGTCAAAAATGAATTCTTGAATGGGAGTCAACAAGAATAAGTCTGTATGAAACAACCCCCTGGGTTTGTCAATCCACTTTTACCTCATCATGTCTGCTCCTTACAAGAGTCCATCTATGGGCTCCAACAAGCACCCCCGGCTTGGTTCGATTGCTTGAACTCCTTTCTCCTTGGTCTCAATTTTCTATGTAGTTGAACCGACTCATCTTTGTTTGTCCACAAAACTTCTAAGGGCACCAGACTTCTTCTCGTCTATATTGATGATATAATAATTACGGGTACAATATCCTCCCTCATTTCCCATATTATAACTCATCTCAACTCTGAATTCTCTCTTAAGGATCTTGGTCCCCTCCACTATTTCCTTGGGATGTAACTTCTTCGTATTCCTGCTGGGGTGTTACTCTCTTAATCCACCTACATTCAAAAACTTCTCTCCCACACCAACCTCCTCTTCTCACACTCTTTCTCCACACCTCTGATAATAAATATTTCCCCTCCTAACCACTATACATGTTGACAATTTTGCTAAATTTTACTTCATTGTTGGCCCCCTTCAATATGATACTCTCAATTGACCCGATATCACACATAATGTCTATACCATTTTCCAATTCATGAATGCCCCAACTCTTTATCATATGTGATATCACAAATATATTACCCTTCCATGGGAGGAGTACAATGGGCATGTGTCGAAGCCTTTACTCCTTGGCCTATCACTCAGAGGTTGCGGACATACTTATTTTATGCCTCAATGGCCTACGGTCGTAGCCTCTCATGCTAAAGGGCGTGGACCCTACTTGGTATAGGGAGCGGACCCCACTTGCTATAAGGCACGTCCCCAGTCTGATCATATTAGCTGGCCACAACCCCATTTCATCCACAGTAGTAACACAACATCTACACTAATAAATAGAGGTCCACACCTCAAGATAGGGGGATGAATGGATTCCTTATTCGAGATCCGGGTTTATTACTAGTGCCAATACATTGGCCAGAGATCACGATGCTCTCCAGACCACTCGATCTAGCTTGGGGGCTTCTCTCTAGCATCGTAGTCATCTCTCTGACACACTAAAATCCTCATAAACATGTATTCTCTTCTATTCTCATGCTTGTGTGCCTCTTTAGGCCAAATTAATATGTACCAAGGAACATATATAATAAGAGTGTGGCACCAAAGTGGACGTAGGCTCTTTTTTATAGCCGAACCCCTCTAAATCTTGTCTTTTATCTCTCTTTACTTGCCCTATAAGCTTACTATGCATTTTATACTTGATTTGCCGGTACGAGAACGACCAGTGAATGGTTTCTCATATCATCAATTTGGCTCCGTTTATGGGAAATGAGGTATTTCAATCTTGTTTATCTATGTTTTGAGTTCTCAAACACCTTATTTTATTCACGAGGATCCTTAGGATCATCATCTCATGAGTAAATTTTGGTTAGTAAGCTCTATTTTATATTTACACCCTAAAATTGGTATTTCGTATATTCAGATCTACTATTTGGTCTCCATTTTATGACCTAAGATCTATTTTACATACCCCCTGTGATATCGCCTCATCTAGATAATGCTGAAAAGCATGATGGGCTTTAGCCCCGTAAAGGTGAGTGATTAGTGAAGAATTATATTTACTCCCTTTTTGTTGTTCTTAGCCTATGCTCTAGGGTTTATCATTAGAATTGTGCCATTTTGTGCACCTTGAGGGTATTCTCTCATGGATAGACCCTAGTAGGTATGGTCTCCACGTGTTTTGAGTGAAAAACTCAGTTTCGAGGTTTCAATTTGGGATTATTCCCTTCACTGCCTAGTTAGGGATGTTTCCCATCCTACCGCGGTCTCTACTAGTGCGGTTGCATTACAGCATCTTCAAATCATCGGGGAATGGACTCAGGTGGTCTCCAGCTCAACCTTGGTGAATATCATTCAAAGGCCACTATAGTACACTTATGTGCTTAACTGGTCGTGCCTCAACAGTAATATCATTCAGAAGTGCAAGTGTTGCATCCCAACTTTATACTCTGTTCATCCTATATTTCTATGATCACTCACTTTTGTTAGTTATGTCTCAGATTATATATACATTTTTTAAAGACTAACAAAGCAGAAAATGGAAGGAGAATCCAGTGAGAGCATAGAAGTCAAAGAAGAGATGGTGCAATTGTAAAATTATCTCAAACATCTCTATGATAGTCATGCTTCACTCCAAACCCAGGTTAACTATTTTACCCAGAGAGTTCTTATGCTAGAGGCCGTAACCTCTGTAAATATGGGTGCAACACCCAGGTTCACTGCTGGAACAATCACTGCCACAGCGCCAAAAGCTCCATCCGTAGAAGCAGCCACCAAGACCCGTAACAGGAAAGTGGAGAAGCCTGAAAGGGTCTTTAAGTCCTACACCCCATTAGCCTTCCAGATTAAAGACATCTTCAAGTTTATAAAAGAGGACAAGCTACTGAATTGGCCAAAGAAGCTGAGGGCTCTGCCCCATAAGAGGAATAAAGCCATGTGGTGCAAATTCCACTAGGATCACGGCCACAACACTGATCAATGCTATGCTCTGAAAGATCAAATTGTAAGGCTCATAAGGCAGGGGATGCTGTAGTGCTTCCTCAAGGATGCCTAAGTGTTGCAGCCTAGTTTAACAGGCCAAAACGATAAAAATTTCAATCTTCGTAATTGCAAAATGACAAAATTTTCATTCCCCAACATAACAAAGTGTAATTTTAAATATTAGTCATAGTGTTCCTTATTTATATAGATATCTAATTTGATAAATACATGAGTGTTTCCACTTTGGTGGGTGTAGTGTGTTTCAAGGTTTTTTTTAATCAAACTCTAAGTACATACAACCAAATGATATCTATTTCATATACATTCCTAATTTGATGAATCTTCAATATTATACATTTCATAAAAAATTATTAATCACACAACTAACCCTATAAAAAACATGATAAAAATAACGAATTTTTTCAAAGTATGCAATTGCAAAATGGAAAAAAATTTCAAAGTGCGTAATTACGAAACGGAAAAAATTTGGTTCCCACCAAAACAAAGTGTAATTTGAAAATAATTAGCCATAATCTCCTCAATTTTTAGGATAAGACTTATAGTCATAGAATTTATTATAAAATACAAAATTGTGCACACAATTTAAAAAAATTGGGCAGAATTTCATCTATTTATAGGACTATCAACCTGTTTAAGAAATCAAAACTACTCAGCTATACAAATAGTTCATCCTAGATATTATATGAACCCATAAAAAAAATCATTATTAACACTATAATTAATAACAACCAAAATCCATGATAACAATACTCGTTCATGTTAAAACGCCGACAAAATTGTAAACGAAATGCTCGTGCCTAAAGGCACGAATGTAATATTCTAAAGAATTAAGTCAAAAAAAATTATAGCAAAAATAATTGTAAACGCCAATGTGTCGTACGCTAATGGCACGCCACGCGCTGTAATGTTTAATTTATATGTCAAGTTCTATTTTGTTATGTGTAAGGTTAAAGGAACTACTCTTATGTTACTAATGTGCTATATAAAGTATTACTAGTGACATATACAATAAGAATAAAATAAAAATGCGTAATTTTCTTATGCATCTATACTTAATTTTTCCATTACATGAGTGTTACCAATGAAAAATCCAATAAGAATAAAATAAAAATGTGCCAAACTAAAAAGAAATATAGCCTTTTGAATAAATGTTCGTAGGGAAAAAAATATATACATACTATGAAATAAAAACCAACATATAACTTTTTCTAGTAAATTTTATAAAATTATAACTTATATCTTTAACACGCAAAGACTGAGTTATATCCATATCATCCATATCCATGTGAAATATAAACTCATGAGTATGTTATTTTATGGGTTATTTATACCTTCTCCACATCTTCCCTATTTTAATGCAGTGTATTAATATTTATGTATTTAGTTATCTTTGATTAAATTAATAAGAAAAATGATTAATTATTGGAACTGGTCTTGAAACTCCTCTTGGTTCTAGCAGAGATTAAAGAAAATGGCTTTACTTCAATGAGTGATCTCAAGACCATTTGACATAGGGGTGGGAATTTTAGAAATGACACGAAACCACGACACGTAAGAACATGAGATTGATCCAAATTGGCATGATATGTGGTGTTCATGTCATGTTCTTTTAAATGAATCCATGTCATGTCGTGTTCATGTCAAAATTATGAATCATTTTATCATGTCCTGGGACTTTTTTGAAGATGATGTATTGCTCAGCGGTTCACACTATTAGGTTTTTACCGTCCGTATTCCGCACAATAAGGTGTTTTTTTGACCGTTTTAGGACTTACAATGCATCAAGAAAACAATTGGGTAAAAAAATATTCTAATTTTTCACTATGCACGACAGTTGGTCATGTTGTCTAAAGAAATAATCGTGAACTTTTATAAGGCAACCTGTTTCTCGGTGGTTTAAACTATTAGGTTTTGGCCCTCCGTAGTCTGCGCAACAAAGTTTTTTTTACCATTTTGGGTCTTCAAATGCATCAGGTAAATAATTAGGTACAAAAATGTTCTAATTTTCTACTATGCACGAATATTAGTCACGCCGTTCGAAGGAAAACTTGTGAATTTTTTGAAGAGAACCTATTTCTCGGTAGTTCAAACTATTAGGTTTTACCCATCCATAGTTCAATAACAAGGTGGTTTTTGACTGTTTTAGAACCGCCGATGCATCAATGATAATTAGGTACAAATATGTTCCAAATTTCAACTATGCACGACTATGCGCTGTGCCGTTCGAACAAAAACTCGTGAAATTTTTTAGGAGGTCTTATTTCTCGGCGATTCTAACTATTAAATTTTTGTCGTCCGTAGTCCGTGCAACAAGGCATATTTTGACCATTTTGGATCGTCCAATGCATCGATAAAATAATTAGGTACAAAAATGTCCAAATTTTCTAATACACAAGAGTATCTGTCACGTCTTTCGAGGAAAAACTCGTGAATTTTTTGAAGACAACCTATTTCTAGGCGGTTCACACTATGAGGTTTTAGCTGTCCATAATCCGTGCAACTATGTGTTTTCTTGCCCATTTTGGGTTTTCTAATGCATCAGGAATATAATTACGTAAAAAATGTTCTAATTTTCCACTACAGACGACTATTTGTCTCGCCGTTCTAAGAAATACTCGTGACGTTTTTTAAGGTGACCTATTACTCGACAGTTCAAACTAATAGGTTTTGGTCATCTGTAATCCGCACAACAAGGTATTTTTTGGCCGTTTTGCGACTTCCAATGCATCGAGATAATAATTGGGTACAAAATATATTAATTTTCCACTATGCATGACAATTCGTCATGTTGTTCGAAGAAATAATTGTGAACTTTTTGAACACGACCTATTTCTCGATGGTTCAAACAATTAAGTTTTGGCCCTCCGTAGTCCGCGCAACAAGTTTTTTTTTTTACCATTTTGGGTCTTCAAATCCACCAGGTAAATAATTATGTACAAAAATATTCTAATTTTCCACTGTGCATGACTATAAGTCATTCCGTTCAAAGAAACACTTGGGAATTTTTTGAAGAGGGCCTATTTGTCGGTAGTTCAAACTAGTAGGTTTTAATCATTCGTTGTTCACGCAACAAGGTGGTATTTGACCGTTTTGGGACTTGAAATGAATCATAAGATAATTAGGTACAAATATGTTCTAAATTTACACTACGCACGAATATTTGTCATGTTTTTCGAATAAAAACTCGTGAAATTTTTGAAGAGGCCCTATTTCTCTGCGGTTTTAACTATTAGGTTTTGGCCCTCTGTAGTCCGTCCAACATGGTTTTTTGGCTGTTTTGGGTCTTCTAATGCATCGATAAAATAATTACATATAAAAATGTTATAATTTTCCAATACGTGGGACTATTCGTCACGTCATTCGAAGAAATACTTGTGAATTTTTTGAAGATGACCTATTTCTCGGTGGTTTACACTATTAGGTTTTGTCCTCCATAGTCCCTGCAATAAGGTGTTTTCTTGCTCGTTTTGGGCTTTCTAATGCATCAGGAATATAATTACGTTAAAAATGTTCTAATTTTCCACTACAGATGACTATTCATCTCGCCGTTCGAAGAAATACCCGTGATTTTTTTTAAGACGACCTATTGCCCGACGGTTCAAACTATTAGGTTTTGGCCATCTGTATTCCGCACAACAAGGTGTTTTTTGACCGTTTTGGGAGTTCCAATGCATCGGGAAAATAACTGGGTACAAAAATACTTTAATTTTCCACTATACACGACAATTCATCATGTTGTCCGAAGAAATAATCGTGAACTTTTATAAGGCAACCAATTTCTCGTCGGTTCAAACTATTAGGTTTTGGCCCTTCGTAGTCTGTGCAATAAAGTTTTTTTTACCATTTTGGGTCTTCAAATTCGTCAGGTAAATAATTAGGTACCAATATGTTCTAATTTTCCACTACACACAAATATTAGTCACGCCGTTCAAAGAAAAACTTGTGAATTTTTTGAAGAGAACCTATTTCTCGGTAGTTCAAACTATTAGGATTTAGCCATTCGTAGTTCGAGAAACAAGGTGGTTTTTGACCATTTTAGGACCGCCAATGCATCAAAATATAATTATTTACTAATATGTTCCAAATTTCTACTAAGCATGACTATTCGTCGTGCCGTTCGAACAAAAACTCATGAAATTTTTGAAGAGGTCCTATTTCTCGACGGTTTTAACTATTAGATTTTAGCCGTTCGTAGTCTACGTAAGAAGGCATTTTTTTACCATTTTGGGTCTTCGAATGCATCAATAAAATAATTGCGTACAAAAATGTTCTAATTTTCCAATACGTAGGACTATCCGTCACGTCGTTCGAGGAAAAACTCATGAAATTTTTGATGATGTTCTATTTCTCAACGGTTCACACTATTAGGTTTTAGCCGTCCATAGTTTGTGCAAAAAGGTGTTTTCTTGCTTATTTTGGGTTTTCTAATGCATCAGGAATATAATTCCTTTAAAAATGTTCTAATTTTCCACTACAGACGACTATTCGTCTCGCCGTTCGAAGAAATACTCGTGACTTTGTTTAGGATGAACTATTGCTCGTAGGTTCAAACTAGTAGGTTTTGGCCGTCTATATTCCGAGACAAGGTGCTTTTTGATCGTTTTGGGACTTCCAATGCATCGAGAAAATAATTGGGTACAAAATATTCTAATTTTCCACTATGCACAATAATTCGTCTTGTTGTTCGAAGAAATAATCGTGAACTTTTTTAACAGGACCTATTTCTCGGCGGTTCAAACTATTAGGTTTTGGCCCTTCGTAGTCCGTGCAACAAGGTTTTTTTTACCATTTTGGGTCTTCAAATGAACCCGGTAAATAATTATGTACAAAAATGTTCTAATTTTTCACTATGCACGACTATTTAGTCATGTCGTTCGAAGAAACACTTGGAAATTTTTTGAAGAGGGCCTATTTCTCGGTAGTTCAAAGTAGTAGGTTTTAGCCATCTCTTGTTCGTGCAACAAGGTCGTTTTTTGACCATTTTGGGTCTTCCAATGCATCGGGAAAATAATTAGGTACAAATTTTTTCTAATTTTCCACTACGCACGATAATTCATCACGTCGTTTGGAGAAAAATTCAGGAATTTTTTAAGACGACCTATTTCTCGTTAGTTCAAACTATTAGGTTTTTGCCCTCCGTAGTCTGCACAACAAGGTGTTTGTTGACCATTTTGGGTCTTCCAATGCATCGGGAAAATAATTAAGTAAAAAATGCCCTAATTCTCCAATACGCGGGACGATTCATCACGTCGTTCGAAGAAAAACTCGTGAATTTTTTAAAGATGACCTATTTCTCGCCGGTTCACACTATTAGGTTTTAGCCCTCCATAGTCCGTACAAGGTGTTTTCATGCTCGTTTTGGGTCTTCTAATGCTTCAGGAATATAATTACGTTGAAGAATGTTCTTATTTTCCACTTTAGACTACTATTCGTCTCGTCGTTGGAAAAAATACTCCTGACATTTTTTAAGACGACCTCTTGGTCGATAGTTCAAACTAGTAGGTATTGGTCATCTTTATTCCGCACAACAAGGTGTTTTTTGACCATTTGGGACTTCCAATGCATCGAAAAAATAATTGGGTACAAAATATCGAGAAGGTTTTGGCCCTCCGTAGTGCAAGCAACAAGGTGTTTTTTGACTATTTTGGGTCTTCCAATGCATCGGTAAAATAATTAGGTACAAAAATGTTCTAATTTTCCACTACGCATGACTATTCGTCATGTCGTTCCAATAAAAACTCATTAATTTTTTGAAGACTGCCTATTTCTCGAGGATTCAAACTATTAAGTTTCAACCCTTCAGTGCAACAAGGTATTTTTTTATCGTTTTGGGTCTTCTAATGCATCGCGAAAATAATTAGGTACAAAACTATTCCAATTTTCCACTACACATGACTATTTGTCATGGCGTCCAAAGAAAACTCGTGACTTTTTTAAAGATGGCCTATTTATCGGCAGTCCAAACTATTAGGTTTTGGCCCTCCGTAGTTCACGCAACTAGGTGTTCTTTATCCATTTTGGGTCTTCCAATGCATCTCAAAACTAATTAGGTACAAAAATGTTCCAATTTTCCACTAGCCACGACTATTCGTCACACCGTCCGAAGAAAAACTCGTGAATTTTTTAAAGATGGCCAATTTCTCGGCAATTCAAACTATTAGGTTTTGGCCCTCTGTAGTCCGTGAAACTAGGTGTTTTTATTCGTTTTGGGTCTTCTAACTCATCACAAAACTAATTAGGTACAAAAATGTTTTTATTTTCCACTATGCATGACTATTCGTCACATCGTCCGAAGAAAAATACGTGAATTTTTTAAAGACGACCTATTTGTCGGCGGTTCAAACTATTAGGTTTTGGCCCTCCGTAGTTTGGGTAATAAGTTTTTTTTTAATTGTTTTGGGTCTTCCAATGCCTCTGAAATAGGTACAAAAATGTCTTAATTTTGAACTACACATGACCATTCGTCATGCCGTTCGAACAAAAACTCCTGAATTTTTTTAAGATGACCCATTTATTGGCAGTTCAATCTACTAGGTTTTGGCCCTCCATAGTCCACGTAACAAAGTGTTTTATGACCATTTTGGGACTTCCAATACATCGGTAAAATAATTAGATACAAAATGTTCTAATTTTCCAATACGCACGACTATTCATCACACCGTTCGAATAAAAACTCGTTAATTTTTTGAAGACGACCTATTCTCGGTAGTTCAAACTATTAGGTTTTAGCCATCCGTATGCCGTGCAACAGTAGTTTTTTGTCCATTTTTGGTCTTCCAATGCATCGGGAAAATAATTAAATACAAATATTTTATAATTTTCCACTATGCACGACTACTTGTCTCGCTGTTCGAAGAAAAACTGGTGATTTTTTAAGAGGACCTATTTCTTGGCGGTTCAAACTATTAGGTTTTAGGCATCTGTAATTCGCACAACAAGGTGTTTTTTGAACATTTTGGGATTTCCATTGCATCGAGAAAATAATTAGTTACAAAAATGTTCTAAATTTTCACTACGCTCGGCTATTCATCATACTGTTCGAACAAAAAACTCGTGAATTTGTTGAAGATAATGTACTTCTCGGTGATTCAAACTATTAGGTTTTGGCCTCACATAGTCCGCACAACAAGATGCTTTTTTGACCATTTTGGGTATTCAAATGCATCAGTTAATAATTAGGTACAAAATTGTTCTAATTTTCCACTACGCACGACATTTTTTTAGGCCGTTCGAAGAAAAACTTGTGAATTTTTTGAAGAGGACCTATTTATCTGTAGTTCAAACTATTAGGTTTTAGCCATCCGTAGTTCGAACCACAAGGTGTTTTTTGTCCATTTTGGGACTTCCAATGCATTGAAAAAATAAGTAGGTACAAAAATGTTCTAATTTTCCACTACGCATGACTATTCGTCCTTCCGTTCGAACAAAAACTCGTGAACTTTTTGAAGACGGCCTATTTATCGGTGGTTCAAACTATTACACTTTGGCCCTCCATAGTTCGCGCAACAAGGTTTTTTTTCCCGTTTTGGGTCTTCCAATGCATCGAAAAGAATAAAGGAAGAAGAAGAATGAGAAGAAGAAGGTTTTCATCCTCTTTATCAACACCTCCCTCAACAAAACAAAGGGAAGTTAATCTAGATTGTTAAATCTTGAATGTTTGATGAAAAAGTGCATGAACTTGAGTTGAATCCCTAAATCTTGAAATTGATAAGATGTAATTAATATGTAAATTATTTAGGATGCATCAAACTAGAAACAAATTGAACTCATCCAAATCCAAAATAATAAAGAGGCGATCATAGCCATTTTGAAATGTATCATATATAACAAATAATATTAATTTCTAGACAACAAATATATATCATATGCAATGCGAAAAAATTATGTAAAAAACACAACTGTAAGCAATACATATCTAACTGCCCCACCTCACTAGTGTTTCTGAGTGTTTAATATAACTAAATTGCCCCCAACTCAATATAAGACCGTTGATGACAACAACTGACCACAATAGGATAAATTTTAACAAAATGACCGGGACAACCCATAATGGGCAAAAATTTATTGATATGACGCCGATGATCCACATAAGCCACTTCTAGATGATTCGTAACTTCAAAAGTCAAATTTTGTTCGGTCAAATTCCGGGCGAAGTTTGTTACGCGCGCGCCCTCGGTTGAAAAGTATCCATCGTAAGAAAGTGGCATTTTGTGCGGTACAAATTTCGGTTGAATACTGTTGTCTTAAAACCACTTCTAGATGATTCGTAACTTTAAAAGTCAAATTTGGTTCGGACGATTCCTTAATTCAAAAGTCAAATTTTCTTCTGTCAATTTTCAAATGAAGTTTGTTGTGCACGCACCGTGTTAAAAAATTTCCATCTTTAAAATGTGATGGTTCATGCGATACATATTTCGGTTAACTATTGTCTTTTTTAAACCACTAATAGGTGATTCCATAGTTAAAAGTTAAAAGTGACATTCTGTGTGGTACGGATTTCGATTGACTAGGGCCTTTCTTTAATCACTTTTAGATGATTCCTTAATCCAAAAGTCAAATTTGCTTAGGTCAAATTTCGAACAAAGTTTGTTGCGCACATGCAGAGTTGAAAAGGAGGAAGGGAGAGTCGAGGTAGGACTTAAGTTCTTTAAAAGATTTATCACATTCCTCATTACATTCAAAGGAGTTCCTGAGGATTTTAGAAAATGGAAGACATGTATCTATGGCCCTAGAGACAAACCTGTTAAGGGTAGCCACTCATCTAGTAAGTCTCTGAACCTCTTTGATAGTCTTTGGTGTCTTCATTTCCAGCAAAACCTTTATCTTCTCTAGATTAGCCTCTATCCCCTTTTGGTTAACAATGAAGCCTAAAAACTTTCCAGCTCCGACACTAAATACGCACTTAGCTAGATTGAGTTTCATCATGTACTCATTTGTGGTATCAAAGGTTTTTTCATGGTCATCCACATGAGTTCCCTCCTTTAAACTTTTAGCCAACATATCGTCAACATGCCATTAAAGGGTAAAAATGTAAAATAACCACAAAATGAGCCCGTAAGAGTCTATGGAAAAATACATGGCCAAATCCAAGGGGTTATTAGAAAAATTTCCCACGGTCAGGATGATCATAATTCCAAGGGAAGAAAATGCCTGAGAAAATGAACTTGCTCGATTGGCATCCACTACAATAACAGGGCAGAGAAGAACAGTTCCAGTGGAAATTCTCATGAACCCAAGTAGTGCCAAGGAGAATACCTAAATGTCGGCATTGTCCCATCAGATCCTAAAGAAGTAAGGATAGTCCAGTAGAAAATAGCGAGATTTATCATTTCCTTTCTCAGATGTGTCCACCCATCCGAAGTCAATGACTTGATTAAAGAAACGTACAAAGGATATTATGGAGCTCATTCGACAGGAAGATCACTGGTGAAGTGGGTGGCCACACAAGGTTATTAATGGCCCTCCATGAAAGCAAATTGCCTAGATTACGCGAGAAAATGTGATAAGTGCCAGAAATATGCTTCAATCCACTGGACTCCAGGGGCATCTCTCATGCCAATCATATCCTCTTAGCCATTTGAAATGTGGCAAATAGATCTTGTCGGCCCACTATAAAAAACCGGAGGAAGATTCAAGTATCTAGTGGTAGGAGTAGATTCTTTACTAAAAGTGTAGTGGCCGAGCCCTTGGTAGAAATGTCATACAAAAAAGTCTTCCACTATATCTAGAAGAACATTATTTATCAGCACGAAATTCCATATGCAGTAAACAGTGACCACAATACTCAGTTCAATAACCAAGATTTCGAAGACTACTACGTACACTCTAAGATCCAGAAACTCCACTCTAATACCTGGCCCTCCACAATGTAATGGACATATGGAAGTGAATAATAAGACTCTGCTAGATGGAATGAAGAAAACATTGGATGATGCAAAGGAAACTGGATTAATGAACTACAGAGTGTCCTTTGGGCATAGCAAATAACGTCGAGAACAATAATTGACGAGACACCTTATACGTTGACTTTTGAAATAGAAGCAATGGTCCCGAAAGAAATTGGTCTACCTAGTCACCGCATCCTCAATTTTGACTCACTAAAAATCAACCTAGTGAGAAGATTGAAATTTAATTGAGTAGAAGAACTCAGGGAACATTATTTACCTAATGCATTTGAAGACCCAAAATGGTCAAAATACAACTTGTTGCACGAACTACGGAGGGCCAAAACCTAATAGTTTGAACCATCGAGAAATAGTTCGTCTTAAAAAAATACACGAGTTCATGTTCGAACGGCATGACGATTAATCGTACGCAGAGGAAAATTACAATATTTTTGTACCTAATTATTTTATGCATTGGAAGACCCAAAACTATCAACAAACGCCTTGTTGCAGGGACTACGCAGGGCCAAAACCGAATAGTTTGAACCGCCGAGACGTAGGTCATCTTAAAAAAATTTTATAAGTTCTTGTTTGAACGGGATGACAAATAGTCGTGTTTAGTGGAAATTTAGAACATTTTTGTACCTAATTATTTTCCCGATGCATTGGAAGACCCAAGACTATCAACAAAGACCTTGTTTCACGAACTAAGCAGGGCCAAAACCTAATAGTTTGAAGCGGCGAGATGTAGGTCGTCTTAAAAAATTCAAGAGTTTTTGTTCAAACGGGATGACGAATAGTTGTGCTTAGTTGAAATTTAGAACATTTTTGTACCTAATTATATCAATGATGCATTGGAAGTCTCAACACGGTCAAAAACACAATTTTTTGTGGAATTGACCATTTGAACCTCGACCCAAATCAGGCCTAAAACTGGTTTATAGTAGGCTATATAAAAACCACTAACCCATAGGAAAAAGTGGCCAACTAACCATGTAGATGGAAAATATGGCCACCTAATGTCTATTTGCAATCACCCTAGCCATATAGATTGAACGAATGTTAGGACCATGTATAAGAAGGTGTGATCCAACTTAAAATAGATTCTCAATGAAATAGTTGTGTTGGTTGATGCATTTTGTTTTATTTCCAACTGCTCTATTTTAATATGTATAAATATTTTAATTTATCAAATGCTTTTGTTTAAGTATTTAAATCATGTTTATTCTTTTAACTATATTAACTTATAAGCGGAGGAGTTTAATAGTATGCTTTAATAATGTTTGAAATTTGTATATATATTTTTTCAGTTGTTCAATGTGAATATTTATAACTGTTCCAATATATAGCATATTGTATATTGTATCTAATGAGTAAGGATAGTTGTTTTTGCTTTTATGGATTGGTTCTGTGGCCTGTGTTGTATTTTAGTTCCACCTGATATTTTATAAAGGAATGAAGTCATTGCCACAACAATGTTCCTTCATTGTGTCACACTACGTAAACAATATAATTTTTTAAAATATTATCTCATTTTTAATTTAAGAATTTTTAAAGTTCAAACATAAAATATCTTTGGAAAGCCACCATACCCATTTTTTGTAATACTTTCACTGCAATATTTGATGTTTATTATATATTTATCATTGAAATATTTAATAATACACAATTGTATAAAATTTATTATTTTTAATTACGCCCACGCATCGCACGGGTTGACACCTAGTGAATTATAAAATAACCACTTAAAATAAAGTGTTTTACACGAAATCCTTTTCTTCCATCAAGTAGGGTCTTCACCTTTTAGTGGGATTCAAAATTCATAATTATCTGAACAGGTTTTGACGAAATCAACCAAATGTAGATAGCTGTTGAATGGTTTATCTTTGATGGACTTGGATCGATGACGTGGAATATGGATGATGTGTCGAGATGACGTGGGCATTGACTAGTCAATGGACTACCTAGTGGAATGCTAACTGGGTGGATGACCATGAAGATGAATGAAGACTGGGTAATTTACATATGTGCTTTCTTTAAAAAATTAAAGGAGATGCAAGAACTCAAACTTCAGACCTTTCCCAAGCAACCCACGTGTGTGACCAGCCGACCTGAACCTTCTTTGTTTATATATTTTCTCCAATAAATTATAAACAAAACCAATTTCTGAAATTTCATTTTTCATGCTTTGGCCACAAGATTTGTTTCTTCTTTCAATTCTTCCCACAATATGCATATTTTCACCAAATGACCACGGATTTTCACCAAACTTTAGAGGTACCTGCAAAAATATAAGATAACTTATATTAATACAAATTCAGCCCCATAAAGTTTAGAAAATTACCAATTTACCCTCATTATCATTTTAGACCCCGAAATACATAACTTTTTCACGGGGAATTTTAAATTAAAGGACAATATGGTAATATGTGTTAGCTTAGGCTCTAAGCTAGGATTTGAGAGAGATGTTATATAAGGAATGTTATGGGTGATTATAAGGAAAGGGAGATGAAAAAGAGAGGCCAAAAACGAAATCTAAAGAGGCAAAAATGAGAGGAATAAAAAGAGTCACTTTGGAGTATTTTAGATCTTCTTTTTTAGTGATTTTGGATGAGATTTGAGAAAACCTAACCTAACTTTTTATGAAGAACCCAAATCTGAAGTCGGATTGGCCATTTGAATAATGTTTGGAGCTTATTTTTCTGGGTTTTCAAAATAGGCCTACCATTGTGGATTTTGACGCTCTTGATGTAGTTTCGTTCTCCCGTGACTAATTTAGTGTGATACACTTATTCATTGTTGATTGTATATTTATATCCATGCTATGTGTTGCACTTATATGTATGGTATGCTCGTATATTATATTCATTCTTACACCCATTTTGTATGCGTTATTTTCATGTTGTGTAGTTTGGGTAACGAAGCTAGTTGATTTTACGAGCATGTTGGGTTATGGAAATGGGTTGAAAACATGTAAACTTGATTTATGAAAATTGAATCTAAAATTTATTTTAATTAAGAGAATGATATTATGATGATTATTATTGGAGAATACATAGACATTCCTTAATTACACCATCCGTTGGACGAGGTGTGCCCTTGGCTACGATTTTGTTTATTATCCAAAGACTAGGGTATGGACCCCAATTGACGAGTATGCCAAGTTTTACTATGACCGTGGTGCCAAGATTTAATGGCGGTGATGCCAGGTTATAATGGGTCGCGTGCCCAAGTTATATAATTTATTTTGGGGGGCCATTTGATGGTTCCGAGAATAATTAACAAGATAGTGGACGGTAGTCCGTACCGTACTGTGGGAAGTGCGACGAGAATTTTGATACTGGGTTTTGGGTTTTGCAGTGCCGCGGTGAGATCAAAAGTGATGATTATATTATTGGTATTTTAATTTGACTGTTCGTATTGCATACACTCTTTTATATGATGCACGCAGACACGTGTATGTGTAGTTACACTTGGAGAATTTATATGAGCTACCGAGTTTCCCGCTCCCCCCCCAAAAAAAAATATTTTTTTGTATTTTAGGTTGATGTGAGATGATATTTATGGTATCGTTAGGATTGGGACAACTAAAGGCTCTGGATATTTATTTTCAAATTTTGTTTGTATCATTTTGTTTATTATATATTTTTTTATTAAAGGGCATTTGAGATTTAATAAAATAGATAAATTTTATTTAGTCGATTTACTATTTATGCTTCCACAAATTTATTCTCAATCTAAATGGTATTGTTTTATAAAAAAAAATTCTCTAATTTATCAATATTTTTCAGTAGCACCTCTCGTGGTGTTACATGGTCCATAAATCACTATTGGTTCTTAGTATACTCTCTCTATCTCTCACATATCAGATTCAGATGCATGGAGAATACACCACGTCAGGTCATCACCAGCAAAGGTAATGAATCCTCTTGTTTTTTATTTTTCAAGTATGTAAACTTTTTGTTTTCAAGTAAAAATCCTAAGTAGGAGGAGGATATGATTGTGATATCATATGTATGTAGTGACGGTTGCTTATGAAGCCAATCCAGCACTGGTGATTGAAGACATTGAGGTTTCTCCCCCTCAAGTCGGAGAAGTCCGAATTAAGATCCTTTTCACTGCTCTTTGCCACAATAACTCTTATACATGGTGTGGAAAGGCATTTTCTTTTCATTCATCTTTTTCTTTCTAAATTACAATCAGTAAGTACGTGTCACTAACTAATTATGGAATATTTTGGGGAAAAAAACTAATTATGGAATATTCTTTTTAAGAATAATAAAATGTAAATAGGAATTACAATTACAAATATTTTTTCTCTTGGTTCCATTCCAAGTGTGAGCAAATTTGGAAGTCAGTACATTAAAGAAATTAAATTCGCTCTTCAGAATCATAGCTTTACTCTATCTCATTGCTATAGGGAATCAAATATGGTCGCTGACTCTCTAGCTAATTATGGAGCTCAGATTATTTCTCTTTCAGTATTTCACAATGTAGGAGATCTTCCAACTTCAGCTCGAGGAGCTCTCAAGCTGGACAAAATGGGTTGCTTTTACATTAGAAATGTTTCTGTCACACCATCCTTGTAATGGGGCTAGCATAAAGCACCAAATTTCTTTTTTCAAGTTCTCTCTCATTGTTATTGTTTATGCCACTTGGAGAGGCTCTTTCTCCTATGATTAATAAATCTTAGTTTTATTAAAAAAAAAAAAAAAAAAAAAAAAAAAAAAAAAAAAAAAAAAAAAAAAAAAAAAAAAAATAAATCATTGTTGGGTCTTGGGTTACAAGAGACAAAGAGATATCCCAAGAGATATGATCTAATTCCCAATATGGTATTTCGAATTCATTTGATTTTCAAGAGGAAGAGATCTGGAGTCGGTGATGATTGGCTCACAAATTTGATCCATGCCACTTTGTGAGTGAGGTTGTTGAACCCTCACAAATGTTGGTTCCACAGATATAAGAGTTGATGAATTGTCAGAAGACGGTTAATAATCATAGTCGGCTGATCATTGAGCGAGTTTGTTCCATATCATAGATCGGTTATGGGTTGTGAGTTTGTCCCATATATATGAGATCAAACAATACATCTTATATAAAAATTGTTTAACTGTTCCATTTATACTTACATTATTTATTCATATAAGCATACTTTATTTCATAGGAAAATATAAGGTATTTTAAATTTGTAGAAATATGTGTATCAATAGTTTTATGTATAGATCACAGTTTTTGTCTATGAAACACAGACACTCTCCCGAAAGCCACGAGTTGACTTTGACACGTATACGAAATGCAACATGCTCCGACACGTTGTCTACACACTAGGACACGTTGAGACACGGACACGTAAAAGGAGACGCTGGGACACGTTTTTTTTTTTATTTTTCATTTTTTTTCATTTTTTAACTTTGTTTTTAATTTTTTAAAATTTATTTTTCTTATGTGATGATGATTTTCTTTATTAATGATTTTTAATGTTCAACTGTATTTCAATTTGGTTTTATATGGTCAATTTTCTTAATTTCATGTTAAGAATGCTCTAATAATATATTTTATGTAAAAATATGTTTTATTTCATTAGTATATACATTTAAATATATATTATATATATTGTACGTATCCTAGCGTGTCCTATCTCAATATTTGGAAAAATCACGTGTCGCGTATTGCGTGTCGTGTCGAAACACGTATTACGTGTTGAGTCTATGCTTCATAGTTTTTTGTATATGTTTTGATTGTGTGTTAAAATCTAAATGACATTTCCATGGTGAAGTAACTTTTTTCATTTGATTTTACAATATCGAAAATGCTACGGGAGGTATAAAAATGAGATTTTCAATTTACATAGAATTTGAGGAACTTAATCAAGTATAGAAATAGTCTGTAGGTCACAAGATTTTATCTCCTTCTCTCACAATTATTCAAGTCATATTTCTTCCACCAACCGCCCAACTTAGGTAGTGTGCTTGATAGGCCTATTATCTTATTCTTCTTGTGGACTACACTTAATGACATAACTTGGAGCTTTAATGCACTTTCATCATATTATGCCATATGACATCTTAATTCACTTCCATCATATCTACGGGAGACTTTTCTCCTTCCTACCCCTATTGTTTCTCCATCCGTTTGTTTCCTCTTCAAACCTACTGTTTATTTAATAAATCATGTATAATATTTTTTAAAATAACTTACGCAAAGTATTTTTTAAAATTACGTACAAAATTTTTAATCACGTGTACATATTTATTTTATTGTTTTTATAAATTACGTACATAATTTTTTAAATAAAAATAGTTTTTATTGTTTACAAAAAGTTAAAAAAATCATTTGAACTGTTTTACAAACTAATTTACTTTTTAACAAAAATAAAAACTCTTAACCATGAAAATAAACTTTTTTACAGAGTTAAAAAATGTTTTAACTGTGTAAAAACTAATTTTCTCATAAGAAACTATTTTTTAAAGTTTTTTTATACATAAAAGAAATTATTTTAATGGTTTTTTAACTTTTGAAGTAAAAAAAATATTTTAAAATAACTATTTTTACCTTTTTAACTGTTTTATGAAATTAACTGTTTTAAAGCTAAAAAATGTTTTAACTCTTTAATATAAAAAATTTCAATTAATATAAAAATAGTTTTACTGTTCCTTTTTGATAAATTACGTACAATACATCTTATATACAAAAACAATTTTTTATTTTTTAAAAAACAATTATTTTTTATTAAAAAAATGTTATAACTATTTTATAAAAAAGTTATTTTGTTAATAAAAATAAAAAGTTTCTATATTTTTCAAGAATATTATGCAATTATATTTCTTTTACATGAGTTGTGATCACATATACTCTAAAGTTTTAATCAATTTTTTATTTTCGCTTAACATCTTTTCATGTGTTTGAATTCAACAAATATATGCATCTCTCGGGTTTCCAACTAGTATATTCTAAAATTCACTACACTTTTAATTTCTCTCAATCAAACGAGCTATGCACGTGGTAGTAGGTCTCCATCCTCTCTCTTCATTACCGTCCCCTTCTTTTATCTCTCCATCTGCTCTCTACAAAAGCCAAAAACCCTCTTTATCTATCCACATTAACAGACACCCGTGTTTCTTCCCCTACCCATACGTTTCCTCTCCCTCCATATTTCACCGAAAGGTTTTCATTTTGCCATTGAACAAATAAATTTTAAGAGACTCTAATACGGGCATTAAAACTAGGAGCCATGGCTCAAAATAATATTTTCCTTGGTGATGATACATCTTCTCCTCCAGCTGTTTGTTGTCCACTTCTGTTGAAATTAGATATGGAATCAAAGATATGTGACTCAGCTTCTGAATAATGTTGTGTATGAAGAGAGATGAGTGAAATTATGAAATTGTGGTTCAATTGTGAATTTTCAACCCTAGCTTTCAATTTTTTGGTTTAAAATTTTAACAAAGAATTTGAACAGTCAATTGGGTGTAGTAAACCTCTAGCGCCTTCATATTTAAAGAAAAAAAATTTCAACCTCAAATCTAGAATTTTCGGTTTCAGTTTTTTTGCCAGGTTTCGGCTAATAATCCAATGGGGCCACTGAGTGGAGCAGTCTCATCTTCGATGACAACATTTGCAGTGAAAAATCCATCGTAGAATGCCTCAAAGTCCATATTGGCCTTGCCAGACTGGAGGGCAATGCCATACTTTCCTTTGGAAAGAACATCTTTTTCTGATCGAGGCGACGGGAGAGAGACGGAGAGGGAGAGGGAGATAAGGAGCATTTGTTGACTTTTGTCGTGCAGGGTGGTGCAAAGAAGGTGGCAGTCTCTGCTCCATCAGCTAATGCGCCTATGTTTGTTATGGGAGTAAATGAGAAAAAAAAATACAAAACGAGCATCGATATAGTGTCTAGTGGAAGTTTTACTACCAATTGTCTTTCTCCTTTGCCCAAGTTTTGATTTTTTTTCAAAATTTACAACGATTATTCAACACATTTTCTTAACTTTATTAATGGTTGAATTATGTTCTTTGTAGGTTCAAGATGGTCATGATATGTCATTCAATTTGTCTTAGATGCTTTCAGATCACAAATAGTTTTTAATCAAAATCATATATTGATTTCACATATTTTTACGTATATGGCAATTCCTTTGGTTTGAGTTCCCCTTTCGTGTATAGCCCGCACATCGTGCGGGTTTCCAACTATTAGCATTAAAAATTGTACTTTTTACTATAATAATAATAATAAAAAAAAAAATAATAATAATAATAATAATAATAATAATAATAATAATAATAATAATAATAATAATAATAACAACAATAATAATAATGCAATATAATGTTTTAATATTGTGTCAATTCATCTGGAGGATAATTTAGGGATGTATTTAGTACTCATAGCATTACCCCTTTAACCTATGAACACATGCGTAAAAATGAAAATAAATTATAGTTCTTTTGCGTACTCATTTGGTTGTTTCACTTGTCATAATTGTTTTTAGAACTTTTCATGGAATTCTTTTTCAATCAAAGAAATCATTCCAATCTCTTGATCCAAACTCATACCACTTTGTTAAATTTACATGAGAAGTATACTGTAATACTAGAAGCGGGGAAGAAGAAAGTATGATATTCATTATAGAAGTTAAATGTTTTTCATAGTTGGGTACAAAATGAAAATCTCGGAGTTGGTTTTTTGATTCGACAGATTTGTCCCTATTTAGCTTCCACATAATACTAGAAGACCCTTAAAAAAGAGAGTCGGGACATGACACATTAAAGGCACATTAAAAAGCATATAAAAGTGGACATAAGAAAAAAAAATCAATCATTTTAATGGGTCTACGCCCGTTCACGTAAAGTTTACCGAATTTTGAAAGAGGAAAAAGCGGAAGCTTGAAAATTTATTTGTGCCCGGGGTGTGCTATATCATATTAGCAGTCTGAAGCCAACTGGGCAGAAGAACCTGTCTGTAACCAATCTCCTATTCTAGATAATTATATTTTAATTTCAAATGTCCAACTCACCAAAATTATTTGTAAGAAACCTGAATGATCACTTATATGTATTGTACATTGTATCTTGAATAGATACAGATGAATTGAACTTAATATATTAAAGTAGTTATTAAAGCATCACTCTTTTTATTTCAAATTATGGGAGAAACCACATCCTAATCTCCTTCCCCGTCCTCCACTCTTCCAAAATCTCCTATACCCATTACTTTTCTCCCCGAACTTCCTCCTTCATGTCTCTTCTAAATTGTAGTCCTCTTTTTCAAAGTGTGCTTTAGGTGAAAACAATTTATCTTTCAAAATCCTTTTTACAAATGTCCATTAGGCACCAAGTTTGTGAACTGAGTTAACTTAAGTCCAATTTTATCTTGTTTAACCGTAAACATGCATCTAGGTGATTAAATCAAGTAAAATAAAGTAAAGTCCACAGAACCAGATGTACGAAAAATAACTAAGGGAAAAAACCTCAGACAGACCAAGCCAGACAGTCACTATGATACGAAATTTACAAAGGAAGACAAACATATTTACACAACGAATTGATCCCCCACAAGCCTTGTCGCTTTCTTCTCTTTAACCGCTCCTCCACAGTGCCCATGCAGAAATCCTTCCACAATATTTGTCCACGGCACACGAGTCCACTTGCAACTTGGTATCCACCGATGCAGCTTTGGAAAGCATCTACAATTCAGAACACGGCCTTCACTATTCTTCACCGCAAAATTCCAAAGAATCAATTTGTTGAATATGGATGAACAAATCAATGGTGCAAACAAGATCTCTATAGCATATGTATGAAAGATCGAATCTTATAAACTATAAGGATTTTATCTTTTGAAATCCTTAGAAAACTAGTGCATAAAAACGTTACTTTTCTATTATGCATTTTGGTTTTGCACATATCGAAATTCTAAGAAAAATTCGATTTAAATAAAATCTCTAAGTCGGATCTTCATTAGAATGATATCCCTATGTCGTTCGAACGACTTGGCCATGTCATTTGAATGATTTGTCCATGTCGTTTGAATGACATCGTATGTCGTTTGATCCTCCAAATCATAAGTGAAGGAACCATACGACTCTAAATAGTGTTTATCTCGGAATAAACGAAGTTAAAACCTTTTGAAATCATTTTTGACATTTTAAAATCATTTATAAACAAAATAACATCCTTGAAACATTTTTTGAGTCCCATAAACATTATACGTTCATACCTGAGAGTATCTCGAATTGCAATGTGTTATGAAGACGTGAAACGTGCACCAATAAACACGGCATGATATATCTTTGAAGCTTGACCGCTACGTCTTTAAAAAACACGTCATAGACTATATGGGTATCATGATAAGATAAAAATCTATATATGACTCAAAGAAGTTTTATCCGTAATTATGTCAATTATATACAAATTAACTCAATTGGAAATTTTGTCCTTACAAATCTCCACCTTTGACTATTCTGAGACAAAACCAAAGCAGTGAATGCAAGGCCAAGTCCTCAAGCCGTATGACACTTAAATCCCATCCCATAAATAAAATCAAAATTTATAGGACAGGGACTAGTATATGCATGTCTGGTAAGCATGAACTGTCTAATTGTGACGTAGTCTCGAAATCTCGAATCGCTGAAGAATACCTGCACATGAAATAGACAAATACCTAATGAAGTATGGAGGAACAAATATAATAAAATACTAAATTTAAAAAACAAACCATGTGTTAAACATCTGAGCAAAACATATGATACCCAAAAGATGCACATAAAAAATATAGCTCAAATCAATGATATCAATATGTAAACAATATGATCAAAACATGATACCAATGTAAAACATACGTGCTTAATAAACAAACTCCCCTACAACACATACCATCTCTCCCCCTTTTTTTTTATCTCGAATAGACAACCCGAAAAAAAGATTAGCAAACATATCTAGAATAAGAATAATCAACGAAGTATATCTAGATAATCATGGAAAGCCATCTAAAAAAATCAGAAGATATCAAATCGAAGTATAGTCACACAAATTAAATCATCAATACCAGGAATGATGTGACTAAACGAATCAATGCAATATAAAAATCAAGCATGAATAATCAATATCAACTGCATATAAACTGCCCAAATGAACCCAGAAGTACCAAAACAATATGAAATCAACATATATATGAAACAGGTACAAAGTCATAATAAAAGTTCAAAAATCCTCTCTGGGTCATTCGAACAACATTTCCATGTCGTTAAAATGACTAAGGCATGTCGTTAGAACGACGAAGCAACAAATGACCCAAAACAGTAAGGCGCCAGGCGATGCATTTATCTAACGACCCTTCTCGCGACTATACCTGTTACAATTAACGCCTCAAAACTCATGTCATGCGATCCAGTCTTCGAACGACTTGGACATGTCGTTCGAATGATGTCCAGAATCGTTTGAGCGACTTCAAAAGTTTTTATTTCCAGCTCTAAAAATGATTAACTTTTCCCCAGTGAAGAATTTTTCAGAAAACAGCAACTGGAAATACAAAACACTAGCAAAACATACTCAAAACAAAAAAAAAACAAGTATGAGTTTCATTCTAACATAGTATCAATGTGCTCAAACATGGATATGGAATAAATGGGAGTGGACTACAACAAACGAATCACAATATGAACATATCGAAATGATCAAGAAGCTCTAATTGATAGCTAAATGTAATCAAACTAAGTTTTATCCATATGTGACAATTAATATATTGAGCTTAATGAACTAAATGAACAACATGCACATAAATTTGGAATTTTAACGATTCAACAAACAATAGGTTCATGACATGATTTTTCAACATTAGGATTCGTGGTGCAAACCCGTTGTTATTTTTCCATTCAAACAGCCTCATGTTTTTATATTTTCTTTTTCAAGCTCTTTTGAGGTTTTTATTTTACTCACCTTAGAGAAATCCTATTGTCCCCATTTTTGGCATATGATTTTTGTACTGCAATAATTTTTTGGGCTCTTTTAAACGGTGGCTTTCACTTTGAGCTTATTATTATCTCACAGCCCTTTCCCGTGAATACTCATCATTTTTTTTCAATTTAAGCAATATAAATCCTCACGGAAAACGGTTCGTACATGCACACATCCTCCTAAGTATTATTACGCATAGAAGAGAAAAATGATAGGAGAGTGTCTCACCAAACTCAAATACGCATGAGAAGTAAAACATTCATATGAACTCGTACATGTGAGTGTGATGGCATATATAAAAAGTCAAATCCAAATGGAAATCAACTTCGAAATAACCCCATTAATCAATGTTGAAGATCATTCTAAGCATCTATAATTATAACCAAATGTCCTAGGCACATGGATAATGAAATGATGGGGGTTCAAGCACCCCAATATGTTATATCAAACATGAAAATTCATGATAAAAAAATAAACCGAAAATCTTTTTATGTTTTTCAGAAAATATTTTTTACTAAAAAATAAAATCTTTTTCTATTTTCTCAATAAATTATGAAACTAAAAATCTTTTTGTATTTTTTCAGTAAGGCTCAAATAAATGAAAATATAATACAAAGAGATACACATGTTATAACACTAGTAAGATATATATCAGGAAGCAAAGACTAGCGTATGAAAAACATGAACATGCAAGCAATAATCCATAAGAAGTAGCACGTGAAGCATCATGCTATAGCATGTGATAATCAACCAACCTAGCATTTAGCATCTCCAAAACAGATTTCCTAGATAAAACAAGTGTATACCTAACAATACGGGTTTTGGAAACCGACGGGACAGTACACTTAAAGTTTCTAGGGTCTTTTCTAAGATCATAGAAAAAAGGCCTAAGGTGACCTTTCCTACCACAATGCGAACATGTGTAAACATGAAAAGTAACATGACCTTTCAATTAACCTTTTCTAACACCCTGGGATGCGATTAATGCTCTAAAATAAACTATGGTTTTGGCTTTAACATTCGAAGCACTAGAACAAAATAAGCCACTACCATCATTATTCACACTACTTGAGTCTTTTAAATTATTTTTCATCTTCAAAATTTTATACTCAAGAAAAGAATTAGTCTCCTCAAATTTTAGGGACTCCTTCTTCAAATTTTCAATTATGTGTCATAAATTCATTCATCAAAATATTTTATTCAACAACACAAATTCTAGACTTTTTAAAGTCCTCTAACTCTTTTTATAAAATAAGGACTCTATTCTCACTCTCTTCCTTGGCCAATTTCAAAGATTCAAAGCTATCATATAAAGCCATACACTTCTCACGAATGATATCTCTTTGGGTTTGAAATGTTTGCAAATATTCAATCATATGTTTAAAACGAGAATTTTCTTCTTCAAGAAATTCAATTCATTTTGCAAACTTCAAATTCAAAAGATTTAATTCGTCAAAACTTTGAGAATCCAGCGAGAGAAAAAACAAACCAAGAGTGATAAACAAATACGACTATCAAAAAGCACAAAATAAGGGTCTACACAATAAAGAAGTGTTTCTAGCTCGGATACCAATTTGTAGGCCCCTTTTTCAAAGTGTGATTTTGGTGAAAACAATTATTTTTCAAAAACCTTTTTCCAAATTTTAAATACCCGCACCAAGTTTGTGAACTAATTTTACTTAAGTTCAATTTTATCTTGTTTAATCCTAAACATTCATCTAATAAAGTAAAGTCCAAAACGCCGAATGTGCGAGGAAACCACTAAGGGAAAAAACCTCGGATGACCCAAGCTAGACAATCACTATGATACGAAATTTACAAAGGAAGACATAAAGACTTACACAACGACTCTATCCCCCCACAATCCTTGATGCTCTTCTTCTCTTTAACTTCTCCTCCACAGTGTTCATGCAAAAATCCTTCCACGATACTTGTCCATGGCACACGAGTCCATGTGCACCTCGGTATCCATCAATGTAATTTTGGCGACCGTTTACGATTCAAAACATGGACTTCATTGTTTCTTCACTGCAAAACTCCAACGAAACAACTTTTTCAATATGGATGAACAAATCAATGGTGCAAACAAGATCTCTATAGCATATGTATGAAAGGTCAGATGTTTTAAACTATTAGGATGGTTTTATCTTTTGAAATCCTTAGAAAAATAGTGCAGAAAAATGTAACTGTTCTATTCTGTATTTTGGTTCTGCACATATCAAAATTCTGAGAAAAAATCACCTTAAATAAAAACTTTAATTCGGCGCGTCGTTAGAACGATATCCCTGTGTCATTTAAACAACTTGGTCACGTCATTTGAATGACTTGCCCATGTCGCCACCAAATCACAAGAGAAGGAACCATATGAGTCTAAACAATGTTTATCTCCGAATAAACGAAATTAAAACCTTTTTAAATCATTTTTGACATTTTAAAATCATTTATAAACAAAATAACATCCTTAAAACAATTTTCGAGTCCCATAAACATTATCCGTTCATACCTCAAAGTATCTTGGAATGCAATGTGATCTGAAGATGTGAAATGTGCACACAAAAATACGGAATGATATGTCTTTGAATCTTGTCTGCTACGTGTTCAAACAACACATCATAGACTATATGGGTACCATGACAAGATAAAAATCTATCTATGACTCAAACAAGTTTTGTCCAGGATTAAATCAATTACATACAAATTAACTCATTTAAAAACTTTATCCTTACATAAATCATTCACATCATTTCATCAAAATCAAACTACCTCTCACAAATTACATTTTCTGGAAAACTATAATCATTCCCTTCCTCAAAGGAAAAAATTTCATGTGTTTTATAGATGGAACTTACCCTAGTATATCTCCTATAATTTCGAATGATTCTATATCTCCACCTCTTACCAATCCACCTTCCCTCCTATGGGAGCAAAAATAACAACTACTACTTAGCCTCATCAACTCTTTTCTCTCCCAAGAAGTTGTACCTATCATTGTTGACAAAACCTCTAGTGATTCCTGGATGGCCATCTAATCCGCACTCGCAAATATTTTCAATACCCAAACCATTAACGTTTATTATAATCTTCAGAACATCTATTAAAATGATGATCTGTTCTAACTTATCTCCACCATGCGAAGACATATTCTGATGAACTCGTTGCGGTTGTCTACCCAATCTCTACAACTAAATTTAATGTGTACGTATTAAAAGGATTAAGACCCGAATACAAGGACTTACTGACTTTGCTAAACCATTCCTCCTCCCTCAACCCCTCATATCACTTCTTTAAACCCTCAACCATATGTTCACATAGCCCAACATCAAGAGTCTATCGCCTCATTGAGTGACCAAAACCACCGCATAAGAGGTCGTGGTCGAGGTCGGTACACTTATTCTCCTCGTTCCTCAACTGTCACACCTACCCCACTCATTCTTGCTCATCGTGCCATATATGTCATGGTTCTAATCACATGGCTGCAATTTTTCATCACTGCTACAACATAATATCACCACCTTCTACTAACCTAACTATAATTCCTAATTACAACTTCGCTTGACAAGCACACTACCGCCAGTCTTCTTAGTTCTAGAACGCATGGGCAACCCAACACATACTCCTTATTTATCTTATCTCATTGATCTGTCTAAGTACCATGGCATCGATTATGTCCATGTTGCCAATGGTAAAAATCTCGCAATCTCACACGTTATCCCTTCATATCTAAAAACACCCTCATCTAATTTTCAAGTATCTAACGTTTTTCATGTTCCTACTATTAATAAACCACTTATTTTTGCTCAAACATTTTTTAAGGAAAATAATGTATTTTTTAAATTTCACCCTTATTATTTTGTGGTGAAGGATCCAATTACATGTGCTACACTCTTACACGGATAGAGTGAAGAGAAACTGTGCACACTCTCTCCAAGTTCTCCCATTTCAGCATCTCTTTTCGAAAAGGTCTCTCTAAAATGTTGGAATCATCCACTGGGCCATCCTTGTATGAGGATTCTTTATAAAATTCTAAACCACAAAAACTTTGCATGTATTGCTTCTTCCATTAGTTCACTTTGTATGGCTTGTCAACTTGGCTAGTCATCTAGGTTATCATTACCCAAGTTCATTAATTACACTTCATA
Source organism: Sambucus nigra (assembly GCA_949130495.1). Lineage (NCBI taxonomy): Eukaryota > Viridiplantae > Streptophyta > Magnoliopsida > Dipsacales > Adoxaceae > Sambucus > Sambucus nigra. The sequence continues at coordinate 383,969,973 of OX422218.1, read as the reverse complement.
TGTTTTAGAACATATTTTTAGTGATGTATGGGGCCCCTTACACATTCTTAATAGTAATGGACATCATTTTTATATTATTTGTATTGATCTTTTCTTGAATTATATTTGGTTTTATCCTATTTCCCAAAAAATCAGAAGTGTTCACAATTTTTCTTAAATTTCAAGCTCTTGTTGAACGTCAATTTAATACAAAAATAAAATCCATCCAAAATGATTGTATCACATCCCAAGTTTTGGGGGTGTCTATATAATAATAAAATTCTTGAAATAGAACATAAATAGGATGATAAAGGTTTATATTACCTCATACTAATGATAGTGACCATGCACTTTATTCATTACACACTTACTGGGGTTGTTCTTAAATTACATAATAATACTGAAAGGAAAAAGAAAGAAAAATACTACATATGACTGGTACGACGTGAAGCCACAATATGATGTTATAATATAAAGTTACATCAGCTTATAAGTAGTAACATATGAAATTCTGACGGGTCTGCCAGAACCGCTACTATTTTTTCATGAGTAAATGATTGATAGAGATACACGAGAAGATGCATTATAAATTGCAGACTCGGGGGATTTGTTGCCTTCTTTTTGCCGTGTGACCATCTAGATTTTCAAAAATATAAGTAAAAAATGTCCAATAGATAGTTTTTATTCTATAAAATTTTCAAAATAATCAGAATAAGGATTAGGAATAATCAGAGGATCGTAAAACTTGAGATTCAATGGACCAAATGAGATAGCATAATAATACATGATGATATTTGGTAAAAATACAAATATCTAGGCTAGAATCGGTTTAAAGGTTGCGGATGGTTTCTAAACAAATAATCGATAATTATTCGTTTAGAGGCCTTAGGGCAATAGTCATACATATAACAACTCAATCTAATAAATTGGATAAAAATCAATCCAGATAAGTGGAGATAAGTAATCGTGCTAAGTCAATCATATACATTACATATGGTAGCAATAACTAGGTTCTCAATAATCTAAGTCATACATGCCAAATAATATAATCATAGGTATAACAATAGATTATTCTCGGGTAAAACCGCATCATATGAAATCGTATGATTGCTTAATCATCGTAAAAATTTGAATTAGTTATACATAAATGGTGGAACTACTCAAATGAGTTCATCAATGAGAATATAATATGCAGGGACTATTACATGGTGATATCAACAAAAGGCGTACGCAATAGCATTTTGAAAAATTAATACCGAATAAGAATAACCTACTTCTTTATAGGGATTTTTGAAATAGTGTAGGCCCATTTTTGAAAGTGTGCTTAAGGTAAAAAAAAAATTCCAAAAACCAAGCTTTTTCAATTTTAATTCCACACCAAGTTTGTGAACCAATTTTACTTAAGTCCAATTTTATCTTGTTTAATCCTAAACATGCATCTAGATGATTAAAGAAAGTAAAATAAAGTAAAGTTCACAACATCGGATGTACGAGGAAACCGCTAAGGGAAAAAACCTCGGACGACCCAAGCTAGACAATAACTATGATATGTTAATTATAAAGGAAGACAGACATAGTTACAGGATGACTCGATCCCCATAAACCTTGAGGCACTTCTTCACTTTAATCTCTTCTCCATAGTGCCCACGCATAAATCCTCCCACAATACTGGTCCACAGCACATGCGTCCACGAGTGCCTCGGTGTCCAACGATGCAGCTTTGGCAATCGTCTACAACTCAAAACACGGCCTTCACCGTTTCTTTATCGAAAAACTCCAATGAAACAACTTGTTCAGTATGGATGAACAAACGAATGGTGCAAACAAGATATCTATAGCACTTATGTATGAAAACTCGGATCTTGTAGACTATAAGGATGGTTTTAGCTTTGAAATACTTAGAAAACTTATGTAGAAAAACATAACTGTTATATTATGTATTTTGGTTATGCACACTCCGAAATTCAGAGAGAAAAATGCCTTAAATAAAAAAGTTAAGTCGGAAGGTCGTTCTAACGAGATCCCCATGTCTTTCTAATGATAGTGAGATTATGTTGGATTAACATCACATGTCGTTTGAAGTTTCTAAACTCAAGGAGATAATTCATATAACTGTAAACAGTGTTTATATTAGAATAAATGAAGTTAAAACCTTTTAAAACCATTTTTGACATTTTAAAATCATTTATAAACACGTCACAGACTTATGTGATATGAAGACGTGAGAGTATCTCGGAATGTAATGTGTTCATACCTGAGAGTATCTCGGAATGTAATGTGATATGAAGACGTGAAACGTGCACCACTAAACAATAGGACATGAACTATCTTTGAAGCTTAGCCACTACGTCTTCAAAAAAACACGTCACAGACTTATGTGGGTATCGTGACAATATAAAAATATATCTATGACTCGAGAAAGTTTTATTTCGAAAATAAGTCAATTACATACACATTAACTCAATTGGAGAAATTTTCCTTACAAATCTCCCCCTTTGATTATTCCGGGACAAAACCCAAATAATGCAATGCCTAAGACGGGTCGTCTAGTCGTATGACACCTAAATCCCATCCCATAAAACCCAAAATAAAAAATTACAGGACAAGGACTAGTATATTCTCGTCCAGTAAGTATGAGCTTTCTGAATGTGATGTAGTCTCAAAATCTCTAATTGGTGAAGAATACATAGACACATGAAACAAACAAATACCCAGTGAAGTGTGGAGGAACAAATGTTATAAAAATACAAATATGTAAAACAACTAATTTTTTAAACATGTGCGCAAATCATTATATCAATTTGTGAAAGAAAATATGATACTAAATTATAAATATACATAACATGATACCAATTTGCAATGCAAAAAGAATATATGTGCTCATCAAGAAAAAACACTCACTCCCCCTACATCACATACCATCTCTCCCCCTTTGTGTCTCGAATAGACAATAAGTGAAAAGGATAAACATAGGAATATCTAGCATGAAATAATCAATAAAGCATATCTAGAGAAACATGGAAAGCCAACTAAAAATAATCATAAAGTACCAAAATTGCAGCTAGCAAACAGTCACCCAAATGAAATCATCAATCTAAACAAATATGTGACTAAATGAATCAATGCAGTATAAGAATCAAATCATGAATAAGTACTATCGACTGAATGTAAATAGGCCAAACGAACCTAAAAGTACCAAAACAGAAGAAAATCATCACATATACGAAGCAGGTATTGAAACAGAAGAAGGCTAAAAAATCCAGACAGTGTCGTTCGAACAACTTTGCTATGTCGTTTGAATGAGGTAAAAAATGACCCAAAATAGTAAGGTCTCATTCGAAACACTTATCTAACGACCTTACAAATGATCTTCCAAATGTCGTTAAAAACAGACTTCGAACGAATTGAACATGAAGTCGTTTGAACGAATTTAAAAAAATAGGTATTCCAACACTAAAAATGGCAAACTATTTCCTAGTGAAAAAATTAGCTCCAAACTGGTCATGGAAATACGAAATAGTAGAAAAACATACTCAAAACAGAAAATAAAATAAGTAAAAATAAGTACGAGTTTCATGATAACATAGTATTAATATGCTCAAACATGGATATGGAATGAATGGACATAAACTATAGCAAATGAATCACATCTTGAACACATCGAAACGATCAAAAAGTTCTAATTTATAGCTAAGTGTTATCAAACTTAGTTTTAGCCATATGTGACAATTAATATATTGAGCTTAATGAACTAAATGAACAACATGGACACAAATTCATAATTTTCATCATTCAACAAACAATAGCGTCATGACATGATTTTTCAACATTCGGATTCATGGTGCAAACCTGTTTTTATTTTTTCATCCAAACACACTCATATATTCATGCTTTCTTTTTCTAGCTCTTTTGAGGTTTCTATTTTTCTCACCTTAGAGAAATCCTATTGGCCCCATTTTTTGCATATGATTCTTTTTATTGCCTCAGTTTTTCTTGGACACTTTTGAACGATGGGTTTCACGGCGAGATTATTATTCTCTTACAGCCCTTTTACGTGAACACTCGTCATATTTTCAATTTAAGCAATATAAATCCTCACAATAAACGGTTCTTACATGCACACTTCCTCCTAAGTCTTATTACGAATAGATGACAAAATTTAGAGGAGAACGTCTCACCAAAATCAAATACGCATGAAAAGTCAAACATTCATATAAGCTCGTGCATGTGTGCAATGATGACCAAATGTCCCATTAGTCAATGGTTAAGATCATTCTAAGCATCTATAATTATGACCAAATGCACTAGCCACATGGATAATGAAATGATGGGGGTCTAAGCACACCAATATGCCACATAAAACATGAAAACTCATGACACAAAAAGAAATTGAAAATGTTTGTGTTTGTGTTTGTAAAAAATCTATTTTTGACTCAAAAAACAAAATATTTTTGTACTTTATCAAAAATATATAAACCAAGAACCATTTTGTATTTTCAAAAATTTTATCAAAATAAAATATTTTTGTATTTTTCAAATAAGACTCAAATAAATGAAAAATATAATACAAAGAGATACACATGTCATAACACTAGAATGATATATATATATATATATATATATATATATATATATATATATATATATCATGAAGCAAATACTAACGTATGATAAACATGGTAACACAATCGTCATTTAGATTTAGCATGGGAAGAATCATGTGCAACCAAACAAGAACCGTGTAGTTTAATTCCTAAAGCCTCTAAGTCCGATTTCCTAACCCAAGTAGGTGTGTAACGATGCATGGGGTTTTTTATAATCAAAACCACTTTATTCTTAAACTTCCTAGGATCATTTTTAAGATCATAATAACAACGCCTAAGTTGAACCTTCCTGCCACAACGAGTGAAATTGTAAACATGGCAAGGAATGTGACCTAAATGTGGACCTCTTGTAATATTCCCAGTAAGCTCTCTCACACGATTGGTATTGACTTTGGGAATGGGTGCAATACGATCATTGAAGCCTATACCACACTTATCATCCTTGATTTGGACAGTGCCTAAAATCCTATCCAACTTTTTCTACCTTACCTCCAAATCAAACTTCACCTTACTCGAGTCTCTTAATCTCTCCTCAACCTCACTAATCCTAGAATCCTCAAACTTTAGAATATCTTTCTTTAAATCCTCCATCAAACCACGAAGACTATCTCTTTCACCCTCAATGTATTCTAGTTTCTCTCAAAGAGTCTTCTCCCATTCCCTAAGATCCTCAATCAATGCATCATTATTTTCTACGACACGCTCCTTTAACTTAGCTTGCAACTTCAAGTTTTCCTTTTCACCTTTACCACTTATGCATACAAATCATTAAAGAAAACTTGCAACTCTCCAACATCTATATCCTCCTCCTCCTCACTATCTTAACCCCCACTCTATTAGGATTCACACAAAACGTCCTCGAAAGTGTCATTCACAAAAGAAGATTTATCGTCGTCCCTCACATGACATGCCATAAATGCTATAAATTGCACTCAATGAGGGTAACTCTCTCTCTCTCTCTCTCTCTCTAGATTCACGATCACTTAATTTGGCATTATATGTCATCGGTTTCTTATCCTCCTTCTCAAGTCTAGTGGGACACTCGACCACTTTGTGGCCATAACCCTCATAACCAAAACACCTACCCGACTCATCCCTCTTAAAATTCTCATTTTTATTTTTAGGGACTTGATCCGCCTTGTTTTTCTTGAATTTCTCAAGTCTTTTGGCATCTTTCGATTACTTTTGGAACTTGAGAAACTTTTTGAAGTTCTTTGCCAACATAAGAACATCTTCGAAATCGATGTCAGAATCATCATCTAAAATATTAGTCTCCTCCTTTTGGGCTTCCAAAGAAATTCCCTTTTCTTTCTTTGGCACTTTCTTGGTGGTAAACATGTCACGTTCATAGGCTTGTAAGTCACCTACAATCTCTTCTAGTTTCGTTGAAGCAAGCATACCCAAAGAGTATAAATCGGTTACTTTTTGACCAAATATACTAGGCAATGACCTTAAGATTTTCTTTATGACACGATTATCGAGTATTTTCTCTCCCTAGTTAAACGACGAGTTGACAATATGGGACAATCTAGTATAAAACTCATCAAATGTCTCACTCTCTAACATATTAATCCTCTCAAATTGTGTAGTGAGATTTTGAAGTTTTGACGTCCTAACCGTGCTAGTTCCCTTATGAGTGAGTGCAAGAATATTCCAAGCCTCTTTCGACGTCTCACACATCATAATACGATTATATTCATCTAGGGTGACAGACAAGGAAATAACATTTAAACCTTTAGAGTTATAAAGGGAAAGTCTATGTTCGGCTTCGGTCCATGACTCAACATGTTTTAAACTAGTGACCTCTCCCTCTCTCGTGATCGGTGGTGATCACCCTTTTTCTACTGCTAACTAAACACGGTCATCAATAGCTTTAATTTCACTTTTCATTCGCATTTTCCAATAAGCATAATTAGTGCCATAAAAAATAGGAGCTCGAAATGCATCAAAATTTCAGAAATTCATACCTATAAGCAAACAAGGGACAAACACAATAAAAAAATGTTTTCATCTCTAATGCCAATTTGTAGTCCCTTTTTTCAAAGTGTTCTTTAGGCAAATTTTTTTTCCAAAAGACAAACCTTTTCAATTTTAATTCCACCCCAAGTTTGTGAAATAATTTTACTTAAGTCAAATCTTGTCTTATTTAATCCTAAATATGCATTTAGGTGATTAAAGAAAGTTAAATAAAGTAAAGTTCACAACCCCCAATGTATGAGAAAACCACTAAGGGAAAAAACCTCGAACATCCCAAGCCAGACAATCACTATGATACGGTAATTACAAAGGAAAACAAACAGACTTACACAACGACTCGATCCCCACTAGCCTTGATGATCTTATTCACTTTAACCTCTACTCCACAGTGCCCATGCAAAAATCCTTCCACGATACTGGTCCACATCACACACGTCCACGAGTGCCTCGGTGCCCACCGATGCAGCTTTGGCAACCAACTATAATTTGAAAAATGATCTTCACCATTTCTTCATCGAAAAACTCCAAATAAACAACTTGTTCAATATGGATTAACAAACCATTGGTGCAAATAATATCTCTATAGCAATTATGTATGAAATCTCAGATATTTTAAACTATAAGGATCGTTTTCTCTTTGGAATTATTAGAAAACTTATGCCGAAAAACATAACAATTATATTCTGTATTTTGGTTCTGTACATTCCAAAATTCTGAGAGAAAAACGTTTTAAATAAAAAAGTTAAGTCGACATGTGTAATACCCCGTATTTTTGTGATATTTATTTATGGGATTAATTTAATTAAATGTGTATTAATTGGGAATTAATCCGGATAAAATACTAGCGAGATTTGAGTTGGTATTTAATTCTAATGCGTATATATGGTAATATATGAATATTGAGAATATTAAAATTGTCGCGAGATAGAAATACGACAATTTGGAAATTGTGTTGGGACGCGTGTGACGGTCGCGTCAGGAATATATATTTAATTTAATTCAAAAGTGAATTTTATTTTTATTAACCGTATGGTCATTTTGAGTGCACCAACGTGTCCGGAAGGGTCTAAATAGTCAGAAAACACTAGTCGGGGGTTTAGTTTGGGTCCCGGGGCATTTTTAGGCCATACCGGCAACTTAAAAGGGTAGTTTGGTAATTTTGGAATTTTGGAATTTATGACTAACGAATTTTAGGAGTTTAAAATAGAAAATTTAATGACCCACTAACCCATTACCAACAATTAACTGATTAGAGGGCTACGGGAGTTTCATGAGAAGTTAGGAGAAGTTCCCAAAGAGAGAACCCTAACCCCATCTTCAACCTTCAACCTTGGGAGAAAAGGAGAGAGAGAAACCTACATCCTAGATTCAACACCAAATTCAGAGAAAGATCAGAGGCAAGTGGTTTAATTACGTTATTTACAATGAATGCTTCTTCCATGCGTAGAAATTTATATAATTGCATTGTTTTGGGAAAATGACAAAAATCCATGAAATTTGAAATTAGAAACTCGTGTTTTGATAAAGAGATTGTACGTAGAATTGTGTTTGGGTGATTATACTGTTAGAAATGCATCTTTCATGTTACAAAAATGGATTTAATTATGGATATTGATGACTTTAATTTTCTAGGGTTCATATTCATGAGGTTTGGGGGAAAATTAGGAGATTTGATAATTGGGTGTTGTTTAGGATGAATTGACCCCATAAATATGTTAAAATACGACTTAAGTATGTTTAGGAATGATTAGAAACCTTTAACTACTGTTGGAATGACGTTTAGATGAGATTAGAGGTGAAGAAAATTGGGAAAAGCGAAATAGGAGAATTTTGGGCTCAAAACTGTCACCTCGTTAGAAGGCCTGCCCAGGTCGTTCGAACGAGCTCGTTCGAGCGAGCTTCTAACGAGTTGACAGTTTGACTTCTAACGAGTGGGATGTTAGTTCGATGCCTTTCATTCGAACGAGATCTCGTTAGATGCCCACTTCGTTCGAACAAACTCTCGTTCGAACGAGACTTCTAACGAGTTGACAGTTTGACTTCTAACGAGTGGGATGTTCGTTCGATGCCTTTCGTTCGAACGAGACATCGTTAAATGCCCACTTCGTTCGAACGAGAATTCTAACGAGTTGACAGATTGGCCTTTTTGGCCTGATTTGATTTCTAATGTCCCGTAACATGGTTTAATTGTAGAGATAACATTCCCTTGATGACTAATTGATATAGTTGGGATATTTGGGATATATTGAGGAGTAAAACATAGAGGTGTGATTTGAACCAAATGAAAATTGTTGATTAGGACGTGAGTGACTATTACGATGTGAGAACAAGTGACGGCTTAAATATTTGTATTAACCGGGGGTATGTGAATTGTGTAACATTATAAGTTGGTATGAGAATGAAAAGTATACCACTAATAAAATTATGGTAATTACTAAGACGTGTGTATGCTTAGTATATGTATATGATTTTATGTGTATGACATACCTACCATACTTGCTATCACGGGAGGTTTGCGTTCGCTTAGGGCCATCTATTCTTTGTGTGCCTACGGGGGGATATAGATTGGTACCTCGAGGACATAGGTCAAAGAAGGACTTATTGGGAAGTTAATAAGTCTGTTGATCATGGGAGTGTAGTTATGTGCGTGACCCATGTGATGTGACTGTGTTCGCCTCCATTGATTGTGATTGTTGTTATCTAAGAACGATTCCTGAGAGATTCGGAATGCGTGATCCTTATGTACGTGATGTACCAGGATGGATAGCAGAGTATGTGTGCACCGCAGCTTAGTCTCGGGGTGCTTGTATTGTATATTTATGATGTGAATGATATACGGTTAAATGAACAGACTTGTCATGTTTAATTATGAGAATAATTTATAGTAACTCCTTGAGAAGATAAATAAGGGGATAACCTCCAGTAAATGGTAATGCTAATAATTGAGAATCCGAGTTTAAGTAAAGCTATCTATTCAAGTGATAACATTGGGAATTCATATTGTGAATCGAGTAGATGGGTTAGAACTTATGTCAGTTTAGTTAGATATAAATACCACTTAGATGGGTACTGTACGTTAGGAGTGCACGATTAGTCGAGAGGTGAGTATTTCATGTGAGAGCACGTCCTAACATGTATTTTGCATTCTTTGTTTTAAAGTTATTAAAGCACTTGCTGTTTTTAAAATAATCTCCACTTTCGGGCTCTGACCCGTTTGCTTTCAAATCTATGTTTGTAGAAACCTTTTAGGTGCCCAGCCACAAGGACACCATGCATAGGATTTCCATTTAGGTGACGAGCTGTAGCTATTTGTTGAAGTTACAAGGCCTTGCTAGTAGACGCCTCTTTTGTCTTGACTCTATTCAGTTTTCATCATTTGTAGGGCATCTCGCCCATTTCTATTAGAGACATTTCATATTTCAGTTATTCAGATTGTTGGCATGTAATTAATTCAGGATATACTGTTTTATTTATTTCAGTGGTGGGATTGTTGTGAGGAGTTTTCCTCCGGACTTATTATTGTTTGTTGGTTACTTTATTGAGACTTTATGGTTTATGATTGTGATATTTTTTCATAATTCTTTTATTGTATGTTAATCAGACTTAATTTAAAATTTGACATCTTACTTTTTAAATACTAGGTGGTTAGTAATGATTAAAATGTTTTCGACAATGATGCTGTTAACTGGACCAACTTGACATTTTGTATTAATTTAATAAAGGAGTAGCTACCCGGTATTTAATTAGTCGGGGTGTCACAACATGTCGTTGTAACGAGATCCCCATGTCGTTCTAATGACAGTGAGATGTCGTTCGAATGAAATCACATGTCGTTTGAAGTCTCTAAACTCAAGTAGAGAATTCATACTACTCTAAATAGTGTTTATATTCGAATAAACGAAGTTAAAACAAATTTAAAATCATTTTTTTCATTTTAAAATTATTTATAAACAAAATATCATCCTTAAAACATTTTCTGAGTTCCATAAACGTTATCATCTTGGAATGCATTGTGATATGAAGACGTGAAATGTGCACCAATACACAATACGACATGATATATCTTTGAAGCTTGGCTTCTACGTCTTCAACACAACACATCATAGACGTATGTGGGTATCGTGACAAGATAAAAATCTTTCTAAGACTCAAACAAGTTTTGTTTCGAAAATAAGTCAATTACATACAGAGTAAATCAATTGAAAGTTTTGCCATTACAAATAGATTCCATTTGGTTAGGGCAGGGGTAATTCTAGATATAAGAAAAAACATTTAAGTAAGGTTGGGTTTTAAAGAAATTACAATATAAATAAGATTTAAATCGTGTCTAATAATATTTTCGGGGTTTAATATATAAATAAGTTTGGAATTTATTTCTTATACTTCCTTAAAGTTTCAAGTTTAGTGGTGATAGACTTATTTGTTCCTAAGGGTGTAAAAAATAAGTAGGAAAAGTTTGGGCTGAAAAAAGAGAAGTTTAAATATTTCAGGGGGTTTACGTGTAAAAGTAAATTAAATATTTAAAATTCAAGTTTAGGGGATACTTCGAATTTGCTTTTTGGTTAACCAAATAAGGTGTTGTAATATTCCATTTTGACTAGAAAAATAAAATAAATTTTTTGAAAAAATTTTTAAATTTTTTAATTTGACACGTGATAAGCACCCAAAAGTGTACATTTTATACCCCGAATAAACGTATTTTAGTTGCTAATTCTCGGCAATTTGGGTCTTATGCGCGTAAATGTTTAATTTGCAGGTTTAATTGCGTTTGCGGAGTTCAAAAACTTAATTTAAGGCAAATGCACATAAAAAAGAGCTAATTACCTTGCCCCGTAACCTTACCCCAGCGTAAACCTGTCCCTAAACCTTCCCTGAAGTCGGTGTGTGTTTAGTTTGTGCCTTTTTATTTTTCTTAGATTTTTAGTGTTAGTCGTTTTATTTTTAATTTATTTAGAATTTCTAGGTTTTGTTTTTTATTTTTTATTTTATTTTTATTAGTACAATTTTATTTTATTTTGATTTTGATTAGTTTCTAGTTTTTTATTAGGATTAGATTTTTTAGAATTTATTTATTTTTAGTTTTATTAGATTTTACATTTTTTTAGGATTTTAATTTTTAATTTAATAGATTTTAATTTTAATTTTTATTTCTCTTTAATTTTATTTTTATATTAAGTCTTTATTTTATTTTTAGATTTAGATTTTATTTTTAAATTTTAATTTCTAATTTTATTAATTTTTTTAGTTAGTTAGTATTATTTTTCTAAGAATCACAATTTAAACACACTCACACCTTAATATCGAACACCTTATCCACACCTACCTTCCCATACAACCCCCACACATAATCTAACCCACCCATCTTCTTCCCCAACAACTCTCTCTCTCTCTCCTCTCTCCTCCATAACCAAACCTTAAACTAACTCACCCCCTATCACCCACCAACCATATCAATCCAACCCGACAGCAACTCACCGACGCCAGCTCCTCCGACGAAAGCCGTCGGCGATCCCCCCTCGTCATCACCCAACCTCTGTCCTAACTCCGACTAAACCCAAAACCCCTGTCGCCGATCGGCCACCTAAACCCGAAACCAACTCGCCGCCGGACCCCCTGCGCCGACCCCAACCCGCAACCTATTTCCGCCGGTGTTAACCCCTTTTCGAACCCTTTCTGGCAGACCACTGGCCTGACCCGTCCTCAACCTCCTCTCCAATCCAATCACCTCCACTGGCCTGACCCGCCCCAACCCGCGACCACATCCGGTCGACCCAGTTTCGAGCGCCAACCTTACCCCAATCTGAACCCACTTCAAACCAAGACCCGAGTTTGCCCATTCAAATCCAAACCCTCAAACCCACTTTATCCATTCAAACCTTCCAAAGCCTTATCCGACTTTTCTACCTGTTAATAAACTAAAGCCAAAACCAAAGACCAAATAAAAGACCCACACGCTTAATAAATCAACTTAACCCAATTTTTCCCATTATACCCTCATGACACTTCCCCCACAATCCCTATGTGCCATTTACCCTTTTACCCTCATGTGCACACAAATCTGATTTTTTTTCTCACAATTACCTCACACATTTGCCATGCTCATGTGCTCTCATCCTTACTCAATTTTATCAATATCCAATTTACCCCTATCCTTCATGTGCACCATATAAATTAAAGACTTGGACCATTTTCAAGGAATCTCAAATTTAGTTTTTAAAGTTGTGTGATAAATTTCTCTACACTCCTCTTTAGAGAGTATTTGCAATTTTAACAAATATCTCAATATAGAGGTGTGTAGTGAAATTTATCTCTAGGATGAATTCCACCCCACCCATCTGTAATGAATTTTTGCATTTTTAGCAATTATTTTATAATAGATTGATGTAATTGAATTCATCCATTATGAATTTTTATCAATCAATTTGTAGAGAGAATTCTAGAGAGAGATAGTTAGAGTAGAAAATAAATTAGGTTGAACATTGTGTAAATAGTTTTATTTTATTGTTTTGTTTTTATTTTTATTGGATATTTGTGAGGATAAATTTTGTAAGAGATTTAATTGGAAATCACTTGGATGCTCAATTAGAGGGATTGTACGCTTCAAATTGGAAGATTGGAGTTCAACTTTCTCAAAAATAAAAAAATCACAATTAGGGGGTAGAAAAATAAAAAAATTACAATTCTTGATAACTTTATTACCTACAAAATAAATTTATATTTTTTATATTTCAAAAGAGGATTTATATTTTTTATTTTGACTATAAAATAAATAAAAATTTTGAAAAAAAATTCAATTTTTTTTTATTGGACATGCGTCGAGTTAAACTTATCATGCTAGATTTGACAATATTCATGCACTTATATTAGACTTCATCTTTAATCTTTCAAATTTTGAATTTTAAGGTTGTAGCTTTGACCTTCAATTAAATTTAATATAAAATATCATTTGAGATGATTCCAAAGCCATTCTTCCTATTTTTTTTTTTTTGCAGGGATTTAAAAAATGCAACTTGTATGGATTGAGGTGAATTGTATCCTAAACTCCATAGACTGTAAAATCTCAAAAATTTAAGTTCTATAATCTTTTAGTTATACTAAATTTCGAACCATGGCATTTATATGGTTTTGGTTTGAGGGTTTAATTCGTAGTATACACAGAGAATTTAAACTTAAATGTCTTAGCTGCCGAATAAAAGCTTGGATTTGAGCTATGCAGGTGTACTATAATGAATTTAAATATTATGGTTAAGTTCTTACAAGTCTAATGACAATTATTCCCACTTCAAAAATGGTTCAAAGTCAGGAACACATAATTCACCATCAAAGCCCAAGCTTTCATGGTGTTTTATGAAAATTGACCCTTAGCTATGTGTTTCCATGTTTAAGTAATGCATCTAAAAGCATAAATCGATCCTAAACTACTACAAAAACTTAATAGGATCAAAAGAACTGAATTATATGCATAAAATATAGGTATACCCGAAAATTCCAAAACTTTGATTTATTTTTATGCTAATATTGCTATTATTTTCTCTACACCAACGTGGGATTTTTATAGATAAGGTTAGGGAGGGTTGATTGGTCGAGAAAAGAGGCAGATTAGGCTATTTTGATAGAAGATATTTGTGATGGAATTTTGGGTACACATGAAGGCATGTGCTAGCTTGGTTCTATTCGGTTCTAATGGAGGTTTGGTGGCATTATCATCATCTTAGCTTATGAGGATGAAGTTCGGGGCTTAGGTTTAGCTACTTGGGAGTTTTTGGTTAGGTTTTATGTTCATTTTCTATCGTTTTCAAGATTTACGGGCTTTTATGTAATGTCCAAAACTTCTAGGTTATAAGGTTAAATATGGAAACATTTAGGGGTTCATATCTCATTTAGATAATTTTAAAGTCCATTAAAAAGCTTAGGGGCTATTTTGTACTATCGAAAACATTAGGACTATTTCCTATTTTAGATTTTTCCAAGGTTATTATTATAAATATACAAGGTTTATAGATTCAAGAATTCTTGAATAGGTTAAGGTTATCAATTATATATATATAATTGTAAATAATTGACAACCTTAACCTAAGGTACCATTGAACGTCGACATCGTCATATAATTGAAACGAGTCTCGCTCTACTTGATCTAGGGTGTGTTCCACAACATTTTGCCATTTTTCCTTTGAAACGGCTGTCTAATTAATCAATAGAATGCCTTCCTCAGTCTCAAATAATTTATCACCCCATCAAATTTCATTTAAAACACCTCCAAATTATTCGTTTCAAAAGTTTTTTTGGGTGTTTATGTTTTCCTTTTCTTCATCCATATAATGCCCATAAAATGGATTATTGTTACTCTCTGTGTTTTTATTGGGTATAGACCATCTAATATTGGCTACTGTTGCATGGTTCTCAAGACAAATAAAATCTATATTGCTCGACATGTGCCATTTGATGAGTTTTCCATCCCTTTTCTCAATTTTTGGCTCCGCACCAACAAATACTTCCCAACACCTAAACACATCTAATGTACCTTGGGAATCCATTCCAAATACCATTTTTCAGTGCTATTACCATGACAAATACCCAAACAACTACTTTTTTTTATCTACATACATAAAGTACACTTCCCTATTCAGTTACTTCTCCCAAAAATACCACACACAATACTTATTCTCCTTTCAAATCCCAAGTACAAATGCATTATACTCCTATTTTTTCTACCCCACCCACACATCCCTCAACCACCCAACAACCGTCCTCTTTATATAACCCATTTCCAAGTCCATCTAATCCTATTATTTCTCCCACAATGTCTGAACCAAAAACTTCCACTCTCTCTCCTCATACACATATCCCCAACATTAGCCCATCTCTTCACACATTATCAAAACCAAAACCCAAATACGAAATGTGGGGACCAAACCATAATTGAGCCCAGTCCAAGCCTGTCCAACCAAGACCAGCTGCGGTTGGGGAATACATGGTCCATTTTTCTAATAACAAGGATGAATACCAACATTTATCATATGCCTAATTACTAGGCAGTCAATATTTGTAATTAGGTCTCGACGGTTACCCAAAATCTCGGATGAGATATTTAGGGAATTACCACACGAGCCTATCTCAAGCCAAGGGAGTTCTTTGATCAAATCAACCACTATAGTTTTAAGCAACTATATATATCGCCTACAGTCTAGGGCTAAAGGGGATGTAATTTTCGTACTTTGAGAGAAACTTATAAGAAATGAAGCAAGACTTAAACACCAGGAGGAGGCAAGTCACCTCCATATCGAAATTAATTCTCGTCTGTAGTGGAAATTAGAAGAAATGAAGAGAGAACTTCACCAACACCAAAAAACATTGTGTTTGGACTCCTAGTCCTTAGGCAAGAAGGACTAGTGGTCGAGGAAGGAATTGGGTGCAACCCAAAGCATTCAAAACATATAAGTCATCAAGAGAATTGCTACCGAGACAACGAGTGCCACAGGGATAACATAAGGATTTTGGTTCGAAGGGAAATGGTCAAGCACCATGCTCACCAAGGAGACGTCTATCAAAGAGCTACAAGGAGAGATATAATTACCTAGATGAAGTTCCCTTTCTCAAGAGATTTTGAAGAGGAGGAACCCCGAAAGAAGTTTGGAACCCTAGGTTCAAAATATATGATGGAAAAATCGGTCTACAGGCAAGCCATAACTTTATGGAGTCATAATGACGCTCTAATATGTAATGTTTTCACTTTCATCTGGGGTGATGTTGCCCAGAAATGGTTCGAGTGGCTGCCTCATAGATCCATTTTGAGATTCAATGTTCTTCCTGAGGCCTTCACTACCCGCTCTATAATCAGTGGATCACATTCGAAGAGGATGGACTTGCTTCTCACAATGAGGATGAAGCCATATGAGAATATGTATGATTACGCCAAGCATCATTAGGAAGTAAGCAAAGTGGAAGACTGATCGGAGCAGGTTTCCATAGCATCTTTCAAGACCGGCTTGTCGCCTACTTCCATGATGCACCAGTTCCTCACCAAAAAAGAGGCTGACACCATTAATGATCTTATGTCGTGTATTAAATAGTACGCTAAAGTGGAGAACATGGTCCAGACCATCCAACAGAAACTAGTTGTGCAAAGGAAAATAAATGGAGTGATAAGGAGAAGAATCCCAAGAAGGGAAATAAAAAGCAGAATAGGGTCAAAATGGATTCATCCAAAGCCTTTCAAGTCATCAATAAAGTTTCCAAGGAACCGATCTACAAGATTTTATGGAAAATTAAGGATTAATAGTTCCTTAAGTGGATAAAAAAGATGGGAGGGGATCTGACCTTGAGGAACAACACGCTCCGATGTGCGTATGATAAAGAAAATGACCACAAGAATAAGAATTATAAGGCGCTGAAATCCCACCTAGAGGAGTTGGCCTAAGCCGAGCATTTGAATGAATATATAGAAATGAAGTCTAAACAGGTTACCGATAATGGCGACTAAAAACTAAATAACATCACGGATGATGAGGAAAGGGATGAGTTTGCAATGATACATTGGTCATCCAACCTTAAGTAGATCCAAGAAAATGTTGTTGGGATGGATCTCAAGAAAGTCACGACTATGAAGGAGGCCTTCCAGATAGATCCCGTCACCAAAATCCAGGCTAGCAAGCCCCTACGATCAGAGGACATCGATTATAACTAGCATATTGTCTTCATAGAGGAGGATTTGTTTGGGGTAAGAACCCCACACCATGACGCACTGGTAATCATTCTCAGATTTGAAAACTGGGATGTGGATAAGTTATTAGTGGACCAGGGGAGCTCTTCGGAGGTGATGTACCTGGATCTTTTCGACAAGCTCAAGCTTAAGATGTCAGATCTTAAGGAAGTGACAATCCTCTAGTTGTCTTTGCAGGAAATATGACTATGTTATTTATAAAGGTGATCCTGCTAGTGGGGCATGGAATATTTCAAAGCTCGTTGAGTTATTTATCACTCCATTCTCGACAAATAATGGCTTCATGTCATGAGAGCTGTCCTTATTACTTACCATCAGAAGTTCAAATATATTACAGATCGATGCATAATAGGGATAAGAGGTGACCAAGCCATTGCTAAAAAATGATACATCACCTCCATTAGACCCAAGCAGGAGAAGAAAAATGAGAAAGATGTTCTTCCGAAGACAACCTATGATGGGGTCACTCCCTTTAAATAGTAACTACATAATGAATGACCAGTGGTGGAGGAGACCAGGCTCCAGCCCACTGACTGGGTCATCCAAAACTAGGAGGAGGTTTTTTTTATTAAAGTAGATCGAAGAGGAAATTTTTTATCCAATAGACTATGAGATAAAGGAGTTAGTTACCTTCCTGAATCGCAACTTAGACGTATTTACAAGAGCCATACGACATTCCAAGAATTGATCCTACGGTTGCCTGTCATCATCTCCATGTGGATCCAGTGTTCAAACTGATCATATAAAAAGCGCACCAAATAGCCCCAAAGAAGGCAAATGTAGTAGAAAAAGAGGTGGGGAAACTTCTATAGGAATGGTCCATCAGAGAAATTCAATTCTCGAAGTGGCTCTCCAAACTAGTCATAATACTAAAAAATAATTGTATCTGGAGAGTCTGTATAGACTTAATCGACCTCAGCCGACCATACACCAAGGATAGTTTCCCCCTGCCAAAGTGTGACACCCCACCAAATTAAACTCCGAGTGATCAGTCCTAAATTAAATTAGAACAGGTTTCTCAGTTGGTTCATTCTTAGCATCACTATCAAAACTTTTTAATTACTAACCACCTAAGTGAAATTATACTGGTGCCAAGTTTTATCTTTCATTAACTCAATGAAACCCTCAAGCGGAAATAAATAATTAACAATCACAAGCTAACTGAATTCAACCATCACATATAAATAAGAATCTGGCCGAATAAACAATGGGCTAAAACCCAACACGAAAGTAAAGACAGATAACAGTAGATCTCAAAGTATCTAAAATAAATACTAAATAAAACTGTGAACAAAATGCTCGAATATCTGATAGAAAATCCCTATACTAGGAATATAAGCAATAGAGGCGCCTATCCAAATCTTGCAACATCTACATATGCTGTAGCAGCAAATTCATGGAATGAATCAAGCCTAGCGTCCCCATAGCTGAACACCTAAAACGTTTTGAAAATATTTTATAGCAAGGGTTAGAACCCAAAATATTTTGAAAACATTTAGCAAATGATTAAATTGCAGTAATAAAATATGCATGAATGTGCTTCATATTTTAGTTAGTGTCGTATTCCCTTGAGGACAGACTCACCCCTCAACTAATATGAACACCTAATGCCTTCTTTATATCCCAACTAGTCCTCTACCCCGAAACTAGATACTTGATATAACTCTTGTCAACCGTCCTACTCAATTCCGAGTATTTTTAATGTATGACTTATAAGTTATTTATCGCCTTAACTTAGTTAATCATCTTTTCTTGAAAGCCTTATAACATTGACTAGTTATATAAATAATACACTTTTCTCCATGTATTTAAATTTTTCGTATATAATTATTCACCCCATCATGTACGTACAGTTATCTTACAACAATCACACATGTTGAATGTGAATATAACCCATATATAATTAATACAATTCACTTCATGTATTTAATAACCCGTATATAACTATTTATCCCATTATATACGCAGAACCATATTACAACATTCACACATATGTTGAATATAAATACAACCCATCCTCCCGAGTAATAACTCACTGGATGTATTTTCTATAGTGATATCACCCTAGGTATACTTGCATAACCTAGTTACCGCAAGTCAGAATTGCTCACTAATTTGGCCAAAAATATAAACAATATGGAAGCGGTCATATTCCTTCCCTGAAAGTGAGATAATCCCCTCACCCATATAACGGACGCTATAACCTGGGGATATACTTTCCCTACTCATCAAGCTAGGGGATTCACCCACTTCACGCAACATCCCTTGATAGCACTAGAGTATATGTATTAATAATATCTAACCACTGATATTTATAAGCACACACCATATATATATACTATTACACACCATATATATATATATATAAAATATCCCGGCTTTACCATCTACTGAGTTCGTAACACTAGCCTATACATAGTATCTAGAGTTTATGGTCCAACTTGGATTATTAATTAATTTTCACATTAATTAATTAAATTAATTTTGGTGTCGCCCAACCAATATACTCGGACTCGCTCTCGTGGTCCGAAATAAATATAATACCCGAGTCTAATCCCCGAATCAGAATTAATTATTTTTCATCCATAATTAATTTAAGGGAGTAGTGTCTCACTACTACCATACCCGAACTTATTAACCCAGTCCGTTACATTACATTTCATAATTTATTCTCCAAATTTACATTCGTGTGTCGCACTAAATTTTCCCCCCACCCCTCCCAATTATTATTCCTTAATAATTGTGGGGATATAAATTTTTCTAATTAATTTTTTCCCTTAATTAGACCTGGTGGAAATTAAACTAAAAAGAAAATTCCAGCTAAAACTCCCAAGTCCGAACTATAAAAAATTCCCAGCCATGGATCGATCGATCCCCAACCATCAATCGAACATGTCCTCTTCTTCTCCGATCTGCTGTTTCTACCATTAACGAAAACCTTCATTCTCTAAGCTTGTCTTTGGTTCATCTCAAGGACACACAATATTATAACTATATGGGAACGTGATCAGGAGCTCCCCTAGAACCTTAAACACAAATTAAATTTTACAAATCTCTACTTTTTCTAGTTTGGAGAATTTTCGGGTCTTTACTCGTTCAGTCTCAATTTCATCTGTTTATCCCAAATTCGTTCATAAATTTCTAC
This sequence comes from Sambucus nigra, assembly GCA_949130495.1. NCBI lineage: Eukaryota > Viridiplantae > Streptophyta > Magnoliopsida > Dipsacales > Adoxaceae > Sambucus > Sambucus nigra. Next base: position 383,949,548 of record OX422218.1, on the reverse strand, counting down.
TGGATTTTCACATCTGAATGAATTATCTCAGAACTATGTAACACAATGAATTCCCACATTAATTTCCCATTAATTTCATTCAAGTGTTCTATATACAAAACCGCCTTTTTTTGTACCCTTTTACACCCAAAACGAATTTTGATTTACACATCACAGAAATATGAATTGAATATCATAAATAAACATCATAGCAAGTTAACCACTTGCCTTTTGGGGTTCGTTGGGTCTGATATGTTGGTATTGAGGCAAGCTTGATGATGAGCACCCAATTCGTTCCTTATTTTATCTCTGAAAGATCCCCAAATTGGCTCTAACTGCTCCCTGTCACTTTCTCACCAAATTCTTAGATTTAGGTTTATGTTTCTCTATCGTTCCCCACTCTTAGATTTAGGTCTTAAAACACTAATCCCATTTTTAGCCTAATGGGCTAAGCCCAAGTGACCCAAATAGCTCCGTGTGGGCCCGGTTATGCCTAAAAACGCCCCGTGACCCGTTTTCTACCCCGATTACACTTTTTCGACTATCTCGGTCCATTCGGACTCAATCGTACACTCAAAATAGACATCCAAATTAATTTATAAAAATCCTTATCTCATACCCAAAATAGTCTATACCGACTCCCGACTGAGATAAATAAATGCCACGTCACTAATACACGTTATGACGTAAATAAATTATTACTATTCACTTAGTAATTAAATTTCCCTAAATATTAACCATTCACTCTTCGATTAATATTTAAATGAATATTACCATAATTAATTGAATTAAATTACAACACACAAGTAATTTAAAATTTCCTGAATTAATTAAATATTACATGTACTGAAATGCGGGGTGTACATACTCCCCCCTTACAAAGGAATTTCATCCCCGAAATTTGGTCATTACTACGATGAATACTCTAGATACTTCTCTCACATATCCTCCTCTCGATCCCACGTATACTCATTATTACTGTGATGACCCCACTCCACTACACTTTAACTGGTGGTACTACCCTATACCATAGCTTGCTCTCACATAGATACCAATCTCCCCTCATATGAGGTGTCTTATTGCAAGTCATTATCCTCGAGTGGAACGTGCCCAAAAAGATCAATCGCTCCTCCTGTATCCCTCCAGCTATGCCACATGGAACACATTCCGTATTCGCTGAAGATGTTCTGGAAAACCCAATCGATAAGCTACCGATCCCACCCTCTCAAAGATAGGTAAATGACCCACATACCTCGATGCTAGCTCCCCTTTCTTGCCGAACTTCATCACTCCTCTCATAGGAGACACCCGAACCAATACCTGGTCACAAATCTTTAACTCGATGGCCCTCGACAACATAGTGTCCAAGAAGATGAGCCTATACTCCACCGGCTGCACTATCTCCATGTTAGGAAATTCCCCTCATGTATGTGTGTCAATTTCCTTATTGCTAAACGCGTGATTATCTCCCGAATAATTACCCGCATCATCCATGACTAATCATGTCAGACTTGAACCTTTAACCCACGACGACGTACCCCTCCTTATGTCCCTGAACTGTACGAAATGATACAACTTACTTAATTCCCGCTGATGGACCATAACCCATCTCGGGTCCTAGAACTTGTTATTTCCCCACCTATTATCTCCCAAAGGTGGATAATGAAACTTTTGCCATAAAGTCTCCTAAGGTGTCACGGAGACCAAACCGTTACGAGGCATTACACGTAACTCTACCTATGGTAAATACTACTCCGGAATTACCCAAAAATATAAAATGCACAATCCTCGCTTCCCGTCTACCCATCGACTTATGGGCGACATGTTCAACCCAATATGTAACTATGTCCCGATCGCCTCCTAACAGTTTACCAAACTGAGCATTAATCCCTTCACTGGAACCATATAATTTAAAAAAATTTCTAGTTGATACCCTCCAATCAACCTTTTTCCATTCTTAAATGGTCTACCCGGGGACAAGTTCACTATGTCTCATTCATCACCAATTCCCATGCTAAAAAACTCTAACCCTTGTGCAGTTTTCGTCAGGTAGGATTCTACACCATGCCTATCACTACAAGAAAATTGATTATTTGCGGCTTTTTTTCAAGGCATTTCTAAGATATGCCCAGAAAAACTTTTCCCGGCATTAATTTTTAAATGCAGAAAATTTACAAGGTTTGTATATAAATTTCGGAAAATTAGCGCACTTTTTAACAAATGCAGAAATATTTATGGCATTTTTAGAACAAATTCTGGATACTTTATAAAAAAGCTGGCGTTAACATTGTTTTTAAATTTGGTGGGCTCTTTTTTTTGGTAAATTTTTATTGAGAGGGTTTACTCCTCTTCACTTTTACCCGTCTCTGTTTCTCGCAACTGGTAGCACTCCGATCAACGGGTTCATCCCATGTCAATGAGAAGTTGCCATCATAGACTGGCTTCTCTCACTCTTGCAACTAATGACCACCAAGGTAATACATCTCTCTCTAATATATATATATATATATATATATATATATATATATATATATATATATATATATATATATATATATATATATATATATATATATATATATATATGTGTGTGTGTGTGTGTGTGTGTGTGTGTGTGTAAATATGTATATATATACATATTCGTTTATGGATTACAAATATCCTACCCAGATATGTTTCCTCCTGCAAATAGAAGACTTAACACACTCTCAGTTTTACCCACAATCCCTTAACAATTACCCTCCAAAATCACAAATTTTCCAGAAATAAATAACTAGATTGGAAGATCAATTTGACTTACTATCACCTCTTGATCCATCCATCAAGGTACTGACCACTAATTAACTCGATTTATTCAATTTTTTTAGTTATTATTATCAACACTTCTATTAATAATTGTGGTTTGTTTGATTGGATAGGTTGAGGTAATAATTAAACCTGCTAATGTCCATGAGAGGGGAGGACTGGTTAAAAAGGTTTATTATGATTCAATATCAATTTGGGATAAAAGCTTTAATTTTGACTCTATTCTCAATTCAAATTCAAAAAAGGTTCTAACATTTATATATTTCTATTTCATTAATTCTATTAAAGTTACTGACCTGTTGGGTGAACCTAATGGAAAACTATTTTATTTTGTATTAATTTTATTAAAGGTTTCCCATTTGGGATTCTTTAATACCTAAATCAATATCTTCAAAGTTTGCAGTTTTTTGTCTATTTTGGTTTGGTAATTTTTTTATTTATCATTTTTCTGCGTTTAGTATAGTTCACTCCACATTAATAAGTAAAAAGTTGATGTTTGATTCATTTTCTTTGTGTTTTTCATTGTACTAAAAAGTTTATTTATCTGGATTTGAATTTATATTACATTATTACTTTGTGTAAACTAAAGTAATCCTAACTAAATAGGAAGAAATGCTTTGTGTGCTTATCTTGAAAAGTGTTTAGGTGGATTGATTAGTACTTTGTATCTCTCTGCAAATCTGATTTGTGTGTAGAGCATAGAACTTTAACCATCTATTTGATGTTCTCTTGGGCTGAAGAGCCTTATGTATTGGATTGTCTGCTCATAGTGACTAATTCATAGAGGTATTTGAGAAAATGTATCATTTAATCTATTCATATTCTTATCAACTGATTCACATCATTTGTTCCAAGGCGCAAGCTTGTGGTCAACCTCCCTAATCTAGAATACTTTTATATTGATGATTTTCTACGAGATGAATTTATGGTGGAGGTCCCATCGTCCTTGTCAAAAGCATTCATTCAAGTTGGTCTTATCTGGACAAAGTCCACTGAATTTGATAATTAGTTTTATCTCAAATCTTCATTTTGGGAGGCGTATTTCTAGATCTTCATAAGGATATCCAATCTATTTCATTTTTAAAAATAATCCATGAACTATCTATTTAATTTGCGGTTTCTCCCTTACGTGTCTATAAAATAGGTTTTTAGCAACTTTCAAGTAGCTTACTACTAGTAATGTATCTTTAACAAAATGTGGTATCCTAGATTAAAAAAATTGAGTGTTTTGGGGTACTTCATAATTTTTTTTACATTTAATTAATCATCACTTTTATCCCACTCAAATATATGGCTGAGTTCTACTGGAGCCAAACGACATTCACTAACTGGAGTAAAATAGAGAGTGCTACTAAAGATATGATTCAGTGAAAATATCTTACTTAACATTGCAGAAGGGAATGGACTCTGCCTTGGAATAGACTCTTACTTGGAATCACCCAAGGGATTCGCTGAACAAATCTTACTTGGCATCGCCCTGAAGTTATGAATCAGGTATTAAATCTCTCTCTCCAATCTTCTTAACTTTGATTCATAATATCTTTGATGCACCGTATTTCAAATCTCTATTAAAGATTAACAATCAATGGAAAACAAACTTGCCTAGCTGTCTCATTACTATTATAAAATTATAGCTAAATTTCTTCATTGATTCATAAAACACTAAGTTAAGATTGTATTAAAAATGCGAAAATGGCAATTTGGATTGAAATTTTTATGAGTGTATGAAAAATAAATGATGATTAGATATATAAACAAACTAGTATTTATGGTTAAGAACTTTCTTTGGGGTTCGGGGATTAAAAAGAATGTGGCAGGGTGTTATGGCATCTATGGATTGGATGAAGAACTACTGGAAATGTCCCCAAGTCAGTACTTGTTGTGATGTTTCTCTATCCTCTCACCCATCAGGTGCGTTGTAGTACTTAGTTCATCTTAATTATTTGATTTACTTATTTAATGCGTGTATGCACTTCTGATTTGAGCGCAATGTTATGTGTTTTCAACGTGAACAAGAGAGGATACTGCAATACAACGTAAAAAGTGTGAGTCTTAATGATTTATAATATTCATCTATTATTATCTGGCTTGAATTAAGTTGGGTGTTATCCCTTTTTTTTTCTTCTTATTAGTTGGTTTGAATTAAGACGGTGAGTTTTACAAATGAGGCTTAGGTTGATGCCTCTAGAAATTTAATGATCTGATGATTTTCCCCGGGGCATATAAATTTCTTACAGATTTGATTTTTCACTCTGCTCCCATTGTACCAGAAGTAGTAAGAGAGTTTCATTATTCCATGTGTTGCACATATGAAAGCATGTGAACTGGAGAAAAAGACTAAGTAAAGAAAATAATGCGCTTCTCAAGATTTTTGCAATAAAGTACTTAATTTTAGGTCTTATTTGATAATGGGCTTCTCAAAATAACTTCCCGTTTACTATGCCAAAAAGCACTCCTAGATGCCGAGCAACGCTATTTTTCGTTGGAAAAAAACTATTTTATGAATTGGTAATTGCTTCCTGCAAGCTTAAGCATTACTTTAAGTCCCAATCATCACTATAATCACCTCCTTCCCTCTTAAGGTGGTCCTTTGCAAAGCTAACCTTTCTAGACATATGTCAAATGGTCAATTGAACCTTAGAGGTTTGACATTCAGTTTTAACCTAGGACAACAATCAAGGGGAAGATTTTGGACGACTTTAGTAAGAAATTCATAGGAGATAGTCCTACTGATCAATAGTTGGTCGATCAATCAAAGATATATGAGCAAGTTTAGGACGAAAGCTAGACGTTATATGTTGATGGTGCCTCCAATTATAACGGATTAGGATTTGGAATTTTCCTCGTAACTTCAAAAGACGTAATGATCGATTAGGGGATCAGATTAGGCTTTGAGGCCACCAACAACGAGGCCGAGTACGAAGAACTTATAGCTGTCCTGCGTTAGGCCCATTTGTTGGGGCCAAGCAGGCTCAATGTTTATTGTAACTTGTTGGATGAGACACTTCTAACCAATAAGAAATTGGCCCACCAAATCAGAGTGAAAATTGCTCGTTTCTACTTAGACCCTAGGGGGAAAGCTTTACAAGATATCATTTATATGCTCCTATATCCAGTGCGTACACTCAAACGACGTCGAGCAAGTTCTTTATCAATTTCATGATGGGATTTGTGGTAGCCATGTAGAAGGAAGGTCCCTGGCATTCTAGGAAATCAAAGAAGGTTATTAATGGCCGTACATGTAGAAAGATGAAAGTTTATATGTTCAGAAGTTCGAAAAGTGACAAAAATTCTCTCCCATAGTCCATTAATCGGCCAATGTCCTGAGGCCTTTGACCAGTTTATGGTCATTTTCACAATGGGGGTTGGATATCATGGGACCACTACCTACTGCGCCCGAAAATCACAAATACTTTTTGGTCGGCACAAAATAATTCACCAAGTGGATTGGAGCAGCACCACCAATGAACACCCGAGATGCAGATATGATAAGGTTAGTTTGGAGGAACATCATAACTCGCTTTTTGGTATAAAGGGTCATCATTACTAATAATGTCACACAATTTTGAAAGTAGGCCTTTTCCAGGTTTATATGATGAGCATGGAGTTGAGAACCACTTCAGTTCAGTGGAGTATCCCCAAAGCAACGGCCAGGTAAAGGTATCCAACAAAACAATGCTTGATGGCCTAAAGAAGAGGCTGGAAATGGCAAAAGGCGTTTGTGTAAATGAGCTTCCTCATATCCTCTGGTTACATCGGACTACGTTGAGAAGGCCAATCGAGGAAATGCCCCTCATCCTTACGTACGGAATGGAAGTTATTATTCCACTTGAAGATGGCCTCCCAACCATGAGGACTAAGTTTATCGATCAAAGACTGAATGACGATGCCCTTTGCACTGAACTTGTCGTAGCTGATGAACAAAGAGAGAAAACCATGATCAAGATGGCCGCAGATCAGTTATAATTGGTGAAGCAATACAATAAATGGGTCAATTCAAGGAAGTTCCAAGTGGGGGACTATGTCCTCATAAAGGTTCTCGATAGCACCATAAGATCGTGATATGGCAAGCTAGGACGTAAGTGGGAGGGACTATTGAAAGTAATCAGAGATGATCTACAGGAAGCCTATCACTTAAAAATAATAGAGGGCAATGAGATACCAAGTGCATGGAATGCGGCCAACCTCAAGAAGTTCTATTCTTAGATTTTTCTAGCACACTTAGTTTTTGCAAATTTTCATTTCAAAACTCATGTTGCTCGTAGTTTCTTATTTCAGTTGTGAATAAATGCCTTTCTTCCATTCTCTTGATCTCTTAATTATTCAACTGATGTAAATTGTTTCAATGTAACAGGATCAAAATCGAAATTAATCTTTGAAAGTGCCGATAAGGCTTTAACTCAAATACAATGGCAATTTGACTTATTACAATTAAAATTGGAGTCTTCAAGTCTTTATCATGATAAACACAGACTAGCTCATGACTTGCCCAGGCAGTCCAAAGCCCTACAGGGTATCCTTAGGCAATAAACCAACTTTGTTTGGTAGGATAAAATCTTGAACGAGTTGACCACCCCCATAGACGAGGTACATTTTTTTTCCATTGTCTCTTCTAGGCCTAAGGGAGTGTGACGACATGACCTGAAAGGTAAGATGGACAAATATAACACATGCTTGGCATAAAGGAATAAAAAAAATGCAAAAAAATAGTATTAATATAATTCTTCGACAAATGCTCAATTGCAAAGATGCCAATTACAAAATAATTATAAAAATCACAAAAACTATTACAATAGTTTATGGTCGGTTGACAAAAAACTTCTCGGTCTGCTTTCTTTGGCTATCGTTATGTTTGAGAAAATATTCGTCATCGCTATCATGACCTTACAAGTAGCTCTCAACAAGCTGAAGAGGAATGGAGTCCAAGGGGATCCATGTTTTATCTCAACTAAAGGGAGATTGTCGATACGTTGGACACTCAATGTGGTACATATACTAGAGTTGGGACTCTTTAGGTTCTTTATCAAACTTTATCACATTCAACCAACTGGTCTTATAGGTCATATCTTGATCTTCTTATAGCCTTATAGGGGCATTGATCGAGGGTGAAAAGTAGCATATTGTCAGTATGACAGTCATTGAATTCATTTCACTGCCTCAATACAAAAACCTAAACTACTAGCTACACTCTTTACGAGAGTATATCGGTCAGTCCGGGTATTGAAATCCACAGACACTAGTTATTATAATTATATTTATTTAATACTTTAGGAATAAAAGAGAAGTGTTAACAAAAGAAAAGATAATTCTAGGCATGTGTTTAAACTAAGATTAACAAAGGGAATAAAAAACTATAGATGAAGACTAATATCCCTCACGTCAGATTAATTAATATAAATGGTTACATGGGAAGAGAAGTTTAACAAGATTGAGTCCCATTTCAACAATGAATTAAATCTAGAGCTGTCACCCCCTAAATCGTCATATAAGACTACTATGTTTTTGGCGTAAACAAATATCCCAAAAATTACACATGCAAGGTCGTAAATACAAAGCATACATGATATACCCCATTAAATCTCCTAGGCGTAAAATCAAGAACAACCCAATCGAATTAAACTCATAAAACCCATCACCAAAGAAAAGCAACCAAATCAACTGCAGGTGAGTTCAATCAATCTCACCCTAAACTAAATTAGCTACACAACATAATGGATGTCATGTATTTAAATGCAAGAAAGTAAATGAAAGCAATAAATGAAAGCAAGTAAATTTAGGTTACAAAAAAAGAAATACACAAAACAAAGCATAAAGAAAGAACAATGGAAGCTTGGATTAAAGAAGAAGATGATGAATAATGACTTACAAACCCATTTGGGTGAAACCCAAGGAAAGAGAGAAGCAAGCCCTAAAACCCTTCTTCCTCTAAATTAACTAGAAATATTGATAAGAATTAGATAAAAACTGTATAATAAAATATATGATTTCAAATACCAAAACCCACTTATATATTAAGTGGTACAAGAAATAAAGATAAAAGAAAAGAAAATGGTATATCCTAAAAATCAAGAAGGGGATCCCCAGGAAAATGGTCATAACATGTTCGTTAGGAACCGGATTAACAAACCGTTGGAGGCCATACGAAGCCGAATCGAAGGGTTATAAGTTTTGTGAAGAGTTTGGACACGGAGTTCGAACGTATAAATGACTAAAATGCCGTCGAAGTTGTGTAATGCGTTGATGACTTCCCGAATAACACCAATTTCTTCGCTAAGCACCCTGATACCTACAAAATCCCAAATAAACCTTGCAACACACACACACACACACACACACACACACACACATTTATATATATATATATATATATATATATATATATATATATATGAAAACCTAAGGTTATACAATATATGAGGGTAAATATGAGAATTAACAGACACAATTATACTAGAATGCATAAAGATAACGGGCGCTCATATGCAATATTCATGACGTATCATGCCCCTAACTTAGACATTTCTAGTCCCTAGTGATAAAACAAAACAAAACCAATCCAAAAGATGGCGATTCAAAACGTAAATAAGCATAGAATATAAAAATGCCACTTTTGCGAGCGAACAATTGCATTTAGCATAAGAAATAAGCCGTTAAACCCCTAGGTTACCCTAGTGGACGAGTGTTGTCTCATGAGGGTTTTTAGGGATGAAACCCACAAACATCAAATTTCCTCAAAATATGCCCAACCAACCAATATGACAAGCTTAACAACAACTACATATTTCAATATATTATTAACAAAGCAAGGAGACTTTTTCCCAATAATCTAAAACTATTAAAATTAAAACAATAACTATATGAAATTAAAACCTTATATGTGAGTGGTGTGCGTACACATGCAAAAAGATTTGATTCGATAAAAATACCTATAGCCTAAATAATAATAAGTGTATACTTACACTCAATCCTCTCGGGATATTACACTTAATAAATAAAAGCACTCAGAATAGGGTGTAACACACGGGACATTGGAGCATAATGAGTAAATGAAAATGTAAACTAGGCTGCACACATGTCATCAATGAAGAATGATATATATATAAAATAAAAACTTTTCAATCTCAATAAAAGGATGTCATCATTAAAGAGGTGAAATGCATTTTCACAGATTGTCTCAATTATTTGAACTTTTAAATTAGATTAAACTTAGGATCACATAGGACTTGTATAGGATTGTAATGTAGGTTTGGGGTTAGGATTATGAATTGAAGGGAATATGTATGGATTCAAAGATGTTTGGGGATGAAACACTTGAAATAATGGAAAATTGTGGGCAATTTCAAAATTAAAAAATAATTTTCATAACAAGTATTGAATATAACGATGGAAAGTGACTAAGATTATTGAACACTATGTAAAAAATGGAAATAATTCTCCTTTTTTTTCCTTCTTTTTTTTCATTTTTCATTTTTCTTTTTGTTTTGTTTTTTCTCTTTTTCTTATCTTTTTCAATCCACTTTTTTCTTCACTTTTTCACTCTCACATGCTTCATTGCAACCGTGCAGCATGAAAATCATTCAATCCCAAGTATCATTTTATAAAAAGGTATGGAAGGTGATATGTATGGTATATAACTCCAATTTGGAGTTGGTTATGGCATTTTGGGTTTTGAAACGAAAGGCTATATTTAGGCTCAAAGGGACTGACGAGGGAAAACATATAGGGTGAGGTCAAGGTCAATATGGGTGATATAACAAAGATGGCCTATGATCATTTTCTAAAGCTTACGATATTCCTGAGTCAAAATAACTTTAAAAGTCGTGCTCAAGTAATACATTTCAAAATATGAACTTAATTAATGAACGATCAAATGAAAGAATAATGAGACTACCAACAAATTTAACGTTTTCCAGAAGGAAAGAATAGTGTATAAACACTCATAAATGAACAAAAGCACAAAGATCACTCAGTTTTAGTGTACACAAAGCAATAAAAAGATTCCAAGTTATAATTGTCCTACCGAATCATTTATAAAATATGCTCAAGTGCTCATAGGTTCTCAAGGTTTAATTCATGCATTTATTCTCAATATTAAAAAATTTGTAGACTAAAGTTTAATAATATGAAAGAAATAGAAAATACATCATTGAATTAGCAATTAGATAGGGCAATTATTGGATTTATCATGGGAAATTAAGGCAAAAGTCCCAACAAAGATAAAAGAAATAATGAAAATAATTTTTTATTTTTTTTATTTTTTCATTTAATAAATATAAACATGGCTCACGATGATAAATTAGAAATCGATATGACTAATTACAACCCCTAAATTGAAAGGCACATTGCCCTCAATGAAATTAATGATAATATGAAAAAATGAGGGATATAATAAATAAATCACCTCAATTTGTAGCGATCCCCAAGGTAGTTAACGTGAGCCAGTAGCAATCCGAAAAAATCGGGACCACCAGAGGATCCCGACGCATATCTTCACCCCCCACATCCGGCACATGATCAAGGTCCCACGCATAATGGTAGGCCAATGGTCTCTGTTGAAATCCACAGAGACTAGTTGTTAGAATTATATTGACTTAATAATTGATGAATAAAAGTGTAAAAGATAATTGTTGAGAAAAGAAAATATAATTCTAGGCATGTGTTTAAACTAAGATTAACAAAGGGAATAAAAACTATCGATTAAGACTAATATCCATCACCACGAATTAAGTAGTATAAATGGTTACATGGTAAGACAAGTTTAACACGATTGAATCTCATTTCAATAATTAGTTAAATCTAGAGTTGTCACCTCCTAAATCGTCACAAAAGCCTACTATAATTTTGGCATCAACAAATACCCTGGAAATTACACACGCAATGTCCAAAATATGGAGCATACATGATATACCTCGTTAAATCTCCTAGGCGTAAAATTAACAACAACCCGATCGAATTAAACTCATAAAACCCATCACTAAAGAAAAGCAACCAAATCAACCCAAGGTGGGTTGAATCAATCTCAACTTAAACTAAATTAGCTACATAACATAATGGAAGCAATGTATTTAGATGCTAGAAAGTAAATCTAAGTTACATGGCAAGAAATACACAAAACAAAGAATAAAGAAAGAACAATGGAAGCTTGGATTAAAGAAGAAGATGATGAACAGTGACTTACAACCGATTTGGGTGAAACCCTAGGAGAGAGATAAGTAAAACCCAAAATCCCCTCCAAAATCCTTTTTTCTCTAACATAATTAGAAAGATTGATAAAAATAAGATAAAAAATATAATGAAAGATATGTCTTCAAATACCAAAAACCCACTTATATATTAAGTGGTAAAAGAAATAAAAATAAAAGAGACGAAAACGGTTTATCCTAAAAATGAAGAAGGGTCTCCCCGAGAAAATGGTCATAACATGTTCGTTAGGAACCGGATTAATGAATTTTCTAAGAAGACACGAAGCCAACTCGAAGGTCTACAACTTTCGTGAAGAGTTCGGGTATGAAGCTAGAACGTGAAAATGACTAAAATGCCCTCGAAGTTGCGTAATACGTCAAAAACTTCCCGAATAGTACCAATTGCTCCGCTAAGCACCATAATACCTACAAAAGCTCAAATAAACCTTGCACACACACACACACACACACACACACACACACACACACACACACACACATATATATATATATATATCGAAACCCAAGGTTATACAGTAAATGAGCGTAAATACGGGAATCAAGAGACATAATTATACTAGAATGCATAAAGATAATAGGCTTTAATATGCAATATTCATGACGTATCAGGCATCTTGCCATCTCTCATCATACCCTGCAGAGCAGCAGCTCGAAGTCCCATTCTGAAGAGGTATATAAGCTTCTTCATGTCACTGTTAAGACCCATAATCATGACATTTCTCCTCTAGACTTTTTCCTTGACCTCAACAAGTCTCTTTTATAGATCATCATTCTATGATTGGACTATGTCACTGACCTCTACCTCATCCTTAGCTTCTACAAGTTGGGCTCTCAAGTTATTTATCTCTTTCTGCATGAAGGAGCCCATATCTTCAAAGTCATTTATGTTGTCCTTTAATTTGGTGACCTAGATGGGCCAATCCGTATAAGCCTCGATCCTTTTCTTTAGGGATTTATTAGCAGTTAAAAATGATCGGTGAGCTTCATTGCTCGCATCCTACCTAAGAACTTTATCGAAGTTGCTTGAAAAAGAAGGAATCTCCTCGGTAACATGCTACGACAAAAAATCAGACAATAATTTAGCAAAGACAATCAACATAAGTGCAATAATCTATTTAAGGAAATAACTTCTCCATTAATTCAAAATCAGAATGGGCTAATCCCTTACAGTTAAATAAAAATATAGGAGTACAAAGTATAAGAAAAAATCCTAGAGTCTAAAGACCTCATTTCTTTACCTTGTCCTCAGGCTCAGCTTCCTTCCCCTTCATCTCCACCTCCTTAGTCCGATCGATAGGGTAGCTGATGGAGGGATCCTGAGAGTGCACTTTTGTTCAAACAAATAAATTGTTTAAATAAACTCAAGTTTTTCAATTAAATACTAAAACATGCATCTAGGTGTGATTAAAGACAATAAGATCATGCAAGAACATTCAATCACAAATAAACACACAAATGAGGAAAAATCCCCCAAAGGGGCAAAACTTTTTATTTTCACTATAATTTTTAAAGAACAGTTTACACGGATTACAATAAAAACAAGAGTGACATATGAAATACCCTCAGGTATCAGTTCTGATGTCGTCGGCTGGAATCTCCTGCAAGAACTTCAGATGGGAAGCAATGGAAAAGAGTCGGCTTCTCCACAACTTACTACAGATGAGTAAAACGATCCTGTGAAGGTTTAAAGATTCACACACATATATGGGAATGCTTTTGTGAATCAAAAAGTCTTAAACCTTAAAAACTTGAAGTCTATTTTTTGGGCTGTAAATTGCAGAAACGTGTGCAAAAAATACTTAGAAAAATGTGGAGAATGTGTACATATATTTATACGAAAATCGAGGTGGCGCTGTCGCTCGAACGACATAGGAATGTCGCTCGAATGAGACCACGTGTCGCTCGAACGAGATCGCGTGACATACTCATGTCGCTAGAATGACAGAGCAATGTCACTTGAACGAGCTCGACGACCAAGAAAAGTCGACTTCTACGCTTAGAAAAATTTATGCTTTTGTGTTAAAAAAAAATTAGACTTCGAAAAATATTTTTTAAAACATTCCCAAATATTTATGCAAATATTAACAACTCCAATAAACCATTTTACCAATAATGCATCATGGAGTAGTGAGAACGGTTGAGAAGCACGTCGCATGTAGCATGATGCACGTGTGAAGATGGTGGATGCATGGATTCGGATCAAGGCCTTTGTGGATGATCGTGTTGACGTGCCGAATGTAGCGGTATCTGACATACATACTGTGATCTAGGACAAATAGAAAATTCCTACATTCTACCCCAGACATTTATAAAATTATGTCCTTACAAATCTCCCCCTATGTCTATGCTGGTACATACATAAAAAGCCGAATTATGCTGTCTCCATAAAGAAAATGATATATAAGATAATATCCCCATTAAACCCTCAAACTGAGAATACTAACTGACATGTCGTCAACCAAACTTCAACATCTTCATATCTTCAGCTTTTCTCACCAGGGTGTGCAATCCAATAATCATCAATATTATACCTACATACATGAGATAAAGCAGATACCCGTGACACACAACAGTTTGAAATGATATGCAAAAATCGAATCAATTAAGCTTAAGCAAATCATTAATCAACTAAACAATTCTCCCCCATAATTCATTCTCCCCCTTTTTATGATGTCCCCAAATAAACAGATATGAGAAGAACAAATAAATGCAAATGGAGAATGCCACAAGGTAATAAACTTTCTATTTTTGAATTTTTCAAAAATTTTCACACAAAATATGCAACAAAGAATCACACCATGAAAGAACACAAAAACAACAAAATCGATGATAGCGGAAATGTAGGGGTGTGATAAAATTCTATAGGAAAATCAATGCATACAAACATAACATATGTGCACGATGAATATCGGATACTCCTAATGAATGAACTCAACATCTTCCTTAGGTGTAAAAAGGTGAAATTATAAGAAATTGACTCAATCAAATCATCAAATCAAAGCTCAAAGTGATTTCCACTCCAATAATGTCCAAAACTATTTAATGCTTTTTCAGGACTTTTAAGGAAGTGAAAACATGTCTAAATTCTCCAACCAAACTACCTCAGATTTATATTTTGTTTAGAGGTGATCTAAATTCTCAAACATTGGAGAATTGACGGTGAAACCTAATGGCCCATATTCGGCATGTATTGCTTTTTATTGCCTTTAAATTTTTCCAGGCTCTTTTAACCTCTCTGGACCTAGGATAATAAAATTCCTCAATTTTTTAGGTCCAATTTAAATGGTGTCTTAATCGCAAAGGATAGATGAGAACCTTTCGTAGCCCTTCATCATTGATAAAATACCACACAATCTCACCATTCCAATCTTGTCAAGTTTTATCGCATATGGTTCATTGTATAGACATAATTAAGATGGAAACACTAAGACAATATGTGATAGACAAGTACAATAATCAAATAAAGTCGTGGATATGTGCAATAAAGGAGATAAGGAGACAAACATGTAGAAAGATATCACTAATAACATCTCAAAGACTCCAAATAATGTAAAGCACATGGATGCAATGATGTAGCGTCTCAAATCACTATCAAATAGTCACGTGAAAAATGGAAATGGAAGTTATGACTCGGCTTTCTTAAATGCTCATCCATAAAAGGTGTAAACAAAATACAAAAATCTTTTTGTGATTTTCTAAAATATTTATAAAAAGAAAATATTTTTGGATTTTTTGAAAAAAAGTAAAAAGCAAAAAAAAAATAATGCAAATGATACAAACTAGAAATAGGAATCATATGATATGATCATGACAATGCATCTTGTCTTAGACAAGAACCATCCCCTCAGTCAGCTGTGCAAATCCCTAAAGACATCCTAAGACTCTCGAATCTAAGGCCATCTAAAGGTTTCGTGAAAATATCAGGTAACTGAAGGTCAGTGGGTACGAAACTTAGGTATACGACTTTCTCCTCAACTAATTATCGTATAAAGTGCTCGTGTATCCTGATGTGCTTTGTGCGTGAATATTGGACCGAATAATGAGATATGTGAATCACGCTTGTGTTATCACTGGAGATGGTTATGGTGTCTTGTGAAATCCCGTAATCCTCCAACATTTGCTTCATCCACAAGAGTTGCGTGCAACAACTCTCGGCGGCGATATACTTAGCCTACGTAGTGGACAAAGAGATGGAGTTTTGATTTTTTCTCAGCCAGGAGACAAGAGAAGAACCAAAGTAAAAACACCCACCAAAAGTGCTCCTACAACCATATATATATCCGATATAATCAGCATTCTAATAGGCGAACAAACGATCATCGGTATCAAAGGAATACCAAATACCATAGGAGAGAGTTCCACTCATGTATTTAATAATACGTTTTAGAGCGAGTAAGTGTGACTCTTTCGGGGATGCCTGATATAGTGCACAAACTCCAACACTAAAGGCTATGTCGGGGCGACTGTCAGTAAAGTAGAGAAGACTACCTATCATACTCCGATATAAGGTTTTCTCTATGTGCTTGCTTGAAGTGTCCTTAATAAGCTTGATAGAAGTACTCATAGGTGTACGTGCATGCTTAGTGGAGTCTAAATGAAATTTCTTCACCAGGTCTCTAGCATACTTGGATTGGGAGATGAACATCCCATCCTCTAGCTGATGAACCTGGAGACCAAGGAAGAAAGTAAGCTCACCTACCATGCTCATCTCAAACTCACTTTTTATCTCCTCCTCAAAGTGGTGAGCATGATGGGAGCACGTGGATCTAAAGACTATGTCATCCTCGTAGACCTTGGCAACCAAAATAACACCGTCATCTCTCCTGATGAATAACATCATATCAACTCCCCTTCTCTTAAAGCCACGAGCTAAGAGATATGAAGTAAGCCTCTTATAACAAGCACGAGGTGCTTGCTTCAAAGCATACAAGGCTTTCCTCAGATAGTAGACGTGATCTGGGTGCTTAGGGTCTTCAAACCCTTTTGGTTATTCCACCTAAATCTCCTCCTATAGAATGCCATTTAGAAAGTCACTCTTGACATCGATCTGATATAGCTTGAAGCGCAAATGACTTGCAATGGCGAGTAGTAAGCGTACGGACTCAAGCCTCGTAAAAGGAGCAAATGTCTCCCCAAAGTCTACACCATCTATCTGTGTGTAGCCTTGAGCGACCAACCTAGAATCTTTCTTATTATGGTACCATTTTCATCCATTTTTTATTCTTGAAAATCCACCTGGTACTTATCACATTCGTCTCACTAGGTCGGGGGACAAGTTCCCAGATATTGTTTTTTTTAAATTGAAGCAACTCATCCTGTATAGCAGATATCCAATGTTCATCTTTGAGTGATTTTTTATGATTCTTGGGCTCGAATTTAGATGTGTAGCAGATATGGATAATAACATTCTCTAGCTGAGCACGAGTCTTAACCCTTAAAGTGGGATCACCAACAATGGCAGAAGGATCATGAATCCTGCGAACCCAAGAAGGTGTGTCTCCTAGAACAGGAGTAGGTTACACCCTGGATGTGGGAGACACATTGGTATCATAAAAAAGGAGTGTGTCATCCTCACTCAAATGGGCGGAGACAATAGACGTCGAAGGTTCTTCATCTTGCATGGTAACATTTATTGACTCCATCACTTTAGAGCTTTTAAGGTTAAAAACCCGGTACGCTCTACTATATTATGAATATCCTAGCAATATTCCCTCGTTGCTTTGGGAGTCAAGCTTTCCTAATTTCTCTATATCCCATATGATGTAGTATTTACTCCCCAAAACACAGAAATATTCAAGGTTGGGCTTCTTTCCAGTCCATAATTCAGAGGGCATTTTAAGTGTGTGTGGATGAAGGTACCCGATTCATCGCATGGCATATAGTAGACACTGCTTCTGTCTAAAATCTCCTAGTAACTTTACGACCTAAGAGCATAGATCTAGCCATTTTCTGAATCGTCCTGTTCTTTCTCTCAACAATACCATTTTGCTGAGGAGTATTACAACAGAAAACTCATGTTTGATTCCTAGGCTATCACATTAAAGATCTACTTTTTGCTTCGTAAATTCAGTGTCATTGTCACTTCCCATTCTATTAATAGTGACTCCGTGTTGGTTTTGCAGGACACAACACTTGGTCGTTAAAAACTCTATAGCATCAGATTTCTCTCCCAGAAAACCTACAATCAAATATCTGGATAAATCATCTACCATCACTAGGATGTACCTCTTACCACCCAGACTCTCAGTATGAGTAGGACCCATGAGATTCATGTGTATCAACTTAAGTACTCGTGAAGTGGTAATGGAATTCAACTTCCTGTGGGGGCTACGGATTTGCTTTCCCAATTGAAAGGGTCCACAAACCATGTAAGTTGGCTTTCCAAGTGTTGGTAAGCCACGTACTAGGTCCTTTTTAGCTAAGCGCATCAAATCTCTAACGTTCATGTGACCTAGACGTTGGTGCCACACATCCATATGATTGATCATGGCGTTATTGCAGATAAGTGAGTATTTGGGCACACTCCCATAGAATTTATCCTCTATCCTCACCCCTTGCACTAAAAGTTTACCGACTTGATTATAAACATTACACACATCCCAGTCAAACTTAATGGTTGGCTAATGCTGAGAAGGTTTGCTTTCAAACCTTTGATGTACAAAACATTCTCTAGCTTAGGAAATGCTGGTAACTCTATAGTACCTCATCCTATGATGCTAGACTTGATCCTGTATCCAAAGGTGACTCAACCTTCTTTATAATCCTCTAGGTAGGTAAAAAATGAGACATCACCGGTCATATGTCTGGAGCACCCACTATTGAAATACCACTGTGAGGTATTATGTTCTTTGAGAGTGACATGAAAAACAAGGGCCTTTTTGTCTTTCTTACGTACCCAAGAAGTGGTAACCTTTTGTTTACCCTTGTTGTTGTTGGTTTTAGACGGGATGCCGGAAGCATTCACTGACGACAAAGACATCCGTCGAAATTCCTCCATCAAACTCTGTGATGTGGTTGGTAAAAACTCAACGTGCTCTTTTAGACTGTTAAAATCATCAGTACGATGTGGTGGAGCAGTAGTACATCATGACTGAACCAAAATATAGCAAAACTCCCTGAGGCGGCCCTTTTTCTTGCAGTAGGTACAAAAGTACACAGTCTTAGGTAGGCCTTGGTTTGCTTTTCTTGGTCGAACTCCCCTTCGCAGTTTTGAACAATGGCCATATGGAGTCGTAGTAAACTCAGGATCTGGTCCAGGTGCTAATTCATACGTGGAGGCACCATCAAAACCTATTCCCTGCCTATCACCAAAACGTAAAGCGAGACCGAGGAGCATCTTTCCCATCTTTGCAGATCTGTCCTCGATTTGAACCTTGACTTCCTGTGCTCTCTCAAGATCATGAGTAAGCTAGGCTACAAGGGATTCAAGTTTCTTCCTAGTCTCTAGGGAGGCATGGAGCTCACCCATAAGACTAGCCACTTATCTAGTCAAGTCCCCTTTCTCTTTCTCAAAACAACTCTTTCTCTATCCAAATAGTCTCTCTCTTTCTCTAAACTGACTTTCTCTCTCAACATTGGCAGACTCTCTCTCTTTCAAGGTATTACAGGTGGAGGACTCTCTCTCTCTCTCTCTCTCTCTCTCGCTTTTTCTAAATCTTCCTCTAGAGCGGTGATCTTAGGAACTAACACTTTGTTATGCTTTTTGGTTTTAAATGACTCAGTATATAACTCAGCGTAGGCGCGTTGAAGATTACTCTCACTCTCACTTGAAGCATCCTCCCCCTCACTCACTTCATTCTCATTGTCGAGGTATCCTTGTGAAGTATCATCCTCATCATCGTGAGGAGCACAAGAGGTACTCACATGACTAGCCATAAATGTGGTGGAGTTACACTCATGCGATGACTTGTCTCCAGAGTCCACCGACTCGACCTCACTGTCGTCACTCAGGGTAGCATTAAGGACAGCTTTGCCCTTTTCTTTGGTAAGTCTGTTCAGCCTAGTAGCACACTCAAAATCATTATAACCCTTACCGTCACACTCAGCATCTCTCACCATCTTTCTTAGGAGGGTCTTTAAAATCTTTTTCGTTTTTCTTTTCAAACTTATTTTTCTCAAAATTCTTTTAATTTTTGGAATTTCCATTTTTCTTGAAATTGAGAATTTTCTTGAAGTTTTTTGTAAATAAGGCCAATTTATCTAAATCAAGGTCACACTCGGAATCTCACGTTTCTATCTCCCTTTTTCTATATGACTCAACTCTCTTTCTTGCCGACCCCTCACTCTTCCTATCCTAGGCATTAAGTGAAATTCCCTTATCTTTAGGCTTGACAGATTTAAGAAACATATCAATTTCATATGTTTGTAAGTCTCTTACTAATTCCTCTAATTTAAGCGTGTTTAAATTACTCATAGAATTTAGCATAGTGACTTTAGGGATAAAACGCTTAGGCATTGATCTTAGAATCTTTTTAACAACTCTAGCACTAGGAATGTGTTCACCAAGATTAAAGCTAGTATTTAAAATATTAGATAATCTAGCATATAATTCATCAAAACATTCAGATTCAAGCATGGTGACAGTTTCAAATTGAGTTGTTATGTTTTGCAATTTTGATTCTTTCACGGCATTAGTTCCTTCATGGGTAAGTTGTAAAACATCCCATGCCCCTTTTGATGTGGTACACATCATTATCCGTCGAAATTCGTCAGGAGTGACGGATCCATAAATAGCACTAGGACCCTTAGAGTTAAAAGATGACCATTTAAATTCTTCTTCAGTCCATGCAGTCACATATTTTAAATTTGTCATATTATCAATTGTGATAGAGGGAGGTGTCCACCCGCTTTCAACCAAAACCCAAACTCTTTCATCGATGGCTTTTAGAGCAGATTTTATACGTGCTTTACAGTAAGTATATTTTATCCCATCAAAAACTGGCATTTTATTATATAATTTATTCATATTGAACATGCCCTTTTTCAAAAATCATTTTTTTCAAAAATTGATATCACAGAAAAATTTTGCGGAAAATTACACGGTATAATTGTGTAATTAGCTCTGATACCAATTTGAGAGTGCGTTTTTGTTCAAACAAATAAATTATTTAATTAAATTCAGTTTTTTAATTAAATCCTAAAACAGGAATCTAGGTGTGATTGAAGACAATATGATCATGCAAGAACATTCAATCACAAACAGACACACAAATGAGGAAAAATCCCCCAAAGGGGCAAAACCTTTTTATTTTCACTATAATTTGTAAAAAACGGTTTACACATATTACAATGAAAACAAGAGTGACATACGAAATATCCTCAGGTGTCAGTTCCGATGTTGTCAGCTGGAATCTCCCGTAAGAACTCTAGATGGGTAGCAAATGAAAAGAGTCAGCTTCTCCACAAGTTACTCCAGATGAGTAAACCGATCCTTCAAAGGTTTAAAGATTCACACACATATATGGGAATGGTTTTGTGAATCAAAAAGGCATAAAACCTTAAAAACTTGAAGTATATTTTATGGGCTGTAAATTGCAGAAACGTGTGCGAAAAAGACTTGGAAAAATGTGGAGAATGTGTACAAATATTTATACAAAAATCGAGGCGATGCCGTCGCTTGAACGACATAGGCATGTCGCTCGAATGAGATCGTACAACATCCTCATGTCGCTTGAACGACAGAACGAGGTCGTTTGAACGAGCTCGACGACCAAGAAAAGTCCGCTTCTACTCATAGAAAAATTTCTATTTTTGTGTTAAAAATAAATCAGACTTCGAAAAATATTTTTTAAAGCATTCCCAAATATTTATGCAAATATTAACAACTCCAATAAACTATTTTACCAATAATGCGTCATGGAGTAGTGGGAACGGTTGAGCAGGACGTCGCATGTAGCATGGTGCACGTGTGAAGATGGTGGATGCATGGATTCGGATCAAGGCCGTTGTGGATGATCGTGTTGGCATACCGAATGTAGCGGTATCAGACATATATACTGTGATCTAGGATAAATATAAAATTCCTAGATTCTACCCCGGGCATTTATAAAATTATGTCCTTACAGATCCTCATCAACCTTTTTATAATACCACGTATTTCGGCGTATTTAGAATTTAATTAAGAGAGTAATTAAATAGGAAAATACGTTTAATTAAAATTACGTGAGTAGTGTAATTTAATATTAGTTAATATTTAAATTACGCGAGTAGAGTAATTTAATGTGATTTACTATTTAAATTAAGTGAGTGAAGTAATCTAATGAGATGAAATTTTAGTTATGAAAATTAAGTGACCAAATAATAATCGTGGTATTCAAATATTAATCGAGAGATATAAACTGATTAATATATGATTTTAATTTACTAAGAGTGAATAATAAATATTAACAGTTAAATATGATATACGTCATAGCGAGTGATATGGACGTATTTTCTGTTATCTCACCGAGAGTCGCGCATTAGACTATGGTGAGGTGGGAAATCAGAAATATATTTTGGGTGACTCGAGTGATAATTTAGAGGCCACGAATGAGTCCGGAATGGGCAAATTAGTCAAAATAGTATACCCGGGGATGTCAATTGAGTCACGGGTCAACTTTGGACCAAAACGACACCTTATGGGGGTAATTTGGTCATTTTAAAAATATAGGTTAAAGGACCTACGAAAATTAGAATCCTATATCTGATAATTAGAACTGTGGATTAGGGTAGATAACTCAAAATGCTTAGAGAGTCCATTAGAGAGAAGAGAAGAACCTTTCCAAAAGCTTAAGGAGGATTCTTGCACCCTAAGCATCTAAGGAGTGGGGATTTGAAGGGAAGCACATCAAATCATTATCTTCATCACGAAATCAGAACACCTATGTATAAGGCAAATTGTTTTTTGCATTTAAATGAAGTTATAATGCCAATGTGTAGAGATTTAATGATAACCATGATTAATCCTATGTTCTTAAAGAGAGAAAGAATAGATTTAATGTATAATGGTTAGGAACTACATGTAGAAAGGGTTAACCTATGTAGAGGATTAATCAACAGAGGTGACTTGATCATTAAATATGAAATAAATCTGGGTTTGTGATTGATTGTGTGGGAAGAACACAAAAGTAGGGCATTGATGAAGTTTCATAATTTGATTCCTTCTTGGTCAAATTTTGTGATGATTTTAATATGTTTAAAATGTTAGGAACCCTCCTAATACATGTAGAAATGGTTTAGAATGTTTAGTTGAAACATTGGTGTAGAGTAATGGAGGTTGGTATTAGATCATAGGCGAAAAACGCATGATCAGATGAGGCTGGTGAATTGCAGAGGAGGGGATCGATCTGGTATAAAAAAAAGGGATCGATCCGGTAAAAAGGGGATCGATCCTGTTTAAAAAAAAGGATCGATCCGGTATTTGTTCAAGTTCCCAGAAATTCTATTTCCCCCCTTTTTGACTTAGTTCATCTAATTGATTATCGTATAAACTTTTAGAACCTTACTAAGGGATTTTGGGGGAATTATTAATACTAAAGTAGACCTGATTAGGATTTGTAGATTTGTCTTAGCAACAAAAGTATGACGGGAATCAATTGGGATAAATTTGTGTCATAAATTATCAGGTAGTGAGATAATAATATATGGGAACCTCAGATGGATGATAAGTATACCAGTAGAGTAAGTTAGTCTTAGCTACTGAAAAATATAAAGGGGTTAACTAGGTCACTTAGAGTTGGGGGAATACTAGAGAAGATGCGATAACGAGAGAAATCATAAAATAAATTGTACGGTGAGTATTAGAGAAATATACTACGTACTAATGTGGACAATTAGGCTGTGTGAATACCTATAAATTATGTACTTAGGTTGTGTGAAAAACCTACAGTACTTATATAGTATTGGAGTCGATGATTAGACCGGGCCAATAATTTTATATAACATTTACCATTGGAGTCAATGATTAGACCAGTCCAATGTAAATGAAAGGAGAATTGGAGTCAATGATTAGATCGGGCCAATAATCCGTATAGTGTATATTGTGAGTGAAATATACACTATATTAATAATATACTTGAATGAGATAGTAGATATTTAGATCTATACATATAAAAATATCAATTGGGAGAATTAGAGTCTATGATTTGACCGGGCCAATGATCCTTATAGTCTATATTGCGTGTGAAATATATATTATGTGAACAATCTACTTGAGTGAGATAGTAGATATTTAGATGACGTGCATAAATCTAAAAGTATAAATTAGGAGAATTGGAGGCGATGATTAGACCAGGCCAATGATCCTTATAGTCTATATTGTGTGTGAATTATATACTATATGAACAATCTACTAGGGCAAAGTAGTAAATAGTTAGATGACGTGTATAACTCTAAAAATGTGAACTAAGTCGAGAAAACTTAATTGGAATGCTATAATATTAGATAGTGAACATCTAATGAATAAGATTAAGTGGTCAGACTTAATTTTCAAAATAAGGAACTAACACATGTGAAATGTTACACGAGAATTAATTCACACATGAAGAGTGTTAATAAAAATTTGGTACTGAATGGGCGGTACAGGAACTTAGACGTGTAGGTAAGTCCAGGCGACTAATATAGTCTAAATAGCTTCGGTATTGTAGCTAAATAGGCTTGTATGGAACGTTAGGCGTGCACTATAGATGAGAGGTGAGGAAACTCAAGGGAGTGTGCGTAAACCTAACATGTGTAATCAATAACTGATCTTTACTACAATAAATTTCTTTCTAAATATTTTCAAAACGTTTGGAGTACTAACTCTTGCTATGTAGAATATTTCCAAAACCTTTTAGGTGTCCAGCCACAGGGACGCCAAGCGTGAATTCATTCCAGGGACTTCGTAGCTACATCATAGGTGGATGTTGCAGGGCTTTGATTAGATGCCTCTTTCACTTTCTGATCTATTGTAGGATTTCAGATTTCAGTACAGACATGTTGTCCCTCAGTACTTTCATTTTTGAAGGTTTTTATTGGTCGATGGCTTATTCAGCAAGACTTTGTTTGATCTTAGTTATTATATTCAGACTCTTATGTTGATATTTGATTTACATATTGTTCCGTATGTTGTTGTATATTTATTTGAAGTTAAAATTTGGCAACCGCATAATTTTTCACTTAGGTGGTTCGTAATTAAAAAGTTTTCGATAGTAATGCTAAGAATGAACCAAATGAGAAACCTATTTTAATTTAATTAAGGACTAATCACCCAATGTTTAATTAGGCGGGGTGTCACAGATAGTATCAGAGCATCAGGTTCTAGTGTCCATATGATCTGTACGTCTTACTATGTTTACAACATATCATTTGATTGGTATAGAGCCCTATTTTAGGATTGTTATGTTCCTTTACGTACGTGGCTTACGTTCTCCTGCTAGTAAGTAGATGTTGTGATTCATATGCGAGTTTGATTTGACTTAGTACATTGAACTCTTTAAGATTACCAACGAAGGCGTTTAAAGGACTTAAAGAGGGAAGGGTTCAGTATGAGCCATAAGCTATTCGAGAAATGGAAATCGAGTGGGAGATCACCATAAATACTGTTTGAGTAGATGACGAGCCGGTTAATCACTCGGGGATGGTAGTGTCCCAAACACCATTGTAGAGAATGGGGATATAATTTAAGACTTCCCTAGAGTTGTAAGTGGGGAGAGAGAGTTAAGGATAAATCTTCCAAATGGGTCACCTATAAGAAAATGGGATAGAGATGGTGGGTCATAGAAAAATGGATGGAAGAAATCCAAAGTATATTGCTCATAGGAGCAGCACTGTAGTGATGTAAGTTAGGTACCCCACATAAGAATTTATATATAGAACGAATTGAATAATTTGGTAGAGAGACTTAGGGATCTTTGGAAAGGGCCACCCTTTAGAATTTGTGTAAATACGGATGTTATATGTGTCAACCAAATGGATAGAGAACATCCATAGAGAGTGACATATGGTCGGGTGTAGAAATACCCGGAAGTGAATGTTTTTGAAATTTTCTTAGCTCGGGGAAACAACATAGTGATAGTGGGGGAAAACAATCACCACATTTATAAAGAGGAATATTAATCCCTTGTAGTAATCCTAGGTACAGTTTGATCGTAAGTTCATTCTTTTCATTTTGTTCAGAAAGGGATGTCAGAGAAATTTCTGAACTTATCATATGAGGGTCGGACAGAGGCCAACTATGAGAAATAATTTATATTTTTTGGCGAGCGTTATAACCAATGAGGTAGTTACAGTGGAGAAAAGAGTCCTTAGTGGAATAATGGGCTCACAAGTAACCATCGCTAAAATTTATGGGAACAATTATGCTTGTTTGATTAATATAAATGGCAACAATGTTGTACTTTTATAAGATAATATTAGCACTTCCATGAGAAGGGAGTTAAGAATGTTTAAGAATTCAGTCTGGGAGTAATACTGAATATAATATTATTAATGAGACACCACATGGAGAGACACATAAGGGAACTCATTTAAATTATTGAAATAATTTGATTCATGCCGAGTGATGATGGATTCAGTTGGGACTGGTAAGGCTAGAAGTGTTTTCCTTAGGGACATCAGAGCTAAGGTAACAACAAGGGTAACCATCTGAGATGAGGATACCAAGGTTTGAGAGAAGGGCAACTTTAATACGGCCAGTGTGGACAGAGATAGAAGGATTCTATCAAGAAAAAATTTATGGAAAGAAAGACCACATGCCTTGGCTCCACCCGAAGTGAGAAAAGGAACTTGATCATGCTACCTGGTAGGGACAATGATTAACATAGTTATTGGTTCAGAGTGAACAATCTTGTTATGTTCGGGAACCATGTAAATAGCCAGGTGATGAGCAAGGTAGAAAAATGAATTTTATCTTCCTGCGAAAGAGGTAAATTTGGTGTGATGTGAGCGAGTCACGGTATTTTGTTAGATGAGATTTGCTTGAGAGATTAATATGTTGTAGCGGAGTTATCTTTGGTTTTATCCGCAGGGGAGAGGGTGTAGACCAAATGGTGATACTTTATTTAAATTACTTGTTATAGTGATGTATTATACGAGGTTGATGTTATCCTGCGTATGATTGGTTAGCGTGAATTTGGAGAGTAGAGATGTCGCATTATAGTTGATCCTGGTGCGTAGGGAATTTACTGATGTGATCCAGAGTATCAAGGATGTATTGTCAAGTGGAGAAATTGATCTCAGTATTAGGATCTTTAGTGTTAATGACTAGTGATAGTGCGGGCTCAGTGATATATAACTCCTTTAGAGACGTGGGAGTGAGATGTATATTTACATATCGGGGATAGCATTTGAGTGTCTTGATTGTGAATTTAAGGCTTATAGAACTCGATTCCCGATAATACTAGTGATGGTGAACTGGGAGGAAGTCCTTTCTTGGGTTTTATACGGGAACCTTGATGAACGTCGGGAGTAGAGAGACGTGTATGGATGCCAGGGCATCGGTGATGAATATAAATCCTCGAGCGTGTTGAGGAAATTATATGAATGAAGAGCTATTATACGATATAAGGCAAGTGGAGCTAGTAGTGCCTGGAAAAATCCCTGAAATTTTTCTCACCGTGAGTTGATGGGTGGGAAAATCTTGAGGAGAATTAATTATGAATTATGGGTGATTAAGAATACCCAAGTTCTATAACTAAGACAAACTTGTGAGGCCAATTTTGACAAAAGTGTATTACGTATGGGACGTTTACGGTGCTTGTGCAAGTACGCCGAATTAGAGGGTGTATGAGCGGCCTGATTAGTTGGATTTAAAAAACTCGTTCGAGATACAAAGGGCATGGGAATTATGCGTGAGAATATGCCTAAAGTACTATTATCAACTAAAGTTTAAATGGTATGATGGATTGAACGTCGTATGAGAAAGTCGATAATCCAAGTATATATGTGAAACAAGAGCTAGCACACCCGAGATGGGTTGAAAGGCTGTGGGAAGCCATTTAAAAAGATATCTCTTGATAAAGAGGATAACAAATTGTTATAAGAAAGTAGATCAGAGCCTTACTCGAATGAATGATTGAAGAGTGGCTTCTGCACTACTAGAATGTTAGTATACTCCGGGGAAAGAAGGAGTGTATATAGTACCACTTAATGTGAGATATTATGAGTTTGAATTGGTGTTGGGTGAGACATTGTGAGATTGTCTCTAGTTACATCACTCAGGGATAGAAAAAGTTTGACTTGAGATGAGCAACCAGAAACTTGGTAAAAAGTTTGCGTCTCCCAGTGATGAAATGGGTAAGCAGACTATAAAATTTCATTGGTGGGATGCCAAGTTGGGACAAGGTCAAGAATTTCCTAGAATTTGTGGAATGAATTGATTGAGATAAAGAAATATTTTCTTTCCTTAAAAGGAAGGATTACACTGGTGCAAAGTGCCACCCAATATTATTGTGAATCAGGATGAGATCCTGAAATCTCACATCTGATAAGGATTATCAGGAAGCGATGGGAACGAAATTTGTTTTGGCCTTTGTATCAACTATAGTTGGTAGTTAGACGAGAGGTGGTTTATTATGAGGGTTAATGCCAGTAGTGAGTTTGGTGACTTAAAGGGTAATTGAGGAGAGAAATTTCCATTGATAGAGTTGTGTGTAATAACTCATACTTGTTCATCATGCACAAAGTACTTTTGAGGTTTTTGCGCGGTAAGCCTCATCGTTTACTCTTTGGGTGATCCAAAGGGAGAGGATAACTAGACTTTCGATCGGAAGTGATTTAGAGTTCGTTAAAAAATGGAGTAACCCCAAATAGAATTGGATAATGTTTGAATATCGTAAGACTTACGTCACCAAAAACCGATGTTACAAGGACAAATATGAGCGATTACATGTCCTTGTGGTTTCTCTCAGGATGGGAGCTGTGTGTTAGGGTGGATACGGGAAGTTGTTACTTAGTGATGTGCGACCTTCCATTAGTATTGAAGCGATAGAGCCGGGGAAATGTAGGCTCATCTTATTAGAATGTCGTGGTATAGGAACAATGTGTGATGTGTCATTTTTAAGATGAGACCATATGACTAGTGGAGTGTATGAGTACGTAGTGAGTTGAGAAAGCTTGCAGGTAAACTGAGGCTATAATGACTAAAACTTTTGATAGGTGGGTACCACTAGTGGGTGCATAGTGGAGTGACCCTTATGTTATCATGATTTGAATTTGGGTACTATAGGATGTCTTGCTATTAAAGATCCTAAGTTTTAGTACCGGTCTTGTCCTAATTTCGAGGACAAAATTCCTTTGTAAGGGGGGAAGTATGTAATACCCCTTACTTCTGTGTATTTAGAATTTAATTAATTGAATAATTAAATAGGAAAATACGTTTAATTTAAATTACATGAGTAGAGTAATTTAATATTATTTTATATTTAAATTACACGAGTAAAGTAATTTAATGTGATTTAATATTTAAATTACGTGAGTGAAGTAATTTAATGAGATGAAATTTTAGTTATGATTATTAAGTGATCGAATAATAATCGTGGTATTCAAATATTAATTGAGATATAGAGACTGATTAATATATGATTTAAATTTACTAAGAGTGAATAGTTAATATTGACAGTTAAATATGATATACGTCATAGCGAGTGATATGGACGTATTTTATGTTATCTCACCGAGAGTCGCGCATTAGACTATGGTGAGGTGGGAAATCAGAAATATATTTTGGGTGACTCGAGTGATAATTTAGAGGCCACGAATGAGTCTGGAAGGGGAAAATTAGTCAAAATAGTATACCCGGGGATGTCAATTGAGTCACGGGTCAACTTTGGACCCAAAAGGCACCTTATGGGGGTAATTTGGTAATTTTGAAAATATAGGTTAAAGGACCTACGAAAATTAGAATTCTATATATGATAATTAGAACTGTGGATTAGGGTAGATAACTCAAAAAGCTTAGAGAGTCCATTAGAGAGAAGAGAAGAACCTTTCCCAAAAGCTTAAGGAGGATTCTTGCACCCTAAGCATCTAAGGAGTGGGGATTTGAAGGGAAGCACATCAAATCATTATCTTCATCACGAAATCAGATCACCTATGTATAAGGCAAATTGTTTGTTGCATTTAAATGAAGTTATAATGCCAATGTGTAGAGATTTAATGATAACCAGGATTAATTCTATGTTCTTAGGGAAAGAAAGAATAGATTTGATGTATAATGGTTATGAACTACATGTAGAAAGGGTTAACCTATGTAGAGAATTAATCAACAGAGGTGACTTGATCATTAAATATGAAATAAATCTGAGTTTGTGATTGAGTGTGTGAGAAGAACAAAAAACTAGGGCCTTGATGAAGTTTCATAATTTGATTCCTTCTTGGTCAAATTTTGTGATGATTTTAATTTGTTTAAAACGTTAGGAACCCTCCTAATACATGTAGAAATGGTTTAGAATGTTTAGTTGAAACATTGGTGTAGAGTAATGGAGGTTGGTACTAGATCGTAGGCGAAAAATGCATTAACGAACGAAGCTAGTGAATTTAAAAAAAGGGGATCGATCCGGTTTAAAAAAAGTATCGTTCCGGTCTAAAAAAAGGATAGATCCGGTATTTGTTCAGGTTCCCAGAAATTCTGTTTTTTGATAGAAATGCTTTTTGCGTATTTTTGTCATTGTTGTACAAGCTCCTTCTAATAAAAACCTCACATACCTACAAATATAACAACTCAAGTGTAGAGGTAAGTAAGGGTATCAATCCACTTCCTAGGGAGTAAGCTAGAGACAAATTCAATTATAATTCATTTTTTATTTTATTTTTGTGCTTTTTCACTTTTCTAATTTTTTTTAGCTTTTTCAATATTAAAACAATAGGGTGAGGTGAGGTCTAAACTAAACTAAACTAAATGTAATATGATAATAACTAACTAGAAAGTTACAAAAAGGAAAAATAAAGTCTAAACTAAAAATAAGAGATAAGTGAGGTAAATAATTGTGAGAACAATCAAGGAGTGGGATTACACCACAAATTTTAGTTATTCTAATTAATTAATTTAATTATTTGAATTCTCCCAAACTAATATCAAAACTACAAATCAACTCTCGTTGCAAGTGTAATTATAATAGTAATCTTTTAGAATATTAAGTTTAAAACCTCACAACTCTAGAAAAATAGATCCACACTCCTTTTAATTAATAACCCGCTAGGATCGATCAATTAAAATTCATGTAAATCTTAGAAAATAAATTTAGTGTTGAAATTCAAGTTATAATACCCCACTTACGAAACCCCTCTCTCTAGTTCGAATCTAAAATGGGTATTATAATTAGAATTTCGATTTTCTATCGAAAATCATTTACCCTCTCTCGAGGCGTAAATTTAAGTGTGAGGGATCAAAATTAACATTGAAAGGAAAATTTCAAGTAATAAAACTAATTAAACTAAAATAATATCAAATAAGGGTTTCACCCCACCCCTTGAAAGGGGTTTTAGCCCAACATGTTATAAAATATGACAAATTAATAATCAAAGGCATATATAATAAAAGAGTAGAGAAAGAGAACAAATCTTCAACAAGTCTCCTTGAAATTGGCAATTTGAACTCTATCATCTTCCATTCAATTCAATTACTCACAATTAATTCTCAACAAATATCTAAAAAAATAAAAGTAAAAACTATTTACAAATGGTATTTTTCTCTACAATTCTCTCTCTAGAATTTTCCTATCTAAAAGCTCCCTTCCTTATATGGGGTCTTCATCTTCAATATATAGTAGCACATGGAGCATGGGGGTCTATTTGAGAATTGGCTTGAGTGTGCATGGGAATGGTGAGGTGTGAGGATAAATGGTGGAGGAAAAAATCAGATTTGTGTGCACATGGGGGTAGTTTGGGAAAAAGGGAATAAAGGTTAGTTAGGGGTATTTGAGTAAAAAGAGGGTATAAGTGGGTTATTTGGCATATGGGGTAATTGTTTGATATTTTGTTTTGGTCTTGCATATCGTGGCTTGCTTTGTGGAGGTTCAATGTTGGAAATGGGGAATGGGTTTTTGAATTGGGTTATGAAGGAAATGGGTTTGGGTTTGTGAGATGGGGTTGGATCTAGGGGAGAGAGAGAGAGGCAGGAGTAAGGGGGTTGGCAGCGCGCCAGGTCGGAGGTGGGTCTGTCCGCTGGCGGGTTGTATGGGATCGAGGGCAGGGATCGATTTTAGGCCGACGGAGGGGTGAGGGGATGGAGATTTGAGTCGCCGGCGGAGTGGGGCATGGTAGCTGGGGTTGTCGCGGTGGATGAAGAGAGGAGAGGGAAGGAGAGTGAGAATGTGTGTGCACGCGTTCAAATGATGAAGTTATATATTAAACCCTTTTAGCACAAACCAACCCTAAACATGCAGCAGTATGTGATTGAATAAGATGATAATCTAAGAAGGAACATTCAAACACATGCAATTAAGGAAAAATCCCCCACAGGGGCAAAACCATTTATTTCCACTATAATTTGTAAAAAAACGGCTTACAATCGGATTACAATGAAAATACAAGTTGACTAAGAATTACCCTCAGGTATCGGATTCTGTAGTCGGGGCTGGAATTATCCCTTTCCAGTAGGGCTGCAATGGAGAAGAAGAATGGTCTCCTCCACAAGGGTTGAACAGCAAAACTGCGTTCCTGGGTTACCAAAAGGATTCACAAATGTATGGAATTTGTGTGAATCAAAATACCTAGAGTATTGGTATTCAATAGGTGAAGACTTAGGGCTTTCTTTACTCTGGAAATCGTGTATAGAAGTCTTAGAAAAACCACTTCCCATAGTGGGACTAAATAGGGGAACTTAAGACCTAAAATTCGGAACATGATCTGAACACGTTCCGTTTGAAATTATCCTCGTCAAATCGGTCCGGTCTCTTTAGACGGATCGGTCCGGTGACATCGGATCGGTTCCTTTTTGAAGGCGGATCGATCCGGTTGGCATCGGATCGGTTCGGCTTTTTAGCTTCATCGGTTCGCTATGGATCCGGGGTACACTGACCTCACCTCAGCAGGCGGATCGGTCTGGTCTATTTAGGCGGATCAGTCCGGATGAACCGGATCGGTTCTTTTATCTGGGCCAGATCGGTCCGGTCTGTTTCCTGATTCCTTTTTCTGCCTTTGATATTCGGATTCCGTTGATGAGCGTATGACTCTTGAATTTTTCTCATCGGTGTAACGGCGTACGACATATAAAATGCTAATGGACAAAAATGTCCTTACAAATCTCCCCCTATGTCTATGCCGGTACAAACATAAAAACAAACACCCGAATTATCAATCATAAAAAATTGCCTATAAAAATCTACCCTTCCATGAACCCAAAACTGAAAGATTACAAGTGAATAAGACTGCATCATTTGATCTTCAAATCTTCAGGAATCTCAACGCTTTTCTCATCAGGGTGTGCAATACAATGATAATCCATGTAGTACCTACACACATGAGAAAAAGCAAAATACCACTTGACATATCGAGTTTGAAGTGAGATAAACATATGTACCAATGTATGAACAAACTCAAACTTTCAAAATTCCCCCATATAATAAGATGATAATTCATTCTCCCCCTTTTTATGATGTCCCCAAATAGACAAATGAGAGAAATAAATCAAATAAGAAAGAGCGGGGTGTCACTGGGATAAAACCAAACCATGAATGAACACACAGCAAGCAAGTCGATGATAGCGTAAATGAAGTGGTGTGATCAAATTCGATAGGAAAATCAATGCATTCAAACATGACATATGTGCACGATGAATATTGGATATTCCTAGCGAATGAACTCAAATGCGTCCTTTGGTGTAAAAGAATGACAATATAAGATATTGACTCAATCAAATCAACAAATTAAAGCTCAAAATGATTTTCACACCAATAACGTCCAAAATGATTTTATGCTTTTTCAGGACTTTCAAGGAAGTGTAAACCCGTTTATATTCTCCAACCAAACTCCCTCAGATATTATTTTGAATAGAGGCATTCTAAATTCTCAAACTTTGGAGAATTGATGGTGAAACCTAAGTGGCCCATATTTGGCATGAAGTGCTTTTTATTGCCTTTAATTTTTTTTTCGGGCTCTTTTAACCTCTTTGGACCTCGGATATTAAAATTCCTCCATTTTTTAGGTCCTTTTTAACAGTGGATTTTGCACAAAGGATAGAAGATTACCTTTCGCAGCCCCTCCCCGTTATACAAAAACACGCAATCTCACCAAAACGGTTTTTACATGCATTCTAATCTTGTCAAGTTTTATCGCATTTTATACATTCTATAGACATGATTGAGATGAAAACACTCAAGACAACATGAGATAGACAAGTGCAATAATCAAATATAGCCGTGCATGTGTGCAATAAAGGATATAGGAGTCAAACATGTAGGAAGATATCACTAATTACATCTCAAAGACTCCAACCAATGTAAAGCACATGGATGAAATGATGTAGCCTCTCAAATATCTATCAAACAGTGACATGGATATATGGAATGAAGTTGTGACTTGTCTATCTTACATGCTCATCCATAAAAGAAGCAAAAACATAAATCTTTTTGGATTTTTCAAAAATTTTATCAAAATAAAATCTTTTTGTGCTTTTCTTAAAGGAAAATCTTTTTATATTTTTTCAAAAGAAATATAAACAGCAAAAAGAATAAAGAAAAGCTGTACAACTAAGCAATGGCACAAATAAAACAGACTAGCAATAGGAAGCATATGATATGAACATGAAGAAGCATCCTAGTCTAGACATAGACCAACCCCTCAATCAACTGTGCAAATCCCCAAAGACTTCCTAAGACTCTCAAATCTAAGGGCATCTAAATGTTTCGTGAAAATATCGACTAACTGACGGTCGGTGGGAACAAAACTCAGGGATACAGTGTTCTCCTCAACTAACTGACGAATAAAGTGCTCACGTATCCTGATGTGCTTGGTGCGCGAATGCTGAACTGGATTGCGGGATATGTGTATCGCGCTCGTATTGTCACAGGAAATGGTCACGGTGTCCTATGAAATCCCATAATCCTCCAGCATTTGCTTCATCCACAAGAGTTGTGTGCAACAACTCCCAGCAGCTATTTACTCAGCCTCCGCAGTGGACAAAGAGATGGAATTTTTCTTCTTGCTCAGCCAGGAGACAAGAGCAGAACAAAATAGAAACACCCACCAGAAGTGCTCCTACAACCATCTACATCCCCAGCCCAATCGACATCCGAATAGGCGGACAAACGATCATCGGTATCAAAAAAATACCAAATCCCGTATGAGAGAGTCCCACTCACGTATTTAATAATACATTTTAGAGCAAGTAAATGTGACTCTTTTGGGGACGCTTGATATCGCGCACAAACTCCAACACTAAAGGCGATGTCGGGACGACTGGCGGTCAAGTAGAGAAGACTACCTATCATACTCCGATATAAGGTTTGCTCTACGTCCTTGCCTGAAGTGTCCTTACTAAGCTTGGTAGTGGTACTCATAGGTGTACGTGCATGCTTAGCGGAGTCTAAACCAAATTTCTTCACTAGGTCTCTAGCATACTTGGATTGGGAGATGAACATCCCATCCTCTAGCTGACGAACCTAGAGACCAAGGAAGAATTTAAGCTCACCAACCATGCTCATTTCAAACTCACTTTTCATCTCCTCCTCAAAGTGGTGAGCATGCTGGGAGCATGTGGATCCAAAGACTATGTCGTCCACATAGACCTGGGCAACCAAAATAGCACCGTCATCTCTCTTAACGAACAACGTCATATCTACTCCCCCTCTCTTTAATCCAAGAGCTAAGAGATAGGAAGTAAGCCTCTCGTACCAAGCACGGGGTGCTTGCTTCAAACCATACAAGGCTTTCCTCAGATAGTAGACGTGCTCAGGGTGCTGAGGGTATTAAAACCCTTTTGGTTGTTCCACATAAACCTCCTCCTGTAGAATGCCATTCAGAAAGGCACTCTTTACATCCATCTGATATACCTTAAAGCGTAGATGACATGCGATGGCGAGTAGAAGACGGACGGACTCAAGCCTCGCAACAGGAGCAAATATCTCCCCAAAGTCTACACCCTCTATCTGTGTGTAGCCTTGAGCGACCAACCTAGCCTTATTTCGGATTATGGTACCATTTTCATCCATTTTGTTCTTAAAAATCCACCGGGTACCTATCACATTAATCTCACTAGGTCGGGGGACAAGTTCCCAGACATCATTCTTTTTAAAATGAAGCAACTCATCCTGCATAGCAGATATCCAGTGTTCATCCTTGAGTGCTTCTTTATGGTTCTTGGGCTCGACTTTAGACGTGTAGCAAAGATGGCTAACAACGTTCTCTAGCTGAGCACGAGTCTTGACCCCTAGAGTGGGATCACCAACAATGGCAGAAGGGTCATGACTCTTGCAAACCCAAGCAGGTGTGTTTTAGCGCAGGAGTAGGGTCCACAGAGTGTGAGAGAGGAACAGGTAACTCACTGTCAGAAAAATTCTCATCCTCACACTGAACGTTAGGATCAATAACCATCGAAGGTTCGTCGTCTTGCACAGTGACGTTTATTGATTCCATAACCTTAGAGCTCTTCAGGTTAAAAACCCGGTACGCTCTGCTAGTCGATGAATATCCTAGAAATATTCCCTCGTCGCTCCGGGAGTCGAACTTTCCTAATTCCTCTCTATCCCGTGGGATGTAGCATTTACTCCCAAAAACACGGAAATATGCCAGGTTGGGCTTCTTGCCAGTCCACAACTCATATGGAGTCTGAAGTGTGTGTGGACGCAAATAAACCCTATTCACCGTGTGGCATGCAGTAAACACTGCCTCTGCCCAAAATCTCCTAGAAACTTTACGACCTAGAAGCATAGATCTAGCCATCTCTTGGATCGTTCTATTCTTTCTCTCAATAATCCCATTTTGCTAAGGAGTTCTCACAGCAGAAAAATCATGTTTGATCCTGAGGCTATCACAGTAAAGATCTACCTTTGCTTCTGTGAATTCAGTGCCATTGTCACTACGCATCCTGTTAATAGTGACACCGTGTTGATTTTGCAGGACATGGCACTTGGTCGTTAAAAATTCTACAGCATCGGATTTCTCTCTCAGAAAACCTACAATGGAGTCTGGAGAAATCATCTACCATCACGAGGATGTACCTCTTACCACCTAGACTCTCAGTACGAGTAGGACCCATAAGATCCATGTGAATCAACTCAAGAACACGATAGGTGGTAATGGAATGAAACTTCCTATGGGGACTACGGATTTTTTTCCCAACTGACAGGGTCCAGAAATGGTCGAAGTTGACTTTCCAAGAGATGGTAAGCCACGTACTAGGTCATTTTTAGCTAAGCGGTTGAGATCTCTAAAGTTCACGTGACCTAGACGTTGGTGCCACAGATCCATAGGAGTGATCGTGGCGCTGTTGCAGACAAGTGAGGATGTGGGCTCAATCCCATAGCAATTATCCTCGGTCCTCACACCTTGCGTCAAAAGCTTACTGGCTTGATTGTAGACTTTACACGAGTCCCGGTCAAAATTTACTACCAGGTCAGTGTCGCACAGCTGGCTAATGTTGAGGAGGTTTGCTTTCAAACCTTTTACGTACAAAACATTTTCTAGCTTAGGAAATCCAGGTAACTCGATAGTACCACGTCCTATAACGCTAGACTTGCTCCCATCTCCAAAGGTGACTCTACCATCCTGATAATCCTCAAGAGTCATAAAAAATGAGGCATCGCCTGTCATATGTCTGGAGCACCCACTATCAAAATACCACTATGAGGTATTATGTTCTTTGAGAGAAACATGAACAACAAAAGCCCTTTTATCTTTCTTAGGTACCCAAGTAGGGATGACCTTATGTTTGACTTTGTTGTTGTTGGTTTTAGCTGGAATGTGAGAAGAATTCACTAACGGCGAAGACATCCGTCGGAATTCTTTCATCAAACTCTGAGTCGTGGCAGCTAAGAACTCAACTCGCTCTCTCAGACTAGAAAATTTATTAGTATGACGTGGTGGAGCAGTAGTACGTCGTGTTCGACCCATGCTATAGCAAGATTCCCTAAGATGGCCTTTTCTTTTGCAATAAGTACAAAAGAGCACAGTCAAAGGCGGACCGTGGTTTGCTTTTCTTGGTCGAAATCTCCTTCGAGGTTTTTGACGGTGACCATAAGGAGTTGTAGTAAACTCAGGAACTGGTCCAGGTGCAATTTGGGACGTGGAGGCACCATCATAACCAATTCCTTGACGATCACCAAAACCTAAAGCGGGGCCGAGGAGCATCTTTCCCATCTTCCCAGATCTGTCCTCGATTTGAACCTTGACTTTTCGTGCTTTCTCAAGATCATGAGTCAGCTGGGGAACAAGGGCTTCAAGTTTCTTCCGAGTCTCCACGGAGGAATGAAGCTGACTCATAAAACTATCCACTTGTTTAATCAAGTCCCCTCTCTCTTTCTCTAAAATACTCTCTCTCTCTTTAAACAGAATCTCTTTCTCGACATAAGAAGATTCTCTCTCTCTAAGGGCGGTGCAGGTGTAGGACTCTCTTTCTCTCGCCTTTCTTAAATCATCCTCTAATACGGTGATCTTAAGAACTAACGCTTTGTTACATTTTTTAGTTTTAAAAGACTCAGAATATAACTCAGCGTAGGCGTGTTGAATATCACTCTCGCTCTCACTTGAGTCATCCTCCCCCTCACTTTCATCGATCTCACTGTCGAGGTGTCCCTGTGAAGCATCATCCTCAACATCGTGAGGAGAACTAGGAGTGCTCACTTGGCTGGCCATGAATGCGGTGAAGTTACACTCATGCGGTGACTCATCTCCTGAATCCACCGTCTCGACCTCACTGTCGTCACTAAGGGTAGCATTAAGGACAGCTTTCCCTTTCTCTCTATTTAGACGAGTGGCACACTTAAAGGCTCTATGACCCTTACCATCGCACTCAAAATATCTCTCACTTTCTTTCAGAGGAGGTTTTTTTAAATCTTTTTCATTTTTCTTTTGAAACTTATTTTTCTCAAATTTCTTTTTATCTTTAAAATTGCCATTTTTCTTAAATTTGAGAATCCTTTTGATTTTTTTTGCAAAAAGAGCCAAATCATCTAGGTCAAAATCACACTCAGAATCTGACGTGTTAGTCTCTCTCTTTCTAGACGACTCTACCCTTTTTCTAACCGACCCCTCACTCCTTCTCTCTTGGGCTTTAAGTGCAATTCCCTTATCTTTAGATTTAGCAGTTTTAGGGAACATATCAATTTCATAAGTTTGTAAATCTCCTACAAGTTCTTCTAATTTTAGCGTATTTAAATTACTCATAAAATTTAGCACAGTGACTTTAGGGATAAAACGCTTAGGCAAAGAACGAAGAATCTTTTTAACAACTCTAGCATTAGGAATATGTTCACCAAGATTAAAGATAGTATTCACAATGTCAGAAAGTTTAGCATAAAATTCATTAAAGCATTCAGATTCATGCATGGTGATAGTTTCAAATTGAGTTGTCAAATTTTGCAACTTAGACTCTTTCACAGCATTAGTTCCTTCATGGGTAAGTGGTAAAACATCCCATGCCTCTTTTGACGTGGTGCACGTCATTATGCGTTTGAACTCATCAGGTGTGACAGACCCAGAAATAGCACTAAGATCCTTAGAATTAAAAGAAGACCATTTAAATTCTTCATCAGTCCAAGAAGTGTCAGGTTTCAAGTTGGTCACATTGTCAACAGTCACGGTGGGAGGAGTCCACCCTCGTTCAACCAAAATCCAGACACGTTCATCAATGGCTTTTAAATCTGACCTCATACGGGCTTTCCAATAAGCATAATTTGTCCCGTCAAAAACAGGCATTTTATAATATGACTTCTCCATTTGAACACGTACTTTTTCAAAAATCAATTTTTTCAGAAAATTGATATCTTAGGAAAATTTTGCGGAAAAAGGAATACACGATAGATTAGCGTAACCTGCTCTGATACCAATTTGAGAATGTGAGTGCACGCGTTCAAATGATCAAGTTATATATTAAACCCTTTTAGCACAAACCAACCCTAAACATGCAGCAGTATGTGATTGAATAAGATGATAATCTAAGCAGGAACATTCAAACACATGCAATTAAGGAAAAATCCCCCACAGGGGAAAAACCATTTATTTCCACTATAATTTGTAAGAAAACGGCTTACAATCGGATTACAATGAAAATACAAGTTGACTAAGAATTACCCTCAGGTATCGGATTCTGTAGTCGCGGCTGGAATTATCCCTTTCCAGTAGGGCTGCAATGGAGAAGAAGAATGGTCTCCTCTACAAGGGTTTGTGACACCCCGACTAATTAAATACCGGGTAGCTACTCCTTTATAAAATTAATTCAAA
Source organism: Sambucus nigra (assembly GCA_949130495.1). Classification (NCBI taxonomy): domain Eukaryota; kingdom Viridiplantae; phylum Streptophyta; class Magnoliopsida; order Dipsacales; family Adoxaceae; genus Sambucus; species Sambucus nigra. The sequence continues at coordinate 383,909,229 of OX422218.1, read as the reverse complement.
ATGCCAAGTTGGCTCAGTTCATAGCATCACTGTCGAAAACATTTTTATTATTTCTAACCACCTAGTATTTAAAAAGCAAGTTCAAATTTTAATTTAAGTCTGATTAACATGCAACAAATGTAATGAAGAAATAAATAACACCATTCACCATACTGAAGTAAAATGAATAACCATCACAATAGAGTAAATAAAATCTGGAGGAAAACTCCTCACTACAATCCCATAACTGAAATGAATAACCGAAACTGAAATAAAATATGCTAAAGTCTGAAAACTGAAATGTAAAAGATGTCTCTAAAGAAATGGGCAACATGCCCTATAACTGATAGATAGTGACTCTGGAATCCAAAGAGATAGAAGCGTCTACATGAAAATCCCTGTAGCTTCCACAAGCAGCTACAGCTCGTCACCTGAATGAATACCTATGCTTGGTGTCCTTGTGGCTGGGCACCTAAAAATGGTTTTACAAAGAAAAAGAGATTTGAAAAGCAAACGGGTCAGAGCCCGAATATGGAGTTATATTTTAAAAACCTGCAAGTGCTTTAAAAACATTTAAAACATTAAATGCAAAGTACATGTTAGGACGTACACTCGCATGATATTCTCACCTCTCGTCTAACTGTGCACTCCTAACGTAAGTACCCATCTATATCGACCCATACTACTAGCTAACTGACAACATAACTAGCTAGACTGCCAAAGGTTCTTCCCATATTACTCAGTTCCATTAACATAATAACGCTCGTAGTTAAAAAGGGTTTAATGTAAACTCAGTTACTAAATATGCCATATATATAAGTATCAATTAACTCATTATATAACTCGAACAATACCGTAATAGGTTCACAATATTAACAGGAGGATTTCCATTAATTAAATGTATATTATTCACATCATAAATATACGATACAAGCACCCCGCAATCTAAGCTATGGTGCACACATACTCTGCTATCCATCCCGGTACATCACGTACATAAGGATCACACATTCCGAATCTCTCAGGAATAGTTCAGATAACACAAATCACAAATAGTGGAGGCGAACACAGTCACCATCACGTGGGTCACGCACATACCTACGCTCCCACGGTCAGCGGACTTATTAATATCACAATAAGTCTTTCTATGACATATGTTCATCAAGGTACCAGTCTATATCCCCCCCGTAGGCACACAAGGATTAGAGGGTCCTAAGCGAACGCAAACCTCCCGTGATAGCAAGTATGGTAGGTATGTCATACACACAATCCATATACCAATACTAAGTAAACACACATCTTAGTAATACCATATTTTAATCGTAGTACTATTCTCATTCTCGTACTAACTCGTAATTATCACTATATATTCTATACCGGTTTATAATCATACGTGTCATAATTAATTCTCACGTCGTAGTGGACACTCACGTCTCGACCCAAACCGTCCATGTAATACCACTCTCGTATGTGAATTTCTCCTCATAAATACCCAAATGTCCCAATCCTATCATTACTACATCTACGGAATGATATCTATATCCTCAAATCAGTTTACGGAACTCCAAAAGTCAAAACAGTCCAAAATGGCCCAAACTGCCAGCTCGTTAGAAGTCTCGTTCGAACGAGTGTTCGAACGAGTTTGGACTGTCATCTCGTTAGAAGTCTCGTTCGAACGAGGCTGTTCGAACGAGATCCCAGTTCGTTCGAACGAACTGTCCCTTCTAACGATATCTCGTTCGAACGAGATATCGAATGAAAATCCCTACTCGTTAATAACGACTGGTCAACTCGTTAGAAGCTCGTTCGAACGAGTTCGTTCGAACGACCTGGGGTCTGCTTCTAACGAGTGACCAGTTTCGGCCCAGATTTTTCCCCAATTCGTTTTTCACCATTTTTACTCCTCAAATCTCTTCTAAAATTCGTTCCTACAATATATTGAGTTCTCTAATCATCCTCAAACATGCCAAGGTGCTATACTAACATCATTAAAGGGTTTAATGCCTTCTAAACATCATTAAATCACAAATTTCTACATTAATTCCCAATTTTCTTCAAGAACATAAACCCTAGGTACTTCTCATCAAAATTTCCCAGATTTTAATCCGTTTATACATCACATAGATATGAAATCTCTGAATTAAATCTTCAAACAATGTTTCTACATGCAAACCTATCCCAAAATTTAAACAACAATCTTCCAATTTCATGGGTTTTCTTTTAACTCTTATATAAGATTGATTAACAATGTTTCTAACATGGAAAAAGCATTCACTGCATAAGGAATGTAATTTAAATCACTTGCCTTTGTTTGATTCCGGATTTGATGTTGATTTGATGAAGAATTTCTGCAGAATTTCTTCTCTCCAAGCTTCCTCTCTAATGGTGGCTTAAGGTGGCTAGGGTTTGATTTGGGGAAACTCAGAAAACCTAAATGACAACCTACGTAGCCTTCTAGGTTAATATGGGTTGGTTAATGGGCTTAATGGGTTTAATCCACATCAAATTTACATCTCTAATTTTCGTCACTTTTAATTCCTAAAAATGTAAAATTACCAAAATACCCTTTTTGTTACCGGTATGGCCTAAAAATACCCCGGGACCCAAACTATACCCCCGGCTAGTGTTTTCTGACTATCTCTACCCTTCCAGACGCGTTGGCGCACTCAAAACGGCCATACGGATTACATATTTTAAATTCACTTTTATTATCAAAATATTACCCCGTGACGCGGCGGTCCCACGCGTCTGAACAAAATTTCTAAAATGCCGTATATAAATCTCACGACAAATTTTGTAATACCAAGTTCATATATAATCATATATGCACATAATAAAATACCAATAATCAAATACCAATTCGCATCACATTAGTATTTTTAACCCGGATTAATTTCCAATTAATACGTATTTAATTAATTAATCCTCAAAATAAATATAGTCAAAAGTACGGGGTATTACATACTTCCCCCCTAATAACTGAATTTCGTCCCGAAATTCGAAACTAGAAAGTACTTGCTAAAAATAGCTCTGGATAATGTTCGCGCACCTCATCCTCGCGCTCCCATGTGGACTCCTCGACATTGTGATGTCGCCACTGAACACGCACTAATGGGACTATCTTTGACCGCAGTTTCCTCTCGCTTCGGTCCAAAATAGCAATTGGCCCCTCCTCGTAGGAGCTATCCGGCTGGAGATCGATGTCCTCCACAGCAATGTGAGAATGAGCCAAATCATCTCTAAGGTATTTCCTCAGCGAGGAAATATGGAACACGTTGTGAATCCGATGCAAGTGCTCCGGTAGTCCAAGTCTATACGCAACCGGTCCGATCCGCTCAATAATAGGAAACGGCCCTACATACCTCGGTGCCAACTTCCCCTTCTTCCCGAATCGCATAATCCGCTTCATTGGAGATACCCTGAGCAAAACCTGGTCCCCCACTTGGAACTCCCTGAAAAACCTCTTCGCATCAGCATAACTCTTCTGCCTGTCTTGAGCTACCCGAATGCGACTCCGAATCAACTCAATCCTTGCCGAAGTATCCTGAATCACTTCCGGCCCAAGTAGTTTGTTGTCCCCCACTTCCAACCAACATGCTGGGGAACGACAAGGCCTACCGTACAATGCCTCAAACGGAGCCATGCCAATAGTGAACTGATAGGAGTTGTTGTAAGCAAACTGCACCAGTGGAAGGTACTGCTCCCATCCACCCCCGAAGTCAATAATGCACATGCGTAGCATGTCCTCCAACATCTAATTGGTGCGCTCTGTCTGTCCATCGGTCTGCGGATGATAAGCCGTACTCAACCGCAATTCCGTGCCCATTGCCTCCTGGAAACTCTCCCAAAACCTCGAAACAAATATCTTGTCTCTGTCAGACACGATATTTAGGGGAACACCGTGAAGTCTCACAATCTCTGAAATGAAGAGCTGGGCATACTGTCCCGTAGTGTAGTCAGTCGTTACGGGTAAAAAGTGAGCGACCTTGGACAACCTGTCCACAATTACCCAAACGGAGTCGTGACCCCTCTGCGACGTAGGCAACCCCGTGACAAAATCCATGGATATGCTCTCCCACATCCACACCGGAACCTCCAACGGCTGTAGCAATCCTGCTGGTCTCTGATGATCCACTTTTACAAGCTGACAAGTGGCGCATTTCGAGACAAACTCAGTGATATCTTTCTTCATACCGCTCCACCAATATTACCGTCTCATGTCTTGGTACATTTTGTCCCCTCCGGGATGTACCGCGAACCGTGAGCCGTGCGACTCTGCCATAACATCGTGCCGCAATTCTTCCCCTTCCGGAACTACCAATCTCCCATTGAAGCGCAATCCCCCGTCTGAGCTAACGGTATAGGACTCGGCTCCCTCTGCTAGCAATCGAACTATCTGCTCCTGACAGAACGAGTCATTAGCCTGTACCCCTACTATCCTCGTGACAATTTATGGGGTAACGGTCATCACAGACATGAAAGATCGGGCCACTGCATCCTGGTGTCCCAATTCCTTCCACTTAGCTTTCCACACCTCTGCCACCTCATCTGCTGGCCTGCGGCTCAACGCGTCTGCTACCACGTTAGCCTTACCCGGGTGGTACTGGATGTCGAACTGGTAGTCCTTCACAAATTCAAGCCACCTACGCTGCCGCATATTCAATTCCTTTTGCGGGAATAGATACTGTAGTGACTTGTGGTCCGTGAACAGTTGAAACTTCTCCCCCAAAAGATAGTGCCTCCAAATTCGTAAGGCAAATACTACCGCTGCCAACTCCAAATCATGCGTGGGGTAATTCTTCTCATGAGGCTTAAGCTTACGGGAAGCATAAGCTATGGCCTGTCTCTCCTGCTGCAATACACCTCCCAGTCCTTACAAAGACGCATCGGTGTAAACCAAATACTCAACTCTCGGTCTCGGCAATGCTAACACAGGTGCTGAGGTCAACTTGTCCTTCAATTCATCGAATGCCAACTGACAGGCATCACTCCAAATGAATGGCACGCCTTTACGAGTAAGATGTGTCAAAGGACCTGCTATCTCTGAGAAACCCCGAATAAACCTCCTGTAGTATCCTGCTAGACCCAAGAAACTACGAATCTCTGTTGGTGTCGTGGGCTGTCCCCACTCCCTCACCGCTGATACCTTCCCTGGATCAACTGATATTCCCTGGTCGGAAATAATGTGACCCAAGAACTGGACTTCCTTCAACCAAAACCCGCACTTCTCGTATTTTGCATACAACTCGTTCTGACGAAGTGTCTACAAAACCTGCCTCAAATGCTCGGCGTGCTCCTCCTCTGTCTGAGAGTAAACCAGAATGTCATCAATGAAGACAATGACAAACTGATCTAGGAAATCTCTGAACACCCTATTCATCAAGTCCATAAACACTGCTGGAGCGTTGGTCAAGACGAAAGGCATAACCCGAAACTCATAAGAACCATATCTCGACAAGAACGCTGTCTTCGAGACGTCCTCCTCCCTGATACGCAACTGATGGTATCCCGACCTCAAGTCAATCTTCGAGAAGAAAGAAGCTCCTCTCAACTGGTCGAACAAGTCATCGATTCGAGGCAGCGGATACTTATTCCGTATCGTGACCTTATTCAACTCTCGGTAGTCCACGCACAATCTCAGTGAACCATCCCTCTTCTTCACAAACAAGACTGGAGCGCCCCAAGGTGAGGTACTCCTGCGAATAAAGCCCTGCCCTAACAGCTGCTCTATCTGATCCCGTAGCTCTCGCATCTCAGCTGGAGCCATACGGTACGGTGCACGTGCTATAGGTCTCGTACCCGGTAGCAAATCTATAACGAAGTCTATCTCCCGATTGGGCGGTAAGCCTGGTATCTCCTGAAACACATCTGAATACTCCCTGACAACCAGGATCGAATCTAAAGGAATCACAACCTCCTTAGAGGTATCCTCCTCAATGTAATACAGATGAGCGGTCGATCCTCCCTCTGGTCGAGGCATCGCCACTATAAACATCTCTTGCCCCGGAATGGCAAAAACAATGCTCCCGCTAAAGCAATCAATCATGGCCCTATATGCTACGAGCCAATCCATACCGATGATCACATCGTGAACATGCATGTCTAACACTAACATGTCTGCAGGCAATACCAAACCACCGATCTCTACCCCCACTCCCCGGCATATAAAGAAAATAAGTGACCCACTCCCTAATGGTGAGTCGACACACGTCACTGTGCTCTCTGCCGTAGCTAACAACCCTAAACCTTTCGCGAAGTGTGTAGCTATAAAACAGTGTGTAGCACCCGTATCAAATAACACCTGACCCATAGTGCCATGGATAGGAAACGTACCCTCGATCGCGGGCGGTGCCTGTGGAACTGCAGCCTGGTGAACGTTGTAGACACGTCCATACTGTAGCTGCCCCTGCTGAGCTGGGACTGCTGGAATGGGTGGCAATGCTGCCATCTGTGGCGGTGCGGGAAGAGCGGCGGGAAACATAGGTCTCTGTGGCTCCTGGCGAGCACCCTGCTGCTGCTGCTGTGGGGCCCTGCCCCTATCAGGACAATCCTGCTTCTTATGGCCAGTCTTGCCACAAGTAAAGCACTTCCCTGGGAAGTTCCCTCCCCTCTGTCCCTGCTGTCCCCGGCCCTGGTGGCCGTTACCATTCCTCCCTTGGCCCTGCTGGCCCTGATGAAACTATTGCCCATTCTGCCCCTGCTGGCCCTGATGGCCGTTTGGACCCTGATGGCCCTGACGGAAACCTCCCTGTCCCTGCCTGTAGTTCCCTGACCGGAACCTCTTATTATCCCCCTGCTGGGTACCCTGCTCATTCTGTCTCTGCCCCTGACCCGATTGTGCCCCGCTGGCACTATGTCCTCCAGTCCTGCCCTGATGGCTAGACTCCCCCGACCGGTTGCCCTCGGCCATATGAAAACGGTGGTCCTGGCAGTGCAATAATGCAGCGTTAACCACATCAAAATACGTGGCCAATAATAGGTTCCCTAGCAGATGTTGACGGATCCTCCAATTCAACCCATCGGTGAACTTCTCTATTTTCTTCTTCTCTGTTGGAATCTCATCTGGAACGATATTCAACAGGTTAGTGAACTCGGCCTCATACTCGGCCACTGTCTTTCCCTCCTGCTTCAAACTCATCAGCTTCCTCCTCATCTCTGTATGAACTGCGGACGGAAAGTACTTGCGGTCGAACCGCACCCAGAACTCCTGAATCGTGAGGGTATCCCTCTCCTCCGCGGTGGTGATAGACTCCCACCACTGTAGTGCAGATCCCACTAGCTTGAAAGTAGCTAGCACCTGTTTCTGAACATCAGTGCACTCATGCATCCTCAAATGCCTCTGTATGTCCTTCCTCCATTGGCTCGAGACTACCACGTCTGAGCTACCTGCAAACTCTGGCGGATGCGCTTTCTGAAAAGCGTCACGTACACGCTCCCAAGCAGACGGGAATGCATTAACCTGTACTGGCGCGGCAACCGGCGCCTGAGGTGGTGCCTGCTGAATCACGGCAATCGCGGCATTTACCGCTTGGGCTACTATAGCAGCAACCTCAGCGGCGTTCATCATACCATGAACTGGAGCGGGCTGTGGTTCGGGCGTAGCATCCCTGGGAACTCGTCGTGCACGTCGTGGAGGCATCTGAAATAAGAACAAAGTTTATAAGTTCACGGTTTATGAACTTAATATAGCTGAAGAACAAAGCATACACAAAAAGAGTACAACAGTCCTAAAATATAGGGCTCTATATCAAAGAAAACGTAGCGGAAACATAATAGCCGTACAGATCCTAAAGGACACTAGAACCTGATGCTCTGATACCACCTGTGACACCCCGACTAATTAAATACCGGGTAGCTACTCCTTTATAAAATTAATTCAAAATGCCAAGTTGGCTCAGTTCATAGCATCACTGTCGAAAACATTTTTATTATTTCTAACCACCTAGTATTTAAAAAGCAAGTTCAAATTTTAATTTAAGTCTGATTAACATGCAACAAATGTAATGAAGAAATAAATAACACCATTCACCATACTGAAGTAAAATGAATAACCATCACAATAGAGTAAATAAAGTCTGGAGGAAAACTCCTCACTACAATCCCATAACTGAAATGAATAACCGAAACTGAAATAAAACATGCTAAAGTCTGAAAACTGAAATGTAAAAGATGTCTCTAAAGAAATGGGCAACATGCCCTACAACTGATAGTTAGTGACTCTAGAATCCAAAGAGATAGAAGTGTCTACATGCAAATCCCTGTAGCTTCCACAAGCAGCTACAGCTCGTCACCTGAATGAGTACCTATGCTTGGTGTCCTTGTGGCTGGGGACCTAAAAATGGTTTTACAAAGAAAAAGAGATTTGAAAAGCAAACGGGTCAGAGCCCGAATGTGGAGTTATATTTTAAATACCTGCAAGTGCTTTAAAAACATTTAAAACATTAAATGCAAAGTACATGTTAGGACGTACACTCGCATGATATTCTCACCTCTCGTCTAACTGTGCACTCCTAACGTAAGTACCCATCTATATCAACCCATACTACTAGCTAACTGACAGCATAACTAGCTAGACTGCCAAAGGTTCTTCCCATATTACTCAGTTCCATTAACATAATAACGCTCGTAATTAAAAAGGGTTTAATGTAAACTCAGTTACTAAATATGCCATATATATAAGTATCAATTAACTCATTATATAACTCGAACAATACCGTAATAGGTTCACAATATTAACAGGAGGATTTCCATTAATTAAATGTATATTATTCACATCATAAATATACGATACAAGCACCCCGCAATCTTAGCTATGGTGCACACATACTCTGCTATCCATCCCGGTACATCACGTACATAAGGATCACACATTCCGAATCTCTCAGGAATAGTTCAGATAACACAAATCACAAATAGTGGAGGCGAACACAGTCACCATCACGTGGGTCACGCACATACCTATGCTCCCACGGTCAGTGGACTTATTAATATCACAATAAGTCTTTCTATGACCTATGTTCATCAAGGTACCAGTCTATATCCCCCCCGTAGGCACACAAGGATTAGAGGGTCCTAAGCGAACGCAAACCTCCCATGATAGCAAGTATGGTAGGTATGTCATACACACAATCCATATACCAATACTAAGTAAACACACATCTTAGTAATACCATATTTTAATCGTAGTACTATTCTCATTCTCGTACTAACTCGTAATTATCACTATATATTCTATACCGGTTTATAATCATACGTGTCATAATTAATTCTCATGTCGTAGTGGACACTCACGTCTCGACCCAAACCGTCCATGTTATACCACTCTCGTATGTGAATTTCTCCTCATAAATACCCAAATGTCCCAATCCTATCATTACTACATCTACGGAATGATATCTATATCCTCAAATCAGTTTACGGAACTCCAAAAGTCAAAACAGTCCAAAATGGCCCAAACTGCCAGCTCGTTAGAAGTCTCGTTCGAACGAGTGTTCGAACGAGTTTGGACTGTCATCTCGTTAGAAGTCTCGTTCGAACGAGGTTGTTCGAACGAGATCCCAGTTCGTTCGAACGAACTGTCCCTTCTAACGATATCTCGTTCGAACGAGATATCGAACGAAAATCCCTACTCGTTAATAATGACTGGTCAACTCGTTAGAAGCTCGTTCGAATGAGTTCGTTCGAACGACCTGGGGTCTGCTTCTAACGAGTGACCAGTTTCGGCCCAGATTTTACCCCAATTCGTTTTTCACCATTTTTACTCCTCAAATCTCTTCTAAAATTCGTTCCTACAATATATTGAGTTCTCTAATCATCCTCAAACATGCCAAGGTGCTATACTAACATCATTAAAGGGTTTAATGCCTTCTAAACATCATTAAATCACAAATTTCTACATTAATTCCCAATTTTCTTCAAGAACATAAACCCTAGGTACTTCTCATCAAAATTTCCCAGATTTTAATCCGTTTATACATCACATAGATATGAAATCTCTGAATTAAATCTTCAAACAATGTTTCTACATGCAAACCTATCCCAAAATTTAAACAACAATCTTCCAATTTCATGGGTTTTCTTTTAACTCTTATATAAGATTGATTAACAATGTTTCTAACATGGAAAAAGCATTCATTGCATAAGGAATGTAATTTAAATCACTTGCCTTGGTTTGATTTCGGATTTGATGTTGATTTGATGAAGAATTTCTGCAGAATTTCTTCTCTCCAAGCTTCCTCTCTAATGGTGGCTTAAGGTGGCTAGGGTTTGATTTGGGGAAACTTAGAAAACCTAAATGACAACCTACGTAGCCTTCTAGGTTAATATGGGTTGGTTAATGGGATTAATGGGTTTAATCCACATCAGATTTACATCTCTAATTTTCGTCACTTTTAATTCCTAAAAATGTAAAATTACCAAAATACCTTTTTTGTTACCGGTATGGCCTAAAAATACCCCGGGACCCAAACTATACCCCCGGCTAGTGTTTTCTGACTATCTCGACCCTTCCGGACGCGTTGGCGCACTAAAAATGACCATACGGATTACAGATTTTAAATTCAGTTTTATTATCAAAATATTACCCCGTGACGCGGCGGTCCCACGCGTCTCAACAAAATTTCTAAAATGCCGTATATAAATCTCAGGACAAATTTTGTAATACCAAGTTCATATATAATCATATATGCACATAATCAAATACCAATAATCAAATACCAATTCGCATCACATTAGTATTTTTAACCCGGATTAATTTCCAATTAATACGTATTTAATTAATTAATCCTTAAAATAAATATAGTCAAAAGTACGGGGTATTACAGGGTTGAACAGCAAAACTACGTTCCTGGGTTACCAAAAGGATTCACAAATGTATGGAATTTGTGTGAATCAAAATACCTAGAGTATTGGTACTCAATAGGTGAAGACTTAGGGCTTTCTTTACTCTGTAAATCGTGTATAGAAGTCTTAGAAAAACCACTTCCCATAGTGGGACTAAATAGGGGAACTTGAGCCCTAAAATGCGGAACATGATCTGAACACGTTCTGTTTGAAATTATCCTCGTCGGATCGGTCCGGTCTCTTTAGATGGATCGGCCCGGTGACATCGGATCGGTTCCTTTTTTAAGGCGGATCGATCCGGTTGGCATCGGATCGGTTCGGCTTTTTAGCTTCATCGGTTCGCTATGGATCCGGGCCTCACCTCAGCAGGCGGATCGGTCCGGTCTCTTTAGGCGGATAGGTCCGGATGAACCGGATCGGTTCTTTTATCTGGGCGGGATCGGTCCGGTCTGTTTCCTGATTCCTTTTTCTGCCTTTGATATTCGGATTCCGTTGATGAGCGTATGATTCTTGAATTTTTCTCATCGGTGTAACGGCGTACGACATATAAAATGCTAATGGACAAAAATGTCCTTACAGAGAGGTCGCGATCGGAGTTTCGTCGGCGAGGGTAAGGGTCGCCGCCCGGAGCAGGGGGTAGGGGACGATTGGGTTTAAGGGATCGCCGGCGAACTGGTGGTTTCGAGCCACCACCAGTAGGTGGTGGCATTTTTTTGGTTGAGTTTGTTTTGTGGTTATGGAGGTTATGGGTGTTGGTGAGAGGAGAGAGAAAAAGGTTGTTGAGGGGTGGGGGGGAGAAGATGAATGGGGGAGGTTATCTAGTGTGGTAGGGTGTATGGTATTTGGGTGAGTGTGAGTGAGTTAGTTTAGGTGTGTGAGTGTGTATGGAAATAGGGTCTGTGTGAGTGTTTAAATTGGACCCTAAAAATGACATTAACTAATTAAAATTATTAAAACTAAAAAAAAAACTAAAAATCTAAAAATAAATAAATTCCTACTCTAAAAATAAAGATTCAATTAAAAAAATAAAAAAAGAATTCTATTAAAATAAAAATTAAAATCCTAAAAAATAAAATCTAATAAAACTAAGAAATAAATGAAATCCTAAAAATTTCTAATCCTAATAAAATAAGATAAAATAAAATAAAAACTAAGACTAAAGACTAATAAAAATCAATATAAAATAAAATTATATCAATAAAAATAAAAATAGAAAATAAACCTAGAAAATACTAAATAAATCCTAAAAATAAAAATGACTCAAAACTAAAAATCTAAATTTTTTTATTAAGCCTTGGGGTAGGTTTAGGCTAGGTTTAGGCTCGAGTTTGGTAACGGAATTTGGGTATTTAGTTCCATTTTACTGCAAGTTGCCTCGAATTATAACTTTTGACATCGCAACTGCAATTAAGCCTGCATATTGAACTATTAGGTGCATAAGACCCATATTGTCAAGAATTAACAACTAAAATACGACTATTCGGGGTATAAATTGTACAATTTTGGATGTTTATCATTTCCCCCCCTTTTGACTTAGTTCTTCTAATTGATTATTGTATAAACTTTTAGAACATTACTAAGGGATTTTGGGGGAATTATCAATAGTACAGTAGGCCTGATTAGGATTTGTAGATCTGTCTTAGCAAAGGAAGTAAGACGGGAATCAATTGGGATAAATTTTTCTCGTAAATTATCGGGTAGTGAAATAATAATTTACGGGAACTTCAGATGGATGACAAATATATCAGTAGAGTAAGTTAGTCTTATCTACTGAAAATACAAAGGGGTTAACTAGGCCCCTTAGAGTTGGGAGAATACACGAGAAGATGCGATAATAAGAGAAATCATAAAATAAACTGTACGACGAGTATTAGAGAAATATACTACGTACTAATGTGAATGATTAGGTTGTGTGAATACTTATATATTATTTACTTTGGTTGTGTGAAATACCTATAGTACTTATATAGTATTGGAGTCGATGATTAGACCGAGACAATACTTTTATAAAACATTTACCATTGGAGTCGATGATTAGACCGGGCCAATGTAAATGAAAGGAGAATTGGAGTCAATGATTAGACTAGGCCAATAATCTGTATAGTGTATATTGTGAGTGAAATACACACTATAATAATAATATACTTGAGTGAGATAGTAGATATTTAGATGACGTGCATACATCTAAAAATATAAATTGGGAGAATTGGAGTCGATGATTAGACCGGGCCAATGATCCTTATAGTCTATATTGTGTGTGAAATATATACTATATGAACAATATACTTTAGTGAGATAGTAGATATTTAGATGACTTACATACATCTAAAAATATAAATTGGAAGAATTGGAGTTGATGATTAGACCGGGCCAATGATCCTTATAGTCTATATTGCGTGTCAAATATATACTATATGAAGAATCTACAAGGGCGAAGTAGTAGATAATTAGATAAGGTGTATACCTCTAAAAAAGTAAGCTAAGTGGAGAAAACTTAATTGGAAAGCTATAATATTAGATAATGAATATCTAATGAATAAGATTAAGTGGCCAGACTTAATTTTCAAAATAAGGAACTAACATATGTGAATTGCTACACGGGAATTAATTCACACATGAGGAGTGTTAATAAAAAAATTGTACTATATGGGCGGTACGGGAACTTTGACGTGTAGGTAAGTTCAGATGACTAATATTGTCTAAATAGCTTGGGTAGTGTAGCTAAATAGGTTAGTATGGAACATTAGGTGTGCACTATAGATGAGAGGTGAGTAAAGTCAAGGGAGTGTGCATAAACCTAATATGTGTAATCCATAACTGATCTTTACTACAATAAATTTATTGCCAAATATTTTCAAAATATTTTGAATACTAACTCTTGCTATGTAAAATATTTCAAAAACTTTTAGGTGTCCATCCACGGGGACGCCAAGTGTGACTTCATTCCAGGGACTTCGTAGCTGCAACAAAGGTGGATGTTGCAGGTCTTTGATTAGACGCCACTTTCACTTTCTGATCTAGTGTAGGATTTCAGATTTCAGTACGGACTTGCTATCCCTCAGTACTTTCATTTTTGGAGTTTGTTATTGGTTTATCTTTGGACGGCTGGTTATTCAGTAAGACTTTGTTTGATCTTAGTTGTTATATTCAGAGTCTTATGTTGGCATTTGATTTATATATTGTTCCACATGTTGTTTTATGTTTAATTGAAGTTAAAATTTGGCAACCGCATAGTTTTTCACTTAGGTGGTTAGTAATTAAAACGTTTTTGACAGTGGTGATAAGAATGAACGAGATGAGAAACCTGTTTTAATATAAGAAAGGACTGATCACCCAATGTTTAATTAGGTGGGGCGTCACACCTTTGGAGGGAAACCAAGGTGGTGCTTGACACATAGCTCGAACTCGGTAGTGACTCCATATTTCACTAGGGCTTGATCTAACCATTCTTAAAGATAGATTTTCGAGCATAGGCTATTTCGATCTTGGTATCGGCATATGCCTCATCTTATCCTTATCCAAATCTATCATCCTTCAACTAAGTATTCTCAACCATCAATAGGGAATTTAGCAACCTTCAGTAGGGAATTTAGCAACCTCAGTGACCAACCGAGAATTCTCTACCTTCAACTGAGTATTCTTAACCTTCAATAGGTTGTTATCGATCTTTAATGAAGCCGTGGCCTCAGTGGTGGACTTTTTCTCTCAATCATACACCTCTTGGGTCTTGGCCATGGCCTATTTAGTATTCTTGAGGGCCTGCTAAGTTTATCCTTAATCTTTAACTGGTCTGCATGACCATCTAAGAGGCTGGTAAATTCTGCCACAAACAACAAAAATGAGAAAGAGGCAAGTATCAGTTAGATCCATAAATAATAATTTCTTCAGCCCAAAAAAAACCTCACTAGTGGAAAAGTTTGGAAAGCACTGTAGACACCCCATTCTATTACCCCCTAAACTCTCCTTAGGTCCCTAGTGCTTCCCTTCATCACTAAAAACCCAGGTCATACCCCGAGTACTGACCTAGAAGCCATCGGGCACTCCTAGGCTCCGTTTGACCAAAAGTCAAAATCTTCAGCTCACCCGAGGCTAAATGAATCTTCGAAAGGCACTGTAACCCCTTTCCAATGGTCTGTCCCGTGCGCCATTCTGATTTACCATGCGGACGAACAATCCATTTTCCCCCGAAACTCAATCGGGAGGCCATCGGGTGCTCTCGGGCTCTATTTGACCCAAGTCAACTCTTCAAATTGACTGAGACTGAATTAATCTCCGAAGGGAACTGAAACTCCTTTTCAATGATCTTCTCCATGCGTGATTATGACTTACAGTACGAATGAACAATTCGTTTTACTCCGAGAGGTCACCAAATACTTCTAGTGCCCGGTTGACTAAAGTTAACTCCCCGAACTTGATCAAACTCTTTGGAATGTTGAATTACATCTACTAAACTTTATAATGGTCCGTCCCGTGCATGATTCAGACTTACCATGCGGACGAACAATCCGTTTGTGTCCGATGATTCCCCGTTCAATGGACTGACGAATGCTTTCGAGCCATAGTTGAATCAAAGTCAACTCCCAAACTCGAGAGCAGTCCAAGTACGTTTGAAGGTCTCTGAATTAGCATTCCAACGGTTTTCCCCGTGCGTGATTCTAATCAACGGTTTGCGTTCTGCGGCCGATTTTTTGAAAAGGCCTGAAAGAGACTGCCAAATGGCAGGTCCCAGACCCTGCCTATCGGCAGTGTGCCTAAACTCACCTTCCGATTGGCAGCAACAGGGCTATGCCGATCGACAATGCCCTGGGCCTATAAAAAGGAGGCCTAACCTCACTTGCAAGAGGAACCCATATCTGATAAATATCACTCTCAGCAAATCCAGAAAACCTCTCTCGAAGTCAGCGTGATTTCCAGACCCAAATCCCTTTCCAACCTTCACTTTTCATCATCCTTTTCATCAAACTTGGTGAATTAACTACCCTCCATCATCATCCAAGTCTAAGGGTTGCTCTCCAACATTCAAGATCAAGCTCAAGATCTTCAAGAAGGTCCAATTTTCTCAACTCTCTCCTTAAATTCTCATAAATTCGCAATAACTTGTTTTATTACTTAGTACTTTTATTATCTCATCTCACACATCCTAATATACTTTTTATTTAGTATTATTACACATCTCTTATTTTCATATAAATAAAAACCCCAAAAAATAAGAAAAATTGGGTTTGCTCATAAATTCGAAACGGGAATTCTCACACTTTTCTCACAACTAAAACAGTTTTTCTACACACACAAAAAAAAAAAAAAAAAAAATCCCCCGATTGGATTTATGGGATAAACCCCACCCCTCGTTTTGCATGCTTGGACTTTGATGCCTCGATAGGCTACATAGGCATCTCGGGGTAAAACTCGAGACTCGAGTCCTATTTTTACTTTTTACTTTTTCTCTTATTTTCTATTTTCTCTAAACTCCACTCCCTTATATTATATATATACATATATTTGTTCTTAGTGGTGTATTATTCCACATGCGTTATCGTTCCATTATAACAGTCAACGTAAGGATAATAGCGTAAATCCTATTTTCTAATATTTTTATACCTGCCTACGGATGACTCGCTTTACCTCTTCCATGGTATAAGTCGATGATTCCTATCTCCACTATATATACACATGCACACATATCACGGGGAAAATAACAAAAACCCATGAGAGACCGAAAGGGCGGAATGGGTGCCTAAGACCTTCCCATTTCGTAACTTAGCCTCCGGACCCTTCTCGAATCATTTTGGTTTCGTATGCACGACTATGTCTTTGGATGCTGTCCTTCGGGATGGCTTCCCCTTTTCTTTTGTCTATTTTCAGTAAAATTGATGACGACTCTAATCTCTCTACATTTTTCACCTCACCCAAATGACGTCTGCCGAGGCGCTCCCGAGAGGGACGCTCCCCCTCACACTGCCCGCTCGCTGTGAGGATCGGGGGATGGCTACAGTGGCGACTCTGCTGGGGATAAATTTTATCATTTTGAGGGCTAGACTCTATTTACATGGGTGTTATATTTGTTTATATTTTCCCCCATTTTTCACGTTCCCCTTTTTCATGTATATCCCATACTTATTCTTCTATTCACACACTTGTAGAAAATTATCCATGTACACTTCGCACCACGTTCACCCAGGGTCACATATATCCACATGTTGCACGCATCACCCATCCATACTTGGTGTACCATTGGTACTTGTACTTTGCTCCTTGTTTGGCATAGTCAAGAAAGACATTCTCATAAGATATTAATAAGAGAATCATGCATGATTCACACGACATCACTAAAAAGCATTGTTATTGACCAAATTTTTACCCAGTAACTGGAGGGTCACTTCGTGATAGGTACTGGTCTGGGAGGGCACAGTTAGCCTAAACTATATGACTCTCACCTTCCGTTGGCCAAGTACCTTTGACGTATATCGAACTGTTCCCCCCGCATCGTACCTCTTGACCAAAGTCATGACGGGAGGTATATCTCAGGGAACTCATTCACGTACACCGAGTATATCGAATTCTCTCTCACACGTACCGTCCCTATGAGGTATATGGTGAGGCAATTCACGTACACTCAGGTATATCAATTGGCTTGTCCACACATACCGATTGCTCACAAGAGCAAGACGTATATCGTGGAAGTCACGCCAAAGGGGGGAACCCTTTACGATTCACCCAACCAACTGCATACCCGCATATAGGTGTCAAAGCCTAGGACGCACTTGTTAGATTATTGGTTTCTACCCGAAACTCTGCCGCAATTTTGGGTCGGCTTGCCGCCCAAATTTTCGTGCATTTTTAAAACGGGACCCTATCCGTGAGTCCAGTCACAAGTCTAGCCATAGCTTTGCATATATTACAAACCCAATTTTTCCAGGCTCGGGTCCCGTCTGGCATTTCATTTTTCATTTAGTAGAACTAAGACAAGTGAAAACATAATAATTATAATAATCATGCTGAGACCATCTCCAAAAAGAAAATTCTCTTTTTTAATCCAAAATCCAAAAACATTTTTTCCTTTCCTTATAAAAAATCCAAAAACATTTCTCCTCTCTTTATCAAAAATCCAAAAATATTTTGTCTTTTAATCTGAAAAAAAAATGTCAAGAATATATTCATCCCTTTTTTTTCTCAAAAATAAATCCCATTTTACGCCTTCTCAAGTCGATCGCAAGCCTTTGGCCTGGCTCCTTATTGGCTTCGATCTTCAGTCAAGTCACCCTGGAGTTCCTTACATTCCCCTATTACTCCTTCTGAGTTCGGAATCCATCCACTTTCCATGGAGAATGCAGATCAAGTAAACATTCTACAGTCGGATCTGACGGTAGTCCTAGCTTAGCTTGTGTCCAAGATTGACAACCTCCAAACTCAGGTCGGAGAAATTCAACAAAACTAGGTTCCTATTCCTCAAGAACATGAGGCTCTGTTCCCTTGCGCTATGGATCCACCAGAGCCCATCCGGGTTCCCAAAGAGTATCAGCACGCTCCACGTGCCCCTCTTGTTAATGGGCCACCGCCTGCCCAGCAACCTACGCCGAACCTTTCCCAGCATGGGGCTAACTTACCTATGATCATTGACCCAAAAGAGGAAGAATTTAAAAAAGTCAAAGATGATCTCAAGATGCTCACCAATAAGTTTGACCAAGTCCGAATATCAGGGAATTACGTGGACTACACCTACATGTCTCCTTATCTTAAAGCGAGGTTACTCGAAAAGTTTAAGATGCCCAACATCTAGAAATTCGGAGGAAGTGGGCCCCCGATTATTCATCTTCGCAGTTATAACTGTTTCATGACTCTACTAGGGGCTTCTGAAGAAGTGATGGCCCAATTATTTTAGCAAACTTTGATAAATATCACCCTCCGATGGTTTTTGTCTCTTGAAGAGTCCAAAATTCATAGCTGGGAGGATGTAGCCCGGGAATTCATGTCATAGTACAAATATAATGAAGATCTTGAGGCCACCCGTCGTGATTTATAACTGCTCAAATAGAAACCTGGAGAGTCAGTCAGTAACTTCATCGCTCGATGGAGGAAAAAATCAGCTACCATGACCAATCGACCGTCCGAGGAAGAACAAGTCAGCATAGTGAAGTAGAACTTCTTACCCCATGTCCGAGCAACGATGGGAGGACAATACTATCCCCACTTATGAGCTCTCAGAGAAGCAGGAGTAAAAATCTAGTAAGGTCTTGCCAAAATAGAAGTTGACCCAAAGAAGGTGTCCGAACAGTTCACGCCTAGAAAATATGACAAACCTGCCAGTGCTATAGTCTCAATCATCAACAACATCTCT
This sequence comes from Sambucus nigra, assembly GCA_949130495.1. Taxonomy (NCBI): domain Eukaryota; kingdom Viridiplantae; phylum Streptophyta; class Magnoliopsida; order Dipsacales; family Adoxaceae; genus Sambucus; species Sambucus nigra. The sequence continues at coordinate 383,890,073 of OX422218.1, read as the reverse complement.
CAACCAACCACATCACGGGTGCCAGAAAGCCGCCATGTCCCAGTCCGAAAGGAATACACCGAGCTCCATGGTCCCCTATCCAACGTTATCAAGCCTTATTAAGACGAAGCCTTATTAAGACGAAACCTTATCAAACCTCTAGATCCCCGTCCTTTTCCAAATCCACTCCCAAGAAACTTCAAGGCAGATGCCCATTGCGCCTTTCACCAAACTGCTATCCATACTATCGACCAATGCTTTCAACTCCAAAAAATAATCCAAGGTTTAATTGACCGGGGTACCATCGCCCCACCAACCAATCCTAATCCAAACACTACTCACAAACCACTTCCAAATCATACCAATGCCATATTTCAAGAAGAGAACCCAAAATTCGATCCCCCAACTCAAATCACACCCATATACTTTCCTAAACCTCTCCAAATTTTCTCATATTTCCTCCTACACCCTACTAGCCTCGCTGATCAGGCACTGTCACTCCTTACCAGAGCATGCATCGCTGTCTGTACCCATTCTGAAAATGGAGGCATGGATTTACCAGAAGTCTTAGACCAACTCCTAGAGTTTGGGCTAGAATTGCCCTCACAGATGATCATTAATTGCCAAAGGTTCAGTACGCTATTCTTAGAAACACGAAAATGGCCCCGAGAGTCATATAGTTAGGTAGTACCAACCGATGAAGTCAGCATGGATGATGTCACCCAGATCATGCAGAATTATTCAAACAAACTAACAACATTTGCTGTATGACCGAGTTACTTGATGCTCTAAAGCTACAGGGGCACCTGGTCCCTTCACCCTTGCACATCCCCACAGAATGGGATGACCTGTATAAAGAAGCCGTTGAAGTTGTGTAATGCATCGAATTTACATGGAAAGACATAATTGTTTCCACCGGATGGGGGAAGAATTCAGAGATTTGAATTAAGAACAAGCTTTCGAGAAAACTGGCCCTGTAGCCGACATCTATGGGATGATATCATTTTAAGAACTCCTCGGAGAAATAAACAAGGTGGCGGAACAAATCGAGGTTGATGGGGAAATGGGTTTCATGTTCTTCCCTTCTTTAGTAAATCATATGATCAGATCAGGGAGGCATTGCCAGATCCCAAGCTCATTACCAGCAAATGATAAGGGGAAGGGAGTGGAAAACCTTCCTATGCTAGAGATGACCCTCGAGGAGAGCAATATCCTCGATCAACTGAAGAAAACTCAAGCTAACATCACTCTATGGGGGCTTTTCATGTCTTCTCAACTGCACATAAATTCTTTGATCAAGTTGCTCACTGGACCCACAGTTCCTCCTTCTACCACACCAGAAGAAGCAGTAAATTTGGCCGGATCCTTGACCTCTACTCGAATGCTATCCTTTTCCGAAGAAGAAATCCCCAAGATTGGGCCAAACCACAATCATGCACTCAACATCTCTGTCGATGTTATGGGGAAGGTTGTACCACTCTCTCTTGTCGATAATGGATCCGCCTTGAATGTTCACCCACTGAGAACCTTCAAATGTTTAGGCCTGAAAGAAATTGACCTCGATCCAACCTCCACTGCTGTGTGTGCCTATGATAATAACCGTCGGGAGGTGATGGGTAATAGGGTCTGGACCTATAAACCCTATCATCGAATTCCAAGTTATTGACATCCCAGCCTATTTCAACCTATTACTAGAACAACCTTAGCTCCACATTATCAAGGGAGTGTCTTCCTCACTCTATCAGAGATTAAATTTCTTGACCAATGGATGGTTCATTACCATCTTAGGCGATGAAGACAATGCCGATGGTGCAAGTACTAATAGTCCAATCCTTGAGATACATCACGGGTCAAATGATATGCACCTATAAGGATTCCGAGTTGAGCCACTTCCACTCCCGGCAGGGGACAACATCAAAGAAAAGATTTGTCCAGAATACGACCCTCATGGCAACGTCAGTGTGATTCAGATGTTTAGAAACATTCACTTCATGCTCAGACTGGGGGCTAGGACAAAGACAGCAAGGGATACTTAAGAAGATTGAACTAAAAAAGGCTTTCCCTCCTTGTGGTTTGGGGTATCAACCGTCAGAATAAGAGTTCAAAATGATCCGCCTTTCTCGACCAAAGAGAAGACTAGATCGCATCCAGACTATCCCAGGTGACTCCTTGAACAGATGATTCATCAAAGAGGGTGAGAACTTACCCTTTTGCAGCTTTTCTGAACCATGGTATGACCATACAGACAAGAAGACTAAGCCTGGAATGGAGATCTTTTTCCAAGTTATCTACCCATGGGCCGAGAGTTCCCAACACCAAGTACAACCGCTCATCAAAGATATCGAAGAGACTGAGGAAAGTAACTCCGAAGATTCCTTCGGCTTAGAGACATTAGGGCTGACACTCTGTATGGTTCACTCAGTCACTACATCACCGGATCCATTCCAACTGATTAAAGCTTCTGATACACCTCTTCTCAACTGGCATACTGCGCCAATTCTACCTGCTAAAATCTCCCCTAATCCTAATGTTTACACCATTTTTTCTTCTATTATCGATCCTTGTTCAAATGTAATCGAGTCCTCTTTTGACGAGGTTCTCAATGTTGTTTTTCCTATCAATGAAATAAACGAAGATTTTGAGTATCTTGTTGTGCCTTACATTAACTGTTTGGATTCTAATCAAACTTTTGATCATGATGATTTTGCAAATGAACAATTCTTAACTGGTCTAAATAAGGTTAATAATAAACAACATAACCGCGCTCAAGTTAATAAAGAAAAGACTGTTATTGTTAACCTTGGTTCTAGTAGCCAACTGCGCGAGATTAGGATAGGGGATACCCTCAACGAGCATGAGAGTGCACAACTCAAAGAATTGCTAAAAGAATTCATGGATGTCTTCGCATGGTCCTATAATGATATGCCCGCCATCGATCCTGAAATATCTCAGCACGAGATTCCCACTCTCTCGGATACAAGCTGATCAAACAAAGGTTGATAAAGCTGCGCACCGAATGGTCGCTCAAAGTCAAATACGAGGTGGTCAAACAATTGAACGTAGGCTTCATTCGTGTGATCGAATATCTCACATGGCTATCCAACATAGTGCCCGTGCTAAAATTAGGAGGGAAAGTTCGTATGTGTGTAGACTATCAAGATTTTAATAAAGCCTCTCCAAAGGATGATTATCCGCTACCCAATATCGGCATAATCATGGACAACACAACCATTCATGTTCTCAAGTCATTCATCGACAAGTTTGCTGGATACAACCAAATCAAAATGCACCCAGACCACCAAGAAAAAACCGCATTCATCAGCCCATGGGGAACCTTTTGTTACACCATTATGCCATTTGGTCTCAAGAACGCTGGGGCTACCTACCAAAGAGCTTCCACAACCATCCTGTATGATCTGATTCATAAATAAGTTGAGGTCTATGTGGATGATATGATTATCAAATCCAAGACTAAATAAGGTCTCCTAAAGTTCTTCGAACGACTGCGACAGTATCAGATGAGCCTTAATCCGTAGAAATGATTCTTCGGCATTACAAAGGGAAAACTCTGAGGATTCATGGTCAGTGAAAAAGGGATAGAAGAAAATCCTGCCAAGATGAAAGACATACTTGAGATGCCACCACCCCAAATAGAGAAAGAAGTCTGAGGTTTCCTCAGGAAATTTCCAAACATCAGCCGGTTCATCAGCCAGCTAACCTCTATCTGCGAACTTATGTTCAAACCTATTCGAAAGGATTTAACTACATTTTAGAACGAGGCATGCCAAGAATCTTTTGACTGAATCAAAAAATATCTGACCCAACCCCCAATACTCATGCCACCACAGCCTGATCTCCCATTGCTCCTATACATAACCATAACTGACACCGCAGTTGGGGTCTTTGCTAGCCCAATACCTTAAAGATTCCCACAATAAAAGAGCCATCTATTATGCCAGTTGAAAATTGTCCTGGTACGAGGTTAACTACACTGCTTTAGAAAAGGCATGTGTCGCACTTGTCTGGGTCACCCAAAAGTTGTGGCACTATATGCTCACCTTCCCCATCAAACTTGTATCCCAAATGGACCCCATCAAATAACTGCTTGAGAAACCCGCCTTGTACAGTCGAATGGCCCGATGGTTGATGCTCCTAGCTGAGTTTGATATCGTGCACATCAAGAAGAAAGCCATGAAAGGAAGAGCTATCTCTGACTACCTCGCTGATTACCCCATAAATGAAGCCGATGTTTGGGTGTCCAAAGTACCAGATGAAAACATTCTCTATGCTGATCAAGAATTCCTTCGATGGCAAATGTTCTTTGATGGCGCTGCCAATAAAAAGGGATATGGCATTGGGATACTTCTAATCTCCCCAAATGACTCCCACACTCCCATAGCCATCAAATTGGATTTCCCCTGAACCAATAATACGACTGAGTACGAGGCATGCACAGTAGGCCTCAAAGTTTCTCTCAATAAATTAACATCACTAATTTAGACGTCTATGGGGATTCCACCCTCATCATCGATCAAGTGCTCAGAAAGTGGAGAGTCAAGGATGAGAAACTCCAACCCTTCCATGCCCACTTAGAAGAATTAACCTCCCAATTTCAAGATATCACCTTCCATTACCTACCTCAAACAAATAATCACCTAGTCGATGCTCTTGCTACCCTAGCCTCCATGGTCGACATTTCACAATGCCCCATTCCTTGTTTAAAAGTAAGACAAACCAACCCACTCCTAGAACATTGAGCTCGCCACCACAGAAGGTCCTGAGCTAGCCAATTGTTAGTACTATGATATCTAGAGCCTCCTTAAGCATGGTAGGTATCCCGAGGGTTCTAATAATAAAGACCGAGTAACCCTTCAAAGACTGGCCACCCAATACATCATCTTTCACAAACCACTGCTAAAAAGAAACTTCGATGGAACTTATCTGCATTGCATCACAGGGGATGACATTGAAAAGATAATGCAGAAGATCCACAGCGGGGAATGCGGACCCCACATGAACGGTCACATGCTAGACAAAAAGATCATTCTACAGGGCTACTACTAGACCGCCATGACCCAGGATTGCACCGCCCATGTTCGAAGATGCCTCAAATGCTAAAAATTCTCCAACCTTCAGCATCTGCCTCCATGTGAATTATACAACATGACCTCTCCCTGTCCATTCTCCACCTGGGGCATCGACATCATAGGGAAGGTTACACCAAAGGATTCTAATGGGCATGAGTTCATCCTAGTTTCCATTGATTACTTCACCAAATGGGTCAAAGCCGAGTCATATGCAGTGCTGAACGCTAAGAAAGTGGCCAAATCCATCAAGAAAAACATCATCTACCGATATAGGGTCCCACACGAGCTAGTATCAGATAACGGGTTGCATTTCGAGGCAAAAGCCACAGAGGTGGTCAACGAGTATCGGATTTAGAGACAAAAATCTTATCCCTACTGACCTCAGACCAACGGTGCAAGCCGCCAACAAGAACTTCAAAGCCATCATCAGCAAGATGACCAAAAGTTATTAGGATTGGGCCGACTGGATCCCATACTCCCTCTGGGTCTATAATTTTTCCATGAATAATGTCCAACATTTTTAGGAGATTTAACTACGACAATTGAAGAAAATAGAGGAGGGAAAAAAGAAACTACGACAATAATAGGCAATAAAGAAGAAGCTAGAGACTTGTAAAAACAAGTGGATGCAAATGAAGAGATTTTGAGTCTTTTATTAGCAAAAGATCAGGAGCAGGGATTACGGTTTGGTGTCAAGCATAAAAGAAATACAAAGTTTGAAAGAACGTGTGCAATAATAAATTAGGGGAACCAAAGAAGTTTTGGTGCTTCACTTTATTATTAGAGGAGCATACCCTTACAATTAATGTTTATTTACGAGTTTAACCAACCGGTCCAAATTCATTAAAAATGGATCAAAACAAATGGGCCCTCAATAAGAATAAAATCCTTTGGTCGAAACATTTTGGCTAGGAAATTCAGAGGAAATTGTGGGGACCAAACCATAATTGGGCCCATCCTAGGCCTGTCAGACCAAGGCCAGTAGCGGTTGGGGAACACCTGGCGTAGTTTACTAATAACAAGGATGAATACTAAAATTTATTACGTGGATAATTACAAGGAAGCAAATATTTGCAATTATCTTAGGACGGTTACCCAAAATCTCGGACAAGATAATCAAGGAATCACCAAACAATCTTATCTTAAGCTAAGGGAGTTCCTTGATCTGTTCAACCACTGTAGTTTTAGCAACTATAAATAGAGTTCACACCCCAGGGCCAGGGGGTGTAATTTTTATACTTTGAGAGAAACTAATAAGAATCAAGTGACCTTTTCGTGCACTTAGGCAAGTTACCGAACCATGTACATTTGTGTGTTATGTGTGTGACACTTGCATGATTTTCCTTTAATTGCTTTCTAGATTCCTTTCATTGTGAATATTTGGCCTCACACCAGACATTTGCAATATCTTTCACTTTTATATAATCCACTATCATTTTCGACGTACCCCAACCTACAAATGTCCCTCCCCTCGTTCAAAATCCAAAAGGGATTAACCTATTTGTTGATATCACCTCTAACTCCCAAACCCATACCCACCCCACTGTTCTTATAAACATGCCCACCTCATCTTCATCTTCACACCCATTAGTTGTTGTCAATTTCTAAATCATCACAAGTGCACGGGCTATTATAGAATAGCGAGTGTAAGGACGGGTCGAACCCACAAAGATTTTATAAATTTTCTAAATTGAAAATTTTTCAACTAAACTATAGGGTGTAAAGATCAGAATTATAACCTAAAACTAAAATAGAAAAATTAATGGGAGCAACTAAGAATATGTAACCAATTATGATAAAAACTAGGATTTCGGATCCATTTATCAATTTTAACTAATATTACGTATTAATTTATTTTTTTTCGTTCTGGTTTTATAATTCAAATTAAATCGACTCTCGCAGCGTTCAATTTGGAAAATAAAACATTTAAGTTCACAAAAAATTAACATCTCTAATTAGACGACTGAAATCCCTATTTCTTTAAAAAAATATAGATTTTAAGTTTTAAATATAGTCTTTAAGCGTGGACTATCAAAACAATCAAGTGCAAGCATACCCCATTAAAAATACTCACACCAAATATTAAAATATGAATTAGCAATCACTTTCGAAGGTTTAAGACAGACTTTCATGTCGTTTTAAATGAATACTGAATTTTCAGAGAATTTAAAACATGTTGGGAATGAACACAAAAGTAAACTAACTACATAATACTAATCAAGCATTATAAATTTCACCTAGTTCTAGCGGGGAATTTACGCTAGAAAAATTAATGACATAAACAAATTAGAAGAATGAATAAAAAAATTCATTAATCATTCAAACTTACAATAATTGTGCCTTACATTAATCTTGACAAAATCCATCCCATATGAGTACAATTATTAGACCTCAAATTGAATACAACCACTCAAAAATTACTCCTCCAAATTGTTTGTAAAATTGTGAACCAAGGGTCCTTTTTAAAGGACATGAGGTGAGGTGTTTGAAATGGAGTGAAACTCTCTTTAATTGGCCAAACAATGTTGGAACTGAACACTCCACCTTTTTAGTATTTACTATACAAGAAAAATAGGTGTTTAGGATGACTAATAAGTGTTGTAAATAGTTGTTTACAACACTTTTAAAATTCGTGTCAGTCATTATAAAAATGATAAAAAAATCACCTTTTTCACCCTTTTTTCAGTTGATTGTCAATTTGTACTAAATTCCATTATTACATGCAAAATTTATACTAGACAACATTTTTCACAAATTAGCGCATGAAAATTATAAATTTATCGATGTGGCCATTTTTTACTTAAATTTACTTTTTTGAATCCGGATTCAATCATTCTTGAATTCTTTTCCTTTTATATTAAAATAGTCCTAAGAATTTGTTAAATAAAATAAAATGGGACTAATGAAGTATAAATTTGGGTATTAAATATACAAATTAATGCACTCATCAAATACTCCCAAACTTAAAGTTTTCCAGTCTTCGAGAAAAACTAAAATTTAAAATCGAACTCACTTTCATGGGAATTTCAATTGCAATTTGCATGTGCAACAAGCCATTAAACTCCTAGGTTACCCTAGTGGACGAGTTTGGTATCGTGAGGGTTTGCAGTGAATTTGCTCACAAAATTTAAAAAGTTAGCTCAATATAAAACACAAAAATAATACAACCAAGTTTGAATACAAACTTCATAAACATAGTAGATCTTCACTTTTCAATCTCAACTTATCGTGGGTGTGTGTCTTGCCAATATAATCGTCAATTTCAAAAGATTTGATTGTTACGTTTCCTATGCAAAAGTTCATTTTGATTTCAAAATATCACGTGATGCACTAACTATCGAACACTCAAAACTAGGTTATTTTTCCTCCACCAAGATTCTAAAAATAGCAGGGCGTGACCGACGTATGGAGGCCAAGCCTTAAACCTTAGAAGTCTAGGCGGGTCATACGCGTAAAAAGGCGTAAAAAGGCGTTTAGGATTTCTTAAATATATTTTAACATTTTAAACTATAACAAGGCTATTAAAAAACTAAAATGGTACATACCTTAAAATATGTCTGAATATATGAAAACTAAAACACTATGTTTTTTAATATATGAAAAAAACAAAAAAATACAAAAAGAAAAAAGAAAAAATGCACGTTCTTTTAACGAGAGGCAAAGAGGTTTGGTATGCCATTTGTCTTTTGATTGTTTTGAATGAGAGATTGATCCGGCTTTTTAGAAAAAGCCTTTAAAAGGCGATATCATTTCACTAAAGAATTTTTGTTTAAAAAAAAGTGCGCCTTAAGACGTTTACCAAGAATAAAGCGTAAACAACTTAAGGCGGGGCGTTTCTCCTAAGCCTCAAGCCTAGGCGCGCCCCTTAGAACACTGTCCTCGGTATATGTAAATAAATGAGTAAATTTATATGAGCAAATTTCACATAGACGTAATCTAAAAATGAACTTTTCATAATGGATGAATATTATCACATGAAAGGAAAATCAATTACTAATTAAAAAATATTGAATCACACCATATATCCTATTCATACTCCCCCACACTATACTAACTTCAATTGAGATCGATTAGGAGTTTCTTTCGGTTGTATTGTAAGCTCAGGTTTTGGTTAGAAATAATTGTAACACCCCATGATTTTGGGACTGAGAAATTAAATTTTTGGGAGAAATAAAATTTATTTAAATTGGAGAATTTTAAAATTTGGAAATTGAAGTCCAAAAATTGAGGACGTTTTAAAGTATGTCGGATGAAGATTCTGAGTGCGGCATTGATTCCGGATGGGTCGAGATACTCAAAATGACTGTCATTAGGCTTTATTTCGATTTCGAAGTATTTCTAAGTCAGTTTGACTTGTATTTGAGTAAATGAGTCATTTAAAGTGTGTATTAACATTTAAAACTGCGTTGATTATTTTAAGGGGTTTAAGGGTCTTACGGATCAAACCTTCTCATTTGTGAGAAAGAGAGAAAGAGAAAGGAAAAAAGAAAGAAAAAGTAAGGAAGAGAGAGAGGAGAGAGAGAGCTTGGAAACTCCGGCCAAAATGCGATCTCGAGGATGATTCAACCTCTACAACTTCGAGGCAAGTGTTTAATCATGCTAAATATTTCATTTGTGTATTTTATTTCATAATTTGTGGATAAAAGAATTGGATTTTGGGTATTAATATCAAAACCTAGATTTTGTGGTTTAAATCTTGAAATTGATGTTTATATATGGGTTGGTTGGTGTAGAGATGGCTGGGATCATATTTGGGTTGATTTATTGTCTTAGAATCATGTTGTGATGAAGGTTTAAGGGTTAGAGGTGAAATTTTAGGGTTTAAAATTCGTGGGTTTTATGAAGAAGAAGAGACCCTTTTAGGTTCTACTGACTCGAATCGATTCGCCCCCCAAGCGAATTGATTCAATTTAGGCAAAAGTGACAGGTCTGCATGGCCGAATCGATTCGGACCCAAGGAGAATTGATTCGTCTTGAGACAGAGTCCCAGTTCCTTTGGACCAAATCGATTCGCAGTTGGAGCGAATCGATTCTCCCTTGAGATCGAATCGATTTGGGCCAGGCCGAATCGATTCGAAAATAGGGTTGTTTTATGAATTTTCTCTAGAATGATTTTAACCCCTTTTGGTTGGGTTTATCGATTTGGGATATGATTATATGATGTAAGAAATATGCTTTGGAGATTTATTGGAAGTTTCTCGCATGATGAGATCGCGGGTACGTATCGAGCTATTTTGGGGGACTTATATACTTATGTATTGGAGAGGGTCATATCGAGATAGTACGTAATCTCATTGAGAATGGAAGTTCCATTTCGAGGTCATAGGTGAGTTTACACATGACGTACAGTTTAGAACTCTTTAAAAGAGAGTGGTCGCATATCTTTAGTGGCTAGAAACTTAGGGAATAAATTGTAAATGTGGTGAGGTTAAGGGTTCATAGGAGAAACTGAACCGTAGGCTGGAGTGTGAACGATTGAGTCGTACTATCAACTAGAATAGGGGGTTGAAATTCTAGTCGGGATAGTTTTTATATATAATCGTGTGGGAGTAACAAAGGGAATTCCAATTATAGATGGAACCTTGGAATGAAATTTAAGATCGACCTTGAGGTTTGTAGACTATTAGTTATGTGCATACCAATAGTCGAAATTAGTGGTAGAGTTATTGATGTACTTTCGGACATAGATGAAATATGTAGTGATTGTTACCTAAACTAAACTTTGGGTGATAACCTCAATGTTGGAGATATATCTATGTTGGAAGATTTTTATATCATAGGAGAAATGGATGAATATGCTCCTAGTGAGGGAATCATATTCATATGACGAGGGAAGTAATGTTTTTGGGGACGACAGCTAGTATATTGAGGATTATGTATGCTTATAGATGAGTTTATAAATATTATACATACGGACGAGAGTTAGTGTGTATATATATGTGGATGTGTGGATATATATACCTGTATAGATGTGTAGATATGTATGTACTCATGGCGTGAATATCTAAACCGTATGTGATGGTTTAATTATATGATGGGATCATATGGATGTATATATATTGTGTATGTGAATGATATATATACTTGTATTGTGAAGCATACCCCGCACATGCTATCATTGGGAAGTTACGCGATGAGGGTGAGCACCCTGGCTCGAGAAGCAGAGTGTAGATATTCCCCAGGTCATAGTCGTCCATTGTGTTATTATGTGATATACATTTTTTTTGGGATGAGACGTGGTGGGTATGTTTGATCTCATTGCCGGTAGGAACTATGACCGCTTCCCGAATGTCGTGTGTGTGTGTTGGCCGTGAAGTGGGTGATATTTAGTCCTACCAGTGGTCCTTAGGATGGAATATGAGTGATGCCCTAGAAGATGATAGCATGGTGCAGTATATTGGCATTCTATAGCCGGTTATATTACGTGGATGGAAATTGTACATTATATATGTTATGTACACGTGGCTATGAGAATTAATAGTTGTATATATATATGTTTAGAGTAAATATATATATTTATTATATCCCATAGGTGAAAAGGATATGAAGTTTCTATTGTGTACATCTTGGGTGATTATGGTGTACTAGATTGTTGGGGGTTGATGTATCGCACTTAAGGAACATTTCGGTTATATCCACCCAAGGATATTATTGAATATTTTGAGGTTATTCTTAGATATTAATCTAAATTATAGGATTAGTATTTGTGTGGGTGACATAACGGATCCCTACGATCAACATTGTTAAGGAGTAGTGTATCGGGGGAGTTCCTTATTTGGATTTCACTTTGCGAGATGCCCCACGCACGAAACACAGTGCTATGTTGAGAGTAGAGAGAAATTTTATCCTTTGTAGTTTTATATATAAGTAGCATGTTTTGTGTAGATGACATAATGGATCCCTACAATCAACCTGGTTAAGGAGTAGTGTATGGGGGGTCCTTGTTTTGATTTCGCTTTGCGAGATGCCCCACACATGAAATGCGATGCCATGTTGAGAGTAGAGAGAAGTTTTGTCCTTTGTACTTGTATGTAGTTGTAGCAGTAGTATTTGCGTGGATGACATAACGGATCACTGCGATCAACATTGTCAAGGAGTAGTGTATCGGGGGGGTTCCTTATTTGGATTTCGCTTTACGAGACGCCCCACGCACGAAACGCAGTGCAATGTTGAGAGTAGAGAGAAGTTTTGTCCTTATTAAATTGTGCAGGTTACTTAGAGAATAAACTCTAAATTTGAAGTTTAATGTTAATATGTGAAGTAATAAAATGGATAACTGATAAGATATAAATCGGAATCAATAAAGCCTAGTATGGCATATATGTGTGTATATTTTTAAATGTGATTCGAATGGAAAGAATCCTTGGGGTATGTTAGAACGGAAGGTCATGTGAGAATAGGCTGTGCGTATGGTGAGGTAGGTTATCCTTATGGGTGGGGTAACTTAATTAAGATCCCAGGACACGAGTAGGTGCGCGCTATTAGATGAGAGGTGAGTTGGGGTTTCACGAGAGTGCGACTCCACTTTAATTATGAAATAGTGCATTTATATTTATTATGCACAGTTAACACATTTGCTAAACATTTTTACACCTTGGGCTCTGACCCGTTTACATTTCTCTCTTGCTATATGTATATACTACTACAGGTGCCCTACTGCATGGATGCCGGATGCCCTTCTATCCAGAGTCGTGGGGGGTCGTAACAGGTGCAGATTGTTGAGGGATTTAGATTGTAGTCGCCTCTAGGATTCATGTTGTGTATCCTTTATGATGTTGTACTGTTTGTGACCTGACAGCTTATTCGGGTATATTTCCTTGTATATACTCATTTCATTTTATTCTAGCATTTCATTTATCATGGTACTTGTGTGCAGTTTACCTTTGCTAGATATTTATATGGTTAGGTTGTTGTTCTTGGCATGTTTTATTTAATTTTAACATCCCACTTTTAATAGTTTTCGGTAGTTAGCCTCATATGTTATTGTTATGTCAGTTGATGTTGAGATTGAGCCATCTGAGATTACCGATTTAATGTAGTATAGGGCTGGCCACCCGTTATTATTTTAAGTGGGTTGTTACAATAATGAATTTTGGAGTTCAAAATATTATGACAACATACATGTTTTGAAGTATTTTGACTTTTAGGGACTTTTTCAAACCTCCATTCTTCATTTCTTTTTTTTTTCTTTTGCACATTTACTCTTTTCATTACATTTCCTCATTCTCTCTTTCTTTCCCTTTTTTTCATTCTTTTCTTTTCATACATCATTCTTGCAACCTCCTTTTCTTTTGGCCTTTTTTCTACCGTAATTTTACCCTTGTATTCTCAGAAATTGGGTATGACTTCTTTTTATTAGATTAAACTCCCAGTTGGAGTTGGGTATGATAATGGAGTTTTCAATAAAAAAAAAGGACTTATTTTTTTGGCTTAAATGGGCTTGTAACGGATTGATATAAAAGGGTCGGCATTAGGATTAATTTTTGTGATTTCAAAGGATGGCCTAATGTCATTTCTCAAATTTCATTAAGTTGATTTGTGTCTTAAGACAACTTAATAAGACTTTTAATAATTTAATATTCACATTTTAACTTTTTTATTTTCAGTTTAGAACAAAACATAGAATTTGAGATCCTCAATAAATTTATTACTGAAGGAAAATTTGAGTTATTTTAACTCATATTGATTTAAATCTCTCAAAAAATATGAATGGAAAAAATATCAACGAGTTAAAATCTTCCCATTAATTCGATAAGTTCTTTCACATTCGCCTCAATATCCATTTTCGATCATATTACTTGGCTAATGTGTAAATGTTTCATAAGTTGAGAGATTTTTTAATTAATTCTCTATTATGCAATAAATTCAAAACTTAATTATGTAAAAATCTCTTTAGATTTTAGATTTTTGTAGTTTTTTGATTTTTTTAACAAAAATACCATCCTTACCCCCAAACCTAAATTTTAAATTGTCTGTAATGTATTCTCAAATAAAAACATGGACAAAGAAATTAAAGTAAAGAACTAAAAGTACGATATTACTCGTGGACTCCACATTTGCTACCAACATCCAAAGTTAACAAACATTTGTTAACTAAAAAAAGATAATAACAAAAAAGAAAAGAAAAAACACTTATAATATATAAATCCATGAAAATTACCATCATCACCATAAATTAATAATCGAAATAATTGCGAGTTACTCCAAATAATATACTTTATAGCACGAAGTATCAAAACATCATAATTTTGAGAGTTTAACCGCACAACACAAATTTCAACCTTAAATTCTTGGTCATAATGGTGCGCACCCACATTATCAATGATAAACAAATTTGAATCGCACAAATCATATGTGTAATACCCCATATTTTCACGGACAATAATTCTTATTGATTAAGTGATTAATAAATTACTTGTGTGGCTTAGTAATAATAATTTAGCACAATTTAGATGGTAATTGAAAACATGTACGCATAGAATAATTAAGTGAATAAATTATTGACAACGTGAGCTATTACCGTGAGTTATGGGAAATATCATTTACACTAGACTTTGGGATGACATGGATGTCCATTTATGTATTTGTATCGCTTTAAATTGGTCCTGGGGGTAGGTATACACTTAGGTTAGGTTTTGGGCTATTCCGGGTAGCATTTTGAGCTCTTTTAATGGCCCAAAATTAGGCCTTACAGGGAGATACGAGATAAGGGAGTTTAATTATGATATTAGCCGCCCTAATTAGGTTTCATATCCCTTTTTAATTAAAAGTAGCCGCCACAAGGCTTCTGGGAGAAGTTAACAAGTTGGGAGAGGAGGAAAAGAGGAGAAAGTAAGGGAAATTCAAAAGTAGTTCTTTAATCCCCCACAAAAGGCAAGAATTTTGTTTGCAATATCTTTAATAATGCACTTCTTGATTTATAATCATTCTTTCTCATATGATTTTGGGATTTTTTATTATTTTGTAGACTAATTCATATGATCATTTATAACTTGGGTTAATTAATAATGATATGAATCTGTCCTGCATTGAGTAGACGTACCTTAATTATTAAAACATATAATTGATTTATTAAAGAATGTAGATATGGAATATATTAGATGTTGTAGAATGAACCTTAATTATTAAAAATTATTCCCATGTCAATTTTAGGTTTAGGGATGGGGTTGATGATGAACAAAACCTAAGTTAATTTAAAGGTGAATTAACTTACAAAGTTGGAATTTGTACGTTTTAATCTGGGATTTAAAGTTATTTGACCGATATGATGGTGTGAAAAGGATTGGAAGCATGTTCATATAATTATATTAAGTTAGGGAATCGACTGGGTACTATTTTGGAGCTTGGTTTAAGCATTAATGGAGGTTTTGGCGGCCTCATCCTCATCTTTAGTCCATCTTGGTTTTGACACCCCCCAAAACCGAATTGATTCATTGTAGTGGATAATCTATTCAGGCATGAAATTGTATATCTTTTTGTTATGAATGCGTGATTACGATTTTATTTTTATTTTTTTATTCATTTATAAATTTTCTACAAAAGGGTGCGCAAGACCGAAATCTTTAATTGGAGATTTTATGATGGACTTTACTGTAGGAACAATTCTGTTTAGTGAAAAGTTGTTACTTAAGTCGTTTAATACAAGATTAAACTATCTAAATAACTCTGAACTATTTTTTGGGGAATCTCTTTTCTTTAAATCAAACAGATTAACCACAAGATATATTTAATAAAATATGTATGAGATATGTTCAAGATTATGTAACTAGTTTTGAAAATCAAAACTAAAACAATTTAAATCAATTAAACTCAGCACACCTAAAAGAATGAGATAAGGAGATGTAGAAATATTAAGTACACACAGTTTTTTTAACGTGGTAAAACCTCACCCAACTGAGGAAACATCCACGGTGACTTCTAAGTCACAAATGAAAAATCTACTAAGACAAAATATACAAATTACAAGCTATTTAACAAATATGCAAACAAAACAGACCTATAATAGTTTAGAATATGTACCCACTAGTTTGATTCTAACTTCTCTGCAGTTCTGATGTTGATGTGGCTTTCTCAGCTTGCTAACTTCTCCACACTTTGTTCCATCTTTATGTCGACTCTTGATGTTTCAAGATCTTATAGCCAACACTTCTAGTGTTGTAGTGTGACAAGTGTTTGTGACAGTGTTCTAACACATGCATGCACACACGCACACTTAATTATACAAACAAGTCCTATCAAATTACAGAACAAATGTAAATGATAAGGTTTTCAGTTTCTCTCTTCTTTAGAAACAAAAGACTTTCTTGATCTTTCAAATTAGCCCAGAATCCAAGGTTACCTTTCTCAGAAGACAGTCAAGGTCTTAAACAATTTCAAAGGGTTTTGAAAATGTTTTTGAAATTATAAACCACCGATTGCGATTCCAACTAGATTAGAAGTCTTGTTTCATAAGAACTAGATACATAAAATAAATTTGCTGAGTCTTGAGTTGTGAAAAATAATTACAGAGGAAAATAATCAAAAAATATGATTTCTCAAGATGAGAAATGAAATAATGCATATCTAAGTGTAATATGACATAAAATAGCAAGATCTATAGTTTCGATGAAATGAAATAGAGATCAAACATAAAATGTCTAATTTGATTGCAAGATCTCAAACTCGGAGGATTCAAACCACAAATGGGCTTTAAACCACTACCAAAATAACTCTCAAACACTCAGGTTTGGTGTTTGGCTGTGAACTATTTTAGTGAAAGGAATTTAGGGTTTGAAACGAGATTAGGTCTTGAACGATTTAAGGTTTTCTCTCTCTGTCTTCTCTCTCAGTTAGACAAACTGGCAAAAAGTTTTTGAAATGCAGAGGCTCAACCTCCTTTTATACTAAGCAAGGAAGGTTCGAGAATGACAACTCAAATCTAATGGCTGAGATTTAGTCTTGAGTATTTGACTCGCATTCAACGGTTTAACATCAGCGGTGGATTAAACGATTTCTGATTGGTCTAAAGAGGTTTCACATGGATTGGGATAAAATTCATGTAGAACGTTGATTAAATAAATCCAAGGGCTGAGATTGCGTACAGGTTCTGAGTCTAATAACAAACATAAATCAAGGTGTCATAATGTTGATAGGTGTAAGGCTCAGATGAAGCTAAAAATGCATATGCAAAATTAATTACAAACACACCGTGAAGTCTCAAGATCTTTCAAATCTACCCAACCAAACATTGAGGTAATAAGTGAAAAAATCTGAATTAGCATAATGACCCCAAATATTTTAAAACCCAACTTTTAATTTCTTAAAAAATCATTTAAAAATTATTTAAAAATTCCCAAAATTATTTAAAAGGGAATTAACTCACGCAACTCATACACAAGCAAATAATGCAATATATTTATAATGTATGCAATCCTAGTGTGTGTTGTGGTTGAGAATTTACCTTTAAATGAATCAATTGAGGCATAATGAGAAGAATCTGAGGTTCTTTGGCATCTAGGGGATGGGACTCAAATTTTGTCACAATTTCAAAACTAGATGAGCACTTATACAATGTAGACTCAAGTAAGTCAAGAGTATAAGGTGTTTCAATCTCCCCCTTTGGAAATATGAGACAAAATCTCCTTTGAGTCAACTAGGACTTGTAGGGATACAAAAAATTAAGAAAAACCTATTCCTATACAAAAATTCTATCTACCCATTTCCTAGAAAATGAAAATTACATAACTCAACTAATTACAAACCAATACCCTAATAACATCTGATGTAGACAACGGTACAGATTCCTGCAAATAACACTAACATCAAGCTTTTTAATCATATGTACAAGAAAAAATGAACTCATAAGACTCAAATTTCTCCCCAATTTTGTCTCAAATGGACAAAGGGTAAAAAATTACTTAAGCCACACGAGTTTATTGAGCACAAACCATTCCTATCGATTTTCGTAAAGAATGAAATCTATTGTAATCCAAAGGTTTTGTAAACATATCTGCGAGCTGCAAATCTGTAGGAAGATAATTAATTTCTAATTCCTTAGTTTCAACTAATTCACGAATAAAGTGAAGTCTAATTTTTATATGTTTACTTCGCGAGTGTTGAACATGATTTTTATAGATATTGATTGCGCATTGATTATGACAATAGAGATGTAGTTGGTCTTCTTGAATGCCATAATCATTTAGCATTTTCTTAAGACAAAGTAATTGGGCACAACAGCTACCAACAGCTATGTATTCAGATTCAACCGTAGATAATGAAGTGCAGTTTTGTTTTTTAGCACTCCATCCTACCAAATTGTTATCGATATAATAACATGCTCCTGATGTGCTCTTACTATCATCAGTACACCCTACTCACTTGGAATCCGTGTATCCTATTATAGTACTAGGAGTATCATTGGTGTACCAGAGTCCTAAATTTTGAGTGCCTTTTATGTATTTAATGATTATTTTTACACAAACTAAGTGGCTCTCATTAAGATTATTTTGATAACGAGCACACACGCAAACTGTGTACATTATATCAGGATGGGAGGCAGTAAGGTATAGTAAGCTTCCTATCATACTACGATATAGAGTAGGATCTATGGATTTTCCACTATCATCTTTAGATAATTTGACCATAGTACTCACGGGAGTTCTAGCTTCTTTGGCACTGTCCTAAATTTTTTAACAATATCTAAAGCATATTTCGATTACGGAACAAATAAACCTTCTGAATTTTGTTTGACTTGAAGACCCAAGAAAAATTAAAACTTCCCCATAAGAGACATTTGAAATTCTTTATGATTAATTTCAGAAAATGATTTAACTTCGGAAGGGGAAGTTGATCCAAAAATGATATCGTCGACATATACTTGAGCTATAATAATATCTTTGTCAAAATGTTTGACAAATGGAGTTTGATCATTTTCGCCTCTCCTAAAACCTTTATCTAAGAGAAAGTTGGAAATATGCTCGTACCAGGCTCTTGGCGCTTGTTTTAGACCATACGACACCTTTTTAAGACGATAAACATGATTTGGATACTAAGGGTCAATAAACCCTTTGGGTTGTTTAACATAGGTCTCTTCAGTCAAGATTCCATTAAGAAAGGATGACTTTACATCCATTTGGTAAAGCGTAAGTGCGAGTAACAGGCTATGACAAAAAGAAGACAAACAGATTCTAAGCGAGTAACAGGATCAAATGTCTCGTTAAAATCTATTCCCTCAATATGAGAATATACTTGAGCCACTAATCTGACTTTATTTATAATGATTATCCCACTTTTATCAGTTTTATTTTTAAAAAGCCAACGTGTGCCAATAACCTTTTTATGATCAGGCCTAGGTACAAGATACCCAACATCATGAATGACAAATTAAAGAAGTTCTTCCTGCATGGAAGAACTCCATTGAGGGTCATTCAATGCCTCATTTACATTCTTTGGTTCCATGAGGGAAAGAAAACATGCATATTGAACATAGTTTCGTAATTAAGATCTTTTACGTATAGGCTAACAAGGGTTACCAACAACGTTGTTAATGGGATGATCTTTAGAACCCCAGTTAGTTTCTTCAGGTTTCTCAATTGGTCAAGAATCATTTATTTCTACAAAATACATTTTCTAAAACATTTTCAGACTCTTCCACAATAGTTGGTTCTCCAGTCTTGCTCTTAACTGTAGTGTCACTTACAATAACATTTATGGATTCCATTAAAGTCTTTGTGCGAAGATTATAGACATGGTATGCTCAACTATCAAGAGAATATCCTAGGAAGATAGCTTTATCTCCACGAGTCTCAAATTTGGATAAGAGTTATCTATCTTTACAGACATAAGATGTACTACCAAAAGTTCTAAGGTATTTAAGATTGGGCTTCTTCCCATACCATTGTTTGTAAGGAGTTTATTTAGAATTTTTTCTAAGATAGATCCTATTAATAATGTGATATGCAATACGAATTGATTTTACCCAAAAATATTTAGGTAAACACTTGTTATGAATCATAACACGTGCCATCTCTTGAAGGGTACGATTGTTTCACTCAGCAATTCCTTTTTGTTGAGGAGTCTTAGGGGCAGTAAATTAATGTTTGTAACCATTATAGAGACAATACTCTATAACACCTGTATCTATGAATTCTCCTCCTCTATCATTACAAATTCTATTTACTTGAGTATCCTTCTCATTTTCAATACGAAGTAAGATTTTCAAAAAAGTTATGAAAGTGTTTGACTTTTGTTTTAAAGGCCACCCAAGTAAACCTGGTGAAGTCATCTACCATAACTAGAATGTAACTATGTCCACATAGATTAACAATATGAGAACGATCCATTAGGTCCATATGGATGAGCTCTAATAGTTTAGAGGTAAGGATATCTTTAATTTTCTTATGAGGTGCCTTAATAATTTTTCCTTCCTGACATGATCCACATACAATGTTAGAGATAGGTTTGATCTTTGGAATTCCTCTAACTATTTATTTTGAAGACAATCTACTAAGGCTATCATAATTTATGTGACCCATCCTATTATTCCATATTTAATTGTCATCCATTCTAGCAATGTTACAGACTTTAGTACTATTCTGGACAGTATAACAATTGTCAAGAGTCCTGAGTCCTGTAAGAATGCACTCACCTTTTTTATTTAAAATCATGCAATTATTCATTGAAAAGGTGACAATATGATTTGAGTCACAAATTGCGAGATACTAAGTACATTAGCCTTAAGACCTTTTACTAGAAGAACATTTTCAAGCACAAGCATTCCTTCTCCTTGGAGTGTTCCTTTACCAATGATTTGAGATGATACACCATCACCAAAAATAGCTTTTCCTCCAGCAAAGCTGGTTTTGTTTAAAAGTTTTGTGTCATCCCCAGTCATATGTTTTGAGCACCCAGAGTCTAAATACCAACCAGAAGAAGTGTGTTCAGCTTTTAAAGTGGTAATCACAATGTTACACTTGATCTGGGGCAATAGCTCATCTTTTCTAACCTAAATACCTCTTGTTTTGGTTTTGCACATATTTTCTCTCATTTGATAAAATTTGCGAGCATTATATTTTTGTTGGAAAATATTTTGCGCATGCATTTGAGTTTTATGGAGGATATGAGCATTTGATTTAGGAAAGTTCCAAGGAATTACTCTTGTAAATGATCTTTTAGGTCTGGTCTTTCTCTTTCTATAGTTAGAGTTTTTGTCTGGTGGTCTAGGTCGAGCATAATTGTTACGTCTTCTCCTAGAATAGTTAAACTTTTGGTATAAAGGAGTATTACAGACAGGCTTAACTAAACGTCAAGAGTAGCAACCTTTGAAAAAATTTCCATATATGTCACAGTAAGAGCAATACAGATTGCTTGAAGAGGGTATCTCCTTAGGAAAATATCTAAATATAGGTTTCATGGGATTTTGATGTTGAACCTTATTCCTAGGGAGTACGATTTGAAATGCAGAATCACTCTTCCTAATTGGAGGGCAGATGTATTTAGCCTTAGGTAGACTATCACACTTACAGTGACTTGATTTACCCATATCCAACTCTTGTTTTTTTTTTTATCAAACTCATCTCTTAGGGATTGAAAATCTAGACATGTTTCCATAGGTCTTTTGCCACCTGACACAAACTTGATTATTTCAAAGTTTTTAATTTGTGTTTTTGAATTTGGGGAAAATCCTATTCCAGTTCGATCATCAGAATTAGTTTTTGAATCAGTAGCAAAATCATCAAAACACTTGGAGTTATTTTCAAACTTAGCAATTTTTTTGAAAACAGTTGTTGTCTTTTCGTTAGCTTGTTCCAATTCTAATAATGTCCCTTTATATTTTTTCTGCAGAGTTCCATTTGTTTCAATCAAAATTTTCAATTTTTGATCAAAAAGTTTGACTTCATTTTCATGAGTTACACATTGGGTAGTATACTCTTTAGCGTTAAGTTTAACCATTATACTTAGGTCTTCTAATTTCTTAGTGAGATCTTTCACTATATTCTCTAGTCTAGAGTTTTTCTTGAGAGTTTTGGCATAAAGTATGTGAACATTAGGGAGGTCTTCAGTGTCCGAATCACTAAGTGTTGTGTGTGAAGTGACCCCTAAGGATTCAATCTTGAACTGACACACGCATTAACATCGTCATTATCGCTTTCCCTTTGACTCACACACCTTGTTGTAGAACTAGCAATGTTCTCAGAAATTAAAGCATCTAAACTAATAGCACTATTATTCATAACAATAGAAGTAGAGCTACAAGCATCATTCTCATACTTAGGCACAGTCATTTCATCATTATAGATTATCCTGGCAAAGAAATAGATGTAAGGATAAAAAACATCAGATGACTCAGGTTCCTCATTATCAGAATCACTTAAATCATCCCATGTCTTGTAAATGTTGGCCCTAGTATGTTTATTGGTCTTGCTCAAGTTAACTCTACAGTCTTGTGCTATGTGACCCAATTTTCCACATCTAAAACATTCAATATTCTTAAAATCTTTGTTAGGTCTTGTGTGAATGTCCTTGTGACATTTATCTTGACCTTTCTCATGAGGTTTGTGATTAGACTGCGTTGGATAATTTGGCTTGCCTTGTCTGGTTGACATTTTATTTCTAAATTTCACAATCTTCTTAAACTGTTTTGAAATCAAGGCAATCTGACTATCCAAACTACCTATATCACAGTCCTCATCAGAATCATTATTGGGAATACTAAGTTGAGGCTTTATCAGCTTAGAAGAAAAACTCAAGTGGAACTAATCTGTTTCCTATGGGACTGGGTTAATTGTTTCTTGAATTCTAGTTCCATTTCCACAATTCTAAGTTTACTATTGAGTAGTTCAGGTGTGAGATTTTAATCACTCATTTCCTCAATAGCATATCTTTTGTTATCAAATTTCGGTGGCAATGACCTTAGAATTTTCGAGACAATTTTATGTCTATCATAAGTTATCCCATTAGAATGTAATTTGGTCACAATGTCAGTCAAATTCATGTAAAAGTCATCAAATGATTCAGAGTCTGCCACAATTAAAGAGTTATACTACTGGATAAGCATATGTGTTTTAGCAGCCTTAACTGTAGTGTCTCCTTCATGTGAAGTAACTAGTGTATACCAAGCTTCCTTAGAAGTGGTACAAGATGAGATCCTTTTGAACTCATGTTCATTTATTGACATAAAAATGGCATTCTTGCCGTTGTTATTGTTCAGATAGGCTTGCTTCTCTGCTCGAGTGAATTCACTTAATACTTTCTTAATCCTATCATTGCTTCCTTCAGTGGCTGATTTAGTAGGATAAGTATATTCATTTTAAAAAAGGTCCCAGACATCATCTCCCAAGGTTCCTTGTATGAAAGAAACCATCCTTACTTTCCATTAAGGAAAGTTATTTCCATCAAAGAGAGGGGGTCTCGACAAGTTACCAAATCTTTCATATTTCTCGTCCATTGTTTGATTTTAAGAAAACAATTTTAGAAACACAAGATCTTTAAAGAAAATTTCCAAAGCTCTGATACCAATTGAAAAGCTGTTACTTAAGTCGTTTAATACAAGATTAAACTATCTAAGTAACTCCGAACTATTTTTTTGGGAAACTCTTTTCTTTAAATCAAACAGATTAACCACAAGATGTGTTTAATAAAAATATGTACGAGACATGTTCAAGATTATGTAACGAGTTTTGAAAATCAAAACTAAAATAGATTAAATCAATTAAACTCAGCACACCTACAAGAATGAGATGAGGAGATGTAGAAATATTAAGTACACATAGTTTTTTTAATGTAGTAAAACCTCACCAAACTGAGGAAACATCCACGGTGACTTCTAAGTCACAAACCAAAAATCCACTAAAACAAAATATACAAGTTACAAGCTATTTAACACACATGCAAATAAAACAGACCTCTACAAGTTTAGAATATGTACCCACTGGTTTGATTCTAACTTCTCTGCAGTTCTGATGTTGATGTGGCTTTCTCAGCTTTCCAACTTCTCCACACTTTGTTCCAGCTTTACTTCAACTCTGGACGTTTCAATATCTTATAGCCAACACTTCTAGTGTTGTAGTGTGACAAGTGTTTGTGACATTGTTCTAACACATGCATGCAAATACACACACTTAATTATACAAACAAGTCCTATCAAATTACTGAACATATCTAAATGATAAGGTTATCAGTTTCTCTCGTCTTTAGAAAAAAAGACTTTCTTGATCTTTCAAATTAACCCAGAATCTATGGTTACCTTTCTCAGAAGACGGTCAAGGTCTTAAATAATTTCAGAGGGTTTTAAAGATGTTTTTGAAATTGTAAACCACCGATTGCGATTCCAACTAGATCAGAAGTCTTGTTTCATAAGAAGTAGAAACAAAAAATAAATTTGTTGATTCTTGAGTTTTGAAAAACAATTACATAAGAAAATAATCAACAAATATGATTTCTCAATATGAGAAACGAAATAATGCAGATCTAAGTGTAATATGACATAAAATACCAAGATCTACAGTTTCTATGAAATGAAATAGAGATCAAACTTAAAATGTCTAAGTTGATTACAAGATCTCAAACTCATCGGATTCAAACCATGAACAGGCTTCAGACCACTACCAAAATAACTCTCAAGCACTCAGGTTTGGTGTTTGATTGTGAACTGATTTAGTAAAAGGAATTTAGGGTTTGAAACGAGATTAGGGTTTGAACGATTTAGGGTTTTCTCTCTGTGGCGTATCTCTCTTCTCTTCTCTCTTTATTCTCTCTCAGTTAGACGAACTATCAAAAAGTTTTTAAAATGAAGAGGCTGAACCTCCTTTTATACTTAGCAAGGAAGGTTCGATAATGACAACTCAAATCTAATGGCTGATATTTGGTCTTGAGTATTTGACTCGCATCCAACGGTTTAAGATCAGCGGTGGGTTAAACGATTTCCGATTGGTCTAAAGAGGTTTCACATGGATTGGGATAGAACGCATACAGAATGTTGATTAAATAAATCCAAGGTCTGAGATTATGTACAGGTTCTGAGTCTAACAACAAACACAAATCAGGTTGTCATAATGTTGACAAGTGTAAGGCTCAAATGAAACAAAAAACGCATATGCAAACTTAATTACAAATACACCCTGAAGTCTCAAGCGCTTTCGGATTCTACCCAACCAAACATTTAGGTAAGAAATGATAAAATCAGAATTAACATAATTATCCCAAATGTTTTAAAACCCAACTTATAATTTCTTAAAAAATCATTTAAAAATGCCCAAAATTATTTAAAACTTATTTTAAAAGGGAATTAACTCATAAAACTCACACACAAGCAAATAATGCAATATATTTATAATGTATGCAATCCTAGCGTGTGTTGTGGTTAAGAATTTACCTTCAAATGAATCAATTGAGGCATTATGAGAATAATCTGAGGTTCTTTGGTATCTAGGGGATGGGACTCAAATTTTGTCACAATTTCCAAACTAGATGAGCACTTATACAATGTAGACTCAAGTAAGTCAAGTGTGTAAGGTGTTTGATTTAGAATGATTATAAAAACTTGTGGATGTATTCCCTACGTTAGTATGAATTCATAGTTAATGAAATTGAGGTTTATACAGCTTACAAGCCGTTAATGGAGATTGTGGAAGACGACCACGCTTTAATTATAGGCAAATCTGGGTATATTGTCCGACCCAAATCAATTCATCCTCTTGAGTGAATTGATTATGTCCATGGCGAGTTGATTCAACTTCATGAGGGGAATCGTTTTACTCTTTAGAATTGGGTTATGTCAGACCGGGGGAAATGTTCCTGGGATTAAAAACTCATTCAAATATGTTGGAGTTTATTCAAATAAGTGATGGTTGGCATGATTGGAAAGCTAAGTTTATTAGTGTATAAACCGCAAGGCAAAGTGAACAATTTTAAAAAAGGTATAAGAATGGTTAGGAATTTAATAATTAGTATTCTCCAACATTGAGGATTGAATTAGAATAAGTGGACACACGCTAGAGAGAGAGATCCTATAGTTATGGATATGCATTGTTCTTAGTTAACGTCTTGAGAGATTATAGGTCGTAAAATTTATTTAGTAATTAAATAAGGAGATATATATATATATATATATATATATATAGATAGATAGATAGATAGATAGATAGATAGATGTACTCATAGTTTAGAGACAAAATAAACTAGGATTTTTATTTAATAAGGATTAGGGCTGATGATCCTAAGAATGTAAGAATAATATGATGTTTAGGGATTTAATAGATTTTGGATACGCTTAAGTGCATGTGTGGCATTTTTTTTATGAGGCGAACAATACATTAATAAAAATATATGTGTGGACCTTTGGGTGATATCCTATTTAGGTTATTAGTAATGTTCCATAGTAAGTTTTTGCTACGTAATAATGCTTAATTGTCTAGAGACAGAGACTTTTAGAATAGTTGGGCTTTGGGTTAGGATATGCACATAGTATTGCACTTAGGTGATAGGTGAGATACTCATTACATGTGAGAGACGATGGGGACATGTATTGGGAATTGATTGCATCATTATTTATCCATATTGAAAGTTAATTATTACAATTTTAGGGGCTGACCCAAATTATAAAGTATTTTCCCCTAGGTATTATTATTGTATAAACAAGTTAATAGGACTAAGCACTCATAATTGCGGTTGTGGTGATCCAGCTTGGGATTGTTACAGTTAGAGTAGCTGGTTCGTTATAGTTGTTAACATATTCGGAGATGCGTGGATGGGTTACCTTTTTACTCCATTTGTATTTAAGTTGGGATTTTATAGTTATAGGGAGTTCAGTTGCACTCTTTTATTCCATTGATCAATTGTAATCATAGGTTTTTATTGAATCCTTTATTGTGTTGAACAAAATAATATATAGTTATAGGGAGTTCAGTTTCACAGTTTAGTATCTTTGTTCATCATCTCTTATTTAATCCTTTATTATGTTGGTTTTAATTTACTATGGGTTTTAGTTTACGTTGATGCTGAGAATGATATAAATTATTTTAACATCCATGGTATTTCATGCATGACCTGATCAACCGGGCTTGGAAAATCGAGGGTTGACACAGTTAGTATCAAAGAATTCAGGTTCTAGTGTCCTTAGGATCTGTGTTGCATATATTTCATTTCTAGCTTAGTGTTCTTTTAAGTGTCTACAACCTATTATATGATTTTTTAATCTCGTGTCATAATGATCTCTGTGTCGACATCACTCGTAGTCCTTAAGCATTAGAAAGACTTGAGGAGATTTTGAGATTATAGAATATGAGATTTAGGACCGTTGTGAGTTGCTCGTCAAGTATAGAGCGAGTGGTTGGACAAAAGTGTTCACCCTAGGTGTGAGGATGATTATGGGAAATTACCGCCTTTTGGGCTAAAGTTTGCAATTTAAAGACTTTTGCAACCACGAGTTTGTGAATGTCTTTCTTGTGGTGTTCATTTTAGGAGATATTAAGCAATGTTAGTTTTTGAGGAGCCCATTGGGGCTTCGGGTTATAGTTATGGCAATATAGATTACGATGGAAGTTTAGGCTAGTATAACGATCTCGTGAAATTTTGTGCACTTGAGAAAAAGGAAAATGTATTGATGCGTTTTAACAATTTTGAGAATTTTGAGGATAGATTTAGGTGAAAGTTACTTCTAATTAAAGATTCATTAGCGTTGCACTCAGATTTGAGAAAGGTTCATTGACTCACTCAAAATATTGTATAGCACAAGTGCAAGCTAATCACGAGAGTAGTAAAATCCCAGTAGGATCTGAGTCGATTTCCACAGGGAATTATATAAAGCAACAAAGATATTCTTCTAAGTATAGGTCAACAAAAAAGAACTAAAAGTAAAAGAAAAAATGATTTAGGTTTTGAGAGTTATAGCGGACCAAAGCGAACCACAATTACTGGAACACTTAACTAAAAGATTAAATAAAAGCAAGTAAGCGAGATTTATAAAATGGATGATAAAATGATTCTTAACAAAAGTTTGAGGAGTATTCCCCCACCGCAGATGATCATAACCCAAATGGTTATTATTACTAAATCACAATCAAATGGGAATAAGATGTTGTTCTCAACAATCCTGCATGAAAGGTGTCATCCCAATAATATGGAATGAATGTTTCAACATATTATCGAACAAATGAGTTGATGTTAGAGTTAAGTCTTAAAGACAACTCTTATATAATAAGAGAGGCTATAATCCTATGAAACTACAATATCAACACATACACCCATTTATTGGATTTGAACATTAAACTAATCAAGAAGTGGAACCATCCAAGGTGGGTTTATGCTCCCAACCTAACAAAACTAGCTACTCATAGCACTAACTATGGATACACTCAACATGGGGTTAATTAAAAGGGGAAAAACCATTAAAAAAGATAACATTCAATAAAAAACAAGTATATTAATTAACCAACTAATATTAATAGCTAATAAAGCACAACTAAAATGGAACTTGATAACTTACAAAATAATGAAGTAGACAATGGAAAGTAAGAACAAATGCACAAGCCCTAAGAGAGAGAAGAGAGAACAAAATCAAACAAATATCTATCTTCTCTTCTTTCAAACGATTCCAAGCACACTCAACAACTACAAACCACTTGTAAGTGGAAATAAACCACCAAACAAGATTGTTAAAAACTGAAACCAAAAATGGAAACCAAAACTACTAAGTAAAGATTCACAAATTTGATGGAGCTGATTGACTGGGGCTTCGAAAATTATCTTGCCTTAGTACATAGGCAAAACTTGAAAAATCGGTTGACCGTGGATTTGAGGCCGGTCAACTCGGGCCTTGATTTCTAGGGCTTATTCTTTCATCACATTCCACACAAAGGACCTTAGAGTAAATCGATTATAAATTGTCCATTAGAAATCGGATTGACGTGCTGTCGTTGGCTTCGTAAATTTGAATCAGAGAGCTTGAACTTCCATAAAGAGTTTGGGAATGAAGCCCAAAGTTTCATAATGCATTGTAACTTCTCCAAAAAGCGCACACTTGCATCGTTTAGCATTCCAATCCCTATAAAATTTCAGATAAACTTTGAATATATATATATATATATATATATATAGAAAGAGAGAGAGAGAGAGAGAGAGAGAGAGAAACCAAAGGTTTTACATTGTGTGAGATTAAATACGAGGATTAATGTACACAATTGTGCATGCTTACCTACTAAAGGGAGAAAATATGCAATATTCATGACTAATCACACCCTTTAATTTAGACATTGCTAGTCCCTAGTGATTAAACAAAATAAGAACCGACACAAAGAGCGGTAAGAATAACAAAAATATATACACGGGAAAAGTGCCACTTTCGCAGACGCACAGTTGCATTTAGTGAATGCAACAAGACATTAAACTCCTAGGTTAGCCTAGTGGATGAGTGCTGTCTCGTGAGTATTTTCAAGGATGAAACCCACAAACATCAAAGTTTCCTCAAAATATGCCTAACAACCAATATTCCAAGCTCAACAACAACTAAATATTTAAACTTATTATTAATAACGCAAACAAGAATGTTGTTCAATATTACCAAACCATTAACATTAAAAGAATAACTACATGGAATTAAAACCTCAAATGTTAGTTGTGTGCATGCACATGCTAAAACTTTGATTTGGTAAAAATGCCTATAGCCCAGATAAAAATTAGA
Source organism: Sambucus nigra (assembly GCA_949130495.1). Lineage (NCBI taxonomy): Eukaryota > Viridiplantae > Streptophyta > Magnoliopsida > Dipsacales > Adoxaceae > Sambucus > Sambucus nigra. The sequence goes on along the minus strand of OX422218.1, from coordinate 383,860,352 downwards.
GCATGCTTCCACTCAATCCTCTCTGGAGATTACACTCAACAAATAGAAGCACTCGGAATGGGGTGTAAAACACGGGACATGCATGCATAATGAGTAAATGTAAAGGAAAACTAGGCCATACACATGTCATGAATGAAAAACGCTATACATAAAATGAAAAAAAGGCAATATCATGAAAGTATATTATTCTTTAAAGGATATGAAAAACACTTTAATAGATTATCACAACTCTTCGGGCTTTTGAATTAAACTCATCTTAATATCACATAGGACTTTAAAGGGTTGGAATATCGGTGCAGGGTTGAGGTTTTGAAAGAAGGGCATATGTATGAATTCAAAGGTGTTTAGAGATGAAACTCTTGGGGTAATTAAAAATTGTGGACAATTTCAAAATTGGAATATGATTTTCATAGCAAGCACTGGATATAATAATAAAGAGAGTGAACAAAGCTTATTGAACACTATGTAGAATATGTAAATACTTTATCTTTCCTTTTCTTTTCTTTTATTTTTCTCTGTTTATTTTGTTTTCATTCTCACTTGCTTAATAGCAAACACGTAACAAGAGTATCATTCAATCCCATGTATCGCTCTAAACAAAGGTATGGACGGTGATATATCTATGGTTTTTAACTCCAATTTGTAGTTGGTTATGGAATCTTAGGCTTTGAAATGAAAGGTTATTGTATAGGCTTAAAGGGATTGACTACGAAAATACATAAGGTGAGGCTAAGGTAAATATGGGTGATATAACAAAGATGTCATATACTCATTTCCTAAAGTTTACACAATTCTTGAGTTAAAATAACTTAAAAATTCATGCTCACGTGACAAAATTCACATACAACCAATTAATGAACGACCAATGAAAGAAAAGTGAGATTACCAACGAATTTAACGTTTCATGGAGGGAAGAATACTGTATAAACACTCACAAATAAAGAAAATCACAAAGCTCGCTAGGTTGTTAGTGTACACAAAGTAACAAATAGATACCAAATTATAATTATCCTACCGAATATTTTATAAAATATGCTTAAGTGATCATGGGTTTTCAAGGTTTAATTCATGCATTTATTCCCAATATTGAGTAATTTGAGGACTAAAGTTTAATAACTAGAAAGAAATAGAAAATGAATCACTGAATTAGCAATTGGTTGGGGCAATTATTGAATTTATCATAGGAAATTGGGGCAAGAGGCCCAAGAAAGAGAAAAAGAATAAAGAAAATAATTTTTAAACTTTTAATTTTTTTAAAATAAATAAATATGCGCATGGCTCGTGATGAATAAAAAGAAATTGAGGTTCCTAATCACACCCCATAACTTAAAACTCACATTTTCCTCAATGTAATTAAAGATATTACGAAAAATAGAGAGATAGAAATAAGTCACCCTAATTTGGAGCGATCCCCGAGGTAGTCAACGTGCGCCCTATATAAACATAAGAAAAATAAAATATGTACAACAAGGATTAAGTTAAAATGAATCATGTTGAAAGTCACAATAGTATAGAGGGGTTGAAGTGAAAATACTAGATAATTGATGGTGGACCTTTGATTTTATAAAAATGCATACTCATCAAAATCTAATATATCAACAACGATTACATTATCATTCCAAATTTCATAATGTTCATAAAAACAACTTCATCAATAAAATAGTGAAAAAAAAGAAAATACAGTTTCATTCCAGAACCATCCCACTATAACCGCACCGACACAAAAATGACATCCAGGTAAAGCCTATCTAGAGATCGAAACTACTAGAGTGTCTGGGGGCAGTCATATCATATGGACTCCTGGAATGGGTTGGGAGCTTCACGTCTGGACCCTACTGCTGCATGCAAAGATCTCTCATCATACCATGTACCATGAGGAACTCCTGGAACTGCTCAATACGGTCCCTATCAAGGCCAGGCTCCAATGAAACCAACCTCAATCGAGTCCCCTTCCACCTCTTATCCTGAAGTAACTCGAACGCCGCAAAGCGGGTGTTGAAAAATATGGGAGTATGATCGGTATGCTTCTCTATCCCCTAATCAACTTGCCTAATATCTGTCTCCTCGTCATCATCCTGAATCAACACCCTCGGCCTTTTCTAGACAGCCGGCTCCCCAAAAAGTGTCCCAAATATCTCTTGATATTGTCTGTAGTTAGAATACTATTGGGCTCTATGATTCTATCAGTCGAAACCTCTGGGAATTTAAAGAGATAACATTTATGAGTGGCTATCCCGAGTAAAGGAAGGGACAAAATCCATGCCTTCTCCTTTTTCGCTAAGTACATCTGGTCCATAAAGTAGGAGTATAGGTTGATGGCACCTAAATGATTCAGTAAGGCATAAAGGAAGACGACATGCTTGTGACGAACCTCATATTGGTTGTTTATCACCATTATGTGACACCCCGACTAATTAAATACCGGGTAGCTACTCCTTTATTAAATTAATACAAAATACCAAGTTGATTCAGTTAATAGCATCACTGTCGAAAACATTTTAATGATTACTAACCACATAGTATTTAAAAAGTAAGTTGTCAAATTTTAAATTAAATTTGATTAACATGCAATAAAAGAATTATGAAAGAATAACATAAACATTCACCCTAAAGAAGCAATATAATAACCAACAAATAATAATAAGTCTGGAGGAAATACTCCTCACAACAATCCCACAACAGAAAAAAATAGAACAGTGTACCCTTAATTAAATACATGCCAAAATCTGAATAACTGAAATATGAAATGTCTCTAAATAGAAATGGGCGACATGCCCTACAAATGATGAACTGAATATGGAGTCAGAACTAGAAAAGAGGCGTCTACTGTCAAGGCCCTGTAACTTCCACAACAGCTACAGCTCGTCACCTGAATAGAATTCCTATGCATGGTGTCCTTGTGGCTGGGCACCTAAAAAGGTTTTTACAAAAATAGATTTGAAAGCAAACGGGTCGAAGCCCGAAAGTGGAGAGTATTTTAAAAATAGCAAGTGCTTTAATAACATTAAAACAATGAATGCAAAATACATGTTAGGACGTGCTCTCACATGAAATACTCACCTCTCGACTAATTTTTCACTCCTAACGTACCGTACCCATACACGTGATATCCATATCTAACTAAACCGACATAAGTTCTAACCTTTCTACTCGATTCATAATATAAATTCCCAACGTCATCACTTAAATAGGTAGACTTACTTAAACTCGGATTCTCAATTATTAGCAAAACATTTCACAACAGGTTATCCCTTTTTATCTTTATCAAGACGTTACTACAATTATACTCGCAATTAAACATAACAATTCCTTTTCATTTAACCGTATATTATTCACATCATAAATATACAATATAAGCACCCCGAGGCTAAGCTGTGGTGCACACATACTCTGCTATCCATCCCGGTACATCATGTACATAAGGATTACAAATTTCGAATCTCTCAGGAATTGTTAGAATAAGCACAACACACAAAAATGGAGGCGAACATAATTCAACATATCCATGGGTCACGTACATACCTACGCTCCATAGTCAGCTGACTTATTAACTCACAAATAAGTCATTCTCTTGAACTATGTCCTTGAGGTACCAATCTAAATCCGGTCACACAAAGATTAGATGGCCCTAAGCGAACGTAAACCTCCCGTGATAGCAAGTATGGTAGGTATGTCATACACATAAAATCATATACATATACTAAGCATGCACACATCTTAGTAATTACAATAATTTATTAGTGGTATACTTCTCATTCTTATACCAATACACGTGTCCCCGGTTTATATATACACATCATCCATTATCCTCACGTCGTAATTAGTTATTCGCGTCCTAACCCACAATTACCATTTGGTTCAAATCATTCTTCTATATTTTACTCCTCAATATATCCCGAATATCCCAACTATATCAATTAGTCATCAAGGTAATGTTATCTCTACAATTAAATAAGGTTACGGGACACTAGAAATCAAACCAGGCCAAAAAGTCCAATCTGTCAACTCGTTAGAAGTCTCGTTCGAACGAGAGTTCGTTCGAACGAAGTGGCCATCTAACGAGATCTCGTTCGAACGAAAGGAATCGAATGAAAATCCCACTCGTTAGAAGTCAAACTGTCAACTCGTTAGAAGCTCGTTCGAACGAGCTCGTTCGAACGACCTGGGCGGGCCTTCTAACGAGGTGACAGTTTCGAGCCCAGAATTCTCCTATCTCGTTTTTCCCAATTTTCTTCACCTCTAATCTCATCTAAACATCATTCCAACAGTAGTTCAAGGTTTCTAATCATTCTTAGACATACTTAGGTCGTATTTTAACACATTCATGGGATAAATCTTCCTATACAACACCTAATTATCAAATCTCCCAAAGTTTTTCCCCAAATCTTATAAGTAAGAACCCTAGAATGTAAAATCATAAATTTCCATAAATAAATCTGTTTTTGTAACATAAAGAGTAGTAATTATTTTAGTTCAATCACCCAATAACAATTCTACATGCAAACCTATATCAAAATCTGAATTTATAACTCCAATCTCATGGGTTTTTATAAATCTTCCAATACAATGCGATTATATAATTTTCTAATCATGGAAGAAACATTCGCTTGAAATTAACGTAATTAAACCACTTGCCTCGGATTATTCTCTGAATTTGCTGTTGAATTGATGAAGGTTGGTCTCTCTCTTTCTCTCCCAAGGTTAAAGATTGAAGATGGAGGTTAAGGTTTTCTCTTTGGGAACATTTCTAACTTTTTGCTCTAACTCCCGTTGCCCTCTAATCACTTAAGTGCTGGTAATGGGTTAGTGGGTTATTAAATTCCCTATTTTTAATTCCCAAAATTCGTTGGTCATAAATCCCAAAATTTCAAAATTACCAAAATGCCCTTTTAAGTTGCAGGTATGGCCCAATAATGCCCCGAGACCCAAACTAAACCCCCGACTAGTGTTTTCTGACTATTTCGACCCTTCCGGACACGTTGGCGCACTCAAAATGACCATATGGTTGATAGAAATAAAATTCACTTTTTAATTCAAATAATTACATTCCTGACGCGACTGTCACGTGCGTCCCAACTAAATTTTCCAAATTTCCGTATTTCAGCCTCGCGACAATTTCAATATTTTCAATATTCATATATTGCCATATATACACATTATAATCAAATACGAACTCACATCTCGTTAGTATTTTATTCGGATTAATTCTCAATTAATTCGCATTTAATTTAATTAATCCCATAAATAAATATCTATAAAAATACGGGGTATTACACATTAAGCAGTGCATGTTGATATAGTGTAGGTGCCTCGATAGGTCTTGCGTGCGGGCCGACTTAAACATTGTTGGGGTCTAAACCTCTCCTGGTGCAAGAAACTCAATAAGTGTGTCCAGGTCAAAAGTAGTTTCATCTGATAGGCTCACAGACGTGGTCGGGTCTTCCACTTTGCCAATCGAACGAGCCAAATCCTTTTGCCAAAAAGTTATCCGCACCGAACAAAGAACAAAAAAAATATTTTATCCACCTTTCATTGGATCGATAAGGCATCGAACAACCAAACCAAGTCCTCATTGATCGGTCTTTGTTATGCGAGAAAGGAGTTCCAATTATACCTTTTAAGCAATGTCATCTCCTCGGGAGGAATTTATTCCATGTTCTGCAAATGGTTATGGGCAAGCGGGCATTTCTGATTGGAAAAGTATGCCTTATACAGATGTTTCTCCTATTAGCTTTGAAACCCTTCAAAACCCTTCGGAGGGTTGCATCGAGAATGGTTGTGTTTTTCCACTTCACCCATGAATGCCTACAAAATAGAAATTAGTATAATAATGAATCGAAAACCAAATTTCATAATAAAAAGACGAAAATGGAATAACAATATCCCATGCGATGGAATGCGTGAAACTCATACAGGAATACGTCCAAAGTGAGAAGTAAAAATGAGTTAGGCATTTGGACATAGACTTGGCGTACAAAGTGAAAAAATCTATGCGTGGAACATTTGAACCAATAAGAAACCCCCCATTCATGTCAATCCTAAGAATACAAAAAAGCATATGCACATGAATAGGGTTTTAACAAAAACACACAGTTAAAATGAGTTCACAATAATGTCACAACTTGCGAAAAAAAATAACTCAAAACATCCCATTGCCACAAACATCTTATCAATTTTGCCAAAAGGCACTATCCTCATCAATGACCGTCCAAAAATCAAGAGCGCAAATATATGTTTAAGAATTTTGCAAATTTTTGGGACAACATTGACATATACTTACACACTATCAAGTAGCACACATATTCTACTCAAGACAGTGTTCTTCACTCCGACATACATAATAAGCAATTAATCGACAATGGAAGATGTGTGTGTGTGTGTGTGTGAAGAAGTAGATATGAGAAACACATATTCAATGATCAAGTTAATATTTTCCTATTAATCCCACAAACAACTAACCCTAGCATCATGAAAAATCCACAGAAAACTCCCAAAAATCCAAAAATTAAGTTGAGAAACCATACCTTTGTAGTTGGATGGAAGGATTATGGGGTTGATTGTGGTGGAAATGTAGTAAGAGGGACCTAGGGTTGATTTTGGGTATTTTTAGATGGTGAGAGAAGAGGAGAGTGTGTGGGAGTTTGAAAGTGTGAATGGCAAAAAGAAAAGAATTGATCCTAATAATTGCTTCCCTCGATCGACCGCGGTCCAAGTCCAGGTCGACCGTGACTTCTAAAAATGCCTTAGAACTTAAACAAAGCGTGATTGGAGGGGGTACCAGTCACTATGGTTTGAGGACCAATCGATCGGGTTTTGGTATTTTTCCTTGAAACTTAAAGAGATCTTATTGAACCATTAAAGTGGTCGACCGTGGCTGGGAACCGGTCGATCGGGGGCTTGTTTTTCTCAACATTTTTATTGCTCTGCTTTTCTATAGGAACAAGCACCCAAAAAAAAATCGAAAAAGGATTGGAGGCCTAGGGATGATATAATTTGTATATATTTGTGTGCTCAAATGTACACTTGCCACAAACTCGATAAGAAACAAGGCAATCCAAAAAAGGGACCAAAATCACTGTGCTACGCCTAATGAAGGTCCCACAAGGGGTCCTCAAGAAGGATTTCAACAAGCCCAGGGTTGAACCCCTCACGTAAAGGCTTAAGACTCTACCTGTTCACCTTAGACAAGGTATTGGTCCTCGAGTTCAAAGTCTCAACGACACCATAATCGTAGACCTTTTGTACAATGAATAGTGTGCTCCATCGGGATTATAATTTCCTAGGAAAAAGATGGAGGCAAGAATCATAGAGTAGGACTTTATGTCCCACCTGAAAGTTCTTATGAACTATCCTTTTATAGTGAAAGGACTTGGTTTTGGCCTTGAAAATATGAGAGTTGTCGTATTAATCATTCCCCAACTCCTCAAGCCCATTGAGTTGGAACTTACGAAGGTCTCCACCTTATTAATATTGAAATTGAGCTTTTTGACAGCCCAATATGCCCGATGCTCATGCTCTACCGGCAAATTACACATTTTACCAAACACCATTCGATAAGGGGACATCTCGAGGTGCGTCTTATAAGTCGTTCGATATGCCTAAAGCGCATTGGTTAGCCTATATGACCAATCCTTGGTCAAAGGGTCTATAATTTATTCTAGAAGCCCTTTTATCTACCCATTGGACAATTCCACTTGGCCATTGGTTTGTAGATGATATGTGGTGTATATCTTATGGATGACACCATACAGTGACATTAAGTCACTGAAAATATTATTTCAGAAATGAATGCTTGGACTCTAACGATTGCCTTTGGGGTACCAAATGGAGCAAAGATGTTCTCTTTGAGTAATTTCAACACCACTTTTGCGGTGTTATTCCTATTAGGCATGGCTTCCACCCATTTGGATACATAATCGACTGCGAGTAAGATGTGTTCAAGTTAATTGGATTTACATAAAGGACACATGAAGTATATTCCCCAACAATCGAAAAGTTCGATTACAAAATAGGGGCAAGAGGCATTATGTTCCTTTTGGTAATCGTTCCAATCAATTGGCAATGAGCATAAGTTTTGTAGAAATCTTGCGCATCTTTGAGGATTATAGGCCAATATAAACCGCTATATAACACTTTAAGGACGTTCTTTTAGGAAGAAAAGTTCTCTCAACATGCTCTACTGTTCCAAAATAACAAAATACTTCAGGATCTCATCCATTTGCGAATGATTTGGTTCGAATAATGTTTAAATATGTAGGGGTCATCGATGAATAATGATCGGTCGAAACTTGAAAGTCTTTCCTTGTACTTGGCCAAAAATTGCAATGGATAGGCCTTAATCATAAGGAGATTCTCAATATCGACATACCATGGCAACGTCGAAATGTCCATGAGTTGCTCATCCGGGAAATACTCTCGGATAAGGACAGGAATAATATGATTGTGATCGAACATAAGTCAGGATAAGTGATCCATGAGTACGTTTTACACATCCTTTTTGTCTTTATTGGGACGTCAAAATCTTGGACGATGAGCACCCGATGAATGAGGTTGCTCTTAGAATCATTCTTGGAAAGAAGCTACTTAAGAGCGGCATGATCGATAAAGCATACTATAGGCAATTCTACCAAGTAAGCCCATAATTTATCCAATGCAAATACTATGGCTAGTAATTCCTTCTCCGTAGTGGAAGAGTTCATTTGCATGATATAAAGCATGAGACTAGCATAAGATATCATGTGAGGTTTCTTATCCCTCCTTTGACCAAGCATCGCCCCCATGGCATAGTAACTTGCATCAAACATGATCTTGAATGGAAGGGTCCAGTTGAGCGATTTCATAATGGGCATCGTGGTCAACATGGCTTTTAATCAAATGATTATTGGAATGCATCACTCCACAAATATGGATCATCTTTAGCTAGAAGGGCGCACGTGGGGCGTGCTATCAAGCTAAAGTCTTGAATGAAATGTCAGTAAAAACTGGCGTGGCTGAGAAAAGACCTTACATCCTTGAGTTTTTTAGGAGCGGGGAGGTTTATAATAACATCAATCTTGGCGTTATCGACTTCAATGTCATCATTGGAGACGATATGGACCAAGATGATCCCCTGTGTCACCATGAAGAGACACTTATCCAAATTGAGAATGAAGCTTTTCTCAAATCACCTATCTAGCACCTTTTCAAGATTGGCTAGGCATACCTCATAAGTATTACCAAAGACACTGCAATAATTAATGAAAAACTCAATAATATCTTTGACCATGTCACTAAAGATGCTAAGTATGCATTATTAGAAAGTTACCAGTCAATTACAAAGTCCAAAAGACATTCGTTGGAAAGAAAAAGTGTCGTACGAACATGTGAATGTGGGTTTTTCCTGATCTTCGGGGATATTTAAATTTAATTGTACCCCGAATATCCATAAAGAAAACCATAATACTTATGCCCAATTACTCTTTACAGAATTTGGTCAAGGTAAGGTAAGGGAAAATGGTATCTCCTTATGTATGCATTAGGCTTTCGATAGTCAATGCAAACACGATAGCTGGTCGGAACGCAAGAGGGAAAAAGGTCACCCTCCACATTCTCAATAATTGTAACACCCAAATTTTTCGACACAACTTGTGTCGGTATCACACATTCACTATTGAAAATAGGGTATATTATCCCCACATCAAATAATTTTATCACCTCCGCCATTACCACCTTGCTCAAGGCCGGATTCAACCGCCTTTACATTTTACGGGTGGGCTTGGCATCCTGTTCCACGTAAATTCTATGAGTGCAAATGGAGGGATTGATTCCTTTCAAGTAAAAAATGCACCATCCTATATCACTTTTATCCTTACTTAACACATATAGAAAGGCCTCCTCTTGACAATTGTCAAGTTTTGTTGCTATAATCAGTGGAAAGGTGTTCTCACCACCTAGGAAAGCATAATTACGCTCATTTCGTAAGGTTTTGAGCTTGAACTTAGACATTGAAACATTTGATAGGAAGGGAAAAGAGTCGCGTGGGGGTAATTTTTCAAAGTGGGAGATCTACATCGAGTCTTTGATAACCCTCTCACTTTCATCATTCAAGAGATTTCTTTAATAATCTTCCACTATGCTACCACCCTCAATACCTTCATTTACCTCCTCGAAGTACTCGAGGAAATTTTATATGTCCAATAACTCCCCATTCAATGAATAGAAATTTGCATTAATGGAATCTTCATAGACCTCATCATTGATAAGAAAATTGCTTTCCAAGGTGTTTGCAATACACGCCTCTAATGGATCTCTAAAATAAAAGTGATCGAAATATTCTTGGATAAGAGTGATAGTGCAACTGTCATTTCAATCGCTTCCTCATTTTCATCAAAACATTAGGGTTGCTTAAGGTGGTTGACCACATTGACTTCTACCATCATATTACCAAAGGAGAGTTTCATAACCCCGTTCCTATAATTAATGTTAGGATTCATGGTGGTGAGTAATGGTCGACCAAACATTATTGGGATTTGAGAACTCCCTATTAGCATGGGTTGGGTGTCCAAGATAATAAAATCTACCAGTAAGTAGAAAGAATTAACTTGGATAATCATGTCCTCCACAACTCCTCATAGTATCCTAGTTGAACAGTGGGATAATTGTAAAGTTACGGGAGTTGGTTTAATCTCATTGAGCTTCAACTCGAGATATACAGAATAAGGAAGCAAGTACACACTCGCCCCCAAATCTAGGAGGGCACGATCAATTCTACAATCCCTAATTATGCATGAAATGGTGGGGCAACCTAGGTCCTTGAACTTTGGGGGAAGCTCATTGGTTATGAACACAATCTCTTGAACGACCATATACTCCTTTTTGTACACATTTTATCTATGTTTAGCCGTGAATAATTCCTTTATAAACTTAGCATACTTTGGCACATGTTAATTTTCTTCAGGAGGGGAATATTCATTTATACTTGCGTGAAAAGTTCAAGAAATCCCTCCTCGGAAGACTCAGTAGCCTTCTCTTTGAGCCTTTGTGGACACGGGCTGTAATGGGACAATGGTGTCCTTCGAAACTATAAGCACATCTACCTTTTTAGGGATGTTATAATTTACAGTAACAGAAATGTGCGGTTGCACATCCTTAGGAGCAATGGATTTTCCTTTGTAATGAATGGGAATGGGTCGTTCCAGCGAGCAATTCTCAATGTTGTTATCAACCGTTTTTTCGTTCCTAAGGGTGGAAATACCTTTCACATTCTCAGTATGCGACGTGATTGAATTGAAGATCTTAACACCCATTTGGTCTTTAGGATTGGGTTAAGATTGCGTCGATAAATGCGGTCTCGTAACCCTTTGGGAATTTTGGACCAATTGGGTAAGAGAGGTTTGCATCTCTTGTATAAAACGTGCATTTTATATATGAACTGCTCAAGTTGGGTAACTTTCTAAATAGTCGCGTATTGCTCCTCATTTTTCCTTCTCTACGAAGGGAAATACGAAGCGGGAGGTCCCGTACGAGGATGTTGCAATGATTGATATGGGGGTGGTTATTGTTTGAATTGTGGAGGAGGGGATGGAAACATGACTTTGAAACCCTTGAGGTGGGGGATTTTGGTCCTTCCAACTCATGAGAGGATGTGTCGTCCTCCAACATGGATTATAATGGGGTATAGTGGTATTTAAGGGTGTATTGGAATATTGCTTCTTATATGCCCCTATAGAATTATCTTGCTGGTGCAACTGGCTCTTGATATTAGGAAGTGAGGGAAACTCCTTATTTTGGTGGCCAATGTTGTCACATATGATTTACACAACCTCCTCCACAATAGAAACCTTTTGAACGTCTTCCATGGGTGGGTATTGTTGTGTAAGTTTCAAAACATCGATCTAATGACACAACTGGTCGTACTTGGTTTTTGTATCGTGATTCCATCTGTAGGATAGATACACCTTGGGTTTGCTCTCGAGGGGTGGTGCTTTCTCGACTCCTGAGATCGAAAGGATTATTCGTATCATAACCATGAGAGGTCTTTGAAACAAATTTAAAATAGACCTCAACTTCCTCACCGCTCAAGTCAAGTAAGCTACATTTACACATAGTTCTGACCAATTGTTTAGTGAAGGGCTTATCCCACCATGGAAAATTGAAATCAATCGCATTTGGTAGAAGTTTTGGTGAGGGAACGACCATTTCAAAGATTTGAAACATTCCCAACACTTGTCCACTGTCTCATGGTCATATTGTTGAAAGTTTTGAATTTGTTTCATGACTGCATTAGTCTTTTATGTTCGAAAGAATTATTTTAGGAATAGACCTTGAAGTTAGTTCTCAATAAAATTAGCGGGAAGTGTGATTAACCAATCTTTATCTTTAAAAAGATTTAGTCGCACAAGCTCGGGTGTGCAATTTTGGCCTGAAAATGTATTACACACCCCTTCGAAGCCTCGAATGTGTCGGTGCATGTTTTCATTCTTCAACCTGTGAAAGGATGGCAATAAATTTATCATGCCATTTCGTAAGGGGAAATCCTAGTGATTAAAAGGTAATGCAATACACCTGGGAGAAGTGACCAACTCCGAGCAGATGTAGTAACTAAATAATTGACGCACAGGATCCACTCTGCGCGGTGGTGCATGATTATACTCTATTTGAGGCTTGAAGGATTTCACAGAGGGCGGTGCACTAGGAAAATGTGATATGGACTGAAAATATGTCTGAGAGGTCATCATATTAAGTGTGTAATGATGTTGAGATGAAGTCGCAGTATTATCGAATGGATTGTTTGACCCTCCTGAGAACCAAGTTGTAGGTATTCCCTAACGAACCCTCGATTCGAGTTATTGCTCATTTGGACAAAGAACCTATCCTTCAACACAACAATAGCTCAAACAATTAAATGAAACAGTGTTTATCAACAAATAACTAAATGAATATACACACTACTACTAATTCCTTGGCAACGGTGCCAAAAACTTGACTCACTCAAAATATTGTAGAGTGAAAGTGAACGCTAATCGAGAGAGTAATAAAAACTCGATAAGATCGGAGTCGATTTTGATAGGGAATTATAGAAATAAACTACAATATACTTCTAGGTATAGGTCAACCAATAAGAAGTAAAAATATAATAAAACATGATTTAGGTTTTGAGAGTTATAGTGGACCAAAGTGACAATAATTATTGGAATGCTTAATTAAAAGATTAAATAAAAGAAAGCGAGATTTATAAAACGGATGATAAAATGATTCTAAACAAAAGGTTGAGGAGAATTCCCCCACCTTGGATGATCACAATCTAAACGGATCTTATGATTGAATCACAAACAAATGGGAATAGAATGTTGTTCTTAATAATCCTGCATGAAAGGTGTCATCCCAATAATACAAGATGAAGGTTTCAACATATTATCAAACAAATGGATTGATGTTGGAGTTAAGTCTTAAAGAAAATTCTTACATGATAAAACAGGTTAAAATCCTATGCGAAGTTGACTGGAAGAGCTACAACTTTCGTGAGAGTTTGGGCATAAATCTCGAATGCAGAAATGACTAAATTGCTCCTGAAGTTGCATAATGCATTATAACCTCCCCAAAAGTTGCACACTTGCATCGTTTAGCATTCCAATCCTAAAAAAAATCTCATATAAACCTTGTAAAATATATACATCTATATGAAAACTAAAAGTTACACAACATGTAAGTTTAAATACAGGAATTAACGGACACAATTATGTGTGCATGCCGAAGTAATAGGAGAAAATATGAAATATTCATGACTAATCATGCATTTATGTTGTTAAACTGTTTGTCATTTAGGTGATGATAATGTGAGAGTGTTTGGACTTGGACTAGGGTCACTATATGGTTACGAAATTTGGGTTGGGTACTTGTTAGAAATAATTTATAGTACACCTGAGTGAGTGGAAATTGGAGAGGAGATAATTGATTTTTTTGTTAGGTCGAGTTGAGAAGACTTAATTAGATATTTGTATGAGTTTTGAGTTGTATGTTCATTATAGGAGTGTATTTTTTTGATGTATTAATTGTGAATATGGTTTAGGAACAATTAAGTTCCAATAATATCATAAGAGGACCATGTTTTGATTGATGGTTGAAATTACGATTGTAAGATTGAGAATACTTTATTAGAGGTAATCAGGGTAAAACAAAAGGGGATGTTACAAAATGGCAAGTTAAGTGGAGAGAGAAAAGGATCCTAATATGAATAGTTATTCCAATTTTTATGACGTGTAGTGTATGGCCACGTGGTTGGCAGGTGCGCATATGTGGATTCTGGTTATGGTAGTGTATGTCCAATGATTATTTGATTGATTTTTGCATATTTCTATCTAGTGGGCATTACTATTGGCACTGGGCTTATAGTCGTCGGTTTCGCATGATTTGGGAAGTATAATCTTATAGAGAGTAGGGCACAGTAGGGCAACAATCTCAGGATTTTTGGTTGGATATTGGCATGGTTCTTGGATTAGGGATATAATGATTTTTTATTTTGTAGTATTGACATGGACTATATGCTAGTGATGGCATACTTTAAAGGATGAATAAGTGGGATGGTTAGCCGGTGGTGGATTTATCTTAGTATGTAAGGATATGCGTGATGAGAAGTAATTGTATTGTAAAAATTTTAGGTTATTTTGAGAACTTTATGGATAGTGACGACCTCGATTACATAAATTTGTGCATGGGCATGTATGGTGTTAACATAGTGACTTTGTCAGGGCGACTAGTGATAGTAGATGCTTATTGGAATGGTTAAGTGTTTATGGATTTAGGAGTGATTAATAACTTTATTAAATTTAAGGATGAGCAGAGGATGTCCCATCGTATTTTTGAGAAAATCTTGACGTTCAAGAATTTTTGGATCGATTAACTTAAAGGGTTTGGTATCACTTTTGAATGGGGTGAACATTTTGTTAGAATTGTCACAAGTTGAAATTTTCATGGTTTGCGCATTATTTTGGTTTGTTCTTAGGCCAATCGGATCTCGATAACCGATTGACATATGTAGTAGTGTATCGGGAGGGTTTCTTGTTTAAATTTTTCTTGCAAGACGTCCCACGTATGATGCTTAGTAAGTGTTAGGAGTTGAAAGACGTTCGGGCTCTAGGTTGTTTGGTTTAATATGTTAGACATAACATGTTGTAGGAGCGTAGTGAGACTGGGGTCTATGAATAACTGGAAAGGGTGAGGCGTGACCCACTCCAATGGACGCTGCCTGCAAGGTCTTTAAGGTCTCCTGGTGTAACTTCTGAATAAAACTTCTCCTTCTGATAATAATGGAACTCAAGATTCAACTCACTCCCTGCAAGAAGATGAACTTTCACAGCAAAAATAGTAATTTTCTCAAGGGAAACACCTGAGAGTGATGGCTGTCAGTGGGGAGTAAAGGAACAAGGCACTCAGCACTAAGAGAATGAGCAGGGAGAGAATACTTAGGTAGGTCTGGTGATATTTTGGCAGAGTAACAGTGCAATTTAAATTGTCTTCGCTTGACCTTGCCCATAGGTCTATTTATACTAGGGCATTAGGGGTGAGCTGGCATTTTTTGGGCGCTAAAATTGAGAGAGTTGGTGGGGAACGATGTCTGAAGTGTACCATTTGTCCCTACCTATAAGCAGCCTTGCTTGTCCCCCCTGCAGGTGCCACCTGGCGCCGACCAAAAGTCAAAAAGCACATATGTCCCCTAATGGAGACAAAATATCAGATTTGGTAGTTATCTTTTGAAACGGTAACTTGTGGTGCAATTTTGCAAATCTTGAGAGAGAAGACCTTAAGGACTCCTCTCCTCTAAAATTGTTATTTTTCTTGAGAGGGACCTTGAGGACCCCCTCTTCTGGAGAAAGTCATTTTCTTATAAATAGTTTATTTCTTGTGAGTAGCCAGCTCTTTGGTTGTTCACTTCACTTGTGATCGAGTGTGAAGTGTGTGTAGTCTTGAGTGACTTATGGGTCTTCCTACTAGTATTCTCTCAATCCTATAGTGCTAAGTGGTTGAGCTTGCTCAACATACCTTGTCCCTCAGCCGCCAAGACAAAACTCCCAGGAGGTCCTAACTAGCCTGTTCGAGCCCTGCTTGCTCAACTAGGCAACCCTTGGGTATCTCGGCATATGTTGGCACTGACGGGGGTATCTCGACCTTGGGTGTCTCGATGCCCATGATTTTTTCTGAAGAAGGGGGGGGTCTCGACCCGTGGTTTTCCGCAAGGCGAACCTACGTCTGAGGATCCGTCGCCTGTTACCTTGGATTCTTTAAAAGCCCTAGTTTCTTTGGGCGGTGGTGTCTCGACGCTTTTGAATTTTTCAGGAATAGGGGTCTCGACCTTTGACAGTATGGTGGCCTCTCATCAGTGGCCAGGGGTCTTGCGGCTTGGCATTGCGTCTACGAGTACCTCGTCAAAAATTGGGGGTGTCTCGACATCTTGTCCCGTCAAGGGTTCCTAGACCCTGGGTGTCTCGACCCCTTATGGTGTTGACGATTTTTTGACTGGTCGTGTTACGTTTGGGGAGATGCGCGATTTGCCATTTGTTTTTGGTGGGGGGGTCTCGAGCTCTTATCACGTCGAAGGTTCCATGACCCGGGGAGTCTCGCCCATTATTGGCGTCATGGAGAGTATGTTGCTGACCAGTGGCTCTTCACATGTTTTTGCGGGGGTTGCCACTTCCACTTCTTTTTTTGCGACAGGGGACACCCGGGGTCCCTCACTCGGACCCCTCACTAGGATGAGTTATTTTCTTAAGCCAATGGCTCTTGGTGGTTCATTAGCTACGTCATCCTATTCTCAGGCATGGAAGGACTATATGCACATTCGCCAAGGGCGGGATTTTTGTATTTATCGTCGGGCTCCTTTTTTTGGTCCTGCTAACAACTTCATGGTTTCGCTTTCCGAATTTGAGGAAAAAATTTCTGATGTTGTTCTCGAGCGCTCTCATATGGGGTAAATTGAGTTTGTTAACCTCCCTACCATTTCTCCGAATTCCATTCTCCGAGTTCGAGTCGACCGTGATGACTTTCCTTATTCCAATGTTGAAGCTAAAGCCCCGGGGGGTCCCACGGAGGAGTGGGATAGCTGGGTTGATTACATTCTGAGCGTTCCTGATTATGTGTCTATTCTTAGGGAGGTGGGACTTTTTACCGCCGTCAGCAGCCTGAAGTCCTGCACCATATATAAGCATATTTCTTCGCTCAATCTTTTATTATCTTGGTGGAGTATTGAGTCTCACACATTTGTCACAGGCTGGGGCGAATTTACTGTCACCCTAGATGATGTATGTGAATTTTACGCTCTTCCTTTCTTTGGGCAACAAGTCTTTTCTAATGACTGTGGGGACTCTTTAGATCAGGAGATGGTGGGGGATCTACGGTCGGCTCTCGGAGAGTGCTCGAAGTATGTGGCTATAAATATAACTAGTCATTCCAAGCATTCCTTTGCCAAATGGCAAAGATACTGGTTCAGAGATTTTGAGCAGTTGCAGAAAGGGGAGACTTCGCGCGCAGCCCCCAGATCCCAGGATGGTCCTAAGCTTCACTCTCCTGCACATTTAGCCGCTTTCTTTGTTACATTTATGACTCGGTTTCTTCTGCCAGGTAAGACCGAAGATTGTCCTCGCGAACTTCTTTTTAGGTTGGCCGTACGGTTGTCTCGCGGTAGGTCGATACCTATGGCCGCCTTGAGTTTGGGTTCTCTTTAAACCTGGATGGACCGAGCACACATAGATGTAGAGAGGTCTTGCGGTCTATATGATGTTGCTAATCATGCAAACGCCGCTCTCTTAATGGCCTTTTTATTTGAGCATTTTCCCCACTTTACTTCAGGGGATCACGCTTGTCATAGCGATGCTGCGATACTTCTCTGGTGGCATAAGAAAATGCCAAAGAAATCTCTGGGAATGTTGATTGACGATATTGAGAAGTTTCAGTTTTGGCCTTATACCAAGCGCCCTGGGGGAACTTTCAGTTGGCTTTCTTTCCCTGGCGATGGCGGGACCTTCTATTGCCCTTCAGTAGTGGGGTCTGTTTCCACCTGTCCTCATATTAATGTGGTGATAATGTTCTTACTGTGCCACCTCCCTTATTGGACCGAGTTAGGTTTGCATGATGAATCTTATCATTCCGAGAGGGCAAGACGAAAGTTTGGCTATGATCAGGGCGTTCACCCCCCCCCCTTCCTACCTACAACAGTCATTCTGAGGCATTTTCAGAGGTGTGTGATAGCTTTACTCTTCAAGGATTATTCCGTAGGGTCA
The DNA here is from genome assembly GCA_949130495.1 of Sambucus nigra. NCBI lineage: Eukaryota > Viridiplantae > Streptophyta > Magnoliopsida > Dipsacales > Adoxaceae > Sambucus > Sambucus nigra. The sequence continues at coordinate 383,842,101 of OX422218.1, read as the reverse complement.
GTGGTTTAGGTTGTCTCTATGTGCCTCCCTGCGATTATCATCCCTCATTCACTTCATCTTGGTTCCTTCTTTGGCAGCGGCAGGTTCGTCTTATTCAAGAATGTGTAGTTGGCCCCCCTCATGAGACCAACCCCATTAAATACACCAAAGCTCAGTTTTTGGTCAGGCGGACGCAGAAAGATCTTTCTTTTCTCAACACCACTTCCACGCCACCTTTGGAGCAGGCCATTCCCATTTTAGTGAAGCCTCTCATTGATGAGTCACTTCAGCCTTCGCCAACTGAGCTTCCCCCTGTGAAGTCTAGAAGCCAATCAAAAAGCATAGGGAAAGCGAGCACCTCTACTACGAGCAAAAGGAAACACCCTGACGCAGATGTATCTAATTTTGTTCCTACTGCTATCGCTTCTCCTCCTTCTTCTCCTGTGAGGACCCGGGCGGCAAAGAAGAAGAAACGAAATTGCACTGGCATGGCTGATTCCTCTATGGTGGATCAAGAGTCCGATACTGGCGATCTTGGGGTGGGGAAGACTTACCAAGTAGTAAAAGGGAGAGGTTACTCCTCACCGATCCTTGTTTCCCAAGGGGTGCGGGTCGCGTCTATTCCCATTGCATAAGGTACTATATCACGACATTCTTTACTTAGTGGAACTAGTTCTCTCAGAGTTTCTTTATCTCCCTCTCCTTCATTGGAAGAGGAACTAGATGATTATGGAAGCACCCCTTCCTATTACGACCATAGTTCTTCTTCGGGTGATATGGGCGGCCTGAGTTTTCATAGCGAAAGCACTACTGACACTTATTCTTTATTATCAGTCTCGAGAGAGGCTTCTAGTGATGATGAGGCATCCCATTCTCCTAGGGGAGTTAGCCCCATCCATCTCCCTTATGGCCAGACCACGCGCCCTGCTACTATAAGTGTTCCCCCTTTACTCATCTATTTTTTTTGCATATGATTTTCTTTCTTCCCCCTCATTATTTTTTTTATTTGTTAATGAAAGCATTCTCTCATATTTTGCAAGTCATTTCCATAGAGGCAAGCACTTCTCCTCTTCCCCAACTACGACTGACGCCCTTTCAGCGGGAGAGGAACTCCATGCTCATTTCTTCCCGAGGCCTTTTTAGAGAGGTTTGTTGTCTCCTTAATTCTTTTACCCTCTGATGTAATTTGTTAGTCTTTTAATTACATCTTGGTTGTGTACGCTGTCATTTCCCTGCAGCTTTCATCTGTGCATTTTACCGGCACCAGGACAACTTTTGTGGCTTCTCCTTCTCCTCAGGTACACCTCGCTATTCCCAAAACTTTCATTGGGCCATTTTCTCTTTACTTCTTCCTTTTATTTACCCATTTACAATGCGTAGAGGGTTGTGTCTTCCGGCATTGTCACCTCGTCTTCTCTTATTTCGGTGGTGGGCACTTCTGCAACTGAGCCCCTGGGCACCTCTTCATCTGAGGTATGTATTTTTACTTTGAATATTTGTTTCCTTTCAATAGGAGTCCTAATGGATTTTGGATTTTCTTCTCAGGGAGGGGCTCCTCCCTTACCTAGCGTTATTACCCCGGGATTATCCTCTTCGGGGAGGATTTTTATCCCTCGGGTCCGCGTATCTATGGACGATAGACCCTTGGTTCAGGTGATTTCTCCTGGCCCAATATTACTATGGCTTCAACCAGTGAGCCCACACTTCAGGTCAGGCCTTTTCGTTGAAGCATGTAATCTCTTTTTCCTCGATCATGAGATGAATAACATATTTTCATTCTTTGCAGGCTATCAGCACAACCCCTACTGCGCCGACCATCCTTTTCTTCTCTTCACCTTTGGATGGGGCTCAGGTACTCTCTTATTTTCTTAGTTATATACTTCTTCTCTATCCAGCCTATACTTATCGTAGCTCTCTTTTACCTTATTGCAGTTATCCCTTGGCGCTATTTCGAGTGTGGCTCCTGCTACTGTCTCTTCAGCAGCCCCTATACATGGGCCAGTTTGTCCTGTCATCGCGCCCCTTCAGGTAGCTATCTCTATGTTGCCTTTTGAGGAATTTCCCTTTCCCTCTTTTTATCATACATGAGGTATTTATCATACACGAGGTAAGTGATTTGTTACCTCTTTCCCTTTCTTGTCACTCGCAGCCTCGCCTACCCCTTGCATCCGCCATCGCTGAGGTTGTTCTTCCGAAAGTGCCTGATGTTGAGGTAGCTTCTTCAGAAGCACTGGCCGTTGAGACAGCCCCTTCAAAAGCATCAACCAGTGTTGCGTCCCCTGCTCATCCTTCTTTGACCGCTACGGAGGGCGTTATTCAGGTACCGTGTACAAGGGTATCTACTTCCATCATGTCATTCTTATGTCTTTATTATTTTTTTTAAATTGTGCAAGAATTCCTATCTTCACCTTTGTTGCATTGTCTCTAGGTGAGCGAGGTAGCTCCGATGACTACGGAGCCTGATGAAGTTTCTCTGATACTTGTGGAGTCAGAGAGTGAGATAGCTGCGAGAGAGGTATTAAACTTGCATACTCCCTCTTTTTACTATTTCCCTTCTTTTCTTCTTGCGTATACTATGCAAGCGTTCTCATTTCACCTTTGTCTTATTGTTTCCAGGTATATGAAAGTACTCCGCTGACTGTGGAGTCTGGCAGTGGAGCATCTGCGAGAGAGATATTAAGCTGGCATACTCCCTCTTTTTACTATTCCCCTTTTTTTCTTCTTGCGTATACTGTGCAAGCATTCTTATTTCACCCTTGTCTCATTGTTTCCAGGTGCATGAGAGTACTCCGATGCCTGTGGAGTCTGGCAGTGGGGAAACTACGAGAGAGGTATTAAACTAGCATACTCCCTCTTTTACTATTCCCCTCTTTTCTTCTTGCGTATGTTGTGCAAGAGTTCCCATTTCACCCTTGTCTCATTATTTCCAGGTGCATGAGAGTACTCCGATGACTGTGGGGTCTGGCCGTGGGGCAACTGCGAGAGAGGTATTAAACTAGAATAACCCCTCTTTTTACTATTCCCCACTTTTTCTTCTTGCGTATGCTGTGCAACCGTTCCCATTTCACCCTTGTCTCATTGTTTCCAGGTGCATGAGGGTACTCCAATGGTTGTGGAGACTGGTAGTGAGATTTATGTGGAGAGAGATCATAGTTCTGAGTTCACTCCTTTGGTCGGTGACGCTGATTCTGGCGGAGAGTCATCTTTCCTTCCTTCTGAGGCGGGGTCTCGCCACTCCGATGGCGATGATGAAGTAGAGGATGCTGTGACGATTGCGAATAGACTATGGCGTGAGGAGTTACCAGGACGATTCAGGGCACATGAGCGTCAGCTCTTGGATCTCATCTTAGAGTACCATCCCGAGACATTCACTTCTTAGTGTATACTTTAGATTGACAGTCTTACAGCCTTCAACCTGAGGGCTCTCGCCAGCTACGTTCATGAGTTCTTGGCTTGCTAAGATGACTTGCTCTTCCATTTTCCTATTCTTAGATGTTCTTCGTGACTTGCATCAGTTCTATCATTTTCATTTGGATTGGCTTGATGTCGGGGTTCGCCCCTTTCTGAGTGTTCCTTTCTGAAATATAGTGAGGTTTCACACTTCCCGACAGTCTAGAGTTGAGTAGCGGTAGGCTGAAGCTACGAGAATCTGAAATTAGATCGCCCTACTGTAGGTGAAGCTTGCTAGACTCGAGTCTAGCGATGAGGAGGATGAGGCTAAATTCATCAGGTTGGAGGAAGAGTTTCTGCGGGAGACTGGTCCGTCATACACCAGTGCCATCGCTCGTGATGATTTATTTTTTGTAGTTTCTAGCAGATAGGCTACTTCTTGCTTTGCAGTGCTCAGAATTCTATGTGTTCATCACTTATCATTCCTGGATGAGACACTTTGCATTTTCTGCACTTTTCTTTTCCCTTGTTTTCCCTTTATGCTGTGGGTGTTTGTTTGATATGACTTGCTCTAATTTCTGTGAGCATTTAGTCTACTGATGGTTGCCCCATATACTACGGGGTACTTGCATTAATATGAAAAGTTATGTGTATATACATATATTATATATATATATATTGAAAAAATGCACCTCTTGTAACTGTGAGGTATTTACACGTTACTATCTGGGATTGCCTCTCCTGTCTGTGGGGGCACTCCTGCGCATTACTACTTATAGTCATGAAGGCTAGGTTGGAAAGGGGGGGTGACCCATGTCCCCTTCCCGAAAGCCTGATTTTATTGAAACAACTATTTGAATTAGCTAGCCCCTAGTCTTTGGGGACCTTTCTTTATATTCTCTTTAAGAGTTTCACTATTCTTTGCAGTATTAAAGAGGAGTAATTTAATCTCCCCTCTATATTTTCTATTAATTTATGTCTGGGGGACTTTGTTCAGTATACTTTCTCTTAGGATGGACTTACCTCCCAAGTGTAGTGAGCAAAGTTCCTGATTTATGGTGTACTCTCTTCTAACTTAGTAGGGAGTGTATATATATTTATCTATATATATATATATATAGATGAGTAAGAAAAGCAAACGTCAACAATGATTAAAAGTGTTGCTATTCATTTCTTTACTTTTATGTGCTGTTTACAATGTAGTATTTCTCTAAAAGAATTTTCACAAAAAAAACTTTTCTGGTGTAGGAGCAATCCTTGAAATCCATTACAAACATGACAAACACAAAGAATTTGTTAGCTGTTACTAAGCATAATACCTCTTCAGCCACTTGCAGTTGATGGACTGGAGGCAATGACTCTCTAGTTCTGATATTTGGCAGTAGCCCGACTTCCTCACTCCTCTGACGACAAAAGGGCTTTCCCAGTTGGGTTTAAATTTTGATGCCGACATGCTACGGAGATGGTGAGTTGATGCTCGCAGGACCAGATCTCCCACTTGGAATTCTCTAGGCTTGACTAAGTTCTCATATGTCCTGGACAGTTGCTGAGTGTAGACCTTGAAATTCTCTCTCGCCTTGTCCCTATGCTCGTCCAGCGCCTCCAGCTGCACATGCCTTGGGTCTGGGATGAGCCCATTGCTAAGATAAATTCTGGCTGAAGGTACCGCCAGTTCCACTGGTAGGACAACTTCGGTCCCATATACTAGAGAGAAGGGAGTGAATCCTGTTGGCTTTCTTTTCGAAGTATGGTAGGCCCATAACACCATAAGCAATTTGTCATCCCATGCTCCCGGCATGTCCTCTAGCATTTTCTTCAAAATGTTTATCAGGGTCTTATTGGTAGCCTCTGCTTGGCCATTTCCCTTGGGGTAGGATATGGTTGAGCTATTATGCACAATCTTATACCTGTCTGTGGGGAGGGCCATATCCTTGCATACAAATTGTTTCCCATTATTCGTTAGGATCACTTTGGGTTACCAAACCTACATATGATATATTCCTTTATAAACTGGGTTACCACTTGGGCGGTGACTCTCCTTAAAGGAATGGCCTCCGCCCATTTGGTGTACAATTCTATATCCACAACGATAAAAGCCTTGCCGTGAGATGCCGGGGCGATCTTTCCCACCAGGTCGAACGCCCATGTGTGGAAGGGATAAGGAGCTTCCAAGCTTTGTAGACTGACGGAGGGAGCGTGCACCATGTTTCCATGCACTTGACATGCTCTACACTTCTTCACGTACCCAATGGAGTCAACCTCCATGGTTGGCCAGTAGTATCCTAGCGTCATCAGTTTATCATACAGCTTGGCGCCTCCCATGTGGGAAGGCTCATGAGCTTCTTTCAGCACCTTTTCCACCTCCTCTTTGGCTACGCACCTTAGCGCCTTCTCATTGTACCCCTTCCTATATAACTCTCCCTCGACCAAGTAGAAACGGGCTATCCTTTTTCTAAGGTAAATTTCATCTGCTCTCTCGGCGGGAAGCTCCCCATCTTTTAGATATGCTAGGTACGACTGTCTCCAATCTTCGAAGGCTTCCACAAAGTTAGCCTCCGTCGACTGGTCAAAATTAGCTTCGCACTTTAAACAACTTTGTTGTAAGCGGGCCGCTTCTATGCTCATAGCAGGCCAATAATACCCGCTTCGCTGCAGTCGTTTGTAAAGGGGAATATCCGTATCTCCACAGTGCTTCTGGTGCATCTCTATTAACCTTTCCTTGGCTTCTTGCTCCCCTATGCACCTTGCCAGAAATCCTCTAGGAATCTTGAAGTAGAGAGTTCCTTACAACACATGATAGTTGGCTAACTCTAATATTTTCATTATCCCTTCTCTGGTTTCAAGTTGCTTTTCCACCAGACGCGTCCAATCTTCTGTCTCGTCACTTGGGAATAAGGATTTTATAGTAGTGGGTACCGTTCTCTGCCTCACTGTGATGGTTGCTTCTAACTCCTCTATGTCCAACTTTTGTGCTATGGTGGCCAGCACGTCAGGGTGCCTGTTCATCGTTCGTGCCTGCCTCTCCACAGTTACTTCTAAGAACTGTCCCAGCAGCCTTTGGATGATGTGTCTGTACGGCGCTAAGTTAGCATATTTAAGGGAAAACTCTCCATTGACCTGCCTTACTACCAGATTGGAGTCCCCTCGTATACACAATACCCTGACCCCTCTTCTGAGTGCTTCCAATATCCCTAGAATGAGGGCTACATACTCGACTTCATTATTTGAGCATTTAAAATCTAACTTAAGGGAGAGGGTGATCTTCTCCTTCCCGTCTGACAGTATGACGCCGGCTCCACCTGTTCCTTGAGCACTGGAACCATCAAACTCCATAAACCAATTATTCACCTCCTCCGCCATGCATGCTTGAAAACTTTCTCCGGGTAGTTCTTCACTAGGTGGTTCAAAAACTCCACTTGGGAAATGGGCCAGCATATCTGCTACTGCTTGGCTTTTAATGGCTTTGGGAACTACTCATTTTAGATCATATTCTGACAAGATCAAAAACCACCTTGTTGCTCATCCCATGAGTATAATCCACGCGAGGAGGTACTTGATGGGATTCATTTGGTGACTATGTGAACTGTGAAGGCTAGAAGATAGTGTCTCAACTTCTGGGCCACAAATACCAGCGCCAAGCAGTGTCTCTCAACGCTGGTGTATCTTGATTCTGTTCCAGATATTACTCTTGACAGGTAGTAGACCGACTTTTCCACTCCTTCTTTCTCTTGCGCTAAGAGGGCCCCTATCGATCTCTCTGTAGAAGTAAGGTAGAGCAGCAGCAGCGCCCCGGCTTCGGTGGGAATCATCGTGGAAGGAGAGGCTAGGACTTCTTTAATCTTCCCGAATGCTTTCTCATGTCTCTCTCCCCAAACCCACTTGGCTTTGTCTTTTAGTAGAGGCGCGAACGGATGAGTTACTTCTGCCAGCACAGGTATAAACCTCTGCAGGTAGGATACCTTTCCCAGGAAGCTCTTAAGTTGCCTCTGACTCTTGGGCAGTGGCATCATCACAATGGCTTTCATCTTCTCTGTATCCACTTGCACCCCTTGCCTATTCACCACAAAACCTAAGAATTTCCCTGCAGTAACCCCAAAGGCACACTTCGAGGGGTTCATTCTCATATTATACCGACGACACCTTTCAAATACTTTCCTGAGATCTTGAATATGCTTTCTTTCTTTCTTAGACTTCACCACCAGATCATCCACATAGAATTCTAGTATATTATGAAATAGGTCATGAAAAATTTTCATCATTGTCCGCTTGTATGTGGCCCCGGCGTTCTTCAATCCGAAGGGCATGACTGTATAGTGAAAGTTCCCTAACGATGTGCGGAAGGTAGTCTTCTCCTTATCAGCAGGGTCCATTCTAATCTAGTTATAGCCAACATACCCGTCCATGAAGCTATACATCTCATGTCCCATGGTGGCGTCTACCAAGCTGTCTATGCTGGGTAGTAGGACTTCATCCTTAGGGCACGCCCTGTTCAAGTCACGAAAATCTACACAGATTCTGATTTGGCTCTTGTCTTTCTTCGCCACTAGCACTATGCTGGAGAGCCATATGGGGTGCTGAATAGGCTTGATGAACCCTACCGCTAACAACTTCTCCACCTCAGCTTTTATCTTCAAATCAAGGTCTGATTTGTATGTGCGTGTGACTTGCCTTACCGGAAGGGCATTGGGAAGGATGTTCAATCTATAAGAGCTCACTTCTGCGTCTATTCCTGGCATCTCCGTGTACTTCCAAGCAAATAAATCAGTGAACTCCTTAAGTATCCCGATGAGCTCCTCCGTCCTACACATGTGTTAGGATATAACATATCGTGCGACGAGATATTATATGATTTAAGGCAAGCGGGGACAAGGTGTACAACATCGGGAGAACTTAGGGATGTTTGCACAATTAGTTGAATAAGTGGGGCAATCTGAACAAAAAATGAATCGCAGTTAGTAAGGTATTAGAGTATACCTCTAATTTATAGTCATGAATTATATGTGTGGTTGATTTTTGGATGTATCTGTATAATTCATATGTGATGTTTGTGCGTGAGTACATGTGGTATAGGGTGTATGGACGCCCCAGTCATGGCGCACTATGGTAGGCATATGGTAGCCTTTTTTATTTATATCTCGTGGGATGTGGGTACAGAGTAATTGTGTATAAACCTATGATATTTGTGAGGGTTATGTTTCGACGTTATGCTTTAACGAATTTTGAGGACGAAATTCCTTTCTTAGGGAAGAAGAATGTAATACCTCATATTTTCACGGACTATAATTATTATTTATTAAGTGATTAATAAATTAATAAGTGGAATTAATTATTACTTATGTGTCTTAGTAAAAATAATTTAGCACAATTTAGATGGTAATTAAAAATGTGTACGCATATAATAACTAAGTGAATAAATTATTGATGCCTTGAGATATTATCGTGAGTTTTGGATAAATATAATTTATAATGGACTCTAGGATGACATGGATCTTCATTTATATGTTTTTATCGCTTTAAATTCGTCCCGGGAGGTAAGTATTCACTTAAGAGAAATTTTGGGCTATTCTGGATAGCATTCTGAGCTCATTTAAGGGCAGCAAAGTAGGATTTATGGAGACATATGGGACTAAAGACTTTAGTTATGATATAATCCACCCTATTCATGTTTTATATACATTTTTAATTAAACCTAGCAGCCACAAATTTTTGTGAGAAGTTAACAAGTTGAAAGAGGAGTAAAAAATGAAAAAGCAACGGAAATTTAAAAGGAGTTCTTCAATTTCCCATCAAAGGGAAATAATTTTCTTGCAATATCTTTAATATTGTGTTTATTGATTTATAAGCATGCTTTCTCAGATGATTTTGGTGTTTTTGATTATATAGGAGACTAATTCACATGATAATTTATCATTTGGGTTAATTAGGAATGATATGAATTTGTCTTGCATTTAGTAGTTGTAACTTGATGATTAAAGCATGAAATTTATGGCAAACCCTACCATTATCTCTATCCGTTTCTCTCTAGAAAACCCTACCATTAGGGTTTTCATGGAAAACCTTCATCCCATTCCCAACGTTGACCTAAACCTCCTGACATTAAAAATGTTTGAAGTCGTTCCTTTGCATCTGTGGTTGCTAATTCTTCATCCTCCTCACATGATCTTGATCTCAAACCTCCCTAAACTTTCAAAGGTGAACCTGCTGTGTTATTCTCAAATGAAGATATCATTACCCTTTCCAAACCTTTTACTCATGCTCTAGTAGGAAAATTTTCTCATGGCCGCCCCTCAATGGAAGCTATTAGATAAATATTCCAAACTTTCTCTCTCAAAACTGCAGTGAATGTTGAACTTCTTGATAATAAGCATGTCCTGATTAGATTGAACTCAAATGAAGACTATTCAAGAATGTGGTTGCGTGATACTTGGTATGTAGGCAGATTTCCTATGCGAATCCTCAAATGGACTCCTGATTTTCGTGCAGATATTGAAAGTAGCATCGCTCCAATCTGAATTTCATTCCCTCACCTCCCAATACATTTCTTCTCCAAATCATCTCTTTTTTCTATTCCTAATTGATAGGAAAACCTCTCAATCTAGATTCATCAACTGTGGATATCAATAGGTTTAGTGTGGCTCGCGTTTGTGTTGAAGTGGATCTCTTAAAAACATTACCCAAGAGAGTATGGATAAACTGTGGAAATACTGGCTTTTGGTAGGAGGTTCACTCGGAAAATAAACCTAAATATTATAGACATTGCTGCAAGAAGGGACACGAGGAGGACACCTGTATATTCCTTCTGTCAAAACATGAGGAAAAAATTATGAAGAAACCTGATATGGTTCCAAAGAAACTTTTGACAAGGCACGAAAAGGTTGACCCTACTATTCAACTTGCAGTCAAGGTTGTTGATCCAATTAAACAGGTAGATAAAGATGCTAATGAAGATTTTAACATAGATTCAGACAAGGAAGATGGCCAAATTATGGAATCTCGAGTAGAGATATCATCCAAGACAACTATTAAGGAAAATCGGGAATGGGGATAATAACAACCATCCTACACCCCCTCTCTCTCCTCTCTCTCCTATCCCACATGCGTGGAACCCTAACCTCATGGCGGCGCTGGTCACTAACACAGGTACGAAACCTCCCGATGGAACGAATGTTGATGCGAAATCTCATAACAGGTATGCAGTGAAAACTTTCGCTGACATCCTGTCTAATAAAACGGGTACAGAACCTCAACTCCCCATTCTTTCGGCTTCGCAATATAAAGGAGAGATAGCCATCTTCTTTTCCAATGATGACATTAGTGCCCTAGCTGCTCCTTTAAAATACGCGTTGATAGGTCAATTTCACCATGGGAGACCACCTCTTGAAACGATCAGGAAAACCTTTATGACTTTCTCACTCAAAACTGAATTTTCAGTTGGACTTTTGGATTCTAAACATGTTTTGATCCGTCTCAATAGCGAGGAATATTTTCATCGGATGTGGCTGCGAGACCTCTGGTACATACACAGGTTTCCCATGAGAGTTATTAAATGGTCCCCGGACTTCAAAGAAAATATGGATAGCCCTATAGTACCTGTATGGGTTAATCTTCCATACCTTCATGTTCATTTCTTTTCCAAGACCACTCTCTTTTCCATTGCTAAAGCGATTGGGAATCCCATTAAGCTTGATGAGGCTACAGGTTCTCTATCAAGACCTATCATGGATAGGGTTTGTGTCGAGGTTAATGTGATGAAGCATCTACCTAAGAGGATTTGGTTAGGGGCGAATGATTCAGGGTTTTGGCAGAAGATTTGTTACGAAAACATTCCACCTTACTGTCATATCTGTTCTAAACATGGCCATGACAGCTTAAGCTGTAATAAGAATGACGATCTATCTGACATGGTGGAGAAGGTAGATGTAATCCCACAAGTAGTTCAGCCGACGCTAAAACGTATTTGGAAGCCTATCCAGAATACTCAAGAAGATGTGGGACCTCTATCAAACAAGGCGCAAGATGTAACTATTTTACCCGGTTCTAAAGAAGCTGCCAAGAACTTAATAGAAGGTATCGCTACTAAGAAGAGCTTTGATATAGATTTATCCAATTCTTTTGAGATTTTAGATTTGGTAAAATCGGGGGTGGAAGAAGGAGAGATTCAACCGGGTAGTGTTATTAATGACATTAACCCTAGTTTGCATAAAGGAGTGGTGGAACCTACAAATGATTGGGATTATGATATGGCAAATGTTCCAAAACTCAGGAAAGTAATTATGGACCCCAATACAATGAAAAATCTATTCTTATCTCCTAGAGCTCCAAGAATTTCAACTGTCAGGCACCTTGCAGAAGAATGGCGACACCTATATGCTTCAAATTCAGAAACTCACCTGGTGGAAGATGTTACTGACGAGTGGGTATCCTTTTCTCAAGGAATTTCCAAAAAATTTCCTAGACTTGATAAGAAGTTACTGGTGGGAGAAAGAGTAGATGAAGAAGCTGATTTTACAGTGGTTAGAAAGAGAAGGCCAAGAAAGAATTATGCAGCAATAAATACTCCAAAAGTTCAAACACGTTCCGGTGGTAAGATTTCTAAGACTTTACTCTTTGTTGTTTCTCAATGATCCAAGGTCTATTTTGGAATATTAGAGGTGTGGGTAATGGTCCATCGGTTCGAAGACTTAAAAGGATAATTCGTATTCACTCGATATCCATTGTGGCTTTATTAGAGCCAAAAATTGAAGGAAATAAAATTGAAGAGGTGTGTAGGAAAATAAATTTTGAGGGTGGCTTGGCCAATAGAAACAATAAAATTTGGATCCTTTGGAAAAATAATTGGAAGGTAAATTTAGCTCATGACGGGGCTCAATCGCTTTCCCTTTGGTTTGCCAATAGTTTTTTTGCCAAGCCGATTCTTTTTACTGCAGTTTATGCGAAGTGTAATAGGATTGAAAGGATGTCTTTGTGGGATGATCTTGAATTTCTATCTAACCTGGGAGATAAGAACTGGGTAGTGGGAGGAGATTTTAATATAGTGGCCTCGAATGATGAAAAAATTGGAGGGAATAATATAAATTGGGAAGGGGTGATGCAATTTAACTTGTCTCTATTAAATGTAGGATTACAAGAAATTAAGTTCAAAGGCTCCCGGTTTACTTGGTGTAATAATCGCGAAGGTATTGCTCGGATTTGGGCTCGTCTTGATAGAGTGGTGGGTAATACAGAATGGATGAATGGAAATTTTATTAGTTCGGTGGAACATCTCAATAGAACTAAATCGGATCATAGCCCTCTTCTCCTCAAAATTAATGTCGAAAACAACACCAATCTCAAACCTTTCAAATTTCTGTCATTTTGGCATAAGAATGAAGAATTTCTGAAGGTGGTGGAGCAAGCATGGAATCATGATGTCAAGGGTAGACCATTAAATGTTTTTGCGGAGAAACTTAAAAGGGTTAAATCCTTTCTCAAAATATGGTCGAGAAGTAAATTCGGTGATATTTTTCAAACAGCTAGAAAGGCAGAAGATGATATGTTAGAGGTTGAGATGGAATTTGATGCAAACCCTTCTTTAGAAAACCGGATTAAATACCACAGAACTCAAGAGGATTATCTAACAGCTCTAAATAGAGAAGAGGAGTACTGGAAACAAAAGTCTAGAGCTAGATGGGCCAAAGAAGGGGACGCAAACTCGAAGTTTTTCCATGCAGTCACGAGGAAGAAAAGGGACAAGCTTAACATTTCCAGAATTCTGAATACCCAAGGGCAGTGGTTAACTGATGATCAAGAGGTCGAGCAGGAAATCATGACATCGTTCCAGCAACTTCTTAGGCTGGACGAAACAGTTGACAGCGGTAGGGATAATGGCAGCTCAGGGCTGCTTCAACACGCTGGAATGGCAGCTCCCACTAGTTCGTCTGGGCAGCCTCAGTACAATTCAGCTATTCCGAGGCAACAAGGGTATAGCAGGAGTAGAGCTAATAATATTAGGTCCGAAGATATCTGGGAATGCATTCCCAATTTGGTGCAACCAGAAGATAACGAGATGATCAGTAATATTCCGTCTTTGCAAGAAATACACGAGGCGATAGGTGACATGAACAAAGATGGGGCAGTAGGTCCAGATGGATTCAACGGTATTTTTTTTATCGTTTGCTGGGATATTATTAAATCTGATCTACACAAGGCTATAGGATCATTTTTTGTTGGAGTTGAATTACCAGTTAGTTGGACTTCAACGAACGTGGTATTAATCCCAAAAACTGACAATCCTAAATCTTGTGGTGATCTTCGGCCTATCAGCCTTTGTAACTTTTCGTCTAAAATTATTTCAAAAATTTTTGCGAAAAGATTTGGGCATATTTTACCTAATATTATATCTCCAGCTCAATCAGGTTTTATCAAAGGTCGCTCAATATTAGAAAATTTTCTTTTAGCTCAAGAGCTTATTTCATCCTTTAAAAAAAAGTGAGGGGATCAAATCTTATCATTAAGCTGGATATGTCGAAAGCGTACGATAGAATATCATGGTTGTTCATCATTAAAATGCTTAGAAGGTTTGGCTTCTCAGAAACAGTGATAGACTTAATTTGGAGATTGATCTCAAATTGTTGGTACTCCATAGTAGTTAACGGGAAGGCTTGTGGTTTCTTTAAATCAAAAAATGGGGTGAGACAAGGAGACCCTCTATCGCCGGCGCTATTCGTCTTAGCCTCGGAAGTTCTGAACCGTGGAATCCAACAAATGATGGATAGTGGAAAAATGAATCATTTTGCTCTAACCAGGGGTTGCCCAATTATCTCTTGTCTTTCTTTTGCAGATGACACTCTTATCTTTGTAAATAGTGACAGTCGTTCCCTAAAGAACTTCATGAAATTTTTGAAAGAGTATGAAAAGCATTCGGGTCAAGTGGTAAATTGCAACAAGACATCATTCTATCTGGCGGGTAATGAATCTCGTGGCATAAGGAAAAGAGTGGAAGAGGTCACAGGTTTTAATTGCAGAAAACTCCCAATCATTTATTTGGGGATTCCTTTATTTGCAGGCAGGAAAAAGAAATCATACTTCACCAATTTTATTGACAAGCTGGTTGGGAAGCTAAATTACTGGAATCATCAGAGTATATCTCAAGCGGGGAGGATTACTCTTATCAAATCAGTGGCAGAATCTATGCATCTTCATCTTCTAGCGTCAATTAATCCTCCAATAAATGTTCTCAATCACATCAACAGATTGTTAGGCCGATTTCTATGGGGTAAACAGGAAGACAAGACGAAATACCATTGGGTGAAATGGAAGGACATTTGCACAACAAAGGAAGAAGGAGGCCTGAATCTCAGATCAATGACTGATCTTGCTCTTGCTTATGCTCATAATTTATGGTGGAAATTTTTTAATTCCAACTATTTATGGTCCCGATTCATGCATGCCAAATACAAAAAACTGGAAGTTCAAAATTTCAGAGGTAATATTTCTGTATCTTCTCAGGTATGGAAGAGAATGCAAAATAATTCGGAGGAATTTTTTGAAAATTTTGAAATAAGTTCAGGAAAATGGCTCTTGCCAAAAGAAGGGGAATTTTCAATTAAATCAGCTTGGCACTTGGTGAGAGATAAGGGTTGTATTCAAAGATCCTTTTCTCTAATTTGGGATAAAAGGATTTCCTAAAAAATTTCAGTCTTCATGTGGCGGTTACTTCACAAAGGAATTGCAATTGATGAGAACATTAAAAGAATTCATATTCCTCTTGCCTCGAAATGCAGATGCTGTATAAAGGCTTGTGAAGAAGACAAAGATCATCTTTTCTGGGGGAGTCCTATCGCTCAAAATATTTGGCGTCGATTCTACAATATTATTGGTCTAAAGTTTAGCTCTTCAAACTTTAGTGGTAACCTAATGATTTGGTGGATTAATTCTAAAGGTGACAAGATTAGAGGAATTCTTTGTCGGACTATACCAGCCTACATTTGTTGGCATTTATGGTGCGCAAGAAACAAAAGCATGTATGAGGGTGTCCCAATGAAAGAGTCTTCTATACTTATTCTGATTTGTGGGGAGATTAAGATGGCGTTTAGGAATTTTCCTATTCTTGGCATAAAATCTAGATATTGTATGGATATTATAGAGGCTTTGTCTCTTATAGGAGCTCACATTGATCCATTTTTTATGTAAGCCACTGGTGGGGGGCTTTTCCCTACCCTTATCTCTAATAAATCAATTATCTTTCTCCAAAAAAAAAAAAAAAGAAAATCGGGAATGGATAGTAAAAAATAACAAGAATCATATCCCATCAGACCTGATTAAACACCAAAAATATGCCGAAGGAACTGATGTTGACATATCCCAGTCTAGTGAAAATACAAACATGACTCAAATCCAAGATATGGATCATGTAGAAGCTTTAGCTATGGAAAATATCTCCTTGCCTAGAGACAATTCAAATATGAATCAAATCCAAGATATGGATGATGAAGAAGCTTTAGCTGTGGAAAATATCTCCTTATCTCCTAGAGGTACTGATATCCCTAAAGTTGACAAGAACTCAGTCTCTAAATCCTTATATGCTACAGATACTGATGATGATGAAACCTATCAAACCCCATACTTTAAGGATCTCAAAATGTCCTCAAAGAAATTTGATGGTAAGTTGAGGATTTTAGTGATTCAGAATGCTGATAAAATGCCTATGGATGTAGCAGGTCAAGCTTCTAGTAAGCAGTTACAAGGGAGTAATCATGATCATATGTTCAGAAGAATCACCAGGTCCTCAAACAAAGGTAACAACCACTCTTCATCTTCTAAATCACAATGATCAATTTTATGGTTTGGAATGTTAGGGGGGCTGTAAAAAAATCATCTAATCGAAGACTGAAGCTGTTGTGCAAGATTCATAAAATGCCATTTATTGCTCTTCTTGAACCAAAGGTGGATCAGTCAAAAATCAACAGTTATATGATGAAATGGGGTTTTGAAGGCTGCTGTTACAATGTCAATGGCAAGATTTGGTTGTTCTGGAGATTTAATGTAAGTGTTCAGTGCCTGATAGATAATCCTTAACATCTTACAGTTAAAATAAGCCACCCTCAGGAGCAGCATAGCATAGTGATTACTATTGTGTATGCTAAATGTTCTAGAGATGAAAGATTGGATTTATGGGATCAATTGGCATACATTGCTTGTAATTTACAAAACTTCCCCCAATTGGTTATTGGAGACTTCAATATTGTTTTAGCTCAGCATGAAAAAATTGGGGGAAATGATATTGATCATATAGCTGTTGAAAGCTTTATCCAAGCTATAGAGGACTGTGGCCTGACTGACTTGTGTTATAATGGTACTAGATTTACATGGTGCAACAATAGAAAAGAGGAGGATATCATTATGTGCAGACTGGATAGATGCCTTGCTATTCAGAATTTCATTAATTTGTTTCCCCATCTAAAGTTCAACATTTGAACATCTCCACTTCAGATCATGCTCCTCTTCTTCTTATTGTTCTATCTCAATCTTCCATCCTGCCTAAGCCATTTAAATTTCAACACATGTGGTGTAATCATCACCAATTCCAAGAGTTAGTTAAGAATTCTTAGAATGATAACATTGATGCTATGGGAATGAATCATTTTGGCTTGAAGCTCAGATGACTTAAAGAGGTACTCAAAACATGGAATAAGGATATCTTCAAGGATGTTTTTCAAACAATCAAAGATTTAGAAGATGAAACTCTCCAGCTTGAGCTCAATTTCGAACTAGACTGTAGTGAATCTAATAGAGAAGCCCTGAACAAATATAGAGCCGAGTTAATGAAGGCTTGTGAAAATGAAGAGATCTATTGGAGATAAAAATCTTCTGCTAAATGGCTTAGAGCTGGTGATTCTAATACAAAGTTCTTTCATAATAGTGTCAGGGCCAAAACTCATAAACTCTTGATTTGGTCAATCAATGATGAAGAGGGCAATATCTTTAAAGACTTTGAAGAAATCAAGGCTCACATTGTCCAATTCTATGAAAACCAGCTCAAGGAAGACCCGTGCATTCCATTTTCTGATGTCAGTAATACCATACCTACCATCATAACTGCTGAATTAAATGAAAAATTAGAAGATTACACCAATGCAGAGGAGATTTTAGCAGCTATCAATGACCTAAATGAAGACTCTGCTCCTGGTCCTGATGGATTTGGGGGTTACTTCTATAAGGTCTGCTGGAATATAATTAAAAATGAACTAGTCCTTGCTATTAACTCCTTTTTTGTAGGTAATGTTCCTCCTCATAGCTGGAATAACACATCTGTCGTGCTCATTCCCAAGGTCAAATCCACAAAAACTTGTGGTGATCTAAGGCCCATTAGTCTTTGAAATTTCTCATTCAAAATCATCACAAAAATTTTATCCACAAGGCTAGCTAAAGTTCTCCCAATGCTTATATCTCAAAATCTGAGTGGATTCCTAAAGTGAAGGGCTATTCAAGACAATGTGCTTCTTGCCAAAGAGATGGTGCATAATCTTGAGAAAAGAATACATGGTGGAAATGTCATCTTTAAGTTGGACATGGAGAAGGCTTATGATAGGATCCACTGGGGTTTTTTAATTCAAGTTCTTCGTGCTTTTGGTTTCGGTGAAAGATGGATTGATTATATCTCAAGGATCATTTCCAACAACTAGTTTTCTTTAGTCATCAATGGTGGTCAGTGTGGCTACATTAAATCTTCCAGAGGACTTAGACAAGGGGATCCATTGTCCCCAAGTCTATTCATTATAGCAGCTGAGTATCTGAGTAGAGGTTTGAACAACTTAATGTCATCTGGAACTGTCAACCCTTATTATTTTCCTAGTGGCAGTCCGTTGATATCTCATATAGCTTTTGCAGATGATATTATTATTTTTTACAGAGGTGACAAGAAATCTCTCAAGAATATAGGTGATTGCATCCAACATTATTGCAATTTATCTGGTCAGAAAGTGAATACTTCCAAAAGTTCCTTTACTGTGGATTCTAAAAGTAAACCTTAATTGAAATCGAAAATTGCTTTTATTTCTGGCCTTAACCACAAGGAGTTTCCCCTTAAATACTTGGGGTTTCCTTTATTTAGAGTTAGGAACAAAATCAAATTTTATGACAGTCTTATTATTTCATTGAGGTCGAAAATAGCTGGATGTCAATCTAAATTCCTTTCAAGTGGTGGAAGACTTGCTCTTATCAAGCATGCTCGGTCTTTTATCCCCTCTTATCTTTTGTCTTCATTATCTCCCTCTAATGCTGTTATTCTTAAAGTTCATGCTATTCTCAATAAATTCTTCTGGGGAGGTTCTAGAGATCTTGGTTGGAAACACCAATGGAAGAATTGGGAGGCTCTTTGCAAAAGCAATGCTGGAGGAGGCCTTGACCTTCCCAATTTCAATTATATATCTAAAGCTTCATTCATGAAATTGTTTTGGAAGTTGAACACTGAAAAAGTCTCTCTGGGACATGTGCATGTCTAATAAATATATGAGACATGATGAGCGTTATTCTAATGATTCTCATACCTGGAAAAGCTTAATGAGGGTGAGAGATATGTGTCTTCTTCAAATGCAATGTATTGATGGGAAATGGCTATGTACTTCAGGTGAATTCTCATTCTCTTCTGCCTATGCCTCTTGCCTTGATAATCATCCTTCTTCCACTATTTATAGCATTATTTGGGATAATAATATTCCTAAAAAATTCTCTATTAATATGTGGAAAATTATCAACAAAAGCATTCCTTTAGATGATATCATTCAAGGCATTGGTATAAAATTATGCTCCAGATGTTGCCTTTGTACGAAAAATGTTGAAATAGTTTACCATTTATTCCTTCAATGCCCAAGTATCACTCGAGTTTGGAAGTTTTTCTCTAATCTCATGGGAATTGATATGAGCTCAATCTGTATCCCCCCTATGCTCTTAAGTTGGTGGATCAAAAGTGGCCCAAAGGATTATTCCATATTTCTTGGTAAATGCATCCCCATTATTGTGTGCTGGGAGATATGGAAATGCAGAAATAAAGTCTTTTTTGATAATTCTTCATTTGATGAAAAAGTTCTTATTTCTGAGTCCATTAACTTGATTTCTAGTATTTGCAAAGGGATTCATTTAGACATAGTATATTTTTCTTTGATAGTAGGATTCAATCAACTTTCTATCTCAACATCAAAAAATATATTAAATTGTCTATCCCTATCAAATGGATCTCCCCCTCCCCTCATAATTTCAAATTAAACATTGATGGGGCTTCTAAAGGAAATCCTGGAAGAAGTGGAATTGGTGGCATTTTAAGAAATCACAGAGGAGACATCATATTTACCTATGCTCAGCGTGAGGGGCATGCTTCTAATTCATTTGTGGAAATCAAAAGTCTCTGGATGGGGTCAAAAATTTTCTTGTAATACAACTTTGAGGAAGTAGTGATTGAATCAGACTCTTATTATGTGGTGAATCTGATAAATTGAAACTGGAAACCGGCTTGGAATATTCTTAAATGTGTGGAAGAAATCAAAGAGAATCTCATCAGTACCAAAAGTTCATTAGTTCACTACTTTAGGGAATCAAATATGGTTATAGATAGCCTTGCTAATTATGGGGTTAATATTCATTCATCTTCAATCTTCAACATTTTCTCGAACCTTCTAAAGATAACTCGAGGAGCTTACAAGATGGACAAGATGGGATGTTGCTACATTAGATCTTCTTTCAAATGATCTTTATTATCTCTTGTAATGGGACTTCTATAAAGCCCCACATTTATTTTTTATTAAGTTTCCATTTTCTCTCTTGTATCTAAGCTTGCTTAGTTGCCACTTGGAGAGGTTTTTTCTCCTCATTTTAATAATATCTATGGGGTCCAGTCCCTCTTTATAAAAAAAAAATAAGAATGTATATATGAAACATAATAAATGTTTTAGAATGAAAATTAATTATTACAAATTATTTCCATGTTAATATGAGGTTTAGGACTGGAATTGATGATGAATAAACCCTAAGTTGATTTGCAGACGAGTTAAGTTAAAAAGCTGGAATCTTTATGTTTTAATCTTGAATTTGATGTTCTTGAACCCATATGATGGTGTAAAAAGGGTTGGAAACATGTTCCCATACTTATATTTAGTTATGGTATCAATGGGGTACTATTTTTAGAGATTGGTTTAGGCATTAATGGAGATTTTGGAGACCTCATCCTTGTCCTTAGGTCGTCTTGGTTTTTACCCACAAATGAATCGATTCATTTGAGTGGAGAATAGATTCAGATCATAAATTGTGGATGTTTTCGTTACAAATGTGTGGATACTAGTTTTGTATTTTTTCGATCTTTTTAATTAGTAATGAATTTACTACGGAAGGGTGCGCGAGATCGAAATCTTTAGTTGGTGATTTTGAGATGGACTTTACTATAGGCACAATGATGTTTAGAATAATTATAAAACCTTTTGGATGTATTCCCTTTGTTAGTATGGATTCTTATTTGATATAATTGGGGTTTACAAAGCTTAGAAGTCGTTAATGGAGATTGGGTAGGATGATCACATTTTAATTATAGGCAACTCTAGGCTTACTGTTTGTCCTGAATTGATTCGACCTCTTGAGCAAATCTATTCGATCCAGGGTGAGGGGAATTGATTCAGTCTCTGGAGTTAGGTCGGGTCAGACCATTGAAAATGTTCATGGGATTTTTACGAAGTCATCCGAGTATGTGGGAGGTTATCCAAGTGAGTGATGGTTGGAAATTGGGAAGTTAAGTTTATTAGTGTGTAAATCACAAGGCAAAGTATGCAATTTTAATTAAGGTAGAAGAATGGTTAGGACTTTAATAATTTGTATTATTCGACGTTGAGGATTGGATTAGACCATGTGGACACGCATGAGAGAGATATCCTATAGTTGTGGGTATGCATTGTGCTTAGTCAGGCCTTGAGAGATTATAGGCAGTAAAATTTATTTAGTAATTAAATGAAGAAATATATATACACGTTACAAGAGGTTATTTATTAATATAGAGATATATGTAGTCATAGTTTAGAGATGCAATAAACTAGGTGTTGAATCTGATAAGGATTAGAGTTGATGCTCCTAAGAATGTAAGAATAATTCAATGTTTAAGGATTAATTGATTTGTGATACGCTTGAGTATATGTGCGGTATGCTATTTGGTTATATTTATTTAGCATGGTTGTAGAGACTGTAAACTTAATTTTAAATAAGGATCCAATGGCACGGGGATGTAAATGGTTGGTAATGCCTGAGTGTACACGTTATCCTATGGTTTGATATATATATATATATATAATGTTATTGCTTAGACATACACGTACTAATGTTTAATATATCGGTTGGGAGTTGTGTTCGACATCGGACTATGTACCACACATTGACTGAGATGTGTTGATGTAGTGAAGGTCATTATTATATATCATACGTTCAGGGTCACCGCTTCGTGATGAGAGAAGTAGGATGGAAGGATCCATTTTCTTAGTCAGGGTATGGATGATAGGATGGTGTACTACATATTGATCACCCCACTTATGTGTGTTTTATTTAAGTCTGTCAAGTGAGGATCTCCTCTGAACTTGACGATAAAGTCACGTGATGGACACCGAGGGTAGATGCCTTGGTGTTCTCTCTCTCTCTCTCTCTCTCTATATATATATATATATATATATATATATATATATATATATATATATAATAAATTAGGAAACTTATGTATGTCATATGATGCAAAGATGACATCACAAAGATGAATTTCTTTTGTCCTTCCTATTTTATCCTTCCAAATTTTGTTTTCCCCCTCTTTTTTCACTTATCAAATTGATACTACAATTCAAAATTGAGGGTAATTTGGTCAAAATGACTTCATGAATTTAACCACTCTCTCTCATTTCTCACACAAACATCTCTTTCTCCGCTTCTCACCCGTTCTCTAATCAGCAACCCCAAAAACCCTACCTCAATCCCCAACCCTTTTCCCCCACTACATCAGTCGTCGCCGCACCTGCATCCACATCGCCGCACCTGCCTCCACGTCGCCGCTCCTCTCTCTCTCTTCAACTTATCTTAGGTTTCCTTGCTTATCCGGTGGCTTCTCTCAGATTATTTTTTTGTTCTTCTTTGTTTATATGAATTTGAAACTAAATTTTTTTCTTCTTTATTATGATTTTAGGAATCAATATATGAATTTGAAGCTAATTTATGTTGTTCTACTACTATTGTTTTAGGCAACCTTCTTCATCTACATCTCAATCGTTTTAGCCCTAAATTTTTTCATTTAGTGTTGTTTCATATTGTGTTAAATCGTTGGATTTCATATCCATCTAAGTTTAAGTGTTGTTTGTATTTGTGTTGTTGAGTTGATATAATCCCCTACTTTAACTAACCTTTTTCATCTACATCTCAATGTTAATTTAGGTTTACATGTTGATTTAATCCATTGTTCTTTAAAATATTGGTGTTGGAAATGTTCAATTCATTGAATCACTTGAAAATGTTGTCGAAAATAGTTTAATTGTTTAATCTCTTAATCAGTTGGCTAATCAGTTGAAAATAGTTTAATCGGTTTAATCGTTGAATTAGTTGAAAATCATTTAATTAGTTTGAGAAAGTGCATTTATGTTCCATGATTTGTTACTATTGAGAATGTACTTTCAAAACGTTTACATTGATATACAATATTCAGGGTATTTGATATAAAATATAAAAAGTCTTGATCTATATGGAAAGGAAAAAAAGTTAACTGCTGAGATGGACATTAATTATTTTGGAGATAAATTTTTATTTCATACTTTCTCATCTTTATCATAATTAATCTTGCTTCCACTACGTGTTTATCTCTTTTGGTTCGGTTGTCATGCTTTAGCTTTATTTTGTTTGTGTTGCATATTCTATAGGTGGGGTTATGCACAAGGCCTAATTTGTGTTATGAACATGATTTATGGAAGACTCCCTTTTGTTTGCATTAAAAATCATGATATATTCATTTACTTTTAACGTGATGTAACGAAATTATGTTTGAGCCTTTTAGGGTAATTGATTTATGGTTATTCATTTACTTTTAACATAAAAATCATGATCTATTTATGCAAGGCTTTTCTGTAATGAAATCATGTTTGAGTCTAAGTCCCTAATATAGTTTTGGTGAAGTTTACGAACTGAGAAACTTATTAATTATGTCTATTATTTGTCAAATCTTACAGAAAACTAAGAGGGAGAGAGATAATGGCGAGAGGTGGGAAGAATAATGGGAAGACAGTTGCAGCAGCACCTATTCCAGAAGAAGATGAGCAAAAAAAACATAAAATAATTGCAATTTCTAAAAACATGCTCTTCGATGCTCCCGCAAAGTCCTGCTCAGTTTCTATCACCCTGTCCAAGATTTTGGCTAAAAGAGATAATTCAGAATGCTGCATAGTCCCTTATTTCGTTATTTTTTATTTGAATAGAGGTGTGTATCTCAACTACCGATTTTCATTTATACTTTGATGGTTTTGAATTTGTTTTTTCTTTATTGGTATATTATGTTAGGGTTATTATGGTGGCTTGAGATTATCCTGTAATAAATATTCAACTTAAACGAAAATGGTTCATTTCATATAGATCTAATAAATTTTGTTAAGTTGAATGTTTTAGTTTCAACATTCAATCATAGCTGATCCTTGTGGGAGAGAGAGTGTTGGTGGTTGGGTGGTCGATGTCATTTAGATGCTTTGTATTTGTTGGGTGGGCATGGACTGGTGGTTTTAAGATTTCTTTTATCTCTTCTATTATTTATATATCTTCATTTTCTTCAGTTTGTTTCAGTTGAGGTTTCACTGTCCTCCCATACTTGATGTGTATTGAAATTTTTATAGTTTGAGTTTTAAATATTATCAATTTTTATTTGCTCTTTTTTATCTTTTTTTATTGTATTTAAAGGATAACTCCAAATATTTTTCTTTGTAATAATTAAGGGGGAAGGAAAACTGTGAAAAATTCGTTAATTTCGTTTTGTATTCATTAAACCGCCCATTTTTATTTCAAACATTGGGTTTTATTGAGTTGATTTTTACTTTCATGAATTGTTATCTACTTTCACTTTCATATATGGTTATTTATTGAGTTTGTATATGTCAATTTTCATGAGAATATTGCTACTTGATTTGTTTGTCTATTGCGTTAGGAAATTTGAAGACCCATTATTCGAAAAATTGTACAAGTAAGATTTGAATGTAAACACCCCCTCTTTATCCCCCCTCTATCTGCATCATCAACATATCGTTTGTTAAGTCTCAGAGGTCTAAAGAGAGAGGGTAAGATGGACTACCATGCCAAGATTCATATGATTAATCAAATACTGCTTTGTTGTTCGATTTACCAGTAAGGATATTGTTGCATAGGTCGTATCTGCTAGCATTACTGGTGATATGGTTCTTGCAGCTACGTATGATCATGAACTACCTCATTATGGTCTTAAAGTGGGTCTTACAAATTATGCTGCAGGTATGTGTTATCCTAATCTCATTGGACCAGTTGATCTTTTGTATTTCTACATGTCCCCAAATCCGAGTATTATGTTGATGCAACATTCTTTTACATATTTATTCTATTATTGCTTTCTAAGCTAATCAACCACACATCATTAATCTTCACTTTTGGGCTAAACTCTTGGAATTCATAGTATTATTTGTTGAATGTTTACATCAGGTTTTATAGATGGATAAATACTAAACCTCTTTATTATGAAATTATCTTATTATACTGGACTTCTCTTGGAATGCTTGAGATGGACGATGAGGATCGGGGAAATGTTGACTTAACCACTATAAATTATGGTCTATTGAAGCATTTAAATTCTAATATTGTTTCAGAAAAATAATGCAAAATTTATCATCAATTTATGTAGGTAATGCGTGAGGATTTCTTATGGAGCCTGCATAAAGCAGGAGGCCTTAATATGACCACCACTGGAAATCATGTATTTGGTGCACTCAAGGTATCACTTTATCCATTCTGATAATGTTTGTTAATATAAAAGAACATGTTTACTTTAACTTTCTATCATTGACATGTTAACACATGTTCTGCCCTCCATTTCTTTTCTTTGTAATGTGTTGGTAGGTTTCTTTGTTAGTAGGGATTCTCTTATACTTAGATTTTCTTTTCACTATGAAGTTTCCACAACTTTCCATAGTGTATAGTTGTCCGTTGCTATAATGATTTTCTTTTTAGTACTAATTTAAACATCTTATCTCACTAATTTACTTAAAGCAGTATTTAATCTGATCTGTTCCATTCCCTCTTTATTCTCAGCAAGAGCATCTCAAGCTTTTTTAGCTGAAAATGACTAAGTTGAGAACATCAATAATCTTCAGGTCTAAAAAATTATCAAGCACTTGATGAGAGAGCAATAATAGCAGAAGATATTCAAATTTAACAATCTATACAGAGTAACATGGGGCATCGTCTTACCCGCTGCAAGAAATAACTAGCAACACTAGGTAGCATTTCCAGTTAACTTCCCTGGCTCTATGTCGACTGGATAGCCTCATCACTCCATAATTCCTCAACTAATGGTTCTTATTCACGAGTAGCATCCAGGAATATTCCTTCCTAATTACTTGAGACCATGATTTTGATAAGCCATCCGGAGAATGCTTTGAGTCTTGGTTTTAACTGCCAAATAGCTAAATCTAATTTCCAATTTCGGTTTTATTATTTCCTTCATTGCAGTATGTTTGCGATTTTGGGAAAACTAATAAGCAATATAAGAAGTCATTCTTGATGTTTGATACTAGGATTATGCCGACGAGTGAAGTCCATGGGATGTACGTATGGGGGGTTGAACCACACACGCATGTGAGGCTGCCCCGGGAAAAGGCGCTAGGGCAACTTTGGTATTGAATACAAGTTTGTTGCAGTTTAGTTCTGTCTAGATCCAATTTCTATTTTTAGTTGTCTGCGATAAAATCACAACCCCTAAAAAACTTGATATATTTAGGAGAGCATATTTTAGTTTTAGTTATTGCCTTACTACCTATTGTGAATTTTTAGTTTGAGTCAACATTAATATTGAATGATTTTGAGTTTTTAGTCTTTCAACCTGTTGTGAATTTTTAGTTTTAGTTTTGGTTTGAGTTAGCATTAATGAAGAATGACTTTGAGTTTGTCTTTCTACATGTTGTTAATTTTTTATGATATACAGTCTTCCATGGATATGTTTTCGTGAGGTTTACTCATTTATCTTGATTTTTTTGTGGATGCAGGGTGCAATTCAAGGACTTACAAGTGTTGGATAATTCAAGACATGGAGAGGCATACGCCACACTATGATATGTGTAACTTTTTCCACATGAAGTTTCAGATAAGCAGGAGACATAATGGGGATGAGGGGGACATAACACGGACATGCAAAGGAACACGATAAGGACATGCACTGGACATGGGGATCAGGAAGGGTCAAATGCATACGAAGTGACTTAGATGATTATCACTGAACTTCCTTAGTCCTAGAAAGAATTCCCTTCAACGTTTGCACAAAGTTTTAATCTGAGAAATTTGTTACTATTCTAAGTAATCTCTTTTCATGCTTTCCATGCTCATCACTGCGGAATGGTATTAGATCTATTGAAGGGAACTATCTGTAACAACTTGGAAGCTAGAGTAATTGAGCTTGCGATTAGAAAAGTTAAGATTTTACAGGTATAAGTTAAAAAAAATTTAAATTTATTGCTCACTTGCCATTTAATTTATTGCACCTTAAAAGGTGTGATCATAGTTGTATTTATTTCTATTTTACAGTTTACAACTGAAGTCTCCTATTCTATGTTTGGATGCATATGCTCTTAGAGATTAATGAAAGATATATCAATTAAAAGGTCAAAATGTATGAGTATACTGCTATGGCAAATCTTGAATGGTAAGTCCTAATATAAGGTATACTTGATTTTATGGTTCAATGTAAGCCATTTTCTATATTAATTTAAGGTTAATTTCTTACTGGTTTATTTACGTATGCTTAAGGTATTTGTCCTTTTCTATTAGAAAACCTCCCCAAATTCTATACATGCATTCGGTCATATTTTAACACCTAAAATTCCATGAAGTTTGTTGTCCAAATTCTCCCCAAATTTTATTTTTGTGGCAGATCTGACTACACATTAAAAGGTCTGCTTAATGTGATATGAATATTTTTTTGAAAAATTACTGAAAATATTTATCATGTATTTCTATGAAAAGTATGCATGTAGAGTCTTTTATTGGTGTTTCTAGAGTTGGTTTTGACCATGTTTGAGTGTGATTGTGTGCTTCATCAATTCCATTGTGTACTTTTTTTTTAAAATTATTCTTATAACTCATTGTTGGTTATAAGATCTTATAAAAAGAAATGGTATAATGTCGTAGTGCTTGATATGTGTTTGATAGTAATATCATTGTGTGTTTATTTGGGAAATTAATAGTATTATAATTCTGTATCTTTAGCAATCTAACTCTGGTTCATATTTAGGTGTTGTAGGCACGGTTGTTAATGTACTTATCTTCGCACCAATTATTCATAAAGATAAGGTTGACAAGTTATTCACATTTTAGTATATTTCAAATTTTCGTTGATGGATTAGAACTTTAATTTATATTAAAAATGATATGTTCTTAATTAACTGCAATTAGTTAAATTGTTCAAATAAGCACTTATAATAGACTTGATTTTTTCTATTAATTCCCAAGTCTTTTTAAGACAGATTGCGGGATTTGATTTTTAAATGGCATCAATTAAAACACCTGACCAATTTCTCTGAAATTTAATTTTGAATAGTCCTTTTTAAGTATGTTTTTACAACTGAGATTGTGGGATTTTTTTTTCCGTGAGTAGAAGGCTTATGTTCTTCATTAGTGATCACGTGATCCATGTGCCTGAGTTCTTCATAGAGATTGAAAATGATATTATCAGGTCAATTAATCAAGTCTTTTAATGACTGAGATTGCGAGATTTGATTATCAATGGCATTGATTACACCATGAGATGAATTTCTCATAAATTAGGTTTCCAAGAGTCCTTTTAGGCTATGTTCTTACGACTGAGATTTCGGGATTTATTTTTTCTATGAAAGTAGGCCAATCTCATAGGGGAAAATGTCATTCCTCTTAGATTTATTCCTGACTAGTTGTTGTTTGCAACATTGAACACCATGCCAGCAATCGTGGCGTCTTGGCTAGAGCTTTCGCTGACTACGCTGTTATTATTAGTGACACCCATACAATGGAACCTCAAGATGCTGCTATAGGATGTCGTCTCTATCCATAAGCTATTGATGCTACTACAAAACCATACAATGTCGTCTCTGTCCGCAAGCTACTGCTACAAGATGGTTTTATTTTTTATAGCCTATCATATATATCCATGTATCTCCAATCCTGCCTCGAGACTGAAATCACCGTGGAAGCACTAATGTTTTCAGGTAATATGATATCTAATCCTCTCTCTATTTTTTTTTAATTTTCTCACTTTCACACTAACAGGTACTGGACGTATACAATGTTGTGTTTTTAATTAAGTTTTAACTCACAAACTATTTTTCACACTGATTATGGACATATATAATGTTGTTTTTTATTATACTGATTATGAAAGTATACAATAGCCCATCATGTATTTCAAGTATACTCTATTTGTCATTCAGGTGGTTTTAATCTTGGAGAAAACTCTGTTCAAATCCAGTGTTGATTTACACTGCTTGGAAGCTTGGCTTGATGATGCATCCTCACTCTCCAGCTCCTCTCACCGTCGATCAATATATATATATTATTATTTTAGCTATTCTATTTAGCGGCATTTAAATTGTAGTGCTGTGCATAAATGTACATGTTAGTTGGTGAGAAAATAGTAAAAAAAAATATCCTATAATTCAACTCATTTTTTATTTTCAAAGCATGACATGACACTAATTTATTAAAGGAGTTTTTGCCATATCATGTAGTAATTATTACCATTTAATAATTGGCGCAGTTACTAATTAAGTTTGTAATTAGTGCAATTAGTTTCGGGACATAATTTTTGTCTTTGTGCAGGTTTTGAACCTCGAGCTAATTTGAAGTACTTTATGCACAAAGAGGGCACATAAGGTAAATCAAAAAATTATTAAGACAAAGCATTTATAAGTTGTTTTGTTACTTACTTCATTGTTGTTTAATGGTTAAACCGAAGATCATCGAATGTCAAGTTGCTAACTATTTCAGTTTATATAATGATTAGTCATTACCTGGTTTTACTTTTATCTTATGTGTTAAGAATCACCCATGTCTAATGATTTTAAATTTGTAGGTAAATGAGAAGAACATAATTCAAGATTAGGTATGGTTGAATGTGTGTTAAGAATCATCCATGGCTGCGATCTGCTACTGGTGAGTTCAAGTCATGTGAACCCTAATTTGTTGACAACTGGGGATTATCATTGTGCTGGTAAACATGAAGACAATGTTCCACAGTTTGATGATTGACAAAGAGGGTCATCTGCTAATGTAGGGACTCAAGAATTTTGTTCATAGTTTCCTGTCAAGGTTAATCATATGGACATGTAACGAGGTTTCTCGCCTGAGGATTTTGTGCAATGTGCGCATTCAATGCGGATTAATTTTGTTGAGTTTGTTATGGCAGTGCAATTGTGGCACTAGATAGTTACAGACAATTATATGAATCCAAACCCGTTAGGGCAAGTAAGACAGCAGTGAGGCCATGATTTGCTCTCTCGGGTGTTTTTAACTAATTATCAGATTGCGGGGTCCATCCATCAAAAGAAGGAATATGGTGCTTACATGCTTGAGCTTTTGTATACGTGGTTTTAGTAAATCGAATCACAAATGAGGTTTTGTATGCGTTGTTATAGTAAAATAAATTACACGCATGTTTGAATGTTTGGTCATCTTCGCCATTTTACGGTGTTCGACTGTAAGGAGTTGGTTTCTTTTAGGTTTTACCTGTTTTGGGTTATATGTTAACTTTTGTCTATAATTATGTTAAAAAATAGATATATTAAATATAATTATTTGAATTGGTTTGAGAAGTATAGAAGTAACAACATCATACCACATGACATGTCGTGACCAAAAGTGCGATCACTCAAATGACAATTTTCATCGTGCCGGTTCCTTTTATTTACAATTCATTATATGCTGATTAGTTATAAGTGTGTATATGTTAAATTGAGTGGTCACATTGATGATCACAATCTTCCTCATTTAGTCTTGGATGTGTGCAAACGTTGGTTTAATTTTATGATTGGGTGAGGGTTGTTTGTTGGTTTGTTTCTGGTGCTGTTGTGCTACAAGTAGAAGTACGAATATTGAGGGTAAATTTATCATCGTGCCTTCAGGCATGGGCATAACCTAGTATATATATATATATATATATATATATATATATATATATATATATATATATATATATATATATTACATAAGAATTTATGTAGTCTAGTGATAGACTTTGATAATGAACCTTATGGAATATTAGGTACTTTATGTGGTTTACTTGTATGACCCTTGTGAGTGACATTGCAGGGATATGTATTTGGCCTGCATTTTACATGTGTGGCTAGTTATATTCCTTTGTCCAAGGTATGTAGTTATTACCTATCCCTTATGATAATTGGGTAATAATTAATTTAAGTAAAAGTTATTTAAAAAGGCAGAGCATTGCGTTTATGAGGTTAAATACGTCAATAAAAATATATTCGTGGATCTTTGGGTGATATTCTATTTATGTTATTGGTAGCGTTCCATGGTAGTCGTTCGTTGTGTGATAATGTTTAATTGTATATAGATAAAGACTTTTAGAATAGTTATGCCTTGGGTTAGGACATGCACATAATATTACACTTAGGTGAGAGGTGGGAGACTCATTGCATGTGAGAGCCGATGGGGTGCATGTATTGCGAATTGACTACATCATTATTTACCAGTATTGATATTTAATTCTTGCAATTTTAAGGAGCAAGCCCAAATTATAAATCTTTCCTCCCCAGGTATTATTATTTTATAAATAGGCTAACAAGACAGAGAAATTAGACTTGTGGTTATGGCGATCCATCTTTGGATTCTTAGAGTTGAAGTCATTGGTTTGTTATAGCTGTCAGTATATTCAGAGATGCGTGTAAGGGTTACCTTTTAGTTGGGATTTTTTAGTTAGAGGAAGTTCATTTGTACTCTTTTATTCAATTGAACAATTGTAATCAGTGGTTTTTATTTAGTGGATTCAGTTTTCACAGTTTAGTATTAATTTTCATCATCTCTTATTGAATACTTTATTGTGTTGGTTTTAATTTACTATATTTTTTAGTTTATGTTGAGGCTGATAATAATATAAATTGTTTTGACATCCCCGGCATTTCATGTGCGGCCTGATTATCGAGGCGTGAAAAATTGAGGATTCTCACAATATGTTGATGCATCACATGAGGGTAACAAATCATATTACATATTCAATTATTTACTATCCTTTTTCCTAAAATAGTCACGTATAATTGGGGATGCATACTCCACTCCTAAATATAAAATTTTATGAAAAATATGAGAAGAAGGGGCATCACGTTGAGATACACTTTGTTCATGAAAAATTAGAGAATCGTCATAATAACTAGAAGTATCACTAAAATGGGATGACAGATACTCAAATAGATTTTCCCACATATAAGATAAAGTAGCATTTACCTCAATTAAGTTAGAAGAAAATTCTTGAGAAAAATCAAAATCGAAATTATCAGAAGTATTACTTGTGTCAATATTGTCATTTTTTTCTCCTCGAAAAATTGATTATCCCCATTTAATTGATTATTATTTTTAAAAATAACATCATTATACCGTTTATTTACCTCTTCCCAATTAATACACATTGATGGATAAATAGAGAAGAAAAAAGATTTGGAATCTCGTCCATACCTTCTTCAATTTCTTTAAAAATGACTAATCACCCATCTGACTCAAATTGAAATATGTAGTCATTTGAATTGTTAGTATTTTGTAGCCACACATCTAAAGAATCAATAGAGGAATACGAAAATGATAATGGGGTAATAATATAAGGATCACCCATTGTAGTTTACTACTCACGAATACATATAAATTTTTTTAAAAAAAATTTAGAATGCAAAAGCAATTAAAATTGACTCAAAACAATGTCCACCAACACAAAGCAATTTGATTTATCTAATTCAGGTAAGAGAAAATTCAAATTTAAAATCTTTTTTTTTCGAGATTATTCAATGACAACAAGTGAAGGGCCAAGGATTTTAATATAATCTCAAATAAAAATATAATTTCCTTTTAAATAGATGCGGAAGCGTTGAGATGGTTTTAACTATCAAATATACCAACAAGTTTTAATATCTTAAGAAACAAATTAAAACAAAATTCAAATCCTAGAATTTGCCTAAGTCATAATTAACAATTATCCAAAGTTAGGCGAAACCGAATTAATGCAAGTGACTAGAATTACACAATTTTACCCAATATTAAATTAAAGTCCAATTTTAATATAGTGTGAGAATTAAACCGAATTTTATCTTGAATTAAACCTAAAGCATGCGTTCTAAATTTTGTGCAAGATAAAAATAAACAATGTCACACTACACCGCGATGTACGAGGAAAAACTCACTAACGGGAAAAAACCTCGGGACGGCCCTAGCCTCAAATCCACTAAAAACGGTATTACAAAATACAAGACAAAAGACTTACTTCCTAAACTCGAACCCTCTCAAGCCGTGATGCTTCTTCTTGTATCGACCTCCAATTAGCGGATAACCAACGGAGCTCCACCGTGGTCTCGGAATTCACCGATGGGACTTTATATGGTCACCGTCACCCAAGCATGGAGCCTTTCTCCTTGTGGGTAGAATCTCAACAAAAGTCTTCTTTGTGATGGGGTGTAGAAGCAAACCCGAAACGTCTCTTGAATTCGGTAGAGGAAACTGGTGCCAAAAACTCAAAGCAATTGATATAAATATAGAAACTTGGATAAACAATTATTGGGTGTAAACTAGAGTGTGTATGAATTTTTCATTGAAAATTAACACTCAAAACTTGAACATTTTCCTAAACTAATTTTGCTCTCAAACTCACTTTTGGAGATAAACAAATGTTGGAAAAGTTGTCTTGGAAAATGTGTTTCCCGCACCTCATAATGTATGAAAAAAGTTGGTTGAAAACCAAGTGGAGGAGTGGGGAAAAACTCCAAAAAAACTGCCAAATAATTGTTCCCGCTGGAATCTCGTTCGAACGAGACTTCTAACGAGTGACCAGCCTGGGCTCGTTAGAAGTTCGTTAGATACCTCGTTAGAACGAGCATTCGTTCGAACGACATATCGAACGACTGACCAGTTAGGGTTGTTGGCAAAACTCGTTCGAACGAACCTGGTTCGAATGACAAAACTCGTTCGAACGAAATCTGGTTCGAACGAAAAAACTCATTCGAACGACATTTCTAACGAACGACCAGAAAGATTGAAAAATTCGATTTTGGCCCAGAAACTTTTATATACTTATTTTAAAGTTCTTAATTGATTCTTTCTGAAAATAAAATGCAGTTTTTTATTTTACTAACACCCAATACATATTGTTCCAAGCTCCTATATACATATAATTACATTCATACCTTGGGAGCATGTAACCTTAGTTGATGACATAGAAACGAGGCACGCAAATCGGCATTTTGATGAAGCTTTAAATTCTTTGCCGCTACGTCTTCAACATACACTTCATAGGCTTGAGAATATTACAATAAATACTATCCTATGAATAAATGTTTTTGTCCGTAATTGAGCCAAAACTATATATGGACTCAATTGGAAATTTGTGTCCTTACAAATCTCCCCCTTTGGCTATTCCGGGACAAAAACCAAACAAAAATCCTAAAGGGCCGTCAAGCTCTACTAGACTCAAAACATAACCTGCCCAATCTTGGCTCAACCCAAGGATCAAACGCTTTGCCATAAAAAGATGCCGCTTTAGAATAATTCCTGCACACTTAAGCAAACTCATCAAATGCATAGGGAATATCAAGATATTAAATACAATTAATTAAATACTCCCCCTAAATTAATTCTCCCTTTTAAACACATGACATACTTAGAAAGACATCTCCCCCTAAGATAAATCTCCCCCAAACGAAGATACGATAATAATAGGATTAGATACCATTTCTCCCCTCCCCTAAGATGAATCTCCCCCAAACGAAGATACGATAATAATAGGATTAGATACCATTTCTCCCCCCAAACGAAGATACGATAATAATGGGATTAGATACCATTTCTCCCCTTCCCTAAGATAAATCTCCCCCAAACGAAGATACGATAATAATAGGATTAGATACCATTTCTCCCCCTATCATCATTCTCCCCCTTTTTGTTCGGGAATAGGCAAAGGAAAAAGAACTAATAAACAACATGTGAAAGCTTAAAGTGATAAGACATGAGAGCATATGGGCAATAAAAGCAGGGCAAAGACAAACAAATATCATATATATATATACATTAGAAATATACCAATATAGTACTTGTATATATATAGATATAAATACACACATGACACAAAATACAATAAGTTTGCACACTCGTATGGCAAAAATGTGTCATATGGAAACGGAAGTGTAGGGGTGTGAACTAGCAACAATTAAATTTAGACCCAAACACTTAAGAAACATTCACGGAGTTATCATTTGATTGGAAACTTCATCACAGTTAAATATAACCTCATGTGACAATATAAAGATTGAACTCAATGAACAAACATACACAATGCATACAAGTCTAGCATGATGATGATTCTACAAACCAAATAGAGTCATGACATTAAAGACAACTAGGATAAACGGACATTGTGCAAACCGTTGATATACCATCCAATTCTCCCTCAATGAGCATATATTCTTTTGTTTTTGAATGAATATAGTAAACAAACATAGGCCTTGGCAATTGCTTTCTTTTAGATGCCAAATATTCTGTTTTTAGGCCTTTGGATCACGTATTTCTTTTAGATCCAATCAACGGTGGCTTACTATCGCAAAGGATTTAATTCATCCTTTCGGAGCCCTTCCCCGTGCATATATTAATTTATCATGTTTTCATTTTTCGCACAAATCTCACATGCAACGGATTTTGACATGCACTAGTCCTCCTAGGTCATAGATATGTAGATGACTAGATTGATAGGAGAACACCTCAAAAAGCTCAAATATAACATGTGACATTAAGATTTCAAAAGAGCTCGTGCATGTGTGAATAGAGGCATATAGAAATAGAATCCATTTAAACAATACAAAATCCAACTACTCCATATAAAACATGGTAAAGAACATTTTAAGGATGGAAAATCTAAACCAAAAGTTCTAGCCACATGGGAGCGTAAATGATGGGATTCAAACACAAATATATGCCACATAAAGTGTGTCAAACAAAAATACACACAAAATAAAAATCTTTTTGAGTTTTTAATCAAAAATAAATATTTACTCAAAAGGACAAACAAAAATCATTTGTATTTTTCATTAAACTTAAATGAAATAAATAAAACACAAATGATAAACAAAAATCTTTTTATATTTTTCAATTAATTCAAACACAAAATATAATACAAAAAGATAAACAAGTCATGATTTCTAGCATGTGATATGAAATAAGGCAATGACTAGAAAAATGACTAAACAAGCATACATTTAGCATATGAATATAGTATGAAGTACAAACGCTAAAGTATGAAAACACTAACACATTCATCCTTTAGATTTAGCAAGGTAGGAAGGATGTGAAAGTAAATGAGAATCAAAATCCCTATTTTGTAAAGCAACCAAGTCGGATTTCCTAACCCAAATTAATGAAGCATGACTATCTTGGGGTGTAGGAACGTTAGCTATCGTGGTTGCTTTACTATGGGATTTTCTAGGAATTCGTTTAAGATCAAAACAAAATTTCTTAAGATGACCTTTTCGACCACAATGTGAACAAGTGTAAACATGTTGAAAAGATTTACGTAAGGAGTGATCTTGAAATGCATTCCTAGTAGATTGTCCTAAAATGTTGGTTTTGACTTTAGGTTTAAATTCATTACAAGTATTGAAGCCTAAACCAAAAGTGTCATTTTTAACTTGGACCGTTCCTAACATTTTATCAAATTTTTCCAAACGACATTCCAAATCAAATTTGACATTACTAGAATCTTTTAATTTATTTTCCAATTCTAAAATGTTAGATTCTAGTAAAAAATTTCGCTCTTCAAAAGCAAGAAGCTCCTTTTTCAAGGATTCCATTAAACCCCTAAGGCTATCTCTCTCGCCTTCTACATAGTTAAGCTTCTCTTGAAGAGTCCTCTCACGTGTCCTAAGGTCTTCTATTAAGGCACTTTCATCAATGACCTTGACACTCTCTCTCAAACTCGCTTCTAACTTCAAATTCGCTCTTTTCAATTTAATAGATTCTTTATATAATTCATGGAAAGCATTTTGAAGTTCACTCTCATCAACCTCTTCTTCATTTTCACTCTCTCTTTCTTCTTCACTCTCACTATCATCAAAAATAAGAGAATCATGTACAATTACCTTGGAAGTGGCATGTGCTATTATTTCATCATTCGATGAGTTCTCATTATCACTCACATGTCTAGCCATAAAAGCCACAAAATTTTTCTTAGTGGGGGAATCGGGCTTCTCTTCCTTATCACTATCACTAAGGGTCGCATTATATGAAATGGGTCGTTTACCCTCTTTCGTTAGTTTAATGGGGCACTCAAAAGCCCTATGGCCATAACCTTCACAACCAAAACACTTATTAGACTCGTCCCTATCTAAATTTTCATTACTAGTTTTAGGGATCTTCTCGGCTTTAGAAAACTTCTCGCTTTTATCATGTTTAGAAGAATCAAATTTCTTAAAATCATTTTTAACTTTATCTTTGTTAAATTTAAGAAATTTTCTAAATTTACGAGCAAACAAAGCCATATCTTCCGAGTCACTATCACTATCGCTCTCTACTACTTGTTTGACCTCTTTTCGGGTTTTAAAGCAACACCCTTTTCATTTTTCTTTTCAGTTTTAGAGGGAAACATATCTAGTTCATAGGTTTGTAAATCACCTACAAGCTCTTCTAATTTCGTAGAGGCTAAAGTGGTTAAAGAATTTAAAACGGTCACCTTTGGAATAAATCTATCGGGTAGGGACCTTAAAATTTTCTTTACTACACGGTCGTCAGGTATTTTCTCTCCCAAGTTAAAGGATGAATTAACAATATCAGAAAGTCTAGCATAAAATTTATCAAAAGTTTCTTTTTCATCCATTTTGATAGTTTCAAATTGAGTGGTGAGGTTTTGGAGTTTTGAAGCTTTAACGACACTAGTTCCTTCATGAGTTAATTGTAAAATATCCCAAGCTTCTTTAGCGGTTTCACACGTCATAATACGTCGGAATTCATCCGGTGCGACAGCACTAAATAAGGCATTTAAACCACGAGAATTAAAATTTGCAAGCTTAAACTCATTTTCGGTCCATCTATCGATGGGTTTGGGAACACGTTCATTTTCAATTAGATGAGTTGGTGGGGAGTACCCGGTAACAACAGACATCCAAACACGTTCATCGATAGATTTAAGTGCCGATTTCATTCGCGCTTTCCAATACGCGTAGTTAGAACCATCAAAAATAGGAAATTTTGAAAATGGGGAAAAATCCATTTTAGCCAAAAATTAAAGAATCTTAACGAAATAATTTATCGTTTTTGGCTCTGATACCAATTTGAAGGGCCAAGGATTTTAATATAATCTCAAATAAAAATATAATTTCCTTTTAAATAGATGCGGAAGCGTTGAGATGGTTTTAACTATCAAATATACCAACAAGTTTTAATATCTTAAGAAACAAATTAAAACAAAATTCAAATCCTAGAATTTGCCTAAGTCATAATTAACAATTATCCAAAGTTAGGCGAAACCAAATTAATGCAAGTGACTAGAATTACACAATTTTACCCAATATTAAATTAAAGTCCAATTTTAATATAGTGTGAGAATTAAACTGAATTTTATCTTGAATTAAACCTAAAGCATGCGTTCTAAATTTTGTGCAAGATAAAAATAAACAATGTCACACTACACCTCGATGTACGAGGAAAAACTCACTAACGGGAAAAAACCTCGGGATGGCCCTAGCCTCAAATCCACTAAAAACGGTATTACAAAATACAAGACAAAAGACTTACTTCCTAAACTCGAACCCTCTCAAGCCGTGATGCTTCTTCTTGTATCGACCTCCAATTAGCGGATAACCAACGGAGCTCCACCGTGGTCTCGGAATTCACCGATGGGACTTTATATGGTCACCGTCACCCAAGCATGGAGCCTTTCTCCTTGTGGGTAGAACCTTAACAAAAGTCTTCTTTATGATGGGGTGTAGAAGCAAACCCGAAACGTCTCTTGAATTCGGTAGAGGAAACCGGTGCCAAAAACTCCAAGCAATTGATATAGATATAGAAACTTGGATAAACAATTATTGGGTGTAAACTAGAGTGTGTATGAATTTTTCATTGAAAATTAACACTCAAAACTTGAACATTTTCCTAAACTAATTTTGCTCTCAAACTCACTTTTGGAGATAAACAAATGTTGAAAAGTTGTCTTGGAAAATGTGTTTCTCGCACCTCATAATGTATGAAAAAAGTTGGTTGAAAACCAAGTGGAGGAGTGGGGAAAAACTGCAAAAAAACTGCCAAATAACTGTTCCCGCTGGAATCTCGTTCGAACGAACGTGATTCTCGTTCGAACGAGACTTCTAACGAGTGACCAGCCTGGGCTCGTTAGAAGTTCGTTAGATACCTCATTAGAACGAGCATTCGTTCGAACGACATATTGAACGACATATCGAACGACTGACCAGTTAGGGTTGTTGGCAAAACTCGTTCGAACGAACCTGGTTCGAACGACAAAACTCGTTCGAACGAAACAGGTTCGAACGACAAAACTCGTTCGAACGACATTTCTAACGAACGACCAGAAAGATTGAAAAATTCGATTTTGGCCCAGAAACTTTTATATACTTATTTTAAAGTTCTTAATTGATTCTTTCTGAAAATAAAATGCAGTTTTTTATTTTACTAACACCCAATACATATTGTTCCAAGCTCCTATATACATATAATTACATTCATACCTTGGGAGCATGGAACCTTAGTTGATGACGTAGAAACGAGGCACGCAAACCGGCATTTTGATGAAGCTTTAAATTCTTTGCCGCTACGTCTTCAACATACACTTCATAGGCTTGAGAATATTACAATAAATACTATTCTATGAATAAATGTTTTTGTCCGGAATTGAGCCAAAACTATATATGGACTCAATTGGAAATTTGTGTCCTTACAACAAGGGTCTTCGATTTAGTCTCCCTAATTAGATAGATCCTTCTCTTTAATTAGGGAGAATTTGAAAGACACCCAACTACGGTTGTCGCCTCAAATTTTGGTTTTACCTCCATCCAGATGGTTAGTACGAAGACACATTAAAAATCACCAATTTTAGATAAGGTAAAACGGTTGTGATTTGACAAGTTTGCTTTGGGGTAGCTTTTAATTATAGCCTCATTAAGAGTTTTTCTATGAGCTATGTGATACCCAAGGGACAATGTCTAATCAATTTTAAATTAAAAGTGATGGCTCAAATTATGCAAATTCTCGGTTAATTTAGTGATTTTCAGGCGAGGGAAGGGTGGTGAAATTACCACCTTATTTTCCAAGTGGATTTTTCCCTTAAGTCAAATTAATGCAATGTGTTAATTGAAATATTCAAATACAAAACCATATAAGGAGCACACAAAATGTACCTTCGGCGTGGGCTTTTACGATCACTCCTCTACGCCAATCCAAAGCTTAAGTTGACGTAGATTAGAGGAAAAATTTGCCTAAGTTTTAGTCATCCCCGAGAATTCCTTGTTCTCATGGTAGGATTACACAAGCGTATTTCACGTTCGCACACCATTTTTTTATTTTAAGAGATTTTTCTTTACTTTTTTTTCTTTTTTCTCTTTTTATTTTTTAATGTGTTACTAAAAAATAACACAAATACAACTACACCAAGCGTAAAGTGCGACAAAAAAAATATAACATAAAAATAACACGACCTAAGCTACTTAGTTAGAAGGCTAGGTGTGGCTGAGGACCAGGACCATTGTACAGTTTATAAGGAGGGGCCTCTCCTGATGACATTCTCATATTGTAAAGCCTGAATATTAGTTGTACTTTTATGGGTGATTGAGACAGGGTAGCATATTGTGTTTATAGACAATTTCATTGTTGTCATTTTTTATTCCAAGTTCCAACATACAAAGAATAAAACAAACAATCACACTATGAAACATTTTTTATATATTTTCTGTAAATAAAAAAAAATCTTCTCTAAGTAAATTTTTCTTAATTTTTGAATTTTTTTACGGACCAACTATTGGAAAATTTTTTAAACAAAAGATTTTTATTTTCTAATTTTCTATTTTTTAAAAAACGTTTTTAGGGTTTTTTATGATAAAGCAAATAAACTAGTCCGAAAGTCTATAATTTTAAAAATTAATACTAATTCCTGACAACGACACTAAAAATATGTTGTCAATTTATAAATGACAGTAAGTGCACGTCCTATTGTAGAATAACGAGTGTAAGTACGGGTCGAACTTACAGAGATTTGATCAAGTTTATAAATTAAAAAGTTTTCAACTAGAGTATATTGTGTAAATATGAGAATTATATTCTAAAAATAAAATGAAAGCAATTAATAGGAGTAAGTAAGAATATGTAACTGATTATGGGAGAAACTATGATTTCGGATCCATTTATTAATTTTAACTAATATTACGGATGACTTCAATTTCGTCATTCTAGATTTTATAACTTAAATTAAATATTCTCTCACTGTGTTCAATTCATAAAATAATACATTTAATTTCACACAAAATTTAACGTCTATAATTTAGAAAGTTGAAATCCTTATTCCCATAAAAAATATCAATTTTACCTTTTAAATGCAGTGTTCAAATATGGACTATCAAAATAATCGAGTGCATGCATAACCCATCAAAAATTACCCACACTAAAAAATTAAAATATGAATTAGTTATAACTTCTGAAGGTTTAAAACACATTCTCGTGTCATTTTAAGTGAATACCGATTTTTTAATGCATTTTAAATATGTCAGGAATGAACACGAAATTAAGCTAACTACATAATACTAATCAAGCATGATAAATTTCATGTAGTCCTAGTAAAGAATTTACTTTAGTATATGGAATGCCATAATAAAAATACAAGAATGAGTAAAAAAATCATTAATGATTCAAACTTTTAATAATTGTGCCTTACAATTAAGCTTAACAAAATCCATCCTACATGAGTACAATTCTTGACCCTCAAATTAAATATAATCACTCAAAAATTTCTCCTGAAAATTGTGTGTGAAATTGTAAGACAAAGGGTCCTTTTCATTAGACATGAAGTGACGTGTTTGGGTTGGAGTGAAACTCTCTTTAATTGGAACAGAACACGCCAACTTTTTAGTTTTTGCACTACACGAAAAATAGGTGTTTAGGACGACTAATAACTATGGTAAATAGTTTTTTACAACGACTTTAAATTTGTGTCAAGCATTATAAAAACAAGTGTCTTAAAAAGTAATGTATAATAGATATCAATTTAGGGTGGCTTTTTGGTACTCGATCTAAAATTACTGACTTTTGTACCTTATAAACATTGTAAAAGTTTAGTTTTTTTTGTAATCAATGTAAAAGTTTTTTATTTTTAAACAGTAATATATATATATATATATATATATATATATATATATATATACATACTATGTTTTTATTTGGTTTATTATTTAACTTTTTGGTTAGTTTTTTGTTGGTATTGCCCCTGTGTATCACAATTATTCAAAAATTAGTTTTTCACAGAAAATTTATTTTTTTGCTTTGGATTTTTGAGAAACACCCCCCTTATTTGTCGCGTATTTTTATACGCATGTCGGATTTGTTGGACTTATTCTGAATATCTATATCTGGTTTGTTGTTGTTAGTTAGTTTTATCTAGTATTCATTGTGGTTTGGTTGGATTTTATACGAAGATAGGTCCTTATCATTATGTGAGTTAGTTGGGCTAAGTCTAGTTGCTTTCCCACACTTTACCCATTTCATTCTCTGTCTTATTTTTATCGATGACACAAGGTTTGAGACATAGAGGTGTCCACTCTGGACACTTAGACAAGCAGTCAACCTCGGCTCGCTCGAGGTTCGCTAAGGACAACCATCCCCGCTACTCTGAGGATAGGTGGCCTACACGTATTGAATACGAGCACTACTACGATCTTAGTTTACATATACACATTGTCATTAGAGAGTGATTTTTGAGTGGCAGAGTTTGGATTATATCGAGTCCTCGAGTAGCTAGCTGGTAGGGGTTGGGAACCCATGTTTGATGTTTATGGACCTATTTATCCCCATCTTTTCCGAGAATTTTATTTTTGTGTTATTCACCGTCTGCAGGTCTCCAGACCTCTATACGCAGTGTCACTGTCGTCGTCACTACCGATCTTAGTGCCGAGCTTTTACATATTCCTCGCATTATTGACGTGGTTTTTCTAGTCCTTTTCCCTCATGAACCTTCTACCGATGAGGTCATCTGACTCAACTTTTATGAGGTTCCTCATCAGTCAGCTATTATGTTTCATCAGCATCTTCATCCTAATTTTTGTCTCCTTAATTGGTTTGTCTCATCGGCTATATATCCTAGGATTAATCACACGTAGATTACCTTCGATATTGTTTATTTCATGTACGTCGTTAGTCAACGATGGGATATCCATCTACCAGTCCTTCTGCTACATGTTATATCATCAGTTCCTCTCATTGGTAGTACTCCAATTCGTTCTTCTTTTCCATATGGTGTTCTTCTTGCACACATTTGCCAGGCATCCTTAGTCCCTATCCTTAAGGATGAGGTTGAGCAGGCTGTTATTTATCCTATAGATGCGAAAACCATTCGATGATCTGAGATTCATCTTTATGAGGCATATCATTTCCCCTAATACTATTAGGTCTTCCTCTTGTGGTGGTTTTACATCACACCCCATCGGTCCTTCTCCTTCTAAGACCCCACCATCGACACTAGAGATATCACTCGCACTGCTACTGACCGTAGATATGAGGATGATAGGATTTTAATGAAGGAACAACTTGAGGAGTAAAGGAGGTTGATAGAATTAATAATGGACTATTTTGATGAGGAGTCACATGCTAGAGTGATTCAGCAGTCTCAGATGTCCATGTACTTTGATGAGATGCACCACCGCGAGCAGAGCAGAGGTGCAAGTTCTTCGAGGAGACATCAAGATAATGCAACTCTAATTGATGATGATAATGAGGATGATAATGATTTTTACTGTTAATTCTCTTTTGTTGTTACCTTTTTTTTCCCAAAACACTCATGTATTTTATGATATATTTATTCACAGTGTATTTAGTTATGATGAATTTATTTAATGCAGTTTTGGTTTATCTTTTTGGATGTATATCAACACATTTATTTTGTTAGACATGGATACTGTTTATCATCAGTTTATGCAGTGATTTCATTTTGTTGCATCATATGATTTATATTGGTGTATCTTGTTTTACTCTGTTATTATTTATATGCTTCACATATCGTCACTGTTATTGTTGATATCCATTGTCATATTATTCCACTATCCTGATGTTTATCTAGTTATGCTTCACATGTTATGCTCATGCAAGATATGATGTTCACTATTTATTTGTCCCACTAGTTGTCTATTCTAGGCAAAAAGGGGGAGAGATAAATATGTGATGTAGGGGGATATTTGAGATTTGATATTGTGATATTTGATCATATTGGTATTTTTATTCTTTCGTACTTTACTTAGTATATGTTTGTTTCGTGTGCATAGTGATTGTTCACATATTCAAAATTTTCAGCTACACACATTGAGACACCTCATGCTTGTCGGTCCTAAATATTATAGTATGTGTCCTGTATTTTTTTTAGGTTTATGGAATGGGACATAGATTATTTGGATTGACGGCTCGGCTTAACATGTTTCACTATTTTTGGTTTTGTCCCGGAATAGCCAAAGGGGGAGATTTGTAAGGGAAAATTTTCAAATAATGTCAATTCTTGTATTTTGGCAATATTCTTGACAAAAAACACTTTGAGTCATAGTATAATCTTTATGTGTCACGATTCTGTTCAGCCTATGACATTGTGATGAATACGTAGCGACCAAGCCTCAAAAGATAGATCATGCCGCATTTTTAGTGCACGTCTCAGTCTTCACATGATTTTCGAGATTCTCTCAGGTATGAATGCATAATAATTTAGGGTTCTCGGAATTTTTTACAAGTACATTATCTTTTTTTTTAAATGGTTTTATAAGTTTTTTCTGAATAAAATGCAGTCCCCGACCTGCAAAAAGGAACTGCAAAGGATCACTGGGCGAGTGGCAAGATTGAACAGATTTGTGTCCCGAGCTAAAGACAGGTGTTCACCATTCTTTAA
The DNA here is from genome assembly GCA_949130495.1 of Sambucus nigra. Lineage (NCBI taxonomy): Eukaryota > Viridiplantae > Streptophyta > Magnoliopsida > Dipsacales > Adoxaceae > Sambucus > Sambucus nigra. The sequence continues at coordinate 383,797,166 of OX422218.1, read as the reverse complement.
AGTTTTGAGGAAGACGTTTGAATTGAACGATGAATGCGATAAATCTTTTCTGGAGTTTAAAAAGTATCTGGGATCACCCCCATTGCTCTCCCGACCAATTTTGGGAGAAAAATTATATTTATACTTAGCTATCTCTGAGTCAGCTGTAAGTTCTTATTTGATACGAGAAGATAATGGAGTTTCGAAGCCAGTCTACTACACCAGCAAAGCCTTGTGAGGATAAAAAATTAGATATCCATGATTGGAGAAATTAGCTTTAGCATTGATTGAGGCATCTAGACGGATGAAACCTTACTTCCAAGCACATACGATTGTGGAATACACTGACATGCCTCTTCTACAAGCTCTTCATAAACCTGAGAGGTCTTGGAGATTAATGTATTGGGCTGTAGAGTTGGGGGAGTACGATATTGTATATGAGCCAAGGTCATCATTAAAGGGCCAAGTTGTGGCAGACTTCATTAAATAATTCACTTATCTGGAGGTCCCCGAGCGATAACAAATATGGACAGAACAAACCCTAATAGGGGAAAACTCAACTGAAGTCTTCACCAACCAACATCCCGAGAAGACCGCAACAGGGGAGAGCTCAGAAAAAGTTACGACTGACCTACTGGAACAATCAACAAAGGTACATGAGATGGCTAAAATATATGAGGAGGTAAGGAATAAAGTATTCCATCATGGGATATTGTCAAACAAAGGGTTTGACAATTATATCCTAATATGGAACTTGTCTGTAGATGGATCATCACGTGCAGCAGGAAGTGAGCTTGTATTATACTCAACACTCCTGATGGGATAGAGATTGAGTATGCATTACGATTCTAATTCAGGCCTCAAATAATGAAGCATAATATGAAGCTCTCATTGTAGGATTAAGTTTGTCTCAATTATTGATGGCCGAGAAAGTTATGGAACATATTGATTCTCAATTAGTGGTGGATCAAATTTTGAGTTTCTATGGAGCCAAAAGTGAACGGATGATATGATACCTAGACAAGGCATTAGAGGTTATTGAAAAATTTCCCGTTGTTCAGATGAGCAGAATTCTAAGATTAGATTACGCCCGAGCTAATGCACTTGCTCAGCAAGCATCAATAACCACAATTGATCTCAGGAGAACCATTCACGTCAAAATTTTGGCCAATCGAAGTATTGATTGAGACTTGATGATTGGTTTTATTTTCGAAGGCATGGGACCTTCTTGGATGGATCCCATTTGAGCTTACATTGAAGAAGGAATTCTACCAACAGATGCAATTGAGGCTAAAAAGCTCAAGTCTAAGGCGACAAGTTACGTATTAGACAAAGGAGTTCTATACAGGAGAGGGTTAACAACTACATTAGAGCGTTGTATTCACCCAGAAAAGATTAAAGATATAATAGAAGAAGTTCATGAAGCACCTTATACCTTTGACTTACTTAAGTATATATTGTATAAGTGCTCAACTAATTTGAAAATAGTGACAAAATTGGTTGTCTAACCTAGAATCCAAAGAACCTCAGAATTATTCTCTCTAATCCTCTTCAATGATCCAAATATGGTATAAATTGAATCACACTACACACATTAGAAGTGCATACATGTGTATATATTGCTCATAATTAATTGTTTATTAAATTCCCCTTAAAATGTTGTTTTAATAATTTTTGGGAATTTTTAAACATTTTTAAAGTAATGATTTCTTAAATAAAAAGTGTTTTTATAAACTTTGTGGGGTTAAAAGGCTATTATGAAAAATATGTTTTTCATTAGAATGTTTGACTGGGTAGAATATCAAAGCGCTAGAGACTTCAGGGTGTCGCCTGTAATTACTTTGAACGCGCGTTTGCCAGCCAATAGAATGCCAACACTTGTCATGTTCCTGATATCTCATTTTGTGTTTGTTTTGTGAGAGAACTGCCTGGTGCATTGTGGATCGTTAGATCAAACCTTATCTATGACCTGCATGCGTTTTAAGTCAATCCATGTGCTATTACTTTGGACCAATCACCTTCAATTTAACCACCGTTGTTTTACCACCCTTGGATCAAGTCAACATAAGGAAGACTGGATCTCAACCATTGATTTCGATCAACAATCCAGAACCTTCCTTGGCTCCTATATAAACCCTCCTATTCTCAACCTTTAGGAACTTTTGGCAGTCGTCCAAATTGAGAGAAAAAAAGAGAGAAGAGAGAAGTGAGAGAGAAGAGAGAAAAGAAAAGAGAGAAGAGAGAGAAAGGGAACTGAGTTAGAGAAATCCTAACCCTAACCCTAAACAACTTCAAACCATCTTCAAACCTTCGTATATTCAAAACCCCAAACACAACCTTGAGTGTTTGAGAGAGATTGGTGTTACTGGTTTGATCGTTTGTAGCTGTAACCTCTTGATCTATGATCTTGTTACCAGCTTAGACATTTTTTGTGAGATCTGTATTTCTTTATCATAGAAATCTTAGATCTACACTTTGCATGTCACATATCACTAGATCTGCATATTTGTTTCTCGTTTTGTGAAAATCTTTACTGATTTTGTTTTGTAAATATTTTTATGATTTCTGTTCTTATGAAACTAAACCTTGACCTAGTTGGATTCTCACTTGGAGATTTTCGATCTCGAAAATATTTTTGAAAACTGAGATTGATTAAGGTCTTGACCGATTTTGAAGCAAGATTTCGGTGGAATATGGGATAGATTAAAAGGTCATAACGGTTTTAAGTTCTGTAAGAAAGAAAAAAAAAAAGAAAATCACAGCATATAGTCTTTATATGTAATTTTCTAGGACTGTTTGTAAAAACTAAGTGTGTGTGAGTTCATGCATGTGTTTAGAAATCACATCACAAACACTTGACACACTACCACACTGAAAGTGTTGTAAATAAGATAAAATATTATTGAGTCGACGAAAGGAAGCTAAAGCAAAGGGGAAGTTATCAAACTGGAAGAACATCATCAACAATCAGATCTATGAGAAGTTAGAAGGACACCAAGTGGGGTATATTCCTAAACTTAGAATAGGTTGAGTTGTGTGCATGTATGTTGTATTGTTTGTAACTGCTATTTGTTTTTAGTGGATTTTTACTTTTGTTACTTAGAAGTCACCGTGGATGTTTCCTCTATTGGGAGAGGTTTTACCACGTTAAAAATAGTGTGTTCTGATTATCTTCATCTCATCATCTCATTCTATAGTGTACTGATTTTTTTTGAAACTATCTTAATTTTAAAATTGATTACAAAGTCTTGGTTATTCTCGTACATAAGTTTTTTTGTAAACACATCTTGTTGTTTATCATTTTTATTTTCAAAAGAAAAGGGTTTCTTCAACAAACATCTCGGAGTTGCTTATACAGTTTAATCTTGTATTAAATGGAATTAGCAACGTTTTTCAATTGGTATCAGAGCCCTGTAAACTTTTATTTCAAAAAAGGATTTTGTGTTTCTGAAATCATTTTTTTCTGAAAAACCTCACTATGGACGAGAAGAATGAAAGGTTTGGTCTGTCCAGACCTCCACTCTTTGATGGAAACTACTTTGCTTACTGGAAAGTAAGAATGGTTGCCTTCATCCAAGGGACTTTAGGAGATGATGTCTGGGACATTATTGAAAATGGATATACTTATCCTACTAAACCAGCCACTGAAGGAATTGATGAGAGGGTAAAGAAAATCTTAAGTGAGTTTACCCAAGAAGAGAAAACTATTTCTTGTAATAACAATAAAGGCAAGAATGCCATCTTTATTTCTATTAATGAGTATGAGTTCAAGAGAATCTCATCTCGTGCCACTTCTAAGGAAGCTTGGGACACATTAATCACGGCCCATGAAGGAGACTCAAGAGTTAAAGCTGCTAAAACTCAAATGCCTACCCAGCAGTATAACTCTTTAATTATGTCTGACTCTGAGTCTTTTGATGACTTCTACATGAACCTAACTGATATAGTTACTAAGTTGCATGCTAATGGTATAACATATGATAGGAATGACATTGTTTCTAAAATCCTAAGATCATTATCACAAAAGTTTGACAGCAAGAGGTATGCTATTGAGGAAATGAGTGATCAAAACCTTATCCCTGAGTTAATCAGTAGCAAACTTAGGACTGCGGAAATGGAATTAGACTTTAAGAAACAATTAAATCAGTCTCAAAGAAAACAACCCAACTCTAAATTGAGTTTTTCCTCTAAGATATCTAAACATGATACTAATTTGACCAACTGTGACTCTGATGAGGAGTGTGATATAGACAAACTAGATAATCAGATTGCCTTAATGTCAAAACAATTTAAGAAAATTGTTAAATTTAGAAACAAACAGGCATCTAAACAAGGCAAGCCTAATTATCCAACTGTGTCTAATCCCAAACCTCATGAGAGAGGTCTTGACAAACATCCTAAGGATAACAACTTCAGATCTAACAGAGATCATAAAAAGATTGAATGTTTTAGATGTGGGAAACTAGGTCACATTGCTCACGATTGCAGAGTTAATCTGAATAAAACCAACACACACAATAGAGCCAATGTCTGTAAAACTTGGGATGATTCAAGTGACTCTGATGAAGAGGAACTTGAGTCATCAAATGTACTTGAACCTTGCATGTCCTTTTATGCTAAGATCATTTACAATGATGATATGCCTGTGTGTGATAATGATGCCTTTACTACTGCTTTTGTGAATACTGCTTTGACTGGCGTAGATGCCTTGATTTCTGAAAATGTTGCTAGTTGTAGTTCCGTGTGTGTGAGTCAAAGATATCTCGATAACGACGATGTAAATGGGTGCGTGAGTACTAAAACTGAATCGTTAGGGGTCACTACACACACTTCACTTAGCGACTCAGACACAGATGACCTCCCAGATATTCATACTTTGTATGCTAAAACTCTTAAAAAAGGCACTAGACTGGATAAGACTGTTAGAGATCTGACTAAGAAATTAGATGATCTAAGTCTTACTGTGAAGCTGAATGCCGAAGAGTACACTAACCAGTGTCTGACACATTAATCTGAAATTGAAACTTTTGATCAAAAATTAAAAGAGTTGACTAAAACTAATGAAACCCTGGAAATGAAATACAAGGGAACATTATTAGAACTGGAGAAAGCAAAAACAAAGACAACTACTGTTTTCAAAAAAATTTCTAAGTTTGAAAACAATTCAAATTGTTTCACTGACTTTGTTGTTGACTCCAAGACCAATTCTGATGATAGAACTGGAATTGGATTCTGCCCTAAGAATAAACAACAAACTAAAAATTTTGAACCTATTAAGTTTGTGTCTCGGGGAAATAGACCAATCAAAACATGTCCAGATTTTCATTATATTAAAAAGGAATATGATCAAAAGCAACAACATAAAGACATTGGAGAGTCTAGTAACTCTAAGGCTGACAGTACACTTGAGACTAAATACGTCTGTCCTTTGATCAGAAAGGCTGAATCTACCTTTAAAACCATACCTCCTAGGAATAAGACTTCTGAACATAATCCTGTTAAACCCATCTTTAGAAGTTTCCCTAAGGAAGTACATCCCTCAAGCAATCAATATTGCTCCTACTGTGATGTTTATGGTCATTCTTTTGAAGGTTGTTATGCTAGGCGTCTAAACACCCCTGTGTACAACACTCCTGTTTACAAGAACTTTAACTATTCTAGGCAAAATCGTAACCATTATGTCCTTCCAAGACAACCTGACAAGAACTCTAACTACAGGAATAGAAAGACCAAAACTAAGAGTTCATTTAAGAGAAAGGCTCCTATAAAATTTCCTAAACCAAAAGCTCAACTTTTCCACAAAAATCAGTTTGTTGCTCCAACTGTTTTTCGACAAAAACCTGCTTCTCAAAAATTTTACCAAATGAGAGCAAACTTGCGCAAAATTAAAACTAGAGCTATTTGGGTTATAAAAGATGATATTTTACCCCAAATGAAGTGTAATATTGTTATCACTGCCTTAAAGGCTGAACACACTTCATCTGGTTGGTATTTAGATTCAGGATGCTCCAAACATATGACAGGAGATGAAACCAAACTCTTAAACAAAACCAGATTTTCTGGAGGTAAAGTAATTTTTGGTGATGGAGTTTCATCTCAGATCATAGGTAAAGGAACCCTAAAAGAAGAGGGAATGCCTGTTTTGGAAAATGTACTTTTAGTTAAAGGACTTAAAGCCAACCTCCTAAGTATATCACAACTTTGTGACTCAGACCATACTGTTACCTTTTCAAAGAACAATTGCAAAATTCTAAATGATAAAGGTGAATGAATTATTACCGGATTTAGAACACCTGACAACTGCTATACTGTCAAAACTAGTTCTGAAACCTGTAACATTGTCAGAATGGATGACAATGAAATCTGGCATAATCGTATGGGTCACCTAAGTTATGATATCCTTGGTAGATTGCCTAGTCAAGAGATAGTTAGAGGAATTCCTAAAATTAAACCTATTTCCAGTGTTGTCTGTGGTCATTGACAGGAAGGAAAAATAGTTAAGACTTCGCATAAAAAGGTTAAAGACATCCTCACCTCTAGACCTTTAGATCTCATCCATATGGACCTTATTGGTCCCTCTAGAACTGTTAGTCTTTGTGGACACAGTTATATCCTTGTTATGGTTGATGACTTTACACGATTCACTTGGGTTGCCTTCTTGAAACATAAATCTGACACGTTTAAGAAATTTTTGAAAATTTTACTAAGAATTGAAAATGAGAAGGACACACAAGTTAATCGCATTCGTAGCGATAGAGGGGGAGAGTTCATAGACACGGGAATAGTTGAATATTGTGACTACAACGGTTACAAACACGAATTCAGTGCCCCTAAGACTCCTCAGCAGAACGGTGTTGCCGAAAGTAAAAACCGAACTCTTCAAGAGATGGCATGTGTCATGTTACATGCTAAATCTCTACCTAAGTACTTCTGGGTAGAATCTATTAGAACTGCATGTCATATCATTAGTCGGGTTTACCTTAGGAAAAACACTAAACAAACCTCTTATGAGTTGTGGTATGGTAAGAAGCCTAATCTGAAATATCTAAGAACTTTCGGAAGTCAGTGTTATGTCTGTAAAGACAAAGAACATTTGTCCAAATTCGAGACGCGTCGAGATAAAGCCATCTTCTTAGGTTACTCTCCAAACAGTCGTTCTTATCGTATATACAATCTGCGTACTAAGACCCTTATGGAGTCGATAAATGTAATTGTAAGCGACACTATTGTCGAAAATAAGATATTTGAATCACCTATTGTGGTTGAATCTGAAAATGATTTCAAAACGGATTCACCAGAAATAGATGACTCATTACCTATTGAGAGTCCAGAAGTACCTGGCTGGGTCTCTAAAGATCATCCCATTGACAACGTGGTCGGTAATCCTAATGAGCCAGTCCGTACTAGATCCTAGTTAAGAAATTATGCTAATTATGCATGTTTCGTCTCCCTTGTGGAACCAAAAAATGTTAATGAAGCATTGAATGACACACACTGGATTTCTGCTATGCAGGAAGAGCTTTTACAATTTGTCATTCACGATGTCTGGTATCTTGTACCGCGGCCTCAAAACAAAAATGTTATTGGAACACGTTAGATCTTTAAGAACAAATCTGATGAAAATGGGGTAATCCTTAGAAACAAAGCTAGACTAGTTGCTCAAGGTTACTCACAAATAGAAGGGATAGATTTTAGCGAGACATTTTCCCCTGTCACTCGTCTTGAATCTGTTCGACTTCTTTTCGCCATAGCGTGTCACTTAAAATTTACACTTTATCAAATGGATGTCAAGTCTGCCTTCCTCAATGGAATTCTATCCGAAGAAACGTATGTAGAACAACCCAAAGGGTTCATTGACCCAAAATACCCAGACCATGTCTTTCATCTAAAAAAGGCTTTGTATGGCTTAAAACAAGCTCCTAAAGCTTGGTATGAATGACTTTCCAACTTTTTGTTGGATAAGGGTTTTAAGAGAGGAGGAAATGACCAGACTCTCTTTGTCAAACATTTTGACAAAAACATTATTATAGCCCAAGTCTATGTAGACGACATCATCTTTGGGTCTACTTCAACATCTGAAGTTAAATCTTTTTCTGCTATTATGCATAAGGAGTTTCACATGTCCCTTATGGGGGAGCTACAGCTTTTCTTAGGATTTCAAGTGAAATAGAATTCCAATGGATTATTTGTCTCTCAAACTAAGTATGCCTTAGATCTTGTCAAGAAATTTGGTTTAGATAATGCTAAAGTTGCCAAAACGCCCATGATTACTACTTTTAAATTATGCAAAGATGAAAATGGAAAGTTAGTTGATTCCACACTTTATCGTAGTATGATTGGTAGTCTACTCTATCTAACTGCCTCATGACCAGATATAATGTATGTTGTATGTCTGTGTGCTCGTTACCAGAATAACCCTAAAGAGAGCCATTTATCTTGTGTAAAACGTATAATAAAGTACATAAAAGGCACTCTTAATCTTGGACTTATATACACTAATGATACCTGCAGCACCATCATAGGGTATACTGATGCTGATTGGGCTGGTTGTACTGATGACAGTAAAAGTACATCAGGTGCCTGTTATTATGTCGGTAATAATTTAGTAGGATGGAGTAGCAAAAAACAGAATTGCACATCTTTATCTATGGCTGAGTCCGAATATATAGCAGCAGGAAGTTGTTGTGCTCAATTGTTATGGATAAAACAAATGTTAAGAGATTATGGGATTAAAGAAGATCAGTTACAATTGTATTGTGACAATCAAAGCTCCATTAACATATCTAAAAACCCGGTTCAACACTCGCGAACTAAGCATATTAAAATAAGACATCACTTTAGACGCGAACTTGTTGAGACTAAGGAGTTAGAAATCCATTACCTGCCTACTGATCTGCAACTTGCAGACATGTTCACTAAACCTCTAGACTATAACAGATTTCTGTATTTGCGTAATTCTATAGGTATGGTATGTGATGATTAAACTCTTAAGACCGTCATTTTTACCCTTTGTCCATTTGAGACAAAATGGGGGAGAAATTTGAGTCTTACGGGTTCAATGTTTTGTTCACACTTCATCTAAACTGCTTGATCTTAGTGTGCATATTTGCAGGAACCTCTTCTACTATTTTTCTACCTTCTCTAGTGTACAAATTTGTAAATAGTTGAGTTATGTAATTTTTGACTTTCTAGGAAATGGGTAGATAGTATCTTTTGTATAGGACTAGGTTTTATTTTATTTGTTCCCTAAGATTTTAAACTAACACAAAGGAGATTTTGTCTCATATTTCCAAAGGGGGAGATTGAAGCACCTTATACCTTTGACTTACTTAAGTCTATATTGTATAAGTGCTCAACTAATTTGGAAATAGTGACAAAATTGGTTGTCTAACCTAGAATCCAAATAACCTCAGAATTATTCTCTCAAATCCTCTTCAATGATCCAAATATGGTATAAATTGAATCACACTACACACATTAGAAGTGCATACATGTGTATATATTGCTCATAATTAATTGTGTGTTAAATTCCCCTTAAAATGTTGTTTTAATAATTTTTATACATTTTTAAAGTAATGATTTCTTAAATAAAAAGTGTTTTTATAAACTTTGTGGGGTTAAAAGGCTATTATGAAAAATATGTTTTTCATTAGAATGTTTGATTGGGTGGAATATCAAAGCGCTAGAGACTTCAGGGTGTCGCCTGTAATTACTTTGAACGCGCGTTTGCCAGCCAATAGAATGCCAACACTTGTCATGTTCCTGATATCTCATTTTGTGTTTGTTTTGTGAGAGAACTGCCTGGTGCATTGTGGATCGTTAGATCAAACCTTATTTATGGCCTGCATGCGTTTTAAGTCAATCCATGTGCTATTACTTTGGACCAATCACCTTCAATTTAACCACCGCTGTTTAACCACCCTTGGATCAAGTCAACATAAGGAAGACTGGATCTCAACCATTGATTTCGATCAGCAATCCAGAACCTTCCTTGGCTCCTATATAAACCCTCCTATTCTCAACCTTTAGGAACTTTTGGCAATCGTCCAAATTGAGAGAAAAAAAGAGAGAAGAGAGAAGTGAGAGAGAAGAGAGAAAAGAAAAGAGAGAAGAGAGAGAAAGGGAACTGAGTTAGAGAAATCCTAACCCTAACCCTAAACAACTTCAAACCATCTTCAAACCTTCGTATATTCAAAACCCCAAACACAACCTTGAGTGTTTGAGAGAGATTGGTGTTACTGGTTTGATCGTTTGTAGCTGTAACCTCTTGATCTGTGATCTTGTTACCAACTTAGACATTTTTTGTGAGATCTGTATTTCTTTATCATAGAAATCTTAGATCTACACTTTGCATGTCACATATCACTAGATCTGCATATTTGTTTCTCGTTTTTTGAAAATCATTACTGATTTAGTTTTGTAAATATTTTTATGATTTCTGTTCTTATGAAACTAAACCTTGACCTAGTTGGATTCTCACGTGGAGATTTTTTATCTCGAAAATATTTTTAAAAATTGAGATTGATTAAGGTCTTGACCGATTTTGAAGCAAGATTTCGGTGGAATCTGGGATAGATTAAAAGGTCAAAAAGGTTTTAAGTTCTGAAAAAAAGAAAGAAAAGAAAATCACAGCATATAGTCTTTATATGTAATTTTCTAAGACTGTCTGTAAAAACTAAGTGTGTGTGAGTTCATGCATGTGTTTAGAAATCACATTACAAACACTTGACACACTACCACACTGAAAGTGTTGTAAATAAGATAAAAGATTATTGAGTCGACGCAAGGAAGCTAAAGCAAAGGGGAAGTTATCAAACTGGAAGAACATCATCAACAATTAGATCTACGAGAAGTTAGATGGACACCAAGTGGGGTATATTCCTAAACTTAGAATAGGCTGAGGTGTGTGCATGTATGTTGTATTGTTTGTAACTGCTATTTATTTTTAGTGGATTTTTACTTTTGTGACTTAGAAGTCACCGTGGATGTTTCCTCTATTGGGAGAGGTTTTACCACATTAAAAATAGTGTGCTCTGATTATCTTCATCTCCTCATCTCATTCCATAGTGTGCTAATTTTTTTTGAAACTATCTTAGTTTTAAAATTGATTACAAAGTCTTGGTTATTCTCGTACATAAGTTTTTTTGTAAACACATCTTGTTGTTTATCATTTTTATTTTCAAAAGAAAAGGGTTTCTTCAACAAACATCTCGGAGTTGCTTATACAGTTTAATCTTGTATTAAACGGCATTAGCAACGTTTTTCAGTTCATGAAGGATCTTGTGGAGCTCAGGAAGATCATTACTACAACGAATGAATACTTAAGGGTATTACTGGTCGACCATGAGGGAAGATTGTACAACCTTTGTAAAGAAGTGTGAAAAAAATGCCAGAAGTTCTCCAATATTCGCAAAACTCCACATACAATTTTGACCCCCATTACTTCACCTTGGCCATTTTCAATTTGGGGGATTGCCTTGGTCGGGCCACTGCCGACCACCTAAGGAAGATTTAATTAGTTGGTCGTAGTTGTTAATTATTTCACAAAATGGGTTAAAGCAGAACCATTCGTGGATACTCCCTATGAGAATGTGCACCAGTTCATCTAGAAAAAACATCATTTGTAGATATGGTTTTCCATATGTGAAAGTATGTGTAATATTGATTCAAAGATATTCATAATTTTCAACTTAAACTTATTTAATTAGATGTCTAAATTTTCTAAAACCAAATTCCAATTAAATCATCCCCTAAACATGCATCTACGTGTCAATTCAAATCTCAAATTAAATCATTCGATGAATAAGCCGACAAAGACAGATTCCAGGAAAAAATCCCCATAGGGCAAAAACCTTGTATTTCCACTATAATTTGTAGAGGAACGGTTTACAATTGGACTATAGTGAAAATACAATTTGACTTATGAAATACCCGTAGGTGTCGGTTCGTAGTCGTCAGCCCAGGAACATCGCAACACACCCTATGACATGCAGTCGTTCAACCCAGTACCTCTCGCAAGTGGCACCTATGGTCAGCCCAGTACCTTTCCAAGGCACCTATGATTCAGCAGCAAAACTCCCAGAAAAATTATGCTTTGGGTTCCACAAATAACTCACACAAAAGTTTGGGATTTGTGAATTGTAAAAACAAAGTTTTGAACCCTAAAAAAGATGGAGAATAAACAAAAACACTCAAAATCGTATTCTGTTAAAACCAGTGTTTTCTCCACACGAAAAACTTTAGCCTTAAACCCTTTATATAATGAAAATCAAGGAGGTGACGTGTAACGAGAAACAATGTCGTTCGAACGACATCATACACGTGTCACTTTCTCTAGAGTCTTTTATGAAACTTGAAAACCTCAAAACTAAGATTTTTTATGAGATTAGAAAAGTTTATCCAAACCTTTTATGAATAAAATCATTTAAAATCTTTTCAAAAATTATTTTTCATAAATAGAAAAATATTTTACCTTTCATAAAAATATCCCAACACTTTTTATGCAAAATGTAAATGGAACTAAAACACACTTACCAAATTTGTCCTTGTTGGGCATGATTATTGAAGTTGACTTGAAATTCGGATCGTCTTTGTAGATGTGATCTTCTCAAGACATACTAAATTGATAAAGAACAATACTGTCCTTACAAATCTCCCCTATAACTATACCGGTACAAAATAAAAACTTTCGAATTATCAATCTAAAAAATGACCTATACAAATATACCCTCCCAAAAACTCAAACTTGGAAAGATAAACTGACATGTCTTCTAACTTTGCTTCAATAATCAACTTTTCAAATCTCCAAGCTTTTCCCATTAGGGTGAGCAATCCAAACATCTTCAATCGTTCCTACACACAAGTGAAAAAGAAAAAACCTCGTGACGTATCGAACTTGAAATGATATAAGCATAAAACATGTTAGAGCATAATCAAATTAAAGCATAATCAAATCTCCCCCATACTAAACTCCACCGTAAAATCATAATTTGTTCTCCCCCTTTTTATTTGTCTGAATAGAGAAGGAAAAGAATAAAGCAAATAAATCAAATTGGGGCATCACGATAAACAACACAAACTATTTTGGATTTTTCATAAAATAAAATAAAAAAAATGATGTTACAAAAATCACACCAGGAATATATACTCAGGCAACCAAATCATGGATACGAAATGAATGGGTGTTGATGATGCTTGGATTTAGCACCACCAGATAAGTGATAGTGAGCTCAAACAGTAGCAGCCATGGCAACCATAGAGATGTATGAGTGTATGAGTATGTAGAAGGGGATGAGTATAAGAAGAAATAAGACAATGATGTATAGTGGTTCAGCCAATTTGGCCTACGTCCACTGTGAGTGTGTGATCAACTAAGTATGGGCGCTAATGGTCTTGGATACAATGGACATAACCCTCTCTTTCTCTCTACTGTGTGTACAAGCAGAGTTTTAGCTAGGGCTACTGTTCATGGATCGACCCCTTGTAGGGTTGTAGGTGACAAGTATATATAGGTCTTGGGGGGTGTAGTGTACCCCCCCAAGTATGCATGGTGCATGTGAATGATGATCTAACCAATTCCCTATTGACACCTGTAGATGCCAAATGATGACATAATATTCCCCCACGTGAGGGTGTGATTTTGTTATAACGGTCTGCCACGTGTCATATGAGCCTGACGCGCACTGTTCCACGCGTCTCCCAAACCACGCGCCGTCATGATATCACCTTCGGCCTATGAGCCGAGGCCGAGGGCAAAGTTTCTTCCTGTAGTGAGCCTGGCCCAATTCTGGCCACGTACTGTTGGCCCTTGTACTGTCGTCTGAAGCCTGGTAGAGGGTCGGCCCCTCGTACTGTCGTCTGGAGCCTGGGTGGAGGGTCGTCCCCTCGTACTGTCGTCTGAAGCCTGGGCAAAGGGTCGTCAAGAGATTGGTGAAGGGTCGTCCCCTCGTATTGTCGTCCATTTTGGAGGCAATCCTCATCTAAGCCGAGGATATAAACGGGTATATCAATCACCCCCCAGCCCTTAGCCATAGTTGTTGCTGAGATGGCTGAGGGATAGTGTTTTAAATGAGATGCATGTATGATCAGTTAGATGAGTGACACCTGGGCAGATACTCATTGTTGTTTCAGTTCCCAAGGTCATGGCGGTTGCGCCGTGCACTTGGGGCCTTGTGCCCTAATTATACCTTTCTTGGTAAACAGGTCCACTCATTACCAAAGTATTCAAGAGATTTTCAAACTCTCTCCTTCTTCTTATTCTTCTTCTTCGAGCCCAAGCCTTTTCTCTCTCTAGAACCAGTTCCCATTGCCATTTGCAGCCTCCAATTTATCAGGTCTCAGCAGCATTTTTTGCCCTCGTTATCAGGTACTCTCCTTCATTAAGCGCTTTCCTTTGCCTTCATTTCTACTTGATTTTCTAGGGTTGTGGGGCTGCATTCTCTTTAGGTTGTGCCATAACCTTTTCCGGCATCTTTTTCGGTAACTGGTTCTTGGTTGTTCTTGACAAAACCCATTGAGTTCCTTTGTTTAATCCGAAAGTCAAACCTGGTCAATTTCCCCCTTGTTTGTAGCTAAGTTAGGTGAGTTAGGTGTAATAGCTAAGTGTAGAGTCTTCCCCTTAATGCTTAGGAGGCTTTATAGCTTAGTATCTGAGTTCCCGTCTTTGAGAGAGAAGCTCTTTACCGAGATCAGACGAATAGAGGAAGAGGAAGAGAGGAGACGAGTGGTCGACCCTAATTGGGTACGACCCATCTTTCCCATTCCTCTTGCCACCATAAGACCATCTGAACCTTCTGAGTCATGTGGGTCGTCACCTCATCCTGCCGAGAGACCCAACCCAAGTGAGATGGACGAGAGAGTCTCCTCACCAACTGGTGCTGGAACTTCTGGTAGAAGGGACACACCTGACCTTAGCCCAGGCCGAGAGACCGAGGGTACGGCCCCCTCTGAGGCTGTCCCTGTGACAACCCTGTCTCCCCACGCCTTCCAAGTGGCTTTTCCCCAGGGTCCTCCTGTAGGTGACGAGGGGGAGAGAGATGAGGACGAGGACGATGATACAGATGATGAGGTTGATACCTCCCACGCCTCGTCCTTTATCTCCTCTGTTAGGGATCGAGACCTCCTGATATGGAGGCATATTTATGGAGTGCCCTCCGGGGTAACTATGAGGGTTCCCTCTGAGACTGAGAGGGTTTTTGATTATCAAGAGGGAGAGGTTGCAGTCTATGAACAAATGTTCAAGGTTGGAGTCAGGCTCCCTCTGCACCCTGCCATTGCCGATATCCTGTTTGCCCTCGGCGTTTCCCCCTCTCAACTTCCTCTCAACTCTTGGAGGACGATCTTGGGCTATATTTCCTTGTGGAAGAGTGCCTTTATCGACGAGCCCTCGGCTGACCTATTTCTGGGCTGCTACAACATCACTTCCTCGTCCAAGCAGCCTGGATATTATCACCTGGGGGCAAGGAGGTCTGAGAAGAAACTCCTCCATGTGGCACAAAATTCCAACCATGATTGGAAGAAGAGGTTTTTCTTTATCTCCGGGGAGTGGGAACCCATGGCCGATAGTCCGAGGGTCCCCAGGAAGTGGTCTAACCCCTCCATGAAGGCCCGATCAGACCCTGGACTTAGCCTGGAGGAGAAGGACATCGTTGATTATCTTAGAGGACGAGGGCGAGAGGGTGAGCTTGCAAAATTTGAAGACTTGATGACCCCTCGTTCCCTCAAAGAAGCTGGTCTGAGGGTCGGCCCTCTGACTGAACTATGTGAGTTACACTGAACATTTCCTGTTCTTTGCTTTTTTCCAAGTGTTTTCTCTTCAGATCTGCACTTTTCTAACGTATCATCCTCTTATCAGATCGTCCCGCAGGTACACCAGACTATCTTTGGGAAATGACGGCTCCCAGCTTGTTATCTGGACTGGCCAAGAAGAAGGGGAAGGAGCCTCAGCAGGCTTCGAGGAAGACAAGGGCCGCTGGGCCGACGGTGGTGGAGCCGACCACTGACAGCAATAAGAGGAAGGAGCCTGAGGAACCTGTTGACCCTCGGCCTGAATTTCGGACGAGGGCCAGGGTCGAGGCCTCAGAGGGGACGACCTCTTCGTCTAGTATGGGGGCCTTCTGGTCTCAGAACCTGGCACATCTGAAAGTCGATCCTTCGTCGCTCATTGCAAATCTGAGGGCAGCCAAGGCCTCGATGTTCTCTGCACCCTCGGCTTCTGACTACGACTTCTTATCAAATATGCCTCCAGCCAAGGTGTACAACTATGGTCTGCACTCCCTTGTGCAAGTATTGGTTCTGACCCACATCTTAAATTTCATTCTTTCAATAAAATGTTTTCTCGGCCCCTCTTGATATTTGTTCATTTTTTGTGCAGTCTGTTTGTGCCCTCACCTCAGCCACCAAATGGATGGCCGAGAATCAGATGAAGTTCCATGAGGCTGAAAGGGCTATTCAGCATGAGTCTGACTTGCAGACAGAGCTTGATACTGCGAGGACTGAGCTTGATACTGCGAGGGCTGAGCTTGAGAGTGCTAGGACTGAGCATGCTAGGGTCCTAGACGAGATGATGAGGCAGCACGATGCCGACCTGCAAGCCAAGGACTTAATCATCAAGGACAGGGATGATTCTTTACTGAACATGGAAGTCAAGCACAATACTGATCTCGCAGAAGCTGTCGAAAAAGTAGAGGCCAACGCTGTTGAGGCTTACAAGGTTTCTGACGAGTTTCAGGGCTTCGGCCTTAAGTATTTGGAGAGGGGGATCAGGACGGCCTGCCGATGGGTCATTCTCAAATTCGGTGATGTCGTCTCCTCGGTTCGTCCTTCATTGGAGGCAGTTGGGTTTGATGACCCGCTGATCGCCGAGGCTCTGTCCCAAGTAGAGTCCCAAGTTCAGGTTGAGGGGGTCGGCACTTCTGAAGATCGTCCAACTCTGGTTATTGAGGAGACCATTCCTATAGATGTTGAGTCCCTTCGCTCCGATGTCGTCCCATAGGGTGGCTGCCTGTAGCCCACACCCTTTCAATGTACTTATCATTTTTGTGCTCTGTATTGTAAAACACTTAAATATTTTCTCTTTTATCAATACCATCGTCTCTTCTTTTACTGCCTTCCATATTTACTGCTTTTATGGTTTGCTCTTTGTTGGTTTGCTGTCTTTTCTTAATGTCACTAACCTCTCCCTCGTCTTTCTTGAGGGCAGTGGTGGGGTTGTCCCCTCCACTAGCCCTCATTATAGCCGAGGGTGCAAATTAACCAGTTTTCAATAAAGTATACCCTCATCTTTCTTGAGGATAGTGGTGGGGTCGTCCCCTCCACTGACCCTCATTATAGCCGAGGGTTCAACTTACCAAATTAATGGTTTTTAAAGCCTTCCCTCGTCTTTCTTGAGGACAGTGGTGGGGTCGTCCCCTCCACTGGTCCCCATTATAGCCGAGGGATCAACTTACCAATTTAATGGATTTTAATAATGTGTACCCTCGTCTTTCTTGAGGACAGTGGAGGGGTCGTCCCCTCCACTGGCCCTCATTATAGCCGAGGGTTCAACTTACTAATTTAATGGATTTTAATGTCTTCCCTCGTCTTTCTTGAGGACAGTGGTGGGGTCGTCCCCTCCACTGGTCCCCATTATAGCCGAGGGATCAACTTACCAATTTAATGGATTTTAATGTCTTCCCTCGTCTTTCTTGAGGACAGTGGTGGGGTCATCCCCTCCACTGGTCCCCATTATAGCCGAGGGATCAACTTACCAATTTAATGGATTTTAATAATGTCTACCCTCGTCTTTCTTGAGGACAGTGGAGGGGTCGTCCCCTCCACTGGCCCTCATTATAGCTGAGGGTTCAACTTACCAATTTAATGGATTTTAATGTCTTCCCTCGTCTTTCTTAAGGACAGTGGTGGGGTCGTCCCCTCCACTGGTCCCCATTATAGCCGAGGGATCAACTTACCAATTTAATGGATTTTAATGTCTTCCCTCGTCTTTCTTGAGGACAGTGGTGGGGTCGTCCCCATTATAGCCGAGGGATCAACTTACCAATTTAATGGATTTTAATGTCTTCCCACTTCTTTCTTGAGGACAGTGGTGGGGTCATCCCCTCCACTGGTCCCCATTATAGCCGAGGGATCAACTTACCAATTTAATGGTTTTTAAGTCTTCCCTCGTCTTTCTTGAGGACAGTGGTGGGGTCGTCCCCTCCACTGGTCCCAATTATAGCCGATGGATCAACTTACCAATTTAATGGATTTTCTGTAGATGTTTCCATGCGTGCTAGGACTGACAACCACAGGATGAGGGAAACACTGATATTTCTTATTAATTTTGCAAAGTGTTCTGTTGGAGCAACTCTCATTACAATTATGGCCTTTCAAGACCTTACAACACTACTGATAGTATTTCTTCAAATGATCTGCATTCCAGGGGTTGGAAAAAGGTTCCCCTTCTAGGTTTTCTAGTCTATAGGTCCCTGGGACAACTTCATCGATGACCCTATATGGGCCATGCCAATTAGGATGGAGCTTGTTGGGCTTTTTCCAAGTCCTCTTGAGAACCAAGTCTCTTACTGCTATAGGTCTCTGTTTCACCCTCTGATTATAAAACCTTGCGGTCCTCTGCTGATAGGAAGCCTGCCTTATCTCAGCGTCCTCCCTCCTTTCCTCAATCAGGTCCAAGTCAAGTCTCCTTTCTTCCGCGTTTCCCTGGGGGTCGTACATTTGGACCCTATGAGTAGGAAACTCGACTTCGGTGGGGATGACGGCTTATGATCCATAGGCTAGCATGGATGGGGTCTCCCCGGTAGAAGTCCTCACTATCGTCTTGTATGCCCACAGTACGGCATATAACTCCTCGACCCATCTTCCTTTTGCCTCCTCAAGCCTCTTCTTGATTCCATCTAGGATTGTCATGTTTGTTACTTCGGTTTTCCCATTGGCCTGAGGTCGGCCTGGGGTGGAGAAAAATTATTTGATATTTACCCTCTCACAGTACTTCTGCAGAGAGGCATTCTTGAACTGCGTCTCGTTATCTGAAATGAGGGTGTTGGGCAGACCATATCTGCATATAACATTTTTCCAGATGAACTGGAAGGTCTTCTGCTCTGTAATTGTGATCATTGCTTCGGCCTCTACCCACTTTGAAAAGTAGTCAATCGCTACAATGAGGAACCGATAGTTATTGACTGCTCTTGGTAAGGGCCCTACCAGGTCAATCCCCCACACTGCGAACGGCCACGGAGATGTAATGGAGGTAAGGGGATGATGGGGTTGATGAGGGATGGTAGCAAATCTTTGGCATTTATCACACTTTTTTACATATGCTGCGGCGTCTTTCCCCAAGGTCGGCCACCAGTAGCCTTGGGTGATCACCCTCTTCGCTAAGGATCTGCCCCCGATATGGCTTGAGCACGATCCTTCATGCACATCTTGCAGAATGGAAGGGCTTCTGAGGGATGCACACACCCAAGTAAGGGGAGCAGAAACCCCTTTTTGTACAAGGTGTCTTCGATGACAGTGAATTTTGCAGCCCTGTACCTCAGCTTCTTCCTTTCCTTCCTCGCTTCTGGCATCTCACCCTCTGTAATGTATCTGATCAGGGGGTCCATCCACGAAGCTTCTTGAGAGACATTTAGGCAATTGCCAAGTGTTCCCTCGGGGTCCTCAATAGTTGGCTGAAGCAAAATTTCCACTGGGACCGTCTTCCTGATGTATGTCCTAGTCGCCGAGGCCAATCTCGCAAGGGCATCAGCACGTCCATTATCCAGCCTAGGTATCCTCTTTAATTTTACTTCTCTGAAGCCTTTCAGTAGTGACATCACCTTCTCGAGGTATCTAGCCATTCTCTCGTCCTTAGCCTCGTAGGCCCCTAGTATCTGATTCACCACTAGCCTTGAATCACTATAGACCAGAATCTGTCCGACACTAAGAGACTTGGCCAAGGAGAGGCCTGCTACTAAGGCCTCATATTCAGCCTCGTTGTTGGAGGCTTTGAAGTTGAACCTCAGGGCATATTCGACGTCTGTGCCATCGGGTGCTGACAGTATCAGTCCAGCCCCACTTCCGCTGTCACAGGAGGACCCGTCAACGAAGAGGCTCCACAGAGTCTTTCCCTCTGAAAAATTTCCCTCAGAGAGGGACCCCTGTCTAAAGATGAACCTTCCCCCTTCGTTTTCAGTTGCTTTCCTTCTAGCGGTGCTTGTCTCAGCCCTATCTGCGGGTGTGTCAGCGGGACTATCTTATGTATCTGTCTTCCCGAGAGTCTCACCCTCGGCCTTATCATCTTCCCAAGTGAACTCAGCCACGAAGTCTGCCAATGCCTGCCCCTTAATGGCCGTCCTAGGCTGATACACAATGCCAAACTCCCCCATCTCTATAGCCCAGGCCATCAACCTACCTGATTTTTCTGGCTTGTGTAGGACCTGCCTAAGAGGAGAGTCGGTGAGGATGACCATTGTATGGGACTGGAAGTACGACTTCATCTTCCTCGAGGCATGGATCAAGGCGTAGGCCAACTTCTCCATCCTCGGGTATCTTTGCTCTGCCCCTGGAGTGCCTTACTGTTAAAATACATAGGATTCTGTATCCCATCCTCGTCTCTCACAATGGCTGCACTGATGGCCGACTCTAAGACGGCGAGGTACACATAAAGCCGTTCACCCTGCACGGGCCGTGACAGCAGCAAGGGAGACCCCAAGTATGATTTTAGCTCCTTGAAAGCCTCATCACACTCTTCACTCCATTCAAAGGCCTTCCTGAGGATCTTGAAGAATGGTAAACACCTGTCTGTGGCTCTTGACACAAATCTGTTCAGGGCCGCCACTCTCCCTGTAAGCCTCTGAACGTCTTTAATGGACTTGTGGGTCTTCATCTCAACAAGGGCCTTTATCTTTTCAGGATTGGCCTCGATGCCTCTTTGGTTGACAGTGAACCCCAGGAACTTCCTTGCTCCGACCCCGAAGACACATTTGGCCAGGTTAAGCTTCATCTGGTATTTTTCCATCGTATTAAAGGTCCTCTCCAGGTCTGCCACATGATCCACTGCCTTCAAACTCTTGGTCAGCATGTCATCCACATAGACCTCCATAGACTTCCTGATTTGGTCTTCAAACATTTTGTTTACAAGGCGCTGGTATGTTGCCCCCGCATTCTTTAGGCCAAAGGGTATGACCCTGTAACAGTATGTCCCCTTGTCAGTGATGAAGGCGGTCCTCTCCGAGTCTTCAGGGTTCATGAAGATCTGTTTATACCCTGAGTAGGCATCCATGAAGCTCATGAGCTCATGTCTTGCGGTAGAATCTACCATCTGGTCGATGCGGGGGAGAGGGAAGCTGTCTTTGGGACAGTGCTTGTTGAGGTCTGTGAAGTCAACGCACATTCTCCACTTGCCGTTGGCCTTTGGGACAATGACTTCATTGGACAGCCATTCAGGGTAGATGACCTCTCTAATAAATTCAGCGTCTTCTAATTTTTTGACCTCGTCCCTGATGACCTCATATTTTTCTCTGGAGTAAATTCTCCTCTTCTGCTTCACCGGCTTCACTCCCTCTACCACATTGAGCCTGTGGCACATGACTTCGGGGTCAATCCCTGGCATATCTACATGACTCCAGGCGAAGACGCTTCACCTTCTCCTCAATAGTTTAATGAGGTCTTCCTTGATGTTGGGCTTCAGAGACTTGCCAACTTGGACAGTTTTTTCCGTGTCATCCTCATCGAGGATGATGGATTCTACCTCTTCCACAGCCTCTCCTTTCTTCAGCTTCGTTTCATCCCTAGGGTCTAGGGTATCAATATTATAAGTGGTTGTAACCCTCTTGTGTGCCTCCCTCTCTTCAGCGGAGTTGTAGTAACATTCTCTCGCCGTCGTCTGGTCTCTTTGAACTTCCCCCACCCCGTAAGGAGTTGGAAATTTGATCATCTGATGGACCGTAGACGGCACGGCTTCAAACCCCTTGAGGGCCACACGCCCCAGTATGATGTTGTAGGCCGAAAACACCTGCTCATCCATCACAAAGAAACTGACCTTCTTGGTGATCCATCTCAGCCACTCGTCCCCCATCCTCACATCGGCCTCATATCCCCCAAGGGGATGAACTTTTTCCCCACTAAACCCAATCAACGGATGATGGTAGGGGACAAGTCTAGCACGGCTGAGACCCAAGGCTTTGAAGCATGGCCAAAACATCACATCTGCAGAGCTACCCCCATTTACCAAGATCCTGGGCACCTCGCATCCGTACACCCTGGTAGTGATGACGAGAGGGTCATCATGTGGGGCTAAGAGGCCTTTGAAGTCCATCCTTGAAAACCCTACTATCAGTGTGTCCATATCAACCTTCTTCCTCTTTTCCGACTTGACCTCCAGGGAGGTTGCGTGTACCGTCTTCGTCACTGCCTTTGCCTCAGCCACATGGGCCTTCCTGTCGGCGACCTCAGACCCTCCTCCTGCAAGTCCCCCGGAGATCATTCCCACTCCGAGCGAGATCATATTAAGCCTCTTTACAGGGCCATGGTCGTCTCTCGGCGGGAGGTCAGGGTCGTCCTCATCACCAGAGGGGTCGTCCCCTCTTTTTTGAGGACCTTCTCTACATACGTCGCCTCGCTTCTTTCTGGGGTCGTCCCCTCGGCCCCTCTTGAAGGCTCCTTTGTCGACGTACTTTCTGAGCTTCCCTTCCTTCAGCATCTTCTCAATCTCGTCTTTCAGAGCAAAGCATTTATCTGTTACGTGGCAGTGGTCTTGGTGAAATTCACACCACAGGTTCTTATTCCTCTTGCCGGGGGCTGCCCTCAGCTTCTCAGGCCACTTCAGCGACCGGTCACTCTTTATTTCATTGAGAATCTGTTCACAGCTGACCGTCAGAGGAGTGTACCCAGCGAACTTGTCATCCGCGGATCTCTTCTTCCCCTCTTTGTTCTTCTTGGGGTATTTAGTCACACTTGCACCTCCTCTTTTGTCCTCATATTTTGCAGCCATCGCCTCTTTGGCGTTCATCACCTTTCCTACTATCGATAACAGCTCGGCCATCGTCCTCGGAGGGTCTTCAGCAAGCTTCCATAACAGCTTCCCCTTTTGGAGTCCTCCAATCAGGGCTGTCATAGCTATGCTCTCCTCATAGTCTTCCACCTCCAGCTTCTCCTTATTGAATCTGGCTATATAGTCCCTCAGACTCTCACTCTTCCCCTGCTTAACATAGAGCATGTGAGTGGTCTTCTTCTATGGCCTCACACCAAAGCAGAAATTATGGATGAACAGGTCTGCCAACTGCTTAAAGTTTCCAATGGAATTTTTTGGAAGAGACGTGTACCAGACATGCGCAGCCCCTGTCAGGGTACCAGAGAAGGCACGACAACTCATCTCATCTGAGATAGAGTATATGTCTGCCGCCGACTGATACATCTCCATGTGGTGGACGGGGTTGGTGCTCCCGTCATACCTTGGGGTGACCATAGGTGGCTTGAACTTTGACGGCGTGGGGAAGTTGACTATCTTTTCCACAAAGGGTGAGACTATGGTGTATCCCCTCTGAAGAGGGTCTCGGCTCTTCAATATATCACCAATCTTATCCTCTAACCGCTAGATTGAGTCATTCCAGGGCCTCACAGGGTCGGCCTGGCCGATGTTATCCCTTGCTGCCTCTCCGAGGTGGACGGAGGGTTCTGCTGCAACAGGCCTGTGTCGAATGTTCACTTCCCTTTGGCCGTCATATTGTCCTCGGGGTCGGCCATCTGCTGCCTCCCTCCTGGATCTTGCAGCACTCCTTGGCCTGGACAACTGTTCCCGCAGGTCATTTACTGGCCCTAGCCTCTCAAAGGCCAACCCCTTGCTCAAGCGATCAAAAGCAGAGCCTCTTGGGCGATCATCAGGGTTTGGTCTCCCGCACTTTCCCCTACTGTCCTGGAGGGGTCGTACAGTGTTGTTGGAGACCTCGTGAGGTTCCCAGCACTCTATAGGAGCCTCCTCTCCCTCCAGATCTCCATACCTATCCTCAGGGCAAGGGTTTTCTTGCCTCCCCAGGCGTAGACGCCGGGGGTCAGCAACATCCCGACGCCGCTGAGGGGGTGGCAGGTCTTTGCGTGGTGCCTGGGGTGGTCCCCTGGCCTCATGCTTCCCTGGAGATGCTGCCGGAGTAATCATATCAGGCAAAACCCCTGGTGCTCTTAGTATGTTCTGGCTTAGAGCTGTGAACTGCTCCTGCATCATCCGCTGGCTTGCTGCCAGAGACTTTAGGGCTACCGCCACATCAGCTATCTCAGACTGAGGCGGCGGCTGATTGGAACTGGGTCTTCCCCCCTCATCCGGCGGGGATAGTGGTGGCGGTGGCATCTCAGGTGCCATGTGCTTGAGCTATGAAAAGTTGAACTGAAGAAAATACTGGTGAGCTTGGGAACATTAGTGGGCCTCTTTCAATGGTGAAACACCTCCTCTCAGGGGGAGTGTTGGTTCACCACTAGAGTGCCCAGTGATGTCAAGCTGTACAAAGGAAGAGATGTCTTCTCGTTCCCACAGACGGCGCCAAACTGATGATGCTTGGATTTAGCACCACCAGATAAGTGATAGTGAGCTCAAACAGTAGCAGCCATGGCAACCATAGAGATGTATGAGTGTATGAGTATGTAGAAGGGGATGAGTATAAGAGGAAATAAGACAATGATGTATAGTGGTTCAGCCAATTTGGCCTACGCCCACTGTGAGTGTGTGATCCACTAAGTATGGGCGCTAATGGCCTTGGATACAATGCTCATAACCCTCTCTTTCTCTCTACTGTGTGTACAAGCAGAGTTTTAGCTAGGGCTACTGTTCATGGATCGACCCCTTGTAGGGTTGTAGGTGACAAGTATATATAGGTCTTGGGGGGTGTAGTGTACCCCCCAAGTATGCATGGTGCGTGTGAATGATGATCTAACCAATTCCCTGTTGACACCTGTAGATGCCAAATGATGACATAATATTCCCTCACGTGAGGGTGTGATTTTGTTATAACGGTCTGCCACGTGTCATATGATCCTGACGCGCACTGTTCCACGCGTCTCCCAAACTACGCGCCGTCATGATATCACCCCCGGCCTATGAGCCGAGGCCGAGGGCAAAGTTTCTTCCGGTAGTGAGCCTGGCCCAATTCTGGCCTCGTACTGTCGGCCCTCGTATTGTCGTCTGAAGCCTGGTAGAGGTTCGGCCCCTCGTACTGTCGTCTAAAGCCTGGTAGAGGGTCGGCCCCTCGTACTGTCGTCTGGTGATTAGGCGCATATTCTTCATATTTATCCCCTTAATTGCGGTATTTTTATGATCCCGTGCAGTGTAAATAGCTTGGATTTGTCTCTTAATTATGCTACTAATCCCTTTTGGCAAGTATTTCTTGTTTTGTGTATTTCTCATGTGTTTTACAGGTATTTCATGCAAGTTAGTGCGAAGGAGAACTCAAAACAGTGAAAGAAACCTAGAAATGGAGAGTTGAAGGGCATTTTCGTAATTTTTCAGCCTTAGTCCGGAGGTGGGGAAAACTAGAAAGTTGAAGATCTCTAAATTACAAGAATACTGGAAAAAACGGCACCTCAATCCGAGCTACGGTGAAGAAGTTACGATGTTTTGAAGTTGCGGGATAATGAAGAGTCTGGATGTGCGGATTTCTGTCATTAATTATGCATTTAATGCAGTGCAACTCTTGGAAAACTTGTTCCACAAGCACTATTGGTTGTCAATTTCGAGATTTTGTGCTATAAAAGCCCATGACCTACATCATTTGAAGGGGAGTTGCTAGAGAGAGGCTAGGTTAGGAGTAGGTTAGAAGTGCTAGATTGAATTTTAAGGTTAGATTTTGAGAGCAAATTTTCTATTCCTTCAAGAGTTGTATGAACCCTAGTTTGTATTCTGAATCTCAATTCCTTGTTGCTGAATTCAAGTAAACTCTTTCCATTCTCTTATTTTATTACTTGCAAATTATTTACCATGTTTTGTAGATCCATAATTTTGTGTATGAATTTGTTTTTTTTATCCAATCATGAGTAGCTAATTTCTCAAGGGTTGGGGTACATGAACTCAATCCTAATACAAATTATTTGTATGGAAAATTAGAAAATAAATGAAAATATTGGTTGAATCGTGAATGAAAATCATATATGCATTGTCATATCTTTTAATCTCTCTTGCCCTAGGTACTTGGGATGTTTAAGAATGCTTTGTATGTATAATTTGTCGTTCACCGCTTTATATTGATCTTTGATTTCATATGATGCGGGCTTGAACCTCATATATGTAATGCTTAGTGATGATAAGGACTGGATTTAATCAATAATTTTGATTTACAATTCTAGTATTCTATACGGTAATTTGTTAAGGATTGAGGGATTGTACCCTACCCTATTTTCTCCCATTTGTCAGATCTAATTTCTTTTGCACTTTTTAGTTTGTTTTTAATAGAAATTTTCCCAATCATCATCTTTTTCATTTTTATTTTAGAAGTAATAAATCAATTAAATTCTATAAAACATTCCCTGTGGATTCGATACCCAAACTTACTACTATACTCCATAAACGTGTAGTTAAAAGTTTAGGTTTTTTTTGTATTGAGGTTGGAAGCCGATAACAACGACTAGCGTATTACACGGACGCTCGGTTTTTCCACTCGATCAAAATGGCGCCGTTGCCGGGGAATGTTTTGTTATAGATTATAATTGATTTACTATTTCGACAGATTTTTTTTTTCTTTGGATTTTTTTTAATTTTTTTTAGCCTTGCACAATTGAGCGCCAAGAAACGTAGAATCCTCAACCGCACACCTTTGTACTCGAATTTCCATTTACATACTATTCGGTAATAATGTCTTTTCATGGTGAGTTCGGTAATTATAATGGTTCATTTGGTAATCGTTTTCAAACTTTTTATTCTCAAGACTCCGCGACTCGACCTATTACCATTGGTGAGGCCGTTCTAACTCTGGAGTGTGAAAGTCTTCAAAATGAATATCGGAGAGAAATTTATATTAAATATTCTCAAGAATCTATGTCTAGACCTATTACCATGGGTGAGGCCTTTCTAAATCTTGCGTATGAAAAGCTTGAAAACGAATATCGAAAAAAAAAATCATTTTGGGGAATCCAATGAAGATTTTTCTTCCAATATTTGTGAAACTATAAAAGGTTTTCAACCAAAAGAGGAATCCGAGGTTCTAGAGCCAAGGGATCCTACTTTGGAAGAATACACGCTTTTTCTAACCAAAAGAGTACTGGATTTTCTTTCCACCCAAAGCACAAAGAATATCGATTATGGTCTTGTGAAGGAAATGGTCACACTTTGCGATGATGTGCGTTCTATTTTGGAAAACAAAGAGGAGGTTGAGACTTGTGTGTCACCTAAATTTTTTGAAGAACATCTCATTGAAAGTGAGTCTTGCTCCCTTGAAATTAAATCTCCAATTGATGATGAATCACTTGAAATTGAGTTTATTTCATCACCATTTTCGTTCACGGTTATTGAACCATTAGAAGTACCGCTAGATTCCTATGAGTCGGTTGAAAATTCTGAAACGTTTACACCTTTTACCGACAAAGACACTTTGCTGGAATTGTTTTCTAATATGGAATGTTCCTTTTTGTGTGCCCCTCTCCCCATACTACTTGAAAAATCTTTGGGAGGTGATTATATTTTTCTTGGATCTCAATTGTACTTGTCCCACCTAGCACCCAAACCCCCCATCATCCCGTTAAATTTTTTAATTGGTGATGGTTCATTTTCTCCATTTCACACATGCCTTCCGTTTTTCAAACGGAATTCTTACTTTTCGGGAGGCATGCATCCTAATGAGAGTACACCATTAATCCCTCAAAGTCAAATTGTATTTTGGGTGGACCCTCAAATTTTTCGACTTCTAGTGTATAATTTATTAGCCGTTCAAATTGTAGGTTGTACATAATTAGTTTTTTTTCTTTTTATTTTTCTTTCCTTTTGTAATAGTGTAGTGTCATTAGTTAAAGTTTTTGTTATTCTTTTTGTTATGCCTGGTTCTAACATGTTTTGTAGATTCATTGGACTCACACTCATCGAGGATCACTACATTTGGGTAATATCTTTCTTTTCATCTCTTTATGTTGTGTTCTTGATTTGCATTGAGGACAATGCAACATTTAAGTTAGGGGGTGTGGGATATTCTTCCCATTTATTGTTTAGATTCATTGATTCGATCACATGTTCTTTCCAAGTGTGTTTTGAAAAAAAAAATTGAAAAATTTTGAAAAAAGCCAAAAATATTTTTGTTCAAAATAAATAAAAATTGGAATTTAAATTTTTCAAAAATATCACCTTTATTCTATTCGAAGTCTCAAATTGTAAAATTCATAATGCACTAAGCCAAAATTGACCGAAGATGGAAATTGAAAGAAAATTGACGACTTTACGAATAAGTGTGGAGATTAATAAAACCCGGTGAGATTTCGAGCCTTTCAATTTTTTATGAGTTTTTAAATCAATCCGAGTTTATGATTAACTCAAAGTTCTTTTCAGCGTTTTAATAAGTCGTTGATGATCTCAATCCTTTGTTTTGATCGGTTATGGGAAATGTGTGAAATGTTATCTCGAAATTCGTGCTAAATATATCTCTAAACTTAATTAATCTCGAGATGCATATGGTAATGTGATTAGCAATTTGGACAATGAAGTAGGCCCTCGTTTGTTACCCAAAAATATTAGCCATAAAAAGTTGTGAAAAATAAAATTATCCTTTTGCAACCCAATTTGAGCCTAATAAAAAATTTATCCTTTCGTTTGATAACCCAAAAATCCCAAATAGCCCGGAATTGTGAAAATTGAGAAAATTCATCAAATAAAGTCCAAATTGTGCAATAAAAAGGGGCAAGAAGATTAAAAAAAATAGAAATGCTCAAAAAAAATGAAAAATAGCAAGAAAAAAAATGAAAAAAAAAAAAGAAAAAAAGAGAAAGAGAAAAATGAGCAAATGCCCGAAAAAGCACAAATGGAAGTCATAAGGACATTTTCCAATTCCGAACATTCCATCCATTCCCATTTTTACCCTTTAAACTTTTTAACCCGAAAAGTCCTAACTGAGTCCGAATGGCGAAATTGGTTACCGCATGGAGAGCTAAGAGATGAAAAGATAAAATGAGAGATTAAATGGTGTGAAATAGAGATGATGTTTCCCGTTTCCTAATAACTGTACTCCGATGATGAGATCTTTTCACCATATATTTCCTTCTTTTCAATTTTGTATGCATGAATTTGTGTCCATTATATTTACTCTTTATATCATGCATACCGAGAGAAAATAACCACAATTCGAGTGATTCGTTTGTGAGTGCATCCGTAAGAATTTGAATCAAAACGAATTTTCGAAAAGTAACGTTATGCTCAATCGGTGGAAATTTGAAATTTAATTTTTGGCTTCGCACACACACACTATGGTTTGAGACATTTGAATATGAATTTATGGTGATTATTTTTCAAAAAGTTTAAATTGTACAATTTTTAAGTATTTTGATCTTTATTTGAGTCAATAAAGAATTTTGTAGGTGTATTCACTGCAAACCCTCACGAGACAAAACTCGTCCTACTAGGGTAACCTAGGGGTTCAAAGGCTTGTTGCATACGCTAAATGCAATCGCTTGCCTGCGAAAGTGGAATTTTATTTTAATAAAAGAATTTTCAAGAGTGGATTTTTGGTTAGATTCATTTACATTGCTCGGGACGGGCAAAGTTCTAAGTTAGGGGGTGTGATTAGGCGCATATTCTTCATATTTATCCCCTTAATTGCGGTATTTTTATGATCCCGTGCAGTGTAAATAGCTTGGATTTGTCTCTTAATTATGCTACTAACCCCTTTTGGCAAGTATTTCTTGTTTTGTGTATTTCTCATGTGTTTTACAGGTATTTCATGCAAGTTAGTGCGAAGGAGAACTCAAAACAGTGAAAGAAACATAGAAATGGAGAGTTGAAGGGCATTTTTGTAATTTTTCATCCTTAGTCCGGAGGTGGGGACAACTAGAAAGTTGAATAGCTCTAAATTACAAGAATACTGAAAAAAACGGAACCTCAATCCGAGCTACGGTGAAGAAGTTACGATGTTTTGAAGTTGCGGGATAATGAAGAGTCTGGATGTGCGGATTTCTGTCATTAATTATGCATTTAATGCAGTGCAACTCTTGGAAAACTTGTTCCACAAGCACTATTGGTTGTCAATTTCGAGATTTTGTGCTATAAAAGCCCATGACCTACATCATTTGAAGGGGAGTTGCTAGAGAGAGGCTAGGTTAGGAGTAGGTTAGAAGTGCTAGATTGAATTTTAAGGTTAGATTTTGAGAGGAAATTTTCTATTCCTTCAAGAGTTGTATGAACCCTAGTTTGTATTCTGAATCTCAATTCCTTGTTGCTGAATTCAAGTAAACTCTTTCCATTCTCTTATTTTATTACTTGCAAATTATTTACCATGTTTTGTAGATCCATAATTTTGTGTATGAATTTGTTTTTTTTATCCAATCATGAGTAGCTAATTTCTCAAGGGTTGGGGTACATGAACTCAATCCTAATACAAATTATTTGTATGGAAAATTAGAAAATAAATGAAAATATTGGTTGAATCGTGAATGAAAATCATATATGCATTGTCATATCTTTTAATCTCTCTTGCCCTAGGTACTTAGGATGTTTAAGAATGCTTTGTATGTATAATTTGTCGTTCACCGCTTTATATTGATCTTTGATTTCATATGATGCGGGCTTGAACCTCATATATGTAATGCTTAGTGATGATAAGGACTGGATTTAATCAATAATTTTGATTTACAATTCTAGTATTCTATACGGTAATTTGTTAAGGATTGAGGGATTGTACCCTACCCTATTTTCTCCCATTTGTCAGATCTAATTTCTTTTGCACTTTTTAGTTTGTTTTTAATAGAAATTTTCCCAATCATCATCTTTTTCATTTTTATTTTAGAAGTAATAAATCAATTAAATTCTATAAAACATTCCCTGTGGATTCGATACCCAGACTTACTACTATACTCCATAAAAGTGTAGTTAAAAGTTTAGGTTTTTTTTGTATTGAGGTTGGAAGCCGATAACAACGACTAGCGTATTACACGGACGCTCGGTTTTTCCACTCGATCAAAATGATTTATTTTGAACAAAAATATATATATATACATATATATATATATATATATATATACATATATATATATATATTTTAATTACATATATATGAATATAAGCGAAGTTTTATGAATACGCACCTGTCATCCCCCCTAACTCAATGATTTGCATTGTCCTCAATCAAACAGATAAGAGATAAAAAGAAGACAACATAAAGAGTGCGATAAATAAAACATGCCAATATCATATGAAAACTGTAGATTACAAACAAACTGTGGAAATAACTGTATAAGCAAAACTATAACATAGGGATAAAAATCCTAATAAGGGAAAGGTATCCTAAGGGGCGGGTGGGGGATGTGAAGTACTCGGAGCAGACGGATCATATGGATTATAATAGTAGGGAGGAAGAGGGGCCTCGGGTCCCGCTTGGAGAAGGTACAAGTCGGCCTGCATACGCAGGACCAAACTCATATCCCTCTCGTAGGAGGACACATGTGTTTCAAATCGCGTCTCAAGAGAGAGAACGCGCTCATGCAAGACCGGGTCCTCCGGAATGTAATCCGGATCCGCCGTCTCATCATATTCTGCCTCTTCACCCTCCGCCATTTCCACATCCTCCTCGGCGATGTTCTCCTCTTCATCGTCGGCTTCCTCACTAGAATCGTTGTCGTGCCGAGCACGGACGACCTGAATTTGCCGCTCACTTCGAGTGCGGGACTCTTGTCCTAAAGGTTTAGGAAGTTTGACAAGATCCTGAGGTGGTGCGATACCGGCATCTCGAAGCATTGAGGTGATGAGTCGACCATACGGAAGAGGATTGCGGCCTTTTTTATCATAGGCCACAAAAAGGATATCGGTGTAAAATGTGCGGGCCAAATTGATCACGGTCGCCGGGTCGAAGAGACGATACACCATGGTGGCTTGGCGAGGCCTCATCGCCAAATCATTAGAAGTTTGCAAAATGTTGGCACAAACGATATGGAAAGTTAATCGTGCCTTGTCGGACAAGCGGCCGGCGGGAAATGTCTCGGTGTTCCAAACTGCACCCGGTTGGATTCGCGAGATACAAACTTCTTTTGTGAGGACGGGATCGGGACTCGGATAATCAAACTGATCGGGAGTGAGCACACCATATGATTCGAGTTTGCGCACCACGAGGTCAAGTGAGAACGGGATAGGTATGGAATCCACAAAGGCTTGGGATTCAAATTCAGCCGTACGGAGAAGAGATCCGTAAAACTGACGAACTTCATTTTCCCACACAGCCTCATATGGTTCATTAAAGAAATGGCCCCAGCCCGGTAACCGAAAAAGGTTGGTGACAGAATTGGGCATTTTATCCCATAACACTTGGCGCTCGATATGGATTTTGCGGGTAGGGATGGAAAATTTTCGGCACCAATTTGCCTCTTGGCGGGAACGATACTCCCCATTTCCGTTGGGGAGAACGTCAATGGAAGTGTACTTTTGGGGAGCAGCCATGAGGTATGGAGGAAGGAGATAGCAATGGAGATAAGAGAGAAGATAGCTGGAGGTGTGAAGAAAATGGGTAGTGGAGGTAGGTATTTATAGGAATGAATGGGTGAAATGGAGGGAATGAATGGGTGTGAAATGGGGGGACGAAATTTTGAAGGAAGGGTTGGATTGGGGGAAGTGAATGGGTGGGGATTGAGGAGGTGGAAATGAAGAGGTGGTCTCTTGGGATTATAAACCTGCAGAAAATCGGACCGATCCGGTTTTGGGCCGGACCGATCCGCCTTACCGGATCGGTTCTGTTTTTACCCCGGACCGATCCGGATGACCGGATCGGTTCTTTTTTCCCACCGGACCGATCCGGTTTCAGGATTCTAGAATTCTTCTTCTCTCTTCCTAAAAATGCTCATACTCCACTCCAATGATGATTTTTCATCCTCGCAAACTTCCAACTAACCTCGCAACTCATTGATAACGAACAACCCACACCCTTCGGATTCTCAACCCTCAAAACAGACTCTATCCTATAACTTCTACATCCTACGACTCAATGTACAACAATCACCCCATACATGTCGGGGGTGCGACGACCTCACTCTCTTCTTTCAATCAATCCCCATAAATGGGGTCCGACAGCCAGATTGTGTCGGCTTCTTTAACCATGGCTTCCAAATAAGGTTTGAGACGATGTCCATTGACTTTAAAAGTGGTCCCCCCCCCCCTTCTCATCCATTAGCTCAACGGCTCCATGGGGAAATACCGCTTTCACAATGTAAGGACCAGACCATCGAGACCGCAATTTACCGGGAAACAAGTGCAACCTCGAGTTGTAGAGAAGTACTTTCTGTCCCAAATGAAACTCTTTCTTACGAATAATTCCGTCATGAGCTCATTTCATTTGGTCCTTGGAAATTTTGGCACTTTCATACGCATCATTGTGCATTTCTTCCAACTCATTCAACTGAAGTTTACGTGTTTCACCGGCCTGATCCATTTTGAAGTTCACCCTTTTGATAGCCCAATACGCTTTGTGTTCGATTTCAACCGGAAGATGACAAGGTTTGCCATACACAAAACGAAATGGGGACATCCCAAGGGGATTCTTGTATGCGGTTCTATAAGCCCAAAAAGCATCAGTCAACCTTAAAGACCAGTCTTTCCTATTAGGATCAACTGTCTTCTCCAAGATATTCTTGATCTCCCTATTAGCAAGCTCGGCTTGGCCATTCGATTGGGGGTGATAAGGGGTGCTAACCTTGTGGACAATTCCATACTTCCGCATTAGTTTATCCATCGGCCTATTGCAAAAATGAGTTCCATTATCACTAATTATGGCCTTAGGCATACCAAAGCGAGAAAGTATATTTTCTTGAATAAATTTGATCACCACCTTGCTGTCATTCGTCCGTGTAGCTATAGCCTCTACCCATTTTGAGACATAATCTACAGCGACGAGAATGTATAGAAAACCAAAAGAAGGTGGAAAGGGCCCCATGAAGTCAATTCCCCAACAATCAAACAACTCCAAGACTAAAATAGGGGATAATGGCATCATATCACGGCGAGTAATAGCTCCCATTCTTTGGCATCTATCGCAAGTCTTACAAAAAGCATTCACATCCCGGAAGATTGTGGGCCAATAAAGACCACTTTGAAGGATTTTCGCAGCAGTTTTATTTTTAGAGAAATGACCGCCACATGCTTCTGAATGACGAAATCGAATCACCCCTTGAATTTCCTCATCGGGTACACATCTCCGGATAATTTCGTCAGCACAATACTTAAACAAGTATGGATCATCATAAAAGAACATGCGTGACCAAGTAATGAACCTCCTTCTCTCTTGCGGATTCCAACTAGAGGGAACAACTCCTGTGACAAGGTAATTGACAATATCCGCAAACCAAGGGAGAGAAGAGGTAGCAAATAAATTCTCATCCGGAAAATACTCGTCTATGGGAATGGGATCAATAGGTACGTCGGACGAGAGTCGTGACAAATGGTCAGCAACGACGTTTTCTACTCCTTTCTTATCTTGAATCGAGAGATTAAACTCTTGTAGGAGTAGGATCCACCTGATTAAATGAGTTTTGGCATCTTTCTTGCTCAAGAGATACTTCAATGCCGAATGATCAGTGAAACAAAGGATAGGCGACCCAACAACGTAAGAGCGAAATTTGTCGAGAGCAAAAACGACAGCTAGCAATTCTTTCTCTGTAGTAGAGTAATTCAGCTGAGGGCCAGATAATGTACGGCAAGCATAGTAAATAACATGAGCTTTCTTGTCTCTTCTCTGTCCAAGAACAGCCCCAATCGCGTAATCACTTGCATCACACATAAGCTCAAAGGGAAGCGACCAATCCGGAGCTTGCATGATAGGTGCAGAAATAAGCATGCTTTTGAGTTTATCAAATGCTTCTTGACATGCTTTACTCCACTCAAATGGAGTGTCCTTCATGAGAAGATTACTCAAAGGTCTAGCGATGGCGCTAAATTCTTTGATAAACCTCCTATAAAATCCAGCATGGCCTAGAAAGGACCTCACATCTTTAAGTGATTTTGGCGGGGGTAACTCAGATATTACTTCAATTTTTGCTCGATCAACTTCAATTCCCCTAGATGAGACTATGTGGCCCAAGACTACACCCTCGGTAACCATGAAATGGAACTTTTCCCAATTGAGGACTAAGTCTTTTTCCACACATCGGAATAGAACTCTCTCAAGATTAGCTAAACAATGGTCAAAAGAGGAACCGAAAACGCTGAAATCGTCCATGAACACCTCAAGACCTTTTTCAATCATGTCGCTAAAGAGACTCAACATGCACCTTTAAAAAGTAGCCGGCGCATTACATAATCCAAATGGCATACGTTTATAGGCAAACATACCAAATGGACATGTAAAAGTCGTCTTCTCTTGATCAAGAACATCCACTTCAATCTGGTTATAACCGGAATACCCATCTAGAAAACAATAATAAGGATGGCCCGCTACTCGTTCAATAACTTGATCGATAAATGGTAAGGGAAAATGATCCTTTCGAGTTCCGGCATTGAGCTTTCGGTAGTCAATGCAAACACGCCACCCGGTGGTGGTGCGTTGAGGTATTAATTCTCCCTTAGTATTTTCAACCACAGTCATCCCTAATTTCTTTGGAACGACCTGAATTGGGCTCACCCATTTACTATCCGAAATGGGATATATAATTCCAGCATCTAGCAATTTGATTATTTCCGCTCTTACAACACCTTTCATGGTTGGATTTAACCACCTTTGCATCTCACGAGATGGCTTCACTTCTTCCTCGAGATGGATTTTATGGGTACAAATCAAAGGACTTATACCCTTCAAATCTGCTATGGTCCATCCAAAATCACTTTTATGCTTTCTCAACACATCTAACAACATACCTTCTTGCCCTTTTTCTAGATGTGAAGACACAACAACAGGAAATGTATCATTCTCACCTAAAAAGGCATATTTGACATGGGAAGGTAGTTTCTTCAACTCCAGACTAGGAAATCTATGTTCAGAGGGGACCATGGGTGTCTCCCTCGGAGGAAATTCTTCATACCTAGAAATCCAGTCAACCGCTCTCAAACTCTCAAAACTCTCTTCCTCTTGTAACCATATTTTCAACTCTTCCACCTCTCTCTCAAACTCAGTATAATCACTCATTTGAGCATCACTTTGCCCTAAGCACATTTTCAGAGCATCTCCTCCTATGATTTTTTCAATATTTTCATCCACCACTTCTTCAATAAGATCCACTTCAAGAATCTCATCCTCATCACCCATTTGGTTAGCGACATTGAAAATATTTTTCTCGAGAGTCATGTTTCCAAAAATGAGTTGCATTTGGCCATTCCGCGTATTGATCAAAGCATTAGCGGTAGCTAAGAACGGTCGGCCCAATATAATTGGAACATGATTTCTCGTATGGGGAACAGGCTCGGTGTCCCAAATAACAAAATCAGCGGGGAAGTAGAACGAATCCACTTGAACAATTACGTCTTCTACAATCCCGCGAGGCACTTTGACTGTCCTATCCGCTAACTGTAGGGTGATTCGGGTAGGTTTTAAATCACCTAAATCAAGCTTCTTATAGATGGAGTATGGGAGGATGTTTACACTCGCACCTAAATCAAGCAATGCCCTTTCCACTCTCATTTCTCCAATGATACACGAAATGGTAGGTGAACCTGGATCTTTGAATTTTGGTGGAAGATCATTGAGAAGAACTGAGCTCACATTCTGTGCCAAGAAAACATTTTTCTTCACCTTAAGACGTCTCTTGACAGTCAAAAGATCTTTAATAACCTTCGCATATGCTGGAATTTGTTGAATAGCATCAAGGAATGGCAAATTCAATTTTACTTGCTTCAACACATCCATCACCTCAATACGCGAAGCACCTTTCTGGGGTGACTCTAAGCGTTGAGGAAATGGAGCAGCAGTAGGCGACTTGACTTCAATATCAGGCTCAACTTCCGCATCTCTCAATTCCTTTTCTAAGGAAGGTTCTTCAGACTCGGAAATTTCAGATTTCTTCACAGTCTCGGGTTCGACTCCATCATCATTCACCTTTAGCAATTTAGGTGCTAGATCAATTTCTCGGCCACTACGAAGAGTAGTAACAACTTGACATTGTTCTTACAGATCTGATGATGTGGAATAAACCGTGGTTTGACCTTGAATAGGTGGTCTTTGGCCTTGAGCTGGAAGCTTACCCTTTTCTTGAGTATTCACCGCAGACTGCAACCTAGAGATGTTAGTATGCATTTCAGCGAACATTCGCTCAAATTTGGCATCTCTCTCTTTTTGGGATTGGATGAATTGAGTGAAATTATCATCAAGAAATCTCTTAGGTGGAGGTACATAAGGCCCGAGAGGTGGTACTTGCATAGGATTTGCCACTTGCTGAAATTGAGGGGGTTGTTGTAGAGTCATCTGTGGGTTAGGAACCATCCCACCTTGGGGTTGTCCATAACTGTACCCAGGATTCCTCCACGATTGATTATATGCATTCCCTTGCTGAGCATTATAATTTCCTCGATAACCTCCTATTGCATCAACCTGTTCAGTGTACATGGCCTTGTATGCAGGAATAGTAGGACATCCTTCGGTAGAATGGCCTGCATTACAAATGGCACATACCTTCTCCACCCCAGTTTGTACGGATCCAGACACATCTCTCAATCGCATATCTAGCATATCTCTAACGTTCTTCTCCATTTGGTCAAGTTTTCGATCCAACAAAGTGTCCTTGTCCAAGTGATAAATACCGGACGCAGTAGGCAAGTTGGACACTTGTCGATTTCGATTTTGACTATTTGGATCAGAAGTATCCCATGCTTGGGTAGTTTCCGCCACATATTTCAAATAAGCTTCAGCATCGCTCGTACTTAACTCCCAAAAAGGTTTCTCACACATGGTTTGAACAAGTTGTTTAGACGCTACAGTAAGGCCTTGATGGAAAAATGAAATCAGATGATGAGTTTCAAAACCATGATGGGGGCACGCACTAACTAACTCCTGATATCTTTCCCAACCCTTATCAAAAGCCTCATTCTCATTTTGACGAAAAGCTTGAATTTGGGCTTTAACATAATTGGTTTTGTGTTGTGGAAAAAATTTAGAGATAAACTTGTTTTGCATATCTCTCCATGATAACACAGAATTTGGGGGCAGGGTCCATAACCAAGTTTTCGCTTTATCCTTTAAGGAAAAAGGAAAGAGCTTTAACCGGATTACTTCTTGTGGACAAGTTTGATCTCCAAATGTCTCACACGTATCTTCGAATTCTCGAATATGGAGATATGGTTTTTCCGAATCCATCCCATGAAATGTAGGAAGAATTTGGATCATTCCATTCCGAAAGTGGAACTGACCGGCATTATATGGGAATAAAATGCAACCAGGGTTAGCAGTTCTCTCTGGAAATAAAAGATCTTTCATGGGTTGATATGGTACATCATCCTCTCCATCACCAACACCGACACTACCATGATCCTACATATTGCTACCGAAAGTTTCAGAATTCTCACTCAGGGTTTGACTCCAAGAACGACTTGTGATGGAATTATTAGGCGAAGGAGGTGGAACCCAAAACGGAAAAGACTCAGAATTTTCAGATCCGGCTTCGGCAATAGGATTTTCGTGAATTTGGGTGGGAGATGAATTCTGCATATAACACACAAGAGAAAGGAAATTTTTTTATTTTTTTTTTTATTTTTTTTTTTTTTATATGAAATCACTTGTAGATAACAATAACTTTCTTGAAAATTTAACAATTTTAGATCCCCGACAACGGCGCCAAAAACTTGACGCGACTTAATATTTGTCTCAAAAGTGCGTATTTATCTAGGCTCAAGTGCAAGCCTTGTCGCTCAAGTAATAACCCGGTAAGTCGGGATCGTCTCCACAGGGATCAAAATTGCCAAACAATAACAAGGAAAATTACCAAACCGTGAAATGATTTCTTGAAAGAAATAAAAAAGATGATTGATTTTTTAGAAAATTTCTAAAACTTTACTTATGAAAAACAAATGGAAATTAACAGCAAAATTTGGGTTTAACAATTTAGAGAAAATTAGGGTAGGGTACAATCCCTCAATCCTTAACAAATTATCCTTTAGAATATTAAAATTATAAATCAAAATTCTTGATTAAATCCAGTCCTTATCATCACTAAGCATCACATATATGAGATTCAAGACCGCATCATATGAAATCAAAGATCAATATATGGCGGTGAACGACAAATTATACATACAAAGCATTCTTAAACATCCCAAGTACCTAGGACAAGAGAGATTAAAAGATATGACAATGCATATATGATTTTCATTCACGATTCAACCAACATTTTCATTTATTTTCTAATTTTCCATACGAATAATTTGTATTAGGATTGAGTTCATGTACCCCAACCCTTGAGAAATTAGCTACTCATGATTTGGTTGAAAAACAAATTCAAATATGAACCTATGAAATTGCAGAACATTGTAAGAAATTTGCAGAAATTAAACAGAAGAGAATAGAATGATATTACTTGAATTCAGCACAAAAACGGAATTGAGATTCAGAATACAAATTAGGGTTCATGCAAATCTTGAAGGAAATGGAAATTTGACCTAAAAATCTGATCTGAAAACTCTCTCTAAAATTCCTAACCCTAGCCTCCAAAAAATGATGTAGAACTTGGCTTTTTATAGCACAAATCATCCAAAGTCGGTCTCAAATGTGCTTGTGGAACAAGATTCACAGCTACGCACGCATCAAATCTGCACAATAAATGGCAAATTAATGCCAGGCTTTCGAATACACGGATCGGTCCGGGTCTTAATCGGATCGGTCCGATATCCATCGGATCGGTTCT
Organism: Sambucus nigra; assembly: GCA_949130495.1. NCBI lineage: Eukaryota > Viridiplantae > Streptophyta > Magnoliopsida > Dipsacales > Adoxaceae > Sambucus > Sambucus nigra. The sequence goes on along the minus strand of OX422218.1, from coordinate 383,757,239 downwards.
TTTATTTTCTTCCGGATCGGTCCGGTTGTGTCCGGATCGGTTCGATTATTGCTTCCATCGGTTTGCCATCGATCCGGAATGTACTGGACTTGGGCAAATCGGATCGGTCCGACTCCTACCCGGATCGGTCCGAATTTCTTCTTCTTTGACTTTTTCCTTGCAGCTTTGACTGGCCATATCTTCTTATCTAGACCTCCGATTTGGATGCCGTTTCTTCCTATACTCTTGTGAACTCATTTTCTTCAACTTCCCTTTTGGTGTCACTTTTGAATTCTGGATGGAATTACACTTTTGCCCTTAGACATTTCTTGCTTGCATCTTTTCTTTTCTTTTGGATTCTTTCTTGCATTCCAATCCTGAAAACTTCATCCAACTTATACAAAAACTAGGGAAAGTTGTTAGGAATAAACAATGGATTGATATGGCATAAAAATGGTTCAATTACATTGTTCGAGATAATAAAATAACTAAATTAAGGAGCTAAATTCTGAAGAATTTATGCTTGGTCAAATTCATTTTGATCGAGTGGAAAAACCGAGCGTCCGTGTAATACGCTAGTCGTTGTTATCGGCTTCCAACCTCAATACAAAAAAAACCTAAACTTTTAACTACACTTTTATGGAGTATAGTAGTAAGTCTGGGTATCGAATCCACAGGGAATGTTTTATAGAATTTAATTGATTTATTACTTCTAAAATAAAAATGAAAAAGATGATGATTGGGAAAATTTCTATTAAAAACAAACTAAAAAGTGCAAAAGAAATTAGATCTGACAAATGGGAGAAAATAGGGTAGGGTACAATCCCTCAATCCTTAACAAATTACCGTATAGAATACTAGAATTGTAAATCAAAATTATTGATTAAATCCAGTCCTTATCATCACTAAGCATTACATATATGAGGTTCAAGCCCGCATCATATGAAATCAAATATCAATATAAAGCGGTGAACGACAAATTATACATACAAAGCATTCTTAAACATCCCAAGTACCTAGGGCAAGAGAGATTAAAAGATATGACAATGCATATATGATTTTCATTCACGATTCAACCAATATTTTCATTTATTTTCTAATTTTCCATACAAATAATTTGTATTAGGATTGAGTTCATGTACCCCAACCCTTGAGAAATTAGCTACTCATGATTGGATAAAAAAAACAAATTCATACACAAAATTATGGATCTACAAAACATGGTAAATAATTTGCAAGTAATAAAATAAGAGAATGGAAAGAGTTTACTTGAATTCAGCAACAAGGAATTGAGATTCAGAATACAAACTGGGGTTCATACAACTCTTGAAGTTATAGAAAATTTGCTCTCAAAATCTAACCTTAAAATTCAATCTAGCACTTCTAACCTACTCCTAACCTAGCCTCTCTCTAGCAACTCCCCTTCAAATGATGTAGGTCATGGGCTTTTATAGCACAAAATCTCGAAATTGACAACCAATAGTGCTTGTGGAACAAGTTTTCCAAGAGTTGCACTGCATTAAATGCATAATTAATGACAGAAATCCGCACATCCAGACTCTTCATTATCCCGCAACTTCAAAACATCGTAACTTCTTCACCGTAGCTCGGATTGAGGTGCCGTTTTTTCCAGTATTCTTGTAATTTAGATGTCTTCAACTTTCTAGTTGTCCCCACCTCCGTACTAAGGCTGAAAAATTACGAAAATGCCCTTCAACTCTCCATTTCTAGGTTTCTTTCACTGTTTTGAGTTCTCCTTCGCACTAACTTGCATGAAATACCTGTAAAACACATGAGAAATACACAAAACAAGAAATACTTGCCAAAAGGGGTTAGTAGCATAATTAAGAGACAAATCCAAGCTATTTACACTGCACGGGATCATAAAAATACCGCAATTAAGGGGATAAATATGAAGAATATGCGCCTAATCATCTGGAGCCTGGGTGGAGGGTCGGCCCCTCGTACTGTCGTCTGAAGCCTGGGCGAAGGGTCGTCAAGAGATTGGTGAAGGGTCGTCCCCTCGTACTGTCGTCCGTTTTGGATGCAATCCTCATCTAAGCCGAGGATATAAACGGGTATATCAGGTGTGAAAAAATTCGATAGGAAAATCAACTCAATCATCTCATATGTGCAAAATGGATCAGTATACTCCTAACGAATGAACATCAAGAATAGTCCTTTGGTGCAAAATTGTTGAATTTTAAATGACATCGTCATAATCGTATCAACAAATCAAAGTATAAATGATTTCCACACCAATAACGTCCAAAACTATGTAATACTTTTTCATGACTTTCAAGGACGTGAAAACCGTAATGAAAATTCCATCCAAACTCCTTCAGTAAAATATAATGCTTTTTATTTTTCGTATGAGGTGATGAAACTAAAAACCTATTGGCCCATTTTTGGCATAATTTTCTTTTTATTGCCATTAAATTTTTTCGATCTCTTTTAATCCTCATTGGACCCTAGATAATTTTCAATTCTTCACTTTTTAGGTCCATTTAAACGTTGGCTTAATCGCAAAGGATAAATGTGTACCTTTCATAGCCCTTCACCATTTTTCAAAATAAAACACACAAATCTCACAAACGGTTTATATCATGCACTACTTTTTATCAAGTTTTATCGCATTTGGTTTATTGTATAAACAAAATTGAAGAAAAAACACTCAACCAACATGTGACAGACAAGCACAATGTAACACCCCGCCCGCGCCCGAGGAGAGCTTGGGCAGAGCGCCACTAACGATAAAACTAACTAAATCCAGAAACAACAAGGTATAGAGAATCTAAATAAATCCCACAATATAAAAAATAAATGAATCCACTAATCTCTCTCTTCAAATTGAATACAACCAATAGTCTCTCGAAATAATACAATTATCTATCTCGAAATAAAATGCTATATACAACAAAAATAAATACAAATCTTCTCAATTGTATTCTCGAATATGCTTCCAAAAATAATCCACGCTAAAATCAATCTCCAAATCAAATCCAAAGCGCCCAAAATCCGGGCTAACCTTTAACTAAAAGAAAATATGGGGAAGTACACAATACGATAGGAAAGATGCTCAACAAATATTAGCGGTGAATAAAGCGTAACAATACGAGTATGAATATTCAAATCAAATGTGAATCTCATAAACATTTTTATCAATATAATTTCTCAATAACACATTAATCAAAGTCACCGGGCCTCACCATACCGTGCCCATACTTTATCAAGTAGCTGGAAATTGGAGTCTTGGCGGGTGCCCAAAATCAGTGTCAGACTAAAATCTCATGACAACATGCTCAACACAATAATAATACCACATGAATCAAAATTAGATTCCAACCAAAAAATTTCTCCAGATTTCAAAGAATTTAACAATTTAAATTTGAGTTCAATTATGACATGAAATCAAAAGGAATAACACTCGCGAGAGTAAGGAGCATATTATGTAAAACCCCATATCTTAAACCATCAAAAGGTTCCAACATCAATCTCCTCAGAAAAGTCAGAATAAGCCATCAAAATCATCTCCCAAATATGATCAAAACTCCTCCAAGAGTCAAAATCAAAACATCCCAAAGAACTCCTCCAAAAACCTAAGGTTCAATGCATAAATAAAAGGGGCTATGTGTATATAAAAAGGATAGGAAATAAAATATGTTTGTTGCCAAAAGATTGTACCTTAAAGGGTCACCCATGACCTTATTTTATAAGGCAAAAACAAAAGAGTTTGAAACAAACCAAAACAGTTAACAAAACCTTGTTGCGCACGATTTCTGCTAGGGTCGATCGATCGACCCCCTATCTTTGATCGATCGATCACCCAGAAAATCTGGCAGTTCAGCCAAAAATTTATAAGGGACTATAATATTTAAAAATCAATATAAAATTCATTTTAACTCCATTTTCGAAACCGTTTGAAATTCTCATCTTTAAAAATAATTCTCAACACTTTTGAGCAAGAAAATAATTTTATCAAAAACTTTATTTTTCCTCTATATTTTGAAAATACCCAAAAAATTACGCAGGTTGTTATACTTTGCCACTAACGATGGAATTTCGCCCTTGAAATTCCTCGAAAGCCTAACTCTCAACAATCAGGCCAACAATCTCCAAAATAATCTCGTCTCCGAAAATTCAAATATCCACTACACCAAAAACAGCAATTTGGCACACCTAGATATTAAAAATCTGGCACGGTTTTAAACTGTACCAAATTTTGGCACGGTTTAATGACAATCTGGCACACTTTAAAACCGTACCAAAAATTGGCACTGTTTAAAAGTATGCCAAAATTGAACACACTTGACTAAAATATAAATACCTTAAAAAAAATACTAAAACTCAAATCACTTTTCATTTTGGAGTCAGACACCCATCCCCCGCTCTTTCTCTACCAAGCTTTCCCCCTCTATTTCTCTACTATCTTTCAAGGGTGGGTCAATGGGATCTTTCTCTCTCTACATTTTCTTAAGCTATGAAGAACTACTCGAGAAATTTTTTGCGAAGAAGATTTGGTGAGAAGGAGACGACGAAGACTTCTCTGGTAATCCCCATCTCTCTCTCACAATATCTCTATATAGCATATCCTTCTTTCTTCTAAAAATTAGGGTTTTGTTATAATACCCAAATCGATATTCCGCAGGTTCAATAGATTATAAATTTGTAATATTGTTGTATACCAAAATCGATATTCCAAAAATTAAGGTTTAAAGATGTGTTTTATTTAAAATTTGGTTGTGTTGAGTATATATGCATGTATATATCTATTTGTAGAGATGGAAGAGGAGTTGGTTGAGTTATTTGAATCAGTGAAAATTAGGCGGATGCAGCCACCGTTGAAGGAGGGGAACCTGAGGAAGATCGATTTGTTGATTCACTTGAGGAACACTGATGTTTTGGTGCCCACACATGTAGTTTTGGTCTTTTCTCTTATTTTTTTTCTTTTATATTGTATTATTACTTTTATATGAAATTGGCCTTCTTTTATGAGTCCCTATTGGTGTATTCTATTTGCATGATTCGCAATTGGAACTTTGGAATCATTTAATTTTCGTAAATTTAATCAGGTAAACTTTGGGTTGTTTGTGTTTAGAAATTTAATAAGGTTATCTTATGATTGTAGACATTTTTTCGTTCGAATGTAGAGATAAGTTGAAGTTGTTTATCTTCAACATAACATGAAACATGTTCTTCATAGAAATTACATTCCTAAGCATCTGCATTCCCCCCGAATGGGAAATTATTTGTATATTAGAACTTTGAATCAGGAAGCACTCATGTTATGTTGCATTTGTAGATAGCATTGTCATTTCCTTATCCCCCATAGGTTTCTTACAATGGAATTTGTAAAGGTTTATCCATAATCTATTTATTTGAAGTAGGTTCAGCTAAAAGGTCTCATTTTCAGCAGGAGTTTTGTTGTTGAAGGTAAGAAAAAATTGATACTCCATTTTCATCCATTCCCTACTTCATTTTCATCCAATTTCTGCCCATTATTTCATGTTTTCATTTTCTGAAATTGAAATTTTACCCATACATTATTATTGGTTTTTGTAATAGGAGGCATCAGAAGTGAGCATGTTTCTCCCCCCATTAAGGTATTTAAGTTTTAGTCCTTTTGTTTTAGTATTTTACGTATGGTTTGAATTCCAAATTGGGTTATTGCACATTAGATGTTTGTGAAAATTTCTAGATCAAGTTACAGTAATTATATATTACATATGTTTTTTTTAATTATTGGGTATATTATATGTAAGTTACCATTGTAAGCATATTGTCAGGGGCCATTGTAAGCATAGTAATCATATATTACATATCATTTTTTAATTGTTGCGTATTGTGAGGGTCTGTATTAACACCCTCACAATACGTTAACTTAGCAAGAAAGTTCAATTTTCGATCGATCCTCCTTGACCGAGTTATGAAGTTCCTTATACCCATAAAGGAATGACTGCAACTTGAGAAGTCCCAAGTATGAGGTTTTCATGAAGTATTTGAGATACCTAAACAAGATAAGGGGGTCTAAGGACCCCTATGCTTGAACAAAAAGTCTAGAATATGCGTCCTTATCCTTTTAAGAATAAAATGAATATGATCATAATTACCGTTGTACCGAGGTGAATGATTTTTGAACAACAAGTGGCCCCCCTCCAAAACTTCCCCCTTTACAAGGAAATTCATAAATGAATTGTAAAGTTTGTATTTTTGAGAAGTTTCCCCCAAAGTTTAATCGTTAATGAGTGTCGTCACTCTTTTTGTCCATCCTAATGATATATCTAATAACTTTTCTCTTGATCCCAAAGTCTCAGTGATAGGAAACATTTGAGGTTTGTTCAGTACTAGTATATATTGAATAGGCATTCACAACAATTCAGTATTAGGGTAAAGTGTTTTCATACCAACCTTAAATGTTGTTTAGTCTAAGACCTCAATCAATTACTTCCTTTATCCTCATATGAAAAATAAGAGTTCATCTGTGTTTATCTGAATTCAATAGGTTAAAGTTTAGTTCTTCCCAAATATAAAACAAAATTGAAAATAAAAACAAAAAAAAATCCATTTACATCATATATATGTGAATATTTCTCCGCCTATGTATTATCCTTTTGCAGTCTTTTTGTCCACAAAAACACTAAAGTAAAGTGTATCGATGTTTTCAATATTTATTAGTATCAACAGAGAGGTTGCACTAAATTATTCCTTTGGAAACATGAGTACGTGCTTCATGCGAACATTTAATTTTCATCAGTGAACTTACTACTCACGATTGTCAAGTTTTCTATGTATTAAGATGCATGTGTATAGAAGACCAAGCTGCATTAGTAATTGATCAGATTTTGAGATAGTTTGAAATCATCATTACCTCGCAAAATAGTATGCAGTTTAAAATAAGAGTGCTAAGCCTAGCATAATTTCTCTTATAAGATACCACTGCTATAATAGGAATAAGGTGTGATGTACTTACTGCCCCAAAACCTATATATCGCATGTGGTGGTTGTCGAGGCAATACTGACCAACCCCCAGGATTTGCCTGCACCCGTCCCTGCTTTGATACCCCTGATAACTTCAGCGCTCCCATTTTATAAGTATTGTTTGCCCCGTATGGTTACTTTGACCCCTAAGACCAGTACCCAGAGTACCCAAACACTTCCATCCAAGGCTCCCCACAAGTCGAATATGTAGCTCCGCTACTAGCGGATGAGGTTGTATCTCCACATCCTATATTAAGGTTACTCTACCTAATGGGTTAAATGTTCCAATAGCTCGAATTTATTATGTTTATCTTTCACGAGATGTTAAGCTTCAAAATTTCCTTTATGTGCCAAATTTCATATATAACTTACTCTCAATAAGTTCTTTTACAGATATTCTTCCTTTCTCACTTATCTTCACTCATGATACTTATCTTGTTCAGGAACTATCTTAAGGGAATACGATTGGGATGGGTAAAAGAAGAGGAAAACTCTATCAGTTAGAGTTTGACAGTTTTATTGCTGATAAAACGTGTGTTGTTGCTAGTTATAAACAATAGAAATCTTGTGATTTTTCTCTGACACTCACGTCTTGGTCATCCTTCTATTAGTAGATTGCAGACTTTACAATTAGCTTTGGGTTTAACAGATTTTATTGGATCAGACTTGACTTGTTCAGTTTGTCCATTGGAAAAGAAAAGACGCTTGCCTTGTGTTTCCCATAGTAAATGACATTCTACTGCTTTTGAGCTTATACATGCAAATATTCGGGGTCCTTTTATTGTCACTAGTAGAGAAGGATACAAGTATTTTTTAATGATCGTTAATGATTATACTCGTACCACTTGGGTTTACATGTTAAAGGCCAAATCAGAAGTTCAAAAATATATACCATCTTTCTTTATGTTTGTTAAGAAATAGTTTAATATGGATATTAAAGTTGTTAGATCAGATAATGCCCTTGAGTTGTCTTTTACAGAGTTTTATAACTCCTTGGGAGTTGTTCATTATCATTCATGTGTTGAGACACCTCAACAAAACTCCATCGTTGAAAGGAAACATCAACATATACTTAATGTAGTCATGACCCTACTTTTTCAATCCAATTTACCTTAATGCTACTGGAGTGACTGTGTTCTTACCTTGGTCTATTTAATCAACAGAATTCCCAGCACTTTCTTGGGTAACAAAACTCCTTTAGAACTTATGCACAATAAAAGACCTACTTATGATCACTTACGTGCCTTTGGATGCTAATGTTTTGTTGCAACTTTGAAAGCACGCAGAGATAAGTTTTCACCTCGTGCCAGGGAAGCAATCTTTCTTGGTTAACCTTTTGGCTTTAAAGGATATAAGGTGCTTGATATTGAATCAAAGACTGTGATCAGATCCCGTAATGTTTTTTTTCCTATGATAATTTTCCTTTTTCTAAAGATGATTCTATTACTTCAGATATTTTCATTAAAGAGTTCTACCCAAGATTGTTGTTGATAATAGAGGCACCTCCTCTAAATCTACACAATCACCTATTATTCCTATTTCTTCTTCAGATTCTTCTATTTTTGATTTCAGGCCTAAACGAGCTGTTGGACAACTAGATTACCTTAAGGAATACCATCGTTCTTTGGTAAATGTTATTGAGCACGTTGTTCTTTATAAATTATCGGATTAGGACTTGTATACATGCTTAATATTCTTTAAATAGATACAATTATGAATCTTGCAATGTGAAATTTGGGTCTAATGTTCATCTTCATCTATATATTTATGGGAGAATGCAATGGCGCTAATGAGTGATTGTTATATATCTGAAACAGATCAGTATGAAGGAACAATCTGGCAACTTCAAATTTGATTTTTCAATTACATGGTGGAAAGTTTGCTTGGCAGAAAGTTTGCGTACCTCTCAGGTAAATACCAGTCTTAACTCAGTAATAAAATTTATTTGGGCAATTTCAAATTGTGAATTTAATATTTTGTTCTTTATTCAAATATATGCTTAATTAGTTAAAAAAAGAAGCGTTTATGATATAGGAGTGAGAAATGAAGTTCAATGACGGGAAACGTCTAAAATATGAGGTCCTGCTGCTATATATATATATATATATGCTGCATTATATATATATATATATATATATATATATATATATATATATATATATATATATATATACTTCTATCCTGCTTTATATATATATATATAACAGTCGCTGCTATATAAAAATCATTAGTTTGGTTTGATGATACTGAGATTTAGCACCACCAGGTAAGTGATAGTGAGCTCAAACAGTAGTAGTTATGGCAGCCATAGAGATGCAAGTATATAAGTATGTAAGTTTGTAGAAGGGGATGAGTATAAGAAGAAATAAGACTGATGTATAGTGGTTCAGCCAATTTGGCCTACATCCACTGTGAGTGTGTGATCCACTAAGTATGGGCACTAATGGCCTTGGATACAATGCACATAACCCTCTCGCTCTCTACTGTGTGTGTACAAGCAGAGTTTTAGCTAGGGCTACTGTTCATGGATCGATCCCATGTAGGGTTGTAGATAACAAGTATATATAGGTCTTGAGGGGTGTAGTGTACCCCCCCCCCCCCCAAGTAAGCATGGTGCATGTGAATAGTGATCTAGCCAATCCCCTGTTGACACCTGTAGATGCCAAATGATGACATAATATTCCCTCACGTGAGGGGGTGATTCTGTTATAACGGTCTGCCACGTGTCATATGAGCCTGACGCGTACTGTTCCACGCGTCTCCCAAACCACGCGCCGTCATGATATCACCCTCGGCCTATGAGCCGAGGCCGAGGGCAAAGTTTCTTCCGGTAGTGAGCCTGGCTTAATTCTAGCCTCATACTGTCGTACCCTCGTAGTGTCGTCCGGAGCCTGGTGGAGGGTCGGCTCCCCGTAGTGTCGTCCGGAGCATGGTGGAGGGTCGTACCCTCATAGGGTCGTCTGGAGCCTGGGGAAGGGTCGGCCACTCGTAGGGTCATCTGGGCCTGGTGGAGGCCAGCTGGAGCCTGGTGAAGGGTCGGCCCCTCGCAGGGTCGTCCGTTTTGGAGATAATCTTCAGCCAGACCAAGGATATAAACGGGTATATCAATCACCCCCCAGCCCTTAGACATAGGTGTCATTGAGATGGCTGAGGGATAAAGCTAAAATTGGGATGCGTGTATGACTAGTTAGGTGAGTGACACATGGGCAGGTACTCATTGCCATTCAAGTTCCCAAGGCAGGGCGGCTGCACACTCGCGTGGGGCTCTGTGCCCTGATTATACCCTTCTTGGCAAATGTGCCCATTTATTACCAAGGTATTTAAGAGTTTTTAAACTCTCTCTCTCCACAGCTTCTTCTTCTTCGCGCCTAAGCTTACTCTCTCTAGAACCAGTCGCCATTTGCAGCCTTCAATCCTTCAGGCCTCGCAGCGCTCTTGTTCTCTCCTCATCAGGTAACCTTTTTCTCCTCGCGCCTTCCTTTGTCTTCATCTCTGTGTATTTTTTAGGGTTGTAGGTCGGCACTTTCTTAGAGTTCCCCCATAGCCTTTTCGGTGTCTTCTCCGGTTGTTAGTTCTTGAACATTCTTGACAAAACTTTTTAGTTCTTTGGTTTAATCCAGAAGTCAAACCTGGTCAATCCCCCAAGTGTTTGTAGTTGAATTAGCCAAGTCTAGTGTAATTTCTCCAAGTGTAGGGTCTTCCCTTTAATGCTTAGAAGGCTTTACAACTTAGTGTCTGAATTCCCGTCCTTGATAGAGAAGCTCTTTACCGAAATCAGACGAATAGAGGAAGAGGAAGAGGAAGAGAGGAGACGAGGGGCCGACCCTAATTGGGTACGACCCATCTTGCCCGTTCCTCTTGCCACCATAAGACCATCTGAACCCTCTGAGTCTTGTGGGTCGTCATCTCGTCTGGCCGAGACACCCAAATCAAGTGAAATGGACGAGAGAGCTTCCTCGCCAACTGGTGCTAGAACGTCCGGTAGAAGGGACACGTCTGACCTTAGCCCTCCCCGAGAGGCCGAAGGTACGATCCCCTCTGAGGTTGTCCCTGTGACAACCCTATCCCCCAATGCCTTCCAAGTGGCTTTTCCCCAGGGTCCTCTTGCAGGTGATGAGGGGGAAGGAGAGGAGGACGAGGAAGATGATACAGATGATGAGGTTGACACCTCCCACGCCTCGTCCCTTATCTCCTCCGTTAGGGATAGAGACCTTCTGATATGGAGGCATATTTACGGAGTGCCCTCTGGGGTAACTATGAGGGTTCCCTCTGATACTGAGAGAGTTTTTGACTGCCAAGAGGGAGAGGTTACAGTTTATAAGCAAATGTTCAAGGTAGGTGTCAGACTTCCCTTCCACCCTGCCATTGTAGATATTCTGTCGGCTCTGGGCGTCGCCCCCTCTCAACTTCCACCCAACTCTTGGAGGACGATCCGAGGTTACATTTCCTTGTGGAAAAATGCTTTCACTGATGAGCCCTCGTCCGACGTATTCTTGGCCTGTTACAACATCACCTCTTCATCTAAACAGCCCGGATACTATCATCTAGGGGCCAGAAGGTGTGAGAAGAAACTTCTCCACATGGCTCAAACTTCCAATCATGATTGGAAAAAGAGATTATTCTTCATATCTGGGGCGTGGGAGTGCTCCACCGAGGCGTCCCCTTCTGCCGATGGTCCGAGGGTCCCTAACAAATGGTCTAATCCCTCAATGAAAGCTAGGTCAGACCCCGGACTTAGCCTAGAGGAAAGGGATATTGTTGAGTATCTGAGGGGACGAGGGAGAGGGGGTGAGATCCCAAAGTTCGAAGATTTGATGACCCCTCGGTACCTCAAAGAAGCTGGTCTTAGGGTCGGCCCTCTGACGAAACTATGTGAGTTATACAGCACGTTTTCCATTCTTTACTTTTTTTCAAGTGTTTCCTGTTTATCTCTGTATTTTTTTGATGCATGGTACCCTTTTCAGGTCGTCCTGTAGGTGTGTCAGATTACCTCTGGGAAATGACTGCTCCAAGCCTACTCGCTGGTTTGTCAAAGAAGAAGGGGAAGGAGCCTCAGCAAGCTCTAAAGAAGACGAGGGCCTCAGGGCCGACGGTTGTTGAGCCGACAGCCGACAGCCACAAAAGGAAGGAGCCTGAGGCTCCAGCTGAGCATCGGCCTGACCCTAAGACAAGGGCCAGGGTCGAGGCCTCTGAGGTGGAAACCTCTTCATCGAGCATGGGGGCCTTCTGGTCTCAAAATCTGGCCCATCTGAGGGCCGACCCCTCGTCGCTGATTACAAACTTGAGGGCAGCCAAGGCCTCGATGTTCTCTGCACCGTCGGCCTCTGACTTCGAGTTCTTGGCGAAGATGCCCCCTGCCAAAGTGTACGACTATGGTCTGCACTCCCTTGCTCAGGTATTGGTCTTGACCTTTTAATTTTATTCTTACTAACTGTTATCTCGGCCCATCTTGATGTTTGTTCATTTTTTCTTGCAGTCCGTCTGTGCCTTGACCTCAGCCACCAAGTGGATGGCCGGGAATCAACAAAAGTTTCACGAAGCTGAGAGGGACATTCAACAAGAGGCCGACCTACGGACAGAGCTGGACACTACGAGGACCGAGCTGGAGAGCACAAGGACTGAGCACGCTAGAGTCCTTGATGAGCTGACGAGGCAGCATGACGCCGATCTGCAGGCTAAGGACTTGTTGATCAAGGACAAGGACTTGTTGCTCAAGGATAAGGACGAGGCCTTAACCAATATGGAGGCCAAGCACAAGACTGACCTTGAAGCAGCTGTCCAGAAAGCCGAGGCTGATGCTGTTGAGGCTTACAAGGTCTCTGACGAATTCCAAGGCTTCGGCCTTGAATATCTTGAGAGGGGAATTAGGACGGCCTGTCGGTGGGTCGTCCTAAAGTTTGACGACACAGTATTATCCATCCGCCCTTCTCTTGAGGTGGTTCAGCTGGATGATCCCTTGATTGTTGAGGCCCTGTCGCGAGTGGAGTCCCAAGTTCATGTTGAGGGGGTCGTCACATCTGAGGATCGGCCAGTCATGATTGCTGAAGAGACCCCATTGGTTGATGTTGGGGCTCTGCCTTCTGATATCGCCCCTTAGGGTGGCCGTCTGTGGCCCATACCCTCATTTTTGTATTTTTGTTCTAAATATTGTAAAACACTTATATTAATACCATCGTCTCTTCCTTATTTCCTTCTTTTATAGTTTGCTCCTTGTTGATGATGATGCTACTAACCCTTCCCTCGTCTTTTTTGAGAACAGTGGAGGGGTCGTCCCCTCCACTGGTCCTCATTATAGCCGAGGGTTCAACAAACCAAACTAATGATTTTTATGAAGTCTACCCTCGTCTTTTTTGAGAACAGTGGAGGGGTCGTCCCCTCCATTGGTCCTCATTATAGCCGAGGGTTCAACAAACCAAACTAATGATTTTTATGTAGTCTACCCTCGTCTTTTTTGAGAACAGTGGAGGGGTCATCCCCTCCACTAGTCCTCATTATAACCGAGGGTTCAACAAACCAAACTAATGATTTTTATGTAGTCTACCCTCGTCTTTTTTGAGAACAGTGGAGGGTTCGTCCCCTTCACTGGTCCTCATTATCGCCGAGGGTTCAACAAACCAAACTAATGATTTTTATGTAGTCTACCCTCGTCTTTTTTGAGAACAGTGGAGGGGTCGTCCCCTTCATTGGTCCTCATTATAGCCGAGGGTTCAACAAACCAAACTTGATTTTTATGTAGTCTACCCTCGTCTTTTTTTAGAACAGTGGAGGGGTCGTCCCCTTCACTGGTCCTCATTATAGCCGAGGGTTCAACAAACGAAACTAATGATTTTTATGTAGTCTACCCTCGTCTTTTTTGAGAACAATGGAGGGGTCGTCCCCTCCACTGGTCCTCATTATAGCCGAGGGTTCAACAAACCAAACTAATGATTTTTATGTAGTCTACCCTCGTCTTTTTTTAGAACAGTGGAGGGGTCGTCCCCTCCATTGGTCCTCATTATAGCCGAGGGTTCACCAAACCAAACATGATTTTTATGTAGTGTACCCTCGTCTTTTTTTAGAACAGTGGAGGGGTTGTCCCCTCCATTGGTCCTCATTATAGCCGAGGGTTCAACTAACCAAATTAATGGTTTTTTGTAGATGTTTACACGCATACTGGAACTGACAACTATAGGGTGAGGGGAATCATATTTCTCATTAATTTTCCAAAGTCCTGTTGGAGCAACTCCTATTACAACTATGGTCTATCAAGACCTTACAACACTACTGGTAGTATTTCATCAAATGATCTACGTTCCAGGGGTTGGAAAAAGGTTCCCCTTCTAGGTTTTCTAGTCTATATGTCCCAGGGACAACTTCATCGATGACCCTGTAGGGGCCGTGCCAATTAGGATGGAGTTTGTTGGGCTTTTGCCAAGTCTTCTTGAGAACCAAGTCTCCTACTGCGATAGGTCTCTGTTTCACCCTCTGATTGTAAAACCTTGCGGTCCTCTCCGAGTCTTCAGGGTTCATGAAGATCTGGTTGTACCCTGAGTAGGCATCCATAAAACTCATGAGCTCGTGGCCTGCAGTAGCGTCTACCATCTGGTCAATGCGGGGGAGAGGGAAGCTGTCTTTGGGGCAGTGCTTGTTGAGGTCTGTGAAGTACACACACATCCGCCACTTCCCGTTGGCCTTTGGGATATTGACTGCGTTGGACAGCCACTCAGGGTAGATGACCTCTCTGATAAATTCAGCGTCCTCTAGCTTTTTGACCTCATCCCTGATGACCTCGTACTTCTCTCTAGAGTAAACCCTCCTCTTCTGCTTTACCGGCTTCACTCCCTCTACCACATTGAGCTTGTGGCACATGATTTCAGGGTCGATCCCCGACATATCTACATGACTCCACGCGAAGACGCTTCGTCTTTTCCTCAACAGTTTAATGAGGTCTTCCTTGATGTTGGGCCTCAGAGACTTGCCAACTTGGACCGTTTTTCCCGGGTCATCCTCATCGAGGATGATGGGTTCTACCTCCTCAGCATCCTCTCCTTTCTTGAGCTTCGTCTCGTCCCTGGGATCTAGGGTATCAATATTATAAGTGGCTGTAGCCCTCTTGTGTACCTCCCTTTCTTCGGAGGAGTTGTAGTAGCACTCTCGCGATGTCGTCTGGTCTCCCTGAACCTCCCCCACCCCGTATGGGGTAGGGAATTTAATCATCTGGTGGACCGTAGACGGCACGGCCTCGAACCCTTTGAGGGCCACCCGCCCCAATATGATATTATAGGCTGAAAACACATGCTCATCCATCACAAAGAAACTGACCTTCCTGGTGAGCCATCTCGGCCACTCGTCCCCCATCCTAACATCAGCCTCATACACTCCCAGGGGGTGAACTTTTTCCCCACTGAATCCAATCAACGGATGATGGTACGGGACGAGTCTAGCACGGCTGAGACATAAGGCCTTGAAGCATGGCCAAAACATTACGTCTGCAGATGAGCCCCCATCGACCAGGATCCTCGGCACCTCACACCCATGCACCCTGGTCGTGATGACGAGCGGGTCATCATGCGGGGCTAATAGGCCTTTGAAGTCCATTCGTGAGAACCCTACTATCAGTGTGTCCATGTCCACCTTCTTCCTCTTTTGTGGCTTGGCCTCCAGAGAGGTCGAATGTACAGTCTTCGTCACTGCCCTGGCTTCTGCCACGTGGGCCTTCCTATCTGCGACTTCCGATCCTCCTCCTGCCAGACCCCCACAGATCATTCCCACTCCGAGCGAGATCATAATAAGCCTCTTGACGGGGCCCTGATCGTCTCTCGACGGGAGGTCAGGGTCGTCCTCATCATCAGAAGGGTCGTCCCCTCTTTTTTGAGGACCCTCTCTACATGCATCGACTCGCTTCTTTCTGGGGTCGTCCCCTCGGCCCCTCTTGAAGGCGCCTTTGTTGACGTATTTTCTGAGCTTCCCTTCTTTCAGCATCTTCTCAATCTCATCTTTCAGAGCAAAGCATTTGTCTGTCACGTGACCGTGGTCTTGATGAAATTCACACCACAGGTTCTTATTTCTCTTGCCAGGTGCTGCCCTTAGCTTCTCAGGCCACTTCAGGGATCGGTCACTCTTTATCTCATTGAGAATTTGCTCACAGCTGACCGTCAGAGGGGTGTAACCAGCGAACTTGTCGTCCGTGGACCTCTTCTTCCCCTCTTTGCTCTTCTTAGGGTACTTACCCCCACCAGTACCTCCCTTTTTGTCTTCATATTTTCCAGCCATCGCCTCTTCGGCGTTCATCACCTTTCCTGCTGTCGACAGCAATTCGGCCATCGTCCTCGAAGGGTCTTCAGCAAGCTTCCATAACAGCTTCCCCTTTTGGAGTCCTCCAATCAGGGCTGTCATAGCTATGCTTTCCTCGTAGTCTTCTACCTCCAGCTTCTCTTTATTGAATCTGGCTATATAGTCCCTCAGACTCTCACTCTTCCCCTGCTTGACACAGAGCAGGTGGGTGGTCTTCTTCTGTGGCCTCACCCCGAAGCAGAAATTATGGATGAACAGGTCGGCCATCTGCTTAAAGTTTTCGATGGAATTTTTTGGAAGAGACGTGTACCAAATGTGTGCAGCCCTCGTCAGGGTTACGGAGAAGGCACGACATCTCATCTCATCTGAGATAGAGTATATGTCTGCTGCCGATTGATACATCTCAACATGGTGGATAGGGTTGGTGCTCCCATCGTATCTTGGGGTGACCACAGGTGGCTTGATCCTTGATGGGGTAGGGAAGTCGACTATCTTCGCCACAAAGGGTGAGCCTATGGTATATCCCTTCTGAAGGGGATCTCGGCTCTTCAATATATCACCTATCTTATCCTCTAGCCGCTGGATTGAGTCATTCCAGGGCCTCACAGGGTCGGCGCGGCCGATGTTATCCCCAGCCGCCTCTTAAAGGTGGATGGAGGGTTCTGCTGCAGCAGGCCTGTGTCAGCTGTTCACTTCCCTTTGGCCGTCATCCCGCCCCTATGGTCGGCCATCTGCTGCCTCCTGCCTGGACCTCGCCGCACTTATTGACCTGGATAACTTGTCTTGCAGGTCATTTACTGGGCCTAGCCTTTCAAAGGCCGCCCCCCTGCTCAAGCGATCAAAAGCAGAGCCTCTAGGGCGATCGTCAGGGTTTGGTCTCACGCACTTTCCTCTACTATCCTGGAGGGGTCGTACAGTGTTGTTGGGGACCTCATACGGTTCCCAGCATTCAATTGGGGCCTCCTCTCCCTCCAGATCGTCATACCTGTCCTCAGGGCAAGGGTTTCCTTGCCTCCCCAGGCGCAGACGCCGGGGGTCAGCAAAATCCCTACGCCGCTGAGGGGGTGGTAGGTCTTTGCGTGGTGCCTGGGGTGGTCCCCTGGCCTCATGCTGTCCTGGAGCTGCTGCCGGAGTAATCATCTCAGGTGAGACCCCGGGTGGTCTCAGTATGTTCTGGCTTAGAGCTGTGAACTGCTCCTGCATCATCCGTTGGCTTGCTGCCAGAGACTTTAGGGCTGCCGCCACATCAGCCATCTCAGACTGAGGCGGCGGCTGACTGGAACTGGGTCTTCCCCCCTCATCCGGCAGGGGAAGAGGTGGTGGTGGCATCTCAGGTGCCATGTGCCTTGAGCTAGAACAGCTGAAGAATGGTGAGCTTGGGAACCTTAGTGGGTCTCTTTCAATGGTGAAACACCTCCTCTCAGGGGGAGGGTTGGTTCACCACCAGAGTGCCCAGTGAGGTCAAGCTGTGCAAAGGAAGAGATGTCTTCTCATTTTCCACAGACGGCGCCAAACTGATGATGCTGAGATTTAGCACCACCAGGTAAGTGATAGTGAGCTCAAACAGTAGTAGCTATGGCAGCCATAGAGATGCAAGTATATAAGTATGTAAGTGTGTAGAAGGGGATGAGTATAAGAAGAAATAAGACTGATGTATAGTGGTTCAGCCAATTTGGCCTACATCCACTGTGAGTGTGTGATCCACTAAGTATGGGCACTAATGGCCTTGGATACAATGCAAATAACCCTCTCTCTCTCTACTATGTGTGTACAAGCAGAGTTTTAGCTAGGACTACTGTTCATGGATCGATCCCCTGTAGGGTTGTAGATAACAAGTATATATAGGTCTTGGGGGGTGTAGTGTACCCCCCCCCCCAAGTAAGCATGGTGCATGTGAATAGTGATCTAGCCAATCCCCTGTTGACACCTGTAGATGCCAAATGATGACATAATATTCCCTCACGTGAGGGGGTGATTCTGTTATAACGGTCTGCCACGTGTCATATGAGCCTGACGCGCACTGTTCCACGCGTCTCCCAAACCACGCGCCGTCATGATATCACCCTCGGCCTATGAGCCGAGGCCGACGGCAAAGTTTCTTCCGGTAGTGAGCCTGGCTTAATTCTAGCCTCGTACTGTCGTACCCTCGTAGTGTCGTCCGGAGCCTGGTGGAGGGTCGGCCCCTCGTAGTGTCGTCCGGAGCATGGTGGAGGGTCGTACCCTCGTAGGGTCGTCTGGAGCCTGGGTAAGGGTCGGCCACTCGTAGGGTCGTCTGGGCCTGGTGGAGGCCAGCTGGAGCCTGGTGAAGGGTCGGCCCCTCGCAGGGTCGTCCGTTTTGGAGATAATCTTCAGCCAGACCAAGGATATAAACGGGTATATCATATATATATATATATATATATATATATAACAGTCGCGGCTATAGCAGCCCTGCTCTATATATATATATACATAGCAGCAACGCGCGCTATATATATATATATATATATATATATATATATATATAACAACAGCGCTAGTATATATATATATATAACAGCAGCGCTAGTATATATATATATATAGTAGCAGCGACTGTTATGTATATATATATATATATATATATATCATTATGTAATAGAAGTAATTAGTTACAATGACGAGTTCGCGAGATCATTTGAGCTCGAAGCATTATGTGGTGAACCTAGTCTTCCTTAGTCAATAGCAAATTTGTTGTATTTGTGTTGATAATTGAGAAAATTAAAGAAAAATTAGATCAAGAGTTCAGGTGTTAATCAAAATTTGTGTTATCATCTACTTGTACGAACTGACCGCGTAGTCGTGGGTATCCCGGTTTGAGATTACGACGATAATTTGAAAAAATAACACTTAAACTTAAAAACAACCCGTTAAAGGGTGAAAACCCAAACCAGCCCCCAAACGATCCCGTAAGAGGCACGAACACCTCGCACGGGACCAATGTAACTTATAGGAACTCACCGCGTAGTCCCGGGTCTCCCGATTTGAGAATAAGATGATAATTTACAAAAATCAACACTTTAACTTAAAAACAAGCCGTTAAAGGGTGAAAACCCAAACCATCCCCCAAACGACCCCACAAGAGGCACGAACACCTCACACGGGATCAATGTAACTTGTAGGAACTGACCGCGTAATCCTGGGTCTCCCGGTTTGAGAATAAGATGATAATTTGCAAAAATCAACACTTAAACTTAAAAGCAAACCGTTAAAGGGTGAAAACCCAAACCAGCCCCCAAACGACCCCGTAAGAGGCACGGACACCTCGCACGGTATCAATGTAACTTGTAGGAACTGAACGCGTAGTCCCGGGTCTCCCGGTTTGAGAATATGACGATAATTTGGAAAAATCATACTTAGACTTAAAAACAAGCCGTTAAATGGTGAAAACCCAAACCAGCCCCCAAACGACCCCGTAAGAGGCATGAACACCTCGCACGGGATAATTATAACTTGTAGGAACTAACAGCGCAGTCCCGGGTCTCCTGGTTCGTGAATAGGACGATAATTTGCAAAAATGAACACTTAAAATTAAAAATATGTCGTTAAAGGGTGAAAACCCGAACCAACCCCCAAACAACCCCGTAGGAGGCACGAACACCTCGTACGGGACCAATGTAACTTGTAGGAACTGACCGCGTAGTCCCAGGTCTCCTGGTTTGAGAGTATGACGATAATTTGCAAAAATCACACTTAGAGTTAAAAACATGCCGTTAAAGGGTGAAAACCAAAATCGGCCACCTAATGACCCCGTAGGAGGCACGAACACTTCGCACGGGACCAATGTAACTAGTAGGAACTGACAGCGTAGACCTGGGTCTCCCGATTTGTGAATAGGATGATAATTTGCAAAAATCAGCACTTAACCTTAAAAACATGCCGTTAAAGGGTGAAAATCCAAACAAGCCCCCAAACGATCCCGTACGAGGCACGAACACCTCTCACGGGACTAATGTAACTTATAGGAACTGACCGCGTAGTCCCGGGTCTCCCAGGTTGAGAATAAGATGATAATTTACAAAAATCAACACTTTAACTTAAAAATAAGCCGTTAAAGGGTGAAAACCCAAACCAGCCCCCAAACGATCCCGTAAGAGGCACGAACACCTCGCACGGGAACAATGTAACTTGTAGGAATTGACTGCGTAGTCCTGGGTCTCCCGAATTGAGAATAAGATGATAATTTGCAAAAATAAACACTTAAACTTAAAAGCAAGACGTTAAAGGGTGAAAATCCAAACCAGGCCCCAAACGACACCGTAAGAGGTGCGGACACCTCGCACGGGATCAATGTAACTTGTAGGAACTGACCGCGTAGTCCTTGGTCTCCTGGTTTGAGAATAAGATGATAATTTTCAAAAATCAACACTTTAACTTAAAAACAAGCCGTTAAAGGGTGAAAACCCAAACCATCCCCCAAACGACCCCGTCAGAGGCACGGACACCTCGCACGGGATCAATGTAACTTGTAGGAACTGATCACGTAGTCCTGGGTCTCCCGGTTTGACAATAAGATGATAATTTTCAAAAATCAACACTTAAACTTAAAAGCAAGCCGTTAAAGGGTGAAAATCCAAACCAGCCCCCAAACGACCTCGTAAGAGGCACCAACACCTTGCACGGGATCAATGTAACTTATAGGAACTGGACGCATAGTCCCGGGTCTCTCGGTTTGAGAATAAGCTGATAATTTGTAAAAATCAACACTTTAACTTAAAAATAAGCCGTTAAAGGGTGAAAACCCAAACCAGCCCCCAAACGACCCCATAAGAGGCACGAACACCTCGCACGGGATCAATGTAACTTGTAAGAACTGACCGCGTAGTCCTGGGTCTCTCGGTTTGAGAATAAGATGATAATTTGCAAAAATCAACACTTAAACTTAAAAGCAAGCCGTTAAAGGGTGAAAACCCAAACCAGCCCCCAAACGACCCCGTAAGAGGTACGGACACCTCGCATTGGATCAATGTAACTTGTAGGAACTGACCGCGTAGTCCCGGGTCTCCCGGTTTGAGAATATGATGATAATTTGCAAAAATCATACTTAGACTTAAAAAAAAGCCGTTAAAGGGTGAAACCCAAACCAGCACCCAAACGACCCCGTGAGAGGCACGAACACCTCGCACGGGATAATTGTAACTTGTAGGAACTGATAGCGCAGTCCCGGGTCTCCCGATTCGTGAATAGGACGATAATTTGTAAAAATCAACACTTAAACTTAAAAACATGCTGTTAAAGGGTGAAAACCCAAACCGGCCACCAAACGACCCCGTATGAGGCACGAACACCTCGCACGGGACCAATGTAACTTGTAGGAACTCACGGGGTAGTCCCGGGTCTCCCAGTTTGAGAGTATGACGATAATTTGTAAAAATCACACTTAGAGTTAAAAACATGCCATTAAAGGGTGAAAATCCAACTCGGCCCCCAAACGACCCCGTAGGAGGCACGAACACCTCGCACGGGACCAATGTAACTTGTAGAAACTGACAGTGTAGTCCTGGCTCTCCCGATTTGTGAATAGGATGATAATTAGCAAAAATCAGCACTTAACCTTAAAAACATGTCGTTAAAGGGTGAAAATCCAAACCAGCCCCCAAACGATCCCGTAGGAGGCACGAACACCTCGCACGGGACCAATGTAACTTGTTGGAACTGATCGCGTAGTCCTGGTTCTCCCGGTTTGAGAGTATGCTGATAATTTTAAAAAATCACACTTAGACTTAAAAACATACCGTTAAAGGGTGAAAACCCAAACCAACCCCCAAACGAACCCGTAGGAGGCACGAACACCTCGCACGGGACCAATGTAACTTGTAGGAAGTGACCGCGTAGTCCCGGGTCTCCCGGTTTGATAGTATGACGATAATTTGCAAAAATCACACTTAGACTTAAAAACATGCCGTTAAAGGGTTAAAACCCAAACCAACCCCCAAACGACCCCATAGGATGCACGAACACCTCGCACGGGACCAATGTAACTTGTAGGAACTGACCGCATAGTCCCGGGTCTCCCGATTTGAGAATATGATGATAATTTGCAAAAATACACTTAGAGTTAAAAACATGCTGTTAAAGGGTGAAAACCAAAATCGGCCCCCAATCGACCCCGTAGGAGGCACGAACACCTCGCACGTGACCAATGTAACTTGTAGGAACTGACCCCATAGTCCCGGGTCTACCGGTTTGAGAGTATGATGATAAATTGCAAAAATACACTTAGAGTTAAAAACATGCCGTTAAAGGGTGAAAATTAAAACCGGCCCCCAATCGATCCCGTAGGAGGCACGAACACCTCGCAAGGAACCAATGTAACTTGTAGGAACTGACCGCGTAGTCCCGGGTCTCACGGTTTGAGAGTATGATGATAATTTCCAAAAATAACACTTAGTTAAAAATAAGCCATTAAAGGGTGAAAACCCAAACCACCCCCCAAACGACCCCGTAGGAGGCACGCACACCTCGCACGGGGCCAATGTAACTTGTAGGAACTGACCGCTTAGTCCCGGGTCTCCCGGTTTGAGAGATGACGATAATTTGCAAAAATGACACTTAGAATTAAAAACATGCCGTTAAAGGGTGAAAACCCAAATCGGCCCCCAATCAACCCCGTAGGAGGCACGAACACCTCGTACGGGACCAATATAACTTGTAGGAACTGACATCGTAGTCTCGGGTCTCCTGATTTGAGAATAGGATGATAATTTGTCAAAATCAACATTTAAACTTAAAAACATGCCATTAATGGGTGAAAACCCAAACAACCCCGTAAGAGGCACAAACACCTCGCACGAGACCAATGTAACTTGGAGGAACTGACCGCTTAGTCCTGGGTCTATCGGTTTGAGAGTATGGTGATAATTTGCAAAAATCACACTTAGTTAAAAACAAGTCGTTAAAGGGTGAAATCTCAAACCACCCCCCAAACGACCCCGTAGGAGGCACGAACACCTCGCACGGGACCAATGTAACTTGTAGGAACTGACCGCGTAGTCCCGGGTCTCCCGGTTTGAGAGTATGACGATAATTTGCAAAAATCACACTTAGAATTAAAAACAGGCCGTTAAAGGGTGAAAACCCAAATCGGCGCCCAATCTAACCCGTAGGAGGCACGAGCACCTCGTACGGGACCAATGTAACTTGTAGGAAGTGACAACGTATTCCTGGGTCTCCCGATTTTTGAATAGGACGATAATTTCTAAAAATCATCACTTAAACTTTAAAATATGCCGTTAAAGGGTGAAAACCCAAACTAGCCCCCAAACCACCCCGTAGGAGGCACGAACACCTCGCACGGGACCAATGTAACTTGTAGGAACTGATAGTGTAGTCCCGGGTTTCCCGGTTTGAGAGTATGACGATAATTTGAAAAAATCACACTTAGAGTTAAAAACATGTCGTTAAAGGGTGAAAACCAAAACCGGCCCCCAATCGACCCCGTAGGAGGCACGAACACCTCGCACGGGACCAATGTCACTTGTAGGAACTGACCGCGTAGTCCCGGGTCTCTCAGTTTGAGAGTATGACGATAATTTGCAAAAATCACACTTAGTTAAAAACAAGCCGTTAAAGGGTAAAAACCCAAACCACCCCCCAAACGATCCCGTAGGAGGCACTGACACCTCGCACGGGACCAATGTAACTTGTAGAAACTGACCGCGTAGTCCCGGGTCTCCCGGTTTTAGTGTATGATAATAATTTGCAAAAATCACATTTACAATTAAAAACAGGTCGTTAAAGGGTGAAAACCCAAACCGGCCCCCAATCGATCCCGTAAGAGGCACGAACACCTCGTACGGGACCAATGTAACTTGTAGGAACTGACAGCGTAGTCCCGGGTGTCCCGATTTGTGAATAGGACGATAATTTGTAAAAATCAACACTTAAACTTTGAAACAAGCCGTTAAAGGGTGAAAACCGAAACCATCCCCCAAACAACCCCGTAGGAGGGACGAACACCTCACACAGGACCAATGTAACTTGTAGGAACTGACCGCGTAGTCTCGGGTTTCCCGATTTGAGAGTATGACGATAATTTGCAAAAATCACACTTAGAGTTTAAAACATGCCGTGAAAGGGTGAAAACCCAAATCGATCCCCAAACGACCCCGTTGGAGGCACGAACACCTCGCAGGGACCAATTTAACTTGTTGGAACTCACCGCGTAGTCCCAGATCTCCCGTTTTGAGAATATGATGGTAATTTACAAAAATCAACACTTAAACTTAAAAACAAGGCGTTAAAGGGTGAAAACCCAAACCGGCCCCCAAACGACCCCGTAGGAGGCACGAACACCTCGCACGGGACCAATGTAACTTGTAGGAACTGACTGCGTAGTCCCGGGTCTCCCGGTTTGAGAGTATGACGATAATTTGCAAAAATCACACTTAGAGTTAAAAACATGTCGTTAAAGGGTGAAAACCCAAACCGGCTCCCAAACGACCCCGTAGGAGGCACGAACACCTCGCACGGGACCGATGTAACTTGTTGGAACTGACCGCGTACTCCCGGATCTCCTGTTTTGAGAATATGACGATAATTTACAAAAATCAACACTTAAACTTAAAAACAAGCCGTTAAAGGGTGAAAACCCAAACCGGCCCCCGAACAACCTCGTAGGAGGCACGAACACCTCGCACGGGACCAATATAACTTGTAGGAACTGACCGCATAGTCTCGGGTCTCCCGGTTTGAGAGTATGACGATAATTTGCAAAAATCACTCTTAGACATAAAAACAAGCCGTCAAGGGGTGAAAAACCAAACCGGCCCCCAAACGACCCCGTAGGAGGCACGAACACCTCGCACGGGACCAATGTAACTTATAGGAACTGAACGCGTAGTCCCGGGTCTCCCTGTTTGAGAGTATGATGATAATTTGAAAAAAATCACACTTATAGTTAAAAACCGGCCGTTAAAGGGTGAAAACCCAAACCGGCCCCCAATCGACCCCGTACGAGGCACGGACACCTCGCACGGGACCAATGTAACTTATTGGAACTGACCGCATAGTCCCGGGTCTCCCGGTTTGAGAGTATGACGATAATTTGCAAAAATCACACTTAGAGTTAAAAACATGCCATTAAAGGATGAAAACCCAAATCGGCCCCCAATCGATCCCGTAGGAGGCACGAACACCTCGCACGGGACCAATGTAACTTGTAGAAACTGACCGCGTAGTCCCGGGTCTCCCGGTTTGTGAGTATGACGATAATTTGCAAATATCACACTTAGTTAAAAACAAGCCGTTAAAGGGTGAAAACCCAAACCACCCCCCCAAACGACCCCGTAGGAGGCACGCACACCTCGCACGGGACCAATGTAACTTGTAGGAACTGACCGCGTAGTCCCGGTCTCCCGATTTGAGACTATGAAGATAATTTCCACTCATAAATGTAATTTTTTTTCTTTGAGTATTTGTTTTTGGTAAATTATTGGGTTACTAATATCGTATCTTTTTTGTATTCTATTTTTTTTGCAAGATAACAGTTTATCGTTGGCTTTTATTCACGTGGAACACACAAAGAACTGAATGGTTTACAACAAGGGGTTTATTAATGATTCCATTTTTTTGTGTCTTGACCGTACGGTCTTTTGTTGTTTTATTATTGACTTTTATGGCCATGAGGGCTTTTGTAAGTTAATTGTTATATTTTGTGGCCGTGCGGGCTTTGTGTTAGGCAGGTTTTGTATTAACAGGTTTTCGAATGTCCAGAAAATAGAGGAAGCTCTGCCCAATTTTTTTTAGGGTTGTGAGCTGTTAAAGACTTGTAATATTTTTAAGATTATATGTACATTAGTTTATTAATAACGCGCAATATTATTAATTTGTGAATTTTGTGCTTTCAAATAATTTTTTTTAAATAAAAAAATTGGCACAGTTCAAAATCGTGGCAAAAGTGTATCATATTTTGGCACGGTTTTGAACTGTGCCAATTTTTTTAAACTGTGCTGAATCTGGCACAGTTAAAAATTGTGCCAAAAGTGTGCTAGAAATATCAAATTCTAGCACAGTTTAAAAGTGTGCCAGAAGTGTTCCTGTTTGGCTGAATCTGGCACAGTTAAAAACTATGCCAAAAGTGTGCCAAAAATATCAAATTCTAGCACGGAAAAGTGTGCCAGAAGTGTTCCTGTTTGGCTGAATCTGGCAAACTTTTGAGCCTTGCCAAAAAAAAATCCATTTTGGAACACCTGATTCTGGCACAGTTCAAAACCGTGCCAGATTTGATCTGGCGCAGTTTTAAACCGTGCCAGAATCCAATTTTTGGTGTAGTGATCTCACATCTAATCTAGATGCCTAACACAAAATGATTATCTAAAATTCTATATCCAAATATGCGCTACAAAAATGCAACAGACCCAAAAACCAAGACCCGAGGGTGGTCATATTCCTAAGCTCTGATACCAGTCTATAACACGCCGTCCGCGCCCGGGGAGAGCTTGGGTGGAGCGCCACTAACGATAAAACTAACTAAATCCACAAACAGCAAGATATAGAGCATCTAAATAAATTCCACAATATAAAAAATAAATGAATCCACTAATCTCCATCCTCAAATTGAATACAACCAATAGTCTCTCGAAATAATACAACTATCTATCTCGAAATAAAATGCTCTATACAACAAAAATAAATACAAATCTTCTCAATTGTATTCTCGAATATGCTTCCAAAAATAATCCATGCTAAAATAAATCTCAAAATCAAATCCAAAGCGTCCAGAATCCACGCTAACCTGCCACTAAAAGAAAATATGGGGAAGTACACAATACGATAGGAAAGATGCTAAAAAATATTAGCGGTGAATAATGCGTAACAATACGAGTACGAATATTCTAATCAAATCTGAATCTCATAAGCATTTTTATCAAAATAATTTGTTAACAACACATTAATCAGAGTCACTAGGGCTCACCATACCGTGCCCATACTTTATCAAGTAGCTAGAAATTGGAGTCTTGGCGGATGCCCAAAATCAGTGCCATATTAAAATCTCACGACAACATGCTCAACACAATAATAATACCACGTGAATCAAAATTAGATTCCAACCAAAATTTTTTCCAATTTTAAAGAATTTAACAATTCAAATATGAGTTCAATTATCACATAAAATCAAAGGGAATAACACTCACGAGATTAAGGAGCATATTGTGTAAAACCCCATACCTTAAACCATCAAAAGGTTCCAAAATCAATCTTCCCAGAAAAGTCAGAATAAGCCATCAAAATCATCTCCCAAATATGATCAAAACTCGTCCAAGAGTCAACACCAAAACATCCCAAAGAACACCTCCAAAAACCTAAGGTTGAATGCATAAATCAAAGCGGCTATGTGTATATAAAAAGGAGAGGAAATAAAATATGTTTGTTGCCAAAAGGTTATACCTCAAAGGGTCACCCATGACCTTATTTTATAAGGAAAAAACAAAAGAGTTTGAAACCAACCAAAACAGTTAACAAAACCTTGTTGCGAACGATTTCTGCTGGGGTCGATCGATCGACCCCCTATCTTCGATCGATTGATCACCCAGGAAATCTGGCAGTTCAGCCAAAAAATTATAAGGTACTATAATATTTAAAAATCAATATAAAATTCGTTTTAACTCCGTTTTCGAAACCGTTTGAAATTCTCATCTTTAAAAATAATTCTCAACACTTTTGAGCAAGAAAATTAATTTTATCAAAAACTTTATTTTTCCTCTATATTTTGAAAATACCCCAAAAATAACGCGGGTTGTTATACTTCGCCACTAACAATGGAATTTCTCCCTCGAAATTCGTCGAAAGCCTAACTCTTAACAATCAGGCCAACAATCTCCAAAATAATCTCGTCTCCGAAAATTCCGATATCTCACATCTAATCTAGATGCCTAACACGAAACGATTATCTAAAATTCTATATCCAAATATGCGCTACAAAAATACAACAGACCCAAAAACCAAGACCCGAGGATGGTCATATCCCTAAGCTCTGATACCAATCTGTAACACGTCGTCCGCACCCGGGGAGAGCTTGGGTGGAGCGCCACAATCGATAAAACTAACTAAATCCACAAACACCAAGATATATAGCATTTAAATAAATTCCACAATATAAAAAATAAATGAATCCACTAATCTCCATCCTCAAATTGAATACAACTAATAGTCTCTCGAAATAATACAACTATATATCTCGAAATGAAATGCTCTATACAACAAAAATAAATACAAATCTTCTCAATTGTATTCTCGAATATGCTTCCCAAAATAATCCATGCTAAAATAAATCTCCGAATCAAATTCAAAGTGTCCAAAATCCACGCTAACCTGCCACTAAAAGAAAATATGGGGAAGTACACAATACGATAGGAAAGATGCTCAAAAATATTAGCGGTGAATGAAGCATAACAATACGAGTACGAATATTCTAATGAAATGTGAATCTCATAAGCTCTTTTATCAAAATAATTTGTCAACAACACATTAATCAAAGTCACCAGGGCTCACCATACCGCGCCCATACTTTATCAAGTAGCTAGAAATTGGAGTCTTGGCGGATGCCCAAAATCAGTGCCATATTTAAATCTCATGACAACATGCTCAACACAATAATAATACCACATGAATCAAAATTAGATTCCAACCAAAAATTTCTCCAGATTTTAAAGAATTTAACAATTCAAATATGAGTTCAATTATCACATGAAATCAAAGGGAATAACACTCACGAGATTAAGGAGCATATTATGTAAGAACCCATACCTTAAACCATCAAAAGGTTCCAAAATCAATCTGCCCAGAAAAGTCAGAATAAGCCATCAAAATCATCTCCCAATTATCATCAAAACTCCTCCAAGAGTCAACACCAAAATAGCCCCAAGAACACCTCTAAAAATTTAAGGTTGAATACATAAATCAAAGGGGCTATGTGTATATAAAAAGGAGAGGAAATAAAATATGTTTGTTGCCAAAAAGTTGTACCTCAAAGGGTCACCCACGACCTTATTTTATAAGGCAAAAAACAAAAGAGTTTGAAACAAACCAAAACACTTAACAAAACCTTGATACGTACAATTTTTGCTAGGGTCGATCGATCGACCCCCTGGCGTCGATCGATCGATCACCCCAAAAATCTGGCAGTTCGGCCAAAAATTTATTAGGGAAAAAAATATTTAAAAATCAATATAAAATCCGTTTTAACTCCGTTTTCGAAACCATTTAAATTCTCGTCTTTAAAAATAATTCTCAACACTTTTGAGCAAGAAAAAAAAATTTATCAAAAACTTTATTTTTCCTCTATATTTTGAAAATACCCCAAAAATTACGTTGGTTGTTAGACACAAAAGTCAAACAAATTCGTGCATGTGTTCAATAAGGACAAATAGAGTCAATCATGTAGGTAGTAACACTATATAATCTCAAATACTCCATACTCTGTAAAGCACATGAATGACACAATATATTGTCCCAAACCACTATCAATCAATCACATGGATATGGCATGAAGTTATGACTTGGTCATCCTAAGTTTTCAAAAAATTTCGAAAAAGAGAAAATCTTTTTTGTATTTTGCAGACACTGTTCAGAAACAACCCAACAGTACCAATAACATATAGCAGGAAGAAACAGGGACTGCAAATAGAATATTATTCCATGGGTCGTTCGAACGAGGTGCCATGTCGTTCGAATGATAGGCTATCTCGTCAGAACGAGAAAGTCAAATTTTCCCAGATTACACATAATGACATGCAGTTTAGTCTAGTGGAAAATTTCTTAAAAACAGTTCCTATAATGGGGAAATAGTTCCAAAACAGTGCTAAAAATAGTACCAAAAATAAGAATAGCAAATAAATAAAAAATGGTACATACTAGCAATAGGCAAAAATGTCATCATGTAAATCATCCTATGCTAGCAAACATGTCTAGGCCTCAACCAGGAAGTGCGGTGGAGTTATGCAAAGATGGTGACATCTTTTGAAATAACTCCATCAAATCATGTGAAGTCTTAACTAAAAACTTTACTTGCTCATGAATATGTGAAAACTCTCTATCATTGTGTGCAAGCAAAGTATCATGTTTTGGTGCATGTGCGTGAACATGTGTAGGAGCAAAGCATGACACCCAACCTAATTTAAAGCAAAATTACCTAATGTGTCCTCTCTTTTTGCAATGGGAGCAAATATAAACTGGCCTATGAATTAATTTTTCAAAAATTCTAGGATGTGTTCTCCTAATGGGAATGGGACGCCTAGGTGGATCAGGATGAGAACTATGTGAATCAACCACCAAAGAAGGAACCGTCTCCTATGCAACAAAAGAAGTGGACGCACCATCATGAACTTTTCCTAAATTCTCCACACCAGCCATAACGGTATTGAGAAACATCTTTTCAACCTTCTTAGATGCGTTCTCTAAAGGGACTTTGACCTCCCGGGAACGTTCGAGATCACTCTCGAGTTGGGATACATGTGTCATCAAACTGGACACAATGTCGGTTCCCTTTTTAAAACTTGCTTCTCTCTCTCCAAGTTTAAAACCCGATGACCTAAATCTCTATTATACTTTTTCATTTTGCAAGGTCTCGGTGTACAAATCTCTAAAATATTTTTGGAGCTCACTTTCATTTCCACTCTCAAATTTGCTTTCATCTCCACTAGAAACACTCGACTCATCGTCGTTGCTCTCATGGACACTATTATCGTGGGACAAAGTGGGTGCTCTCACATGACTCGAAAAAGCTACACACATCCCATCTCCTAAACCTTTTTCGGACTTTTCTTTCTTATCATCTCCCTCGATAGCACTAAGAGTGACGGGCATGGCTACTTTCTTCCATTTTCTCTTAAGCCTAGTAGCACACTCAAAATCCGTATGGCCTTTCCCTTGACATTGAAAAAAAATCATCTCATCTAAATATTCTCCACTCTCTTCCTCGTTTTCTCTCTCCATCTCTTTTTCATTACCCTCTATGGCCTTTTCTTTCCTTTTATTTTTCTCAAATGACTTTTTATTGAAAGAAATATTTTTGTTCATTTTGAGAAACTTTTTAAAAAAATTCGCAAACAAGGACACATCATCAACGCTAAACTCTTCCTCAGAATCAAACTCATACACTCTTTCTTTATTTTTCTTCCTAATTTGAGTCTTTAAAGAAACTCCTCTATTGTTAGCCTTAATGGTTTGGAAAAGCATGTCAATATCATAAGTTTGTAGGTCTCCTACGAGCTCTTCTAACTTAAGTGAATTTAACTTTCCCAACTAATTCAAAATAGTGACTTTAGGAATGAAACATTTTGGAAGAGATCTCAAAATACTTTTAACGACACGTGTGTTATCAATAGGCTCACCTAAACTAAAACTCGAGTTAACAATTTCTGACACACGAGCATAAAACTCATAAAAACATTCATACTCAGACATGGTAATGGTCTCAAATTGGGTGGAAAATTTTTGTATCTTTGATTGTTTAACTGCGTTCGTACCCTCATGTGTCAATTGGAGGACATCCCATGTCTCTTTAGATCTCTTTAGACGTGGTGCATGTCATAATACGGCGGAACTCATCGGGGGTGACGGCTCCCGAAATAGCACTCAAACCACAAGAATTAAAATTAGATATTTTAAAATCATCTTCGATCCAATCCGACACAAGTTTCAAAGAGGTTACATTATTAGTAGTGACAGTGGGAGGAGTCCACCCTCTTTCACAAAGCAACTAGTCTCATTCGCCAATGGATTTTAACTAGGATTTCATACGAGCTTACCAATAGGTATAATTGGACCCATAAAAAATAGGCATTCAATTATATAAGTTCTTGTTTGGAAACATTACGACAAACTTTATAAAATAAAAAATTTCAAACAAAAATCAATATCACACAAGATTGTGGAAAATAGGAATACGCGATAAATTAGCGTAACCTGCTCTGATACCAATTTGAAAGTCCGATAATATTGATTCAAAGCTATTCGCAATTTCCAACTTAAACTTATTTAATTGGATGTCTAAATTTTCTCAAACCAAATACCAATTAATCAGCCCCTAAACATGCATCTACGTGCCAATTCAAATCTCAAATTAAATCATGCGATGAATAAGTTGACAAAGACAGATTTCAGGGAAAAAATCCCCACAGGGTAAAAACCTTTTATTTCCACTATAATTTGTAAAGGAATAATTTACAATCGGATTATAGTGAAAATAAAATTTGACTTACGAAATATCCGCAAGTGTCGATTTGTAGTCGTCATCCCAAGAACACCGCAGCACTCCCTATGACATGCAGTCATTCGCCCAGTACCTCTCGCAAGTGGCACCTATGGTCTGCTCGGTACCTTACCAAGGAAACTATGATTCAGCTACAAAACTCCTAGCAAAACTACGCTTTGGGTTCCATAAACAACTCATACAAAATTCTAGGATTTGTGAATTGTAAAAACAAAGTTTTGAACCCTAAAAAAGATGGAGAATAAAAAAAAAACTCAAAATCGTATTCTGTTAAAACTAGTATTTTCTCCACAGGAAAAATAGTAGTCTGTCACCCTTTATATAATGAAAATCAAGGCGGCGACGTCTCAAGGCAAAACATCTCGTTCGAATGAGAAGCGACGCCATTCGAGTGAGATCTGATCTCATTTGAACAAGAAACGGTGTCGTTCGAATGACATCGTACACATGTCACTTTTTGTACAGTATTTTATGAAACCTGGAAACCTCAACACTAAGATTGTTTATGAGATTAGAAAAGTTTATCCCAACCTTTTATGAATAAAATCATTTAAAATCTTTTCAATTTTTTTTTCATAAATAGAAAATATTTTACCTTTCAAAAAAATATCCCAATACTTTTTATGAAAAATGTAAATGGAACTAAAACAAATTTACCAAATTTGTCCTTGTTGGGCATGATTGTTGAAGTTGACTTGAAATTCGGATCGTCTTTGTACATGTGATCTTCTCAATTCTTCGACGACTTGTATCGGTATACGACATACTAAATTGATAACGGACAATAATGTCCTTACAATATGATTTCGTTACTGGCCATGGTACCCAGTTCAACAATGAGGAGTTTGCATCATACTATGCCTAATCCAAGATTTAAAAGTTTCAGTCTTCTCCAGGTCATCCTCAAAGCAATGGTTAAACCTAGGTAATGAATATAACTTCACTCAATTGGTTGAAGAAAAGCCTTGATGATGATAAAGAGAATTAGATAAATTAATTACAATTAATTTTATGAGCATACCAAACAACTCCAAGAGCTGCTACTGGAGCAACACCATACATGTTGTCATTTAGGATGAAAGCAGTCATACCAACTGAAATAGGTTTGACAACTCATAGAGTGTTGAACTTTCATTCTCATGTTAGTGATTTGATGCGAAGGCTAGACCTGACCATACTGGAAGAGGTCCGTGAAGATGCAGTCTTAAGGAATGCTTCCTAGGAACAACAAAAAAACTCGCTTTTGTAACAAGAGGGTGATGGCAATCATCTTAAAAGAGGGAAATTATGTACTAAAAAGGAGACTTAGAAGACCAACAAGCTTGAAGCCAATTGGCATGGGTCTTATCGTGTCTCACCAATTGTTCGACTAGGAACTTATCGAATTGAAACTTTAGAGGGGGGAGAATTAAAAAATCCTTGGAATGTCGAGCATCTTAGGACATACTATCAGTTATGTAGCAACCAATCTCTTTTGTAATCAACTTTCTTTAATATCAATAAAAATTATTTTTTGTATTTTTTTTATTTTTTAGAAATATTGGTGATATGCATCGCCAAATACTTGGTCGGTAGGAATTCAGTAATTGGCCGGACTTGGTCAGAAAAGGCGATACTTGATCGGGAAAACACAAATCTAAGTCAAAACTGGATTTTAAGCCCTCTGTACTTGGTCAAGAAACATCAGGGATAAAACTATGTATACAAATAAGCAAGTTTATCCAAATTGAGCAAAATGGAGGAAGAACGTTGTGAAGATTCCTAAATAGGAATGTAGACACATATTGCACATACGCTTGGTCACCACTGGTAACTAATGTTAAACCTAAAAATTTAGGTGCATTAGTAGTACCTATGGCAATACCATGGGTAGCTTGTACTAAACTTAGATTTAAATCTAGGTAAGCCAGTAGAGCCTATGGCCACATCAATGGTAAGTGTTATTAAACTTAGAAATCTAAGTATATCAGTAGAACCTATCATAATCTCATTGGTAACTGATATTAAATTTATGCAAATGCCTAAGTGTATTAGTAGAACTAATGAAATAAAAAAGTCATTCAAGCATCCATAAATTAATAAGATAAGTTAATCACATACCTTTCATCTATATAAATGATGATTACATGCAAATAATGTTTACAAATGTACAAAAATAAATTATCCTGCCGGACACTTTTCTTCAGCTTTTGAGGATCTCGGTGCTGGTTCCATGCCTATTGAAGGATCATCCAATGTGTATGGGGAATTAATGAAGTTAAAATCTTGAAGAATTCTCTTATTGCTGCTGCTCGGAGCATCTAAAAGATGAGGAGGTCGAACTATCTTTATCTCATCATGCAGGCCATAATCCTCTTAGTATTTGGAGATCAAGCACAGGGGAATCGTATTGATAGGGATACAGCTGACATCTAGTTTAAAGGCAAGATCTTGACACTCTAAAATTCTTGGATCAGCCTAATACCATAGTTTGCTATCTTGGTCAACCTTCAAAATCGTCAAGCAATTGGTCTAGCCCCACTTATAACCTTCACATTGTTCCTGACTAAAGCGGTCATCAAAATGACCAAGAGTTTACTTATTTCCTTTTATCCATATTTCCCTAGGTTGTTTGTAAAATTATAAAGTTAATCTCTCAACTTGATGCGGTCGCTTCTTCAATACTCCCTCTTTTGCCTGCAGCTGAGAACACTGGGTTAAAAGTTGCTCACCCTGGGTTTGGATCTTTTGAGACATCTCAATAATGGATAAATTATTGGCCTTTATTTTTGGAGCCTAATTTATAAGCATCTATTGAGTCCTTCCCTCATCAGTCGTAGCTAGGACAGATCTGGAGATTTTTTCAAAGCCTCCTGTTCCTCCCTTAAACTAGCATTTTTAATTTCTAAAAATGAAACTCTTTCATTAGGAGTAGTAGTTATAGAAGGAACCTTCAAAGAATTTAGTTCATCCCTCAAACTGTTATTTTCTTCCTCTAGTAGCTTAGCAATGGCTCTAGCTTCATAAACTTCACGCTTAAGTAGGGATTCTTTCTTCCTATAAGAAAAAAGGTGTTTCTCCAACTTCTCCTCAAATCCCCGAGGTCCATTTAAGGCCTTGTAATTGTCCTTATAATCAGTATGAAGGAGAGCCTTAGATTCATTATGATATTCTTGGAGTTCTTCAATCATCTCAAAGTAAGTCACGTTATTAGCCAAATCCCAATCAAGAAGAAACTTAAGATAAATATACGCATCTTTAGCTTGATCAGTGGTATTAGCCTCAAGAAAGTCTGATATTTCTTCCTCGATTAAAGTCACATGACCAGGATTAAACAAACTATTGCAATGCTTAAGTAGATGTGAATAATTGGAAAAGAGTTATTCCATCCTGGCCATGAACTAGAAAAATAAAGAGATATCAATCAACAATAAGAAACAAAGTACATGAAAGCAATCAAGAAGGAATGAACAATAAAGAAACGACAAACTGTATGAAGAGGAAAAAAGTCCTTTTATTGATATGATGGAAAATTACATGTACTACAAAAATAAATGAAAGAAAGGCAAAAAATACAGAGGTCAACTTTCGATCAAATCTACACCTTCTCTTTATTAGTTTCAACTCCGGCTTTGTTGGCAGAAGGGATGGCTGGAGAGACTTGCTCGGTGGATGGGAGGGATGATTAAACTACATTCTTAGGTTGATAGGCTAAAGACTCAACCACCAGAGATGACTCCCCAAAACCAACGTCAATTTCAACTTCACCATCAATGTTGTTGGGAGAGCCAGGCTCATGACTTTGGAAGACTTCAAAGTCTTATGATATGCCAACCTCCTTTAGAGAAGCCGACCAACCATCCTTGAAATATTTATTCTTTGCATACACAATATGAGCAGAGGAAGCAGTGATAGTTATCCCATCCTTTATTAAAGGAATTTTCTCAAGCCTTATTTTTTTTGGCCTTCTCAGCAATTCGAGTCTTTATCAGCTCAGCCACATGCTTATAAGTTTTAGCAGCCTTGTACTCATCCTTTTATCGAGAATCCTAGGTAGTTTTTATTTCGTTCTCCCAAGTCTTTATTTTAGTTGCCAATGCTTGTTGGGAATCAATAAAAGACTTCTTGAGACTAGCAAAAGCCTCCTCAACATCAATTGAAGAAGAATGAAGAGCATCGTCCATCTCCAATATCTGGTTGGAATCATCCAGGAACTACAAAGAGGAAAGGAAAAATCGGTACAATATGTCAATAACAAAATACAAAGTATGAAAGAGAAAAAGAAGAATTCTTACTATGGAAAGGCTTTGAGCAGCCCTTTCTAAAATTTTAAGACAGGCCATAGAGGAAGTAGCACTCCCGTGGTCTGGAAGAGTACCAAACTTAATTAATTTCCTGGCCAAGCTAGGAACTATGTCTATAGAGGAGCCAACAATAGATGGAGTAACACCGACCAAGCTCTATAGTCGACATAAATAGTTCCTTTAACCTTCTTAGCAACAGGGCCTCTCCTTAATCTTTTAAAGTCATCTCCTGTGGGCTTCTTCCCAGCATCATCCTTCTTTATTTCCCCACCATCCAAGGGCTTGTGGGTAATAATAACAACATCATCTCCAAGAAGGTTGGGAAAATTTCTTTTGCCCATGGCTGCCAACAACAAGTTCACAACTATCTGAGGAAGTGGACACTAGGTGCCGATCCAAGTTAAACACAACGGTAGGAGCAACAGTAGAAGGTCGGGCAACAAAGGAGGCAATAAAACTAATGTATTTCAGCAAGTATGATATCGACCTAGTATATTCTTCACCAATTTTTTGATGAAGGCTCCAGAGAAACTTGAGCTCGTTAAGCTTAATGTCACCCTCCTTGGGACACCTCCTCTTCCTATCAACTGCAAGTAAACAAACAACCAATGATTAATTAACATTTCAACATAAAATTATTAATAAAGTCACATGAGAATTAAAACAACCTATTCCATGACCCTCCCGAGGGCACTTTGGTCCATTATACACTTCACCTCCTGTTAGGGGTACATATTGTTAATTTTTGGCAATCACTCTATGATCGAAGTAATC
Organism: Sambucus nigra; assembly: GCA_949130495.1. Classification (NCBI taxonomy): domain Eukaryota; kingdom Viridiplantae; phylum Streptophyta; class Magnoliopsida; order Dipsacales; family Adoxaceae; genus Sambucus; species Sambucus nigra. Next base: position 383,719,721 of record OX422218.1, on the reverse strand, counting down.
CCTATTAGAGTCAGGAAGGTTAACAACTAAAGCTCTATTTACAGCCCTGGTTTTTAAATAGTAAATACTGTCACTAGGGACCCACTTATGATAAAGCATGATTTCAGGAATGCCTATGTGGGTCCCATGGAGTTTATTGAGCCTATGAGCACCATTGATAACCCTTCAAGTATTGGGGGAGAATTTAGCAGGTACAATGTCAAAGTATTGAAAAAATTCCAAACAAAAATGATTTGGGGGAAAAGTAAAGTCGAATTCAGCAACGAATAAGGAAGGGATCAAGTGACCTTCAGATAAAGAAAAAACGTCTACAGGGGGATTGGGGAACTCTAAGTCTACCTAGTCTAGTATGTTCAATTCCTTTCTAAACTCATCTAGAGAGACAACAGCGTAAACCATGATTCGATATGAAGAAAAGAAGAAAGAAAAAGAATTATTACAAAGATATAAGGATTCAGCAAGAACTAGAAGAGAGGAAGAACAATCGCACGAAAGATCAAGAACGTGGAGAAATAACTTAGAGGCTTTGAGGTAAGAGGTGATTGGGATTTTACCTCCTTTTATAGATTGCCTTGAAAATCGACGAATGAAAGGATTAAAGTGAAACGACGATTGAAATTTGGCGACTAAGGGAAAAAAATACGTGTTTTCCCCAAAATGATTCATTATAATTCTAGATATATACAAAAATGCCATCAATAGTACACGCTATCAACAAAGCTAATAATTTTACAAGTGTGGAAAGTTAAAAACTGACTAAGCATGAGAAATGTAGCTCGAGATACTAGAAGAACTAAATTCTCCGTACTTTTAAGCAATCATCAAGCATCAAGCATCGAACATTGGGGGCGTTTTTCGATACAAAAAATTACCCACTTACGTGGACCAATCAGAAATAGACATGTGTCATCCACTATGGCAATAATCCTAATCAGCAAGGGATAACCATCAACTAAGTCCTAGAATGCCAACCAGCATAATGGAATGCCAACCAGCTTATAAAAAGCCCAACCGACCAGTAGGGAGTCCGACCAATGGTATCAGTAAAATGCCAATAGCTAGAAACATTATGGACATTATGTACTGATGGAAATGCAAAATTTATAAAGGCATTCCATCCTTTAACATTCCATCTCTGTGTCTCCTTACTGGGCTATAAATATGTTATAATCCCTTCGTCAAGGGAAAGTGATTGAAAGGCAAACACAAGGCAGTAATAAGCACAATGGATGTAGGTTTTTCTTTATAAGCCTAACAACTTTAAAAACCTTTTGTCTCTTTCTTTTACTTACGAATATTATCTATGATAAAATAATTAGACCTAGTCTACTTTTTTACATCAATAGTCATCAATACTTACATAACCTCCAAGGTTCACCACCCTAGAGGAGCGATGACATGAAGTCTCACACAAGAGAGTCCGACCACTATCTCAAATGAATCAAAAGTGATTTCACTACCCAAAGCAAAGGACGCCCTAGCCCTCCATTCCAAGCCTGCCCAATCTTCAGCATCGAGCCATGCCCTAAATGTTGTGCTACTTGAAAACTCAACCACCTTTTGACTTTCGAACGTTAGAACGATTTAAGAAAGGTAATTACAGAAGAAGGCGAGTCAAAAAGCTATGAAAAATGAGCAGAACCCGCTCCTCTTTTTATAGGAGGCCAAAGATCATGCCGATCGACATCTCCCTGCAACCCATCGATCAATACTATCCGTCCACCTTCTCGAGGTACCCCAAAATACAATGCCATTGCCGTTCATCACCCTTCCAACCATGTCGATTGGCATCCTCTTTAAAGTTTTGTAAAATAATTTCCAAAAAGAGGTTAGAAAATCCCGAAAAATCCCCGAAAAATTTCCGAAATTACCAAATAAATTTTCAACAAGAAAAAATATTTTCACCACACTTATTTCCCTTACAGAACTCTTATCTCCCCATCGGAATTCCAGAATGAACTTCATGTCTCCCCAATAATGTCTACCATAAAAACGAAGAAATTCCCTAGCTAAGAAAAATCTAATCCGCGGATCATTCCCTCTTTCCCAGTGAAATCTAAAATCATCCGCACAGAAAATGCAAGATACGTATCCCCAGTAGAGTCCTCAAAATTCCCCAAAGAAAATGGCAATCTTAAGCCCGTAGAATTGTCTTTGACCCATAGAATTTTTCATCCTCACTTAAGCCCACATAATTGGTTTCGACCCGTAGAATTGGCCGCATACACTTAAGCTCTCAAAATTGGCTTCGACCCGCATAATTGTTCTCTTCTACTTAAGCCCTCAGAATTGGCTTTGATTCGCAGAACTGGTCAACCCTATCTTAAGCTTTCAGAATTGGCTTTGACCCTCAGAATTGGTCATCTCTATCTTAAGCCTGCAAAATTGACTTTGACCAATAGAATTGGTCATCTCTATCTTAAGCTCGCAGAATTTGGCTTTGACTCACATAATTGGTCAATAACCATCTTAAGCCCGCAGAATTGGCATATCTGTTCGATTTAATAATCAGTTTTCACCCGAAAATCATTCCTGAGACTACCGGGCACTCCCAGGCTCTGTTTCACCAAAGTCAAATCTTTAGCTCGAACCATACGAAATGAATATATGAAGGGCAATGATACCCTTTCAAACGGTCTACCCCATGCACGATTCGGACTTACGGTGCAGACAAATGATCCTTTTTACTCTAAGAGGTCATCGGGCGCTTCCAGGACCAGGTTGACCAAGGTCAACTATATGAGCAGAGCAACTCTTTGGAATGTCGAAGTTAATCTCCTAACCTTTCCAACGGTCCTACCCATGCACAATGCTAACTTACCATACAGATGAACGCTTCATTTTCGTGCGACGATCCCCCATCCAAAAGAACGTAGTACATTTTCGAGCCACATTTGACCAAAAGTCAACTCCCAGAACTGGGAGCGGTCCAAAGGACTCTTAAAGGTATCTGAAGTACCTTTATAACGATATTACCTTGCACAATTTAGATTAACAAATTATGTCCTACGATCATTTTTTCCAAAAAAATCTACACGAGACTACCAATGGAAAGCCCAGTTCCCTGCCTATTGGTAGTGTAATTAGGTTCACCTGTCGATGGGCAGGATGAGGGCAATGCCGATCAAAACCATCCATCACCCTATATATATAGTCAATGACCGCACTCCCAGGACAAAGCAGAGAACCATCAGCATCAATGATCTTGCCAACATTTCCTCGAAATCAGTGAAGTTCCTCCATGTTAAGTTCCATTCAAGCTTATATTCCCATCCTTTTCATACCCAATTTGGAAAAATCTCATTCTCTCTCATACAACCTTCATCTCACACTCAAGGGAGTTCATCTAAGATCAAAGATCAATCTTCAAAAAAGGTCCAAATCCTTCCCTCTCTCTTTAAATTCCTTATTTTTGCATAAATTACATTAGATTCATAATTTAGTTCTTACTTTAGTTCATACACATTAATATCTACATTTTTATTAGTATATTTCACATACTTTATTCTCTATAAAAAAACAGAAAAAATAAAAAGAGGGTTACGCCCATAAATTCCAAACGGGACTATCCATCACCCTTTTTCAAAACCAAAGCATATGTTTTCACACACACACGCAAATAATAAAATCCTGTTTGAATCTATGGGGTAAACCCCACCCTAATGTTGCATTCAAACTATGTGGACTTTGATGCCTTTATGGGTTACATAAGCGTCTTGGACTAAAACCCGAGACTTGAGTCCAATTTTTCAATTTTCCAATTTTATAGTTTTCTAATTTTTTACTTTTCTAATGTTCTCAATTTTCTAATTTATTAATTTCTTTAAATCCTCTAATTTTCATAAATTACTCATTTTCATTAGTATACATATTATGTTTTCTAGTGTTTTATCCAGCACATATTATCGTTTCATTAAACGATCAATATCGCGATAAATGCATAAATAATATTTTCTATACATTATTTCAAGAAGATTCCTATAGATGACCTCACTCTATCTCTTCCATGGTATGAGTTTAACGATTTTGATCCCCATTATATATACATGCACACACACTTCACGTAGAAATAACGGAAAATAATAACACTAGCCCATGAGAGACCGAAAGGGCGGGATGGGTGCATAATACATTCCCTTTCCATAACTTAGCCCCCCAACCTTCGAACTATTGGTTTCGTATGCATCAATTTGTCTCTGATGCCTCTATCTCGAGGTGTCAACATGTTCTTTTTCCTGTTTTGTGCATAATAGGTTGGCTACTCCATCTATTTACATTTACCCCACACCAATGATGGACAAAGCGTTCCTATGTAAGGGCATGATACGTTTTGATCCCCCTTCCTTATCCACCATCACTCTCCCTCTGAGAAGGAAGAAGAGAAAGAGTGAGAGGAGGCCTGGAACGTGATCTCAATTTGGATGGCCATAATTAAGATGTAAGAGAGTGAGACATTTGATTAGTTCTATGCTAGATTGTCTAATATAGTTAACTCGTCATTTAACTTTGTAGAGAAGATACCCGATAACTGAGTCATAAAGAAAATTTTAAGGTCATTGCCCGATAGATTTTTCTCTAAGGTGACCATTCTAAACTCTTTGTGTATGCTTGACTCTACGAGACTAGAAGAGCTTGGAGTTGACCTACAAACTTATGAGCTTGACATGATTACCTCCAAGCAAGTGCCAAAGAAAGAAAATGGTATTTCTTTGAAAGTCATAAAGGAGGAAACTAAAGTCTCGAATAATTCTGACATCGAATTCGAAGATGTGGACATGTTGGCAAAGAAATTGAAAAAGTTTCTTAAGTTCTGAAGGAATTTAAAAGATGCTCAAAGCCTTGAGAAATCTAAGAATAATAAGGCCGGTCATTTCCCAAAGAATATGCGTGAGAATATTGAGAGGGATGAGTTGGATATGTGTTTTGGTTGTGAGGGTTATGTCTATAGGGTAGCGGAGTTCCCAACTAGACTTAAGAAGGAGGGCAAGAAACCGAAAAAATTTAACGCCACCCTTAGTGATAGTGATTCAAAAAAAGGGGGAGTATTTCCACAATGAGCGCAACTTCACCACGTTCATGTTTTGTTATATAAGCGATGACAATAAATCTTCTCATGAAGATACTCATGTTAATGACACTTTTGAGGCCATAGTTAGTGAACCCCAAGTGAGTGAGGGTGAAGCGAGTGAGGATGAGGAGATAGAGGAGAGTGAGTTCCAAGTTACATTCTGTGAATTATATTAGAAAACATTGAAGGTGAAGAAGGCAAACTTGAAACTAGAAGCTTCGTTGAAAGATCATGCCATAGAAAATAATGATGCATTGATTGAGGATCTTAGGGAATGAGAGAAGACTATTTGGCAGAAATTAGAATATGTTGAGGGTGAGAGATATAGTCTTCGTGGCTTGATGGAGGCTATGAAGAAATATATTCTAGAGTTTAACGAGTCTAAGCGTCTACTAAAGTCTAGGATAGACGATCTTGAGGAGAGATTGAGATATTCAAGTAGAGTTTGTAAGGACATTGTCCGTCAGACTTAGTATGTCGTATACTGCTACAAGTCTGTCAAAGCATTGGAAAGAGAACATTTATAATCGACGATCCGAATTCCAAGTCAACTTTAACAATCATGCCCAACAAGGACGAACATGGTAAATTGGTTAAGTTCCATTTACATTTTCCATAAAAAGTGTTGGGATCTTTTGTAAAAATTAAAATATTTTTCCTTTTATGAAAAATAATTTTAAATGGGTTTTAATAAATATTTGGGATAAACTTTGCTAATATCGTAAACAGTCTTAAGTTTGAGGTTTTCAAGTTTTTTAAAAGACTGAAGCAGTAAATGACACATGTACGATGTCTTTCGAAAAACATCGTATCTCGTTCGAACGAGATCAGTTATCGCTCGAACGACGTCGTGTCTCATTCGAACGAGCTATTTAAGTTTGACACTACACCACCTTAAATGTTTATAAATAGGGTATCAGATATATTGTTTTGGGTGGAGAAATTTTTGTTTTGATCAGAATAAATTTTTGAGAGTTTACCTTTTATCCGACACAATTTTGAGGGTTTAAATTTATTTTCACAAATTGCAGAGAGACTTTTTGTGTGAGTTGTTTTTGTGGAACCCAAATCATACTCTGCCTAAAGTTCAACCTTTGTGAGAAGAACTCTACAACTGGAGAGCCGAGAGCTATTATGGAGGGAGATCCTACAAGGAATCAAGACTTCGTGTCTGGGATGCATGTCCAAATTGGTACGGCTGCGAGTGAGCCACTGTTGTGTTCTAGTTGAAGCTTTGAAGGTTTGACATAGACATCGTGCGTTACGCTTGAGGGAAGTTTTAAGCAAGTCAATGGTCATGTAACCTTGTCAAAGTTCTACAATATAAAAGGTTTTGCTCTAAGGGGATTTTTTTCCTGAATTACTCTGTCACTTGCTTGCCCATATTTATTTACACTTACACGCACATGGGATGATTTTAATTTGAATTTGGTGTTGGTAAATCTGATTTACCTAATTAAATAAGTGAATTTGCAAATTAAATCAATTGGTATCACACCGCGTTTAAAAATTGGTATCAGAGCAGGTTTCACTATCTTATTGTGATTTCCTATTTTTCGCAAAAGTTTTTGTGATATTAATTTTTTGAAACTTTGATGGATCACTTATATAATCGGGTACCTACTTTTGACGGAAATAATTTTTCCTATTGGAAAGCTCGCATGCAATCTTCCTTAAAAGCTATAGATGAGCGCATTTGGTTGTTGGTTGAAAATGGTTGGTCTCCTCCCACCGTTACTGTTGAGAATGTCACCCCTTTAAAACCTGTGTCAAATTGGAGTGAGGAGGATTTTAAATCGTCCAATTTTAATTCACGTGGTTTGAGTGTTATCTCTAGAGCCGTCATTCCCGAAGAGTTTCGTCGAATTATGACGTGCACCACCTTTAAAGAGGCATGGGATATTTTGACATTGACATGTGAGGGTACCACTGCTGTTAAAGAATCTATGTTGCAAAATCTTGCCACTCAATTTGAGACACTCACTATGTCAAAGACTGAGACTTTTAACGAGTTTTATACACGTTTGTCGAACCTAGTCAACACTAGCTTTAGTTTGGGTGAGGCAATTGATAACACACGGGTTGTGAAAAATATTTTGAGATACCTTCCAAAATGTTTTATTCCAAGAGTCATTGTTTTAAAATAGATGGGGAATTTGAGCACACTTAAGTTAGAAGAGTTGGTAGGTGATTTTCGGACCTACGAGTTAGATATGTTTCTCCAAACTGTTAAACCGAGGGGGGTTGCACTTAGGACACACTCGGGATCCAGTGAGGATAAAAGAAGAGAGAGCAAAAATAAGGAGAGTGTATGTGAATATGAATCTGATGACGACTCTGACATGGCCCTACTTTCCAAAAATTTCTCCAGTTTCCAAAACAAAGAAATCCCAATAAAAAGTTATGAGAGAAATACAAAAAGAAAGACAAGGCCAAAGAAAGCGGGGAGAAAGAAAAAGAGAGTGAGGAGAACCTTGAAAAGATAGGATGTTTTGAGTGTGATGGGAAAGGGAACAAGTCATTTGAGTGTCCCACTAGACTTAGGAGAGAGGGCAAGAAAGTTACCATGCCCGCTACCCTAAGTTATAGTGAGGGAGAAGAGAAAGAGGAGGACAATGAGTCTGAAAAAGATTTCGCACAGGGGTTGACTATTGCCTTTACTAATCGTGTGAATATCTCCACTTTGTCCCATGATGATAGCAGCCACGAGAGCGTCGAATTAAAATGAGAGTGAGGGTGAGAACGAAGATGAAAGTGAGCTCTGAAAAGCTTTTAGAGAGTTGTTTACCAAGACCATGAAAATAAAAAGGTCGAATAGGGATCTAGGTCTTCGGATTTAAGAGTTCAATAAAGAGAATGATGATCTAAAAAGGGGACAATGTGACTTGACCAACACAGTGTCTAGTCTGATAACACATGTATCCCATCTCGAGGATGATCTCGAACAAGCACGGGAGGTCGAAGTCTCTTTATAAAATGCATCTGAGAAGGTTGATAAGATGGTTCCCTATCCCATTTTGAATGATGGTGAGTATGTTGGAAAAGGTCATGACAGTGCATCCACTACTTTTAATGCACCCGAGCCTATCTCCACTTTGGTGAGTGATTCTCATGGGTGTCCGTCTAGGAAAACTCATCCCAAATTTTTTGAGAAATTACTTCCTAGACCGGTTTATGTTTGCTCCCACTGTAAAAAGAGAGGACATCTGAGGGAGTTTTGTTCTAAGTTGGGTTTCGTGCCACATCATGCCACTTCACATGTTCACGCACATGCAACCACTCATAATACTTTGCTTGCACATAATGATAAAGCGTTTGCACATATTCATGAGAAAATAAAGTTTTTGGTCAAGACTACAAATGAACTAATGGACATGGTTCAAAAGATGTCACCATCTTTGGAAAACTCCACCGCACTTCCCGGTTGAGGTCTAGACATGTTTGCTAGCATAGGGTGATTTACATGATGTCATCTTTGCCTATTGCTAGTGTCTACCATTTTTTTGTTTTATTTAGCATTTTTATTTGTTTTTCTTATTTTTGGTACTATTTTAGCACTGTTTTGGATCTGTTTGTCCATTCCAGGAACAGTATTTTACAAAATTTTCTCACTGGACAAAACTGCATGTCATTCTAGATAGACCGGGAAATTTGTGCTTTTCTCATTCTAACGAGATTGCATCTCGCTCGAACGAGATCGCCTGTTGTTCGAACGATATGGCATATCATTCAAACGAACCCTCGAATTTTGGTTGCAGTCCCTGTTTCTTCCTGTTATATGTTATTGGTACTATTGGGTTGTTTCTGAACACTGTTTGAAAAATTCAAAAAGATTTTCTTTTTTTTGGAAAAATTTTGAAAGTTGCAAAAAGACTTTTGTATTTTGTTTGCACCATATATGAATGCAGACTTAGGATGACCAAGTCACAACTTCATGCCATATCCATGTGACTGTTTGATAGTGTTCTGAGATAATAGATTGTCATTCATGTGCTTTAGAAAGTTTGGAGTCTTTGAGATAATATAGTGTTACTACCTACATGATTGACTCATTCTGTCCTTTTTTGCACACATGCACGGATTTGTTTGATGTTTGTTATTGACAAATCACATGTTGGTTACGTGTTTTCGTCTCAATTTTGTCTGTTAAAACGGATAAAATGTGATAAAACAAGATAACGAAAGGTGTGCATTTTTTTTTACCATTTTGTCGTAAGTTTGTGTGAATTTTATAAATGTTGAAGGGCTACGAAAGATTCACATCTATCCTTTGCGATTAAGCCTCCATTTAAATTGGACTTAAAAATTGTGGAATTTTAGTTATCCAGAGTCCAAAGAGGTTTAAAAGAGCCCAAAAAATATGGAATGATAATAGAAAGAAATATATGCCAATAATGGGTCGTTAGGTTTATTCACCAATTCTCTAGTGTTTGAGAATTTAGATAACCTCAAAAAGAATATATATTAGGGAGTTTGGTTGGAGAATTAAAACGGCTTTCCACGTCCTTAAAACTTCTTGAAAAAGCATGAAATCGTTTTGGACGTTATTGATGTGAAAATCACGTCGACTTTGATTTGTTGATTTTGATTTAAGATGATGCCATCTAAATTCAACAATTTTACACCAAAGGACTATTTTTAATGTTCATTCAGTAGGAGTACGCTTATGCATCTTGCACATATGATATGATTGAGTTGATTTTCCTATCGAATTAGTTCACACCCATTCATATTGTTTCCATGATTTGGTCGTCTTAGTAAAAATTCATGGTGTGCGATTCTTTTTATTATTTATATAAAATTTTAAAAAATTGAAAAAATAATATTTTGGTCTGTTTTCCCGTAACACCCCAATTTGCTTTGTTGTGTCTATTCTTTCCTTCTCTATTTTGGATAATTAAAAAGGGGGAGATCGAATTATGATATTATGTGGGAGTTATATGGAGTTTTACGTATGGGGGAGATTTGATTATTTCTTGAATTTAATATATGTTTCTTAATCATTTCAAACTCAATACATCACGTGTAATTTTGCTTTGTTTCATGTGTGTCAGTTCAATTGAAGATTCTTTTGATTAGATTTCACACTCTGATGAGGAAAACTTGGAAATTTGAAAAGTTGATTGTTAAAGACAAGTTTGATTGAAGACTTGTTCAGTTTATCTTTCCACATTTGAGTTTATGGGAGGATAGATTTGTATAGGTCATTTTATTAATAATTCGGATGATTTTTATTTTGTACCGACATAGACACAGGGGGAGATTTGTAAGGACATTGTCTGTCATGCTTAGTATGTCGTATACCGCTACAAGTCTGTTGAATCATTGTAAAGAGCACATTTATAATCGATGATCCGAATTCCAAGTCAACTTCAACAATCATGCCCAACAAGGATGAACTTGGTAAATTGGTTAAGTTCCATTTACATTTTACAAAAAAAGTGTTGGGGTCTTTTATAAAAAATTAAAATATTTTTCCTTTTATGAAAAATAATTTTAAATGGCTTTTAATAAATATTTTGGATAAACTTTGATGATCTCATAAATAGTCTTAAGTTTGAGGTTTCCATGTTTTTTAAAAGACTGAAGTAGCAAATGACACGTGTACGATGTCGTTCGAATGAAATCGTATCTCGTTCGAATGAGATCAATTATCGCTCGAATGACGTAGTGTCTCATTCGAATGAGTTGTTTAGGTTTGACACTCCACCGCCTTAAATGTTTTATAAATAGGGTATCAAACGTATTTTTCTGGGTGGAGAAATTTTTTTTTTAATCAGAATACGTTTTTGAGAGTTTATCTTTTCTCCAACACAATTTTGAGAGTTCAAATTTTTTTTTTCACAATTCACAAATCCCAGAGAGCCTTTTTGTGTGAGTTGTTTTTGTGGAACCCAAACCATATTTTGCCTAAATTTCAACCTTTGTGAGAAGAACCCTACAACTGTAAAGCTGCGAGCTATTATAGAGGGAGATCCTACAAGGAATCAAGACCGCGTGTCTGGGTCACGTGTCCAAATTGGTACGATTGCGATTGAGCCACTGTTGAGTTCTAGATGAAGATTTGAAGGTTTTACATAGACATTGTGCATTACTCTTGAGGGAAGTTGCATGTAAGTCAATGGTCGTGAAGCCTTGTCAAAGTTCTAGAATCTAAAAGGTTTTACCCTAAGGGGATTTATTTTTTTGAATTACTCTGTCACTTTCTTTCTTATATTTATTTACACTTGCACGCACATGGGATGATTTTAATTTGAATTTGATTTTGTTAAATCTGAGTTACCTAATTAAATAAGTGAATTTACGAATTAAATCAACTGGTATCACACTGCATTTACAGAGTTAAGTTTGATTTTGAGTTTAGGTCGAAAACGTTAGATAAGATGTTAGGTGCCTGTGACAACCCGCCTAATAAAATACTGGGAGATCACTCCTATATCAAATTAAAATAGGAGTCGCATATGGATCATTATCAGCATCACTGTCAAAAAACCAATTTAATTACTAATAACCTATTAGGCTGGCATCAAAATTTTACTTAACTAATCTTTTTAAACAACTACACAATTAAATCATCCACACAATTTATATAAATGAAACTGAAATGAGATAAAATAACCGAACACTCGGTTCAAATATATTACAACCAAATCAAATCCACACTAAAAGGCGGTAAAAAGAATAAATAAATGCAGTTGGGTTATTAACCCGAATGTATAGACAATACATCCTAACTATATTACAAGGATATAAGCGTCTATCGAGAACCTGCATGCATCCACAGCTGCTGCAACAGACGTCTGACTCAAAAGAAGTGTCATCCAGGCGTCCCTGTGTCTGGACACCTATATATATATATATATATATATATATATATATATATATATAAAATATACAGCAAGAGAGGAAAAATATAGAAACGGATCAGAGCCCGTGCTGTGAAAATATTTAGGAAGTGCATAAATACTTTATTTAAAAAAAATAGGTTTGATCTCATATTTAAATTGGTATCGCACTACGATGAGATACCCCTCACCCATCTTCTAATAGTGCACACCTAGTGCATTCCTTTAAACATCCTAGTCAAGCCACACTACCTAACTAATCCGTCACCCCCAAACTATAGAAATCCTAAACAACCCACGTACTAAGGGCTCAACTTCTCCCAAGTCTCAACACTATGCCATATTCGTACGTGGGGTGTCTCATAAAGAGAAATACAAACAAGGAACCTCGGATACACTACTACTCAGCAAGGTCGATCGTCGAGATCCATTAGACCCACAATGCACAAAAGATATATATATACACACCATATAAGAAATCCCAATATTACAGCACTAAGGGTTAAACTTATCCCCAGTCTCAACACTAAGCCATCTTCATTCGTGGGGTGTATCGCAAAGAGAAATCCAAACAAGGACCCCCCCCCCCCCCCGTTACTCTACTAATCGGCAAGGTCAATTGTCGAGATCCATTAGACCCTCAGCACTCAAATTCTAGATATATACTCGTATAATTATATCCATTTTCATACTCATCTTACAACATACATCCGGATCTATCTCCCGGATTGAGGTTTACTCTATATCCATTTTTATATTGCACATCCGGATATATCTCCCGGACTGAGAATTTATCCCTTTTTCATTTCTTTTATCACTTTACTCTTATAGATATATATTACCTTGTTCTCATACACAAGTAATATACTATACACCATTATAATAACTATCCCACCAAGTTATCACTCGAGGATGCGGTCTCTCAATGCTAACATCTTCCAGTGCCCGACTCATGTAGCATACTGGGGACCACCGGTAGGACTAAACGACACCTACTTCGTGGTCAAAATATATCACAACGTTCAGATTGCGGTCATAGATCCTAACTGGCAATGAGACGAAACATACCCACCACGCCTCATCCTAAAAATGTATATCACATAATAAAACACATGGACGACTATGACCTGGGGAATATCCACACTCTCCTCCTCGAGCTAGGGTGCTCACCCTCATCGCGCAACTTCCCATGATAGCATTAGAGGGGGTATGCTTCACATAAATATATACCATCACATACAGATATATATACATCCATATCCATATCATATTATATATACTTTAATCACATAGTATATATATATATATATGGCCATAATTGCCAATCACATATAGCGATGACCAATAATCCCAAAGATTCTCTCTAAGAATCATATTCATGCATTCAAATACGCATGATACTATACCCAGAATATTCCCTCACTTTGATAAATAATAAATACCTTATTCCCATCTAAGGATTTATTGGATATCTCCAACTATACCAATTCACAATAAGGGAATATATATATATATATATATATATATATATATATATATATATATATATATATATATATATATATATATATATATATATATTTCCAATTTCATCCTAATTATCTCGTAGGGTTTTCTTCACCAATATCGATATAATTATGTTTTCCTGTACGCATAATTATATAGGCCTAAATGCCCACTTAAATTATCCCAAGGATTGTTCTTTCTCGAACATTAACTACGTTCGTTCCCCGGGTTATGCCCTACACCAATCCAAGGCCTTTTCTTTCATCTAAAGGTTTTCTTACCCTCAAAACCATAATTGAGGAGTCCCAATATCATAACCAGAAGCCCCATATAAAATCCCAAATTGTAATTTAACTTCCCAAACTCTTAAGGGAAGAAAACTGGCCATTCTGATCAAAGCGAATCGATTCGCCCAAATTGCGAATCGATTCGGGTGGGCGAATCGATTCGGAAAGTGTTCTGCAAACAGGTCCTTAATGGAGAATCGATTTGGTCTAAATCTGAATCGATTCGGCCCACTGCAGAGTGGCAGATCCCCTTAGGCGAATCGATTCGTCCTGTTCGAGGGGCACTGTTTGGGCGATTTTTCAATCTCCAAAATACCCAAATATCAACCCAAACTCCATTTTAATGGTTTCTTATCTCAACCAACAATCCTATTAACATCCTAATACTAAATTTCAACTAGTTCTTCCATAAATTTGTGGGATTAAACCATTTCTCTTTAAGTTTAAACCCTAAAGCGATAAAACCCTAGTTTTGGCATTTCTCCCATTTCAATTCGACTTATTACTCCATTATCATGATTTTAATACTAGAAATCATTAAGATTTTACATTGCATCAATATGTAAATTCGTATCTATGTTTTCCTAATTTTATTTTAAGGGTTCTAACCCAAAATCATATATTTAGCAACTATGATATGAGATTTATGATCAAAAGTAAATAAAGCAAGTAAACACTTGCCTGGAGGATAAAATCCGATGACCTCGAGTCGAATCTGGCGGAGTTTTGCCGGAATCTCCCTTTTTCTCTCCTTTTCTCTCCTCCTCTCTCTTTTCTCTCTTTTCTTTCTCTTCCCCCCCCCCCCCCCCCCCCCCCTCCCTCTTTATATTGGGAGAAATAAGGGTTTATCCCTTTAAACCCCAAAAATGACTCGTTTACTCAATTACAAGTTACTTTTACTCTAAAATTTCTCAAAACTCAATTTCGACCATCGGACACTCTTTTTTTACTATCTCGGTCATTCCGAGACTCACCGCACAGTCAAAATTTTCATGCGAGGTACTTGATCGCAACTCACTAATTTAACCCCACACGACTTAATGCGGGTTTTCCAATTAAAATCTTACCTTTTTTCGCTTTACTCAACGGCGACATCTAATTAAAATACTTTGACATATTTGCTTAATCTCAAAAGTAAATATATCACCCATCGAGAATCATCTATTCCTTGAAAATCCCAAAAATTACTATTTCGGGAAATTCCCCAAATTTCCCATTTTCACCCAATTATGGAATTTAATTGTCCCCAAACGTACGGGTTGTTACATACTTCCCCCCTTACAATGGAATTTTGTCCTCGAAATTCAGATACAACCAACACTAACATAGGATTGTGAATCACTCCACATCCTAATGCCGCAAAGTGGAATGGTACCACCCAATAGCTCTTAACCGTATACTAAATCAGCACTCACCTCTATCGAGGTTTATATTATTCTATACTGCCATCTCGGTAAAATCTTCAACTCTATATACTGCGTCCTTTTTATTTTAGGCGGTACATAAAACCAACTTACTAAGGTGCCCATACACCTTTCCTTGGTATAATACTCACACATGGGTCCTCCCAATCCACAGAATTCCATTCTTCTCAAGGTTACCCAACCAATATTTCTACATCAGCGCCACTAACTCCACTGGCTTCACTGCCCAAAAATTCTATGATCAAAGCGTTCCTACCTACGTGGAATAGTACTATCCTAATTATCCCTAGTGCCCAAGGCCTCTCTCAACTTTCGATATTTTCTCTGTTTCATGCGTGGGATATCTCGTAGATCAAAATCCAAACAAGAAACCCTCCCGTTACACTACTTCCTCTCGTCATTGGTCATTGAGATGTAATGGCCTAAGTCACACTAGCGGGACGTCCTAAATCCTACCTCGCAAATCTACTAACGTACTTCTACCACTAACATTCTATTAATCGGGCGCCTATTATCTATCGAGATGTTACGATTATCTTACCCAAAACATACTAACTCCAAAAAAATTTGCCTTTTTATTAAGGCTTGGCCATAAGCCTCAAATAAATTTTCTTTCACCTTGCCTCACCTTTATACTTGCGGTGAGAAAAACATTTTAGTGCTTTTCCATAGCACAATATTTCCATAAGCATACCATCATCACATGGCTCACAGTCTATAGTGTTTCATCCACACTATATGACTTTTCCCTAAAACCAACATCCTTGCATCCTATAACATCTCTCCACTCCCAACGTCGTTAATGTTCATGTGCAGAGCGTCTCGCAAAGCGAAATCCAAATAAGGAACCCCTCCAATTACACTACTACTTAACTTTGTCGGTCGTGGAGGTACGTTAACTTCAAATATGCAACCGGGATAACCCTATCCCTCTTTCAACAAAAGGTGGTCTAAACTCCTATCTCTAACTAAGAGCCACACCACCAAGCGCTCGTACTAATATTAAGTCCTTATGCAAACAAGAATGAGATTAAACTCACATCTCAACAATAAATCTTGTGGGCCATAAATCACATCTATAAGGTCGCCACGTACTCCAATCATAATAATAAAAAATCTACTCATCGAAGTTCCATTTACCCATAATAATAAAGGAAAAATCAACATGTATCCAGGTGAGATATCGCAATAACAACCTGTTCCATCCAGGAACCCTGAACACGATAGTCTTTCCATCATTAGCCTGTTATCGCTCTGAACAACGAAAAACGTAATATAATCACATTATTACCATACTCGTATAACATATATAAAACGAGTAGTAAAAACCACATATATATATTCAAAATATCAAAACCTCTTTTATAGTGAATGAAGGAAAATAAATCTCCGCTACCGCAAAAAACATATAGGCCTACATTATATAATCTTATCGATACCACCACAAAACTCAAATTACAGACACGAGTCTAGGGCTAACGAACCACGCCAATAATACCTCTTCCTTCTGAGGTGAAACTCATAACAACAACTTCGCCTTTATCCTACAAATGGTTCTTGGACCTAGTACACTTGCCCTAACTTAACGAAAAATTTCTGTAATCAATGCCCCATCTAGGCACCCTACTCTTATCCTTTAACTCCTATCGGGAAAGGAATAACCGTATGGTTCGCACTCCACATCACTTATTTTATCACTGGCCTTCCGACCATGATAAAAGTTATCGGTATCATCTAACTCCATAGCCTCGCTCCTTACAATCATATTACTAGTCCTCTTAACTTCTACGTTAAAAGAAAACTCCACTACCGACTTTAACAACCCTATTTCAACAAATTTCCCCATGTGGATGTCCACCAATGGGGTCCACGGATACACACATTCTCCATAAGTGTTAGCAACACTTATCTAGTGAGCCTATCATTCCTCTGAAGGACTCTTTCTTCATTATACCTACCTCACCTCGGTACAAGGTTCACTTCTCCATATCACTCTTTATCCACTGTCGGCCTCTGACCGATCCTTATGTGAATAATTCAGAAACTGCATTATTCTTATTCTTGCTAAATCACGGGGACTCACGGTTAAAAACTATTCGTAAGATCCCTTTAGGGAAAAACATCCTGCTCCCCCATATGTGGTGACCATCATTTCCACCACTTCAACATTGCTCCTACGAGTGCAAAATTTTCCTCAAATTTTCACGTCTGGGTATTTCCATACCCGGCTTTAAACCCAAGCTCCCGAGCCTTCTACTTCCACTGGGTAGTGCTACACTTACTTTGCATAACCTAACTTCAACGTATGGTCCTTATCAAAGACCCCTTTCGAACCCTTAGCTTCATAGGGTAATTCAACTTTAGCACCACTTTCTACTATAGCGGTACTTGGATATCCATAACTGCTATACTTTAGTAGTCGTTACAATACTCCTCGGCAATTGTCATAAGGGGAGTGACCTCTACTGTGGTCTTAGTCCCCCAACTTCTACCAGCTACCCCAGCTAGGCCCCCGCCTCCTGCTGCCCTCATCACGACCTTCCTTGGTTGCCCTTCCTCGAACAGCACCCGAACCTCAGGAGAGCATGCAACAGATTTCCAAAATCTTATACTATGGAAGGAGAACAAAATCTCACAAGAGGAATCAACAATCCAAATCATAAGGCCCTATAACAAATAGAGAGTAATGCATAAAGCGTAATACGTCTGCGCAGATTCCTAAGAACACTAGAACCTGAAGCTCTGATACAATCTCTGATAACCCGCCTAATAAAATACTGGGCGATCACTCCTATATCAAATTAAAACAGGATTCGCATATGGATCATTCTCAGCATCACTATCTGACGCGACTCAGAAAGTGTCTCTAATGTGCATTCTCTTCTAAGCTCAAGTGCAAGCCTGTCGCGTTAGTAATAAACCCGATAAGTCGGGATCATATCCTCAAGGAACTAGTACAATGAAGTTGTAACGACGGAAAAGACGAAGGAATCCTAACTTTGACCTAAAAAAGAAAGGAAAAATGATTTGGTTTTGAGAATAGATTACCACTAAGTGCAATTATGAAAAGATGCAATTATACTAAATGACCTAAAATACTGATGAATATTGATTTATAACTTTAAACTATATGATGAGAAAAATAGGACGGGAATACAATCCCCCAACCCGAGTGTATTGCAGGTATAATACTAATCGTAAATTTAACTGATTAATTAGACCTTGAATTTAGTACTCCCAAGCATTATGTATATGAGGTTCAATCTCGCACCATACTTAATTAGAGGATGAGTAAATCAAGTATTGCAATAGTTACATTCGAATTGCATTCTAAAGCATCCCGGTTACCCGAAAGAAAATGAGATCCAAAGATATACGATTGTCATATTCCTACGCAATACAGTCGTAATCAATCACAAAATTCAGAGGAATAATGTTATACACATGCAACTATCACATCAGACTGGGTTCATGTATCCCGACCTTAGAAAATCTTGCTTAGCATGATGAAATTGATAAAAATAATTTTAGAATTGCAGAAAACCATGATTGAACTAAGGAAAATTGTTAGAATGATGTAAACAGGAAATATGAGAGAGGAAATAACTCACTAATCTTACCAAAGCACTCAAAGCATTAACTACAATTACTGGTAATCACTGAAATCTAAACAATCCTTCAATCTTGGAATTAAAAGAACAAACTATCTCCAAACTAGGGTTTTCTGAAAAGAATGGAAAATTAACTAAAACTCTCCGTCCTAAAAATGATCAAAACTCGAGTTTATATACCCTACAAAAATTCAGGAGTTTTAGCTGCACTAGGACTCTCCATTAGAGAGGGGTAAAAAAACATAACTCGATGGTCGGACCGGTCCGGGGCTTAGGCGGATCGGTCTGTCTAGAAAGCGGATCGGTTCTTTTAATTTTATGGCAGACCGATCCGGGGCGGAACGGTTATTTTAATTTTCTTCCTTCTTAGATTTGCTTTAGATCCGGTGTCCTCTCGATTGTTGCACTGTGGAACGGTCCGGGCATACTACGGATCGATCTGCCTGTTTGACTTTTTCTCAACTTTGACTGCTTATATCTTTCACAATTGAACTCCGATTGAGGTTCCATTTCTTCCTATGTGTTCATGAACTTGATATCTTCAACTTCTCTTTAGGTACCTCATCCGAATTCCGGGTAGAAAGTACACTTTATCCCTTTTGACTTTTCCTTCTTTTATTTCTTGGTTCTTCTGGTTTCTTTCTTTCGTTATTGACATTAAATACCTGCAAAGTTCATACGAAATACCAGAAACTCGGTGTACCCGTTAGGATAAGTTAGTAGCAAATTATGAGATAAAATTCAATCGATTACGTTATTCGAGGTGCTAAAAGTAACTAAATTAAAGGGATAAATTTGGAAGAATTTATGCCTAATCAAATCCCCCTAACTTAGAACTTTGCGCGTCCCGAGCATTGTAAAAGAAACCTAGCAAGGCTTAACTCTGAAAATCATTTTATTGGAATAGAATACCTTTTTCGCGGGCAAGCGATTTCATTTAGCGTATGTAACAAGCCTTTAAACCCCTAGGTTACCCTAGTAGGACGAGTTGTGTCTCGTGAGGGTTTGTAGAGAAACAAAATTCGACTCAAGGAAAAATCAAAATACGCAAAAATTGTATAACTCAAACTTTCCCAGAAAATAGTCATCATCAAGTCATATTTACAAGTCTTAAACCGTAGTGCGTGTGTGCGAAGCCAAAAATTTAACCACGAATTTCCACTGATTGATCATTACGTTACTTTTCGAAAATTCGTTTTGATTTCAAATTCTCACGGAATTCTCTCTCAAACGAATCACTCGGAATGTGGTTATTTTCTTAGTATGCGTGATATAAAGAGTAAATATAATGGACGCAAAGTCACGCACACGAGTAGAAAGACAGAAATTTCATAGAGATAGGATCTCATCAACGGAATACGGTTTTAAAAACGGGAACATTGCCTATTTTTCGCGCATTCAATCTCTTTTATTATCTTTTGGTATATTATCTCTCCACGCGGTAACCAATTTCTCGGTTAGGACTTTTTCGGGTTTTAAGGTATATGGGGTAAAATGACAATGGTAGGGAGGTTGGAATTGGAAAAGTCATTAATGATGTCCATTTGTGCTTTTTCTGGGCTATTGCTCATTTTTTTTCTTCTTTTTCTATTTTTTCTGTTTTTCACTTTTTTTCTTTTCTCACTATTTTTGTTGAGCATATGTATTTTTATTTTTTTCTTGCCCCTTTATATGAACTTTTTGGACTTTTCTAAATTTTTCCATTTTTCGCAATTCCGGGCTATTTGGGTTTTTCGGGTTATCAAATGAAAGGGAAAATTTGTTTGGCTCAAATTGGGTTACAAAAGGGGTAATTTTTCGCTACTTTTTCTGGCCAATATTATTGGGTGACAAACGAGGGCCTACTTTATTGTCCAAAATACCAATTGCGTTACCATATGCGTTTTGAGATGAATTTAAGTTTAGAGATCAATTTTGGCACATTTTTCAAAGAAATAACACACACGTTTTTCATAACCGATCAAAATGAAAGGATTGAGATCCTCGATGACTTTTTAGGCGCTGAAAAGAACATTTAGTTAAAAATTAACTCGGATTGATTTAAAAACTCGCAAGAAGTGATAGGCTCGAATCTCATCGGGTTTGTTAATCTCCATACTTATTCGTTAAGCCGTCAATTTTCCCTCAATTTCCATCTTTGGTTAATCTCGGCTTTGTGTATTTGAATTTTACAACTTGAGACTTCAATCCGACTTTTAATGATATTTTTCAAAAATTTGAATTTCAATTTTTATTTATTTTGAATAAAAATATTTTTGGGTTTTTCAAAATTTTATGATTTTTTTGGAAATTTCTGGGCATTTTTGAAAATATGTGTACTTTTAGAAATACGCACTTGTGACCCCCCTAACTTAGACTTTTGCATTGTCCTCAAGCAAAAAGGACTAAAAGCTAAACCAGGCAAAATAAGAAGTGCGATAAATAAAACAAACAAATGGAGAAAATGCAGATTTTATAACAAACAAGACTCTGGTACAATTACAAGGAAAGGCATACACCCATATGAAAGAGGAAAAGTACATAAAAACTGCAACACACACAAAAATAGCTTCACTGGGGCGGGGGCTGGGAGGAACCGGGCGCATTGGGGCCATAGGTGTCATAGAAGTAGGAGGGCAATGGATCGTTGGGATCCCCTTGGCGTCGATATATGTCCGCTTGGAACTGGAACATCATGCTCGTATCATGATGATAGTCGGTCAAAAAGTTGTCGAGCCTTGTCTCAAGAGCCGCTATACGGTTCGTGAGGTCACTACCCGCCCATTCAAAATTCGGGTTGTCTTCTTCGTCCGCCGACTCTTCATACGGACCGATGTCACCCATTTCGACATCTGCACTAGCTGCCTCTTCTTCCTCATCATCGCTCTTGCTCGAGGCATCCTCTTCTTCGCTATCACTTCCCCGCCTTGCCCGAAGGACAGCTAGTTATTTGGCGCTCTTAGTGCGGGTTCCCTGGCCAAAAGGACCAGGGAGGTGAATTCGATCGAGAGGAACCACAATGCCTACGTCCTTGAGGATCGAAGTAATTAAACGGGCATAGGGAAGTGGGGCGGCACCTTTCTTATTCAGGGTTGCGACCATAATGTCAGCGTATAAGGTGCAGTCCAAGTTGATGGAAGTGTGTGGGTCAAAGAGGTGGTAGGTCAAGGTGGCCTGACGGGGCTGCATCGCGGAGTCGTTAGACATTTGCAAAATATTAGCGTGCATAATTTGAAAAGTGAGGCGCGTTGTCTCATTAAGACGTCCAACGGCGACAGTTTGCCCCGTCCATGTAACATCGGGGGTAATGCGCCCCATGATCACTTCTTTGGCGATCGGGGCGACGTTCCTTGGGTAAGTGAATTCCTGAACGTCGGGAACATCGTATTCGGCCAATTTGGCCATGAGAAGGGCCAACGAAAAGGGGACGACGGTCACATCCACGTATGCTTGAGCTTCGAATTGGCCCGTTCGAATAAGGGTGCCATAAAAGGAGCCCACCTCGGCCGCCCAAGACACTTCATATGGTTCGTTGAGGAATCGGCACCAACCCCTAGACATGAAAAGGGCGGTGATGGAGTTCGGCAGATCGATCCATTCGACAGCGCGCTCCAAATGGAATTTATGATCCGGATCGAAGAACCGATGGCACCATCGCTCCTCTTGGAGGGAATGGAATTCCCATGGCCGGAGGGGTGAATGTCGGTGGAGTCGTATTTGGTGGGGGCCGGGCGTTGGGCCATGATAACGAGAGAGATATTTTCTGGAAAAGTAGGGAGGGAGAAGGGAGTCGTTTGGTTGAAGGTGTGGAGGGAAAGGGAGGGTATGGGAGGGTATTTATAGGTGAAAGGGTGTGGGTAGGGTTTGGATTTGGAGGGAAACGGTTTGGAGGGAAAAGGGGGTGTATTTTGGAGGGAAATTAAAGGGTTGTGGGAGGGGGGCGAATTGGGAGGGAATGAAGGGGATTCAAGAGAAGGGGGTGAACCTAGGGAAATGGGGAAAAATTTCTGCAGATAGTGGACCGATCAAAATTCAAGCCAATTCGACTACCGGACCGGTTCGGCTCAAAATTAAAGTAACCGGTCCGGGGCGGACGGGTCCGGCTCTTATTTCTGCGCTGGATTTCCCCCTAACTTAATTTCGATCGCTCTTCTCCGAAAAGTTTCACTTTCACAACATGCTCCCTATCAATTTTGGACTAAAAACCTCTCGATATCACTGGTCAATGCATCTTGACTCAATTTTCCCGAAATATGTGAATGCTTTCACCTAATTGTACCCGAATCCTAAGCACTCTTACTACGCACATGACCCTCGACCACTATACACAAGAATTCACCCCATACGTGTCGGGGGTGCGACGACCTCGCTGTAACAGCTCATTTTACCCCGTAAACAGGGTCCGACAACCAAACGGTGTCGACTTCTTCCAAACACGCCTCTAAATATGGCTTTAGGCGTTGTCCATTTACTTTGAATGTATTTCCCCCTTTCAAATCATCTAATTCAATAGATCCACGAGGGAAAACATTCTTCACGGCGAATTTGTCAGACCATCGTGACCGCAACTTTCCCGGAAAGAGATGAAGCCGAGAGTTATAAAGAAGCACTTTTTACCAGGGAAGAAACTCTTTATGACGAATGATGTTATCGTGTGCGAGTTTCATCCTTTCTTTGGAAATTTTATCATTCTCATACGCATCATTGCGTAGCTCTTCTAACTCATTTAATTGAAGCTTGCGAGCTTCACCAGATTTATCCAGGGCATAGTTCAACTTCTTGATTTCCCAATACGCCTTGTGTTCTAATTCCATGGGAAGTTGGCAAGGTTTGATATACACAAAGCGAAAAGGGGACATACCGAGTGGATTTTTATAGGTGGTACGATAGGCCCATAGCGAATAGTTCAATCTAAGTGACCAATCTTTTCGGGTAGGATTAACGGTCTTTTTGAGAATGATCTTGATTTCCCGATTCGCTAGTTTGGCCTGCCTATTTGTTTGTGGGTGATAAGTCGTTCCAACATTGTGAACGACTCCATACTTTCTCATTAACTTCTCGAAGGGCCTATTGCAAAAGTGCATGCCATTATCTCTTATTATCGCTTTTGGTGCACCGAAGCGAGAAAGTATGTGATCCTGCAGGAACTTTATCACCACTTTATTGTCATTTGTCTTGGTAGCTATAGCTTCCACCCATTTAGAAATGTAGTCTACCACGACAAGGATGTATAGGAAACCAAAGGACGGAGGGAAAGGACCCAAGAAGTCAATACACCAACAGTCGAAGATCTCAATAATGAGTATGGGGGTAAGAGGCATCATGTCTCGTTGGGTAATAGCTCCCATCGTTTGGCACATATTGCAAGCTTTACAATCATTGTTCACATCCCGAAATATTGTGGGCCAATAGAGTCCGCATTTCAGAATTTTAGCGGCCGTCTTTTTAGTCAAAAATAGGCCTCCAGAAGCTTCCGAATAACAAAACTGGATGACTTTAGGGATCTCATCATTCGGTACACATCGTCGGATGATTTGGTCGGCGCAATATTTAAACAGGAAGGGATCATCATAGAAGAATATGCGCAACCAAGTAATAAACCTCTTCTTATCTTGTCGTGTCCAATCGGGAGGGACGGCTCCCGTGACAAGGTAATTCACTATGTCCGCAAACCAGGGCAAAGAAGAGGTAGCAAAACATTGGTCATCTGAAAGTATTCGTCTATGGGTATGGGATCACTAGGTACGTCGGACAAAATCCGTGATAAGTGGTCGGCAGCAACGTTTTCTACTCCTTTCTTATCTTTAATGGAGAGATTGAACTCTTGTAGGAGTAGGATCCACCTTATGAGATGCGGTTTTGCATCTTTCTTTGCAAGTAGGTATTTCAATGCCGCGTGGTCAGTGAAACAAGTAATGGGAGAACCAATGAGGTATGATCGAAATTTATTAATGGCAAAGACTACCGCTAGCAACTCCTTCTCCGTGGTAGAGTAGTTGAGTTGTGGTCCGGTAAGAGTCCGGATAGCGTAGTAGATGACGTGAGCTTGCTTATCTTGTCTTTGGCCCAAAACAGCCCCGATCGCAAAATCGCTAGCATCGCACATAAGTTCGAATGGTAATGACCAATCCAGAACTTGCATGATGGGAGCGGACACAAGCATGGTTTTCAGTTTTTCAAAAGAGCTTTGACATGCTTCCGTCCACTCAAATGGGGTGTCCTTCATGAGTAGGTTGCTTAAGGGTCTAGCGATGGCATTAAAGTCCTTAATGAACCTTGGATAAAACCCCGCGTGGCCCAAGAAGGAGCGCACGTCTTTGAGCGATTTTGGTGGGGGAAGATCAGCTATGACATCTATCTTTTCCCTATCAACTTCTATCCCTTTGGATGATACTATGTGGCCAAGAACTATTCCTTCAGTAACCATGAAATGGCATTTCTCCCATTTCAGCACTAAGTTCTTTTCCACACATCGGGCAAGCACTTGTTCCAGTTTTTCTAGACAATGATCGAAAGAGGTGCCAAAAACGCTGAAATCGTCCATGAACACTTCGAGTTCTCTCTCGACCATGTCGCTAAATAGGCTCAGCATGCACCTTTGAAAGGTCATGGGTACATTACACAAGACGAATGGGATACGTTTGTAGGCAAACGTACCAAAAGGGCAAGTGAACGTCATTTTCTCCTGGTCAAGTACATCTACCTCAATTTTGTTATATCTGGAATAACCATCAAGGACGCAATAGTAAGGGTGTCCCGCTACTCTCTCAAGCATTTGATCAATAAATGGCAAGGGGAAATGGTCTTTCCTAGTTTTCGCATTGAGTTTTCGGTAGTCAATGCAAATGCGCCACCCGCTGGTGGTACGTTAGGGAACTAGCTCTCCCTTAGCATTCTCAATCACTGTCATGCCCGACTTCTTACAGATGACTTGAATAGGGCTCACCCACTTGCTATTAAGATTGGGTTGATAATCCCGACATCCAATAATTTGATAATCTCGGTTCTCACTACTTCTTTTATATTGTTATTTATCCTTCTTTGCATTTCTCTTGAGGGCTTGAGTCCTCTTCGAGATGGATCTTATGAGTGCAAATCAAAGGACTCATACCCTTCAAATCAGCAATGCACTAACCAAAAGCACTTTGGTGCTTTCTCAAAAATTTTAACAGTTTACCCTCCTGCTCTTCGTCTAGGATAGAGGACACAATAACAGGAAATGTCTCATCCTTTCCTAGGTAAGCATATTTAATATGGGAGGGGGGTTTCTTCAATTCGAGGGTTGGAAATTTGTCACTGGAGGGAACCATGCGTGTATCCCTCGGAGGTAACTCTTAGAATCTAGAAACCCAACTAACATCTCTCGTGTCCTCGTCCGACACTCTCTCATCGAGTAACTCTCTTAACTCTGCAATCTCCCTCTCAAATTCAGTGTACGTCCCCTCAATCTCGTGGCTCGACACTAAACAAGACCCTAAGGCATCTCCACAATAGTTCTCCTCAAAGTACTCCTCTACTATCTCATCTATGAAGCTCACCGCGTGAAGATCATCTATGAAGCTCACCGCGTGAAGATCATCTTCTTCCCCTGTATGTTGGGCTATATGGAAGATGTTGGTCTCTAAGGTCATGTTCCCAAATGTGAGTTGCATTTTACCATTCCTAGTGTTGATAATAGTGTTAGCCGTAGCTAAAAATGGGCGCCCGAGAATGATGGGAACATGATTGCTCGAGGTGAAGGAATGCTTTGTATTTCAAATGACAAAGTCTATCGAGAAGTAGAAAGTGTCAACTTGGACGATCACGTCCTTAACTACACCTCGTGGGATCTTCACATTTTGATTCTCTAATTGGAGAGTGATCCTTGTGGGCTTGAGATCGCCCAAATCAAGTTTCCTATAAATATAATAAGGGAGGATATTGACACTTTCCCCCAAATCTAGTAAGGCCTTTTCGATTTTATTTTCTCCAATGATGCAGGAAATGGTGGGTGCACCAGGATCTTTGAATTTAGGCGGGAGATCGTTAAGTAGAATGGAGCTCACGTTCTGTGCTAGAAAGACATTCTTCTTTACCTTCTTTTTTCTCTTTACCGTCAACAAGTCTTTGATGACCTTTGCATAAGCTGGTATTTTCTTAATGGCATCGAAGAAAGGTAAATTCAGTTTAGCTTACTTTAGTACGTCTAACATGTCATCACGTGGGTTTCCTTTATGGTAAGGAATCAACTTTGAGGAAATGGTGCCGCGAAGGGTGGTTTCACTACTACCTAGGGCTCACTAGTGTCTTCTTTGTCACTCTCATTCAAGGGGACATCTTCGGCCTCTTTTGTGCCGGGTGAAATCTCCTTGTATTTTGTTGCGTCGTGTGGGGGAGGTGATAAATCAACGACTCTCCCACTACGAAGGGTGGTCACAGCTTGACATTTCTCCGAATGATCAGTAGAGGTGGAGCTAACACTAGTTTGACCTTGGGGAGGTCTTTGGCCCTGGGCAGGAAACTTTCCCTTCTCTTGGACACTCAACGAGGATTATATCTTTGATATATTTTCATTTATGTCATTGATCAGGCCATCATATTTAGCATTGGTTTCAGTCTGGCTATTGATAAATTGATTCATAGTATCCTCGAGAGTTCTCTTCAGTAGAGGGATATATTCTCCTTGAGGTGGTGGTGCTTTCACATGTCCTTGCATATGTGGAGCTTGTTGAAAGTGTTATGGTGGAGGAGAGACAACATGTGAAGGAGGGTTCATTGCGGCATGTTGTTGCCCATAGCTAAAACCAGGATGGTTTTTCCATGAAGGGTTATAAGAATTCCCGTGCGGTGCACCGAAATTACCCTTAAATCCTCCTATACCACTAACTTGCTCTTGAAGCATCACTTTGTAGGCGGGTATAGTCGGGCATTCCTCAGTTGAATGACCCGCCTCACAAATCGCACACACCTTTTCGACGGGGTTTGGTATGGATCCAGTTGGTCCTTTTCCATATATCTCGCATAGGTCTTGACATCCTTTCTCAAGTATATATAATCGACTATTCATCATAGAATTCTTATCAACGTGAAATAGGTCGGACGCCGATGGAGTGGTGGTCACCTGATGATTTCAGTTTTGAGCATTAGGATCGGAAGTATCCTAGGATTGGGTAGTCTCGACGACGTGCCTCAGGTGAAGCTCAGCATCGTGGGCATCTAGATCGACAAACGGACCACTTCCCATGGTTTCAGCGAGTTTCTTGGAGGTAAGATTCAGCCCATTATAGAGAAAAGAAATTATTTGCGTTGTATCACATCCATGATGTGGGCATAAAGTAACTAAATCTTTGAAATGCTCATAACATCGATGAAATGGCTCATTTTCAGATCGTCTGGACGCTTGAATTTGAGCTTTTATGGAGATCGTTCGATGTGGTGGGAAGAATTTCTTGAGAAATCTAGATTGCAACTCGTTACAAGATGGGATCGAGCTTGGAGTTAAAGACCATAACTAGGTCTTAGCTTTATCTTTTAGCGAGAAGGGAAAGAGTTTCAGGCGGATCACCTCTTGTGTGAAAGTTTGATCATTTAGGGTATCACACAAATCCTCAAATTCCTTGATATGGAGATATGGCTTTTCAGAATCCATATCATGGTAATGGGGTAACATCTGGATCATCCCATTTTTAAAATTAAATTGCCCGACATTATACGGGAGTATAATGCATCCCGGAGTGGAAGTGTTCTCGGGATATAAGATTTCTCTAAGCGGGCGGTATGGGGACTCTTCCTCACCGGTGGCTGCACTACCGTGTTGCGACATCTCCCTCTCTCAACGACTTGGTGCTCTCACTCGGCGTACTCGGAGTGTTCTCTGAAGTGTGTCCTAAGAAGGAAAAAGGAGTGTTATTTGAGATTGAGTGTGACGGTGTGGGAGGTGGGATCCAGAACTGTGGGGCGTTAGGAGTGTGGGGGCTATCGGGGTCGTACTCAACTATTGGATTTTCGTGAATATGGGTTGGAGTATTATGGGGTGTGAGAGTGAGTTCAGAATTTTTCATTAACAACTTGTGAGAGATGATGATGATTCTTTTTGTGCTTTTTGAATTTTTTTTATGTTTTTGGATTTTTGGAAATTTTTGGTCAAAGTTTTAGATTAACTAAATCTAATCCTAAGTCTACCTAATTCCCCGGCAACGGTGCCCAAAACTTGACGCGACTCAGAAAGTGTCTCTAATGTGCATTCTCTTCTAATTTCAAGTGCAAGCCTATCGCGTTAGTAATAAACTCGGTAAGTCGGGATCGTATCCTCAAGGAACTAGGACAACAAAGTTGTAATGACGAAAAAGACGAAGGAATCCTAACATTGACTCTAAAAAGAAAGGAAAAATGATTTGGTTTTGAGAATAGATTACCACTAAGTGCAATTATGAAATTATGAAAAGATGCAATTATACTAAATGACCTAAAATACTGATGACTACTGATTTATAACTTTAAACTATATGATGAGAAAAACAGGACGGGAATACAATCCCCCAACCCGAGTGTATTGTAGGTATAATACTAATCATAAATTTAACTGATTCATTAGACCCTGAATTTAGTACTTCCAAGCATTATGTATATGAGGTTCAAGCCCTCACCATACTTAATCAGAGGATGAGTAAATCAAGTATTGCAATAGTTACATTCGAATTGCATTCTAAAGCATCCCAGTTACCCGAAAGCAAACGAGATCCAAAGATCTACGATTGTCGTGTTCCTACACAATACAGTCGTAATCAATCACTAAATTCAGAGGAATAACGTTATACACATGCAACTATCACATCAGACTGGGTTCATTTATCCTGACCTTAGAAAATCTTGCCTAGCATGCTGAAATTGATAAAAACAATTTTGGAATTGCAGAAAACCATGATTGAACTAAGGAAAATTGGTAGAATGATGTAAACAGGAAATAGGAGAGAGGAAATAACTCACTAATCTTACCAAAGCACTCAAAGCATTAACTACAATTACTCGTAATCACTGAAATCTGAACAATCCTTCAATTTTGGAATTAAAAGAACAAAATATCTCCAAACTAGGGTTTTCTGAAAAGAATGGAAAATTAACTAAAATTCTCCGTCCTAAAAATGATAAAAACTCGAGTTTATATACCCTACAAGTTTTAGTTGCACTAGGACTCTCCATTAGAGAGGGGTAAAAAATCAAAACTCGATAGCGGATCGGTCCGGGGCTTAGGCGGATCGGTCTTCCTGGAAAGCGGATCGGTTCTTTTAATTTTATAGCAGACCGGTCCGGGGTGGACCGGTTATTTTATTTTTCTTCCTTCTTCGATTTGCTTTCGATCCGGTGTCCTCTCGATTTTTGCACTGCGAAACGGTCCGGCCATACTGCGGATCGATCTGCCTATTTAACTTTTTCTCAACTTTGACTTCTTGTATCTTTCACAACGGAACTCCGATTGAGGTTCCATTTCTTCCTACGCGCTCATGAACTTGATATCTTCAACTTCTCTTTAGGTACCTCATCTGAATTCCGGGTAGAAAGTACACTTTAGCCCATTTGACTTTTCCTTCTTTTCTTTCTTGGTTCTTCCGGTTTATTTCTTTCGTTATTGACATTAAATAACTACAAAGTTCATACGAAATACCAGAAACTCGGTGTACTCGTTAGGAAAAGTCAGTAGCAAATTATGAGATAAAATTCAATCGATTACGTTGTTCGAGGTGCTAAAAGTAACTAAATTAAAAGGATAAATTTGGAAGAATTTATGACTAATCACTGTCAAAAAACCAATTTAATTACTAATAACCTATTAGGCTGGCATCAAAATTTTACTTAACTAATCTTTTTAAACAACTACACAATTAAATCGTCCACGTAGTTTATATAAATGAAACTGAAATGAGATAAAATAACCGAACACTCGGTTCAAATATATTACAACCAAATCGAATCCGCACTAAAAGGCGGTAAAAAGAAAAAATAAATATAGTTGGGTTATTGACCCGAATGTATATATAATACCTCCTAACTAGATTACAAGGATTGAAGCATCTATCGAGAACCTGCATGCATCCACAGCTGCTGCAGTAGACGTCTGACTCGAAAGAAGTGTCATCCAGGCGTCACTTTGTCTGGACACCTATATATATAATATATAGCAAGAGAGGAAAAATATTGAAACAGGTCAGAGCCCGAGCTGTGAAAATATATAGCAAGTGCATAAATTCTTTATTTTAAAAAAAATAGGTTTTATTTCATATTTTAATTGGTATCGCACTCCCATGAGATACCCCTCACCCCTTTTCTAATAGTGCACACCTAGCGCATACCTCTAAACATCCTAGTCAAGCCACACTGCCTAACTAATCCGTCACCCCCAAACTATAGAAATCCTAAACAACCCACGTACTAAGGGCTCAACTTCTCCCAAGTCTCAACACTATACCATATTCGTGCGTAGGGTGTCTCGCAAAGCGAAATCCAAACAAGGAACCCCCCTCCCCCCCCCCCCCCCGATACACTACTACTCGGCAAGGTCGATCGTCGATATCCATTAGACCCTCAGTACACGAAAGATATATATATATATATACACACCATATAAGAAATCCCAATATTACAACACTAAGGGTTAAACTTCTCCCCAGTCTCAACACTAAGCCATGTTCGTGCGTGGGGTGTCTCGCAAAGCGAAATCCAAACAAGGAACCCCCCCCCCCCCGATACACTACTATTCGACAAGGTCGGTCGTCGAGATCCATTAGACCCTCAATACTCAAATTATACATATATACTCATATAATTATATCCATTTTTATACTCATCTTACAATATACATCCGGATCTATCTCTCGGGTTGAGGTTTACTCTATATCCATTATTATATTGCACATCCTGATATATCTCCCGGACTGAAAATTTATCCCTTTTTCATTTCTTTTAGCTCTTTACTCTTATAGATATATATATATTACCTTGTTCTCATACATAAGTAATATACTATACACCAGTATAATAACTATCTCACCGAGTTATCACTCGAGGATGCGTTCCCTCAATGCTATCATCTTCCAGTGCCCGACTCACGTAGCATACTGGGGACCTAAGGTACGACTAAACGAAACCTACTTCGTGGTCAAAATATATCACAACGTACGGGAAGCGATCATAGCTCCTAACCGACAATGAGACGAAACATACCCACCATGTATCATCCTAAAAATGTATGTCACATAATAAAAATGTGGACAACTATGACCTGGGTAATATCCACACTCTGCTCCTCGAGCCAGGATGCTCACCCTCATCGCGCAACTTCCCATGATAGCATTAGAGGGGGTATGCTTCACATATATATATACACCATCACATATGGATATATATACAGTCATATCTGTATCATATTATATATACTTTAATCACATAGTGTATATATATATTATTTATATCCCTCCTCGAATATATATATGGCCATAATTTCCAATCACATATAGCGATGACCAATAATCCCAAAGATTCTCTCTAAGAATCATATTCATGCATTCAAATACGCATGATAATATACCCAGAATATTCCCTCACTTTGATAAATAATAAATACCTTATTCCCATCTAAGGATTTATTGGATATCTCCAACTATACCAATTCAGACTAAGGGAATATATATATATATATATATATATATATATATATATATATATATATATATATATATATATATATATATATATATATATATATATATATATATATATATATATATTCCCAATTTCATCCAAATTATCTCGTAGGATTTTCTTCACCAATATCGATATAATTATGTTTTCCTATACGCATAATTATGTAGGCCTAAATTCCCATTGAAATTATCCCAAGGATTGTTCTTTCCCGAACTTTAACTATGTCTGTTCATCGGGTTATGCCCTACACCAATCCAAGGCCTTCTCTTTCATCTAAAGGTTTTCTTACCCTCAAAACCATAATTAAGGAGTCCCAATATCATAACCGGAAGCCCCATATAAAATCCCAAATTGTAATTTAACTCCCCAAACTCTTAAGGGAAGAAAACTAGCCATTCTGACCAAAGCGAATTGATTCGCCCAAATTGTGAATCGATTCGGGTGGGTGAATCGATTCGTCCCCCAATTCGAATCGATTTGGAAAGTGTTCTGCAAACAGGTCCTTAATGGCGAATCAATTCGGTCTAAATCCGAATCGATTCGGCCCACTGCAGAGTTACAGATCCCATTAGGCGAATCGATTTGGCCTAGACCCGAATTGATTCGGTCTGTTCAAGGGGCACTGTTTGGGCGATTTTCAATCTCCAAAATACCCAAATATCAACCCAAACTGAATTTTAATGGCTTCTTATCTCAACCAACAGCCCTATTAACATCCTAATTCTGATTTTCAACTAGTTCTTCCATAAATTTGTGGGATTAAGCCATTTCTCTTTAAGTTTAAACCCTAAAGCCATAAAACCCTAGTTTTGGCATTTCTCCCATTTCAATTTGATTTATTACTCCATTATCATGATTTTAATACTAGAAATCATTAAGAGTTTACATTGCATCAATATGTAAACTTGTATCTAAGTTTTCCGAATTTTATTTAAAGGGTTCTAACCCAAAATCATATATTTACCAACTATGATATGAGATTTATGCTCAAAAGTAAATAAAGCAAGTAAACACTTGCCTGGAGGATAACATCTGACGACATCGAGTCGAATCTGGAGGAGTTTGGTCGGAATCTCCCTTTTCTCTCCTTTTCTCTCTCTTCTCTCTTTTCTTTCTCTTTTCTCCCCCTCTCCCTCTTTATATAAGGAGAAATAAGGGTTTATCCCTTTAAACCTAAAAAATGACTCATTTACTCAATTACGAGTTACTTTTACTCTCAAATTTCTCGAAACTCAATTTCGACCATCGGACACTCATTTTTTACTATTTTGGCCATTCCGAGACTCACCGCGCAGTCAAAATTTCCATCCGAGGTACTTGACCACAACTCACTAATTTAACCCCACACGACTTAATGCGGGTTTTCCAATTAAAATCTTACCTTTTGTCACTTTACTCAATGGAGACATCTAATTAAAATACTCCAACATATTTACTTAATCTCAAAAGTAAATATATCACCCATCGAGAATCATCTAATCCTTGAAAATCCCAAAAATTACTATTTCGGGAAATTCCCCAAATTTCCAATTTTCACCCAATTATGGAATTTAATTGTCCCCAAACGTACGAGTTGTTACAGTACTGTCCAAATCAAAGATGATTGGTGTGGTATTTTTCGATGATCATGTTTATCCAATTCCCAAAGAAAAAACCATACATATGAGAGAGTCGCCTATGAATGTTAGGAGAGGTCGTCATTTAGGTAACACTCCCCGCAATATCTACATTTTCTCACATTGCGGTTGGAAGGGTCATCTTAGACATTATTGATATGATGTTAAGAACGCTCTTAGAAAGTCTAAGGATGGAGTAGTTTCGGTTCCCAAAAACCCAATTTGTCATTTCACGTCTACTCGGATTAAGAAATCTTATCAAGAGGCCTTAGGCATTAGACTAGATGATTCTTAAACCACTACACGTGATTCTTGCCTTGTTAAATCTTATAGGTGAGCATGTTCGTCGGTTCGTCATACTCTAGTTGTGTTATCTAGATATATCTTTTTCTAGTGTTATGACGTGTATATTTTTTACTTTATCTTTTTCTTTTCTTAAGTTATATTAAGAAAAATACAAAAATATTTTTAGTTTCATATATTTTTTTAAAATACAAAAAGATTTTTATTTGGGTCAATTTTTTTTTTGAAAACACAAGAAGATTTTCAATTTTGTTTCTTACGTTTACACTTATAATATGGCATATTGGTTTGCTTGGAACCCCTTCACTTCATTATTTTCATGTGGTTGGTACATTTGGTCATGATTATAGATGCTTATACTGATCTTAACCATATGCTTAATGAAGTTGTTTCAAATTTGATTTGCATTTAGATTCGACTATGAATATGCCATTGCATGCACATGTACAAGCTTATTTGAATGTTTGACTGCTCATGTACATTTAAGTTTAGTAAGACATTATCCTCTCAATCTTGTCATCTAGGCGCATATAAGACTTAGGGGTAGTTGTGCATGTAAGAACCGTTGCCTATGAGTATATTTATTGTGTATTGAAAGAATATGAGTTTGCACGAGAAAGGGATACGAGGGGCATGTTAACTCGTCGTCAAAGCCACAATTTAAAAAAGCCCAAGAAAAAATTAAGGCATCAAAAAGAGCATATTTTGCCAAAAAGGGCCAACGGGAAATCTTTTAAAATAGAAAGTAAAACTTTAAAAAGGAAGATTGCACTAGAAAATAATTTTCATTTATGTTTATCTTTTGAGGGAGTTAAGTTAAAGATAAATGGGTTTGCACAATAAGTCCTACGTTAAAAAAATCATGTCATGATGCTATTGTTTGGTAGAATCATCAAAGTTCTAGATTTATGTGCCTGATATTTTTTTAGTTCATTAAGTCCACTTTATAATTATCAGATATGGCTAAACCGTAGATTGATGATATTTACCAATAAATTAGATATTCTTGATCGTTTCTATGTGTTTGGATTATGATTCATTTGTGTTAGTTCATACCCATTCATTCCATTCCATGTTTAGGCACATCGATACTCTATTAAAGTATAACTTGTTTTTTGTTTTTGAGTCAATTTTTACCTGTTTTTGAAGTATCAGGTGTTTATTTCACTAGTTCAGCTTTATGGGTTAATGTTACACATTTTTCTGGGTTGGAATCGAATTTTGTTTCTCTCATTAGAACGAGAGGGTAGGTTCGTTATAATGATTTTCGCATGTCGTTAGATGTTTGGTTCAAGCGAGGTTCTGGAGAGATTTGGATGTTAAACAATGGTGGGTCATTAGTACGTCATTAGAAAGGGTACTTCATGTGAGCTTCGCACGAGAGTCTACTATTTTGGGTCGCTGGAAGAGAGATCATTCATGATTCTCATGAGATGCTCCTATCGTTAGAATGAATTTATATATGGGTCAACGAAATCTCTTTATCATTCAAGCGACTTCTTCCCCTCATTCGAGTAACATTTTAAATCGATTATAGGTTTTTTAATTCACCCTTCAGCCGATTTTACCATTTCGTTTTAACCCTTCGTTCTCTCTCTTCCAGTGCGATTCACCCATCCGCTATTGTTGATCATCCAAAGCTTCGAAAGCTTATTTCATCCACCTAATTGCGATCCGGCTAGCTGATTTCTTGGTATGTCCTCTTCATTTATCAGGTATTATGGATTTTTTTTAGTTTTTAATTAGCTTTTCTTTGTTTTTATTTTTTTTATTTAAAAAATTAAAATGTTTATCCTTCTACATACACATACATTTTTATAAATAGCGTTTGTTGTGTATGTACGAAGTTGTTTCGTTTGGATTTTTAGATCATAAATCATATTTTGGTTATAGGGATGTTAGCGTGTATGTCATTTTCTTTTTGGTTAGTTTTTTTTTATTGTTGCCCCTTTGTGTATCACAATTATTCAAACATTAGTTTTTCACAAACAATTTATTTAATTGTTTTGGATTTTTTAGATACACACACCCTTGTTTGTCACGTATTTTTCTACGCATGTCGGATTTGTAGGACTTATTCTGATTATCTATATCTGGTTTTCTATTGTTGGTTAGTTTTATCTAGTTTTTGTAGTGGTTCGGTTGGACTTTGTATGGAGATAGGTTCTTAACATTTTGTGACTTGGTTAGGTTAGGTCAGTTACTTTCCTACACTTTACCTATTTCTTTCTTTGTCTGATTTTTGTCCATGGTTTCAGGTAAGAGACGTAGAGGTGTCCACTCTAGACACTTAGACGAGCAGTCGGGCTCAACTCGCTCGCGGGCCACTCCGGCTAACCACCCTCGCTACTCTGAGGATAGGTGGGCTACATGTACTGACTACGAGAACTACTATGTTCTTGGTTTACATATGCGCACTGTCATTAGAGAGAAAGGTTTTTCGAATGCCAGAGTTTGGATTATATCTTGTCCCCGAGTGGCTAGCTGGTAGGAGTTGTGAGCCGATGTTTGATCTTTACGGACTTATCTATCCACATCTTATCCGAGAGTTTTATTTTCGTGTTATTCGCACGTCTGCGGGTCTCCAGACCTCTTTACGTGGTGTCACTGTCGTTATCACCGCCGATCTTATTGTCGAGATGTTACTCATTCCTCGTGTTCTCGACGTGGTTTTTCAAGACCTTGTTCTTGATGGTCCTTCTACCAACAAGATCCTCTGACACTTCTTTCATGAAGTTCCTCATCAGTCAAATATTTTCTTTCATCAGCATCTTCATCCTTATTTTCGTCTCCTTAATTGGTTTGTCTCATCAGCTATATATCCTAGGATTAATCACATGTAGATTTCCTTCGATATTGTTTATTTCATGTACATCGTCAATCCGCGAGAGGGTATCAATATACTAGCCCTTTTTCTACTTATTATGTCATAAGTTTCTCTCATTGGTCGTACTCCTGCTTGTTATGCTTTTCCATATGGTGTTCTTATTACATGCATCTACTAGGCAGCCCTAGTCACTATCCTTGAGGACGAGGTTAAGCGGGCAGCTATTCTGCCTATATATGCGAACACCATTTGACTCATCTTCGTGAGGCAACTCTTTTTTTCCCTGCTGCTACTGGGTATTCCTCTAGAGATGGTTGCATGTCTTACCCCACCGGCCCCTCTCCTTCTGAGCCCCCTCCACTGACAGTAGAGATATAGGTCACATTTCTACTGAGCGTAGATATGAGGAGGATAAGATTTTTATTCAGGCATAGCTTGAGGATCATAGGACGTTGATGGCATTAATGATGGTCGGTTTTAATGAGGATTCACAAGCTAGAATGCTTCAACGGTCTCAGATGTTCGCGTACTTTGATTACAGGCACCACCGCGAGCAGAGCCATGGTGTAGGTTCTTCCAAGAGATGTCTATATGATGGCACTCCCATTGATGATGATGATGATGATGATGATGATGATTTTGATTGTTGAGTCTCTATTGTTATGACATTTCTTTTATGAGGGTCTAATGTATTTCATGATATATTTATTCATAGTGTAGTCAGTTATGATGTATTATTTGATACAATTCTGGTTTATCTTTTTGGATGTATATCAACACATTTATTTTGCTTGATGTGGATACTGTTTATCATCAGTTTATGCAGTTATTTCATTTTGTTACAGCATATTATTTATATTGGTGTATCTTGTTTTACTCATTTATTATTTATATGCTTCATATATTGTCACTGAGTTGATATCCATTGTCATATGATTCCACTTTGCTGATGTTTATCTAGTTATGCTTCACATGTTATACTAATGCTAGATATGGTGTTTTCTATTTATTTGTCCAACTAGTCTATTATTCCACCCAAAAAGTGGGACATATAGATATGGGATGTAGAGGGAGATTTAAGATTTCATATTCTAAGATTTGATC
The DNA here is from genome assembly GCA_949130495.1 of Sambucus nigra. NCBI lineage: Eukaryota > Viridiplantae > Streptophyta > Magnoliopsida > Dipsacales > Adoxaceae > Sambucus > Sambucus nigra. The sequence continues at coordinate 383,681,474 of OX422218.1, read as the reverse complement.
ATATTTATATATTATTTTTATTCCTCCATACTTCACTTGGTATATGTTTGTTTTGTTTGTTCAGAGATTCAGATTTTTCAGCTGCATCACATTCTGACAACTCATGCTTGCCGATCCAACGTATTCTAGTTCGTGTCCTGTATTTTTTTTTTTGGGGGGGGGGGGGGGGGGGGGGAGTTATAGTATGGGACAAGGTTATTCATCTTGACGGCCTGGCTTAGCACATTTCACTATTTTTGATTTTGTCTCGGAATAGCCAAAGGGGGAGATTTGTAAGGACAAATTTCCAAATAGAGTCAATTTGTATGTTTTGGCATTATTCAGGACAAAAACCACTGAGTCATTGAATAGTCTTTATGTGTAGATATTCAATTAAGACTATGACATTGTGATGAAGATGTAGCGTCCAAGCTTCAAAAGATAGATTATACCGCATTTTTTATGCATGTTCGAGTCTTCACGTGATTTTTTATATTCTCTCATGTATGAATGCATAATGGTTTATGGTTCTCAGAATTTTTTATAAGGATGTCATCTTTAATTTAAAATTGTTTTTTTAAATGATTTTTATAAGTCTTTTCTGAGTTAAATCGAGTTTGGAGTCATATGAACAAAGGATTACATTTTTTTTGTTCAAACGAATGTAAACCACGTTCATAGAGAGTTTATACTAGCGTTCAAACGACATGTGATTGTATTTCTAACAAGATGTATTTCTCGTTCGAACGACATGTGGTTTTCATTCAAATGATGCGTCGCCTCGAACAAGATGTTTTATTATTTAAGGTGTCTTTGACTCAGAAAACGGTGTGCTGAATAGAAAAGAAATATATACGTTTGCAAGTGTTTTCCAAAGCTAAAACATAAACATCCTTCCTATTTCAAGATTCGAGTTTATATAATCCTTATGTCATAGAGATCTTGGTTTGCACCACTTGTTTAATTCTTCCATCATTAGAAGAACTGTTTACATACGGTGGACTCCGTGCATGCTAATTAGGATGAAGAAATAGTGGACTCCGTGTTCCTAATTTTAGACACTTGTTGAGGTTGTATCGGTGAATATGGAGGCATGTGTGGACTCATGTGTTGTAGACTCCTATATTGCACTATAGAGGAGTGGTGGAGAGAAGAAGTGTTGTTAAGGCTTCTATAGTCGAGTCATTGTGTAAGACTAAATTATCTCTTTGTAATTTTTGAATCATAGTGATTGTCTAGCCTGGGTCGTCCGAGGTTTTTTTCCTTAGTGGTTTTCTTATACATCAGTGTTGGGAACTTGCTTTACTTTATCTACTTAATCTCACTATATGAATGTTCGGGATTAAGATATAAAATTGGGTTAATTAAATTGGTTCATATATTTAGTGCATAATAAAATTGAGAAAATTTTAAAAGGATTGTTTTTTCCTAAGGCAATACACGTAGGGGCCTTCTCAATAACATATATGTCCAAATGGGTAATGCACTTTTGAAAACTAATTCTATAAAACTAACATTCCATCAAAAATAACTTTAACTCTACAAAACCATTTAACTGGAATAATTAACATATATGTATATACGAATAATCCACTTCCAATACTAATTCTACCAAACTAACATTCCGCTGAAGTCAATTTGACACATCAAAATCATCATTTATGTACAAACCAAAATGAAAAATATATACATAATATATACTAACCGACACTAAGAGATGGGAAGGGAGATTCATAATAAGTTGAGCATCTTTTGATCGTACAATATTCGTCACCACTTGCACAAAACATAACCCAAAATTAATGTTAGAAACTCACTCAGTTTCCCTAACAACTTAAATTGACAAAATATTTAAGGATGGTGAGGTGGGGTGAGGATATTTGTGTCATTGAGATTACTAAAATATTGAGGAACAAATTAAATTCATTACAACTCTCAGATAGTAGGTTTCTATTTAATGTTACACTTACTATGCATTTAGTTATGCATTTGTGTGACTGATAATGAACTTAACAAATTCGATCTGCAGTTCAATTATCTCCAATATTATGTATGTCTCTTTCTTGGTTAACTTCTTCAACTAACATAGGCAAATAATATGATGAGAAGCCATGAATTAAACAAAAAATGTACTCAATTAATTACCTCTAAATCTATAGAATGCAAGACCTCAACTAGTTCTCTCATGCAATTCATTACATAATATCCACATTTTAACATTCTTGGGATGATTGGGTCATTACAATGACACAAAGGTAAAAAATAGTCAAATGAGGAATATGACAAGCATACATATTTCATACACAAATATTAATATCATTAATGACCTTCCACACCGGTCTAGTACTTCTATTCCCATCAAGAACCAAAAGGAAGGATTCAACTTCAAGACAATAAGAATTTTAAGATCTATTTTTAATTGGAAAGAAAACTACAAATATGTAAAGATCAGATCTACTCACATAATGATATAATACTTAATTTCTTCGTCTATTGAATTATAAAAAGGATCTAACCCAAAAGACTAATTAATGAGGTATCGATGATAATCAGAATCCAACGAATTCTACAACAAAACAAATTGAACATTAATGAAATATGCACATCGTGATATTCGTTAATACATAAAAGAAACATAATTATCTATAACTTATATCCGAGGTTGTAAGAAATTAAATAGACTTTGTTTCTATTCAGATTTTCCAATCTTTATGCGGTAATCATTAATAAATCAATATTAGAGAGACATTAACGGATTAATGATTGACATATTTGATACTTTCACGAGAGTTTGAAAATTTATCGTAGAAGTGCCTACATTGAGAAAATAAATATTTGTAAAATATGTATACAATAACTATTAGAAAAAAATAGTATCACACCTCATGTATGCAACAATACAAGTGACATCAATTGGTTGCACTGCAAGAAACAAGTCGTTCTTGAAAACATAGTTCTCAAGAATTTCATCTAAAAAAATCTACTTCCTAAGTGGAATATTTATCTCATTTTTCTTCAAACCTTTTAGTGTTTATTTAAAGACAATAATCATAATAGGCCACTATAAGCATTAATAATTCCTTGTTGCTTAGCACCACCATCCTTAATTTCTTCCTGCTTTGGAAACTTTTTATATATATAAAAAAATGATGTCAATGAATCAATGTTTGAAACAATATATGCACACACACACACACACACACACACACACACACACACACACACACATTGTACATAATAGAGACTTCACGAGCATACAAATATTTGATTTTGATCGGAATGACAAACTTCACGATCATGATATATTTAGCTAATACACGATTAAAACACAATATATGTAGCTTACACAAACATGAATTATTTGACTCTTAATGACTCAAGCATAGGTTGAGCATTTTTTAAGACAAGCTCAATATGCCACGACAAGAACAAAACTCGGCCCTTCCTTTTGCCAATTTCAGTTATAATCCAAGGCTAGGGTGGGGTGGGGCGTGAGGTTACAATACTGACGATTAAATATCTTGGGTTATCTTTGGGGGAAACTAAGATCCCTAAGATAAATTTGGCAATCTCAATGCCACTGTTGATACTATAATCACTAAAACAAACATATTTTTCACAGAACACAAGATTACACAATATGGGAAAGAAAACTGCATCCTTCAGATTTGTTTTACCTCTTCTGATAAAATTGCTTATGCGCTACCACTTGTGGGGGTGAGAGAAACAACTTTCCCCATTGTAACTAATTTTCCTATAGGAAACGGATCATCCACTGAGAACATGTGACAACCCACTTAAAATAATAATGGGTGGCCAGCCCTATACTACATTAAATCAGAAATCTCAGATGGCTCAGTCTCAGCATCAACAGATTATACTATAACAGATAGGGCTAACTACACAAAATCATAAAATTGGATGCCAAAATTAAAATAAAACATACAATAGACAACCAGCCAACAACGTATAACTACTAACAAAGGTAGAATGCGTAAGTACTATGCAAAACGAAAGTGCTAACATTAAAGTAAAATGAGTATACAAAAGGAAATATATATCCGAATAAGCTGTCGGGTCACAGACAGTACAATAACCAAAATAAAAAGTATAAACAACTACAAATGACTCGTGGTTATAAACCCGATATACAACATGAGTCCTACTTAGATGTACTAAGAGATAGGAAGCGACTACAATCTAAATCCCACAACAATCTGCACTTATTACGGCTCCCAAGATTCTGGATAGAAAATCATTCGACATCCATGCGGTAGGACACCTGTAGTAATATACATACATATATATAGCAAAAGAGAAATATAAATGGGTCAGAGCTCGAGGTGTAAAAATATTTAGCAAGTGTGTTAACCGTGCATAATAAACTTAAATGCACTATTTCATAATTAAAGTGGAATCGCACTCTTGTGAAATCCCAACTCACCTCTCATCTACAGCGCGCACCTAATCGCGTCCAGCAATCTTAATTAAGTTACCCCACCCATATAAGGACAACCTAACTTACCATATGCCCGACCCATACCCGCATGACCTGTCATCCTACTATAACCCAAGAATCATTTCCATTCTAATCACTTAAATATATTTATCTCGCATATATATCTTACTAGGATATAGTGATTCCAATTATTAATTTAAACCAGTTATAAGTCTTAATACGTCACACACTAACATTAATCTTCAATATAAAAGTGTCTTGTCTAAACAATATACATACAAGTATTAAGACAAAACTTATCTCTACTCTCAACACTACACTACGTTTAGTGCGTGGGGCGTATCGCAAAGCGAAATCCAAACAAGGAACCCCCCTATACACTACTCCTTGACAATGTCGATTGTAGGGATCCATTATGTCATACACACAAATTCTATTACAACAACTACCAAAACATCGATTACTATCTAAGGACAAAATAAGAATCTCTATTAAATCCTTGGGTCGACATAACCATAATTGTCGCTAAGTACGATTTTTCAACCCCAATGAACTAGTACATCAAAATCACCCAAGATGTACATTATAGAAACTTCGTATCCTCTCCACCTATAGGATACACACACACACACACACACACACACACACACATATATATATATATATATATATATATATATATAATCAATCATTCATTCCTATAACCACGTATACATACCACACATGATGTACACTTTGCAATACACATAACATATCGGCTATAGGATGCCAAAATACTGCACTATGCTATCATCTTCCAGGAATTACTCACTTTTTCCCTGGGTCACCACCCATCGGACTATTATCACACCGCAATGGCGATAAAATCAATCATAACGTATGGAAAGCGGTCATAGTTCCTAACGGGTCAAGTGAGAACGACCCATCATTATATATATATATATATATATATATATATATATATATATATATATATATATATATATATATATATAATCAATCATTCGTTCCTATAACCACGTATACATACCACACATATTGTACACTTTACAATACACATAACATATCGGTTATAGGATGCCAAAATACTGCACTATGCTATCATCTTCCAGGAATTACTCACTTTAACCTGGGGTCACCACCCATCGGACTATTATCACACCGCAATGGCGATAAAATCAATCATAACGTATGGAAAGCGTTCATAGTTCCTAACGGGCCAAGTGAGAATGACCGATATCCAAGACTTCTCACCCCCAAAAATAAAATCACACAAATAATAATGAACAACTATGACCTGGGGAATATCCACCCATGCTCCTCAAGCCAGGGGCTCACCCAACATCGCGCAACTTCCCATGATAGCATGTGTCGGGTATGCTTCACACCATAAGTATATATATATATATATATATATATATATATATATATATATATATATATATATATATATATATATATATATATATATATAATCAATCATTCGTTCCTATAACCACGTATACGTACCATACATAATGTACACTTTGCAATACACCTAACATATCGGCTATAGGATGCCAAAATACTGTACTATGCTATCATCTTCCAGGAATTACTCACTTTCTCCCGGGGTTACCACCCATCGGACTATTATCACACCGCCATGGCGACAAAACCAATCATAACGTATGGGCAGCGGTCATAGTTCCTAACCGGCCAAGTGAGAACGACCCATACCTAAGACTTATCACCCCCAAAAATAAAATTACACAAATAATAATGGACGACTATGACCTGTGGAATATCCACCCCTACTCCTCAAGCCAGGGGCTCACCCAACATCGCGCAACTTCCCATGATAGCATGTGTCGGGTATGCTTCACACCATAAGTATATATATATATATATATATATATATATCACACACTATATACATATACACCCATATGATCACATCATAAAATCAAACCAACACGCACGGTATAGATATTCATGCCATAAGTACATACATATATACATGTCTATTCATATATAGCCACACATAAACACATTATTTCTCAACCGTATGTATGAAATCCATAGACTTGGCTATACGTAAACATAGTCCTCATTATACTAGCTATTACTACAAGCATATTAACTTAATTCGTTATATAAATATGATCCCTCAATTGCAGCATATTCATCCATTACTCCTATGATATAAATAGTCTTCCAATATATTCGACATTAATGTTATCACCCCAAAGTTTAATATATATAACCATCAGCACACATCCCATCAATATTCGAATACACATCGATATCCAATTACAATCTCGGCTATCGGTATACACATGACTAATATTCTACAAGCCTCAAGCTTAAACTTAAATTCAATTTATGACCCCATCATCTATTGGGATTCCAAACATTGATCACACATAGCTATGTAGTAACTACCTCGACTACTATCTGGCATAAATCTTGTTCTAGTCATTAGAACATTCCCATTATTCACAAATTAGCCTACTATTCAATTTCTCCTCTGAACCCTTAATCTTATTGCGTTTACAATCCATTCCTTAAGTTAAACATTACTAAGGATACGCGGCCACTCTCTCTCATCGGTCCTCAATCATATCTTAAATATAATCCTATCACTATAAGGATTCGATGCAAAAGGCGGCATCTACATCTAACGTTATGCCATCACAAGTTCCTTGCAAATACTCAACCTTACGTCATGTATTGACTTACTTATAATCTCCCAACAGGACTCTCATTCTTAAGTAAATTCCCCCATTACACCCATGCAAAAAACTCCAATACATACGTGTATATACTCCTAAAGTGGCTCGATATGTCCCCACTATCAATTGATATGAGAAACCCCTAAAAAATCTCCAAAACATATCTCTTGCTTCATATAGGAAGGCCCTTTAGAATAAAATCAAAAGGAAAAGGGGTAAAAGAAAATCCCATTCTTGGGATAAAAATAGAGGACCGATCGATCGGTCTTAGACCCCCGGTCGACCGCGGGTCGAAATTTTTCCTTACGAATAAAGTAGTATGCTATTCCCTTAGGGTGCGATCGACCGGTCCCCTGGGCACGGTCGACCGGACATACCAGATATCTTAGCCCTTTTTCCATTTTTGAACAAACCCTAACTTTCCAAACACCCAAAAATCATCATCTAACCCCCAAATCTTTAACTCAATAATATTCTTAACATATAAACTCATCCTACATCTCACCCCAACAATTTATATGTCCTCAATCTCATGTATAAACATCAATTTCAAGTTTTAGTACCCAAAATCTAGGTTTTTACATATAACCCAAAAATCCATTTCTTTTATCCACAATTTATGAAATGAAATACACAAATGAAATATTTAGCAAGATTAAAAACTTGCCTCAAATTCGTAGTGGTTGAATCGCCCCCAGGATCGCGTACGGGCCGAAAATCTCCAATCTTTCTCCTCTCTCTCTTTCTTTCTTCTTCTTTTCTCTTTCTTTCTCTTTCTCTCTTTCTCACAAATGAGAATGGATGAAATTGTGAGCCTCTTAAACCCTTAAAGCATAAATCCCACTTTTAAATGTTAATGCACACTTTAAATGACTAGTTTACTCCAATTCGAGTCAAACCAACTTAAAAATATTCCGGAACCGAAACAAAACCCAATGACAGTCATTTTGATTATCTCGTCCCAACTGGAATCAGTGGCGCACTCAAAATCATCATCCGGAACACTTTAAAATGTCCTCAATTATTGGACTTCAATTTCTAAATTTTAAAATTCTCCAATTTTAATAAATTTTATTTCTCCCGAAAATTTAATTTCTCAGTCCCAAAGTCACGGGGTGTTACATACTTCCCCCCTTACAAAAATTTGGTCTGCAAAATTTAGGTTATTCCTAGGACTTCAATCTCATCTAGTCCTTACATATACCCTCAAGATCACTATACCCATCTCTACCAGTTCTCACATTGAACCATATAAATTTTAAAAACAAACTAGCTACCCAGTGCGCCCATAAACCCGGTTCTTGAGCTCAACTCGTAAAACAATAACCCGGCTCCACTAGCCTCGAATCGTAATATACTCTCAACAAATTAATCTATAATAGCATACTAAGTATATAAAAAGGATGGAAATTTCCAATGGTTGAACTCTTCTCAATTCCTAACATTTGCTACATTCATGCATGGGAGGTCTCGCAAGCGAAATCCAAACAATGAACCCTCCCGATACACTACTGTGCAGCTATGTCGGGAATTGAGATCAGTTGAACCAAGATTAAGGTTTTATAAAAACGTTTTCAAATCATAGATATTTCTCAAAGGCCCATATAACTATATACTATAAAACAATTCCATGTATCTCGACACGCCAATCAAATGTCGTGTGTTCAATACACAAGGCCCTAACAATACAATACTCTAACCAATACCTAATTCTCCAAACTATCTTAACCATGAGCTAAATTCTTCGCTCAATAATGAAGCTGCTAAGCTCTGAACCTCTCAGTTATCCAAATCCTTTACATCACATCAAAGCATCGCCTCAAAGTAAGTCAATCCCTCATAATAACACTACAATTACATAAAACTAACCTAACTACAAAACAACAACCTTAATAGTCCGCACTTCTGGAAATCAATAACAAAACTCTCTACTGGCTCATCATGAGATAATCTGTTATCCCAAAAGGTACCATACAAAGACCACACTTGATCACTCCTTCCTCGAAGGAAATTTCGTACACACTATGGTTATAGCTACTAACCACTCATAAACCTTGCATGCGACGCTCCCAAAATCGCATAAAGCATGACCTTAAACCCAAAGAAATGTATTTTACCTTATACTTACGTAACCCAATTGTTTTACTTCATCCATGAATACTTATTCAAAGTCCTCTACTTCTTCCAGGACAATCTTTCTTCCTAAAGCCTAATTCCCCTCAAGAGAAACATATTCCACAAAATCCTTCCTAACCATTTCGAAGGAAAAAACGTGGCTGCGACCCCTGATAACTCCTTCGGTCCTACTCAACGAACCTGAGTCTCCAAATTTCTTACTCCCTTCTTAAATAAAGACGATATTCCTAACAATGGGACAATGCTACCTACCTTCCACCTGTAAAAGTTAGCATCACCAGGCTTCCTAACAAAGGTTGACGGGTTTCTCAATCTAAATCTCCCAAGGACTTCATTATATGCCTCTCCTCAGAACTAATATTCACCGTTCGAGTAAATTTTCCTTTCTTACTCAACCACTGATAGATCACCTGGAATCACCGCTAGAAATCTCCTCCTTATATCCGCCTGAACCGAGGAAAACAAGTACCTCCAGTTAAAGCGTACCCAAAATCTGTTATGGGCATTGAATCTCTCATCTTGTCCCTCCCTGGATGACATAATCTAGGTGACGTCTTAAACGAGAGCAACTATTGTCAGAACGACAGTCGAGTGAGTACACCTCGTAGAAGAAGATAAACGCAGTGAACACAACAATCCTAATAGTAGGGCTCTACCACAAGGACGTTAACGGAGGAACGCACAAAACCTACACAGATCCTAGAGACACTAGAACCTAATGCTCTGATACCAGCTGTGATAACCCGCTTAAAATAATAACAGGTGGCCATCCCTATACTACCTTAAAACAGGAATGTCAAATGGCTCAGTCTCAGCATCAATAGATTATACTATAACAGATAGGGCTAACTACCAAAAATCATAAAAGTGGATGCCAAAATTAAAATAAAACATACAACCGACAACCAACCAACAACGTATAACTACTAACAAAGGTCGAATGTGCAAGTACTACGCAAAACGAAAGTACTAACATTAAAGTAAAATGAGTATACAAAAGGAAATATATACCCGAATAAGTTGTCGGGCCACAGACAGTACAATAACAAAAATAAAAAGTATAAAAAACTACAAATGACTTGTGGGTATAAACCCGATATACAACATGAGTCCTACCAAGATGTACAAAAAGATGGGAAGCGACTACAATCTAAATCCCACAACAATCTGCACCTATTACGGCTCCCAATATTCTGGATAGAAAAGCATCTGGCATCCATGCGGTAGGACACTTGTAGTAATATACATACATATATATAGCAAAAGAGAAATATAAACGGGTCAGAGCCCGAGGTGTAAAAATATTTAGCAAGTGTGTTAACCGTGCGTAATAAATCTAAATGCACTATTTCATAATTAAAGTGGAATCGCAGTCTCGTGAAATTCCAACTCACCTCTTATCTACAGCGCGCACCTAATCGCGTCCAATAATCTTAATTAAGTTACCCCACCCATATAAAGACAACCTAACTTACCATATGTTCGGCCCATACCCGCATGACCTGCCATCCTACTATAACCCAAGAATCCTTTCCAGTCTAATCACTTAAATATATTTATTTCACATATATATCTTACTAGGATATAGTGGTTCCAATTATTAATTTAAACCAGTTATAAGTCTTAATACGTCACACACTAACATTAATCTTCAATATAAAAGTGTCTTCTCTAAACAATATACATACAAGTATTAAGACAAAACTTCTCTCTACTCTCAACACTACACTACGTTTAGTGCGTGGGGCATCTTGCAAAGCGAAATCCAAACAAGGAACCCCCCCTATACACTACTCCTTGACAATGTCGATCGTAGGGATCCATTATGTCATACACACAAATTCTATTACTAAAACTACCAAAACATCGATTAATATCTAAGGACATAATAAGAATCTCTATTAAATCCTTGGGTCGACATAACCATAATTCTCGCTAAGTACGATTTTTCAACCCCAATGAACTAGTAAATCAAAATCACCCAAGATGTACTTTATAGAAACTTCGTATCCTCTCAACCTATAGGAGACACACACACACACACACACACACACATATATATATATATATATATATATATATAATCAATCATTCGTTCCTATAACCACGTATACATACCACACATAATGTACACTTTGCAATACACCTAACATATCGGCTATAGGATGCCAAAATACTGTACTATGCTATCATCTTCCAGGAATTACTCACTTTCTCCCGGGGTTACCACCCATCGGACTATTATCACACCGCCATGGCGACAAAACCAATCATAACGTATGGGAAGCGGTCATTGTTCCTAACCGGCCAAGTGAGAACGACCCATACCTAAGACTTATCACCCCCAAAAATAAAATTACACAAATAATAATGGACGACTATGACCTGTGGAATATCCACCCCTGCTCCTCAAGCCAGGGGCTCACCCAACATCGTGCAACTTCCCATGATAGCATGTGTCGGGTATGCTTCACACCATAAGTATATATATATATATATATATATATATATATATATATATATATATATATATATATATATATATATACACACACACTATATACATATACATCCATATGATCACATCATAAAATCAAACCATCACGCACGGTATAGATATTCACGCCATAAGTACATACATATATACATATCTATTCATATATATCCACACATAAACACATTATTTCTCAACTGTATGTATGAAATCCATAGACTTGGCTATACGTGAAAATAATCCTCATTATACTAGATATCACTACAAGCATATTAACTTAATTCGTTATATAAATATGATCCCTCAATTGCAGCATATTCACCCATTGCTCCTATGATATAAATAGTCTTCCAATATATTCGACATTAAAGTTATAACCCCAAAGTTTAATGTATATAACCATCACCACACATCCCATCAATATCCGAATGCACATTGATATCCAATAACAACCCCGACTATTGGTATACACATGACTAATATTCTATAAGCCTCAAGCTTAAACTTAAATTCAATTTATGATCCCATCATCTATTGGGATGCCCAACGTTGATCACGCATAGATATGTAGTAACTACCCCGACTACTATCTGGCCCAAATCTTATTCTAGTCATTAGAACATTCCCATAATTCACAAATTAGCCTACTATTTAATTTCTCCTCTGAACCCTTAATCTTATTGCGTTTGCAATCCATTCCTTAAGTTAAACATTACTAAGGAAATGCGGCCACTCTCTCTCGTCGGTCGTCAATCATATCTTAAATAGAATCCTATCACTATAAGGATTCGACGCAGAAGGTGGCATCTATATCTCACGTTATTGTAACAACCCGAGGTCTTGGAGACGAGGATTTATTTATTTAGGGAGAAATAAATAATATTTTATTGGAGAATAATTAAATTTGGCACTTGAGGTCAAAACTTGGAGTCGTTAGAAAGTGTATCGAATGGCGATTCTGAGGGTGTAGTTGTGTCCAGAAGGGTCGAGAAAGTCTAAATGACTGTACTTGGGGTCTATTTAGGTTCCGAAATAATTTAGGACCGTTTGACTGGAATTAAAGTTACCGGGTCATTTAAAGTGTGTATTATCATTTAAAGATGTGTATCTTTGGAGTTAGGGCTTAAAAATCCTACGGGAGATTTATTTCTCCAAAGAGAGAAAGAGAAATAGCAAGAGAGAAAGAAAGAAGAAGAAAAGGAAGGAGAAAAGAGAGAGAAAGAGGATTTTTCGGCCAATACGCGATCTCAAAGAGGATTCAGACCCTACAAACCCGAGGCAAGTCATTAAACTTGCTAAATAATTGTTGTGTACCATTTATTGCATGATTTGTGGATTAAATCTTTGGGTTTTAGGTTTAGTTTATCAAAACCTAACTTTTGGGTATAATCTTAGATTTGATATGTAGATCTTTGATTTGAGGATAGAAATTGGTTTACATGTATTCTAGGATGAATATTAATGATATATTTGTGATTGGGTTGAAGAGAAATGAAGAAGAAATGAAAAAAATGAATTTTGGGATTTTTGGCTTACTTAAAAAGTAGCCATTTTCGAGAGTTCTGAAGGGCCGAATCGATTCGGCCTCCTACCGAATCGATTCGGAATTATGCAGGTACCCAGGTCTGAGTGACCAAATCGATTAGGACTCCAGCCAAATCGATTTGGCCTGAGACAGAGTCCCAGGTCTGATTACCCGAATCGATTCGCCTTCCTGGCCGAATCGATTCGCTGGGCCAAATCGATTCGGAATTGGCCCGAATCGATTCGGAAGCAGGGCTTTTTGAGGGATGTTTTTCTAAGGAGAATTTAATTCCGTTTTGTTCGAGGTTATCGATTGGGAACCTCTATAGGAGATATTTGGAGTATGTTTTGGAGACTTTTAGAGAGTTTCCCTTATAAGAAATTATTGGAGTCACATTGACTAAATTTGAGGAATATCGATTAGATATTTTGGTATATTCTAAGTGGGGAAGCCCACTTTCATTGGGGATTTTATTTGGAGATAATAATAAATTCATACAAAAGAATGAGAATAATTTAGAGATACTGGATCTTAGGATCCCATCCCAAATGGGATAACTTTAAAGGTTCATAAAATAAATTGAACCCTATTATGGATGGAGAATTATAAATGCTAATTGATGTGCATATGGATATAGAAATATGCTTAATGATGATTGCTTTGGGAGATATCTCACACGATGAGAAATATCAATTCAAGCGACATATGAACTTCAAGCGAGAAATAGTAACGAGTATACTAGGTGGGAAAATGTGTGAGACTTGACGATTAGTATATCGCGAGAGAGAATATACTAAACAATGACATAAAATTGGTTGCGCCTAAGGGCGTACAATAAATATGAAAATGATGTGGCAGGTATACCTTATATGATGGTATATCTTTATATTATGTGATGATGTATGTATACCTTATATGATGGTATACATATATATAGTGAAGCATACCCCCTCCTTGCTATCATTGGGAAGTTGCGTGCATTGAGGGTGAGCATCCTGGCTCAAAGATCAGGGTGTGGATATTCCCCAGGTCATAGTCGTCCATTGTGATTATTATGCGATATATATATATGCATTCTTTTGGGGGTGAGAAGTCGGGGGTATGTGACGTTCTCACTTTCCGGTTATGAGCTATGATCGCTTCCCGAGACGTTGTGTGTGTGAGTTGATCACGAGGTGGGTGCCGTTGAACCCCACCAGGTGGCCCCAGTTTGCTATGTGTATCGGCTGCTGAAAGATGATAGCATGTGAGCCTACGTCCTCGAGTTATAGCTCGGTTGGATGGTTATTGTTTATTGTGCGTGTATTTGGGTATCGAGGGCATAATGGACCTCAACGACCTACATTGCCAGGATTAGTGTATCGGGGGGCTCCTTGTTTGGATTTCGCTTCGGCGAGACGTCTCACCCACGAACCGCGGTGTAATGTTAGAAATTGGGGAGAAGTTAGTCTTTAATGCTCATATTTATATATATATATATATATATATATATCACCTATCCCGACAATCGACAATGCTAGGAGTAGTGTAATGGGGGGGTTCCTTGTTTGGATTTCGCTTCGACGAGACCTCCCACGCATGAAATGTCGTGTACTGTTGAGAATTGGGAATATTAATTAATTAAAACTGGATAATAATTTGGATTACATGCATCATGCATTGAGGGCATAATGATCCTTGAGAATCAGTACGATCAGGAGTAGTGTAACGGGGGGGGGGGTCCTTGTTTGGATTTCGCCTCTGCGAGACGTCCCACGCACGAAACGCAGTGCCGTGTTGAGAATCGAGAGGAGTTTAGTCTTTAACTCGTGATACTAATAACTCATATATAATAATTATATATATTGGTTACATGCCATATAAGGGCATCACTAGAATATAAAATTATAGTAATTGAGAATGTTGATATATTGTGATGATGTGGTTATGAGGATGATTGTGCAACTTTATATGTTCAGCAAATGAACAAATATAAAGATAACTATAACATTTAAATTAAAGTATATGATTTAGATGGAACTCAGATAGGTATAGATTGAGAGATAGGTTAGATGATTTTATTTAAATATTTCATTTGGGTTTTAAATTAGATCTCTTGCCTAAATAGAATTGGGCATCCATTTGGAGATCACGTGCATACGCTTAGTGCGCGCTTTAGTTGAGAGGCGAGTCGAATTTTATGGAGAGTTCGATTCCATTAAATCATGTAATAATGCATTTATAATTATTATGTATTTTAATACATTTGCTATAAAATGTTTTCAACTCGGGCTCTGACCCGTTTATATTTTTCCCTCCATGTATATATATTGTATTACTTTAGGTGTTCCTCCGCATGGACGCCATTGATGTTCATCCATCCAGTGCATTCGGGGAGCTGTGGCAGTAGCGGACTGTTGCGGCACTTTGTTTTAGTCGATTCCTATCTTTGTATATCTAGATTAGGATTCAGTTTGTATATTTGAGTTAGTATTCAAGTGTTGTAGATTAACACTTTCATATTTCATTTCTCAGATTTTTGTATTGTCTGTTACCCGACAACATATTCAGGTATTTCATTGTAGAGGTTTTATTTGTACATTGTATTGTACTCTTGTTTATATTGGAGTTTGCACATATCACTCATCTTAGTTAGATGTAAATTGTTGGTTATGTTGCATTATTGGTTTTTTTGTTGTTGTTAAATAAAAATTTCAAATTTTTTGACAATTCGCTTTTAATAGTTTCGGGTAGTTAGCCTTATATTATTAGTATTGTCAGTTGATATTGAGACTGTGCCATCTGAGATACCTGATTTAATGTAGTATAGGGCTGGCCACCCAGTATTATTTTGAGTGGGTTGTCACAGTTATGCCGTCACAAGTTCCTTGCAAATCCTCAAACTTACGTCATGTATTGACTTACTTCCAATCTCCCAACATGACTCTTATTCTTAAAGAAATTCCCCCATTACACCCAGGCAACAAACTCCAATACATACGTGTATATACTCCTAAAGTGGCTCGATATGACCCCACTATCAATTGATGTGAGAAACCCCTTAAAAATCTCTAAAACATATCTTTTGCCTCATATAGGAAGCCCCTTTAGAATAAAACCAAAAGGAAAAGAGGTAAAAGAAAATCCCATTCTTGGGCTAAAAACAGAGGATTGGTCGACCGGTCCCAGACCCCCGATCGATCGCGGGTCAAAATTTTGCCTTACGAAGAAAGCATTATGCTATTCCATTAGGGCGCGGTCGATCGGTCCCCTGGGCGCGATCGACCGACCATACCAGATATCTTGGACCTTTTTCCATTTTTGAACGAACCCTAACTTTCCAAACACCCAAAAATCATCATCTAACCCCCAAATTTTTAACTCAATAATATTATTAACATATAAACTCATCCTACATCTCATCGCACCAATTTATATGTCCTCAATCCCATGTATAAACATCAATTTCAAGTTTTAGTACCCAAAATCTAGGTTTTTACATATAACCCAAAAATCCATTTCTTTTATCCACAATTTATGAAATGAAATACACAAATGAAATATTTAGCGAGATTAAACACTTGCCTCGAATTCTTAGTGGTTGAATCGCCCCGGGTATCGCGTGCGGGTCGAAAATCTCCAAGCTTTCTCCTCTCTCTCTTCCTTTCTTATTCTTTTCTCTTTCTTTCTCTTTCTCTCTTTCTCACAAATGAGAATGGCTGAAATTGTGAGCCTCTTAAACCCTTAAAACATAAATCCCAGTTTTAAATGTTAATACACACTTTAAATGACTCGTTTACTCCAATTCGAGTCAAACTAACTTAAAAATATTCCGAAATCGAAATAAAATCGAAGGACAGTTATTTCGACTATCTCGTCCTATCTGGAATCAATGGCGCACTCAAAATCATCATCCTGAATACTTTAAAACGTCTTCAATTTTTGGACCTCAATTTCCAAATTTTAAAATTCTCCAATTTAAATAAATTTTATTTCTCCCAAAAATTTAGTTTCTCAGTCCCAAAGTCACGAGGTGTTATAAAACACTGGATTTTCTTCTTTTGTTTTTTTTAATTAAACCCTCTGAGACAATCCGTTACTTAGAGTCACACCCCCAAACACATGTGTATCAACCCACATGCACTTTATCCATTATCTATTTAAATGAAGGGGGTTACTTCAATTAATTAACACATATGTAATATCTCAAGCGAGAGAGTTATCTAGGGTGCAGAGTTAAAAAAAAATCATGTTGTATGGGAGAGATTAAGTATTGGGAAACTATTGATGCAACACTAAGTAAAGGGAAACATTGGCTTGTCACTTCCGGTACATAAAGTGAACCGTCTGCACTGGGGTTATAAAAAAAACTTCTCAATGCATATCAAATTAGAAACTTGAGAAGCACAAGTGGCAGGAGAAACCAGCGTTAGAATGAAATATTACTATGAACAAATATATCATTTTCAGTAATGCATATTTGAATACAAATGATAAAAAAAACATAGTATAAATAGAGTTAACATTGAGTTCACTCTAGTGATAGTTTTTAAATTTCTTGTTATGCATAAGAGAGATAGAAAGAGAGTGAAGATGAACTGAAAAGGTAATAAATTTTATCTCTTGCTAAACAAGAGAGTTCCATACTTCCTATCTCTGCATATAGTAGACAATAACGAAACATGTCGAATTATAGCAAAAAATTCTACTTAGAAGACCTGAATTTGACATAAAACCACGACAACATTCTTTACAAAGAGAATTTTCTTCTTTATAGGATTTTTTTTGTCTGTAAATCAATTTGATGTAAAAGCTCAACAATCTCACATTCTTTAATAATCACATGAATGTGCAACATAGCCTTGTAGCCAGAAGTAAAAATTGCATATATAAGAGCAATTTTCATTCGAGAATTACTTTTAATACCACAAGGGACAAATAAATAAATAAATAACTATAAATTCAAATAAGTAAGAACAAACATTATCGAGCAACTCAAGGATCTACAATAGTGAGACAAAGTTAAAAGTAGCATCTATTGGGTTTGCTGTAAGGTGAACAAATATATTAATGCTCCCAAAGCATCATGATAATATTACTAAAGAATAATCAACATCAAAACATTCTAAAAAGAACAAAAATTGCAACTAAACTATAATAAAGATACATAGATCTAGTAGTTAAAAAGCTTTTCTTTTGTAGGAGCATACTTATAGAACCCCACTCTTGAGAGAGCAATAATCAATTACCCACCAAGTGAAGCAGATTCTAACTCGTTAAGCTAAAAATACAACTTTAAGCCTCGTGACAATGCTCGTCGAGAAACAAGGCAAAAACATCATCCAAGTGGCACTCGATCATTCATCTGAGTACTAAATGCCAATCGAGAACCATCTAGTGGTGATTCATAGCTCATAGGAGAAGAAGTCTTGTAAACGGATCAGATTCGAATCGGATCAAGCAAATCCAAATCCATATCCGTTTATGTTAAACGGATTCGGATCCGATTCGATTATCCGTAGGATTATCTGTTAAGTTTCCAAATCCATATCCGTTTATGTTAAACGGATTCGGATCCTATCCGATTATCCGACATATTATTTTTTATTTATTTTTATAATACTTTTCATTAAAAAAATAAATAATGAAATGTCAAAACATATACTTTTGACCACTTGATTTGAATTTTTTTATTTTCAACTCTTAGGAGCCATGTTTGTGTGTCGTTTTGTTTTTATATGAGTGAGATTTGCTTTATATATAATATTATAACTATTATAATATATATGTAAAATATTATTAAATAAAATATATATTAATTATAACTATATTATATATAATTCATATATATATATATATATATATATATATATATATATACATATATACATATTAAAAATATTATTCGGATCAGATTATTAACAGATCGTAGGATATGAATCCAAATCCGGCCCATTAAATAAACGGGTAATCGGGTAATCGGATTTTAGGCATGATCCATATATGCTTAAATGGATTGGATTGGGATTCGGATAAAATTTGATCCATTGATAGGTTTAAGGAGAAATACCCAAAAGACCACACAGGGTGATATTTCTATAGTATTGCTGCTTAAACTAACAAATAAAATGCTAAGGTGTTAACCATTTGGTCCATTTTGGGCTTACAACTTACATTTATGCTTATTGACTCTCGAGCTGCGGAGAGCTCGACAACCAATTTTTAAGAACCTTTCCTTGTGCTTTGGTTTGGAGGAGCAGTGTCCTGTTAAAACCTTATCCTGACCACATGATAATCGAAGAGATAAGGACCTGCTCACTGTATGGAGAAACGTCTACTTGAGATATAACTAAAACCTAAGAAGCACTGATTCGGATAAAGTAGACGAGTACAACACGATATATATATATATATATATATATATATATATATATATATATATATATATGCTTTAATAAAACATTTTGACTAAACAAAGAACTAGCTATCTACCCAAAATATACCAACAGAAAAGGGTGTTTTCCTACATAACACAGTGGTGTCCAATACATTATATATTGTACAGGTGAAGAGAAAATGATATCTTTTTTTAACCCAAATCAATCATGTCTAGCACTTTTGTTGTCACTTTTTCATCCACACGTTGTTAATTCAATAGCATCAAACTATGAGACAGATGAACTAGAGTTCAAATGTACCTTTAGGATCTCTTCGTGGAATTTCAATAGCATCAAGAGCTCAAAAAAGGCATAAGACCATCCCACTATGGGCATATACTCTTATCCAATCTAGTTTTCATATTTGAACCCGTAAGACCAGATAGTAGAATAAATAGAGCATCTGTAAGTTCAAAATATATATGAAAACTAAAACAAGTAATATATATCAACAGCAGAGAAGATACGTTTAAAATTAAGGGAAATAACTAATATAAATTCAATTGCATCCCATTCAAGGGGAACTTTTTTGTTCCTTTTTTTATGAGGAGGGGGTGTGGTGTTGGTGGGTCATGGTGGGAAGGGGTGCAGAGTTGTTTAATTATTATTATTATTATTATTATTATTATTATTATTATTATTATTATTATTATTATTATTCAGGTGGAGAACTATCAGGATTAAAATAAAATGACATGAAAGAACATATCATGCACAACATAAATGGATGACACATTGTGAGCAACTAAATTTGTAATTATGACACATTTATTTGAGGCGCACCAAGTCACCAATGTCACCCCTCCTAGGATAAAAACATGAATAAGGTAGGCATGTAGTATACTAAACATGAAAAAAATAGATTTTAACAATAAATTATGTTGCGAGATAAATTGAAAATATGTATCATATATCACAATTATATATGGTTATGAACAACTACATGTGAAGATATAGCTTATTAATCATTTGTAAATTCTAAACATGTTTCGAATAAAACAAATAACATTACATTCCATTTATCGAATATTCATCATAAGAAAAAATATCCAAACATTCTACAAGAACATAGTTCTCAAAAGAAAAAAAAATCAAAAGAAACAATATAAATTGGTCCAAGATGCCTAAAATGCCACAATTGTTTTGGTTTCCTATGCCCATTTTATTTTTGGAGTGATAAAAAAGAGTCTATATTGTTTCAGTGGTGATGCATAAGAGAGAACTTCAATAGGCTTGAGGCTTCTTAATCATTGACTTTATTAGATTTAAGATGGGGTGAATTTTTTGCTCAAATATTTTTTTATAGAGTCTCTCTTAATTTCATTGATTAGTAATTATAAACTGATCTGAACCAAGTTACTATTGGGCCTTTTTATAGAAAAATTCAATCAGTGTTCGCACCTTACTAAAAGTGTCTAGCCAAGGCTTATGAATGGCCCCACCATTTTATAGTATGGCCTTGGATTGAATATTTATTTATCGACTAGATTAACCATTTTTACTACCAAGTAAGTCCAACGTATATAATTGTAATCCTTTCAAGACTAAATTTATAGATCATATTTTTACACCTTTTATTCCCATAATCATGCTCCCAAAATATCAAAATATTAGTCAAAGTTGAGAACAATAAGATGAATAAATTTGTTAAGCAATCTGAAGTCTTTGTTCAACATTTTTGGAGTATTTCTAAAAACTTCAATAATATATAGGAAAACATATGATGATCATTACTATATTAGTTTTATGTAATAGGCTAGTCCAACACCAAGCCCAAGGATTTGAAACCATATAGATGCTTGTGGGTTCTTTATTACTTCCTTCTTTTAAAGATGGGGAAAAAGATGTAGATATCATGAAGAAAATTAAAAATTCCCAAAGATTAATGTTTGAATTCTATATAATTTTATTAGGGGCTGAAACAAACATAATATTATTTAGATTTAATAAATTATTTGCTCTTTAATAGTACATTTGAATAGTAAGAAATTAGTCAATTATTAATCTAATTAGGGTTTTTAGTTTACAGATAATGTTTTAATTTCCATTAATCGAATGGCTTGTGAGCTTTTGGGGATACACCTTCTTTTGTTCTATCTTTACTCTTATCCTGTAATTGACATTTCAGCAAGGTAGATAGTAATCTAGTATATACTATAATGTATAAATATCACTAAACTCTCATTAAAGATAATTTATTAAAATGCTAGGCTAATGGCCGTATTTATAATAAGAACTAGCTAGAGAACTGAATCTACCACACAACTTATAAATAAACCTAGATAACTAAAGACTAGAACAAATTATCTAACGATAATACAATAGATAACTACAAAAGAAAAGAAAAGAAAAGAAAAAACTAAATGTATCTCTGTCTCTCTCTTGGTCGGAGCGAACAACCCCCTCACATACATCAAAGCATGTGAATGTTTATTCAAAAACTAGAATTTACCAGAATGTTATGTCAAAATCAATACCAAGAAAAACCGTATAAACAATTGGTGTTGGAGCTAAGGAATACGTTAATCCCAAAAAAATAACGAGGCAAATATTAATAATAGAATCACACATTAATCTACCATTTTCACAAGAAAGAGGGAAGTGAAAGGATAGGGCATCCCCAAGAAAGATAAATGCAGGGAAATCTGATGACATTCCTTTTCAATCCAATTCTTTCAGGATGTGTTAGCAATATTATCCTATTTAAAACAAGCATACGTACTATTTAAAACTTACAAGATCAAGGTATTATATCTAACTAGAAAATTTAGACACAAGTATTAGAGTTTTATTTAGCATTGAGGGTATTTTAGTATTTTCCCTTCTGTAAGGACATTTTTATCCATTATCAATTTGTATGTTGTACGGAGGAAACTCAAGATCGCATCAACATCAACGGATCCGAATATCAAAGTGTCTTCAACATCATAGCCTCTGCGAGAATGAACTTGGTAAAATTGTGTTTTTACGTTCCTTAAAGTTCATATTTAGTATTGGGAAATTTTTATAAAATGTTTTTTATAAAAATAAGAAGTAAGTTTTTTAAAGAAAAATGAGGCTTTTAAAAGTTTTTTATTTTTCTGGGAAGTCGGACCGGTCCGCCCCTCAACCGGACCGATCCGCAACCGGACCGATCCGCTTGCTGCTGATCCAGTATACCCCGGATCGAATGCAAACCGATGGAGCCATATTTTAAAAGAATCGATCCGGTCATCCGGACCGATCCACCCCCAAGCCGGACCGGTCCGCCTGGGATATACTCGAGCAGTTCCGTGTGTTTTTTACCCACCATCTTATATTTCCTATATATATTACTATTCCGATGGTGTATTTTTTAAGTCTTTGAGAAAACGTTTTTAAGAGATTTTTTAGGATCAAAGTTTTCCTATTTAAAGACAACTTCGGGGAGTTGTTCTTTAAGACTTTTAAAGACGATTTTTCAGAGTCCTAAATACTCTAAGTCTTCACCTATTGAGCCCAAGACTCTAGGTTTTTTTATTCACACAATTGCCAATCCTTTGTGAATCTTTTTGGTAACCCAAGAACACAACTTTTTAGTTTGTTCAAACCTTTGTGGAGAGATCTTTGCAACCGAGGGCTGCGTGTCATTGCTGAGGGAGTCTCTACAAAGTTTTATGGCTGCGTGTCATTGGGGAGTTCTTCGGTTCTTCCTTTGTTGATTGGACTGAGGTTCATGTGGGTTCGCTGCGTGTGGAATCATTGCTGATGACACCGACCGACGCCTGCAGGTATTCGTGTGTCACTGTATTTCATTGTAATCCGTGTAAGTTGCGATTTACTTATTATAGTGAAATAAAAGGTTTTGCCCTGCGGGGATTTTTCCTTAAACTTGTTTCGCATATTTGTTTATGGGATTGACACACGCACCGTAGATGGATGTTTAGGGGCTGAATTTTTTTTGGTTTAAAAATAGACGCTAATTAAATAAGGGGTTCTTGGAAACTTGCGAATTTAATTTAAATCGATATTACACGCGTTCTCACCTTCTCCTATTATTATTAGATGGTTGTAGTAGGTTATATATATTCTCTCTTCTTCCTTTTATTGTAAGACATTCTAGTGTATGGCAATATGAAACTCTAGCCCCTCTTTTTCTTTCTTTCCATTTGATTGTAGATTTTTGATATATTATCATGGTATCAGAGCGGGATCAAAGCTTAATCTCTTTTCGAAGGTACTTTTTCTGTTCGCTCGACTATTTTTAAGGTAATTATGGTCATTTTCCTCCTGTTTGTTCGATTAATTGTTTAGTTCGTTCGATTTGGTTCCGTTTGGATACTGTTTGATTGTTTATTTTCGTAATGGCTGGTGAAAGAGATGATTCGTTGCAATCAATTAGTGTCAGATTAGATGAAAAAAATTATACGTATTGGAGTTATGTTATGAAGATTTTTTTGAAAGGGAAGAAGCTTTGGGGTTACATTAATGGCGATTTGAGTAAGCCTAACGATTATACGAACGTTGAAAAATATGCAGAGTTCTTGGATGTTTGGGAGGTAAACAACTCGAAAATCATCACTTGGATCAACAACTCCGTTGCACCTTCTATAGGTATGCAGTTGGCTAAGTATGATTATGCAAAGGATGTTTGGGATCATTTGGGCAGATTGTATACCCAATCTAATTTCGCAAAAAAGTACCAGTTGGAGTGCGATATTCGGGCTCTTGAGAAAAAAACTTTGATTATTCAGGAGTTCTATTCTGCTATGACGGATCTATGGGATTAGTTGGCTCTCACAGAGTCGGCTGAATTGCGGGCCTTTGCACCATATGTTGCCAATAGGGAGGAACAACGTCTGGTTCAATTTCTGATGGCATTGCGTGATGATTTTGAGGGTCTTCGTGGTTAGATTCTTCATCGTAGCCCACTTCCAACTGTTGATTCCGTTGTTCACGAGTTGTTAGCCGAGGAGATTCGTCTCAAGACTCAGTCAGGGAAGGTAATTTCTTCTGACCCTAATCCATCTATTTTTGCAGTCTCCTCTCGGCCACTTTCCAGTAATCAGAACAAGCCTTATTCGAGAGTTGCAAGTGATGAATGTAGCTACTGTAAGGAGAAGGGGCATTGGAAGTCTCAGTGCCCTAAGTTGCAAGCACAATAACAACAACAATCAAATAGTCGACCACCTCAGCAGCAGTTTTCTGGTTGGAAATCCAATAACCAATCTCAGCAGCGTTCATATAGGCCTTCACAGCCTAATACTGCAGCAGTTGTACCGCCATCAGACTCATTTGCATCAGGTTCTTCATCATTAAATCCATCCATGTCTTCTCTTGCTGAGCAGTTTCAAAAGTTTCTTGCCACACAGCCTCACGCCATGTCCATCTCTTCACCAGGTAAGCCCTCAGGTATTTGGATTCTAGACTCCGGCGCTTCTAATCACATGTCACCAAATTTGTCCTCTTTTGGTTCTTTTTGTCCCACTTCTTCATTGCCCGTTATGACTGATGATGGTACTCCCATGCCCTCAACGGGTGTTGGGACTATTGACTCACCCAACTTATCTCTCTCTAATGTTTACCACATTCCTAAGCTTACAATGAATCTTATCTCTATTGGTCAACTATGTGATGTCGATTACTCAGTTTCCTTATCTTCTAACTTTTGTCATGTGCAGGATCCACAGTCTGAGAAGGTGATTGGGACAGGCCGTAGGCAGGGGGGATTGTACATCATGGAGAAACTTAATGTACCAATGGTTGCAGCTTCTAGTGTTGACTTGTCATCCTTTCGTTTGAGTTCAGATTCATCTAGCTTTTATTTATGGCACTCTCGTCTTGGTCATGTCTCAGGTTCACGATTAAAATATTTAGCTCCTACAGGAAAATTAGGAAATTTGCATTTCCATGATATCTCTGATTGTAGCAGTTGTAAACTTGCAAAATTTTCAGCTTTACCGTTTAATAGAAGTATTTCCTCTACTTTTGCACCCTTTAATCTTATTCATTCTGATGTGTGGGGACCGTCTCCTATTATTACAAGAGGAGGGTCTCGATATTATGTCTCCTTTATTGATGATTATACGCGTTATTATTGGGTTTTTCTCATGAAATGACGTTCGTTTTTTTTTTATATTTATAATAAATTTCGTGCCTTTGTCAAAACTCAACATTCTACTATTATAAAATGCTTTAGATGCGATTTGGGTGGGGAATATACTTCTCAAAATTTCGATGAGTTGCTTGATTTAGATGGAACTATTCACCAATCATCTTGTACTGACACTCCTGAGCAAAATGGTGTTGCTGAAAGGAAACATCGGCACATTGTTGAAACTGCTCGATCTCTTTTATTATCCGCATATGTCCCTAGTGAGTTTTGGGGAGAGGCTGTCCTTACTACTGTTAATCTGATTAATAAGATTCCGACCTCTCATTGCTCAAGTTTGTCACCTTTTGAAAAGTTGTATGGGTGTGCCCCTGATTATTCTTCCTTAAAGGTGTTTGGTTGTACTTGTTTTGTTCTTCGACCTCATGTGGAACGTACCAAATTATCTCCAAAGTCAGTTATTTGTGTCTTTCTTGGTTATGGTGAGGGTCAAAAGGGATATCGTTGTTATGATCCAGTTGCAAAAAAATTATATATCTCTCGCCATGTTGTGTTTCTTGAGCATATTCCTTTCTTTTCTATTCCTGATAGCCCACATGAACTCACTAAATCTGATCTCTTCAATATTGATCCATTCTCTGATAATGATGAGAGTGTGCCATCCGAAGTACCTTGCACCACCGATAGTGTGCCACCCTATGTTGCTCCTGTTCCTATTATTTCTACTGATGCAGGTACTTTGCCATCCGATGTTTCCGATGCTCCCCCTTCTCGTGTGGCCACCCAAGCACCTGCTGAAATGGTGGAACCTCCTTCTCGCTATCCAAAACGTCCACGTAAGTCCACTCAGTCACCAAATTTTGTTTATTCCTGTTATTCTGATTCTTTTGCTTCATTTTTATCCTCTGTTCACTGCCTCTCTGAGCCTTCGTCTTATAAAGAGGCAGTTCTTAATCCTCTTTGGCAACAGGCTATGGATGAGTAACTCTCTGCTTTGCATCAGACAGATACTTGGAGTTTGGTCCCCTTACCTGCTGGTAAGCCAGAAATTGGATCTTATTGGGTATATAAAATCAAAACCAGGTCAGATGGGTCAATTGAGCGGTACAAAGCAAGATTGGTTGCTCAGGGTTTTTCTCAGCAATATGGTATGGATTATGACGAAACCTTTGCTCCTGTTGCGAAATTGACTACTATTCGTACTCTTATTGTTGTTGCATCTGTTCGTCAGTGGCATATATCGCAAATGGATGTTAAAAATGCGTTCTTGAATGGTGATCTTCATGAGGAGGTTTATATGACTCCTCCTCTGGGTGTTCCACATGGTCCTGGTGAATTTTGTAGGCTTAAGAAAGCCTTATATGGTCTCAAACAGGCACCACGGGCTTGGTTTGAGAAGTTTACTGCCATGATTATCTCTCTTGGGTTTATTCCAAGTGAGAATGATTCAGCTCTCTTTATCAGGTGCACCTCCGGTGGTCGTATTCTGGACTCTTTGTATGTTGATGATATGATTATTACTGGGGATGATGTTGGTGGAATTACAGCGTTGAAGTCTGAATTATCTCGTTGTTTTGAGATGAAGGATTTGGGGCCCCTACGTTACTTTTTGGGTATTGAGGTAGATCATTCTCCAAAGGGTTATCTTCTCTCACAATCTAAGTACATCGGGGACATTCTTGAGCGTGCTCGCCTCATTGATACTAAGATTGTTGATACCCCTTTGGAGCTTAATGTTCATCTTTCCCCGTATAATGGTGTTCTTTTGCCTGATACCACCTTATATCTCACTATTGTGGGCAACTTGGTTTATGTCACTATTAATCGTCCAGATATAGCTCATGTTGTCCATGTTGTTAGTCAGTTTGTTACTGCTCCTACTACAGTTCATTGGGCAGCTGTTCATCGTATATTGCGATACTTGAGAGGCACTCAATTTCAGAGTCTTTTACTTCCTTTATCTTCTTCTTTGGAGCTGCCTGCTTACTCTGATGCTGATTGGGCCGGTGATCCTGTAGATCGCAAATCAGTTATTGAATTTTGTGTGTTTGTGGGTGATTCTCTTCTTTCTTGGAAGAGCAAAAATCAAGTTGTTGTTTCTGTGTCTTCCACGGAAGTCGAGTACCGTGCTATGGCTTCTACCACTCGCGAAGTTGTTTGGCTACGTCGGTTACTTGCAGATATGGGTGTCTCTCTTTCTCAGCCCACTCCTGTGTACTGTGATAATAAGAGTGCTATTCAGATTGCTCACAATTCAGTTTTTCATGAGAGGACTAAGCACATTGAGATTGATTGTCATATTACTCGTCATCATCTTACGCATGGTGCCATCACTTTGCCTTTTGTTTCTTCTTCCGCACAGATAGCTGATTTATTTACGAAGTCTCATCCAGTTCAGCGTTTTTATTTTTTGGTTGGCAAACTCTCAATGCTTCTCCCTGCAGCATCGTGAGTTTGAGGGGGGGTATTAGAGTTTTATTTAGCATTGAGGGTATTTTAGTATTTGCCCTCCTCCTATTATTATTAGATGGTTGTAGTAGGTTATATATATTCTCTCTTGTTCCTTTTATTGTAAGACATTCTAGTGTATGGCAATATGAAACCCTAGCCCCTATTTTTCTCTCTTTCCATTTGATTGTAGATTTTTGATATATTATCAACAAGCATGTCAGAAAAACTAACCAAAATTTTAGCCAATGAGAGACAAAATTGAAAAATAATTGATTAATATGCTTCAAGAAGTATACGCATTTACCTTTCTCCACGTTGTAACCCGAGTCCCTCAGAAATGGTGTCATTTGTGCCTCAATTTCCATATACCCAGAAAGGAAATCATCAATTAAAAAGTTATAAGGGGATCTTGAAATCCAAACATGAAGACAAAAACATAATTCTTATAAAGAACCTATCTTTTGACCAGTTAATAGTAGGATCATCCTATTTATTAACAACAACCACCAGCTTAGAGACACCCAAAGCCTTTAAAAGTTGGACATGTTCCCGTGCCAATCCACCTATCTCATATCCAATTTCAAATTCACCTTTTTGAGCAGATATCACTTGTGTGTGTGTGTGGGGGGGGGGGGGGGGGGAGAGAGAGAGGAAACCAAATATCAAACTCATGTTTTTTAAACAAAATGCACAACCAAGAAAAGACATTGCCACCGTAACTTACCAGTACACCTATATTGGCATGAGGTGCACCGCTAATCATATTCGGGACATAGATTTCGTGACCTTATGGAATGAATGTGAACATAAATGAAAATTATTCTCTAAAAGAAGATAAATATATTGCTTAAATTTTCACATATCTCCATAAATGTCGTTTTGTAGGTAATTACATATGAAAAGAAATTAAAAAAATCCACCACCCTCGAAAAATCCTTCCCAACCCATGAAAATTGCCCTACCTTGTAACGCCCCGACTCGAATTTATGGGTTACTCGTAGTCAACTCGGTCTGACCCAAGCGTTAGGTGTGAAGTGCAATGAAACAACCTATATAATATTGTTAATCCAGTTTTATTTTCATTAACATTTTATATGTTTACCATGTGATTCTATTTTTAAAATAAACTACGTGAAGGACCCATGGGGAGAACCCCGAAGTCCAAGCATATCGAGATACTAATGTAAAATAAAGAAAGTAGTTACCTGTATAACGCTCTAAAAATACGAAACCGCCCTCAACCTATCGTAAGAAAGTGAGGGTGTGAGTTGATGCTCAATGGGAAATAAACAATTGCAATATAGAAGTGAATGGTATAAAGGAGACTTAACATGTTATGCCTACATGAACATGCAACTACATAGTACATATACATGCATATACTCATACTTAATGCATGAAACGATTTTAGTTTCGAAAAACTTATTACCCGGATTAATTTACCTTAGTCTTATAAAGTACTTCCTTTTTACTCATTTTAGCATTTCTCGCTTCATTTAACACACACGGCTCAACACTTGAAACCACTACATATGATCTACCCAAAAACATTTCTTTACCAATATTATCATTTTTTATTTTATCCAACATGCCTTAGTATTTTCGTTGAAACTCTCCCTTTCAACACACTCGACATTGTGTTAGAAAATACTCTTTTAATTTTTTAGAATCATTTTCTTTTGTTAATTACCACTTTTTTTGAAGATCTTAGGTTGCTTAATCACCCATTTACCCACTTACTTTACCCCTTTTCCCTTACATTATGGGCATTAATCAATTTCACATTTACTTGTCCATTAACCTTTATTGGAATAATTATTAATTTCTTCAGGGTAGGTTGTATTAACACATTTTACAACACAACACATTTCTTGACATGTTTCTTATTCCTTTATCTTTTCTCGAAATATTCTAATACTACATATTTTAACGGGCTCCACATTGTCGGCTATGAGTACCATATGCTCTGGGCAGTTGTTTTCGACTTTCACCCTAGGGCTTCTGGCCCTTTTTTATTATACCAATGTCATTCGAGTTCCTTTTAATGTGTTTTAACATTTTAAAAATGTCCACTTTACTTCACTTTTCCTTTTTACCCAGTCGAAGCCAAAATCTGGAGTTACATCACAACTTGTGTTACATTTTGAAATTATACCATTTTATATCCTTTCAGTGTAACCTTGATTTTATTCCAAAAATCATATTCATTTAGGGCAACTTTGTGTAACACCTTTTCCAATATTTTTATTACATAAAAATGTTCCACTTTAAGTAAAACAACCATTTTACCCATTTGTTTCAAAAATCACCCTTTACTCCATTTCCACAAGTGTTAATTTATTATAAAACACTATTAAGCTACCCATACTAACTTCTTAAGTGTCTTAACACCTTAACACCCTTTTAAACCTTGGAGTGATATTATTCTTAATTGGAAAATCCTTTACGTCATTAATTCCCTCTGAATTTCACAAGTGTTAACCTTTTAAACATTAATTCGTTATACACACTAATTTTCCATGTTCACCCATTAACACTTATTCAATACTTTTATTAACAATTTTCCAAAGCACACATTTCTTTACTTTTTTCATTCAAGAAATCCGTATACACTTAATACTACTTCTATAAGAAAATACCATTTCATTTATTTTTAAAGACCCGATCGGGATTTATGGGTTACCCTTGAGTCTACCCGGTCCGGCCTCAGCGTTAGGTGTGAAGTGCAATGAACAACCTATATAATGTTGCTAATCTAGTTTTATCTTAAATAACATTTCACTTATTTGGCATGTGTAACAACCCGCGTAAAATAATAACGGGTGGCCAACCCTAAACTACATTAAATCGAATCTCAGATGGCTCAGTCTCAACATCAACTGACATAACAATAACACATAAGTCTAACTATCCAAAACTATTAAAAACGGGATGTCAAAATTAAATAAAACATTCCAAGAACAACAACCTAATCATATAAATATCTAGCAAAGGTAAAATGCACACAAGTACCATGATAAATGAAGTGCTAGAATAAAATGAAATGAGTATACATAAGGAAATATACCCGAATAAGCTGTCGGGTCGCAAACAGTACAACATCATAAATAAGAAATATAAACATCTAAAAATATCCCTTGGGTATAAACCCGATATACAACATGAAACCTACCTAGAGTTTTAAAGAAGTAGGAAGCGACTACAATCTAAATCCCGCCACAGTCCGCAACTGTTACGGCTCCTAAGACTCTTTATAGAAAAGCATCCGGTATCCATGCCATAGGACACCTGTAATAGTATATACATATAGCATGAGAGAAATATAAACGGGTCAGAGCCCGAGGTGTAAAAATGTTTAGCAAGTGTGTTAATCGTGCATAATAAATATAAATTCACTATTTAATAATTAAAGTAGAGTCGCACTCTCGTGAAACCCCCAACACACCTCTCATCATATAGCACGCACCTACTAGCGTCTTGGGATCTTAACTAAGTTACCCCACCCATAAGGACAACCTACCTTACCATACACACAGCCTATTCTCACATGACCTGCCATTCTAACATACCCCAAGGATTATTTCCATTCTAATCACATTTAAAAATATACACACATATATGCATACTAGGCTTTATTGATTCCGATATATAACTTATCAGTTATCCATTTTATTTCTTCATATATTAACATTAAAGTTTAAATTTAGAGTTTATTCTCTAAATAGCATGCACAATTTAATAAGGACAAAACTTCTCTCTACTCTCAACATTGCACTGCGTTTCGTGCATGGGGCGTCTCGCAAAGAGAAATCCAAATAAGGAACCCCCCCCCCCGATACACTACTCCTTCACAATGTTGATCGTAGGGATCCATTATATCATCCACACAAATACTACTACTACAACTACATACAAGCACAAAGGACAAAACTTCTCTCTACTCTCAACATGGCACTGTGTTTCGTGCGTGGGGCGTCTCGCAAAGCAAAATCCAAACAAGGAGCCCCCCGACACACTACTCCTTGACAATGTTGATCGTAAGGATCCGTTATGTCACCCACACAAATACTACTCCTATAATTTAGATTACTATCTAAGAGCAACCTCAAAATCTCCAAAAATATCCTTGGGTTGATATAACCGAAATGTTCCTTAAGTGCGATACATCAACCCCCAACAATCTAGTACACCATAATCTCCCAAGATGTACACCATAGAAACTTCATATCCTTTTCACCTATAGGATATAATAAATATATATAATTTACTCTAAACATATATATATATATATATAACTATTCATTCTCATAGGCAAGTGTACATAACACATATAATGTACAATTTCCATCCACATAATCTAATCGGCTATAGAATGCCAATATACTGCACCATGCTATCATCTTCTAGGGCATCACTCATATTCCATCCTAAGGACCATCGGTGGGACTAAATATCAGCCACTTTGCGGACAACACACACACACGACGTCCGGGAAGCGGTCATAGTTCCTATCGATAATGGGACGAAACATACCCACCACGTCTCATCCCCAAAAAAATGTATATCACATAATAACACAATGGACAACTATAACCTGGGGAATATCCACACTCTGCTCCTCGAGCCAGGGTGCTCACCCTCATCGCGTAACTTCCCAATGATAGCATGTGCGGGGTATGCTTCACAATACAAGTATATCTATCATTCACATACACAATATATATACATCCATATGATCCCATCATATAATTAAACCATCACATACGGTTTAGATATATTCACGCCATGAGTACATACATATCTACATATCTATATAGATATATAGATATATATCCACATATCCATATATATATACGCACTAACTCTCGTTCGTACGTATAATATTTATAAACTCAACTATAAGCATACATAATCCTTAATATACTAGCCGCCGTCCCCAAACACATTACTTACCTCATTATATGAATATGATTCCCTCACTTGGAGCATATTCATCCATTTCTCCTATGATATAAATAATCTTCCAACATAGATATATCTCCAACATTAATGTTATTACCCAAAGTTTAGTTTAGGTAACAATCACTACATATCTCATCTATATCCGAAAGTACATCAATATCTCTAGTACTAGTTTCGACTATTGGTATGCATATAACTAATAGTCTACAAACCTCAACCTCGATCTTAAATTTCATTCCAAGGTTCCATCTATAATTTGAATTCCCTTTGTTACTCCCACGCGATTATATATAAAAACTATCATGACTAGAATTTCAACCACCTATTCTAGTTGATAGTACGACCCAATCGTTCACACTCCAGCCTACGGTTCAGTTTCTCCTATGAACCCTTAACCTCACCACATTTACAATTTATTCCCTGAGTTTCTAGTCACTAAAGATACGCGACCACCCTGTTTCAAAGAGTTCTAAACTGTACGTCATGTGTAAACTTACCTATGACCTCGAAATGGAATTTCCATTCTCAATGAGATTGCCTAC
The DNA here is from genome assembly GCA_949130495.1 of Sambucus nigra. Classification (NCBI taxonomy): domain Eukaryota; kingdom Viridiplantae; phylum Streptophyta; class Magnoliopsida; order Dipsacales; family Adoxaceae; genus Sambucus; species Sambucus nigra. Next base: position 383,647,726 of record OX422218.1, on the reverse strand, counting down.
TATCTCGATATGACCCTCTCCAATACATAAGTATATAAGTCCCCCAAAATAGCTCGACACATACCCGTGATCTCATTACGCGAGAAACTTCCAATAAATCTCCAAAACATATTTCTTACATCATATAATCATATCCCAAATCGATAAACCCAACCAAAAAGGGTTAGAAATCATTCTAGAGAAAATTCGTAAAACAACCCTGTTTCCGAATCGATTCGGCCTGGCCAGAATCGATTAGGTCTCAAGAGCGAATCGATTCACTCCAACTGTGAATAGATTCGGTCCAAAGGACCTGGGACTCTGTCTCAGGCCGAAGCGACCTGCCACTTTTGCCTAAACCGAATCAATTCACTTGGGGGGGCGAATTGATTCGGGTCTGCGGAACCAAAAAGGGTCTCTTCTTCTTCTTCATAAAACCCACAAATTTTAAACCCTAAAATTTCACTTCTAACCCTTAAACCTTCATCATAACATGATTCTAAGCCAATAAATCAACCCAAATTTTATCCCAACCATCTCTACACAATCAAACCCATATATAAACATCAATTTCAAGATTCAATCTATAAAATCTAGGTTTTTTCTATTAACACCCAAAATCTAATTCTTGTATCCATAAATTATGAAAAGAAATACACAAATGAAATATTTAGCAAGATTAAACTCTTGCCTCAGATTTGTAGAGGTTGAATCGTCCCCGAGATCGCATTTAGGACGGAATCTCCAAGTTTTTTCTCCTCTCTCTTTTACTTTCTTCTTCTTCTTTCTCTTTTCTTTTCTATTTCTCTATGTCTCTCAAATGAGATTGGCTTGATCCGTAAGCCTCTTAAACTTTTAAAATATAAATCCCAATTTTAAATGTTAATACACACTTTAAATGACTCGTTTACTCCAATTCGAGTCAAACTGACTTAAAAATATTTTGGAACCGAAATAAAACCCAATGACAGTCATTTCGACTATCTCGATCCATCCGGAATCAATGGCGCACTCAAAATCATCATCTGGAGTACTTTAAAACGTCCTCAATTTTTGGACTTCAATTTCCAAATTTAAAATTCTCTAATTTAAATAAATTTTATTTCTCCCAAAAATTTAATTTCTCAGTCCTAAAATTATGGGGTGTTACATACTTCCCCCCCCCCCCCCCCCTACAAGAATTTCGTCTGCAAAATTTAGATTATGCCTAGGATTTTGAATCTCATCTATTCCTTACATATACCCTCAAGATCACTATACCTATCATTCCACTTCTCCCATCGAATCATATAAACTTTAAAATCAAAATAGCTACTCAGGGCACCCATACACCCCGTACCTGAGCTCCACTCGTAAAAACATAACCTGGCTCCACGTGCCTCAAATCGTAATATAACTCTCAATAATTTAGATATAATACCGAACTAAGTATATATATAGGTTTAAAATTTCCAAGGGTTGAACTCTTCTCAATTCCTGACATTCGCTACATTCATGCGGGGGAGGTCTTGCAAGCGAAATCCAAACAAGTAACCCTCCCAATACACTAATGTGTAGCTATGTCGGGGATTGATATTAATTGAACCAGGATTAAAGTTTTATAAAATATTTTCAAACCATAAGTATTTCCCGAAGGCTTATAGAGCAGTATAATATAAAACAATTCCATGCATTTCAACACACAAATCAATTACCTTATGTTCAAGACACAAGGCCTCAACAAATACAATACTCTAACCAATAACTAGTTCGCAAAACTAGCACAGTCATGAGCTAAATTCTCATCTCAACAATGAATCCGCTAACTCTGAACCTCTTCAGTTATACAAATCCTTTACATTACATCAACACCTTTCCACAAGATAAGTTCTTCCATCATTGGAACACTAAAATTTCTTGTCCTAACAATTCACAAGACAATAACCTTATAACCACTACTCAACAAACCTTGACATTCCGCACTTCCAAAATTCAATAGCAAAACTCTTTACTATCTCCTCACGAGACGGTCTATTATCTCAAAAGATTCCATCCAAAGGCCGTACTTTCTCACTCCTTCCTCTAGGGAAATTCTATACACCCTAGGGGTGTAGCGGCTAACCACTCATTATACCTTACGCGCGACGTTCCCGATATTGCATAAAGCGTGACTTAAACCCAAAGAAAGGTACTCTACCTTATACTTCCATAGTTCAAGTGTTTCACTTCATTCATGAATTTCTTCCAGGACAATATTTCTTCCTAAAGCCTAATTCTCCTCAAGAGAAACATCTTCCCGAAAATTCCTTCCTAACCACCCTGAAGGACAAAACGCTATTGCGACCCCCTAATAACACTTTCGATCTTACTCAATGAACCCAAAACTCTAAATTTTTCACTCCCTCTTTCTAGAAGGCAATACTCCTGATGTTGGGATAACTCAAAACACCTCACATCGGTAAAAGTCACCAACACCAGGTTTCCTAACAATGTTGACGAATTTATCAATCTAAACCTCCCAAGGGGTTACTATTCTCTCCTCATCAGCACTTACCTTATTGATCATGAAATTCTCCTTCTCATCTCTGCCTGAATCACGTAAAGAAAGACCTCAAATCAAAGCATACCCAAAATCTGTTATGGGTATTACATCTCTCATCTGGTCCCTCCCTGGACGACATATTCTTAGCAAAGTCTGAGATGAAAGAAACTATCTCAAAACGTCGTTCAAACGAGTACACCTCGCAGAAGAAGATAAACGTAGTGAACACAACAATCCTAATAGTAGGGCTCTACATCAAGAATGCTTACGAAAGAACGCAGAAACCCGCACAGATCCTAAAGACACTAGAACCTGATGCTCTGATACCATCTGTAACAACCCGCTTAAAATAATAACGGGTTGCCAGCCCTATACTACATTAAATCGGGAATCTCAGATGGCTCAGTCTCAACATCAACTGACATAACAATAACATAAAAGACTAACTACCGAAACTATTAAAAGCGGGATGTCAAAATTAAATAAAACATGCCAAGAACAATAACCTAACCATATAAATATCTAGCAAAGGTAAAATTCACACAAGTACCATGATAAATGAAGTGCTAGAATAAAATGAAATGAGTATATATAAGGAAATATACCCGAATAAGCTGCCGGGTCACAGACAGTACAACATCATAAATAAGAAATATAAACATCTACAAATATCCCTTGGGTATAAACTCAATATACAACATGAATCCTACCTAGATTTTTAAAGAAGTAGGAAGTGACTACAATCTAAATCCCGTCACAGTCCGCAACTATTACGGCTCCCAAGACTCTAGATAGAAAAGCATCTGGTATCCATGTGATAGGACACCTGTAATAGTATATACATATAACAGGAGATAAATATAAACGGGTCAGAGCCCGAGGTGTAAAAATGTTTAGCGAGTGTGTTAATCGTGCATAATAATTATAAATGCACTATTTCATAATTAAAGTGGAGTCGCACTCTCGTGAAACCCCAAACTCACCTCTCATCTAATAGCGTGCACATACTCGCGTCCTGGGATCTTAACTAAGTTACCCCACCCATAAGGACAACCTACCTTACCATACACACGGCCTATTCTCACATGACCTTCCATTCTAACATACCCCAAGGATTATTTCCATTCTAATCACATTTAAAAATATACACACATATATGCCATACTAGGCTTTATTGATTCCGATTTATAACTTGTCAGTTATCCATTTTATTTCTTCACATATTAACATTAAACTTTAAATTTAGAGTTTATTCTCTAAATAGCATGCACAATTTAATAAGGACAAAACTTCTCTCTACTCTCAACATTGCACTGCGTTTCGTGCGTGGGGCGTCTCGCAAAGCGAAATCCAAACAAGGAACCCCCCCGATACACTACTCCTTAACAATGTTGATCGTAGGGATCCATTATGTCATCCACACAAATACTACTACTACAACTACATACAAGCACAAAGGACAAAACTTCTCTCTACTCTCAACATGGCACTGCGTTTCGTGCGTGGGGCGTCTCGCAAAGCAAAATCCAAATAAGGAGCACCCCCGATACACTACTCCTTGACAATGTTGATCGTAAGGATCGGTTATGTCACCCACACAAATACTACTCCTATAATTTAGATTACTATCTAAGAGCAACCTCAAAATCTCAAAAAATATCCTTGGGTTGATATAACCGAAATGTTCCTTAAGTGCGATACATCAACCCCCAACAATCTAGTACATCACAATCACCCAAGATGTACACCATAGAAACTTCATGTCCTTTTCTCCTATAGGATATAATAAATATATATATTTACTCTAAACATATATATATATACAACTATTCATTCTCATAGCCAAGTGTACATAACACATATAATGTACAATTTCCATTCACATAATATAACCGGCTATAGAATACCAATATACTGCACCATGCTATCATCTTCCAGGGCATCACCCATATTCCATCCTGGGGACCACCGGTGGGACTAAATATCACCCACTTCGTGACCAACACGCACACACGACGTCCGGGATGCGGTCATAGTTTCTACCGGTAATGAGACGAAACATACCCACCACGTCTCATCCCAAAAAAATGTATATCACATAATAACACAATGGACGATTATGACCTGTGGAATATCCACACTCTGCTCCTCGAGCCAGGGTGCTCACCCTCATCACGCAACTTTCCAATGATAGCATGTGCGGGTATATATATCATTCACATACACAATATATATACATCCATATGATCCCATCATATAATTAAACCATCACATACGGTTTAGATATTCACGCCATGAGTAAATACAAATCTACATATCTATACAAATATATATATATATATATATATATATATATATATATATATATATATATATATATATATATATATATATATATATATATATATATATATATATATATATATATATATATATATATATACACACACTAACTCTCGTTCGTATGTATAATATTTATAAACTCGGCTATAAGCATACATAATCCTCAATATACTAGTCGTCGTCCCCGAACACATTACTTACCTCGTTATATGAATACGATTCCCTCACTTGGAGCATATTCATCCATTTCTCCTATGATATAAATAATCTTCCAACATAGATATATCTCCAACATTAAGGTTATCACCCGAAGTTTAGTGTAGGTAACAATCACTACATATATCATCTGTATCCGAAAGTACATCAATATCTCTAGTACTAGTTTTGACTATTGGTATGCACATAACTAATAGTCTACAAACCTCAAGCTCGATCTTAAATTTCATTCCAAGGTTCCATCTATAATTAGAATTCCCTTTGTTACTCCCACACGATTATATATAAAAACTATCCCGACTAGAATTTCAACACCTATTCTAGTTGATAGTACAACCCAATCGCTCACACTCCAGCCTACGGTTCAGTTTCTCCTATGAACCCTGAACCTCACCACATTTACAATTTATTCCCTGAGTTTCTAGTCACTAAAGATATGTGACCACTCTCTTTCAAAGAGTTCTAAACTGTACGTAATGTGTAAACTGGCCTATGACCTCGAAATGGAACTTCCATTCTCAATGAGATTACCTACTATCTCGATATGACCCTCTCCAATACATAAGTATATAAGTCCCCCAAAATACCTCGACACGTAGCCGCGATCTCATCACGCAAGAAACTTCCAATAAATCTCCAAAACATATTTCTTACATCATATAATCATATCCCAAATCGATAAACCCAACCAAAAAGGGTTAAAAATCATTCTAGAGAAAATTCACAAAACAACCATGTTTTCGAATCGATTCGGCCTGGCTCGAATCGATTCGGTCTCAAGGGCGAATCGATTCGCTCCAACTGCGAATCGATTCGGTCCAAAGGACCTGGGACTCTGTCTCAACTGATGATACCCCGTCCTCAAATCGATTTTAGAGAAGTACGATGCTCCCCTAAGTTGATTAAACAAATCGTCGATACGAGGCAAAGGATATTTGTTCCGGATAGTGACTTTATTCAACTCCCGGTAATCCACACACAACCGGAGAGAGCCGTCTATTTTCTTCACAAATAACACCGGAGCGCCCCACGGCGACGTACTATGCCTAATGAATCCCTGTTCCAATAACTGCTGAATCTGGTCTCTCAACTCCCTCATCTCAACAGGAGACATTCGATAAGGAGCTCTTGCGATCGGTCGAGTCCCCGACGCTAAGTCAATTACAAAATCAATTTCCCTACTAGGAGGCAAACTCGATATTTCTCGAAAGACATCCTCGAATTCCCTAACAACTAGAATCGAGTCTAAGGAAATAACTACATCTCGAGAAGTCTCCTCCGCGATACAGTAAAAGTAAGTGCTAGTACCCCCTTCCATACAAGGCATAACCACCAAAAACATTTCTTGCTCCGGAATGGAAAAAACTATACTTTTACCATCGCAATTAACTATCACCTGATACTTTACTAACCAAACCATTCCTAGGATTACATCATACCCGACCATGTCAAGGACGAGTAAATCATCCTCAAAGCGTAAATTACCAAGATTTATTCCTACTTGTTTACAAACAAAGAAAATAAGTGACCCATCTCCCATAGAAGATTCAACACTCGTGAAAGTACTCTCTGCAGACTTAATTAATTCTTTAGACTGAGCAAAACTTCTAGAAATGAATGAGTGTGTCTCACCCGTATCAAATAATACTCGACCCATGTGCCCCTGAATGAGAAAATTACCCTCAATCGCTGGCGGTGCTGGCGGGGATAGAGGAAGTATAGCATCCTGTATGTGATAAACTCGCCCATACTGTAGCTGTCCCTGTTGTAGAGGGACAACCGGGTTAGGTACTTGTGGCGGAAACTGAACCTGTGGCTATTGTGGAACCCTAGGAAGCTGTCCCCCAATCAATTGTGGATACGCCTTATTGAAATGACCCGCCTCTCCACAAAGGAAGCATCGACCCGCCATATTCTCTTGATTTTGACCCCAGTTATTTCTAAACTGCTCGACGCCTTGGCCCTGATGCCCTCTACCTCCATTTCCACCTCGACCTGTTTATTGTTGTTGCGGGCCACCTTGACCCTGCCTAGTATTACTTCCACCAACATTAAACCCACCAAAACGTTGCCTTTTTGATAAGTCCCCTTGCTGGGGATCCCTTTCTTTCTATTTATTTCCCAAAGTTTGAGACGAGGTTAATGCTCCTCCTCCTATCCCATTACCTTCGGGCTTTCCCGCTTGTCCCATAACCGAATCTTTCTTACCACTTTGAACATACAATCGATGTTCTTGATAAAGGATTAACGCCACATTCATTACATCCCCAAAAGTCTGCAAAGATGGATTGCCCAGTAAATGTTTTCTTATCCGCCAATGTAAACCTCCCATAAACTTGGATAATTTCCTCTCTTCTGGAGTCACCTCGTCCGGTACAAAACTTGCTAGCCGAGTAAACTCCTCTTCGTACTCCACAACTGAACGTTCACCCTGCACCACATCTTGCAGTCTTCTTCTCATCTCCCTTTGAACTACGGGAGGAAAATACTTCCCATCAAACAAAGACCAAAATTCATTAATAGTCATAGTATCTCTCTGTTCTGGAGTAGTCATCGATTCCCACCAATGCAATGCAGCTCCAACGAGTTTAAAAGTAACAATAATTTTTTTCTCTCCTCGCTACACTCCACCATACGTAAATAGTGTTGCATATCCTTCTTCCACTGATTAGCTACTATAACATCAGAACCTCCTTGGAATTCTGGAGGGTGGCCCTTCAAAAAGGATTCTCTAACCCTTTCCCACGTAGAAGGTCCCGCAGGAGCTTGTGCTTCATGAGCGCGTGGTTGTTGGGCTTGTGGCATTTGCTGAACCACTGCAGTCATAGTAGCATTAACCACTTGGGTCACAATATTGGCCACTTCAGCTGCGCTAATCATTCCTTGAGGCGGTGGTGGAGGACCAACATCCTCTTCTATAACTCTGTTTCTTCTAGCGGGGCGAACTCTCTTAGGCGACATCTGAGATGAAGAAATAATCGAATTAGAATACTATAAAAGAATAATCTATTCTGCAGAAGATCACAATTATAGTCAAACAAAGCAGTCCTAACATTAAGGCTTTATATCAAAGAACGCTACGGTAGAATGTGATAAGTCCGCATAGATCCTAAAGACTCTAGAACCTGATGCTCTGATACCATCTGTGGCAACCCGCTTATTAAAATAAGAGGTGGACAGCCTGATACTCCAATAATACAGGAATCATAGATGGAACATTCTCATCATCAACAATATATAATAAGGATACGAGATAACCACCCGCTATTTTAGAAAAATGGATTGTCAAAAACATAAAATTTGCAATTTAAAAGAAACATTTGAACAAAATAATTTACAAGAAGGTGGATACCCGAGGAACTTATATTACAACCACAACAAGTATAATATAAGAGGACCGAATATGCTGTCTGTCAACAGTCTATACAACCCATAATTAACAAGTTCAATAAGTTACATATTACATTTCATTATACAATTATAAAAGCTTTGGCAACACGCCCGAGTAAAAGACCCGAGCATAACTAGAGTACAAAAAATGGAGGCGTCTATAGCAAAAGTATCATGTAATTGTCCGTCAAGTATCACGGCTCCAAAAAAAACCGGAGTAGGAAAGTCAGAACTGGTGTCCTTGCGGTGGAGCGCCTGAGCGAATAAATAATTCATGCAAAATAAGACATAATGATCGGGTTAGGGCCCGGTTTTAGGTGATAACCAAATGAATAAAGAGTATGACAGTTATGAACAATAATTCCTCAATGATAAAGATAAGAATCTACACAGATAATCTAGAACATAAATTAAAGCAACTAAGATGACCATCAATTTAATTAAATTATGCATGAGGATATGAATAAATAAGATTAACTAAAAATTACCACCATTTACCTTGTTTCATTTTACCGTTCCGTATTTCAATTGGAAACATATACATAACCCATTAATTCTTAGAGAACTTTATCATCCATCAAGTCCCACTTGATTAAAGAATAGTTATATTCGATTATATATAATGATTCTAAGACCGTCCTTTCGAGTTTCACCACTGGACGCACCCCTAAATAGCTATCATCTTCCAGGGCCTATCAAACAAGACAACCTGGGCATCCTAATGCACTTCGGGAAGTGGCCATACACCTTCGACAGTGAGTCATAACCACACCCAGAATTACCTCACTTCGAACAATAAATACATACATAATAATCGGTCATATGGCCGAGGACTATATTCGCCCTGCGTTCATTAGCCAGGGGACTTCACCTCATGTGCGTACATCCCCTATGATAGCATTCAGAGAGGCGTGTTTACGTATATTAGCATTTACATTTTATTCCATTTTCAAAATGTATATCACATTTTATCTGGAGACATACATAGTTTAAACCATCATTATAACTTTAATGATTAATGAACTTCTTATTCATTTTCCAAGAATTTATGGTGTCATTATAACCCCCAAGGTCTAACGTACCTCAAATTAGCTTCTAAAATCCCCCGATAACATTTTTACAACTCGTAGTCTCATATCGATATACTAAAGGAAAATCATGCCTTAATATCACTTTGATAACCCCCGGAATAAACTCTATTTAAGACATTTCCTATCTATAGTATTAAACTAACTCATCTAAAACTCTAGAACTCTAAGTTTACTTCATACAAGAAGGTTCCTAGGTCCCATACGTAAAGAAAAAGGGTAGAAATTGAGTTATAAAAATAACTCAAAACAGCCTGATTTCGAATCGATTCACCCTAGGACCGAATCGATTCGTATGACAAACCCAACTTTCTGCCTCAGCCGAATCAATTCGTCCTTAACCCGAATTGATTCGAGTTTGCAGACCTGTAGGCTGAGCCCTTAGTGAATCGATTCGCCCTCGGGCTGAATCGATTTGCCCCTACGATTTTGCTAAGAAAGGGGCTATGGGTTATGAACCCTAGTTTTCCCCCAAAACTAATTTTTCCTCCATTTTTTACACACATCAACCACCATTAATCTACCCAAAACCATCCTACATGTTTATTAACTACCATAATCCACAATATCATCAACATAAACTATGATTAGGGCTCAAACAACATAAAATCCATATTTGTTCTACTAATTCTAATACACAACTATCACATAATTTACTCATCTTAAACCACATATTAGCAAGTAGAAAACTTTCCTTGAATTTAAAATCTCATATTCTTGGAAGATGGAAGCAAGATCAAATCCCAAATCTTCAATTTCTCTCTTTTCTCCTCTTTTGTCCACAATTCTCTTCTTCTCTCTTTCTCTCTAGGTTAGTAAATACACACTTAAGAGAATAAAATAAAATGCAAGACTTAAATCGTGCCTCCCTCCTTAATTCCCAACTTAAATGGTTAATACCACATTAAAATGACTCGCAACTATACATTTAAGTCATAACCAGTCAAAAGTGCCCAAAACCCGAAAATACACTATGGCACTTATTTCGACTATTCCGAGACTAACTACGCCCTCTAAAATAGCATTTGAAATTTTATAAATCATTTCAAGTTCCGGCTCCAATTAAATTACAAATGTCGTTTAAAGCACGTGACATTATAAAACACAACAGGATGATATTTACATACACATACAGTAAATATGCAACAATCCATTAAATATTAACTTTTAACTCACATAATTAATATTTACTCCATTACCACTATTTTATATACTTACTTCACACAGTAAATTAATATAAAATAACTTATTCGAAAGAGAGGGTTATTACAGATAGTCATTTTGACTATCTCGACCTATCCGAGATCAACCGTACACTCAGAATCGTCATCCGGAATACTTTATAACATCCTCAAATTTTGACCTCAATTGCCAAATTTAAAATTCTCCAATTTAAATAAATTTTATTTCTCCCAAAATTTTAAATTTCTGGTCCTCAAAATCACGGAGTATTACAGTTCCGTTTAAAATAGTCCTAAAATTAGCATACAATGTTCGTCCTTTTTCAACATATTTCTACCTACGGGTTGTAACATAATTCATCATCAAAACATCCACCAAATGATCCAAAACTCCTTATAATTCATCCCAAATGATATACCCAAGTATGTACATGATTTAAAGCATCAAATCGTATCAAAATCATCATGGAATTTCGATGAATGATACTAATCTTGTCTTAAATTCAAGAAAATCTACATGATAGAATTATTTCTCATGAACACATATAAACCCAAAATTCCCTCATAAATTAAACCCAAAATTTCATGGTGATAATTCTAATCTCATCAAAGGAATAATCCTAAATAATTTTCATTTCAAGAATTACATCAAAATCATCAAATTTTCATCTTTGATTTATAAGTTTCATGGATGTTTATCCCTTCTAATTTAACATGGATATTATACTCACTAATTGAAACAAGAATTACACCTGCTTTAAGGTGTAGGTTTGATCCTTTAGTGAAGATGTATGCAGAATTCTTCATCCTCCTTTCCAATCGCTTTTCAGGTGGTGGTGCAAGGTGGTGCCCCTCCTCATCCTAGAATTCTCTCCATTCATCTCCTTAATTTTTTGGTAAATTATTTCTTGGTTTAACAAACTCTAACATTAAATAATAAAACTCCAACCCCGCAGGTACTATTCACCTCCCTCGAAAAATGACCAAAATACCCCTCCGGGGTGTCCTTTTAGTTCCTAATTGACCCTAGACCCAAATCAAACGTCCGGGTAGACTTTTCTGCCTATTTCGACCCTTTCGGACTCAACGGCGTAGTCAAAATGACTGTATGGATGACTAAAAAATAATTTTCCTTTTTTGCGCTTTTAATTTAGTCCCGACATGACTCACACACGCGTCCCGACTTAGTTTCAATAATTCACGTATTATTCACTCACAACCATATAATCATATATTACTTTTAATCACTGAGTAATATTCATTATCAATCACATATTACTTTATTCTCTAGTAATATTCAATCCGAATTCATTCCAATTAATCCCCATTTTACTTTTAATTAATCCCATATTAAAAGTCATTAAAATTATGGGGTATTACATACTCCCCCTACAATGGAATCATCCCGAAATTCGAAAAAAGTATACCAGATAAGAATAACTCTGGTTATATGTTGCGCATCACATCCTTGCGCTTACAAGTAAACTGCTCCGTACCGCCCATATAATATGTTATCAAATACCCTTAATAATGCACTCCTCACGTATGTTCGTTTTAAACTCTAGGTTACCCTGTCACGTAGGTTTTTTCCCAAGTCGTAACGTTTAAGTTTTATTAGTTAAACTTTATTTTAGATATTCCTTACCTAGCCTTCTACTATTCACACCTTCGTAGATTAATCGTTTTTAAGATACATACGATCTCGGCTCGCGATAATAGCACGTAAGTTTATTTTTGTAGTATATATTTTACACACATGATATACTAAGTACCAACTCATCTCTAATCTTCACAATAATACTTGGTCCCCGATCTTTAACTAACAAGAAGGAGGACAACAAGGCTTTTACCGTGCCATACCTCAACTAGCGACATGCCCAAAAGTGAACTTATATGAGTTATTGTACACAAACTTCACGAGTGGAAGGGATTATGCTCATCCTCCCCTAAGATCAAGGGTACACATATAATTTACTTCCCAACATCTGATTAGTCTATTTATTCTGCCCATTCGTCAGCGGATGATAGGTCGTACTCAATCACAACTCGGTACTTACGGCCTCATGAACACTCTCCCATAATCGAAAGACAAAGATCTTATCCCAATTGGACACGAGATCAAGCAGTACCCCATGTAATCTCACTATATTGGTTATAAAGATCGGCGTATACTGTCCTGTAGTATGATCAGTCATAACTTCCATGACGTGAGCTACTTCGGTCAACCGATCCACTATCACCCATATAGGATCATAACCCCTTTACGAAGTTGTTACCTTCGCAATAAAAATATTAGAATGCTTTCCCATTCTACTAGTTGAGAAATCCCTACTGGTTTCGGATGGTCCACTCTTTACCAACAGATAGGTGACCCATTGCAAATGAATTTAGCAATATTTCTCTTCATTGCAGCCCATCACCATTATCATTTTCAACCTAATACATCTTATATCCTCTTAAATATACCTCTAACCGTGATCCATGTGACTTTTCCTCACTGCGTGTTAGAAGTCCTTTTCCCACTCTAAAAATTAGTTTCTTGTGAAACGTAAGCTTCTGACAAATCTTATGAAATAAGCTTCCACTTCCCTGGCTAAATTTTGTTGATTTCACACGATAATCATAATCCACTTCCTGATTCAATCACCTAGGGCGCCCATACACCCTATCTCTCATGCCGTATTCACTAATAATATGTACCACTCGCAAATCGATTCTCGCGCACTTGGCATACTGATAGGGTAGGAGTACACTCACCCACCCACACTAGTCATAACTTAATCACTTTTTCATTGGCATCATTGTTCTATTCATAATGATACATGACTAGGTGTCTGGCAGCCTTAAGTCGTAATAGAATTATCAGCTCTCAATTATATTCTTGTATATGTATAATGACTAAAGTACAAAACTTATGTACTATCGACCAAACTTCTCTCCAACTCCCGAAGTTTGCTAGTTTCATGCGTGGGATGTCTTACAAAGAGAAATCCAAACAAGGAACCCTCCCGATACACTACTACCTAACATAGCCGGTCGTTGAGAGTCATAAGGCCCTCAATCCATAATATGTTCCTTACCATAATCTCCGTATGTTAAAAAAATCTACTTATGTTCCTTAGAAATAAAGTGAAACATGGCGCTCTCACTACCTCAAGTTCTCGGTGCTATATATATATATATATATATATATATATATATATATATATATATATATATATATATATATATATATATATATATATATCGTTGCTCGATAAAGGTCACAATGTAACCTAAGTCACATCTGTAATTAAATTCCTATGCACTGGGGCACATCTGTAATTAAATTCCTATGCACTGGGTTTATATATAACTAGACAACATACTCACTGTATATATATATATATATATATATATATATATATATATATATATATATATATATATATATATATATATATATATATATATATATATCGCTGCTAGATAAAGGTCAGAATGTAACCTAAGTCACATCTGTAATTAAATTCCTATACACCGGGTTTATATATAACTAGACAACATACTCACTGAAGTTAACGATACCATGAAATTTTCATATATATTTATAGGCCCCACCCTATTTCAGGTGGAGCCTCACCACAGTAATAATTCTCACTCAGAATATCCATCACGATAGTCTTAACATTCAATCTACTATCATTCAAACATTCGGTAATTAATCACAACACATTACCATAATAAGCTATACCTTGTGAACTCAAAGTAGTAGGAAATTATAATGATAAAATATGTTCTTAGTGCCCACCTGGCTCACTCACGGGTGACATCAAAAAGTCCCATTATCAACTATAAATACGTTTGCAACCGGACTGTTAAAACCAACATACCCACTAATCCCAGTCATTTGAACTAATCCTTTACTCATAAGAATGAAACAAAACTTCATCAGTCTCACCTGATCGTAGGGTCCCCGCACGCATTTCTCACAACCAAAATAACCCATGATCACTGGCAATCGTTATACAGTTAGGATTTCACCCAATAGTTGCCCCCTCCTCATTGTGGGCAAATTATTATGTTCTACAGCTACACGCCCATTATTGAAGCGTTGGTCCCGATTATCTAAGCCTCAATTATGGCCTTACTGGCCTCCCTTTTACTTCTTGGGCCCCATCGACCCTGAAATGTGGTATGCTATAGTTGTTGAGGAACCCACTGTACCTGCCTAATCCCACTAATCTTCTAAGTCTTCGGTTGAGTCCTCCTCCTGCTGTTCTTCTAACGACCCTCGCTAATCATCGATGCCTGACCGAGATCGTATAAGAATTACATCACTTATAATTCCTGGAAGGAGCACGTAAGTCATAATACGTAGAGGAATACAACATCCTAATAATAGGGCTCTAAAACAAAGAACGCTACGCTGAAACGTAGAAAGCGTACAGATCCTAAGGGCACTAGAACCTAATCCTCTAATACCACCTGTTACAACCCGCTTAATTAAATACCAGGTGGCCAATCCTTTATCCAATTAATTCGAAATATTCAGTTGTCTCATTCTTAGCATCACTGTCGGAAAATATTTTTTTTTCTTTAGTTATTAACCACCTAGTAATCAGTTAAGCTAGTGTTAAAATTTTCAATTTTAATTTTTAATAAAATTCCTTTTTAACAATACCAACAAGTTATAATATTAACCATCTCACAACAATGAATAATGAATAAATATCATCACAACTTAATTAATGTAACTGGAATAAACTTCCCAGTTTAAAACATCTCAATACAATAAGCCAAGTCAAACCAAATGTATCCAAAACCAATATGAGTAAAACTAATGACTGAAATAGAATGAAAATGAAAAGGATCTATTGGTAACATGTCATAGAAGAAAATGACTAGAAAGTACAAGAATCAATAAATTATGCGTCTAATGCAAGGCCCGCCCTCCAAAGCATCCATAGCAAATAAATATGCGATCCTCTAAGTTAGACGTCCCTGTGGCTGGACACCTGATATAATATATATACAAGAGAGAAGAGAATATGAAAGAGAAAACATGACAGAGACTGATTGTAAAAGATTTTAAAAACAGCAAGTGAATAAATGCTACAATTAGTAATTATTATATAGATGTTAGATCCTCGGACTCTCACTTGAGATTCTCACCTCTCAACTAGTGTGCACGCGTAACGTATACCTAAATTATTCTAGTTACTATTCCCACTTTGACTGGATTATCTCATTGTATCAACTAACCATAGCCCTTATCTTTCCCCCACGTATTTCCTTCACAATTTAAGTAATAAATAAATATATTAATTCAATTCTCAATATAATTAAGTGTTCTCATACTTAATTAATTTCAGATTTCTTTGTCGTTCATGTCTACGTAAATCAAACAGTAGATAATATCACCCACACACACACACACACACACACACACACACACACACACACACACACACACACATATATATATATATATATATATATATATATATATATATATAATATTGCACCCCGAGGCACAGCTGTGGTGCACGCACTACTCTGTTATCTAGTCCAAGTACATCTCGTCACTGTATAAAGGACTGTTGGTTCAGTGTATCCCTCAAACCATAAATATCAAAACACAAGTATTGGATGCTAACATAGTTAAAGATCTTTTGGGCTACGCACATACCTACACACCCAAAAGACTGCTCAATACCATTGTTTTCACTAACAGCAACCTGACCTAAGCCCTATGTTCTGAGGGAACAAGTCAAAAATCTCCCATAAGGCTCATCAGGATATGACTGCCCTCTACGCGCAAACCTTTCGTAGATAGCAAGTAGGCTAGGTATGTCATACACATAAATCATAAAACAATAGGCATACACAAAACTTGTATATATATATATATATATATATATATATATATATATGTATATCAACATTAGGGAATAAGCACATCCCATATTACAAGTCTCATACGTAGTATACTTATATCTCGAATATCCTACGTATCATGGTATTTCAAACCTCAATTAGATTATCGGTATTCACTCCACCTATGTATGTATATCAACAAATGGGTATACTCTCATCCCATATACAAATTCGACACGTAGTATATTTCAAGTTTATCGCATAAACTAATAATTCACATTTTATTCACATTTCCATTACTCCTATCATCTCTTATTAATCGAAAGGATTTAATTAATTATTTAAGTAGCTACCTTCAACTCATACTTATTGGTACAAAACCCAGACTCATTATAACAAGCTCGGATTATATTTGAATTCCCAATAATCCTTTTTTTTCGATAAAGTGACAATCTGCCCAGAAATAAAAATTACAGTTTTGAGGCTTTTCTTCTTCGATTTGGGAAAATTTTAAAACTACAAAGTTATGCAGAACGTGATTTGATAAAAAAACTAGCGAGCACATTACCAAATTCTGCTTAAAACAGTCCTCAAATGATCATACAATGTTCATCCCTTTTCTACTTATCTCTACCTACGGGTTGTAACATAATTCATCCTCAATACCTCCACCAAATGATCTCAAACTCCTTATAATTCATCTCAAATGATATACCAAAGTATTTAGATGATTTATCTCAAATGATATACCAAAGTATTTAGATGATTTATACCATCAAATCATATCAAAATCATCATGGAATTTCGATAAATCATACTAATTTTGTTTCAAATTCAAGAAAATCTATATGATAGAATTCTTGCTCATGAATACTGATATACCCGTTTAAATCCTCGGCCTGGCTGAAGATTACCTCCAACCAGATGACCCCTCAGGGGGGGGCGACCCTTCACCAGGCTCCAGACGACCCCTCAGGGGGCCGACCCTTCACCAAGCTCCAGACGACCCCTCAGGGGCCGACCCTTCACCGGGCTCCAGACGACCCTCCGAGGGTACGACAGTACGAGGCCAGAATTGGGCCAGACTCACTACTGGAAGGAACTTTGCCCTCGGCCTCGGCTCATAGGCCGAGGGTGACATCATCACAGTGCGTGGTTTGGGAGACGCGTGGAACAGTGCGCGTGAGGCTCACATGGCACATGGGAAACCGTTATAACAAAATCACACCCTCATGTGAGGGAATATTATGTCATCATTTGGCATCTACAGGTGTCAACATGGGATTGGCTAGATCATCATTCACATGCACCATGCATACTTGAGGGGTACACTACACCCCCCCCCCCTAGACCTATATATACTTGTCACCTACAACCCTACAGGGGATGAATCGATCAATTTGTTGTAACCCCAGCTAAAACTCTGCTTGTACACACAGTAGAGAGAGAGAGGAGCTTGTGTGCATTGTATACAAGGCCATTAGTGCCCATACTTAGTGGATCACACACTCACAGTGGATGTAGGCCAAATTGGCTGAACCACTATACATCATTGTCTTATTTCCTCTTATACTCATCCCCTTCTACACACTTATACACTTACATCTCTATGACTGCCATGGCTACTACTGTTTGAGCTCCTTATCACTTACCCAGTGGTGCTAAATCTTAGCATCATCAAACACATATAAACCCCAAATTCCCTCATCAATTAAACCCAAAATTTCATGCTGTTAATTCTAATTTCATCAAAGGAATAATCCTAAATAATATCCATTTCAAGAATTACATCAAAACAATTAAATTTTGATCTTTGATTTATAGTTTTCATGAATGTTTATCCCTTCTAATTTAACATGGATATTATACTCACTAATTGGAACAAGAATTACATTTGCCTTAAGGTGTAGGGTCTGATACTTTGGTGAAGATGTATGTAGAATTCTTCCTCCTACTTTCCAATCACTTTTTCGGTGGTGGTACAAAGTGGTGCAACCCTTGGTTTGCTCTCAAAACCCCTCCGCTTCCTAGAATTCTCTTCCTTCCTCTCCTTAGTATTTTGGTAAATGATCTCTTAGTTTAATACACTTTAATCTTAAATAATAAAACTCCACTCCCACAGGTACTATTCACCTCCCCCAAAAAATGACCAGAATACCTCTCTGGAGGGTTCTTTTGGTTCCCAATTAACCCTAGACCGAAATCAAACTCCCGGGTAGACTTTTCTACCTATTTAGACCCTTATGGACTCAACGACGCAGTCGAAATGACTGTATATAGATGACTTAAAAATAATTTCCCTTTTTGTCCTTTTAATTTAGTCCCGACACGACTCACACCTGCGTCTTGACTTAATTTCAATAAGTCGCATATTATTCACTCGCGACCATATAGTTATATATTACTTTTAATCACTAAGTAATATTCAGTGTCAATCACATATTACTTTATTCTCTAGTAATATTCAATCCGGATTAATTCCAATTATTATTCATAATTAATTCCAATTAATCCCCATTTTACTTTTAATTAATCCCATATTAAAAGTCAGTAAAATTACGGGGTGTTTACAAATATCTTACAATTACACATCCTGATATTGCTTTTGTTGTGAATAAATCCTACTAATTTATTCACAATCCAATGGATGACTATTGGGTTCTTGTAAAGAGGATTCTCCGTTATTTAAAATACACTCTCAACCATGGACTTTTTTTCACACCGTCTTCTTGCACCTCCATTCAAGCATTTTCAAATTCAGATTGGGCGGGATTTATTGACGATCGCAAATAAACCGGGGGCTTCTCTATTTACTTTGGCTCGAACGTAATATTTAGGTCTTCTCAAAAGCAACGAACGGTTTCCCGTCCTTCCATCGAAGCTAAATATAAGTCTCTTGTTGATACCACAACGGAATTGACATGGATTAAGTATTTACTTTGCGATCTTGGCATTCACCTCCCGAGTCCTCCCGTTTTATGGTCTGATTATATTGGTTCTACTTATTTATCCGCAAATCTAATATTTCATGGTCGCACACATTGAAATTGACTTCCACTTTATCCGTGAAAAATTTAATCACCATGACATTCAAGTTCAATTTATATCCACTCACAATCAAATTGCTGACAATTTCACCAAACCATTGTCCTCTCCTCGCGATACATTTGTGTGGAATAAGTTGAAACTTACTTCGCGATCACCATCAACTTGAGGGGTTGTATCAAGTCAAATGGGCAAAATAAATTGTCTGTAACCAACCTCCTCCTCTAGATGATTTGTTTTGAATTTTGAATATCCAAAGCCACCAAAACCGTTTGTAACTAAAAGGGGTAAAGGCTTTTTTGTGTGGTTAAAGGTTGTTCTTGATTTTCTAGAGTCCTTTATGTTTTGTGGTTTACCTATTTCCTCTATTTAATTTTTAGTTGATGTAATTTTACTCTAATAAATATAATAAATATGAGCATGACACTGATCTCTTGCACCCTACTAATTATCCATTCATTTCAAAATGTATCTGAATACTTATCACATATTATATATAACACACAATTAGACAATCCTGATCATTTATCATAGCTAGAGCTATCATCCCCTACTTTTTCAACATTTTGGTATTTGTACAGATGTGCACAAACTAAATAAAAACCAAAGTTTAATGCCCCAATTACAGTAAAAACCCAGTACACATTATCCACCCTCCCATAATTTATGTTATTTGGTAACCATTCTGTCACCCTCCTAACCAGATCAATCAGCGCGGTGCTTAGATAAAATGCAACCGCAATAAGCAACGCGATCATTGAAGTCGATACATTCTTCAGCGATCTTGGAAACTCTTGGTAATAAAGTGCAACCTGTGCAAAAAAAAAAATACACGACTATTGATATGTGGGAAACAAATAATTGATTTCTGAAATATGTCAGATTGTCTTTCCTTATAGAGTGATAGCGGGTAGTGGCTAATGATCAAGAATCTAAATACCAAAGAGTAAAAAACTGATCAAAAAAATATGTATATGTTACCAATATTAGGGTCATTTGTAGTTCCCCAATATTTAGTATTTAACATTTAATTCAAACTTATTTTTGTTATGAAAAATACGTTGTCATATAAAAGGATCATAAACATTCCCACTTTTCTCATCCTAAACATTAAACCCCAATACCCATAATCCTAATCACCCAAACATAAATCCTAAGGATCTAAACCCTAAACTCCAAATAAAAAATAAAAATATATTAAAAAATAAATTATAAACTCTATATCCTAAATTATAAAATATTCTTTTGAAAAAAAACTAAAGGCTAAACTAGGGCTGTGTTTCGGTCGGATCGGATCGGAAAATGATCTTTCGGAAAAAATTCGAATTTTTTCCGAAATAAAATATTTGTTCCAATTTCCTATCCAATTTTTTCGGAAAATCAAAAAAGTTTCCGAATTCGGAAATATCGGAAAATCAGAAAAAAATCGGAAATTAGAAATATGGTATTTTTTTTTGTTCTGCCGCATGAAGACAGTATGAGAAATTAGAAATTAGTTTTTTCCTGTTCTGCCGCAACCATCAATATAACAAATCGATGTAAACAAATCTGTAAACCTATAAACCGATCAATATAACAAACCTATAAATCGATCCCAACAGATGTAAACAAGATCAAAATAAGTAGATGAAATAAAAAAGATGTAAACAGAAGTAAACAAGATGTAAACAGAGCCTATAAACCGATGTAAACAAATCTGTAAATAAGTAGAAATAAAAAAAAAACAGATAAAAATAAACTAAAAAAGGCTGACCTATGTTCGAGACTATAAGGGTCGGGCGATGTAAACAAATATGCGCCGCCGAAAGTAGAAGAAAGGGGTTGGACGACCGTATAGAGATTGGGTCGAGAGAGAGAGGTGAGATATATGCACTGCCGAGGAGAAAGGGGCGAGACGAGAGAGAGAGAGAGAGAGAGAGAGAGAGATGTGAGAGATATTTTAATAAGGATATCATACAACCCTAGTTGCTCTCTACTAACAGCATATATAAATATATAGGGTAAGGTAAAAAATAAAGGAAATCTAAATTGTACACATTCTTATTACATAAGGATATAACTTATAAGGTAAAAAAATATATATAGAAAATATTCGGAAAAAATATTCGGAATATTAATCGGAAGATATATTCGGAATATTAATCGGAAAAAACATTCGGAAATTATATTGGAAAAATCGGATCGGAAAAATCGAAAAATCGGAATTTAAAACATAGTTCCAATTTCCTATCCAATTTAATTCGGAAAAATCGGAAAATTGGAAATTGGAAACCTTATATATGTTCCAAAATCGGAAAATATCGGATCGGACATCGGAAAAATCGGAATGTTCCGAAAAAAAACACAGCGCTAGGCTAAACCTTACATCCTATACATAAAAAAAATATATGTCGCAAAAATAAATGATGACTTTTGGAATATCGGAATAAAAGCCGACATAATGGAATATGTACTTATCTCGTACGTCCAAAAAATTACTTGTTCCTAAATAATGCATAACCTATGAATTAGTTAATTAAAAATAATTTAATTACTAACATTTTAAAGAAGGTAATCCAACAACCTGTCCAGGAAAATGAAAAGCTTCTCCAATGCCGACTAAGGCTAGTTGCGGAATGAGCCATAAGACCGACATGGTTCTACCATTTTTGGCTTTGGAGTGAGCAAGGTTTAGCCTCTTTGCTTCAACCAGTGCTGAGATAGCCATGCTTGTGAAGTTGAGCACGTGGCCTACTCCTATTCGCTGTAGGGGAGTGGGCGATCGGCCAATCAATTTATGCCAAGTGGGCCACAAAAATCGGTCAAGAATAGTGAGAAAGATAGCACAAGAGATGAGGACAAAGACGAGGGTTGACCCAGCTGGGATTTTGAAGTTTGGCCCAAGGTAACGGTCCATGGTTAAGGCTTGTAGAATGACCACGCTTGATTGGGCACCAATTGGGGTGGCTAGAAATATGCTTGTACACCACAATGGGAAGATTCTAATTAGAGTTTTGAGGTCTTCTACTTGTTGTACTGTGCATAATTTCCATGGTTTTACAATTGAACCATCTGATTTGATTGCATCATCCGTTTTCAGAGCAGCACGATTGAAGAATCTGTAAATTGATAAAAGAGTGATTGCGTTGGATTAGATAACTCAAAACTATGAATAAAAATATCATGTGAAATAAAAATACTGCAAGTGTCCGTTCTAATACCAATATAAACACGAAAAGATTATGATGTGTCACACACTATAAAGACTATATTTTAATATATGTAAACGCATGGTGTGTTTATTTTGTTATGTATGGTCACAGTCCATATTGTATCATTTGAGATGAACAATGTCTGAATATCATTTGCGTTTATTTTTTCATTTGAATTTGAAATATGAAATTGAAATCTGAAGAATGAAT
Organism: Sambucus nigra; assembly: GCA_949130495.1. Taxonomy (NCBI): domain Eukaryota; kingdom Viridiplantae; phylum Streptophyta; class Magnoliopsida; order Dipsacales; family Adoxaceae; genus Sambucus; species Sambucus nigra. Next base: position 383,624,703 of record OX422218.1, on the reverse strand, counting down.
CTGATTTCTGAAATTTGAAACTGAAAACTATGTTTGTTTTCTGAATGTACCTCTGAATGCATGTATTTAGACTCATCTGAAGACTGAATCTGAAGTCCGAAATTTGAATCTAAAAATTATGTTTGTTGCCTGAATATACCTCTAAATGAATGTATTTAGATTGATTGTTGCCTGAATATACCCCTAAATAAATGTATTTAGATTGATTTATACTTCAGATTTAGACTTCAGACCTGTTAATCATTAAGAGTCAAATATACTCGTTAAACTCTTAAGCATTTAAATAAATACACACTTTTTGGTACCTCTTAAATAACAGCTAAAAGTGTGTGAGTATAAAAGTAAAGTCAAGAATCGCAACCGTGTAGATAAGTTTAATTTAAGCCAACATGAGTCCCATGAGAAAGTCTTAGAAAAAAGATAAATAAATATTGATAGATACCTCAATTAGATTAGATGAATACTAATTTTTATGGGATAAATGATGGTTAATAACAGTTTTGGCATGCCGCTGGCATCATTTAATACATATTTAAAATCAACTGTCTTCATTTTGTCAAAATCGAATGTGATGGCTAAGAAGATCTATCCCTATGATATGCAAAATATCATTAGTTTGAATGTAGGGACAAATACTGATTGCTGTGAAAGCATACCGATCCACTTTATATGGCTTTACAAGTACACTAAGTTGAGTGGGTGTGCATATTCTAGGATCATATGCTCCATTTTCAACCCCGTGCTTGTGTTCTGATACAGAAAATATAATATTGAATGATGGACCAAATGGAGCATTGAAGGTTAGCTCACCATCGACATTAGTGATAATTGCAACACAAGAACGACTGGTCAGTGTCCTAACCTTGTGCAAAGTCCTAAGCATATATATATATATATATATATATCGAGAGAGAGAGAGAGAGAGAGAGAGAGAGAGAGAGAGAGAGAGAGAGAGAGAGAGAGAGAGAGAGAGAGAGAGAGAGAGAGAGAGTTATGCTCTTGTGCGGATTAGTCCGCATTTTAAAAATGCGGACCGGACATGTGTCACCTGGCGGTGAGCGCTGAAAAGAGAGAGAGCGTCCTTATAATTTAGGGGATAATTTTTAGGCGCATCGTTAGGTGAAACATATTCGGTTCGTATTCTTAAAATGCGCACTAGTCTGCAAAAGAGCATTATATATATATATATATATATATATATATATATATATATATATATATATATATATATGTTGAATGTATAACTATTGTTTGATGATTTATGTGTATGACATACCTAGCCTACTTGTTATCGACGGTAGGTTTGTGCCTAGAGGGCAATCATATCCCGAGGAGCCTTATGGGGGATTTTTGATTTATTGCCTCAAAACAAAGGATTTTTTATTTTTGACTTTTGCTCACGATTAAAATTCACCATAAAAGTATAATTTAATTCACCATAAAAATTATACTTTTTTGGTATATTATAATCAATATATATATTTAAAATTAAATTTTCTCTCTCGATTAAAATTCACCTGGTAAGTATAATTTCATTTTATTAATTAATTTAATTTTTTGGTATAATATTGAAGGTTTGTGGTGAATTTCTAGCAAAAAATAAATCATTTTATCGTTGGAATTTTTTTTGGTGTTGAAAATCATTTTATTTTGTGGAAAATAGTTTTTTTTTGGAAATTATTTTTTTTTGTTGATGGGAATCACTTTTTGGGTAAAAAATATTTTTTTTGTTGGAATTCATTTTTTAGTGGAGATAGTTTTTTACTTTCCTTCTAAAATCCATTATCTTTTTTGCTATTTTTTTGTTATTATTGGAAATCATTTTTTGGGTGGGAAACATTTTTTCCCTACTAGATATAATTTTTTAATATCTATTAATAGTTCTCATATTATTCTTCTTTGTATTTTCCAGTTATTAAAATTATTTTTCTGTGTTTTTTAGAATTTTTAATTAAAGTTTTATATTTTTTATTTTACACTTACATTTAACTCTAAAGGTCTTGGGGGTAAAATTGTCATTTAGTATTGTTAAACAAAAGTTGGAGTGGGGATAGAGAAGAGAGGAGTGGAAATAGACTGACCCTATATATATATATATATATATAGAGAGAGAGAGAGAGAGAGAGTCAGCTCATGTGCACACTAAATTTGCACATTATGTTTGCACACCATTTTTTTAAAATAGTAAAAAAAATATTTTTCAGTTGATTATTTTTGTGTGATATTTAAACATTTCAACGGATCCATGTAAAAAAATCAGCTAAATTTTTTTGTTTTGTTATTTTTAAAAAATTGGTCAAACTTTCGTTGCTTTTAAGCATTTTAAAAGTTGTGAAAGTTTGACCGACTTTTTAAAAATAGAAAAATGCATTTTTTTAGCTGATTTTTTTACATGGGTCCGTTAAAATGTTTAAATATCATATAAAAAAATCAACTTAAAACTATTTTTTTTAATGCTTTAAAAAAAATTGGTGTGCGCCGACACTGTAAAAACTTAGTGTGCACAAGAGTCTCTCTCTCTCTCTTTATATATATATATATTAGGGAACCAAAAAAAATTATGTATTTTAAAAATGTCAATTTCTAAAATGTGTTTAATTTTTTAGGTCATTTTTTCAACTACGCAAAAAAATTTTGTATAAAGAATGATTCAACGACCCAAAAAATCTCACCGAACTCATTTAAGATTCTCATTTTTCTAAAGCCTATTTTTCCAAAAATCTTGTTTCTTGTTTCTTTTTTTACAAGCTATTAGAACTTATTTGGAATCTACCTGACCTATCCTAGCCCACTATTGATATTGTCATCCTGTCTTTTTTTTTTACAGAGAGAAGTAAGGTAAGTATAACTTTTTTTTATTCCGTATAAGGTAAGTAATTAGTTATTCTCACTAATCTTTTTGTCCTAAATGATTTTTAAAACTATATATTTTTTAATTAACTTGATTTTTTTTTTAAATTCATCAAGATCTTATTAATCTGTTTTTATGTAATGTATTGACCATATCGCATCTGCGGAAAGAAGTTTTTCAAAATTAAAATTATTAAAAAAATTACATACGATCTATTATGTTACAAGAAAGGTTAAACATCTTAGCTTTGTTATCTATTGAACATGAATTGCTAGATAAACTTGATTGTAAAAGTTTAAACAGTTATTTTGTAAGTAAAAATTCTAGATTAATTATTTTTCAATGAATTTTTAGGTATTTAATATCTTTGTACAATATTTTTTTGAAAGAGTCCTAATTTGAGTTTTGCACAAGGCACTCAAAATCTCATGAGTGGCCCTGGGTGAGTGTCATCAATAATTGTCTTTTAGTTTGATCATAAAAGTTGATTATATCTGTTATATAAAATGGCTTCAAATAAATATCTCCCATTTCTCACCCTAAATTGTAATATGATTAATATAATTACAAGGATTAATGAGAACACTACACTATTGTTAATTTTATTCATTTCGAGGATTGCCAAACTGACTTACAAAATATATGTCCATTTTAAAAAGAGGCAGTCAAAACATAATTTATATTGTAATTCATAAAAAAAATGAAATCTAAGCGAAGAAAGTTTTTTTTATATAATTTAAATAGATTATCAAAAAGAATATAAATCTATTTCGAACTCCAGCATGGCCATGGTCACGGCACGGGTAATAATTATAGGCTAGCTCGATCTTGTGGATAAAAGACTGCTATTGTGATTTGGTACAGGAGAACTTCTTGGTCTTAGGTGTGGCAGAAATAATTTAGCTGACAATTTCACTTAATGTTAAATCATATTAGTTGACCGTTGAAACATAGCGATGTGTGGGTTCTTTGTAGCTGTCTAATTTGACTGACAGTACGTCACATTGTGAATTAAACAACAGAAATATATCCCATATGCTTTTAATTTGTTTGTTAGCCATGCCTGAGACTAAGTACGCTGGATGGAAAACATAAAAATAATTTAAAATAAAGTTGGGGAAGAAAAATATTTTGTCGGTGGTATGAAGCCTCTAAAAAAAATGTTGCGAAGGATAAAGGTATACGTGAAATTCTTACCGGAAGCTTCTTGTAGGTGGTTTTAAAGCAGGCGATTTTATCGTACCATCACCCCCATAGTAATAATCCTTGCTTTCGGACGAGTGTAACACTTTTCTTTTCCAGATAGCCGCCACAATAACGCGAGCTATACCTGTAAATGAGGGTGACAAAAATTTAACATGTCACTTCTATAGCTTTATATCCAAGTATCCATCTTGATGTTAGTAATATTAGACATCATTTCATTATAGATGCACTTGTTAACGCTAATCCTGATAAGGAACGAACATAGTGATTGACGTGATTTCAACAAAACAAACTCATATAACTGTTTGAAATTCGAAAAAAGTGTCAGTTTGGATTTTTTACTTTGTAGCTAGTTATCTTCTAGTCAACTAAACATAAACGGGTCTATCATTTTGCTGCATAAAGTTTCAATTCCGAAACATGGAACTAATATACTATGTATATTACTATATTATGTAAATTACATATTCATATATTAAACAAATTATTTATTATATTTAGTTTGAATTAACCTTTGAAAATTATAATACTGTCAATGAAATTTTAGTTTCGTGTAATTTTTGTATTTGAATTTGAACGAGAAAGGTAAATATTTAGGTATTAGATTATGTTTTTAAGGTTTCGGCAAGATTATCAGTTTGTTCCAGGGTGTTTGAGGTCAGACAAAGCAAAAATTCCTAAAATACCTCTCAATTTAACGGAGTTTTTAAACTTTTGTCAGAATTTAGAAGACTTTATAAATCGCAGTAAAAATTGTAGTGTACGTGTCAAAATTGAAACTTGATGGACCAAAGTAATAAAATAAATAAATTTTAATGGACTAAAAGGTACTTTCCCCTTAATTTTATTTGATGATATGGTATTTTATATAATCTATATATTAGAATGTCCTTAGCTTGCGTTTGGTAGAAAAGATAGAGCAGACAAATCCCCATTTTGAGATTCATATGTTCTATTGTTATCATAAAACACAAAACCCGATGGGTTTTACTAAATTGGTCGGAATAGTATTTAGGTTATCTATAATATTGCAATCAACACAAACTTATCTAAGACACACAAATCAGATAACACCTATACCTGTAAATGGACTTCCTTCGGGGTCAACATGATGGTAGAATCTTTTTCCCAACAAGAAAATGGCTAAACCAAGCGCATTAGTCCCCACACAAATGCCAAAGCCCCACCCCCACCCCACATTATCTTCAACATACACAATGGCCGTGGTTGCTATTACAGCAGCAGCGTAGAAGGTGAAGAAGAACCAGTTGAAATAAATCCCTTGATCCTTAGGCTTTTGAAATTGATTAGCTCCCATTGTTGCCAGAGTAAAGCGCATACCCCCTTGCCCTATGCATGCAAGAGTCATACTAGTATATAGCAGCGCATATTGCATATTTGATGGGGGTTTGCAGTAGCTTGACCCAATCTCACATGGTTGAGGCTTTAAAGAATCCAAGGAGGCCAATATGGTCAACAGGATTGTGCCCTGCAACCATGTGTTCGATTTTACACCGTGTACAAAATTTAAGCTACTAATAATGAGCAATATGTGATTTCGTAATAATAATAATAACATATACCAACAAAGAGATGAGACAACATATCCAAACGACGGGGAAGCAACCCAAGAAAGAGTCAGCTATAATAGCTCCCAAGACAGGGATGAGATTGGAACATCCATTAACAACGTTGGAGATTTGAGCAGCATCTATACTCTTCACGTTAAATTCATTTATTAGATAAACAATAAGGTTCCCCGCCCACCCTGACGATGTAAGTGTCAATCCTGCCACAGTTGCTACATATATTGTTTCCAACAAAAAACACCACATTAGATATATCTTTATATATATATATATAGGATTGCTGTGTTTACACGCATACATGCGTGTGGTTTTTGTATGTTTGAGGGGGAAAGAGAGACACCTATGATGAAGGGGAAGGTAACCCAGCCGCCTTGTTTTTGATCGTCGGTGGAGAATTCTGCGTCCCTGTGAACGGAGAATGAATTATTGTCCATGGTGAAACACAACTGTCGAATGAACCACAGTCACCCCTACTATGTCACCAATGGCGAATGAACCACTTTTATAATGGGGTGATAATATTGGCATTCAAAAAGTTCTTCAAACACATTATTTATTTTATAATATTATAAAAAATTTACTTCTATTTTCTTAATACCATAGACGGTGAAAATTGTTATTACGATCAAAGTTGACCGTGAAAATGAGTATTACGGCTAAAGTTAGCTGTGAAAATGAACATTATGGTCAAGGTTAGCTGTGAAAATGAGTACCACGATCAAGGTTGGCCGTGAAAATGAGTACCACGATCAAGGTTAGCCGTGAGATTTTATTGGGTTGAATAGTAAAAAAATGACTTTTTCTCATTTTGGTGTTAAGAAAATCATTTTGGGGTACGAATATCAGCACCATAAATATTGCATAGCTATAAACACATCAGAAATCTCCGCACATTCCCCAAACACCTTATAATATTAAATACTTTTTATATAAAGATACTATTTATTATAAATAGGTGATATTATGTCTTTTTCGATGTATGTTATTATAGAATAAAGATCATTAATTAAAAAATTCTTTTGATACCTACAAATACACTAAAATATATATACGAGCAACTAAGGGTGCAATTTATGTTTTTTAATGTGGATACAAGCATAGTAAAGAGTATGTTTGAGTTTTTAAAACAATTGATTATGGGATGTTTACACTACTAATGATGAACTACTATTTAAACTAAGCTAATAAATAAAAACTAAAATAAGAAAAGAGTGAAATGAATAAATATGAGAAGAAACAAGGGAGGAGAATCAACTCCTATAATTCAATTATTTATTTTAATTAAGTGATTTTTAATTTTAGAATATTCAAAAATTTATTTATTTATTTATTTATTTTATCGAAGAGGGACGATACCCCACAAATTTTTATTAATGACTAAAAAGAGAAAAAGCATTTCCGTGGAAAATAACTCTCACATAGCATCTAGAGGTTGAGCCAAATACTCTAGTTGAAAGAAGAGAATGGTAAACTTGAGGATTTATAATGACCACCATTACACAAAGCATTAAACAAAGTTGAAGAAAACGATAAACTTGGAACTTTATAAATAGCCCATTACAATGAATCTACTATTTTCTGATTTGAGGAAATCCTCGCCCATCCAAGTTCAAAAGACCTTTAATAAGGCAGAGAAGAAAAAATCCAATACAACTCAGATTTTTTAGATAAAGATGCCAAGGAGGCAAGACCATCAGCAACAAAGTTCAATTCTCTCCAAACATGAGTAACTATAATGGTAGAAGGGATATGGATATTTTCAATCAAATCTTTAATAAGCCAGGGGGGCTTGCCTCTCTTTAATATCAAATCCACTAGAACCATTGAATTAGACCCAATGATAAACTTATCAAGGTTCAAATGCTTTCAAGTCTTTATAAATTCTCACAAAGCTTGAGATTCAGCTCGAATAGAGTTCATACTGCCGAATGCAATGATAAAACCAGCTAAGAAATGGCCTATGTGGTCCCTAACACCCCTAATACCACTAGGCCCCGGATTGCCTTGAGATGCTCCATTAATATTGATCTTAAATGGCCCTTCTTCAGGATTTGACCAAACACATTTATGAATGGAGAGTACTTTAGGCTTAGTTTTTATATTAAACCAATTGAGAGAGTAGACATCTTCATCCTTGCACCTGTCTTTAAACACACAAAAAGAAGCAATATTAGTAATGAGAATTATAACATTTTTAATAATGTTCTCGTAATTGAGAGAGATGTTGTCAAAATGCTTTTGATTCCTTTCCTTCCATATCTCCCACAAAACTCCTCAAGAATAAGATTAAAACTCTTCTAATAAACTACCCGTTAGTGATCAATTATTAAAATTATTTTAAGTCTTGAAAATTTAGTTTTCGAGTTAGAAATTCTTAAAACATCATTTATCTTAAGAAAATCCTATCTCTTGTTTGATTTTTAAAATAATGATGAAATAAAAATTTCGAGTTCTTTCTTAATGACAAGATCACCCCATCACTCATGGGTGGAGAATTTTTTGATTCATTAAAAATAAATCGCCTTCTTTCGAAGAATGACAACAACAAAATATTTTCTCTCAAAATTCATTTTGATATGTAAAAGTCCAATATCTATTTTTCAAAGGAACTGAACAAAAATAGAAATTAATAAACTAGATTAAATAAAAGAGAAAGCATAGAAGTTTCATCTCTCCCATTGAAAGGGGATATTTATCCTAATATGTGAATCATTTTTACATATAAAATGTAAAAACAATTCACAAGAGGCATAAAAGAAACAACTAAAGATGAAGAGAATAATATATAAACCAAGTATCCTTGTATTTTTATTAAACCTCCAAGCATAGGAAATGAACTCCCAAAAATCTGGAATTTTTTATAATACTTGCCTCTCAGAACATATCATACAAACTCTCAATTTACATATTAGACTATAATTTATCCCATGCAATTCTCCAAAAATTACAAAACAAATAAAAGATAAAACTACTCTAACCTACAAATATGAACTAAGAGGGTGCCTAAGTTAATCTATATTGGTCCTAGATTAGTCTCCAATTAGTCTCATAAAAATAATACACTGCTCTATATTGACATATTGGCTAAAAATACATACATTATCTATTGAGTGTTATAGCATAATTTATCCCATGTTAAAAACTAAAATGAAGGTCTTCTAAAAATGAAGACCAAATGCCCCTTATATAGTTGGAAATTAGGGTTTTGGATTCTTTTGGGATTTTTAAAGAAGTATATTCTAATAAATAAAAAAATAAAAATAGGTATGGGTGAAGTATAATTTAAATTAGTAGGGTTGGCAGTTGATAATAGAGGTGTGGAATAAATATAAAAAAATGGTTTCTTTTTAGAAAACAAATGAAAGAGAAATGAGGAAAAAAGGTGAAATAATGGAGGTAATAATAAAGAAATATACTTTTGAGGTGGAAAGTAAAAATAAAAGAAAACGAATATCGGCCAGATCAGGAGGAAGGAGGCGGGCATGGGAGCTGCTGATTTGAGGGTGGATGTGTTGCCACATCGTGTGCCATGATGCTACCACATCACGCATTTAGTATTTTTAGCAAACGACAATTATTATCCCTCCTCACCCCCCAAGAAAAAAAATATGTACCTCGCGCAAACCATCAATCCAAGAAAAGTCCTCAATATATATTTGCAACGAATAATATATAAGACTCAATTATTTCTAGTTTTCCTTAATTACACATTAAACCCCAAATCTTCATAACTTTCACATACAAACTCCAATTGATAGACCTCAAGAACTGACGTGACCTTCATTTTGATGCCGATAATATCCCTGTAAATAGTTTTCTTCTTTCTCCTTTCTGATGAAAGACATTTTGCGAAGTGCCGTTGTTGAATTTTCGAGTTGATGGGCATTTTGAAGGTTTGTACATTTGTTCATTTTGTATATATATATATTTTTTTCAGATTTGTTATATTAGGACTATTGAACTCTTGTACATTCATTTATGGTTATTTTGAATAAAAATTATTTGTAATAAAAGAAAAGGAAAAAAAAAAAGAAAAGGGAAATGGGAGAAAATAGAAAGAGAGCGTTATTGAAGTGGATTAGAAGCCTCTTTATTTTGGGTACATAGGATTCTCGAAGATGACTGAAGTTAGGCAAATTTCCTCCCGGTCAACTCAACTCGGTCTTCACTCTACGTGTCTAAAAGCCGTAGGAGGTACATTTCTTTACCACTTGCATATCTCCAGTTAGCAAGTCCATTTATTATTTTACTATTTGCTCCTATATGACTTTATTTCAATCATAGACTTACTATGAATGGTTTGGTGAATTAATTGGACTTAAGACCTACTCCCAATCATTAAAATGAGAAAGGATTTCATTACCCCACTCAATTACTTATCTATTGTGTGCAACCATAACTATCATTAAAATTAAAAACCAATCAAACTAGTTATCCTCATAGGATACGGTGTTCATAGGATCCTTTTTGAACAATTTAACTTGTAGGATAAACAATAGAGTCCTCTAAATATGACAAATCCTTGATCAAATCTCTTTTAGATATGTCAGTGTACAGGGAAATTGAGATTTAAGTGTGGCCACCTTATAAAATGGCTTTGTGCTATCCCCAACATTATAATGGATGATGGATGATCGTTTCTTCATAGTAGCTTTGTGGAGAATCTCTGTGGCAAGCCTCTGGTTGTCTTGTGAAAAAAAGTAGGGGTACACATTTCTCAAAGGCGACATATAAAACTCCATGCTTTTCTCACCCGTAGATTAAATGAAATTTGACTACCCTATCACTTAATTGAAGATAAAAATTGGCTACGTGCTAGTTATGATTTATATTTTGCTTGTACGTGTCTAATTCAAATCCTTTGGTATTCGGTTTTGTGTGCTCCGTCCTTATGTGTTTAAATCTGCATTCATTTTATTATCCCCTTCTAAAAAAATCCAAAAAGAGTTTTCATTCGTTTTCTTATAATAAAAAATCCCAAAAATATTTTTTTTAAAAACCCAAGAAGACTTTCTTTTTTTTTTCAAAAAATTTAAAAGGTAAAAGTTTTTTTAGAGAAACATTTTTCTCCATTATCCATCCCTTCATGGACGAAGAACATCCTTTACGGGTCGACTTCAACTATTTTTCATACTCGTTGTGAACCTATTGTTTTCAAGCTAATCGTTTGTCCCATTAATTCCCATAGCTTACTTATCCATCTGAACCAACCATGGAACAAGTGTATCCACATGACACTGTTTTGGAACCCACTCTGGCTTATTATAATGACATATCTAATACCGAGTGGTGTGAGCAACCAAGATATTCATGGAGGCTTTATCACCCTCCCACGCAATATGAATCCCAACCCTATGTTGTGAATCCTCATGCTTTCCAACAGTCATCATGGTAACTTAGTGCACCCCATCCCAATCAGTCCCCTCGCCATGATCCATATGATTATCAAACTTTTGTCTATCACGGAGGCCTCCTTTTGTGTATGACAAACATGATCCCTCTACACAAACTTCATACAAGTATTCTCTATATAGTCCTGTTAATAGAGAGTTGTGTCCACATCAATCGTATGACGTTGCACCACCACCCATCACTTCCCCACCATCATCCACATCCACTCTCAAAAGCCTCTTGCCAAAGTTTATCCTCATGAAAGAGCAAGATACTCAATATCAAAATCGAGCCCTTTTATTGCTTGAACAATGCTTAAATGAATTTGAGTATGAGAATAAGTCAGATTTCCTACCACGTCAACCTATTGTTGCACCCATGTGGAACAATGATGAGCCATATTGTAACACGAATTTTGAGAATAACCAACCCTATCATCCGGAGAATCTCAAAGTTGAGACCACCCCATGGTCTGAACACCAATTTCACAATTATGTTGACTTATCCATATAATGTGTGACTGATCAATACGCTAAAAATTCCAAAGAACCCATATTTGAGGTTAGCATTCCCGTTGAATCCAAAAATACGCCCGAGGCTACATCTATTGAGCCCATAATGTGTGTCCTCGAGGAACCTCTTCCTTATAGGTTAGCTCTGTTTACGAGTTCCACTAATTGCACTGAGATTGAATCAAAGATTGTTCTTGCCTCTCATCATATAAATCCTTTATAAAAATATTTGGCCATGATTCGAATACTGACGTAGCTTCATATATCTCGAATTTTAATGCCTAAATGGACACTTCCACCAACTCGGATGGTGACTTGTTGGTTTACAAGTTAATCTCTCCCTCACTTGATAACACACTCCCTCTTTAGGTTGACCTTAAGGATCATTACGACCCTCAATATGAGTGCGTGTCCCCTACATTAGAGTTTGATCATATTTCATAAACCATTGTCCCACCCGACCCTCAATCATGTTTAGATCTTCTTACCATACCTTTCTTATTTCCAACTAACTCTTTAGGTCCTTAATTGTACCCACCTTCCATCCCTGAACTCCATGAACCGTCTTGTGAGTTATTCCTTCATCCCTCCATTCCACTACACCAAATCTGCCCATTTTGTCAAGGTCATTTACCTTGACAAATCCAACTTGTCAAGGTCAATGACCGTGACATTTCGAGGCGAGACAACTTTTTTTGTCATGGTCGTGTCACGGTCATTGACCTTGACATAAAACTCGCGTTTTGTGTCACGATCGTGTCGCGGTCAATGACCGTGACACGTTTGTCACGGTTTATAACCGTGACAAAGCCGTGACTCTTTTTAAAAAAGTTGTCACGGTCATTGACCGTGACACGTCCGTGACAAAAAGTTGACACGGACGTGTCACGCTCAATGACCGTGACAATTCTGGGCAGAATTAAAAAAAATCTGCTGGGCAGTATGGCCACTGCCACTGCCCAGCAGTATATTTGTACCTGTTATAGCAACGTCGTACCTGTTCCAAACATCATATATCGAAACAAACTAAAGATAATGCAAATATATATTCATGACAATATAATCCAAATATTCAAAATAGAAATAATATACATGACGATATAATCCAAATATAATTAAAATGGACAAACTTAAAAATAATGTTACTACATGTCTTGGGTAAATGTGAGGAGGTGAGTAGGCCACACGACATACGAATTGACGCACCCACTAATATACGTCGTGCTGCATTGTTCGCGCAACCACAATAGGGAGTTCTCCTTCCCGGGTATGACATGCGTGATGAGCATCCTGGACTCCATCTGTTGAAGCGCACGTCCATGAACTATTCCACCCTCGCCGATATTCGGGTCCCTCAACCCCCGCCCTATCCGCTGTCCATCAAATACGTCCAATATGAACACGCTCGGCCAACCAAGTGTCGACAATGGTCTGTTAAAGGGTGCCAAATAGGGAAGTGGATCATCGAAGAACGAACGTGTCGGTGATGAAGCAGCGAGGTCCACATACTCATCATCCTGCGCCTCGTCCTCCCGCACCTCCTCCTCCACCGCCTTCTCCTTCCCTTTCCCTTTCCCTTTACGGTCTCCGCCCAATGTACGCTTCATGAATGCGTACATATCTTGGACCGTCGCCTCCAAATGGGACAGCTTCGCGTCGTGTGAATCCACCGTTCGAGCCAACCCGGTATCTCTCGTCTCCAATCCGATGATCCTAGATTTGGCCACCCACGAGCTCACTCCCCACCCCCTCCCCCCACCACACCCCACACCCACTACCCCCCTCCCCCACCACACACCACCATACACACACCTACGCACACACACACACACACCCCACCCCCGACCCCCACCCCCACCCCCGACCCCCACCACACCCCACCCCCACTACCCCCCTCCCCCACCACACACCACCATACACACACCTACGCACACACACACACACCCCACCCCCACCACCCCACCCCCACCCCCTCCCCCCACCACGGTCGTGACAACTACATTTATTGTTTATCAATAAAATTATGACATGAGATAATTTAATTGGAGCATAAATTTCAATATCATAAAGGGATAAATCCAACCAAGTACAGAGATTCTACAAATTAAAGTGAGAATTAAATTTAAGACTTTCTAACAACATGCATGTATATGGATTCTACATAGTTGGGCACGAAAGTAACTAATGATATTCCTAAAAACATACATTTGGAAACATTTTGTGAATTTACTAAACTTTATATAATATTATCAAATTCTGTTAAAAAATTATCTAGGGTTTTACCTAATTGAATTAATTTCACGAATAAAATTATTATCAATTTAAATATTTATATAATTAAATTTAAATATTGGCAACATGTGTATGAATTCTAGAACTTTTCTAATATTTACACAATTTTAACTATCACTAACATTTACACCATTCTAACTATCACTAACATTTACACATATATATACACACATACACATATACATATACACACATATATATACACACATATACATACACATACATATAGAAATGAAAGAGAAAGAGAGGAAAAAAAATATACCTTAGAGAGAGAGATAGAGCAGAAATCGTGGATGAGAGAGAGAGAGAGAGAGATGGGGAAAACCAAAAGAGGTGGGAAAAAAGAATCTTAGGGCTTTTTTTGCTGCAAAAGTTGTCACGGTCGTGTCAAGGTCTATGACCGTGACACAAAACGCGAGATTTGTGTTACGGTCAATGACCTTGACAAGGGTGGTCGGCTGAAAGGTGACAATTTGGCCATTTTGGTGTAGTGTCCACGAGAGAATTTATGGTGCTACTCTCAACTTACATGACATCGATATTGTTCATCCATGTCCGCCCGTTCCTTCTGGTGTTTATTACTATCTTCATCTCATCGATGTGTCACGATGCAACCAAAAGCATTGCCCATTTATAGAACGGTCGCGTAATTTTTCTGAGCCTCACCACATCCAAATTGCTACACCTTTTCATCAACTTGAGCACCATGCTTATAGGGACCTTTTTTTCCTTAGTTTTAGGCTCAATAAGGCCCATGATTAGTTCTTCTTCACCATCACCCTTTCCATCCTTCCATATACCTTCCTTCCCACCCACCCTTAGTCCACCGATATTTTGAATCACATGAAGCATTTTACCTTACAAGTCCCATCACCCAAAGCTTATGCCACCCCATATTAGCATAGTTGATATCTTTATGGTTGAGTATGTTTACGTCTGGCTAAAGATGTTAAGCTTAGCACTACCAGGAGGCAACCCATTGTATCCATGTTTCTGAACATGAGTTTTACCATGTTTGAGGGTAATGTTATATCCACCCCAGTGCTTTATATATGATTCATAGACTTGTGCCTATTTTTGTATCGCCATTGTTCTTTAGGTTCACCATTTTATCTATTGTGCGGTTTAACTTCATTATTAGTTGATTTCGGTATACTCTTTCCTTCCTCATGCTTTAAAAAGTTCAAAATGTGATTTTAAACATTGAAGAAGATATTCTCGTTTGTTTAGGGGTGGGGTATTTATTAACATCTAATCGAATATGAAAATTTTGTCAGAAACACGAGACATTTTTCTTTTTTATGCAGTTTTTCTTATTCTTAACGTGATCATCCCTCATCCATCATCCCTCATCCCTCATCCCTCATCTAAGTCTGGAATACTCTAATTAGAACTTGAAATCGAATTTCAAACTTAAAATTTTAAGTAATACTTCATAAGGCATATTTCACCATGAATTCCTAACACTATTTGTGCACTTATCACGTTTTAAGAATCTAAAGTTGAAGTGTGAAATTTTTTAAAGAACCCTAAGGATCACTTGAGGAAACTTAAATTTGTGAGATTTAAACTTTTTATCATTTTTGAGAGTTTTTATGCAATCTTCGAGTCACATGTTGACTCAAGTTCCTTTGGGTACCACACTAAAAGTTATTACATGATCTCATTATTCTTCATTTTTTGCTTAATCACTGAGAATGTCATCACTTTCGAGTTATAAGAAATATGTGTCATGTAGTTTGTCCCGTGCACTAATCCTTCACCTATTTACCATTTTCCACATACCTATACATATCCCCCACATCATCCATATGTAAATTTCCTATTATCATCCTTCATTTTGAGAAAAGAGTGGTTTGAAATTATATATGAAAAATGTCTTCATTCCTGCTCTAAAGACGTATCATGTGGTATAAAAAAGGCACCGCAATAAAAAGCACAAAATAGAGATATAAAAAATAGAGAAAAGAAAAGCATGCGATCAATTTTTGTGAAATGACTCCACTCTTCTAAAAAATCGAAAATCATAATATCACCCATATCATTTCCTTTCATACTTTACATTAAAATCCATTTTTTCCTTTAGTGAAGTGTTTGGGTGACTAAAAAGTATGAATAATTCAACATTCTCAAATTAGTGGTCTGTATTCCTTTCATGAGATAAAATTCATTCTACTATCCGTTATTTCGCATATGTGTGTGAGATGTTTGACCTTGTTTATATTTACTCATCGACTCACACACAAGAGAGATACACTTACCTAAATCTCGAGAATTCGTTTTAGAGAGATATATTTAGTGAGATTTGAAAGTTGAAGCATTGATTCTAAAATGAAATATACAAATTAATCTTATGATATTTGAAACCTGTTTTGAGTGATTCTAGACGAAATTCTGATGGTTATGCAGAAACCTTCGGATCCTAAACCTAATGTGTGTAACAAATCTTTTGCAAGTGTATTAGCTTCTTCAAACACTCCCATCAACCTTCCTCTCAAACAACCATCTATATTTAAAGGTGAACCGGTAGTGATTTTCTCATTGGAAGATAACAAAACTTTATCGAAACCTTTCAAACATGCCATTATTAGCAAAAAATTTATTTGTAGGCCAGCTATGCAGGTGATAAGGAAAACCCTCACATCTTTTTCTCTTGAAGCAGCATTAAATATTGATTGATCCAAAACATATTCTGATTCGATTTAACTATGAAGCAAATTTCATTCGGATATGGATGAGAGATGCGTGGTATATTGGCAAATATCCAATGTGTACTTTTAAATGGAGTAGCGATTTTAGAGTTGATATTGAAAGAAACATTACCCTCATGTGGATTTCATTTACTTAATTACCAGTATATTTCTTTGCTAATAAATCTCTTTATTAGATTGGACAATTGGTTATTTATCCTCTCAAACTTAATGCCTTGACTGTCGATATTACCCATCCAAGCATGCAGTGGCGGAGCCAGGATTATTAGTGAGTGGGTGCGAAAGTGTGTGATGATTCCCGGGGGTTCGGGGGCGGGAGCCCCCGAGGCGAATTTTTTGAAGCTATTTTACTTTTTTGGGCATAAATCTAGTACTAAAGAAAATTTCAACAAAAAAATCATGCATTAATATTCATAAATCAGCTAACATAAATCAATAAAAAGTCTAATAAATTTAATCTAACATAAATCAGTTAATAAATATGTATATTAAAAGAATTAATCTTAAGCTTTGTTCCAAATTATAAAAGTCTAAAGTTCCAAACTGGAAAAGTCAAATAAATCAGCCTAACAAATCTAACATAATGGTCTAACATTATTAGTATAACAGAATTAAGAAATGAAATCTAATGGCCCGAAGAAAAAAAAATTATTAGTCTAACAAATCTAACAAATCTAATGGCCGTCTGGAAAAAAAAAATCAGAAATATAAAAGTTAACTTACCTTTTATGTGGATAATGGTGAGAAAGATCTGGATAATGGATGGTTAAGGAGGTTAAGAAGCTTTGTTCTTCGAGGGAGAGAAAGAAGAAGAGTTCTCTTGGAAAATAGGGCCAGCGGCTATTAAGGAAGAGTAAAGCTAGGGAGACTCACTTTGTGGACACATTTCGTGGACCCGTGAATAAGACAAAAATATGTACAAGTATTTATTGCATTGGTTGATGCCCTGGCGGGACCCAAAACAATAAGGTATAAGCTTTTAATGCAGTATGTCCACGAAATGTGTCCACGAAGTGGGTCTCCCTAGTATTTTCCATTAAAAAAATGCAGGCTCTTTCATATAAATGATTAAGGTTTCAGAAATTAACAGTTTCACCTCAACAATTAAGTTATTACACAAAGGTATAAAAAAAAAATAAGAAATCTCATAATTTCAGTGGGTGCGAGTGTAGCTCCGCCCATTCAAGCATGGCAAAGGTTCATATTGAGTTGAATTTATCAAATGAGCGAATCAAGTGTGTGGATAGGATGTGGGGAAGGAGGCTTCTGGAAGGAAATTATGTACGTAGAAATTCCCTCATAGTGTAAGTTATAAAATGTCATGTGGAATCCAATTGTTTGATGAAATTCCCCAAAGAAACACTACCAGATGATAAAAGGACCAAGTAAAAACTCTAACACATTGAGAAAACTAAATCAGCAGCAGTGAACTTGCATATAAATTTTGAGCAGAAAACTCTTACTCACATTCCCATATTATTCGTGTTTCTAGTTATAAATCCCACAAGCAATGTGAGCACTCGTCCACTCAATGTTGTGAATTCGAATTTGCTGAAAATTGGACCAGAAGAATGAAATGAATCTTTGGATGTCATTTGTATCAGCCCCATGTCGAGTCATAGAGAATATTGTCGTAGAGAATATTGTTTTGTTGGAACCAAAATTCAAGTATCTAATGCTTCTAAACCGGTGTAGGAGGTTAGATTATCAAAATAGGATATCTAATAATTGTAGCCCAATCTGGGTGCTTTGGAAACACAACTCGTAAATGACTCAGATTTCCATTTAAGATCCATTTATGTCTATTAGCTTTAAACATCACCTCCTACCCTGTCCAATTCAAATTATAGCAGTCTATGACAGGTGTAAGAAACAAATGATATGGGATCTTTAGCAGGACATTAAGGATTTGGCCAATTCTACCACTGACCCACTCATCATTGGTGGGGATTTTAATATTGTGATAGAGAAAATCGGGATGTTGGGGGGAATAACATTGATCGTATGGTAGTTTATGACTTTAAAGTTTTTATGGCTTTATCCATTATAGTGGAGGTTGAGTTCTTTGGTTTGTTACACACATGGTCTAATAATAGGCCGGGAAGTCAAAGAATTTGGGAAAGCCTGGATAGAGTCATGTGTAATGGTACCTGGAACAAATAGTTTCAAGTTTCTAAAGGGATCATTTATATCGTCTGAATTTGGATATTTCTCTTTTAATCTTCTCTCCGGCCATTAGAAATGACCAAGGACCCCGCTAATTTAAATTCCAAAATATGTGGGTCCACCATCACACTCTTCCTGAATTGGTGGAACAATCGTGGAACATTGCTATTAGGGGCCCTCCCATGTATGTTTTTTCCCAAAATCTCAAAGCAGTTAAGAATGCCCTTAGGAGGTAGAATATTAATGTCTTCAAGAGTATGTTCCAGTAAGTTAGCAAAGATGAAGATAACCTCCTTTAAGCCGAGGTGACTTTGTAAATGAACTTTTCTGAATTAGCCTTCATTGACCGGGAATAGGATAAGGTTGCGTTAGAATATGAGCTTACTAAAGAGGAATCGTTTCGGTGTCAAAAATCTCGGGTGAAATGGATTTATGAAGGGTACATTAATAACAAAATTTTCCACTCTTTGACAAAGAAAAAAAAAATAGCTTATCCATTTTTAGAATGAGGAACGCCAGTGGAGCTTGGTCTTCTGATTCTCGTCAGATTAATAACGCTCTTTGTGCCTATTTTAAAGGATTGATCACTTCTAGGTATGTAACTAATGATGATAATTTTTGGATATGATCCCGCCTCTGGTAATCTCAGAACATAACGATATGCTGATTGTCTTCCCCAACATAGATGAGATCATAGAGGTATTTTTCAGTTTGGATGCTGGTAGTTCTGCGGTTCCATATGTCTTTAAAGGTGTTTTCTACAAAACATGATGGGGGATTATTAAAGAGGATATTTACATGGATACCATTTTCTTTTTCTTGGGTTATGACATGCCAAAAAGTTAGACTGGTACCAATCTAGCGCTCATCCCCAAAATGCCTAATCCTTCTAGAAATGATGATTTTAGTCCCATTAGTTTGTGTAACTTCTCCACTAAATTCATCACGAAGATTCTGGTGAATCGATTGAGTTCCATCTTGCCCATTATTACTTCTCCTAACCAGAGTGGCTTTATTGAGAGGCTATATATACATAACAATATTCTTCTTGCCCAAAAGCTCAAGTGTCACTTTCATAAAAATATCGGTGGGAGTAACATCCCTATCACGCTTGATATGTCTAAAGCCTATGACCGCATTTCATAGAGTTTCCTTATCAATGTTTTAAGTACTTTTGGTTTATGTGAGGATTGGATTGATTTGATCTGGAGGGTGGTCTCTAATTGTTGGTATTTTATCCTAGTAAATGGTCACCATCATGGATTCCTTCAGTCCACGAGGGGTATCCGCCAGGGCGACCCTATTTCCCCAGCACTTTTTGTAGACACCACATTCTAGGACTTCCTAAGTCTCTCCTTAGGTCTTTAGCATCTATTCATTTCACTACAAACCCTAGGTCGCATTTCGAGTACCAATCTAGACGCCATCGGGCATTCTCGGGCCCTGTTTGACTCTGGTCAACTCTACCATTAGAGTGAAAGACCTTTTAATCATTAAAAGGCACTGAAACCCCTTTCCAATGGTTTAACCCTTGCATGACATGACATAACCGTTCAGATGAATGATCAGTTTTCCCCTGAAAATTGATCCGGAGGCCACTGGGTGCTCTCAGGCTCCGTTTGAACAAAGTCAACTCTTTAGCTTGAACATGACCGAATGAATCTCCAATGGTCACTACATACCATTTCCAACGATCCCTACCGTGTGCAATTCTGACTAACAATGAGGACGAATTATCCATTTTACACCGAGAGGTCACCGGGGGCTCTCGGGCCCCGATTGTAACTTATGAACCGAGCAAAACTCTTTAGAATATCGAATTACATCTCCCAACATTTCCAACAGTCTTCCCCATGCAAAATTCTAACTTACCATGTGGACAAACGATCCGTTTCCGTCCGACAATCTCCCGTCCAAAGGAGCGACGTGAGCTTCCGAGTCACATTTGATCCAAATTCAACTCCTGGACCCAGGAGCGGTCCAAATGACTCTTGGATCAACGGATTGCGTTATATGACCATTTTCCATGAAAATCTGAATGAGACTACCAATTGGCAGGTCTAGGTCCCTGCCTATCAGCTGTGTGTCTAGGGTCACCTGTCGATAGGCAAGACTAGGTCAGTAATGACTGACAACCCCCTTACCCTATAAAAGGAGGGCATGAGTGATCTCAACAATATTCTCTCAAAATCAGCGAAGTTCCTCCATATAAAGTTTCATTCAATCTTCCATTCCCATCCTTTTCATACCCAATTTAGCAAAATCTCATTCTATCTCATCTAACATCCATCTCACATTCAAGGGAGTTCATCTAAGATCAAAGATCAAGCTTCAAATAAGGTCCAACTCCTTCCCTCTCTCTTCAAATTTCTTATTTTCGCATAAATTTCATTAGATTCATAATCTAGTTCTTACTTTAGTTCATGCACACATTAATATCTACATTTTTATTAGTATATTGCACATACTTTATTTTATATGAAAAAAACAAAACAAACAAAAATATGGTTACACTCATAAATTTCGAATGGAATTATCCATCACACTTTTTCAAAACTAAAACATATTTTTCTACGCACACACATATAATAAAATTTCGTTCGGAGGCTATTTAGGCATTTCGAATTAAAACCCGATACTCGAGTCTAATTTTATGATTTTTTAGTTTTCCAATTTTCCAATTCTCCTAAATCCCTCATTTTCATCATATTCGTGCATTAATATACATATTATGTCTGTTAGCGTTTCATCCAACACATATTGTCGTTTCATAATAATGATCAATATCGCGATAAACGCATAAATTATATTTTCAATATATATTATTTTGGGTACATTTCTACGGATGACCTTACTCTACCTTTCCTATGGTATGAGTTGAACGATTCCAATCTCTATTATATACACACACACACACTTCATGGAGAAATAAAAGAAAAAATAATAACATTAGCCCATGAGAGATCGAAAGGGCAGGATGGGTTCCTAACACCTTCCCATTCCGTAGCTTAGCCCCCAAACCCTCGAACTATTGGTTTCGTATCCATTAGTTTGTGTTTGATGTCGCTCTCTCGAGGCGACAACATGATATTTTGCCTGTTTTTTCCAATCATACTTACCATCTTCTTCAATTGATTACCAAAGTTCACATCTTTAATCTCAGATTTAACTTTTAATTAAGTAGACGATAATTAACTACATAATTGCATCTAAATCAAGTAAATACTATCCGAAGCTTCGCTCATTAGAATGGTCTGGATCCGGGAATTGCCTATTCTATTCTCTTCTTTAAGTCCTTCTTTCCCCTTCTCTTCCTATATCTCTTCTCTTAAACTTTCTCCCTAACTCAATTATGCTGAAGGCTAATGGTGGGTTGCAATCCACTTTTCCTACACCTTAAATACCTCCTATTTACACCCTAATCCCCTTTTCCATTAAATCCTAAGTGTAAAAAGACTACCATACTAGTATACGGGTCCTATTATGTCTAAAAAGCCCCTGGAACCCAATCATAACACTCTGGTATCTGTTCTGGACTATTTTAACCGATTTCGGATCACCGGTGCACTCAAAAAGGTCATCGGAGTCACCCAACTAATAATATTCCCATATCTCATGAACTGAGCCCGATACGTGCATCCAGTATGCGACGTCCATAAAATATACCCATCCACCGGTGTAATTCTCGATCGACATAATATAATAAACCGTCATTTTTTACTCATACGCGACATGTAATAAATCACATTTCTATTTACTTATCACACGCAAGTAAATAATAATAATAAATATGAATCCTTAAGTTGCTAATTAATATTTACCGAAACCCAATTTAATTTTTCTAATTCAATTAATAATTATATGCATAAGGAAATTAAATAATCATAGCAGTACGGGGTATTAAATTACGTATACAATTCTTACGTTAATTCATATTGTGGTAAGACTTTTTTTACCACCAAATATTACATGACACCACCATTATTGATATATTGTAAATGCACATTGCATGCTTTTATGTTTTGATTATTTTTATGTGGTTGTTGCATGTTAACCATATGGTTGTAACCGCTGTTGGTAAATTCTATTATGATTAGTCACCTTATTTTTTTTGCATGTAAATAGTAATTGTTTATTGTCTGACTATTGAAATACAATTTCTATCATAGAGTAACTTTTATATTGTCAGATTTTGGTATTTTGTATTCTTAGTATATTGCATGCATGTTTCCTATTGCACTTTCCATAATTGGTTCAAAGAATGATGAAAATTAGGAATGGTTCATGTTGCAGTTATCAAATGTTATTGATGCTTCACGCATTTTCACATTTACATGTGAAAAAAATGGATTATTGAAATTGTTGCCAAATGATTTTCCACAAACCAATCATGTTACTAGTTACAGCACCTGAAATTTAATTTGAGGGATAAACTTTTCGAGATGAATAGTAAGGTTAAAGGGAAAATAATAAAGATCTTTTGTCTTGTGCGCATATGCCCAAATGAGAAAAAGTTTAGTCGGTGCTTGTCAAAGTAGTTTTTTAAAGGAGGGGGAGAGTTCGAGAATCCATATCAACTATAAATAAATATCATGGGAGTAAAGCTTATTTTAGGGATTTGCGGTATGGTGAGATGTACTTGACATTGTTGAATCATTTAATTTGTGGATTCGAAAGGCTTCCCCCTTCCCATTACAGACCTAGTTGATTCATTTAGGAATCAAATTCTAAAGTTAATTGTCAAACGGAGTGAGGAAGGATAATAATGGTGTGGATTTATTTGCCCGCGTATGGTCTTTGAACACATGTCATATCTTGGTAGTTAACAAGTCGAATGAGTTTGTTTTCGAGGTTAGGTCAGAATTTTTTTTAGTATTAATCTCGATGAAATGAAATGTTTGTGTCGCCAATGACATCTTCATGGGGTTCCCTGTGATAATGTTGCGATGATAATTCAGAGATGCGGTAATGAATTTGAAGGATTATATTTATGATTTTTCTCGATCGGTATTTATTTAAAAACATACTCTTTTGCTATATTACTAATTCCTACATTAGACAGGATTTTAGTGTCCACCGAGGATGTTACTATAAAGCCTCTATATGTCAAGAGGCCTCACATGAGGTAAAAAAATAAACGAATGCCTTCTAAGGGTGAGGATACTAACCCAACCACTTGTAGTCGATGAAAAAATTCAAGCAGCACAATAAAAAGACATTTCATGAATAATTGAATTAGTGACAATTTCATGTTATTTAGTTTATAAAAATCAAATAATTACATACTTCTTTTTATTTGTAATTGGGTATATTTGTGAATGCTAATAATGATTTGGCTTCAAGTTTCTACTATAAAAGCACGATTTTGTGATTGCTCATAGCTTAAGCATTTTGGTATTTTGGCATATCCCGTTATAAATCGGAGTTTCCAACCAAACACTACATTTGCAGTGCCTCCATGATCATTTGAAGATATGTTAGTAACCGAGCATATTTTTTAAATTTCAATCCATTGGATTTGTCACCGACACTTTTTGGAGATATACGATTTGTGATTTTTATCTCTAATTCGAATTATATTCTAGTATGTTTAGTTTTTAAACTAAGGCTTTTTGTTAAAATGGATTTTGAAAAATATTTTTTTATTTTTAATCTCATTTGAGCGAGATTATGATCTCATTAGAACGGAAGCTCCTTTTCGTTGGAACGTGCTTCGAATGACAATCCTCTGTCTAATAGACCCAATGTCATTGGTGGGTCGTTAGAAGCCTGATCGAACGAGAGTGGGTTGTCATTTAAACGAGAATTGATTTCATTATAACATAATTATATTTTCGTTCAAATGAGATCACTACCTCGAAAAGCATATTTTTCTATCAAATGTTTCTTCTGAGCTATTTTACTAAGAACTTTGGGTGAAAATCTTTTCCTATATTTGAACAAAAAGTTCCCACCTTTGTGTTTGATAAAAACACTTTTGTTTACCAGGTCAAGGTTTTATTTTCCAAATCATAAATCCCTCTATATGATTTTTTGACTTTTGCTAAACCCAATTTTCGTACTACATTAAACCATTGTAGAGTCTTGATATATGGCTAATTTGTGGAATTGTGACTGTACGACTGAAGAAGATATGATTCTGCAATCCTGAGACTAATCGGTGGATAGCGAGGGAAGACTGCTTCCTATGGGTGGTGCAGGACATCATCACAATCTGTAGAATATTTGAAGACCTTGCGCATTATGCCTAGTGGAGCTAAGTAGTCTGTAAGTCAATTAGTGTTGGTCAAACTCTTCACTGTAATGCTCCGACCCAGATTTATGGGTTAACCATGGTCAGTCCAATCCGACCCAAAAGTTAGGTGTGAACTGCGATGAGACAACCTAAATAATGTTGCTAGTCCAATTTTATTTAACTAATATTTCAATTGTTTAACATGCGATTCCGATTCAAATCAAGCTACATGAGGGACCCATGGGAAGCATCCCGAGAATCCAAGCATACAAAGCTTCTAACATAAGATAAAAAAATACTTATCTGAGTAATGCTCTCAAAATATGGAATCACATACAACCTACCATAACAAAATGGAGGGAATGAGCCGAATACACAGTGGAAAATATAAAAAAATAATATAGAATTGAACGACAGAAAAGGGACTTTAGCACGTTTACCTACGTGCATATGCAATTACTTCATATATATATATATATATATATATATATATATATATATATATATATATATATATATATATATATATATATATATATATATATATATCAATGCATGAAACCATTTTATTCCAAAATGTTTCTTATTCTGATTAATTCCCCATAACCATATAAAGGAACCCCTTCTTACTTGACTTGACATTTATTTCTGGATTTAACACACCGATTAAATACTTTAAACAAATACCCTTTTGTTTAGGGAAAAAAGCACTTTTATTGAAATCACCCATTTACTCACACCAAATTTACCTTTGTATTTTCTTTGAAAATCACCTTTCAACACAAGAAAGCACCGTGGTAGAAAATACTTATTTTTTGTTGAAAACCTTTTATAAACACACTCATGTGTTACTTATACGTTAAACCTCTTTAGGTTACTTAATTCCCCATTTAATCACTTCACTTTACCATTCCATTTATTTCACAGACATTAGTCAATTTCTCACTCTATTTGTTCACACTATCTTTCAATCGGAGCATGTATTAAATCCATTTAAGTTAGGTTGTCTTTTCTTATATTTGTAAACCATACAATTTCTCGACATATTCCACTTTCATTATCTTTTTCTCGAAATCCTCCAAATCAGTGCATACTTTAATGAACTCCACACCGCCGGCTACACTACTATATACTCTGGCCAGTATTCTTGGGTCTTTCACCCTAGGGCTTCGAGAAATTTTTAATTATTTTTTGATCTCATCTGAGTCTATATTAATGTGTTTAACATCGATCAAATTACCACATTATTCCACTTTTTACCAGCCAAAGCCAAAATCTGGGAATTTCACCCCACATTGTGTTACACTTTTAAAATCAACATTTCTTGTTCTTTACACACTTGCGTTAATTTTATCCCAAAAATCACTTTCATTTAGGAATATTTGTGTCACCATTACCGACATTTATATTTTATAAAAAAATTCCACTTTATGTAAAATTAACATTTTACCCATTTATTTTCAAACTTGCATTTTTCTTCATTCTCACAAGTGTTACTTTCCCCAAAATATAACTAAGTTATACGTACCAACTTCTCAAATGTTTTTACTTATTAACATTCATTTATCACATTGGAGTAAACACCCTTTTCAAGTTGAAAATTTCTTTATTTCATTACTTTCTTTACTGAGAAAACCCTTTGGCATTTGGAGACTACTTTACAAGAGAACACCATTTTTCCTTTATTTTCACATGTAGTCTTGAAATACCCACTTATCGCATTTTCTACACTTTTTTAGCGTAGTTTAACGGTTAAAATTTCTATTTTCTTTTTTTCAAGTTAAAACTCACTAAAACCTCAATTCAACTTATTTATATGCTCATAATTAAAATAGTACAAGTTTATATCCATTAGAAGATGGATTGTAACTCTAGAAATCCATAAGAATGAGTTGTACACATGATTCATTCTAGAAATTTCACAATATTATCATAAACATGCTTTTCAAGACCAAAGACATTTTTGTTCCTCCAAAACTTGAATAAATGTCTAATTTTATAAAATCTCAATTTTTACAAGAAATCTTTTACACATTTTCTTAATAAATATTATTTTCACATTTTATTTCATAAAATGTTTAAATACCAATATTTCTTGAAATATATCATTTTTCCCAAAACTCTTGAAATCATTTACAAACATTTACAAAAACATAAGAAATAATCTTCTTAAATCGTATATGCATTCTACTCTTACAAACTCTAACTACAAGACCAATACAATGGATAAATAGAGTTCTTAAGCTAGGGGTAGAGTATCTTATCTCAAAGGAGTTTTCAACAATGGTTGAAAAAGTTTAGAAGAAGATGGCAACCTCACACCTCCTAAGGTGGTTTTAAAGAGATCTAACGAGGCAAAATTGTTAGGTTAAAAGGGACGTGAGATGTACCTAATTCGAACGAAAAGCACCCGTTCGTTTGAACGAATGTGTACCTCTTCGAACGTGGCCTTTCCAAAAAAATTCTAGAGAGAGCGGGAAATATTGCATTTCTCATTCATTAGAAGGTTGTTTGAACCTCGTTCGAATGACTCGTTCGAACGAATGCAAAAATCCATTATATTAACTTTAGGCCATAAAACTGCACCTCAACAAGCCCATAGCTCAATTGGTCATACCAAGTCACCAAATCATACAAGTACGATCAAAGTCTTAGGGGTGGGTGTTACATTCACAGTGTTGAATACTAGGTTTTGCCGGAAAGGGATATTTTCTTATCTTCTTAACATGATTGGTTTGCTTGTGTCATTGGAGAATTTAATTTGGGCGTTTTATTGCATGCACACCTAATAGCTAATCAAGATAAAATTTGGATAAAATTTAAATGTGTATAACCTAACATACAGACTATCCATATGAACCTTATTTTTTAGCTACGTATATGATTTTATTTTCAACAGTCAAAGTGTATGTGCATTATTTTATATGTTGTCAATAAAGTCAAACAATACAACATGTTTCTAATTTTTCACGACCAATATTTAATAAGTTTCACAATTTGATTTATGTGAATTAAAATTATTAACAACTAATTAATAATGTATATTTAGATATTTCTCAAATAAAAAACAATACATACATAGTATTTTTACTGTTTGGGTATCACAACATTGAATGAAACAATTAATCATTAGAAAATTGGAACAATAAGTTTTTATTGTCTAAACAAACATAACATTAAATCAACCGATACTACTGATGTAATGTTATTGTTTCATAGACAATATATATTGAATGTGTAATTTTTTATAGACAAAGAACATACACCTTTTTAATAGAAATAATATTAAATTAACTAGTACTTACCGAGTCTTAATAAACTCTTATTGTCCCATAAGTAGTAAAGTTTTTTTTTAATATTTTTTTATAGGAAGTAGAGTTTATTCAGGATTTGAGAGAACAACCCTCTCAAGGTGGCATTACATGTTGAAGCCAGTCTATGGAAAAAACTAAATAAACTAAAGATAAGGAAATATCAAACATAAGAAATTTTGAATTGTTTGAACAAGTCTATGTAAAAAGGGCATGGAGAAAATTTGAAAGGTCTCGCTTTAAAGGCCACCTCAATGTCATCGTAGACCAATCTTATGATAGATCGGACATTCATCGCAACATTGTCAAACTCCATTTTATTTCTAGAACACCAAATTCTCCAACAAATGAGAGAGGTGATCATAGTACAGAGAGTTGCCTTGATCGATTTTCTCCTAGTGCCTAACCACCAATTCATAAGCTCTCCTTTCACGGTATTAAAATTAAAAGAAAAGCCCATCCTTTTTTGGAAATAATTGCAAACTTCTAGTGCAATTTCACCATTGGAAAATAAGTGATCCCTATTTTCTTCTTTGGTTTTTTAACAGCATCTACATTGCGAGGGAAGATGGATTTTTAAGTTCTTTATATTCTAGTCAAGGGGTAAACCATCATGTAGATGCCGCCACATGAAAGTGGAAAATTTAAGGACGATGCGTTTATCCCAAATTAAAGAGAAAGAAAGTTAAACACAAGCTTTATTTCTAATGTAATCCCAAGAAAGCTTAAGAGTGAAATTATCCCTCATTTCCAACTCTTTGTAAGTGTTAATAACCCTTTGCATTCTTTTCCGAGTGTGACTGGAAAAAGATGGAGTGCTGCTAAATTCATGATTTCGGAGTTTTCTATACTCTTCTTTCGTGAATTTAGACCACAAACCATCTTTATTAAAGAATGAGTACCATAATTTGTATGTATATGCCTTACATACATCTTCAAGAGATCTAATACCAATGCCTCCTTCATTTTTTGGTAAACAATTTTTTCCCAACTAATCCAGTGTTTTTTAAATTTACCTTCCTCTGAACACCACAGAAAATTCGCAAAGGCCTTATTGATGTCATTAAGGGTCATGTTTGGCGGATCAATAGTTGTCACGTAATAGAAAGTCATAGATTGAGCAACACTTTTAATTATGATATTTATACATGCTTGAGTTAGCGACTTGGAGGCCCAACCTGTTATTCGATTTTTAATCGTTTCCGCCAAAGTTGGAAATGGACCCTTTTTTCTGCCTTCTGTGACAACCCGACTATTAAAATAAGAGGTGGTGAACCCGATACTCCAATAATTATCGAAATTATAGATGGTCCATTCTTAGCATCACTTTCGTTAAAATAATAATATGAGATAACCACCAATTATTTTAGAAAACGGATTGTCAATTTTAATCTAAAAGTTTAAAATTTATCAGTTAGACAATCCAATTTGAAAAGAAGGTGGATTTAAAAACAAACAAGTAATTGTATAACAATAATGCACAAAGTAATAACTGAATAAGTTGACGGTTAACAGACTATTACAAGTAGGATACACCGAGTATTAAAATTAAATATCACAATATATTAAACAATAACAAAACCTGGGAAACACACCCGAATATGTAAACTAATCCTAACTAGAGTACAAAAGATAGAAGCGTCTATAACAATATCCTACAATACCCGCAATATGTTATAGCTCCAGGAAAACTGTGATGGAGAGGTCAATACGGGCGTCCTTGCGATGGAGCACCTGGGCGAATATAGAATTCATGCAAAATAAAGAAATATAAACGGGTCAAGGCCCGGTTTGATATGATCACCATGTGAATAAAATGCATGACAATTATGAATATTTTATCATCAATCATAAACCTAACTTGCTCTCGTAAAAAATTATAAGGTTTCTCACCTCTCAATCTAAAAACATAACCTAACGCAATATCAATAACCATGAATAATATTCGTGTTCGCATGAGAAAAATATCTAAGTTTTACTTAATGATATCTCATTTCAGTTTTACACAACTTAAATGCACAATTCCTTTTTCTCTTTAGGAAACATATATAGAGCAATTTATTTCACAAAATGCTTTACCAATCCAGTTTTACACCACATAAGTTCACATTTACCTTTTTCTCACTAGGAAATGTATTTAAAGAAATTTATTTCATACAGTGCTTTGCCATTAATAATGTCCCACACTATTATGAATAGTTATATTTCACATCATATAACGATTCTAAGACTGTCCTTTCGAGTTTTCCCACTAGACGCGCCCCTAAATGGATATCATCTTCCAGGGTCTATCAAATAAGATAACATGGGCATCCTACATCGCGTGAAGTCGGGAAGCGGCCATATACCTACGACAGTGAGTCATAACCGCGCCCGAGATTACCTCACTTCGCACAATAATCACATAATATATAATAACCGGTCATACGGCCGAGGACTATATTCACCTCACATTCACTAGCCAGGGGACTTCACCTCATGCGCGTAACTTCCCTTACGATGGAGATTTAGAGAGGTGTGTACATGCAAATTATAATTTACATGTTTTCCTCATTTAAAACATTCACTTTTTACATTCTCAAAATCATTTATACTTAATAAATATGTGCCAAATTAAAATATGCATTTCTTATTCACGAAGTCATATTTTATTAATGATATAGGCCACGAAGTGCAATTATCCTCACACTAGTCTCTAAGAGTTCAAAGTAGTACCATAAGACATATATGGTAATGTTACTCAATACTAGTCTCCCAAAAATCCTAGACCATATCACTTAACTCTCCCTTAGTCCGAAGCTAGCTCACTAGATGAAATGACTCTAACACCTATTGAATAACCCCTGAATTAAGTCCACTTTACCCCCATACTAATCTAAGGTATTAATATCCCTAATATAAACCTCTAATACTCTGTATTACTTCCCAAGAGAAGGTTCCTAAGTCTTAAATCTAAAATAAAAGGACTAAAAATGAATTTGGAAAATCCTATTAAAACAATAGGGTTTTCGAATCGATTCGCCTAGGGCCGAATCGATTCGCCCCTGATAGCGAATCGATTCGCCCAAAAACAAATCAATTCAATTGAGATAACCACCCTCCTGTCTGGGCCGAATCGATTCAGACTTAACCCGAATCGATTCGGCTCCCCAGACCTATAGGCTTGCCTATAGGCGAATCGATTAGCTTGGGAGGTGAATCGATTCGGCCTGGCAGAAATGTCCAATTTATGGATACGGGTTATGATCCTTAAATTTCCTAAAACCCAAATCTCTCTCTTCAAATCTAAAAAAACTCAACTTATATTTTACCCAAATCATTTCTACACAATAACTAACTAATATTTCCAACTCAAATCAAATTTAAATCAAAGATTAAGGGTTTGAACACTAAAATCATAAAAAGAATGGTTAAAACTCCAAAAACACAACTATATATGCAGATTATTCACATTAAATCGTACACTAGCTAGTTAGAAACTTGCCTCAAGTTTGTAGTCTCGGATTCTCTTCCCGTAGCAATGATTTCCAACTCAATCTCTTATATTTTCCTTCTTTGCTCTCCATTTTCTCCCAAGTTCTCTCTTCTCTCTATGTCTCTCTAAGTTTAAAACATGTAATTGCGGAAATAAGAGGGTTTGGGAGACTAAACCGTTCATTTAACATTTGTTTCCATCTTTAAATGTTAATACACCATTAAAATGACTCGTAACTACATAATTGAGTCATAACCTGTCAAAAGTGCTCGGAACTCCAAAAATACAATATGGCACTTATTTTGACTATCTCGACTATTTCAGGACTAACCGCACCCTCAAAATTGGCATCTGGAATTTCGTACAATATTTTATGTTATGACGTTATATTAATTTATTAATAATGATCCTGTTGATATATATGCCATAATCGTCGCTTAAAGCACAACGACGAAATAAAATATAACATGATGCTATTTACCTTCTCTCAACGGTAAATATGAAACACTTAGTAAATATTATCTCTTGAATCACTTAAAATTATATTTACTCTAACTTCCATTATTTTATATAATTATCTCACTTGGTAAAATTATATAAAATTCAATTACCCAAAAGTAAGGGTTGTTACATACTCCCCCCTTATAAGGGAATTTTGCCCTCAAAATTCAGGCGTATCTCATAAAAAGACTAGGGGTACATTTCTCAAATATCATTCTCTTGTTCTCAAGTAAATTCGTCTATACACCCCATGATCTAAAATTAATAACCATTTGTTCCACACATGAATTATCGGGCCTAACTTTAACAACGGGAAAAAATCTACCTAACTCCGCGCAAGCTTATCTTTCTTCACAAAGCGTGTTATACCCTCCAAAAAAATGCCCGCATTAAATTTGATTCTCCACCTCAAATTGTACAAGACTTCTATTCGCGTCGGCATAGCCCTTTTGACAATCTTGGGCAATTCATAAGTGGTTTCGAATGAATTCAGTCTAAAAATATGTCTTGGATCATTTTGGGTCTAAGAGCTTATTTTCTTTTTCTACCAACCAACAAGTGTGATCTATTCGTCTTACTATACGACGTTACCTACGATATCATACCCATTTTGGATTACAGATTTAACCAAAAGAAGATTTTGCTCTTATCCACAAAAAATAAGTATGCATATCGAAAGAATGTCCTCCAACATACATTGTTTCTCCCCACTTTGACCAATTATTTTTGGGATGTAGAAGGTACTCAACCTTAATCGGTCTCTATTGTTTCCTGGAAACTTTTGCAAAAATGGGATACGAAAATCTTATCTCGGTCTGACCCTACATTGATAAGTACCCCATAAGGTTTCATAAACTCCATATTATCCTCCAACCTTACTCATGCATGCTTTACAGCATCGGTAATCCAGTGATAAAAATCCATGGATACACTTTACCATATTCGCACTGGAATTTCTAACAATTGCATCAATCCAATCGGTTATCGGTAGTCCACATTCACCAATTGATAGGTGGTGCATAGGGAGACAAACTCAGAAACGTCCTTTCCTCGCTCTCCCATGACTCTCATCTAAATAACAAGCGTAACGATCAATCACGGATATAAGAGCCCTTGTAACTGCATTTTCTTAGGTGATAATGAATGTCAAATTGATAATATTTTACGAATCCAACCACCGCACACTTTAATCTTTTTCTAAGAACCAACCTTGTATCGACTTGTGGTCCATGAAAAGACTTAAGTTCTTTCCCTAGAGGTAAAGCCTCCCCATATTTAAGGTAAATACTATTGTGGCGTGCTTTTAGTCTTGCATGGTATAGTTCTCCCCACAGGGTTCAAGCCACAAGATCTATACGCAATGGTCACCACCCCACTCTTACGGAGACGCGTCTATAATAACCAAATCGTCCACTTCCGAACTGGGCAACGCTAATTTATGATTAGGAGTCAAATTTCCCTTCAGCTAATCAAAAGCTAAGTCCTAGACGTAACATCTCCTCTAGAGATGGGCCTCACATTCTTCTCAGGCTGGTATTCCTTATTCCTGGAAATCGAATCCTTCTAAAAAAAAATCAACCCACCAATTTTCTCGTGGTTAACCCACTACGACATTTCTAAACAACACTACATGCTCCATAGGCCTTACTATCTAATAATATTAAAATTACTCCATTACCACTAACTACATGAAACAAGTACTATACTAACTATGTCCCTAGTGCCCAAGACCTTTCTCAATTTTAGACATTCGCTCGATTTCATGCGTGGGACGTCTCTCAAAGCGAAATCCAGACAAGGAACCCTCCCATTACACTACTACCTTGCATCACCGGTCATTAAGATATAACGATTTAAGGCACACAATCGGGACTGCTAAAAATCCTAACTCGTAACCCTAATAATGCGCTTCTATTTCTATATCCCACTGTTTCGGCGAAATGAAAAATCTAACTAATCAGGGAGCCTATTTTCTGCCAAGTATTACGAATCCTTTATCCAAATACACTCATGCACATCTTACTAAATTTCCTTCTTATCCAGGCCTAGCTATAAGCCTCAGTCTGATTTACTTATCTTCGTCTCTCCCACATATAACCGGTAAGGGAAACATTTCCAGTGCTTCTGCACCGCACATCTACCTTTTATTAGCCCTATAATCAGTCACTTGACTGTCGGCTAATTCCACCAAAACCCATATCCTAATATAAATTAACATCTCTCCACTCCAAACATCGCTAAGGTTCATGCGTGGAGTGTCTCTCAGAGAGAAATCCAAACAAGGAAAACCTCCGATACACTACTACTTAACTTTGTTGGTCGTGGAGATATGGTAGAATAAAACAAGTAAAATAACAATTCACATTAAACCATCTCTATAAAGTCTCCACCCATATCCAGGAGAGATATTATAGAATAATAAGTTCCACCCTGGAACTAAAGATATGATAGTCTCACAATCATAAGCCTGTTATATCTCAAATCAAAAGATTTAATACTCGTATAACACAAACATAACGAGTAGCACAATCTATTTTTTTTTTTAAATATTATCACCCACTTACTATGAATGCAAGAAAATAAAATCTCAACACCACGGAAAACATATAGATATAATCTATATATTACTATCAATACTACCACAAAGCTCGAATTACACACCCGAGTCTAGGGTTAATAAAATACTGAGGCTCAATCTTGCCCCACGAAACACACTTCCCTTAATCGAAGTGAAACTCACAACTGTATTCTTGCCAACTACCCTGGCTACTCCTAATAGTTCTCAGATACAATACCCTTTTTCTATCTGTACCAAAAACTAGTTCAAACAATGCCCCATCTCGGCACCGTATTCTTGTCCTTTAAATCCTACCGAACAATATCAAAGCGTGTGGTTCTACGTTCCTCATCACAATTATTCCCCATCTCTGTCCACCCTGACCATGTTAAAGTTTTCAGTATCTCCAACTTCATATCCTCAATTTTGACAATCACCCCCGTATTTCCCTTAACTCCCGCAGTAAAGGAAAACATGCTACCGGCCTCAACTGCCTTATTTCCATGAATATCCTTGGGTGAAAGTCCACCACTGAGGTTTCACTAACACAACTTATTCATAAGTCTTAACAACACTTACAAGAGAGCCCATTATTACATTAAAGGACTCTTTCTTCCTCGTACCTACCTTACTTCAGTGCAAGTTTTCCTTAAACATATACGTCTTCATTTACTATCGGCCTCTGACCGATCCTCTTAGGAATACTTGAAAAGCTTCATTCTCTACATTTCTAATACTTCAGAGGAACTTACTGCTAAAACTGTCCACGAGGTTTCTTTAGGAGGAAATCTTCATGTTCCACCAAATGTGGTGACCACCGTACACACCATTTCGACCTTACTCCAACGGGTGAAAAATTTTCCTCAAATTTTCACATCTGGAAATTTTTATACCCCTCACTAAACCAAAGCTTCCGAGTGTTATACTTCCACTAAATAAAGCTACGCTTCCTCCGCATGACTTAACTTCAGCGCATGATCCTTATCAAGGGCCTTTCAAACTTCAATTTAAGTTGCTGAGTAATATAAGTTTATCACCACTCTCTTCTTGTAGCAGTACTTGGGAAATTATATCCACTATATCCTTGTAGCCATTGTAACAATCTAAGAAAATGCCACAGAGGGATTAACCTCCAATGCTGTCCTCATAACGGCCTTCCCTGGTCGCCTTTCATCAATCAGCACACGAATCTCAAATGAGTGCGTACAAGATTTCCTAAAATCTTACATTATGGCAGGAGAACAAAATCTCAGAAGAAAAATCAACGATCTTAATCCTAAGGCTCTACATCAATTCAAAAGCAACGCAGAAGGCGTAGTACGTCCGCACAGATTACTAAGGACACTAGAACATGATGCTTTGATACCATCTGTGACAACCCGCCTATTAAAATAAGAGGTGGCCAACCCGATACTCCAATAATTACCAGAATCATATATGGTTCATTCTTAGCATCACTGTCGTTAAAATAAGAATACGAGATAACCAACAATTATTTTAGAAAACGAATTATCAATTTTAATCTAAAAGTTTAAAATTTATCAGTTAGACAATCACATTTGAAAAGAAGGTGGATTTAAAAACAAACACGTAATTCTATAACAATAATGCACAAAGTAATAACCGAATAAGCTGATGGTTAACAGCCTATTACAAGTAGAATATACCGAGTATTACAATTAAATATCATAATATATTAAACAATTACAAAACTGGGGTAACACACCCAAATATGTAAACTAATCCTAACTAGAGTACAAAAGATAGAAGCGTCAATAACAATATCCTACAACACCCGCAATATGTTATAGCTCCAGGACAACTGTGATGGAGATGTCAATACGGGCGTCCTTGCGGTGGAGCACCTGGGTGAATATAGAATTCATGCAAAACAAAGAAATATAAATGGGTCAGGGCCCAGTTTGATATGATCACCATGTGAATAAAATGCATGACAATTATGAATATTTTATCATCAATCATAAACCTAACTTGCTCTCGCAAACAATTATAAGGTTTCTCACCTCTCAATCTAAAAACATAACTTAACGCAATATCAAGAACCATGAACAATATTCGTTTTCACATGAGAAAAATATCTAAGTTTTACTTAATGATTTCTCATTTCAGTTTTACAGAACTTAAATGCACAATTCCTTTTTCTCTTTAGGAAACACATATAGAGCAATTTATTTCACAAAATGCTTTACCAATCCAGTTTTACACCACATAACTTCACATTTCCCTTTTTCTCACTAGGAAATGTTTTTAAAGCAATTTATTTCATAAAGTGATTTGCCATTAATAATGTCCCACATTATTATGAATAGTTATATTTCACATCATATAACGATTCTAAGACTGTCATTCCGAGTTTTCCCACTGGACGTTCCCCTAAATGGATATCATCTTCCAGGGTCTATCAAACAAGACAACATGGGCATCCTACATCGCGTGACGTCGGGAAGCGGCCATATACCCGCGACAGTGAGTCATAACCACACCCGAAATTACCTTACTTCGCACAATAATCACATAATATATAATAACCGATCCTATGGCCGAGGACTATATTCACCCTGCATTCACTAGCCAGGGGACTTCACCTCATGCGCGTAACTTCCCTTATGATAGCGATTTAGAGAGGTGTGTATATGAAAATTATAATTTACAAGTTTTCCTCATTTAAAACATTCACTTTTTATATTCTCAAAATCATTTATACTTAATAAATATGTGCCAAATTAAAATATGCATTTCTTATTCACGAAGTCATATTTTATTAAAGATATAGGCCACAAAGTGCAATTATCCTCACACTAGTCTCCAAGAGTTCAAAGTAATATCATAAGCCATAAATGGTAGTTTTCCTTAATACTAGTCTCCCAAAAATCCTAGACACAATCAATTAACTCTTCCTTAGTCCGAAGCTAGCTCACTAGATGAAACGACTCTAACGCCTATTGAATAGCCCCTGAATTAAGTCCACTTTACCCCATACTAATCTAAGGTATTAATCTCCCTAATATAAACCTCTATTACTCTTTATTATTTCCCCAGAGAAGGTTCCTAAGCCTTAAACCTAAAAGAAAAGGACTAAAAATTGAGTTGGAAAATCCTATTAAAACAGTAGGGTTTTCGAATCGATTCGCCTAGGGCCGAATCGATTCGCCACTGATAGCGAATCGATTCACCTAAAAATGAATCGATTCGACTGAGATAACCACCCTCCTGTCTGGGCCGAATCGATTTGGACTTAACCCGAATCGATTCGGCTCCCCAGACCTATAGGCTTGCCTATAGGCGAATCGATTAGCTTGGGAGGTGAATCGATTCGGCCTGGCAGAAATGTCCAATTTGGGGATACAGGTTATGATCCTTAAATTTCCTAAAACCCAAATCTCTCTCTTAAAATATCAAAAAACTCAACTTATATTTTACCCAAATCATTTCTACACAATAACTAACTAATATTTCCAACTCAAATCAAATTTAAATCAAAGATTAAGGGTTTGAACACTAAAATCATAAAAAGAATGGTTAAAACTCCAAAAACACAACTATATATGCAGATTATTCACATTAAATCGTACACTAGCTAGTTATAAACTTGCCTCAAGTTTTTAGTCTCGGATTCTCTTCCCGTAGCAATGATTTCCAACTCAATCTCTTATATTTTCCTTCTTTGCTCTCCATTTTCTCCCAAGTTCTCTCTTCTCTCTATGTCTCTCTAAGTTTAAAACATGTAATTGGGGAAATAAGAGGGTTTGGGAGACTAAACCGTTCATTTAACATTTGTTTCCAACTTTAAATGTTAATACACCATTAAAATGACTCGTAACTACATAATCGAGTCATAACCATTCAAAAGTGCCCGGAACTTCAAAAATACAATATGACACTTATTTTGACTATCTCGACTATTTCAGGACTAACCGCACCCTCAAAATTGGCATCCGGAATATCGTACAATATTTTATGTTCCGACGTTATATTAATTTATTAATAATGATCCTATTGAAATATATGCCATTACCGTCGCTTAAAGCACAACGACGCAATAAAACATAACATGATGCTATTTACCTTCTCTGAATGGTAAATATGCAAAACTCAGTAAATATTATCTCTTGAATCACTTAAAATAATATTTATTCTAACTTCCATTATTTTATATAATTATCTCACATGGCAAAATTATATAAAATTCAATTACCCAAAAGAAAGGGTTGTTACACCTTTATAAATCATAACACCCATATATTAGAATGGAGGTCTTTTGTATTGAAACTCCGTCAATATAGTCATTGCTTAAATCTTCCTTCTATAGGTACTATTCGACATTAAGAACAATCTTTGGGCGTCGTTAACTAGCTGACTCGAATTATCTTCATAATCTGTGAAAAAACAGAGGGGATTCCTTGTACTCTTTTTGTCACTTGTAGCGAAAATAAGGACATCATCAGAAAATGATAAAGTTGAAATGATCGGGCATGTTAGAGGTTGATCAAAGTGTTGAATATCTCCCATTTCCATCAGATTATGCAGACCACGAGATAAAACTTCAGCTTCCATGATGAATAGTGTAGGGGAAAGAGGGTCCCCTTAGCGGATTCCTCTTTTTGAATTGAAAAAGTCACATAGGTTTCCATTGATGGCTATGGAATACTAACACCCTGAAATACATATCCAGATTTAATCAATGATAAGATCATAAAAAACAAATGATCGAAGAGTTTTAATAATCAAGTGCCATGTAAGACGATCATATGCCTTAGACATGTCTAATTTATAGATCACAATTTGTCCCCGCACTTTTTATTAAAACTTTTCATCATTTCTTGCGCTAAAATAATATTTTCAGTTATATCATGCCCTTTGATAATACCCGTTTGAGATAAAGATATAATATCAAGAAGTATATCTCGTAAATGTTTGTTTATGATTTTGGAAATAATTTTACTAGAAAAGTTACACAAACTTATAGGCCGAAAAATCTGAACTTCCTATTGGATTCTAGATTTTTGGAATGAGAATTATTGTTGTGGCTGACCAGCTTATTGGAATATCACTTCCCAGGAAAAAATATTGGATAATTGCATTGAGGTCCGATTTGATAATGTCCCAAGAATGTTGAAAGAATACTCCATTAAATCCATCTGGGCCTATTGCACCTTCTTTATTCATAGAGAAAATCACTTCCTTATTTTCTTCCTCATTTGGAATTCCCGCGAGTCTGTCATATGTTGCCTCATCTATTAGTTTTAGAATACACGCGAATAGATCGTCATCAAAATCCATAGTTGATTGATCGCCCAATATATCTTAAAAATGTCTGGATATCTCCTATTCCATTTCAGAAACGGAGTTAGTCCAGTTGCCACCTTTCTTTTTAAATTTACGGATAGTGTTTATGCACCATCGATGATTCACCGTATAATGAAAAAATTTAGTATTTAGGTCTCCAACTTCTGCCCATTTAATTCCTTCTTTCTGTCTCCAGTAGGATT
This sequence comes from Sambucus nigra, assembly GCA_949130495.1. NCBI lineage: Eukaryota > Viridiplantae > Streptophyta > Magnoliopsida > Dipsacales > Adoxaceae > Sambucus > Sambucus nigra. The sequence goes on along the minus strand of OX422218.1, from coordinate 383,584,396 downwards.
CCTCATTTTTAGAGCTAATAAATACTCCGCTTGAGCTTTATTCCATTCAATTCTTTTCAGATTGTTTGGATCATTTTCTGCCAGATCTTCTTTAATTATCAGGTTGTCCTTGCCTTCATTAAGCTTGGCATCAATTTTTTTAAAAGCTGGCAGGTTCTAGGATTTGAGTGATTACTTTAAGTGTCTTAGTTTGAAGGAAAAGATTTTCATTGGACTTCCATATTGGGGCACTAGCCAAGCATTTTTATTACTTTCAGAAATGCGTGATGCAATGTCCAGGCATTGATGAAGAGAAATGCTTTGGGTATCCTATCAGTTGGGAAGGAAATACTAGTGACCAGAGGGCTTTGATCAGATTTAATACGTGGGAGATGATAAATAGTGGTTAGACTATTCATAAGAAACCATTCATTATTTCTAACGACTCTATCAAGCCTAGACCATATTCGAGCATTTCCCTTACGATTATTACACCAGGTAAAACGAGACCCATTACAAGGAAACTCTAGAAGACCTGCTTGTATAAGGGTGTTTTTTAAATCCTCAGCTCCTCTACTATCAACTGTATTACCCCCATCTTTTTCATCCTAAGTTTTGACTATGTTAAAATCGCTGCTAATTATCCATTTCTCCTTATATTTATTTGCAATGTCAAGAATGTTATCCCATAGCTCCTCTCTATCCATCCTATCGCATTTAGTATATACAGTTGAAAAAATAACTGAGCTCTCAAAATTAGCATGACTATCTTTAATGGCGATTATCTGATCTTTAGTATGGATAATGTCTATACTCCAATCAAATTTCTAGAAGACCAATATGTTGCTATTAAAATTAGCAACACTTCCACAAAAATTAATTTTCTTTCATACTATCTGCAGGTTAGTTTCCTCAAGTTTTGGCTCCATTAATGTAACAACACCAATATTATATTTTTTAATGATGCGCTTGAGTCTATGAATTGAGGGGGCGTTAGCCACCCCATTAATATTCCAGAAGAGAAGATTAATCATTAAGACAATTTTGAGATTTAGTCTTTATTACCTTACCTATTGATCTGGTAGTGATAGGGTAGTTTTGAGCCAAGGCTTTGTAATTTTTTCTTTTCCTCCTGGAGACCACTGTGAATTCTTCTTCATCACGTAAGCAAGGATATTTCTCTCTTAATTCATGTGAAAAGGCTAAAGAATTATCCTTACAAAAATCAACCACATTATCTTCATCTTCAGTATGTGATACCCATTTGGGTTTCCATTTGTCATTGGCTATGATGGCAGAAGGAAATTTTTTGGGTTTGGGAGTGAGGTTAAGATTATTCAGCAAAGTTGGGTTTCTTTGGAACTTTGATAAGAGATGGTACTAGTGACCTGTCAATATCACCATTATCCAACTCTTGATTTTCCAGCAATATGGGAGGAGTGTTTGATGTTTCATGGTTTTGGGTAGGGATAGGAAGGGACAATAAGCTTTGGTTATGAAGGATGTTTGAGGAAGTAAGGTTAATAAGGTTTGATGATTCGCCAGTTTCAAAGTTGGTAGTTGGCATGGTATTAGGGTTAGGGTATGTAGCTTCATGGGTATAAGGTTTTGTGGTAATATTATTTGATAGTGTAGTGTTGGGCAATGAGGTTTTTATATGGATCTTCATTGTGGGATGAGAGGAGTTATATGGCTTTTGTGGCCTTTTCTCCTGCAATTTTTAGTTGGGAAGAATTGTATGAGAACTGTTGTTGTTATGGATTATTTCTTTTCCTTTATTATTATCACCAACAACCCCATTTTCATTAGCCTTCAAACCCGTTTCTTCCTTCATTGAGCACGAAACATCAACATGACCTGCTCTCTTACACAGTTTTCAAGATGGTGGGACATTTTCAAACACAAAAGGTTGCCAGAATCCACTGGGACCACATCCGATCCATATATGTTTAGGTAGGGGTTTAGAGGCATCCACTTCCATGCAAACACGAGCCTGACTTGGTCTGGTTACATTGATAGTGGCTTCATCCAATTTTAAGGGGGTACCAACAACTTTCAAGATAGAAAATAAAGCCATTTTATTAAATAAATGAACAAGTAGCAATGGCAGAGATACCAAGATGGGGTTTATTATAGATTCCGTATTTAGGTTAAAATCTGGAGTCCATTTAATGATTTTTAGAGGAGCCTTGTAGATGAATCATTTTTCTCTTAACTAGAGTCTTCGATAGTCTTTTTCAGACGAAAGTTTAATGAGACTATGATTATGATCAATCAACCCAATATCAAAACCCACCTTTAATGAAAAGGTTAGGAATACCTTTATGATTGTTTCCATAGACGGCCTACCATAAGGAAATTTACCTATCAACATATGTTTGTAGGGAGCAACTAATATCTCAATATCCTTCTCACTGAATTGGAGTGCAGGTTCTCCTTTGAATTGAACGATTGGTATTAAGTTTATGGTTTGTTTGTTGGATCCACCACCAAGAATCGATGCAAAGGATTTCTTCTCCTCTCCTATTGGATCTGGTGGTGTAGGGTTAGGGTCGGCTAATATAGGAGTTTGGGAGGGAGAGACGGTTGTCATGGTGGTTTAGGGTTATACTATTTTTAAATTGTTAAGAAGTAAAGGTTGATTGCATCACTTTTTCTTGTCAACAAACATTTAATGTATAAATAAACATTAATGTTCTATTATCGTTTCACAATAAGTAATTTTTGAATGTGTCATTTTACTATGCTTACACTCGATTTGTTCATTAATTTGCTAATCCCATGGAAAAAAATTGTTGTTATTTTTTTTCTGATTAAAATCAAACACATACGACTTTTACACCATTAATTTGAAATAATTTAATAGTAAAAATGAATTTGTGAAAACATATAAAGAAATTCCTTAAATTTATTTTTAAAAAATGTGTGTTATTATTGACTCACCCAACATATGATAGTAAATATATATTGTATATGCAAACATACGATTGTTCGAAAAGTGTGTCCTCGACATTCGAATGTGTCATTTTACTAGGTTTACACTGAAAAGTGTGATCACTACTAATGTAATGTTATTGATAGTAAACATATATTGTATATGCAAACATAACATTAAATCATCTCGTACTGACCCACTCTTGATTAAATGTTACAGTCCCACATATACTAAAATTTGATTGTATCACGTTTTCTAAACAGTTAACATTTATTGATAAACAAACTTTGATGTATTGTTATTGTTTCACATTAATAAAATTTTTAACGTGTCATTTTACTATGTTCACACTATATTTTTTCATTAATTTGCTAATTCCATGGAAAAACTGTTGTTATTTTTCTTTTCGTATTAAAATGCAACACGGGCATTATTGACAACATCAATAATCGGCACATTTTTGTCAGAGTTCACTTTTTTTTACCATGACTAGTTACATAATTCAATCACATCGTACTAATTAGAACATATAAAAATGAACTCTTAATGTATTGCGTTGTAATTACTCACAATTCAAAAACAACTGTTTGAAGTGTATGAGTAAAGAGTGACATGATATCGAATATGGCTTCGATGCATATATAGTTATTTGTATATGTCTTCAATATCATAGTTAATTACACAATAATACATCTAACAAAATGCATCATAATGCTAACTATTCTAGCGGAGTTTATTAAATGATCCAAATAAAAAAAAGTAGGACTAAATCAAATATTATCTATGTACTTGGTCTGACTAAGCTATCACTGATAATGCTCCCAATCAAATGTGTGTGAAATTGTCGCATGAACTTTCTATTCATCTCATATGGGATGTCGTTTCCCTTTGATATCTTGGACATGTAGTTGCAAATTGCAATACCAAATTCAACCCAGCGAGTAGTTACACCTCTACACAAAAGCAAACTTCATTTTTTTTATCATAATTATATAAGGAAAAATATATGGATAAATTACTACATTCCTGTGTATTGTTACGGGATATCGGCCATTTCGTGTAACGGAAGAACAAACTCATTTGTGGATAGTTAAATGGAAACATTAGTTGATCAATAGTTATCCACTGTAAAAAATTTGTCCTTTAAATGTATGGGAATATTCTTCATATAATCCTTTTGTATAAATGTAGATTGTTAACATGTTAAAATATTATAAATTGGTATAACCAATTTCTATTATGTTCACAAAAGGAAAAATTGTATCATTTTTTCTTTATAATGATATGGAGTGACATGTAATAACTGCCTACTATTTAGTAAGAACATTTCATACTAGACAATATACATTTACTCTCTGTAATAATTTGTTGCATAACATATAGTAGACAATTAGATACTGCTATAAATTAGTTTGTTGAAGAAATTATATATATAATAAATGTGATACATTAAGGTATATATAACATTAGTAGGCCTATTGTTTAGTATGAACATTTCATACTGGACAATATACATTTATTGTTTGTGATAAAATTGTTTTACATTCTCGTATACATATGTTTATTGCATATAATAAATATTTACTATATACAATGCATTGAGATATATATAACATGAATAGGTCTACTGTTAGTATAAACACTTATATACTAGACAATATACAATTGTTATCTGCATTAAACCATTGCACTATGTACAGTAAACACTTACATTCTGATATACCTTTATTTATCTTAGAAAGTATAACATTATTGTGTGTGATTCATTGAAGCATTTGTCAAAGTTCAATTGCATACCGATCAATATTCCACAAATCAAAATTCACAGTGTATGATTCTTGTCTCTCGAAAAAATTGGTATACAGAAGAGTAACTTCCAATTAATGTTATATCAAATGTTTGCACCACTATCCAATCACAAATATACTTACCAAATTACGCGCATTTAGTAAATATATACCTTTCGTTCCAATCTTTGGTATTAATGAGCTGTAATGCTTCCATTTACATTCGTACATTTCGATAATGATTAGCCGGTAATGATGTCCATCTTTTCTTTCACGCGATATTGCAAAGATAATAAGGAAGAAATACCATCCATGTCTCCTGCAATGAAAGTTCAATTTTTTGGTCGATGAAACACGTCATTAAACTATGGAAATTATCATGTACCATTAGTTTCACATGTGAAACAATTTTTAGTACAAATGTATTTATAAAAACATTTAAAGAAAGTCCTTAAATATTTTTTAAATTTTAGCGTTATTATTGACTTACCCAACATAGGCTAATAATAAAAAATAATTCGCCGATAAGTGTGTACTCCAAATTCGACATTGCATAATCCTAGCACCATTTTTTCATAATATTCATGTACACGTCGAGTACATGTTCAGATTTTATTGTATTCATGTAAACAAATCGTAAAAATCAGCTTATTGCAATCATTTGAAGTTTAAGGTGATACTAGTATTTTTTATTTATCAAGATAGAATAAATGCATTAGTACTCAAACATTGATCATTCAACACTTCAAGCAAATCATTATTAAATACGGATGATCCATTGTCTCCTCTGTCTCCCCTATCTCTAACAATGTGCCTAAATTTTTATAGAATTTTCTCAAACAAAAATTAGATGAAATGGTTAGTGTATGTTATTTGATATCATGTGTTATAACAATACCATACTAAACATAATCTACAAATCAATGATGTTTTCATGTATTCATTTAGGACTTAGGATTTTCTATCATTTATATAACTGCATCACATATGGGATTCATATGATATATGTAGTAAATATTTAATTAGATGTGGTTGAAAATATTAAGAACATTATGGATAAATCACAGTCACTACATATGTATTATAGTACAAATAATCAAACTACATTAAGTATTTATTGACTATGTCGATTGTATTTTGTTATGGATAGGTGATATTAATGTTAACAATATGCATGTAAATATGCCATTAATAAAAAAAATATTTATTGTCCGAAAAATGAAATCATTTTTCACGTAATTAGTATAGATTGCATAATAAGACTAAAATACTGAAAACAACAAAAAATAGCCAAATGTTTAATGTTAGTATCAAATTCTGATAGTATATATTTAATTTTGTTCATAACATAAAATATGTGTAATGTCTAAAAAATAAAACTTTTTCCACATGAAACGTATTTATGTAAAACTTCCAATAACTGTAATTTTTTATTTTCTACAAATATAAAACACATACAAAAATCTTCTGACGGTATGTATGTATGTATGTAAATATGATGTTAACATAAAATATGTTTATCATCTAAAATTTAAATTTTTGTTTACATAAACATTATGCATTTGTTGAGTGCATATGAATAATGTTTACAGTTTAAAATCTATTTACATAAATATGTTTACTGTCTATTTTTTTTACATAAAATCAGTTTACTATCTAAAAATTCAATTTTTTTACCGATATTTTCATACTCACAGTATATATAGCCCAAAACAATATGAAACATATGCACAATCTTAGTGTATACAATATGCATTTGCAAAGACTTTGTATTCGATTTTATTATATATTATTTTTTCATTGTTGAAAGATCATTAAATAATATTATTTAATAAATTATTATTTTAATTATATAATTACTCGATGTATGATTCATTCCACCCTTTAATCATTTGAAGAGTTGACTCACTTAAAAACATTACAAAGACTACTTTCTATGTCAATCAAGTTTGCTTCACATTATGTTCTCTTTTCTCTTTTGGCAGATTATCAACATCAAGAGGATCATCACGATCAACATTCTTTACAGGAGTTCCTTGTAGTTGGTTTTCTTGAGTATATCTTCAATCTATCTTTTGCCATATGTTTGTACACAAATATCTCAAATTTGTTTTCCTTATGATCGTCACGGCTTGTAATCCTTCGCATCATTGAGTTCATCGATCATTCGAGATATTTTTTTACATCGGTTGGTGTATCATTAGACTCATTCCCATTGACCTCATTTCTATTTGGTTCTAATTGATGATGATGTAAGGAGATGTAATAGGTAACACAAATGATTTTTCTTGTTGGTCAGTGTCTTTAAAACGAGGTGACGTACGAACAACTCTACTAGGTTTAATATCAAATTTAACAATTGACAGTGGTGACATTTCATTCAACTCATTGTGCAATAAACTGTTCTATTTGTTCATTTTCATTTTCTAACTCCTCCTTTAAACACCTCTTTAGTTTTCTTAATTACCCATTTAATCACTTCACTTCACCATTCCTTTTATTTCATGGACATTAATCAATTTCTCACTCTTCCTGTTCACATTATCTTTCAATCGGAACATGTATAAATTCCATTCAAGTTAGATTTTCTTTTCTTATATTCATAATGCAACCCATTTCTTGACATGTTCCACTTTTCATTATATTTTTCTTGGAATCCCCCAAATAACTGCGTACTTTAATGGGCTCCACACCGCCGGCTACGCTGCAAATGCTCTAGTCAGCGTTCTTGGGTCTTTCACCCTAGGGATCCGGGACGTTATTAATTATTTTTTGGTCTCATCTAAGTCTATATTAATGTATTTTAGCATTTATCAAATGTCCACATTATTCCACTCTTTACCGGCCAAAGTCAAAACCTAGGGATTTCACCCCACCTCGTGTTAAACTTCAAAAATCACCATTTCTTGTCCCTTACACACTTGCGTTGATTTTATTTAAAAAATTACTTTTATTTAGGACTATTTGTTTAACACCATTACTAACATTTTTATTTCATAAAAATGTTTCACTTTATGTAAAATTACCATTTTACGCATTTATTTCCAAACTTGCATTTCTTTTTCCATTTTCACAAGTGTTAATTTCCCCAAAACAATACTAAGTTATACATACCAACTTCTCAAATGTTTTTACTTATTAACAGTCATTTCTTAGTTTAGAGTAACAACCTTTTCAAGTTGAAAACCACTTTATTTCATTACTTTTTATACTAAGAAAATTCTTTGGCATTTTGGAGACTACTTTACAAGAAAATGAAAAACTTCTTACTAAGTTAATAACAAAATATTATAGGTTGAGTAGACTCCGAAAACAAACTCTTTGAACAAAAATCTTTTCAAAATACAACACAAGATGTGTTAACTTTTTTTGAACATGTTCTTTATATTTGATAGTTTGATTACCTTAGGTTTTTAAAACTTAAACCCACAATTAATACTTGAATTAGATATTGTTCACAAAAGAAATTAAGAACATTCAAGCAAATTTGACACTTAATTTGTAACGTGGTAAAATCCTAAAATAAGAGAAACTTCCACGGTGAATTCTATGCCACAAAATAAAATCCACTAAAATCACAAGGCACAAGTTACATCAGTAAGCATGCAATACAAGATCCTAAATCTGAGCTCAGAAAATTACCTCCACGAGTTGCTCCACTCTCAAAGGTTTCTGACTTGATATGATCTTCCTCCCGTAGCTTCCTTGCTTTTTTCTTGTCCACTTGATTATAGCAGGGCAAAAAACAATATATCTCACCAAGAACCACAATATCTAAGTGTTCGTGTGAGAGTGAAAGTTTTTGTTAATTAATCTAAATACAGAAATGCATCTCACATATCTCAATCAATTATACAACAAATTCCTACGAACTACAAATCAATCTATATGATACGAAAATAATTTCAATTTTTTTTTAATAATAGACTTCAAAAACTTCAAATCTGGAATAAACTCTTTTTAAATCAAGACTTGTTTAAAAAAATATTTATGTTCAAACTTGTTTCACCAATTTGTGAAATTATACTTTGAAACCAAAAATGAATTTTTCAGATCCTAATCTATTCACAACGAGAAGTCTTATGTTTCAAAATTTCTTTGAAACCAGAATATTGGATCAAAATAACAACAACAAAGCAATGGTCCAAGAAAAACAGATATAAAGAACCCTAAAAACATTCTATGTGAATAATATGGTTCTTAGAGAGATGTATTATTTTAGGAGGTCTTCAAATAAATTTAATCAGCAATAACCCAACTCACAGCAACCCCAAACATATTTTCTTCTAAATCTTGGTATGATGTGTTTCGTTTGGTGAAAGAAAAACACGTATGATAGTAATGTAAGATTGATTTCAGTTTTCTCTTTCTCAATTATCTCTTCTATTTTCTCTTTACTCTCTCTCTTGTTTTTAACCTGCACAAATCAAAACTCACTGTCTATTTCTTTTTCCTGTCATCGTCGATCTCCCTTTAACAGTCACGTCAGGTTTTTCCTTTTTTAGTCACCGTCGATCCGAACTCTGATGCAGCACCGATGACCTTAGTTGTGTCTCAATTTCTTTTACCCTAACACCGATAACTCTCTACCTCTCTCGTCACTTGGATTTTAGGCACCAAAACTCTCAGATTTACTCGGTGCTCTCTCTTTTTTCTCAATGGAGATGAGAATAAGATTTTCTCTCTCTCTCTCTCTCTCTCTCTCTCTCTCTCTCTCTCGTCTATTTTAGGCATCACGCCTATATTCTTACTCTCTCTTTTGTCTAAAGAATTAAAAGGTATAAAAAACCCTAAGAGACATTATATATGAGGGATAAAAGGGTTTGTTATAAGTGAAGGGTCTAGATCAATTCTAAGCGAACCAACGGTGTGAAAAAATGTGGAATAACTAATATGATTGGCTAAAAGGTATTCACAAGGATTGAGGCATTATTAATATGGTTCATTGATAACCTCTCAATGTTGGGTCACAAATTAGTCTAACACTCAAGACTCTAAACAAACACAAATAGTATTGTTAAAATATAAACACAAGTGTTTTTTTAAAGACTCAAAAAAATTAAATTTTGACCCAAAAGATATTAACCAAATTAAAAGTTGAACCAATCAATTTTTTAACCAAAAAAAAAATTCTTATTTTGACCTAAAATATTTTTAAAATCATATTTCAATTAAATGAAAAATCATTTCAAGTGATTAAAATTATTCAAATGAATTTCTTCTTTTTGAAAAATAATATTTGGAGCAGCAAAACCACCATAAAAATATTGTCCACACATAATAACCATGTATATGCAGTGTGTGTGTGTGTCCTAATATGGTTCAAGAGTTGTATTTAGCTTTTTGTAGAACATTAAAGTATTTGCGATCTTGGTCTGGCATTCCTTTGATGAAGCTTGGATACCTTTTTGAGATAGAGTAACTCATGAAAAATCTAATCCTATTTTGTCTCGATATCTAAACTATTTGGAACTCCTATATGGCACAAACTCAAGTAAGTCAACCATATAGTGTGTTCTTAATCTCCCCCATTGGATATTAGAGACAAAATTCCCTTGAATAATTTGTACTCGTGGGTGAAAATGAAAAATCCTAGATTTCCTATACAAAAATCTCTAACTACGTATTCTCGTCCTAGAACTGAAAATAAGATAATAAAATACATTACACAACTTCAATACAAACTAATACCCTAATAAATAGGAATAGCTATACAACTGGGTCTGAAGAAATGGCTGAAAAAGATAAACACTGAATGGCATATTAGTTGTGTTAGTACAAGAAAAGATAAACATCGTAGCACAAGTACTCAAGTTCTTCTCCCCCAATTTCACTGAAATATAAAATGGTATAAAAAAATATAAATAAGGAGAATATGATATAAGATTTCAACACAAGCAATAACATATAAAAGGGCAGATACAAGGGTCTCCTACATTATACATATATTAGTAGGCGTCTTTTTCCATTTGAGAAACATCCATGCCCTAAATCCTCATAGACCAATTATTAGTGTGCAACTACTGAGGATATGAATGATGTGTTGAATTAAGTAAGAACTATCATACCAATGGCATTAGGAAGATACTCAAATCTAATGTTATCAAGAGGTTTGGAATTCTTCCTAAGGTACACGATTAAAGATATGACAAGCCTTTTGAATAACTTCGGCCCAAAGATACATATGTAGATTTTTTGCATATAGCATAGCCCTAGACATCTCTTGTAAAGTTCTATCTTTCCTTTCAGTAATTTTGTTCTGTTGATGTGTCTTAAGCGCACTAAATTCATGTTTATAACCATTGCCTACACAATATTCTGCAACACCAAAATCTTTGAATTCTCCACCTCTATCATTTCTGATGCGGCATACTTGGGTATCCTTCTCGTTCTCTATTTTAAAAAGAATTTTTAAGAACTCATCGAAGGTATCGAATTTATTTTTAATTAAGGATACCCATGTATATCGTGTGTAATCATCCACGATAACAAGTATGTAACTATTACCACGGAAGATGACAATTCTAGAGGGACCCATAAGATCCATGTGGATTAATTCCAAAGGTGTTTGTAGTTAAAACATATTTAACATTCTTATGACAGGGTTTACTTATTTTCCCTTCCTAACAAGGACCACAAACAAGATTAAAAGAATTTTGTATTTTAGTTAATCATCTAACAATTTCTTGGGAACTTAACCTATGAAGATTACCAAAATTTGTATGTCCCAATCTATTGTGCCAAAGATCAGCATCTTCTAATCTGACAATATTATAAGATTCAGACTTAGGAAGGACTGTGAAACAGTTATCCTCATTTCAGTTTTATGTTAAAATATAATTTCCCTTTTTATTAATATTATTGCAATGAGTTTTTGAAAAGGTAACAATATGATTGGAATAAAAAATTTGAGATATGCTAAGAAGGTTAGCCTTGATACCTTTAACTAGTAGGACATCATTTAGATTGGGGAGACCCTCCTCACATAATGTTCCCTTACCTATGATTTTAGAAAAAACTCCATCACCAAACACAACACTACATCCAAGGAAGTCTGTTTTGTTTGTTAATTTTATTTCATCTTCGGTCATATGTTTAGAACATCCAGAGTCAAGGTACCATCCAGATGAACTGCGTTGTTCCTTAAAAGAAGATATGACAATATTGCACTTGAGTTGTGGTAACAAGTCATATTTTCTAATCCAAATAGGCCTAGTTTTGACAATTTATTGGCCTTTGATTTAGAAAAGTTTTGTTGGGTCTTTCTAAATAATTTCTTCTTAGTTTTAGGTCCTCCCTTCTTTTTATGGTTAGAGTAGTGAGTGGTCTGTCTTGGGAGAACATAAGTAGTCCTACTCTTTTTAGAATAGTTCTTGAATAAGTAGGTGTATACACTCTGTTTTGAAAACATTTGGCAATAGAGTGGCCGTAGACATCACAGTATGAACTGTACTGATGTGTGGAGGACTTGAATTTATTATTAAAGTCTTTGAAAATTGGTTTATTCCTCATATGAATGGTCGTCTAGGTGTCATTAGTTTTGGGTTTCTGATAATGATTTCTAACGGAAGGACAAGCATACTTAGCTGGACTATTAGATTTGGGCTATTAAGTGTAGTCACTTTGTTTTGCCTTAGAGACATCTTTAAAACAATTTTCTTTCTGAGTCATCTTAAGATTCTGGCCTTATTTTAAAAAAATAACATTTTCAGGAGAAACATTTTTGCTAGTATAAACTTTTTCTCCAAATCCAAAACCAGGTTTATCTTCAGAATCAAACTTGCTTCCTACAATAATTTCTTCATCGGATTTAGTTTTAGTTTCAAAGTTTAAGAATTTTTTAAACATGTTTGAAACTTTTTACCTAGATTCTTCCAGTTCCACCAAAGTAGACCTGTATTTTTGTTCCAAAATGTTGTTTTTCTCACAAATATCTCCTATTGTTGTGGAAAATTCTTCAATTTCAGTCTCACAGGAAACACATTGTGCTGTAAATTCTTCAGTATTATTCCTAATATTCTGATTTAAGTAAATGAATATGATCATTCAGTAGCTTAACCCTTTTCTCAAGACGGGCACTTTTCTTGAGCATTTTTCTGTAGAGATCTTGAAAACCTGGAAGATCTTCGTCGAACTCACTAAGTGTTGTGTGTGAAGTGTCTCATATAGTGCTCATTTCATATGCGGAACTCACACACACTTGAATTTCATCGATAATGTTTTTAATTCGACACACCCTTAAGTTATCACTATCAGTGTTGTTTTCATCATCAACAGTCACAACATTCTCAACAATAGATGCAATAATAGGAACAATAGAATCATGAGTAGTCACACATTCATCATCATCATGGTATATGATCCTAGCATAGAATGACATACATGATTCATAATTATGGGTTAACTCAGTTTCATCTTCATTAGAATAATTAGAGTCGTCCCATGTCTTACAAAAATTAGCCCTAGAATTTTTGGTAGGTTTATTTGGGCATTTATTAGCAACATGTCCCATTTTTCCACACCCATAAAATTTTACATCTTTCATGTCTTTCTTAGGTCTGCTATTGTCATAAGTCCTTTTATTGTCATGTATTTCACGAGGTCTGTGATTTTGATTACCTTGATAATTTTGTCTGCTTTGTTTATAGGCTAATGCATTTCTAAATTTGATCATCTTTTTGAAATGCTTGCTCATGAGAGATATTTGATTGTCAAGGTGATCCAAACCACAATCATCATTCAAGTTAAGGTCAAAGTCTAAAGGACTGACTTTAGGTGAAGTCTATTGTGATGAAAACACAACATTAAATCCAGTGAGTCTCTTATTTTAGGCAATCATTTGTCTTTTAAACTCTAACTCCGTCTGAATAGTTCTTAATTTTCTACTTAGCAATTCAGGGGTCAAGTTTGGGTCGTTGACTTCTTCTGTGGCATATCTCTTATTGTCAAACTTAGTAGGTAATGACCTAAGAATCTTTTGAACGATTTATTTTCTATTGTAGGTTATACCATTTGCTTGTAATTTTGTGAAAATATTGGTTAACCTAATATAGAAATAGTTAAAGGATTCTCAGCCATCCGTAATCAGTGTATTGTACTGTTGGACAAGCATTTGTGTTTTTTCGACTTTAACAAGTTTATCACCCTCATGTGCGGTGACTAGAGTGTACCAGGCCTCCTTAGAAGTAAAGAAAATAGATATTCTTTTAAACTCATGCTCGTTAATGGACACAAAGATAGCATTCTTGCCTTTATTATTATCGAGAGACTTCTTTTTCCTACCATAGTAAATTCGCAAAGAAGTTTCTTAACCCTTATGGGATGAGTATCAGATAAAAACTTAGTTGGATGTTCATAACCATTTTCAATCATATCCCATACATCATCCCCAAGAGTACCTTGCATGAAAGCAACCATTCTTACTTTCCAGTAAGAGAAGTTGTTTCCATCAAAGAGTGGTGGTCGAAAAAGGTTACCTAACTTCTCAAATCATTCATCCATATTTAGAAATTGATTTTGAAAACAATTTTTGGAGTTTCAGGATCAAAATAAATTTTTATAAACCCACTCTAATACCACTTGAAAAACTTCTTACTAAGTTAATAACAAAATATTATAGGTTGAGTAAACTCCGAAAACAAACTCTTTGAACAAATCTCTTCTCAAAATACAACACAAGATGTTTTAAAAGTTTTCTGAAAATGTCCTCTAGATTTTTTAGTTTGATTACCTTAGGTTTTTAAAACTAAAACCCACAATTTGATCTTGAATGAGATATTGTTCACAAAAGCAATTAAGAACATTCCAGCAAATTTGACATGTGATTTTTAACGTGGTAAAACCCTAAAATAAGGGAAACATCCACGGTGACCTCTATGCCCTAAAACAAAAATCCACTAAAATCACAAGGCACAATTTATAACACTAAGAATACAATACAAGATCCTAAATCTAAGCTCAGAAAATTACCTACACGAGTTACTCCACTCTCAAAGGCTCCTGAGTTAATATGATCTTTATCCCGCAGCTTCCTTATTTTTTCCTTATCCACTTGATTATAGCAGCTCAACAAATAATATATCTCACCAAGAATCACAATATCCAAGTGTTCATGTGAGAGTGAAAGTGTTTGTGAGTTAGTCTAAATGCCGAAACGTATCTCACATATCTCAATCAATTATATTACAAATCAATCCATATGATATGCAAATAATTTCAAATCTATTTTGAATAATAGACTTCAAAAATCTCAGATCTAGAATAAACTCTTTTTAAATCATGACTTGTTTAAAAAATTATTTATGTTCAAACTTATTTCACCAATTTGTGAAATTATATTTTGAAACCAAAAATGAAATTTTCAAATATGAATATATACACAACAAAAAGTCTTATGTTTCAAAATTTATTTGAAACCACAATATTAGATCAAAATAACAATAACAAAACAATGACCCAAGAAAAATAGATATAAAGAACCCTAAAAATGTTCTATGTGAAGAATATGGTTCTTAGATAGATGTATTATTTGAAGAGGTCTTAAAATAAATTCAATTAGAAATAACCCAACTCACAGTAACCCCAATCACATTTTCACTTAAATATTAGTTTGATGTGTTTGGTTTGGAGAAAGAAAAACGTGTATGGTAGTAATGTAAGATTGATTTCGATTTTCACTTTCTCTATTCTCTCTTCTATTTACTCTCTACTCTCTCTCTTATTTTTAACCCGCACGGATCGAAACTCACTATCGGTTTCTTTTTCCCGTCGTCGTCGATCTCCCTTTAATAGTCCCGTCGGATTTATCCTTTTTCCATCACCATCGTTCTAAACTCTGATCCACCGTCGATGACCTTAGTTCGGTGTCGATTTCTTTTGCCCTGACACCAATAACTCTTAACCTCTCTCTTCACTTGGATTTCTGGTGCCGACATCTCTCAGATTTACTCGGTGCTCTCTCTTTTCTCTCAATGGAGATGAGAAGAAGATTTTCTCCCCCCCCCCTTGTCTGTTTTTGGCGCCGCTCCTCTCTTCTTACTCTCTCTTTTGTCTAAAGAATTAAAAGGTATAAAAAACCCAAAGAGACATTATACATGAGGGACAAAGGGGTTTGTTATAAATGAAGGATCTAGATCAATTTTAAACGATCCAACAGTGTAAAAAAATGTGGAGCAACTAATCTGATTGACTAAACGATATTCACAAGGATTGAGGCACTATTAATATGGTTCATTCATAACCTCTCAATATAGGGTCACAAATTAGTCTAACACTCAAGAGCCTAAATAAATACAAATAGTCTAGCTAAAATATAACGCACATGTGTTTTTTTAAAGACTTGAAAAAATTAAATTTCGACCCAAAAGATATTTACCAAATTAAAAGTTTGAGCAATCAATTTTTTATCAAAAAACAATTCTTAGTTTAACCTCAAATATTTTTAAAATCACATTTGAATTAATAGAGAATTAAGGTAAAGGTCATGTTACTTTCTATATTTGGATTTTAGGACAGTGCTTTTCAAGTTTATAAATCTAGTCCCTGTGGTACAAAAGCATTTATAAATCTAGTCCCTGTGGTACAATACCTTTATTTTTTTGGCCCGCGCTAGAGGCACTATTTTTCACCATTTTTCATAGTATTTTTAGTACAGGGACTAAATTTATAAAATTATATGGAGTGTCCTATTTTTATACACTTTGAGCACTAAGAGGACCTTTTCCCAAAACTCCCTCGAATTAAATGAAAAATCATTTCAAATGATTAAAAATATTCAAATGAATTTCTTCTTTTTGAAAAAAAAAATTTTTGGAGTCACAAAACCACCATAAAAATATTGTTCACACATAATAAACATGTATATGCAATGTGTGTTTCCTAATGTGGTTCAAGAGTTGTACTTACATTTTTTAGAACATTAAGGGATTTGCATTCTTGGACTGCGATTCCTTTGATGAAGCTAGGATACCTTTTTGAGATAGAGTAACTCATGAAAAATCTAATCCTATTTTGTCTTGATATCCAAACTAGTTGGAACTCTTATATGGCACAGACTCAAGTATGTCAACCATATAGTGTGTTCTCAGAAAATACCATTTTTCCTTCATTTTCACATGTTGTCTAGTAATACCCACTTACTACATTTTTTTTTATACTTTTTAGCAAACTTTAAGAAATAAAATTTCTATTTTCTTTATTTCAAGTAAAAATTCTCTAAAACTTTCATTAAACTTGTTTATATGGTCATCATCAAAATATTACAAGTTTATATCCATGAGAAGATGGATTTTAAGTTTAAAAATCCATAGATATGAGTTTTACACATGATTTATTTTAGAAATTTCATAATATTTACATAAACATGCTTTTGAATACCAAAGACATTTTTGTTCCTCCAAAACTAGAATAAATGTCGAATTTTACAAAATCTCAACTTTTATAAGAAATCCTTTGGACATTTGCTCAATAAATATTATTTCCAAAATTTATTCCATAAAATCCAAATTATAAAGATTTCTTGAAATATATCATTTTTTTCCAAAACTCTTGAAATCATTTATAAAACATTTACACAAAATCGTAAAAATAACCTTCTTAAATCGTATATGCATTCTAGTATTACAAACTCTAACTACAAGACCAATACTATGGAAAAATAGAGTTCTTAAGCTAAGGGTAGATTTTTCCACCTCAAAGGAAGCTTCAACAATGGTGGATGGAGTGTAGTAGAATATGGATACCTCCCACCTCCTAAGGTGGCCTTAAAGTGGTTGCCTAGATCCATAAGCTTGTCTTCTTGAATGTTCCATGGAAACCCCCTTCAATAACCATACTTTTTTCTTTTTCTTCTTTTCTAAAATCCCCAAAAATATCTCCATAAAAACCCATGTTGCCTGAACGTGTGGTGCATTTGGGTTTTATGATCTTAAATATGGAAGAAGGATGTTAATATTTGGTTGTTTTGGGTGGATGGGTGGTAGTACAAGGGTGATGTGTGGTGGTTGGTGGAGAAAGAGTTCTAAGATCTAAAGAGAGAGACCAATGTGATTGGAATGGGTTAAATGATCCAAAACTTCATTTAAATACCCCTAAAACCCTAAGGGTTAAATCTCACAAATGCCCCTAAAGTTAACCCTTAATCTAATGGTCGACCAAGTATTTACCCAAAAATTTGATCTGGGCCACTGAGAGCTGAACTCGTCTTCTAATCCGACAATCAACGTCGTAATATCACATAAAATGTGTAGATTTTTTAAACTCAGCTATGGTTGATGGAATGACAATGAGCCGCGTTCGAACGATATCTCCTCTCGTTCGATCGAGAGATCTAACGAGTACTAATGAGGCAAAATTACAGGGTTAAAAGGGACATGAGATGTACCTTGTTTGAATGGGAAACACCCCCTCGTTACAACGACTATGTACCTCGTTCGGACATGGGCTTTTTATCGAGATTCCAAAGAGGGAGGGAAATCGTGCATTTCTCATACGTTAGAAGGTCATTCAAACCTTGTTCGAATGACTCGTTCGAACGAGTTTGAACGACACCTTTACCATGTACGAACGACTACAAAAATCCATCATATTAACTTTAAGACATAAAACTCCAATTCAATTGCGTCGGGGCCACTACATTACCCAAATTTGGATTATGATCCACCTCCAAAAGCCTAGAGCCCAATTTTTCATACCATGTCACCAAATCATAGGAGTACGATCAAAGTTGCGGTGGCGGGCATTACATTCATAGTGCTAAATACTAGGTTTCGCTCGAAAGGGATTTTTCTTTATCTTCTTTGCATGCCAGGTTTTGTTGTGTGATGGAAAATTTAGTTTGGATGCTCTATTACATGCACAACTAATATCTAATGAAGATAAAATTTGGATATAATTTAAATGTGTGTAACCTAATATACGGATTATCCATACGAACGTTGTTTTTCATCTACGTATACAATTTCGTTTTCAACATTTAAAGTGTATGTGCATTATTTTTTATGTTTTTAATAAAGTCAAATAGTACAAATATTACTAATTTTATACAGCCAATATTTAATAAGGTTCACAATTTCATTTATGTGAACTAAAATTATTAAAACCTAATTAATAATGTATATCTAGATATTTCTCAAATAAAAACCAATACATACACAATATTTTTACTATTTGGGTATCACAACATTGAACGAAATAATTAATCATTAGGAAAATGGAATAATAAGTTTTTATTATCTAAAAAAACATAACATCAAATCAACTGATAC
This sequence comes from Sambucus nigra, assembly GCA_949130495.1. Lineage (NCBI taxonomy): Eukaryota > Viridiplantae > Streptophyta > Magnoliopsida > Dipsacales > Adoxaceae > Sambucus > Sambucus nigra. The sequence continues at coordinate 383,565,431 of OX422218.1, read as the reverse complement.
TCATCCACTACAAATGTAATGCTATTGTTTCATAGACAATATATTTTGAATGTTTGATTTTTTGTAGTGAGTGAGCAAACACTTTCTTAATAGAAGTAATATTGAATCAGCTGGTACTTATCGAGTCTTGACCAACTCTTACTGTCCCACAGGCAGTAAAGTTTGATTGTATCACTTTTTCTAGACAATAAACATTTATTGTATAGATAAAAATTGATGTACTGTTATTGTTTCACAGTAAGTAAATTTTGAATGTGTCATTTTACTATTCTTACACTGGATTTGTTCATTAATTTGCTAATCCCGTGGAAAAAAATCATAGTTATTTTTTTTCTTTTTAAAATGTAACACATACGACTTTTACACAATAAATTTGAAACAATTTAATAGTAAAAAGGAATTTGTGAAAGCATATAAAGAAAGTCCTTAAATTTATTAAAAAAAAATTGTGTTATTATTGACTCACCCAAGATATGATAGTAATAAAAACCCATTGTTCGAAAAGTGTGTCCTCGAGATTCGAATGCATTACTCGGTTTACACTGAAAAGTGTGACCACTACTGATGTAATGTTATTGATAGTAAACATATATTTTATATGCAAACATAACATTAAATCATCTTCTATTGACCCACTCTTGATCAAATGTTACTATCCCACATATAGTAAAATTTGATTGTATCATGTTTTCTAAACAGTAAAAATTTATTGATAAACAAACTGTGATATATTGTTATTGTTTCACATCAAGAAAATTTTTAACTGTCATTTTATTTTGTTTACACCATATTTTTTAATTAATTGTTAATTCCATAGAAAAAATGTTGTTATTTTTCTTTTCTTATTAAAACGAAACGCGGGCATCATTCACAACATCAATGATCGACACATTGTTTTTCTCTTACAATCATTGTACTCACACTTCATATTTATAGAAGTCAATAATTTGTATTTTAAAGCTTATTAAATGTATTAGTAAATTATTATTTGTTACAGTTCATTTTTTTTGGCGAGGACTAGTTACATGATTCATTCACGTTGTATTAATTATAACATATAAAAACAAAATCTTAATGTATTGCATTAAAATACTCACAATCCAAAAACAAATGTTTGAAGTGTACAAGTAAACAGTGAGATGATATTGAATATGGTTTTGATGCATACATAATTGTTTCCATATCTTATCAATATCATAGTTGATTAAAAAATAATACGTCCAACAAAATGCATCATAATGCTAACTATTATAGCGGAGTTTGTTAAAAGATTAAAATAAAAACAAAAAAGCAGAACTAAATGAAATATTGTCTAAGCAGTTGGTCAAACTAAGCTATCATTATTAATGCTCTCAATCAAATGTGTGCGAACTTATCGCATGAACTTTTGTTCATCTCATATGGGATGTCGTTTCCCTTCAAAATGTTTGACATGTGATAGCAAATCGCAACACCGCAGTCAACCCTACGAGTATTTATGCCGATACACATAAAAAATAATTTTTTATCATAATTAAATAAGGAAAAAGATATGGATAAAAAACACCATTCTTGTGTATTGTTATGCAATATCGGTCACTTCGTGTAGTGGAACAACAAACTCATGTGTGGATAGTATACATTGAGATATTTTTTTTATCATTGCTCTTACCCACTGCTAAATTTTTGTCCCCTAAGTGTACGAGAGTCTTCTTCATGTAATCCTTTTGTATAAATGTAAATTGTTAACATGTTGAAATATTATAAATTGGTATAACCAATTTTTATTATGATCACAAAACGATATTTTTTTTTTATTTTGTCTTTATAATTATATGGAGTGACATATGGTAACTGCCTACTGTTTAGTATGAACATTTCATACTAAACTGTATACGTTTACTATCTGCAATAAATTGTTGCATAACATATAATAGACAATTTTATACTGCTATACATCTGTTTATTGCAGCAAATATATATCCAATAATTGTGAGGCATTGAGGTAGATATAACATTAATAGGCCAATTGTTTAGTATGAACATTTCATACTAGGCAATATACATTCAATATCCATGATAAAATTGTTTTATATTTTGGAATACATATGTGTGTTACAGACAAATCTATGTACTATATATAATGCATTTGTAATACCCCGTATTTTATGGTTTTTAATTTGAGGATTTATCAAATTTAATTGAGATAAATTAATTTAATATTAATCCGAATTTTATAATAAATAATTACTAGCGTGACGAGTTAGAAATTATATGCTGAATATTCCTAGATGAGTAAAGTAATATATGAGATTGAATTTATTAATATTTTCGCGAGTGAATAACACGACAATTATAGAATTTAAGTCGGGACGCGCTTGTGTCGTGTCGGGACTAAATTAATGGAATATAAAATAATTAAATAAAAAGTCTCCCGTATGGTCATTTTGAGTGTGCCAACATGTCCGGAAGGGTCAACATAGTAAAAAAATGTACTCAGGGGTTTAGTTTGGGTCTCGGGACGTTTTTAGGCTTAACCGGTATCCCGGGAGGGTATTTTAGTAATTCTCCTCTTTAAGGCTTAATTATGGACGAAAATTAAAGGGGTATATCTGATGGGAGTTAAAGTCTTCGAGGATTAGAATTGGTAGAGTTGCAGAGAGGCTAAGGAAGGGAGAAGGGAGAAGACTCCAAAGGAGAGAACCACCCTACCTACACCACATTTGCCATCTTTCACCACCGACGCGTAGATCGAGAAACGAGGGACGCAACGATACCCGTCAACACCTAAGAATCAGACCTTCATATCTGAGGTAAGTATCTATCTTGCTGTAATCTTGGTTGATATTACACCCATGCTAAAGTAGGAGGATAATATTTATGTTTCAATAAAAGTTAATTGATGTTTGGGAAAAAATGTGAAAATTGCAGAATAGAAATCATATTAGGATGATTCCTTGTTGAATTTAGGTTGGTGAAAACAAAATTGATATCCAGTAGAGATAGGAATCTATTATTCAATGAATTTCTGGCGAAATTAAATAAACTAGGGTTAAAGATATATTTTGAATTTAATTTAGTTAATGATGATTATTGATGATTCAAGAGGAAATTTACGTTAGAAATCATTTATTATTGTTTATATAATGTTCCTTATGGTTGGTTGGGAGTTTGGGACTCACTAATGGCAATTTGGTGAGGTTTTATGGAGGAAACCCATAGGTTGGAATAACAGAATCTAGGCAAGAACTGCTCGATCGATCGATCGACTCAAGAATGTCGATTGATCGCAGGTTCGATCGACCGACCCCTTTCCATCAATCGATCGACCCCTCCTGAAAATTGAATATTTCTCCTTTTTGATTAATTCGATTAAAATGCGTAGGGACCCTTGGGAATAATTTAAAGATCATGATGGAACATGGGAACGACCAGTAGGGTCTAAGTAGGGTCCGGGAAATGAAATTTAATACGAGATATAACCGTGGGGTAATGGGGGCATAAAATTTATTAAAATCGTGTGTACGTTAAGTGAGGTATTGGAAGACTCAAGAAATACTTATACCAGTATGTTAATGAGGGTACAACTACTTAGTTTACATCTATTATACGAAAATACTTCCAGGGATGAGAAGTGCTTATGAAATGGCGATAATTGAGAATAAATACAAATGGGTTAATTATACATAGGACTTGGGTAGTTGTACCACATATGGTTAAAATATTATTATGGGTCAAGGGCGAACCTAATTGAAATACGTGGAATTATATATATATGTATGTATTTAACCGAGTGCATGTGTATATAAATAATGATATTTATTTGTGCATAATCATACCCGCGCTACTTGCTATAACGGAGGTTGCCGCGTCGGGACAGTCTTATCTCGATGGGACCTTTATGGGGGATATTGACTCGTACCCTAGAATATAGGATTCCTTGGTAGACGATATCTGAGAACAATAGTCAGACGGTCTTAAGATACATGAGGGTATATGGTGACCTCTTAGTGATTTGGAACTATGCTTCACCTCCATTTTGTGTATTGTGTTAATACAGTTCGAGAGTGATTCTGAACTCGTATTTCCCTTATGTATGAGAGATACGGGGAATTGATTGCTGAGTATGCCAGTGCCATAGATTTTTTATAGGGTGCCGATTAGTATATATATTGTATGAGAAATTTATATATATACTTATACCTGTAATTTCTTCTACTGTGCGCATAAGTAGATAAATGTTGAATAAATTCTTTTCATTATAGTAAGTGCTTGACACTTCTCAGCGGTATTGAGAAATACATAATTAACTTAACTGATCTTTAAGAAGATGGTATCTTAAATAAATTATAGACGTACGATCTCTTGAATTAGAATTTATGGGAGGAGAGTTGGGTTGTAATTTTGAGCCATTTTAGTAGTACGATCGGCGTGCACACTAGATGAGAGGTGAGAATTTTCAAGAGAGTGTCGTATACTAACATGTTTGTCATATCAGCTAGTAAGCATTTTAAATACTTGCTAAACCATTTTTAATGCTGTTTTTACACTCAGGCTCTGACCCGTTTCCTGTTATCTTTCTTATATATATATATATATATATATATTACAGACGCCTATCCACAGCGGCGTCAGACTTAGACCTTTGGACTATCGACATGCTGCAGCTATTGTGGAAGTTGTAGGTCCTTGCAGTAGACGACTTCATTCTTGATTTTCTAGTCTTCTACTCAGTTATTCTCAGACAGGGCATGTGTTTCCCATTTCCATATTTCATTTTTAGTTGAGAGAGAGATTTGTACTCTTCATAATTTCAGGATTTAACTATTGTTGGGGATTATTTTATTTATTTCGTTGACTTGCGATTAGGATTTATTTATTTGAGTTGTTTAATCTATCTCGGATATTTCATTTTAATGGCTTCGTTTAATATTATTATTGTGTTCATGAAAATGATTTCATTTTAAATCTTAACGATAGGTCTTAATTCATAAATAAAATGTTTTGACACTTAGCTTAATTATTTATTAGGTGGTTAATAACGAAAATTGTTTTACGACAGTGATGCTAAGAATGAACCAACCGTGCACTTTGAACTAATTTAATAAAGGACTGATCACCCGGTATTTAATTAGCTGGGGTGTCGCAAGTGGTATCAGAGCATCAGGTTCTAGTGTCCTTTAGGATCTGTACGACTCATTATGCTTCCTGCTTAGCATCTTTGATGTAGAGCCCTATTTTTAGGACTGTTGAATTCTTGCATTTACTATTACGTCTTCAGCTATTTGAGATTGATAATAAACTGTAGACTAATTAAATTCCTTCTCATTTCATATGCCTTCGATATGAGCACCCCGAGATAGGAATGCCCAGTCCGAGCAACCAGCAGATCCGACTCAGGGAATGATGAACGCAACTGAAGTTGTCGCCATAGTTGCTTAGGCGGTGAATGCAGCATTAGCGGTGGTACAGCAGGCCCCACCCCAGGTTCAGGCTGTATCACCAGTTCCATCAAATCTTCGCACGACATGGGAAAGGGTTAGGGATGCCTTTCAGAAGGAATATCCTTCGAAGTTCTCGGGTAGTTCCGATATTGTCATCGCCAGCTAATAGAAGAACGACATCCAGAGTCATCTGCTCATGTATGGTTGCAATGATGTTCAGATAAAGTTACTGGATTTCTTTAAGCTAGTAGGGGATGCTTTGTAGTGGTGAGAGTCCACTACCACCTTGGAGGAGAGGGCTAGCATGTCAATTCAGACTTTTTAGGTGCGGTTTGACTGCAAATATTTCCCATCCGCAGTGCAGACTTAAATGAGATGGAGATTACTGAATCTTAAGAAGGAGAGTATGATGGTTGTGGAGTATGAGGAGGAGTTCATGAGACTTATCACTATAGTGTCGGATGGGGCATCCACTGAAGAGAAGAAATTTTTTCTATTCATGGATAGATTGGCCTGGAAGATTCGTCAGCATCTCATAGGTAATCTTTCGTTGATTACTTAAACTGATGTGAACAACGTCGCTCTGTTGCATTGTCAAGATCACCGCTTCCATCAGCAGGGAAGTAAGAGAGTAGGGGAGTCCAGCTACAAGGGGCGGACTGGAGGTAGTGGTGCCTATGGGGCACCAGCAGCTCAGGAGAAAATTCGCCATAGTGAGCAGAGTTCCAATCAGGGTGACCATGCTAAACGATTTCAATCTAGTGATTCTAGGCAGGGATATGGAGGTTTTAGACAAGTCCAACAGGGCCAGTCGAGTCATCATGGCCACTACTGCCAACATTATCATCAGCAGGGATAATAAGGCCAATAAAGTTTTTAGCAGGGCCAGTGGGTCCAGTAGCAGAGTGGTAACGGCCAGCAGGACCGAGGTCAATATGGACATAGGGGAGGAAAATTTAGGGGCAGGTGGTTTAGATGTGGCAAGAATGTTCATAGGTGCCAGAATTGCCCAGAGGTAAATAGGGCCCCACGGTAGCAGGGTGCCCGTCATGAGCCGTAGTGGTCGCTCTTCCAAGCTGCCCTCCCAGTGCCATCTCAGATGCCAGCCCCACCAGCCATTCCAACTTCCCCCGTTCAGCAGGGGCAGTTGCAATATAAACGTGTCTATAATGTCCACCACCCGCGATTGAGGGTGCGTTTCCTATCCATGGCACTATGTGTCATGTTTAATTTGACACTGGGGCATCACACTATTTTATAACCGCTAGCTTTGCATGAGCCATGGGATTATTAGGCTTAACAGAGAGTACAGTGACATGTGTAGACTCACCACTGGGGAATGGGTCTTTGATTTTATTTATATGCCAGGGAGTAGGTATAGAGATTGGTATCTTGATTCTACCTGCGGATATGCTAGTTTTAAATATGCATGAGCATGACGCCATTATTGACATGGATTGGTTAGTGACTTATAAGGCCATGATAGATTGCTTTGGTAGGAGTATTATCTTTTCCATTCTTGGTCAGGAGATGTTTTTGGTGGCAATGCCTCGCCCTATGGGAGGATCGTCCACCCATTTATACTACATAGAGGAGGTTACCTCTATGGAGATTATGATTCCCCTGGATTCGATTATCATTATTCGTGAGTTTTCGGATGTGTTTCAGGAGATATCTGGCCCACCCCGCAATAGAGAGATAGACTTTGTTATAGACTTGATGCCGAGCACTCGGACGATAGACCGTGCACCATACCGTATGGCTCCAGCCTAGATGAGGGAGATACTGGATCATATTGAGCAGCAGTTAGTCCAGGGCTTCATTTGTAGGTGCGCTTCTCCTTGGTACGCTCCGGTGTTATTTGTGAAAAAGAGAGATGGTTCATTGAGATTTTGCATGGACTACCGAGAGTTGAACAAGGTCACGATACGGAATAAGTATCCATTTCCCCGAATCGATGACTTGTTAGACCCGTTGAGGGGAGATACCTTCTTTTCAAAGACAAACTTGAGATCAGGATACCATCAGCTACGAATAAGAGAGCAGGATGTGTCGAAGACTGATTTCTTGACGAGATATGAGTCCTATGAGTTTAGAGCCATGCCGTTCGGGCTGATAAATGCTACCGCCATATTCATAGACTTGATGAATTGAGTGTTGAGAGAGTTCTTAGATCAGTTTGTCATCGTTTTCATAAATAACATATTGATTTATTCACAGACTAAGGAGGAGCATGTCGAGCACTTGATACGGGTTTTTCAAACTCTATGAGAGCATCATTTGTATGCCAAGTATGAGAAGTACGAATTATGGTTATAAGAGATACAATTTTGGGGGCATGTTGTGTCAGAATTAGGGATATTAGTGGACCCGAGTAAAGTGTCGGCAGTGAGGGAATGGGGACAACCCACGACACCGATAGAGGTGTATAGTTTCTTGGGGTTAGCCGAATACTACAAGCGGTTCATCCGAGGCTTTTCAAAAATAGCGGGTCAGTTGATGCATCGGACTCGCAAGGGGGTACCATATGTATGGGATGACACTTGTCAATTGGATTTTGACGAGCTGAAGGATAAGTTGACATAGGTGCCAGTTCTTGCTTTACCCAGGTCGTGGATGGAGTACCTAGTGTATACTAACGCCTCTCTACATGGTATTAGGGGAGTACTTTAGTAGGAGGAGCAGGCAATAGCTTATGCCTCTCTCAAGATTAAGCCTCATGAAAGAAATTACCCCACCCACGACCTAGAGCTAGCAGCAGTCGTGTTTATATTGCAGATTTGGAGGCATTATTTGTTAGGGGAAATTTTCGCTTGTTCATAGAACACAAGTCACTGCAATACTTGTTCACTTGGCGGGAGTTCAACATGCATTAGTGCAGGTGGCTGGAGTTTATGAAAGACTACCAGTTCGAGATACACTACCATCCAGGGAAGGCTAATGTGGTTACTGATGCATTAAGTCGTAGGCCGGTAGGTGAGTTAGCGGAAGTATGGAAGGCGAAGTGGAAAGAGTTGGGACACCAGGACGTAGTGGCCTGATCCTTTGTATCTGTGATGACAATCAAGCCAGAGATTGTTACGGGGGTGATCCAAGCCTAGCAACTGATACGTTTTGTCAGGATCAGATCGTACGAATCCTACTTGAGGCTGTTGATTCCTATTCAATGAGTTTGGATAGAGGTTTACGATTTAATAGGAGATTAACTTACAGTCTCACTGGACCAGATTTTTAATAGATCCCGAAGGGGATAAAATGTACCTTGAAATTAGGCGGCAATACTAGTGGAGTGGGATGACAAAGGACATTGCAGATTTTATTTCCAAATATACCACCTGTCAGATGGTAAAGGTGGACCACTAGAGACCGCCAGGATTACCTCAGCCGCTGGAGTTACCAACGTGAAAATGGGAGAGCATTTCCATGGATTTCATCATTGGGCTGCCTACATCACAGTGGGGTCATGATTCCATATGGCTAATAGTGGACTGGTTGACCAAGGTAGCTCACTTTCTGTCAGTGCAGACAGACTACACTACGGGCCAGTATGTGCAGTTATTTATTGGCGAGGTAGTGAGATTGCATGGGGTTCCCCTGGATATTGTGTTTGATAGAGACAAGATTTTTTTGTCACGCTTCTGAGAGAGCTTTAAGGAGGCTATGGGTACAAAGTTGAGATTGAGTTCATCTTATGACCCGCAGATAGATGGATAGACTGAGCGTACTAATCAGATGCTGGAGGATATGCTACGCATGTGTATCCTCGATTTTGGAGGGGGCTTGAAGCCGTATCTTCCACTGGTGGAGTTCGCTTATAATAACTCCTATCAGTTTAGGATCGTCATGTACCCATTTGAGGCTTTGTATGGAAGACCTTTTCGTTCTCCCGCTTGTTGGCTAGATGTGGGGGACAACAAGTTACTCGGGCCAAAGGTGATTTAGGACACGCCATCTAGAATCGTGTTAATCTTCAGTCACATTCGGGTATCCCATGACCAGAAGAAAAGCTACGCCGATGCAAAATGGTCTTTTAGGGAGTTTGGCATGGGAGACCAAGTATTACTATGAGTGTCTCCTATGAAGGGAGTAATGAGGCTCGAAAATAAATAGAAATTGGCTCCAAGGTATGTAGTAACATTTCCCATTATCGAGAGGGTAGGACCAGTGGCATACAGATTGGGATTATCGGAGCCCTTACACCGAATTCATGATGTGTTTCATATTTCGTCATTGAGGCGATATCTTCGGGATGATATGGCCCACACTCACATCGTGATAGAGGAGATTGACTTATAGCCCTACAGTTCTTATGAGGAGAGACCAATGGCTATCCTAGACCATAGCGAGAGGAAACAAAGGTCAAAGGTAGTTCCACTTATACGGGTCTAGTGGGAGCATCATAATGTGAAGGAATCCACTTAGGAGCACAAGACAGATATGCGCAAAAAATACCCAGATTTTTTTACCAGGTATGCCTTATTTTCTGAATTTCGAGATTAAATTCTGTTATTAGGGGGGAAATATGCAATACCCCGTATTTTTATGGCTTTTAATTTGGGGATTTATCAAATTTAATTGAGATAAATTAATTTAATACTAATTTAAATTTTATAATAAATAATTACTAGCGTGATGAGAGTTAGTAATTATATGTTAAATAATACTAGAAGAGTAAAGTAATATATGATATTGAATTTATTAATATTGTTGCGAGTGAATAACACGACAATTATAGAATTTAAGTCGGGACGCAGTTGTGTCGTGTCGGGACTAAATTAATGGAATATAAAGTAATTAAATTAGAATTCACCCATATGGTAATTTTGAGTGCGCCAACGTGTCTGGAACGAGATAGTCAGAAAAATGTACCCGGTGGTTTAGTTTGGGTCTCGGGACGTTTCTATGCCTAACGGGTAACCCGGGAGGGCATTTTAGTAATTCTCCTTTTTAAGGCTTAATTATGGACGGAAATTAAAGGGGTATATCTGATGGGAGTTAGAGTCTTCGATAATTAGAATTGGTAGAGTTGTAGAGAGTCTAAGGAAGGGAGAACAAAGAAGACTCCAATGGAGAGAACCACCCTACCCACACCACCTTTGCCATCTTTCACCACCAATGTGTAGATCAAAAAATAAGGGATGCAACCATACCTGTCAACACCTAAGAATCAGACCTTCATACCTAAGGCAAGTATTTATCTTGCTATAATATTAGTTGATATTACACCCATGCTAGTGTAGGAGGAAAATATTTATGTTTCAATAAAAGATAATTGATGTTTGGGACAAATTGTGAAAATTGAAAAATAAAAATCATGTTAGGATGATTCCTTGTTGAATTTAGGTTGATGAAAATGAAATTGATATCCAGTAGAGATAGGAATCTGTTATTCAATGAATTTCTTGCGAAATTAAATAAACTAGGGTTAAAGATATTTTTTGAATTTAATTCAGTTGATGATGATGATTATAGATGATTCAAGAGGAAATTTACGTTACAATTCATCTATTATTGTTTATATAATGATCCTTATGGTTGGTTGGGAGTTTGAGCCTCACTAATGGAGATTTGGTGAAGTTGTATCGAGGAAATCCGTAGGTTGGAATAGCAGAATCTGGGCAAGAACTACTCTATCGATCGATCGACCCCTCCTAAAAATTAAATATTTTTCCCTTTTTGATTAATTCGATTAAAATGCATAGGGACCCCTGGGAATAATTTAAAGATCATCATGGGACATGGGAAGGACCAATAGGGTCTAAGTAGGGTCCGGGAAATGAAATTTAATACGAGATTTAACCGTGGGATAACGGGGGAATAAAATTTATTAAAAATCATGCATACGTTAAGTGAGGTATTGGGAGACTCAATAAAGACTTAGACCAGTATGTTAGTGAGGGTACACCTACATAATTTACATATATTATACGAAAATAATTCGAGGGACTAGAAGTTATTTTGAAATGGCGACAATTGAGAATAAAGACAAATGGGTTAATTATACGTAGGACTTGTGTAGTTGTACCACGTATGGTTTAAATGTTATTATGGGTCATGGGCGAACCTAATTAAAATACGGGGAAATATATATATATATATATATATATATATATATATATATATATATATATATATATATATATATATATAATCGAGTGCATGTGTATATATAATGATATTTATCTGTGCATAATCATACACGCGCTACTTGCTATCACAAAGGTTTCCATGCCGTGACAGTCTTATCTCGATGGGACCTTTATGGGGGATATTGACTCGTACCCTAGAACACAGGATTCCTTGGTATAGGCTATCTGAGAACAATAATCAGATGGTCCTAAGAGATGTGAGGGTATGTGATGACCTCTTAGTGACTTGGATCTATGCTTCACCTCCTTTATGTGTATTGTGTTAATACAGTTCGAGAGTGATTCCGAAATAGTATTTTCCTTTTGTACGAGAGATACGGGAACTTGATAGCAGAGTATGCCAACACCATAGATTTTATGTGGGGTGACGATTAGTATATATATTGTATGAGTAATTTATATATATACTTATACCTGAAATTTCTTGTACTGTGCGCATAAGTAGATAAATATTGAATAAATTCTTTTCATTATAGTAAGTGCTTGACACTTCCCAGCGGTATTGAGAAATAAATATATGACTTAAATTATCCTTAAGAAGATAGTATCTTAAATAAATTATAGACGTACGATCTCGCGAATTAAAATTTATGGGAGGAGAATTGGGTTGGACTTATGAGTCATTTTAGTTGTACGATAGGCGTGCACACTAGATGAGAGGTGAGAATTCTCAAGAGAGTGTCGTGTACTAACATGTCTGTTATATCAGTTAGTAAGCATTTTAAATACCCGCTAAACTATTTTAAAGTTGTTTTTACACTCGGGATCTGACCCATTTCCTGTTATCTTTTCTTCTTGTATATATGTATATATATATATATATATATATATATATATATATATATATATATATATATATATATATATATATATATATATATATATATTATACAGGTGCCCAGCCACAGGGGTGTCAGGCTTAGACCTTTGGACCATCGACGTGCTGCAGCTATTGTGGAAGTTACAGGTCCTTGCAGTGGATGACTCCATTCTTGATTTTCTAGTCTTATACTCAATTATTCTCAGAGCATGTGTCACCTGCTTCCATATTTTATTTTTAGTCCAGAGAGACATTTGTACTCTTTATCATTTCAGGATTTAGCTATTATTGGGGATTGTTTTATTTATTTCGTTGGCCTGCAATGGGGATTTATTTATTTGAACTTTTTAATCTAGCTAGGATATTTCATTTGGATGGTTTGGTTTAATATTATTATTTTGTTCATGAAAATGATTTCATTTTAAATCATAACGATAGGTCTTAATTTTTAAATAAAATGTTTTGACACTTAGCTTAATTATTTATTAGGTGGTTAATGATAGTGATGCTTGTAACAACCCGAGATTTTTGGGACGATAATTTATTCATTTTTGGGAGAAATAAATATTATTTATTTAGAGATTAATTAAATTGGTATTTGAGGTCAAAATTTGAAGGCATTAGAAAGTGTTTCGAATGGCAATTCTGAGGTTGTAGTTGTTTCCGGAAGGGTCGAGATAGTCAAAATGACTGTACTTGGGGTCTATTTAGGTTCCAAAATATTTTAAGTTTGTTTGGCTCGAATTAAAGTTACCGAGTCATTTAAAGTGTGTATTATCATTTAAAGTTGTGTATCTTGGGAGATAAGGCTTAAAGGCCTCTGGGATATCAAATCTCCTTAGAAAGAAAGAGAGAAATAGAGAGAAGAACAAAAGAAAAAGAGAAAGAGAGAGAAAGTGGGATTTTCGGCCATTACGCGATCTCGAGGACGGATCAGACCCTACGAACTTGAGGCAAGTGATTAAACTTGCTAAACAATTGTTGTGTACCATTTATTTCATGATTTGTGGAACAAGTTTATGGGTTTTAGGTTTAGTTTGTCAAAACCTAAATTTTTGGGAAAATCCTAGATTTGTAGTGTATAAATGATTTTTGGGGTATAAAATTAGTTGGGTTGAATTATAAAATGAGTTTTGATGATAATAATATGTTTGGGTTGACGAGAAATGGTTAGAAGATGATTAAAATGAATTTTGAGAATTTTGGCTTTGAAAAAGTAGCCATTTTCGTGACTTCAGCTAGGCCGAATCGATTTGGCCCCTTCCCGAATCGATTCGGAAAGTTGCAGGTGCCCAGGTCTGAGTGACCGAATCGATTCGGCCCCAACCCGATTCGATTCGGCCTGAGATAGAATCCCAAGTCTTATGACCCGAATCGATTCATAGGGCCGAATCGATTCGGATTTGGCCTGAATCGATTCGGAAACAGGGCATTTTCGGGGATGTTTTTCTAGGGAGAATTTCATCCCTTTATATTCGAGGTTATCGATTGGGAACCTCTATAGGAGTTATGTGAAGTGTGTTTTGGAGACTATTAGGGAGTTTCCATTATGAGAAATGATTGGAGTCCTATTGACTTAAATTGAGAGAATACCTATTAGAGAGTATTGTACCGACTAGTGGGAACGCCCACTTCCATTGAAAATTCTATTTGAAGATAATTACGGAATTATATGAAAGAGTGAGAATGCGCTTAGTGATATTGGATTTTAGAATCAAATCCCAAATTGGATAAATTTAAAGGTTCATATGATTGAGTGAACCATTTTATGGCCCGAAAATTATAAATGTTGATTGACGTGCATACGGATATAAAAAATATCCTTAACGTTAATTAACTTGGGAGATGTCTCACATAAATAAGAAATGCTAATCGAGGTGCATTAGGATATAGATAATATACTCAATGTAAATAGAATTGAGAGTCAATTCATATAAATAGAAGTGATGTGTGAACTTCAAGTGAGAAATAGTATAGTGTATACTAAGTGGGGAAGTTACGTGAGTGATTGACGATTAGTATATCGAGAGTAAAATATACGAAATAAAGATGTTATTTCAGCGACGCCTAAGAGCATACTATGTGTAAGTGAACAATGTGTCATATATACCTTATGTGATGGTATATAACTATCTGAGGTGATGATGTATGTATATCTTATGTGAACGATATATATATATATATATATGTAGGAGGGTAGTGAGACTGGGGTCTATGAATAACTGGAAAGGGTGAGGCGTGACCCACTCCAATGGACGCTGCCTGCAAGGTCTTCAAGGTCTCCTGGTGCAACTTCTAAAGAAAACTTCTCCTTCTGGTAAAAATGGAACTCAAGCTTCAACTCACTCCCTGCAAGAAGATGAACTTTCACAACAAAAATAGTAATTTTCTCAACGGAAACACCTGAGAGTGATGGGTGTCAGTGGGGAGTGAAGGAACAAGGCACTCAACACTAAGAGAATGAGCAGAGAGAGAATACTTAGGTAGGTCTGGTGATATTTTGGCAGAGTAATAGTGCAATTTCTATTGTCTTATCTTTTTACCTTGCCCAGAGGTCTATTTATACTAGGGCGTTAGGGTGAGTTGGCATTTTTTGGGCGCCAAAACTGAGAGAGTTGGTGGGGAACAATGTCTGAAGTGTACTATTTGTCCCTACCTGTAGGCAGCCTGCCTGTCCCCTTTGTAGGCGCCACCTGGCGCTGACCAAAACTCAAAAAGCACATATGCCCCCTAATGGAGACAAAATATCAGATTTGGTAGTTATCTTTTGAAACGGTAACTTGTGGTGCAATTTTGAAAATCTTGAGAGAGGAGACCTTAAGGACTCATCTCCTCTAAATGTGTTATTTTTCTTGAGAGGGACCTTGAGGACCCCCTGTTCTAGAAAAGTCATTTTCTTGTAAAGAGTTTATTTCTTGTGAGTAGCCAGCTCTTTGGCTGCTCACTTCACTTGTGACCAAGTGTGCAGTGTGCGTAGTCTAGAGTGACTTCTGGGTCTTCCTACTAGTATTCTCTCAATCCTATAGTGCTAAGTGGTTGAGCTTGCTCAACATACCTTGTCCCTCAGTCGCCAAGCCAAAACTCCCAGGAGGTCCCAACGCGCCTGTTCGAGCCCTGCTTGCTCGACTAGGCAACTTGTACAAGAAAGTAAAGTGTTAGTGCTGTTGTTCATTTAGAGACTGATGTTTCATGATGCGGATTTGTTCGCGATAGCTGCTCCCTCAATATGAGTTTCTGTCGAAACCCCTGTAGCAGCACTTCTCGAATAACATTTCTGCAGTTACCCTTGCAGTGGCACTGAGCCTTGCAGTGACGCCGACTCTCTCGACTATCATTACTGCAGTGACCCTTGCAGCGGCGCTGACCCTTGCAGTGGTAATTCTCAATTTTGGACTTCTGTGGTTACTCCCGCGGGCACCTCTCGAATGTTATTGCTGTAGTGACCCTTGTTGTAGTGGCGCTGACGCTTGAAGCGGCGCTGACCCTTGCAGCGGCGCTAGCACTTGGAACGGTGCGGACACTTACAGCGGTGCCGACCCTTGCAGCGGCGCTGACACTTGCAGCGGCGCTGGTACTTGAAGCGGCGTGGACACTTGCAGCGGCGTGGACACTTGCAGCGGCGCTGGTACTTGAAGTGGCGAGGACACTTGCAGCGGCGCGGACACTTGCAGCGGCGCTGATAATTGAAGTGACACCGACACTTGCAGTGGCGCGGACACTTGCGGCAGTGCTGACGCTTGCAGCGGCGCCGACACTTGAAGCGGTGCTGGCACTTGGAGCGGCACCGATACTTGCAGCGGCACTGACCCTTGCAATGGTGCAGACACTTGCAATGGCGCTGGCTTTCAAAACGGCGCCGACCCTTGCGGCGGCGCGGACACTTGCAGCGACGCTGGCACTTGTAGCGGCGCTGGCACTTGTAGCGACACCGACCCTCGCAGCGGCATGGACACTTATAGCGGCGCCGACCCTTGCAGCGGTGCTGACACTTGCAGCAGCGTTGGTACTTGAAGCGGCGCCGACACTTGCGGCAGTGCTGACACTTGTAACGGCGCAGGCGCTTGAAGTGGCGCTGGCACTTGCAGCAACGCCGACACTTGCAGCAACGCTGACCCTTGCAGCGGCGCTGGTACTTGAAGCGGCGCCGACACTTGCAGCGGCGTGGACACTTGCGGCGGCGCTGACACTTGTGGCGGCGTAGACACTTGCGGCAGCGCTGACACTTGTAGCGGCGCAGGCATTTGGAGTAGCGCTGGCACTTGCAGCGGCGCTGACACTTGCGGCGGCGCTGGTACTTGAAGCGACGCCGACACTTGAAGCGGCGCGGACACTTGCGGCGGCGCTGACGCTTGCAGCAGCACAGCCGCTTGAAGCGGTGCTGGCACTTGAAGCGGCGCCGGCACTTGGAGCGGCGTCGATACTTGCAGCGGCGCTGACTCTTGTAATGGCGCAGACACTCGCAACGACGCTGGCACTTGAAACGGAGCCGACCCTTGCTGCGGCGCTGGCATTTTAGCAACCCTGACCCTTGCAGCGGTGCGGACACTTGTTGCGGCGCCGACCCTAGCAGCGGCGCTGACACTTGCAGCGGCGTTGGCACTTGAAACGGCGCCGACCCTTTCGGCGGTCCGGACACTTGCAGCGGCGCTGGCACTTGTAGCGACGCCGACCCTTGCAGCGGCGTTGGTAATTGAAGCGGCGTCGACACTTCTGACGGCGCCGACACCTGAAGTGGCGCCGGCCCTTTTAGCGGCGTAGGCACTTGAAGCGGCGCTGGCACTTGCAGCGGCACTGACACTTGTAGCGGCGCTGGCAGTTGACGTGGCGCTAAACCTTCCCATGGCTTTTGGACTTCTGGGTGACCTTCGCGGGCACCTTTCGGATGTCATTAATAAAAGAAGCATTTTTATTTTATTCTATTTTCTTTTTTTTATTGATAGACACCCATCTACATTAGCCCCTCGTGCAAAGATTTTTTGGTTGGGTAGACTAAAAAAACTTTGTACGCTATAAATCTGGTTTCAACAATTATATATATATTTGAGGGATCCTAGGATCATTAACTACGATATCCCTTTATCCGAGGTTTTTAATTTTATGAGAACCCACGCGTCAGTGTGGGAACTGTCATCTCGTCATTTGGGAAAAAAAGGTCATCACCTTTTTGCCTTCCTGCACGTTTTCCCATTTTGGTGCAAAAAAACATAAGCCCCTCTTCTTGGGCTCTTTCATCTTCTTCAAAAAAACATAAGACACTTTTGGGTTTGTAGTGAGAGAGAGTGAGAAAGGGATTTTTTAAACACCATAGCCACCCATCCCCTTATTTTTTTTTGCTCTAGCTTTTCCAACCACCATAGCCTCTCATTCATGGATTCTAATCCAGGCAATACTTCTTCAAATGTAGACCCCTCCAAAACCTCCATGGTTTTAAGTTCTATACCTTCTTCCTTGCCCATCTCAACGGTTCCGACCGTCCCCATTATCGCCGTCGATGTCTCCTCCGTGCTACCCGCCCTCTTTCCATCGGTTGGAGGTTCGAGAACCCTCATGGGTTCCTCATAATTTCCTTCAGCGGACCATGTTCAAATCTCGGGTATCTCGAGTAGCGGAGCTCAGTTGGAGATCGGTGTCTCGCCCGTCCCCTTTGATATGGCTGTTGACGAGGGCTCGGAGCGAGTGGACCTCTCGTCTGAGGTTCTCTCGCCAGTTGCCTTGGGTTCTAATAAACAAATCAGTTACGTTGGGAGGGTTATCTTGACTAGTGGCGCTCAGTTAGGGATGGTCGATGTCTCGCCCATCCCTCTTGATGTGGCCACTAACGAGGGCCCGAAGCGAGTGGACCCCTCGTCCGAGGGTCTCTCGCCAGTCGTCTTAGGTTCTTATAAAAAAATCAGTTGCGTTGGGAAGGGTATCTCGACCTCGGTTAACGAAATTTATCCAGTTGGTTTGGATAAGGGTATCTAGGAATTTTCTGGCGCCGACAGTGGTTCCTCACGCGTTGAGCTAGGCCCGGGGAGTTCTTTATCTAATGAGCTTGGGTGGAGGGGGGTCTCGACACCCATGAACTTTTCTAAAGCAGATGGGGTCTCGACCCCTTTTTTTTCCGAGGGAACCCTTGCAGCGAGAGGAGGGTCTCGACGCCTGGTTTAGTGCCTACAGGTCTCTCGTCCGTGCAAGGGGGTGTCTCGACAGGTATTAGTGCTGACGCAAGCATCTTGACCTCGGGTGTCTCGATGCCTTTGACTGTTTCTGAAATGGGGGTCTCAGCTTATGGCAACATGGTGCCCTCTCGTCAGCAGTCGGTGGTCTCGTGACTTGGCCTCACGTCCACGGGTCTCTCGTTCGTGCA
The DNA here is from genome assembly GCA_949130495.1 of Sambucus nigra. NCBI lineage: Eukaryota > Viridiplantae > Streptophyta > Magnoliopsida > Dipsacales > Adoxaceae > Sambucus > Sambucus nigra. Next base: position 383,546,690 of record OX422218.1, on the reverse strand, counting down.
AGGGGGTGTCTCGACATTTTGTCACCTCGAGGGTTCCGTGACCCAGGGTGTCTCACCGACTATTGGTGTTACAGAGAGCATGCCATTAACCGGGGGCTCTTCACATGATTTTGCTGGGGTTTCTTCCTCCACTTCTTTTTTTGCGACAGGGGACCCCCAGGGTCTCTCGTTCAGAGTCCCCACTAGGATGAGTTCTTTTCTTGAGACAATGGCTCTTGGTGGTTCATCAGCTACGCCATCCTCTTCTCAGGCATGGAAGGACTATATGCACATTCGCCAAGGGTGAGACTTTGGTATTTATCGTCGCGCTCCTTTTTTTGGTCTCGTTGACATTTTCATGACTTCACTTTCTGATTTTGGGGAAAAAATTTCGGGTGCTATTCTCGAACGTTTTCATGTGGGGTTAAGTGAGTCTGCTGACCTCCCTACTATTTCTTCGGATTCCGTTCTCCGAGTCCGAGTTGACCGCGGCAACTTTCCTTATTCCAATGTTGAAGTTAAAACCCCAGGTGGTCCCATAGAGGAGTGGGACAGCTGGATTGATCATGTTCTGAGCGTTCCTGATTATGTGGTTATCCTTAGGGAGGTGGGACTCTTTACTGCCGTCAGCAGCCTGAAGTCCTGCACCATATTTAAACATGGTTCTTCGCTCAATATTTTATTGTCTCGGTGGAGTATGGAGTCTCACACCTTTGTCACAGGCTGGGGGGGAATTTACCCTTACCCTAGAAGATATACGTGAGTTGTACGCCCTTCCTTTCTTTGGGCAACATGTCTTTTCTGATGACTGCGAGGACTCCCTAGAGCAGGAGATGGTGGGGGAGTTACGGTCAGCTCTCGAAGAGTGCTCGAGGTATGTGGCCATAAATATAATTGGTCATTCCAAGCATTCCTTTGCCAAATGGCAAAGATACTGGTTCAGAGACTTTGAGCAGTTGCAGAAGGGGGAGACTTCACTTGCAGCCCCCAGATCCCAGGATGGTCCTAAGCTCCACTCTCCTGCACATTTAGCCGCTTTACTCGTTACATTTCTAACTCGGTTCCTTCTACCAGGTAAGCCCGAAGACTGTCCTCGCAAACTTCTTTTTATATTGGTTGTACGATTGTCTCCCGGTAGGTCGGTACCCATGGCTGCCCTGACCTTAGGTTCTCTTTACACCTATATGGATCGAGCACACATAGATGTAGAGAGGTCCTTCGGTCGGTATGATGTTGCTAATCATGCCAACGCCCCTCTCTTGATGGCCTTTTTGTTTGAGCATTTCCCCCACTTTACTTCAGGGGCTCATGCTTGTCATAGAGACGCTGCGAGACTTCTTCGGTGGCATAAGAAAACTCCCAAGAAATCTCTGTGAATGTTGATCGATGATATCAGGGAGTTTCAGTTTCGGCCTTACACCAGGCGCCCTGGGGGAACTTTCAGCTGGCTTTCTTTCCCTAGCGATGGCGGGACCTTCTATTGCCCTTAAACAGTGGGGTCGGTTTCCACGTGTCCTCATATTAATGTGGTGATGATGCTCTTACCATGTCACCTCCCTTCTTGGACCGAGTTAGGTCCGCGTGCTGAATCTTATCATTCCGAGAGGGTAAGACGACAGTTCGGTTATGATCAGGTCGTTCACACCCCTCCTCTTCCTACCTACACCAGTCATTCTGAGGCATTTTCAGAGGCATGTGCTGGCTTTACTCTTCAGGGATTATTCCATAGGTTCAGTGGTTTGGGTGGCCTCTATGTGCCTCCCTGCGATTATCATCCTTCATTCACTTCATCTTGGTTCGTTCTTTGGCAGCAGCAGGTCCGTCTTATCCAAGAATGTGTAGTTGGCCCTCCTCATGAGACTAACCCCATTAAATATACCAGAGCTAATTTTTTGGTCAGGCGGACGCAGAAAGATCCTTGGTTTCTCAGCACCACCTCCACGCCGCCCTTGGAGCATGCCATTCCCATTTTAGTGAAACCTCTTATTGACGAGTCACTTCCATCTCTGCCGGCTGAGCTTCCCCCTGTGAAGTCTAGAAACCAACCGAAAAGCAGAGGGAAAATGAGCACCTCTACTATAAGAAAAAGGAAACACCCTGACGCCGACGTATCCAATTTTGTTCCTATTACTACTGCTTTTCCTCCTTCTTCTCCTGTGAGGACCCGGGCTGCGAAGAAAAATAAAGGAGATGGCGCTGGTATGGCTGCTTCCTCTACAGTGGATCAAGAGTCTGATACTGTCAATCTTGGGGCGGGGAAGACTTCTCAGGTAGTGAGAGGGAAAGGCTACTCTTCACCGAGCCTTGCTTTCCAAGAGGCGCGGGTCGCGTCTATTCCCATTGCGAAAGGTATCATATCACGACATTCTTTACTTAGTGTAACTGGTTCTCTCGGAGTTTCTTTATCTCCCTCCCCTTCATTGGAAGAGGAACTAGTTGATTATGGGAGCACCTCTTCCTATGACGACCATAGTTCTTCTTCGGGTGATATGGGCGGCCTGGGTTTCCATAGCGAAAGCACTACTGACACTTATGCTTTGTTATCAGTCTCCAGAGGGTCTTCTAGCGATGGTGAGGCCTCTCATTCTCCTGGGGGGGGGGGTAGCCCCACCCATCTCCCTTACAGCCAAACTACGCACCCTGCAACTGTAAGCGTTCTCCCTTTACTTGTCTATATATTTTTTTTGCATATGATTTTCTTTCTTCCCCTCATTATATATATTTTTTTATTTGTCAATCAAAGCATTCTGTCATATTTGTGCAGGTCATTTCCGTAGAAACCAGTGGTTCTCCTCTTCCCCCACTACGACCGACGCCCTTTCAGCGGGAGAGGAACTCCATGCTCATTTCTTCCCGAGGCCTATTTAGAGAGGTTTGCTGTCTTCTTAATTCTTTTACAATCTGTTGTAATTTATTCGTCTTCTAACTACCTTTTGGTTGCGTACACTGTCATTTCCCCGCAGCTTTCATCCGTGCACTTTACCGTCATCAGGACCACCCTTGTGGCTTCCCCTTCTCCTCAGGTATGCCTCGTTATTTTCAAAACTTTCATTGTGCCATTTTCTTTTTTACTTCTTCCTTTTATTTACCCATTTACCATGCGTAGAAAGTTGTGTCTTCTGGCGTTGTCACCTCACCTTCTCTTGTCTCGGCGGTGGGCGCTTCTGCAGCTGAGCCCCTGGAGGCCTCTTCACCTGAGGTACGCATTTTTACTTTTGAATATTTGTTTCTTTTTAATAGGAGTCCTAATGGATCTTGGACTTTCTTCTCAGGGAGGGGCTTCTCCCTTACCTGGCGTTACCGCCCCGGGTCTATCCTCTTCAGGGATAATTTCTATCCCCAGGGTCCGTGTATCTATAGACGGTAGACCTTTGGTTCAGGCTATCTCTCGTAGCCCGATATTTACTGTGGATTCAACCAGCGAGCCTACACTTCAGGTCAGGCCTTTCCGCTGAAGCATGGAATCTCTTACTTCTCGATCATGCGATGAATAACATACTTTCATTCTTTGCAGGATATCAACACAGCCCCTACTGCACCGACCGTCTTTTTTCGCGCTTCCCCCTTGGATGGGGTTCAGGTACTCTCTTATTTTCTTAGTTCTATATTTCTTATCTATCCAGCCTGTACTTATCGAGACCCTCTTTTACTTTGTCGCAGTTATCCCTTGGCGCTGTTTCGAGTGCGGCTCCTGCCACTGTCTCTTCAGCAGCCTTTATACATGGGCCAGTTTGTCCTGTTATCGTGCCCCTTAAGGTAGGTGTCTCTGTGGTGATTTTTTAGGAGTTTCCCTCTCCCTCCTTTTTTTCTAGTTGAAGTATTCATCATTCATGGAATAACTGACTTGTTACCTCTCGCCCTTTCTTATCACTCGCAGCCTCGCCTACCCCTCGAGCCCTCCGTCGCTGAGATTGTTCTTTCGGAAGTGCCTGAGGTTGAGGTAGCTTCTTCACTGGTCGCTGAGACAACCCCTTCTGGAGCATCGATCAGTGTTGCTGCCCCCATGGGAGCCCCTGCTCCTCCTTCTGTGACCGTTACGAAGGGCGTTATTCAGGTACCGTGTATAAGAATATCTACTTCTCTCATGTCATTCTTATGTCTCTATTATTTTGTTTAAATTGCGCAAGCATTCCCCTCTTCACCTTTGTTGCATTGTCTCCAGGTGACCGAGGTCGCTCTGATGACTAAGGAGCCGGAGGAAGTTGCTCCAATACTTGTGGAGTTAGAGAATGAGATGGCTGCGAGAGAGGTATTAAACTAGCATACTCTTTTTATACTGTTTCCCTTCTTTTCTTCTTGCGTGTACTGTGCAAGCGCTCTCATTTCCCCTTTTTTTTATTGTTTCCAGGTGCATGAAAGTACTCCGATGACCATGGAGTCTGGCAGTGGGGCAACTGCGAGAGAGGTATTAGACTGGCATACCCCTTCTTTTTACTATTCCCCTCTTTTCTTCTTGCGTATACTGTGCAAGCATTCCCATTTCACCCTTGTCTCATTGTTTCTAGGTGAATGAGAGTACTCCGGTGATTGTGGAGTCTGGCAGTGGGGCAACTGCGAGAGAGGTATTAGACTGGCATACCCCCTCTTTTTACTATTCCCCTCTTTTCTTCTTGCGTATATTGTGCAAGAATTCTCATTTCACCCTTGTCTAATTGTTTCCAGGTGCATGAGAGTACTCCGGTGACTGTGGAGTCTGGCAGTGGGGCAACTGCGAGAGAGGTATTAAACTGGCATACCCCCTCTTTTTACTATTCCCCTCTTTTCTTCTTGCGTATACTGTGCAAGCATTCTCATTTCGCCCTTGTCTCATTGTTCTTAGGTGTATGAGGGTACTCCGATGACTGTGGAGACTGGTAGTGGGGCAACTGTGGAGGGAGATCATAGTTCTGAGTTCACTCCTTTGGTCGGTGACGCTGAGTCTGGTGGGGAGTCTTCTTTTCTCCCTTCTAAGGCGGGGTCTCGCCACTCCGATGGCGATGATGAAGCAGAGGATGCTGCGACTATTTCTAGTAGGCTATGGCGTGAGGAGTTACCAGGCCGATTTAGGGTACATGAGCGTCAGCTCTTGGATCTCATCTTGGAGCACCATCCTGAGACTTTCACTTCTCAGAGTATACTTCAGGTTGACAGTCTTACGGCCTTTAACCCGAGGGCTCTTGCCAGTCATGTTCATGAGTTCTTGGCTACCTCCCCTGCTAAGCTGACTAGCTATTCTATTTCTCTATTCTTGGATGCTCTCTGCGACTTACAGCAGTTCTATCATTTTCGTTTGGATTGGCTTGACGTAGGAATTCGCCCCTTTCTGAGTGTTCCTTTTCGAAAGATAGTGAGGTTTCACACTTCCCGATAATCTAGGGTTGAGCAACGGCATGCTGAAGCTACGAGGATCCGGAATCAGATCACCCTACTGCAGGTGAAGCTTTCCAGACTCGAGTCTGGCGATAAGGAGGATGAGACTAAATTCGTCAGGTTGGAGGAAGAGTTTCTGCGGGAGGCTGGTCCATCATATGTTGGCGCCATCGCGCGTGATGATTTATTTTTTGTGGTTTCTGGCAGATAGGCTACTTCTTGCTTTGTAGTGCTCAGAATTCTATGTGTACATCACTTATCATTCCTGTATGAGACACTTTGTTTCTTCTGCACTTTCTTTTTCTTTTTCTCTCCCTTTATGTTGTGGGTGTTCTTTTTATGTGACTTGCTCCAATTTCTGTGAGCATTTAGTCTACTGGTGGCTACCCCATATACTTCGGGGTATTTGCATTGATATGAAAAGTTATGTATTATCATATTGTATATATTTTTTGAAAATGCACCTCTTGTAGCTGTGAGGTGTTGGCATGTGAGTTTCTTGGGTTGCCCCTCATGTCTGTTGGGGTATTCCTGCATATTACTGCTTATAGTCGTAGAGGCTATGTTGGAGAGGAGGGTGACCCCTGCCCCTTTCCGAAAGCCTGATTTTATTATAAAAAATTGTATTAATTTATGTCTGGGGGACTTTGCTCAGTATACTTTCTCTTAGGATGGACTTACCTCCCAAGTGTAGTGAGCAAAGTTCCTGATCTTTTTTTTTGTACTCTCTTCTAACTTAATAGGGAGTGTATATGTATGTATAAATGAGTAAGCAAAGCAAATGTCAATAATGATAAAAAGTGTTGCTATTTCATTTCTTTACCTTTATGTGCTGTTTACAGTGTAGTATTGCTCTTAAAAAAAATTACAAAAAACCTTTCTGGTATAGGAGCAATCCTCGAAATCCATTACAGACATGCAAAACACAAACAAAACTTGTTAGCTACTACTAAGCATAGTACCTCGTCAGCCACTTGCAGTTGATGGACTGGAGGCAATTACTCTCTAGTTCTGATATTTGGCAGTAGCCCGACTTCCCCACTCCTCTGACAACAAAAGGGCCTTCCCAGTTAGGTTTGAATTTTGATGCCGACATGCTACGGAGATGGTGAGTTGATGCTCGCAGGACTAGATCTCCCACCTGGAATTCTCTAGGCTTAACCAAGTTTTTGTAGGCCCTGGACAGTTACTTAGTGTAGACTTTGAAATTCTCTCTCGCCTTGTCTCTGTGCTCGTCCAGCGCCTCTAGTTGTACATGCCTTGGGTCTAGGATGAGCCCATTGCTAAGAGAAACTCTGGATGAAGGTACCCCCAGTTCCACTGGTAGGACAGCTTCGGTCCCATATACTAGAGAGAAGGGAATGAACCCTGTTGGCTTTCTTTTCGAAGTACGGTAGGCCCATAACACCATAGGCAACTTCTCATCCCATGCTCCCGGCATGTCTTCTAGCATTTTCTTCAAAATATTTATCAGGGTCTTATTACTAGCTTATGCTTGGCCATTGCCCTTGGGGTAGGATATGGTTGAGCTATTATGCACAATCTTATACTTGTCCGTGAGAAGGGCCATCTCTTTGCATACAAATTGCTTCCCATTATCCGTTAGGATAACTTTGGGTATACCGAACCTACATATGATATACTCCTTTATAAACTGGGTTACCACTTGGGCGATGACTCTCCTTAAAGGAATGGCCTCCGCCCATTTGGTGTACAATTCTGTAGCCACAATGATAAAAGCCTTGCCGTGAGATGCTGGGGCGATCTTACCCACCAGGTCGAACGCCCATGTGTGGAAGGGATAGGGGATGCCAAGCTTTGTAGACTGACGGAGGGAGCGTGCCCCATGTTTCCATGCACCTGGCATGCTCTACACTTTTTCACATATCCAATGGAGTCAGCCTCCATGGTCGGCTAGTAGTATCCCAGCGTCATCAGTTGATCATACAGCTTGGCGCCTCCCATGTGGGAGGGCTCATGAGCTTCTTTCAGCACCATTTCCACTTCCTCTTTGGCTACGCACCTTAGCGCCTTCTCATTGTACCCTTTCCTATATAACTCTCATTTGACCAAGTAGAAACGTGCTATCCTTTTTCTAAGGTAAATTTCATCCGCTCTCTCGGCGGGTAGCTCCTCATCTTTTAGATATGCTAGGTACGGTTGTCTCCAATCTTCGAAGGCTTCCACGAAGTTAGCCTCCGTCGGCTGGTCAAAATTAGCTTGGCACTTTAAACAACTTTGTTGCAAGCGGGCCGCTTCTACGCTCATGGCGGGCCAAAAATACCCGCTTCGCTGCAGTCATCTGTAAAGGGGGATATCCGTATCTCCACAGTGCTTCTGGTGCATTTCTATTAACCTCTCCTTGGCTTCTTGCTCCCCTACGCACCTTTCCAGAAACCCTCCAGGACTCTTTAAGTAGAGAGTTCCCTGCAGCACATGAGAGTTGGCTAACTCTAATATTTTCATTGTCCCTTCCCTGGTTTCAAGTTGCTTCTCTACCAGACGCCTCCAATATTCCGGCTCGTTACTTGGGAATAAGGACTTTACGGTAGTGGGTATCGTTCTCCGCCTCACTGTGATGGTTGCTTCTGACTCCTCCATGTCCAACTTTTGTGCTATGGTGGCGAGCGCGTCAGGGTGCCTGTTCATCATTCGCGCCTGCCTCTCCACCGTTACTTCCAAGAACTGTCCCAGCAGTCGTTGGATGATGTGTCTGTACGGCGCTAAGTTGGCATGTTTAAGGGAAAACTCTCCATTGACCTGCCTTACTACCAGATTGGAGTCCCCTCGTATACACAGTACCCTGATCCCTCTTTTGAGTGCTTCCAACATCCCTAGAATGAGGGCTTCGTACTCAGCTTCATTATTTGAGCATTTAAAATCTAACTTGAAAGAGAGGGTAATCTTCTCCATCCCATCTGACAGTATGACGCCGACCCCACCTGTTCCTTGAGCACTGGAACCATCAAACTCCATAAACCACTTCTTCACCTCCTCCGCCATGCATGCTTGGAAACTTTCTCCAGGCAGCTCTTCACTAGGTGGTTCAAAAACCCCACTCGGGAAGTGGGCCAGCAGATCTGCTACTACCTGGCTCTTAATGGCTTTAGGCACTACGCATTTTAGATCGTATTCTGACAAGATCAAAAACTTCCTTCCTGCTCGTCCCACGAGTATAGTCCACGCGAGGAGGTACTTGATGGGATCACACTTGGTGACTATGTGAACGGTGAAGGCTAGAAGATAGTGTCTCAACTTTTGGGCTACAAATACCATCGCCAGGCAGTGCCTCTCAACGCTGGTGTATCTCGATTCTGTTTCGGATATTACTCTTGATAGGTAGTAGACCGGTTTTTCCACTCCTTCATTCTCTTGCGCCAAGAGGGCCCCTATCGACCTCTCTGTAGAAGTGAGGTAGAGCAGCAGCGGCGCTCCGGCTTCGGGGGGAATCATCGTGGATGGAGAGGCTAGGATTTCCTTAATCTTCTCGAACGCACTCTCTTGCCTCTCTCCCCAAATCCACTTGGATTTGTCTTTTAGTAGAGGTGCGAACGGATGAGTTACTTCTGCCAACGCAGTTATAAACCTCCGCAGGTAGGATACCTTTCCCAGGAAGCTCTTAAGTTGTCTCTGACTCTTGGGCGGTGGCATCATCACAATGGCTTTCATCTTCTCTGCATCCACTTGCACCCCTTGTCTATTTACCACAAAACCTAAGAATTTCCATGCAGTAACCCCAAAGGCACACTTTGAGGGGTTCATTCTCATCTTATACCGACGACACCTTTCGAATACTCTCCTGAGATCCTGAATATGTTTGTTTTCTTTCCTAGACTTCACCACCAGATCATCCACATAGAATTATAGTATATCATGAAACAAGTCATGAAAAATTGCCATCATGGTCCACTGGTATGTGGCTCCAGCATTCTTCAATCCGATGGGCATGACTGTATAGTGAAAGTTCCCTAACGGTGTGCGGAAGGCAGTCTTCTCTGCATCGGCGGGGTCCATTTTAATCTGGTTATAGCCAACATACCCGTCCATGAAGCTATACATCTCATGTCCCGCAGTGGCATCCACTAAGCTGTCTATGCTGGGTAGTGGGAATTCATCCTTAGGACACGCCCTGTTCAAGTCGCGAAAATCTACTCAGATTCTGATTTGGGTCTTGTCTTTCTTTGCCACTGGCACTATGTTGGACAGCCATATGGGGTGCTGAATAGGCTTGATGAACCCTGTCGCTAATAACTTCTCCACCTCAGCTTTTATTTTCAAATCAAGGTCTGCTTTGTATGTGCGTGTGGCTTGCCTTACCGGAAGGGCATTGGGAAGGATGTTCAATCTATAAGAGTTCACTTCTGCGTCTATTCCTGGCATCTCCGTGTACTTCTAAGCAAATACATCGGTGAACTCCTTAAGTAGCTCAATGAGCTCTTCCTTCTGCTTCGGTTCCAGGCACTTGGAGATTAGAATGGGTCTACTCTCGCCCTCTTCTAACCCCAACTTGATTTCCTCTAACTCCTGCAGCTGTTCTCTGGGTCCATCTTGCATGCACTTTGCCGCTTCTTCTGGTTCCTCAACATGCTCAACAATATGGGATTCGTCAATAATAAAACACTCGGGCGTCGGGTCGATGCTCTCGTCCCAGAACACCGCCCGTGCAGACCATTATAAATGGTAGATGATTTTCCATCGGGCAAGACCACTTTCTTGCAAGTTCGAGGGGGTCTAGCTACCTTCTCTGCTTTCCTCTTGCCTTTTGCCATATGGGGAATTATCCTCTCCCCTAGACGGTCATGCACGGATTTCTTCTGCGGGACCCTTCCCTCAGCTACTTTGATTCCTACTAGTTTTCTTGTAGAGACCTTTCTTTCCTCATCTAACTCGGTGTAGAAGGCAGCATCTATTAGGTGGGCCTCCTCAACAGTGAAGGGTCTCTGCGTGGCCTTGATCACTATCTCTGTACCTCTAATGTTTTCCTTCGCGCATTGATGGTAGGTGGAAGGCACTACGCCATGAGTGTGCATCCATACCCTTCCAATGAGTAATTGGTAGCTGGTGTTAGCGTTAATAACATGAAATTTGATGTGGGAGGTGAAATTTCCCAACTTAATTCCCACATTCACGTATCCAATAGACTGCATCCCGGCGTTGTCGAATCCGGAAATTACTAGCGGTACCGGAACCACCTTCTCCTGGTCAATTCCTGTTTCATATAATGTACTGATGGGCATGATGTTAATGGATGCTCCTCCATCCATCAACGCCCTGGGAAATGAGACTCCATTAATTATGGCTGTGACGTACAACGGGCGGTTGTGGAAGTAGGGCACCACCCTATCTGCTTCTGAAAACACCACTTCAGAGGTATACTTCTTAATCATCCTTCCGATTGGCACCTGCCAATTTAGCGAAGGGTATCCCCGCTGCTGCACTGCCTCCAAGACTTTCCTCATTATGGACACCCTCGTGTCGTACTTCACCCCTATCTGGTCAAAATCCACTTGAACTTTGGGCTCTTCGCTATGGCCTCACATTCAAAATCTAAGTCTACCTCGTACGTCTGGGGACTGCAAACATACTCCGCTTCAGAGGTCCCTCCCTCGTCTAGAGCGAGGATGACGTCTACCTCACCTTCTGAGAGAGAGACTTCCTCAACTTCCCCACTTCCATTTTCATGTTCCGGAGTGAAGAACCACTCCTCTTGATTTCTTTCTAGCTCAAGTCTGCTCAGTGATAGATTTTCTAACTCCTCACATAATTGCTCGCCACTCTCCCACTTCATAAGACTTCTTGTAGCTTCTTCATCATAGGCAACTACCATGTTGGCGGTGCCAAAGTGATGCGCAGGAAGTGGGTTCTCGTTAACATCCGCATGAGGTATCTGCAAGGTACCGTTGGCCATCTGCTCACCAATGATCCTTCGCAAGTAGTAACAATCTTTGGTAGAGTGCTTCACTCGTTGGTGCAATTCGTAGTACTTTGGATTGGCCTTGTCAGCTGCAGTGGGGGTTTCTCCTTTTAGGTGGGGAGGTCCTGCTACGCCTTCTCGCACTAAGGTGCGGTAACAATCCATAGCCTCATCTACGCTGCACGGTAGTGGAGGCGGGGCATCTTACCCAAATTTTCTCTTGTTGTCGGGACTGTCAGTCTTGGCCCCAGAGCATCCCTTCTTCCATTTGTTACTCCCGTCCACATAGTTAACCGCTTGCCTCCTTGAAACTTGAAACCTCCCGGGAGTCAGTGGAACTTGTGTCCTACAACTCGGGGCTCTTGGTTTGATTATCATAGCTATGTTGCTGGCGGCCCTGGTGAATTCTCTGAAAGTTCCATCTCTAGTTTCGTTGATCAAGTGCAGCTTGTACTCTTCTAAGAGTCCTTCCACACATATCTGTAGCAGCCTGGCCTCCGCCACATCCTCGTGAACATCTAAGGCCCTCTCGCGAAATCGCTTGATGTAGTGCATCAACTCTTCTCCTGGCTTCTGGACCTCTTACGCCAGGTGCCTCGATGTAAATTCATCCTCCGCTACAAAAAACTTCTGGAGGAACTGCCTGTGCATCTCTTCCCAAGTAGGGACACTGTTAGGCGCCAAGTGGGAATACCATGTATAAGCCTTCCCAGTGAGAGTTTTAGAGAACTCCCTCAACCTCAGGTTCTTATCGCCAACATGTACTCCCAAGTACTCGACGGACCTCTTCACGTGCTCTCTAGGGTTCTCCCCCCTACCGCCAAACTTGATAAATTTTGGTGGAATATACCCCTCAGGGTATGGCTTCTCACTTACTTCCTGTGGATAGGGGTCTTGTAACTCCTCGTATAGGTGGGAACCCTCTCTTTGAGAGGAGGAGAGGAGCTTCCTCACTTCTTCCATAGTAACAGCCTTAGAGGGTGACTCCTCCAAACACGTGCTTTTAGCAGCTGGAGAACCTGTTGGCGCCAGGACCTGCTCCGACGCCGCCTTCCGAGATGGAATCGTCTCTGTCAGAATCGTAATAGGAGTGGCTACCCCTCCGGAAGGGGCAGCAGCAGGTGTCACACAACCTTGACCCAAGTTTGATAGATCCACGTTGTTTTTCTTTAAAAAGTCAAAAAACATTGCCATAAGATTCATACCTTCCATTGGAGCCACTGTCGGCGAACTAGTCTACCCTCCCGGAGGCACTGGCGCCTTGGCTCCGATCACCACCACTTCTTCATGAGTAGTCTGGTCACTGTGAGCTCCATTACCAGACGAAATGTCCTCAAAAACCAACTGCTTAGAGACATTGAAACCTTCTTTGTCCATGGAAGTGAGGATACCTCCCCAGCAGAGTCGCCAAATGTAGGAGGGTAGTGAGACTGGGGTCTATGAATAACTGGAAAGGGTGAGGCGTGACCCACTACAATGGACGCTGCCTGCAAGGTCTTCAAGGTCTCCTGGTGCAACTTCTAAAGAAAACTTCTCCTTCTGGTAACAATTGAACTCAAGCTTCAACTCACTCCCTGCAAGAAGATGAACTTTTACAGCAAAAATAGTAATTTTCTCAAGGGAAACACCTGAGAGTGATGGCTGTCAGTGGGGAGTGAAGTAACAAGGCACTCAACACTAAGAGAATGAGCAGGGAGAGAATACTTAGGTAGGTCTGGTGATATTTTGGTAGAGTAACAGTGCAATTTCTATTGTCTTATCTTCTTACCTTGCCCAGAGGTCTATTTATACAAGGGCGTTAGGGGTGAGTTGGCATTTTTTGGGCGCCAAAACTGAGAGAGTTGGTGGGGAACAATGTCTGAAGTGTATCATTTGTCCCTACCTGTAGGCAGCCTGCTTGTCCCCTCTGTAGGCGCCACCTGGCGCCGACCAAAACTCAAAAAGCACATATGCCCCCTAATGGAGACAAAATATCAAATTTGGTAGTTATCTTTTGAAACGGTAACTTGTGGTGCAATTTTGCAAATCTTGAGAGAGGAGACCTTAAGGACTCATCTCCTCTAAAAATGTTATTTTTCTTGAGAGGGACCTCGAGGACCCCCTGTTTTGGAAAAGTCATTTTCTTGTGAAGAGTTTATTTCTTGTGAGTAGCCAGCTCTTTGGCTGCTCACTTCACTTGTGACCAACTGTGCAGTGTGCGTAGTCTCGTGTGACTTATGGGTCTTCCTACTAGTATTCTCTCAATCCTATAGTTCTAAGTGGTTGAGCTTGCTCAACATACCTTGTCCCTCAGCCGCCAAGCCAAAACTCCCAGGAGGTCCCAACGCGCCTGTTCGAGCCCTGCTTGCTCGACTAGGCAACATGTACAAGAAAGTAAAGTGTTAGTGTTGTTGTTCATTTAGAGACTGATGTTTCATAATGCGGAGTTGTTCGCGATAGCTACTCCCTCAATATGAGTTTCTGTCGAAACCCCTGTAGCAGCACTTCTCGAATAACATTTCTGCAGTGACCCTTGCAGTGGCGCTGAGCCTTGCAGTGACGCCGACTCTCTCAACTGTCATTACTGCAGTGACCCTTGCAGCGGCGCTGACCCTTGCAGTGGTAATTCTCAATTTTGGACTTCTGTGGTGACTCCCGCGGGCACCTCTTGAATGTTATTTCTGCAGTGACCCATGTTGTAGTGGCGCTGACGCTTGAAGCGGCGCTGACCCTTGCAGCGGTGCTGGCACTTGGAAGGGCACGGACACTTACAGCGGTGCCGACCCTTGCAGCGGCGCTGACACTTGCAGCGGCGCTGGTACTTGAAGTGACGCGAACACTTGCAGCGGCGCTGGTACTTGAAGCGGCGCCGACACTTGCAGCGGCGCCGACACTTGCGACGGCACTGACGCTTGCAGCGGCGCCAGCACTTGAAGCGGTGCTGGCACTTGGAGAGGCGTCGATACTTGCAGCGGCGCTGACCCTTGCAATGGCGCAGACACTTGCAACGGCGCTGGCTTCCGAAATGGCGTCGACCCTTGCGGTGTCGTGGACACTTGCAGCGGCGCTGGCACTTTTAGTGACGCCGACCCTTGCAGCGGTGCGGACAATTGCAGCGGCGCCAACCCTTGCAGCGGCGCCGACCCTTGCAGCGGCGCTGACACTTACATCAGCGTTGGTACTTGAAGTGGCGCCGACACTTGTAGCGGCGCAGGCGCTTGAAGTGGCGCTGGCACTTGCAGCGGCGCCGACACTTGCAGCAGCGCTGACCCTTGCAGCGGCGCTGGTACTTGAAGCGGCGCCGACACTTGCAGCGACATGGACACTTGCGGCGGTGCTGAGACTTGCGGCGGCGTAGACACTTGCGGTGGCGTTGACACTTGTAGCGGCGCAGGCATTTGGAGCGGCGCTGGCACTTGCAGCGGCGCTGACACTTGCGGTGGCGCTGACCCTTGCAGCGGCGTTGGTACTTGAAGCGTCGCCGACACTTGCAGCGGCACGGACACTTGCAGCGGCGCTGACGATTGAAGCGGTGCTGGCACTTTAAGTGGCGCTGGCACTTGAAGCGGCGCCGACACTTGGAGAGGCATCGATACTTGCAGCAGCGCTGACCCTTATAATGGTGCAGACACTCGCAACGGCGCTAGCACTTGAAACGACGCCGACCCTTGCGGCGGCGCGGACACTTGCAGCGGCGCTGGCACTTGTAGCGACGCCGACCCTTGCAGCGGCGCGGACACTTGCAGCGGCGCCGACCCTAGCAGCGGCGCTGACACTTGCAGCGGCGTTGGCACTTGAAATGGCGCCGACTCTTGTGACGGCGCTGACACTTACAGCGGCGCTGGCACTTGTAGCGACGCCGACCCTTGCAGCAGCGCGGACACTTACAGCGGCGCCGACCCTTGCAGCGGCGCCGACCCTTGCAGCGGTGTTGGTAATTGAAGCGGCGTCAACACTTGCGACGGCGCCGGCACCTGAAGCGGCGTCGGCCCTTGTAGCAGCGTAGGCACTTGAAGCGACACCGACACTTGCAATGGCGCAGACACTTGCGGCGGCGCTGGCACTTGAAGTGGCGCTAAAGCTTCCCATGGCTTTTGGACTTCTGGGTGACCTTCGCGGGCACCTCTCGGATGTCATTAATAAAAGAAGCATTTTTATTTTATTTTATTTTCTTTTTTTTATTGATAGACACCCATCAACAATATAAGTGAAGCATATCCCCTCCTTGTTATCATTGGGAAGTTGCGCGATGAGGGTGAGCATCCTGTCTCGAGGAGCAGCATATGGATATTCCCCAGGTCATAGTCGTCCATTTTATTTATGTGATTATATTTTGGGGGTGAGAAGTCGTGGGTATGTGTCGTTCTCACTTGACCGGTTAGGAACTATGACCGCTTCCCAGACGTTGTGTGTGTGTGTGGACACGATGTCGGTGATATTGAGTCCGACCACTCGTCCCTAGGATGATATATGAGTGATGCCCTGGAAGATGATAGCATTGAGAACCTGCATCCTCGAGTTATATCTCATTGGTATGGTTATGATATTACTGTTGTGCTTAGTACTTTAGGTATCGAGGGCATAATGGACCTCAACGACCAACATTGCCAAGGAGTAGTGTATCGGGGGGTTCCTTGTTTGGATTTCTCTTGCGAGACGTCCCACACACGAAACACAGTGCAATGTTGGGAGTGAGGAGAAGTTAGTCCTTAATGCTCATATTTATATATAGTATATATCGCGACGATCGACAGTGCCAGGAGTAGTGTATCAGGGGTGTTCCTTGTTTGGATTTCGTTTGCGAGACGTCCCACGCACGAAACGCCGTGCACTGTTAAGAATTGGGAATAATAAATTAATTAATTGGGTAATATGAGAATTTGGGTTATAAGCGTCATGCATTGAGGGCATAATGAATCTTGATAATCAGTACTGCCAGGAGTAGTGTATCGGGGGGGTTCCTTATTTGGATTTCGCTTCCAAGACATCCCACGCACAAAACGCAGTGCAGTATTGAGAATTGGGAGAAGTTTAGTCCTTAGCAATTAGATGCTATTAACTCATATAATTATATATGATTATGTCAATGACTAGAATATGAGAAATTCTAGTAAAAGAAAATGTTTATGTGTAGTGTATATGTTAGAAAGAGAATGTTTATGTAAACTTTATATGTTAAGTAAGTGAACAAATAATTGAGATCAATAATATTAGAAATTGAAGAATATGATTTAGATTGATTTTAGAAGAGTATCAATTGGGTTTTAAGTTAGATTTACTTGCCTAGATAGATTTGGGCATTTATTTGGAGATCATGTGCATACATTTAGTTACGCGCTTTAGTTGAGAGGTGAGTTGGATTTTTATGGAGAGTGTGACTCCACCTAAATCATGTCATAATGCATTTATAATTATTATGCATTTTAATGCACTTGCTATAAAAATGTTTTCACACCTCGGGCTCTGACTCGTTTATATTTTCTCCTGCTATGTATATATTGTATTATTCTAGGTGTTCCTCCGCAAGGACGCCATCGATTTTCTCCTTCCAGTGTATTCGTGGAGCTGTGGCAGTAGCGGACTGTTGTGGTATTTTGTTATAGTCGATTCCTATCTTTTGTGTATCTAGATTAGGATTCAATTTGTATATCGGGTTATACCCAAGTGTTGTAGATTTGCACTTTATATTTTCGCTCCCAGATTTCTGTATTGTCTGTGACCCGACAGCATATTAATGTATTTTACTTTGTACATTGTGTTGTACTCTTTTATATATTATTTGGAGCATATGTATGTCTCTCTTCATATTTAGATGTAATGTTGTTTGTAAATGGTTGCATGGTTGGTTTTAATTGATGTTAAATACATAGTTTTAAATTTTTGACACCCTCTTTTTGTAGTAATGGGTTGTTAGTCGTGTTTTTAGTTAGGATCGTCTGTAGATGCTGAGAATGATCCACTTTAGATTCCTGATTATTTTAGTATAGGGCTGGCCACCCATTATTATTTTAAGCGGGTTGTCACAATGCTAAGAAGGCACTTTGAATTAATTTAATAAAGGACTGATCACCCGATATTTAATTAGGTGGGGTGTCGTAGTATTTAGATATGTATAACAGTAATAGGTTTAGTGTTAGTATGGACACTTATATACTAGACCATATACAATTAATGTATGTAATAAACCGTTGCACTATGTACATTAAAGACTTACATTCTGATATACCTTTATTTATCGTAGACATTATAATATTATTGTGTATCATGCATTGAAGCATTTGTCACGGTTCAATTGAATATCGATCAATATTCCACAAATCAAAATTCACATTGTATGATTTTTGTCTCTCATTAAAATTGGTATACAAAAGAATAACTTCCAATTAATGTTATATCAAATGTTTGCAACACAATCCAATCTCAAATATACTTACCAAATTACGAGCATCTAAAAAATATATATCTTTCACTCCATTCCTTGATAGCATTGAGTTGTAGTTCTTCCATTCACCTTCGTACATTTCAAGAATGAGTATATGGTAGTAATGTCCTTCTTTTCTTTCACGTGACACCGTAAAGATAATAGGGAAGAAATACGATCATGTCTTTCGCGATGAAAGTTCAATTTTTTGTTCGATGAAACATGACCTTAAACTATGGAAATTATCATGCACCATTAGCTGCATATGTGAAACAATTTTTAGTACAAATGTATTTTTATAGAACATCTAAAGAAAGTCCTTAAATATTTTTAAATTTTTTGCATTATATTGTTTTCCTTCGGATTCGATATGGCACAAGCCTCGCACTAGTTTTTCATAATATGCATGTATGCATCGATAACGTGTTCAGATTTTATTGTATATTCATGTCAACAATTCTAAAAAATCATCTTATTGCAATCATTTGAAGTTTAAAGTGATACTAGTTTTTTAAAGATAGCATACTTACATTAGTACCCAAACATTGATCATTTAACACTTCAAGCAAATCTTTATTAAATACGGATGACCCATTGTCTCCTCTGTCTCCCCTGTCTCTAAAAATGTGCCTAAGTTTTTATAGAATTTTCTCGAATAGAAATGAGATGACAAATAATTAGTGTATGCCATTTGATATCATGTGTTAATATAATGCCATATTAAACATAGTCTACAAAGGAATGATCTTTTCATGTATTCATCTAAGATTTAGGATTTTCTATTGTATATATAACTTCATCACATATGGGATTCATATGATATATGTAATAAATACTTAATTGGATGTGGTTGAAAATATTAAGAACAATTTTGATAAATCACATTCACTAAATATGTACTGTACTACAAACAATCAAACTACATTAAGTATTTATTGTCGAACTCGGTTGTATATTGTTATTGGTAGGTGATATTACTGTTAATAATCTGTATGTAAATATGACATTAATAAAAAAAAAATCTATTGTCTAAAAAATCAAATCATTTTTCATGTAATTCCGTATAGATCGCATAATCAGACTAAAGTACTTAAAACAACAAAAAAAATCAAATGTTTAATGTTAGTATCAATTTCTGGTAGTATATATTTAATTTTGTTGATAACAAAAAATATGTGTAATGTCTAAAAAATAAAACTTTTTCCACATAAAATGTATTTATGTAAAACTTCCAATAACTATAATTTTATATTGTCTATAAATATGTAACGCGTGCAAATAACATTGTAATATTTACTGTTACTCTTCTTCTGACGGAATGTATGTATGTATGTATATATGTATGTATGTAAATATAAAGATAACATAAAATATGTTTACTGTCTAAAATTTAAATTTCGTTTACATAAACATTATGCTTATGTTGAGTGCATATGAATAATGTTAGCGGTTTAAAATGTATATACATAAAATATGTTTAGTCTCTAATTTTTTTTTACATAAAATCTGTTTACTATTTAAAAATTAAATTTTTTACCTCTCTTTGCATACTCGTAGTAAATAGCCCATAACAATATGAAGCATATGAACAATCTTAGTGTATACAATATGCATTTGCAAAGATTTTGTATTCGGTTTTATTATATATTATATTTTCATTGTTGAAAGATCATTAAATGATATCATTTAATGAATTATTCTTTTAACTACATAATAAAATTACTCGATGTTTGAATCATTCCACCCTTTAATCATTTGAAGAGTTGACTCACTTTAAAACTTTGCAACGACTCCTTTCTTTGCCAATAAAGCTTGTTTAACTTGATCTTCACATTCTATTCTCTTTTCTCTTTTGGAAGATTATCAAAATCAATAGGATCACCATTATGAATATTCCTTACGAGTATTCTGTGATAACCCGGTATCCTAAATAAGGGGTGGCCAGCCCGATACTCCAATAATACAGGAATCATGGATGGAATCATTCTCAGCATCTTGACAACATAAAGAGTATATGGGATAACCACACAATATTTCAGAAAACGGGTTGTCAAAAATTTTATTTTGAAATTTAAAGAAAGCATTGTCAACAACCCATAACAGAAAAGAAGGTGGAAACCCCAAAAGTATAGATATAACAACAACAACAATTATACCATCAAAGGAGCGAATATAATGTCGGTCAACAGAATTTCATATAAGGTACAACAAGTTCCATGAGTTATATATTACATCCATTATACAATTACAATAGCTTGGGCCACACGCTCGAATAAAGACCCGAACATAACTAGAAAACAACAATGAAGGCGTCTACACAAAATATCCCATGATATCCACAAAATGTCACGGCTCCTCAAAAGACACGGGAATGGGGAGGTCAATACGGGCGTCCATGCAGTGGAGCACCTGAGCGGTTAGTATATTTATGCACAACAAGAAAGGAAAACGGGTCAGGGCCCGATTTTATGTGATCACCAGATAAACAAATAGTATGAAAATTATGAACAGTTAATCATGGATGATAAAGATGACATTCTAACATGGTGACATCATGAAATAAACGAAGACAATTAAATGATTATAAAGTACAATTCAATTATGCAAGAGGATATGTATAATCATCATAAATCTAGAATCTTTATCATTATTCACCATTTCATTTTATCTTTCCATTCCTTATCAGGAATATAAATTTTATCAGGTGCTCTTTGTGGCACGTATCTCAATGGTATGCTCTTTGTGGCATGTACTATGATCTTTATCTAATTGCGTTATGCACTTTATGGCATTAATATCCATCCAGTCCCACTTGATGTTAGAATAGTTACAAGTATACATATATAACGATTCTAGGACCGCCCGTTCGGGTTTCCCCACTGGGAGCGCCCCTAAATAACCATCATCTTCGAGGGCCTATCATAAAGACAACCTGGGATCCAATCGAAACATCGAGAAGCAGCCATATGCCTGCGGGGTAGTCATAACCACACCCGGAATTAACTACCCATCGCAGAAAATATAAAACAAGTGCTCATATCCACCATACATTCATTAGCCAGGGGGCTTCACCTTATGCACGAACTTCCCTTAAGATGGTATTTAGAGAGGGTTTGTTCCAACCATTTTATTAATTACCATGACATGATTTAGTAAATAATCATTTAATTTATCAATTTACATTTTATCAAATGCATTAAGGTTATCCGGAAGTATACGTGCTTTGCATCATCATAATAACCTCGATGAATATTTAAACTCCCAAGTTATTTTCCCAAGTCTCCTTTTTGGGCTTTAATAGACCATCATACCTCAAATTAACTTCTAAAGTCTCCAAATACAACTTAATAATCTGCTAGACCCCTACTAGTTATAAAAAGAAAGTAATACCAGAACATCACTTCACACACCCTCGAAATAAATCCCAAATATACCAATTCTAATCTAGGGTAGTAAACTAACTCACCTAGAACTCTAGGACTCTAAGTTTACTTCGTACAAGAAGGTTCCTAAGCCTAGAGAAAAAGGGTTGAAATTGAAAAAGAAAAACAATTAAAAATGTAGGATTTCCAAATCGATTCGGTCTAGCCAAATCGATTCGGCCAGAAAATATGGGGCTCTGCATAATTGCCGAATCGATTCGGACTAACCGAATTGATTCGGTCAGGAAGATTGGGTTTCTGCATAAATTCCGAATCGATTCGGACTAGGCCGAATCGATTCGATTCACCTAGACCTGGAAACTGTCCCCATGCGAATCGATTCGGCCTGGCAGAATCGATTCGCCCCTACGAATTTTGCCAATTTTGGCTATGGAGTCTTGGACTCCAAATTTACCCCAACTCAAATCCTTTCAAACCAAACTCATTTATTATCACCAATACATCATAAATACCACTAACTACTACCATAAACCTCATTAATCATCCAAATCATTCTTGAATGATTCAAGACCCTCAAATCCACAAAAACCCTAAAATAGTTAAACCATGATTTATACACAATTATCACAACTAATCATTTATCTTAAACCACATATAGCAAGTAGAAAACTTGCCTCAATCTTGCAAGTTCAAATTTTCCTTGTGTAGAAGCAAGAATCCAATCTCAATCTTCAATCTCTTCTTCTTTCTCTACTCTTTCTCTTCCTCTCTCTTTATCTCTAGGTCAAAATTTCACTTAAGAGAATAGCGACTTAATCAAGACATAAATCGTGCCTTTAGTCTATAATTTACAACTGAAGTGGTAAATACAGCATTAAATGGTTCGCAACTACACTTATATGTTAAAACTAGTCAAAAGTGCCCAAACCTCAAAATACAATATGTCACATATTTTGATTATCTCGCACGTTCCGGAACCAAATACGGCCTCCAAATTATCATTTGGATATTTTAGAACTCATTTTAAGTTTCGGTTCCATTTTAAATCGTAATGTCATTTTAAATCTTATGACACTAAAAGCTCAACATGGTGATGTTTACATACTCATACAGTAAATATACAACAAGTTAGTAAATATTAACTTTTCTTCTTTAAATTAATACTTACTCCGTATTCCAACATCTTATATGTAGTTACTCCATATAGTAAGTAAATATGAAATTGGCTCTCATATGCGAGGGTTGTTACATACTCCCCCCCCCCCCCCCCCCCCCTTATGAGGGAATTTTGCCCCCAAAATTCAAGCGTACCTTGTAAGAAGAGATGCGGATACTTTTCCCGCATGTCGTCCTCACGTTCCCACGTCGATTCTTTAGCATTGTGATGACTCCATTGGACTCTCACCAAGGGCACCACGCGAGACCTCAACCTACGCTCCCCATGCTCTAGAATAGCAACCGGTTGTTCTTCATATGAAATATCGGGTTGGAAATCAATATCCTCGAAAGGGATATGCCAAAGGGCACCTTTGCATCTCTTATACTTTTTCAGAGAGGAAACATGGAATATATCGTGAATTTGTTGCAAGGGTTTCGGTAAGGCAGGTTGATACCCCACTGGACCTACCTTTGCAATAAATGGAAAAGGTCCAACAAAACGTGACGCAAGCTTTTCTTTCTTCCCGAAACGCTTAATGCCTTTCATTGGTGACACTCGCGCCAAGACATGGTCACCAATCTCCAACTCCATGTGTCTTCTACCTGCATCGGTATAGCTCTTTTGGCGGTCTTGGGCTATCCGAAAGCGATTCCGTATGAGTTCAATTTTTGAAGAAGTATCTTGGATCATTTCAGGTCCAATAAATTTATTATCACCCACTTCCAACCAACAAGTGGGGGATCTACAGGGCCGGCCATAACGAGCTTCATAGGGCGCCATCCCAATAGTGAATTGGTATGAATCATTGTAAGCGAACTCAACCAATGGGAGGTATTATTCCCAACCACCCTTGAAGTCAAGCATGCACATACGGAGCATATCCTCCAATATTTGGTTTACTCTTTCAGTCTGACCATCTGTTTAAGGATGATAAGAAGTGATTAACCTCAATTCGGTCCCCATGGCCTTTTGGAAACTTCGCCAAAAGTGGGAAACAAAGATCTTGTCTCGGTCAGAAACTATGTTTAAAGGTACCCCATGAAGTCTAACGACCTCCTCGATGAACAACTGGGCATAGCGAGCGGTATCAAAATCCGTACGCACGGGTAAGAAGTGAGCCAACACCCAAATCGAATCATAACCCCTCTGTGATCTTGGCAAGCCCGTAATAAAATCCATCGATATGATCTCCCATTTCCACATCAGAATCTCCAACGGTTGCAACAAACCTGTCGGTCGCTGATGATCAATCTTGACCAATTGACAAGTAGTGCATTGGGACACAAATTCAGAAATATCCCGCTTCATGCCTGGCCACTAATACTGGTGGCGCATGTCTTGATACATCTTGTCCCCACCAGGATGTACCATAAATTTTGACCCGTGAGATTCTGCCATTACTGGCAGTCTCAAATCCCCCTCTTTGGGAACAATAAGTCTTCCATGGAAGCGTAATCCACCTTCTGAACTTATCGAGTAGGATTCTACTCCCTCAGACAGTAATCGGTGTATATGATCCTGACAGCCCTTATCCCTTCATTGGGCTTCCACAACCCTTTCCACAATGGTAGGAGTAATGGTCATCACTGACATGAACGCTCTCACCATCGCATCCTCCTGACTGAGCTCTTTCCACTTGGCTTTCAATACTTCAGCTAACTCTCCCTCGGGCCTCCTACTCAAGGCATCCGCCACAACGTTTGCCTTGCCCGGATGATAATGGATATCAAATTGGTAATCTTTCACGAACTCCATCCATCGGCGTTGTCGCATATTCAAATCCTTATGTGAAAATAAATATTGCAGCGATTTATGGTCTGTGAAAAGACTGAATTTCTCCCCCAAGAGATAATGCCTCCAAATCTTCACGGCAAAGACAACCGCGGAAAGTTCTAAGTCATGCACCAGATATTTTCTTTCATGAGGCTTTAGCTTATGGGAAGCATAAACAATAGCCCGTCTCACTTGTTGAAGCACACCTCCTAATCCTTGAAGAGATGCATCGGTGAAGACTAGGTATTCCAATCCCGGTTTTGGCAAAGCGAGGACTGGAGCCGAAATCAATCTATCTTTGAGCTCATCAAAAGCACCCTGGCAAGAGTTGTCCCAAAAAAATCTCACCCCTTTTCGGGTCAAATTTATCAAAGGGCTTGCGATTTTAGAGAAACCCTTGATAAACTGACGCTAATAACCCGCCAAACCCAGAAAACTACGAATCTCGGTAGGTGTCGTGGGCTGTCCCCACTTGCTCTTTGCAACCACCTTACTAGGATCCACCGATATACCTTGGGATGACACAACATGGCCCAGAAACTGCACTTCCCTCAACCAAAAGCCACACGTCTCGAACTTTGTATACAATTGGTGATCCCTCAATCTTTGTAGGCCCAATCGTAAGTGAATAGCATGGTCAGATTCTGTCTGAGAATAGACTAAGATGTCATCGATGAATATAATGACAAATTGGTCAAGGAAATCCCGAAACACCCTATTTATGAGATCCATAAATACGGCGGGGGCGTTGGTTAGTCCAAAAGGCATAACCAAGAATTCATAGGATCCATATCTGGTTAGAAATGTGGTCTTGGATACATCCTGCTCCCGTATCCTCAACTGATGATACCCCGTCCTCAAATCGATCTTGGAGAAGTACGATGCTCCCCTAAGTTGGTCAAATAAATCATCAATACGAGGCAAAGGGTATTTATTCCGGATGGTGACTTTATTCAACTCTCTATAGTCCACACATAACCGGAGAGAACCGTCGCTTTTCTTTACAAACAACACCGAAGCACCCCATAGCGACGTACTACACCTAATAAATCCCTGCTCTAATAATTACTTGATTTGATCCCTTAACTCCCTCATTTCCACAGGATCCATGCGATACGGAGCTCTCGTAATCGGTCGAGTTACCGGCGCTAAATCAATCACGAACTCAATCTCCCGTCTCGGAGGTAATCTCAGTATCTCCCGGAAAACATCTTCAAAATCTCTGACAATCGAAATAGAATCCAGGGGAACAACTACATCCCTAGAAGTCTCCTCCACAATACAATATAAATAGGTACTCGTACCTCCTTCCAAACTAGGCATAACTACCAAGAACATTTCTTGTACCGTAACGGCTAAGAGTATACTCTTCCCCTAATAATTTACTATCGCGTGATATTTCACTAACCAATCCATGCCCAAAATCACATCATACCCGACCATATCAAGGACGAGCAAATCGACCTCAAAGCATAATTTACCAAGGTTAATTCCTATATTTTTACAAACAAAGAAAATCATTGAACCATCACCCATAGAAGATTCTACGCTAGTGAAAGTACTCTCAACAGATTTTATCAACTCTGTGGTCTGAGCCAAACTCCTAGAAATGAAAGAGTGTGTCGCACCCGTATCAAATAATACCCGACCCATATGCCCTTGGATAAGAAACTTACCCTCAATCGCTGACGGTGCTGGAGGAAGCATAGCCTCCTAAATGTGATAGACCCGTCCATACTGCAGTTGCCCCTGCTGTGGAGGAACAACCGGATTAAGTGCCTGGGGCGGAAATTGTACATATGGCTGCTGTGGGGCCCTAGGAAGCTGTCCCTCAACCAACAGAGGACACGACCTTTTATAATGGCCCATCTCTCCGCACTGAAAACATTTGTTCATCACATTCTCCTGGTTTCGTCCTTGATTGTTTTGAAATTGCCCAAAATCTCGGCCCTACTGGCCTCTACCTCCATTCCCACCTCTACCTACTTGCTGCTGTGGTGGTCCACCTTGACCCTGCCTATTATTGTTACCACCCTCATTAAATTCACCAAAGCGTTGGCGTTTAGACAAATCCCCTTGCTGGGGGTCCCTCTCTTTTTGCTTACTCCCCGAAGATTGGGATGAAGGAGATGCTCCTACCCCAACCCCAATACCTCTAGGTTTTCCCACTTGCCCCATCGCTGTATCCTTCTTGCTATTTTGCACAAACAATCTATGCTCTTGGCAATGAAGTAATGCTGCATTCATCACATCCCCAAAGGTTTGTAAAGATTGATATCCCAACAAATGTTTTTTTAGATGTAAACCTCCCACAAACTTAGATATTCTCCTCTCTTGTGGAGTCACCTCATCCGGTACAAAACTAGCCAACCGGGTGAACTCCTCTTCATACTCTGCAACGGATCTCTCTCCCTGTACTACATCTTGAAGCTTCCTTCGCGTCTCCCTTTGAAATGCGGGAGGGAAGTACTTTCGGTCAAACAAAGCCCAAAAATCAGTGATTGTCATCGTAGCCCTCTATTTTGGTGTAGTCATCGACTCCCACCAATGTAATGCCGATCCGACAAGATTGAAAGTAACAAGGATTTTCTTTTTCTCCTCACTACATTCTACCATTCGAAGATGGCGTTGCATGTCTTTCTTCCACTAATTTTCCCTTATAACATCCGAACCTCCATCAAATTTCGTGGATGGCCCTTAAGGAAAGACTCCCTAACTCTTTCCCACTGAGAAGGTCCCGTAGGAGCTTGTGCCTCTTGTGCCCGTGGTTAAGCTTGTGGCATTTGTTATACCATGGGCCACTATGTTTGCTACATTGGCAGCATTGATACTCCCCGGTGGCGGCGATGGAGGACCAACCTCCTCTTCCACAACTCTATTACGTCTTGCTGGGCGACCTCTCTTAGGAGGCATCTGAGATGGAGAAACAATATATTTAGGATGCTATATAAAATAATGTATCTTGCAGAAGATCGCAAACATAATCAACAAAGCAGTCCTAACATTAGGCTCTATATCAAAGAACGCTACGGTAGAACGTGACAAGTCCAAATAGATCCTAAAGACTCAAGAACCTGATGCTCTGATACCATCTGTGACAACCCAGTATCCGAAATAAGGGGTAGCCATCCCGATACTCCAATAATACAGGAATCATGGATGGAATCATTCTCAGCATCTTGACAACATAAAGAGTATATGGGATAACCACACAATATTTCAGAAAACGGGTTGTCAAAAATTTTATTTTGTAATTTAAAGAAAGCATTGTCAACAACCCATAACAGAAAAGAAGGTGGAAACCCCAAAAGTATAAATATAACAACAACAACAATTATACCATCAAAGGACCGAATATAATGTCGGTCAACAGAATTTCATATATGGTACAACAAGTTCCATGAGTTACATATTACATCCATTATACAATTACAATAGCTTGGTCCACATGCCCGAATAAAGATCCGAACATAACTAGAAAATAATAATGAAGGCGTCTACACAAAATATCCCATGATATCCGCAAAATGTCACGGCTCCTCAAAAGACAATGGAATGGGGAGGTCAATACGGGCGTCCTTGCGGTGGAGCACCTGAGCGGTTAATATATTTATGCACAACAAGAAAGAAGAACGGGTCAGGGCCCAGTTTTATGTGATACCAGATAAAAAAATAGTATGGCAATTATGAACAGTTAATCATGGATGATAAAGATGACATTCTAATATGGTGACATCATGAAATAAACGAAGACAATTAAATGATTATAAAGTACAATTCAATTATGCAAGAGGATATGTATAATCATCATAAATCTAGAATCTTTATCATTATTCACCATTTCATTTTATCTTTCCATTCCTTATCAGGAATATAAATTTTATCATGTGCTCTTTGTGACACATATCTCAATGGTATGCTCTTTGTGGCATGTACTATGCTCTTTATGGCATTGCGTTATGCACTTTATGGCATTAATATCCATCAAGTCCCACTTGATGTTAGAATAGTTATAAGTATACATATATAATGATTCTAGGACCGCCCGTCCGGGTTTCCCCACTGTGAGCGCCCCTAAATAACCATCATCTTCGAGGGCCTATCATCAAGACAACCTGGGATCCTATGCGGCCATATGCCTGCGGGGTAGTCATAACCACACCCAAAATTACCTACCCATCGTAGAGAATATAAAACAAGCGCTCATATGGCCTTGGACTATATCCACCCTGCATTCATTAGCCAAAGGGCTTCACCTTACGCACGAACTTCCCTTAAGATGGTATTTAGAGAGGGTGTGTTCCAACCATTTTATTAATTACCATGACATGATTTAGTAAATTATCATTTACTTTATCCATTTACATTTTATCAAATGCATTAAGATTATC
The DNA here is from genome assembly GCA_949130495.1 of Sambucus nigra. NCBI lineage: Eukaryota > Viridiplantae > Streptophyta > Magnoliopsida > Dipsacales > Adoxaceae > Sambucus > Sambucus nigra. The sequence continues at coordinate 383,518,342 of OX422218.1, read as the reverse complement.
CGGAAGTATACGTGCTTTGCATCATCATAATAACCTCGATGAATATTTAAACTCCCAAGTTATTTTCCCAAGTCTCCTTTTTGGTCTTTAATAGACCATCATACCTCAAATTAACTTCTAAAGTTTCCAAACACAACTTAATAATCTCCTAGACCCCTACTAGTTATAAAAAGAAAGTAATACCTGAACATCACTTCACACACCCTCGAAATAAATCCAAAATATACCAATTCTAATCTAGGGTAGTAAACTAACTCACCTAGAACTCTAGAACTCTAAGTTTACTTCGTACAAGAAGGTTCCTAAGTCCTAACCCTAGAGAAAAAGGGTTGGAATTGAAAAAGAAAAACAATTTAAAAATGCAGGATTTTCGAATCGATTCGGCAAAAAAATATGGGGTTTTGCATAATTATCGAATCGATTCGGACTAACCGAATCGATTCGGTCAGGAAGATTGGGTTTCTGCATAAATGACAAATCGATTCGGACTAGGCCGAATCGATTTGGTTCACCTAGACCTGGAAACTGTCCCCATGTGAATCGATTCGGCCTGGCCGAATCGATTCGCCCCTGCGAATTTCGCCAATTTTGGCTATGGAGTCTTGGACTACAAATTTACCCCAACTCAAATCCTTTCAGACCAAACTCATTTATTATCACCAATACATCATAAATACCACTAACTACTACCATAAACCTCATTAATCATCCAAATCATTCTTGAATGATTCAAGACCCTCAAATCCACAAAAATCCTAAAATAGTTAAACCATGATTTATACACAAGTATCACAACTAATAATTTATCTTAAACCACATATAGAAAGTAGAAAACTTTCCTCAATCTTGCAAGTTCAGATTTTTCTTGTGTAGAAGCAAGAATCCAATCTCAATCTTCAATCTCTTCTCCTTTCTCTACTCTTTCTCTTCCTCTCTCTTTATCTCTAGGTCAAAATTTCACTTAAGAGAATAGTGACTTAATCAAGACATAAATCGTGCCTTTAGTCTACAATTTACAACTTAAGTGGTAAATACCACATTAAATGGTTCGCAACTACACATATATGTTAAAACCAGTCAAAAGTGCCCAAAACCTCAAAATACAATATGGCACATATTTTGATTATCTCGCACGTTCCGGAACCAACTACGGCCTCCAAATTATCATCACTACACCAAATCTGCCGAATTGTCAAAGTCATTGACCTGGACAAATCCAACTTGTCAAGGTCAATGACCGTGACATTTTGAGGCGAGATAACTTTTTTTGTCAGGGTCGTGTCATGGTCATTGACCTTGACACAAAACTCGCGCTTTGTGTCACGGTCGTGTCGCGGTCAATGACTGTGACAAAACCGTGAGCCTTTTTAAAAAAATTGTCACGGCCAATGACCGTGACACGTCCGTGACAACTTTTTGTCACGGACGTGTCACGGTCAATGGCCGTGACAATTCTGGGCAGAATTTAAAAAAAATCTGCTGGGCAGTATGGCCACTGCCACTGTCCAGCAGTATATTTGTACCTGTTATAGCAACGTTGTACCTATTCCAAACATCATATATCCAAACAAACTAAAGATAATTCAAATATATATTCAAAATAGAAACTACTTAAGAAGAAACAACATCACCATCAATTATCTCAAATCTACAAACTATTTGTATGGAAAAGAGATTTTGTACCGCGATGATCGGGGACACCGCCTTATCCTTCCCTTATCGTCCGAATAGCCACATAAGTATAGAGCATATGTGGCCTACCCTTAGGGCCACTCCCTGTCCCCTGAATTGAAATAAAGTAAAATTAGTATCCGCCCCTCAAATATAGATAAATATAAATCGTAATTGAAATCGAAATCGAAATTGACATATAAATATAAATACATTACCTGTAGTGTCACTCAAACAGCTAACTTGAGCTCATATGGCACCTCCTTCCAACTAATGTACCCCGGGCAATCGTGTCAAATATAATTCTCTTCATATCTAAACACTAAGAAATACCATAATCCTATGGAGTTATGCGTTGCAAATTCCTTCCAACCGTTGTGTAGCCAAAAATCGGCAGTTGAAGTTGTCAATTCCACCTTTCAATGGTCTCCCATATTTTGCTAGAAGTTCCAAGTGGTGGGGTATGGAAAGTGGAATTGACAACTTCAACTGGTGATGTTTGGCTACATAACGGTTGGGAGGAATTTGCAGAGCATCGCTCCATAGGATTATGGCATTTCTTAGTGTTCGGATAGATGAAGAGATTCAGTCTCCTCTCCACAAATAGGACACCCCAAATAACTATGTACTAATCACCTATTAAAGGTAATAAGCGTATATTCATGGATTAGTATAAACAAAACTTAGATGTAGTTGGAATATTTATGTATTAATCTCCTCTCCACACACGCACACTACACAAGAGTGAAAATGATAAAGTACAGATCAATTAAAAGTATTAAAAATGGATGTTTCGGTAGAAATTGAAATATTTATTACAAATTGAAAAATTATTTCAAATTCGGGTTATCATAAAAAATGGATTGATATTCGGTAGGAGCAGCCAAGTCATCCACACTACTATTTAGACGCCTTGGCGCGTGTTGGATAATTGACCACAGCTCGTTGTTGATATACTCCGAGTAAAACACTTGCTTAACCTTTTGAAATGCACAAACAAATGGCTCATCGCTCACGTGGTCGTTGCTCTTCAACTTGGACAAGTCAACCATGATCAAATTGGTGACAGGATCAACTTTACAAGCATTTTTATCCGCAACTCTTACCCATTCACAGTAAAATACAACCTCTTTGAAGCTTATATAATCCAATTCAAATATATTTTGGATTACACCATAGTAAGTCATTTCAGCTTCAACGAGGTTTTTATCTTTTGCGCTCGCTCGAAAGAAAGTAAGAGCCTTGTATGAAATTCCCGAGTTCTGTACATTTGTACTTTCCTCGTACACTTTAGCGCCGAAAATGTAACCGTTCAATCGATACTTTTTGTACTCTTGTGCCACGAACAAGGGTCCAGTGGCTAGACGAGAAAGCCTTGATGTTGCATCACCCATCTTTAGGAGCTGAGAATATAGATAAATTAATTATATTAGTGGTAAAATTTGAGTGTAATGTAACGTTGTATAACGACTATTTTCATTATAATTACCTCTTGTGTCAACAATAGCTTAAATTCGCTGTCTGATTGTACCATTGTTTTTCGTCATTTATTGTTCTCATAAGCTTCATATTTACTGCATATTACAAAATTAATCATGTATAAAATAATCTAAAATCATGTTAAACATTATAATATTCGAAACTTACTTTTTCCATTCTTCGACATCTTCATGTGTGTCAAATAGATAACGAGCTACTTGTTCATGTTGCAAACTCGTTAATTTCACTCGTTTTCCCATCACATTACCACCATCATCGAGGAATTCATCAGTGTCATCAACGCTAGTCGAGTCAGGCATATATTCCCGAGTATATATTGATGACTCCACGGTGATGTATTCCTCTGCAATTGATCCTGCAATATATCGCGTATTCTTGACGTAATATTTAAAAACTTTCATCAATCTTTCAAACGGATACATCCACCGATATCTAACTGGACCACAAATAAGTGCCTCGTCGAATAGGTGTACCAACAAGTGAACACTTATGTCAAAGAATGCTGGGGGAAAGTGCTTCTCCAATACACAAATCGCTTCGTTAACAGCCAATTTTGCGGCGACTATGTGTTCTCGATTCACTACCTTCTCACACAAGAGGAAGAAGGTAATACTAATTTGCATAATAGCCCTACGCAAATCCTTGTGCTTGAAGAAACAGTGCTTAAACAATAGAGGAACCAATTGCATGATCACATGCCAATCGTGGGATTTACACTTATGTAAATCATGAGTAGCATAATTCACAATCCTTTGCAAGTTGGACGAAAAAGTATATGGGCCCTTCAAATTATATATTGTGTCTAGAAGCAGCTTCCTTTCCCCACTCGTCAAAGTAAACGCACCAGGGGGAATTATTTTCCTTCCCCTACTATCTTCTTTCAACCATAGTTGTGGCTTAAGTTTTAACGTTTTAAGGTCTTTTCGTGCATTTTATCCATCCTTCGAATGACTCCCCCCAAGACAAGTACCACAATATGTTCAACGAAGTTCTTCTCTGCATGCATCACATCCAATACATGGCGCACCGAGTTTTTCTTCCAATAAGGCAAGTCAAATAAAATTGACCTCCGATACCATGCCTTTCTTATCTCAGTTTCATTCCCAGTTGGGGTCTTCTTATGCTTGACATTCTTAAATTTGTGATTCATACCTGGCATATTTGGGCTACATTCAGAAGATTTACTTTCAATTTCTGAACCCAAAAGTTGTCTCGGTGGTAGCCTATGTTCAACTCCGCCCAATAAAAAATTGGAACCTTTCTCAAATCTGAAACTATGAGCTGGGGGTAAAAACCTCCTGTGGCAACGGTATACATTTTTTAAGCTAGAGGATAGACGAAGAGGTTCAGTCTCCTCTCCACAAATAGGACACCCCAAATAACCATGTACTACACATCCGGATAATGTCCCATAAGCTAGAAAATCATGAATTGCCCACATCAACATAGCTTTCAGCGTAAACTCTTCTTTTCTAAAAGAGTCAAATGATTGCACACCCTCTTACCACAAATCATTTAATTCTTCTACCAAAGGAGCCAAGTAGATATCAATGTCATCACTTGGTGCCTTTGGCCCAGGTATCAATAAAGCCATCATAAAAAATTCAGGTCTCATACACTGTGAAGGAGGGAGGTTGAGTGGGGCTAGGATCACTGGCCATACACTCTGATTGGTGCTTAGATTTCCAAATGGATTGAAACCATCTGTGGATATAGCCAAACGAATGTTGCGTTGTTCTCGAGCAAAATCGGGATACTCAAAATTCATCCTCCGCCAGGGAGTAGAATCAATAGGATGACGCATGATATTACCCCCTACTTCTGCCTTAGCATGCCAAGTCATTGCCTCTGCAATCCATGGTACTGTGAAAAATCGCTTTAATCTAGGCCCAACGGGAAAATATTTCAATACTTTTTGAGGCACTTTTGAGCTTGTGCCTTCCTTACTAGTAGATTGGACATATCTAGGTTCATCGCATACCGAACAACGATCGAGATTTTCATACTCCTTTCGGTATAGTATGAAGTCATACACACAAGCATGAATCGATTTATACTTCATTCCCAAACCTTTCAAACTGTTCTTCATATAAATTAAATTTGACAAAGTAAGATTATGCACCAGAACTTAAAATTTAAAAAAAGTGTTTTTATTTAAACCCCACTTTTCTTTCTATAACTCCTATTTTATTAAACTTTAAATATAATTAAGGGTGTATAGAAAGAAAAGTTAAATAGGAATAAAAACAACATTTTTAAAATATGAAGAGCTCGCCAATTTGATCAAATTTTTCAACAACATAGACTAAATGCTATTTTATTTTTCATGCTTTTAGCAATTTCGGATGCCATTTTAACCCTTATTGTAGTTTTTTGTTGTAATGTCATTTAAAAAAAAATCATTTAGGTATGTAAATATATTGTAAAAGATCTTGCCTTCCACAAAATGATATTTTATGGTAAAATTTTATTTGATCGATATAAAGTCATGTGATACCTATATGTGTTATTTTGCATCTAATAAAAACAAAAAACGCCATATATGGTTTTTTCTCCATTAGTATAAGTATATAGAGATTATTTCACACTTAAATCACATATTAAGCCGGCCTTCATTTTTTTATGAAATTTGTAGAAAATTACTTATTTATTTTGAATGAAAATAAATTGTTATCCAATATTTTTGGATATCATTTATAATTATGAAATTCATATACAAATTAATGTTGTATCAAAATAATATTACATTTTTAACCCCCTAACCCCTACCCCCACCCTGCCCCACCCCCTACCCCCACTCTGCCCCCACCCTACCACCACCCTACCCCACCCCTACCCCCGCACACACACACGCACATATATACACACATACACACATATATATACACACAAACATATATATAAATGGAAGAGAGAGAGAGAGAGAGAGATAATTAAACCTGAAAGTAGAGATAGAGAGAGAGAGAGCAGCGTCGAGAGAGAGAGAGAGGGAGGGAACGTCGGGAGGGAAAAAAGAAGGGGGAAAGGGTTTTTGCTGCAAACATTATCACGATCGTGTCAAGGTCATTGACCGTGATAATTATTTAAAGAATTGTCACGGGCATTGACCGGACAAGTAAATTTGTCACGGACTTGTCACGGTCATTGACCGTGACAATTCTTTGTCACGGTCGTGTCAAGGTCAATGACCGTGACACAAAAGGCATGTTTTTTATCACGGTCAATGACCTTGACAAGGGTGACCGGCTGAAAGGTGACAATTTTATCATTTTAGTGTAGTGCATTTGGATATTTTATAACTCATTTTAAGTTTCAGTTCCATTTTAAATCGTAATGTCATTTTAAATCTTATGACACTACAAAGCTCAACATGAGGATGTTTACATACGCATACAGTAAATATACAACAAGTTAGTAAATATTAACTTTTCTTCTTTAAATTAATACTTACTCCATATTCCAACATTTTATATGTAGTTACTCCACATAGTAAGTAAATATGAAATAGGCTCTCATAAGCGAGGGTTGTTACATATTCCTTATAATTGATTTGCTTAAGCGTCTCTTCAATCTACCTTTTTCCATCTGTTTGTACACAAAAATATCAAATTTATATTCCTTACAATTATCTTTGACTATAATCCCTCACATCATTGAGTTCATTGATCATTCGAGATTTTTTATATGGGTTGGTGTATCATTCGACTCATTCATGTTTCCTTCCTTTCTCTTTGATGATGATTAATGGTGATGCAAGGAGGTTGTAGGTAACAAAAATGATTTTTCTCGTTGGATCGTGTATTTAAAATGAGGTGACGTACAAACAACTCTATTAGGTTTAATATTAAATTTAACAATTAACACTAGTGACATTTCATTCAACTCTTTGTTCAACGAGCTCTTTTATTTGTTCATTTTCATTTTATAACTCCTCCTTCAAACTCCTTGTCATCTCACTTTCTCTGCCACCCATATCCTTCATCATGAGAAGAGGACATTCAATCTAATGCTTCATTTTAGAAATTTGATTGCTCTTCTCCATATCCATCTTTTCATTCTCATTCCTCATTTCATCACTCTTCTTGAATAATTCCTTACATGCCCTATCCATTTTTGATTAATAATAACATTAATATTTTGATATCATTCTCTGACCCTTTGATCATCTTTGTTTTGGGGTTGATAATTGACTCACTCATCACTTGTTACGGTGATGTTAAACCCAGAGTCCCCTTAAACTCATTGTTTGCTATTCTTTATGGGATGTACTCAAGTATATTGATCATGTCATGTGTATTTTATTTGATTGAATCCCCATATGAATCATCATCAGTATCTTCCCCAACCTCTTCCTCTTTACTAGTTATTTTATGTAGCATTTTCAAATTCACATGTTCTTATAAAATTGCGCATTAGTAAGTACATATCATAATAATTTCCTTCGATTAATATTTGAAATCATTAAGAACAAACATAATGTCACCAACCTATATAAATAATTGTTTTCCTTTCGTATCAAAACATACGTATTGTTTATATTCAAACCAAAGTGAGAGGTATGAGATAAATAGAGATAAACACCTTCTTATTTATTTAGTTAAGTAAATCATTAGGTAAACACATATTTTCAAATATTTACATGATCATTTCAGTATTCATTATGCACGTGTTTATAATAGACTGTATTTAACTATTGTATGTATTGCTTTCGTAAATATTTTTAAAAAAAATAGTTTAGTGCGTACAAGGAGAATTTAATATTTTGACATTGTGTGTTTATTGTTCAAATTAATTTATTGCAAACATTATACATTGAACACTTCAATGTGGGATACCTTTATTTATCACGTACAATATATATTTTCTGTATATGAGCATACACAAAATATAACGGTCACTTAATGTGTACTGTATGTGATAATTTGTTGCATATAATGATCATTAACTTCATATTGTTTAAAATTACAAATAACATAACAAGTAGGAAATATTTACTATTGTTGACATTTTAATCATATGAATGTGTATAATCAAGAAACCTATGAAATGTATAATATATTTCCATGTCATAAAATATAACAAACATTTTATACTTTCTATAATTACAAGATTTAATCATATAAAGGATTGAAGTTTATGACATAACTCATCCTAGACAATTGATATGATTAAAATTTATAAAAGACAATATGTAATAATAGTTTGTATTTCTTTCAAAACTATTTTCACATGAAAAATGTTGACTAACATAGTAAGTATTTCATACTAAGACAATATATTTTTAGTGTCTGAATTAATTTATTACAAACACCATACATTAAAAACTTCAATGTCCTATACCTCTATTTATCATATAGAATATATATTGTTGCATATCATCATTCATAAATTTTAACTGTTACTTAGTGTCATTTATATCTGATAGTATGTTGTATTTAAAGATCATTAAATTTAAATTGTTTAACATTACAAATAATACATACATGCATAAAATATTTAATGTTGTTGTCATTTTAATCATACATATTTAATCGTATAAAAGGTTAAAGTATATGATAAAACTCATCTCAAATAGTTATTATGACACGTTTCAACATATGAGTTTCATTGTTAAAGACAATTTATGCATTTTTTTTATAATATACATTATAATTTTATTTTCACAAATGACATTTTTCATATTAGGCAATATATTTTGTAATGTTTGATATCCGAAAAGGTTTGTCAAGTATAAAAACGAAGTCAAAAACAACAAAACTGTGGTGGAATCCATAATGTTTTATTATACCTAAGAAACATGTGAAGTTTCATGACTATTTACCTTTAATGGAACATCTTCTATCAAGATAGTATTTTCATCGAATTCAACATTCAAATTGGACAAGTTCCACCTCATATACCTTAGGTATAATGTTAAACATTCCGGTTGTTTGATATTTTTACAATCGTAAACTAGTAATGCATTCAAACTACCACATTTATTCACATGGAAATGTTTAATCTTTTGCAAATATTTTACACAAAAAAAGAATGTAATTTACCATATGAGTAATGTGATAACACATCCATAGAATTTTTTTAGGATTTCTGTAATGGATGTTTAACGAGCTTATCAGGTAATCATATATCCCTTTTATCCAGTTGTAGATGCCGAGATAATTTATATTCTCCACATAATCCGTGGATGACCGCCTGAAAGTTACCCCACTCGTCGGGAAGAACAAAGTTGAGAATTCGTAAAGGCATAAAACCATATAGCTGTGAACATTTCCAACCATTGATCTTAAGGATGATGCCTTAATCGCTGCATTCCTTCATTAAAAAAATGTCACCAACTCGATTGTATCTTTAAATCACCTCAAGACAAATATTTTTTGGCATTTTCATACTTAAACCCCAAATCAGCAGTGATCATGTTAGCCTGATAAAAACATTTTGGAATTTTTTTCATTTGGGAATGTCTTCTCCAATAGTCTTAGCAACATTGTGAAAGAACCATTCCTTCATCCATTACATTGCTTGAAGTGCAAGAGTTCAATTACAAATGAGAGTTTATTAATGCCCCCAGACAATTTTCATATAACTTTATTTCCGCCTCTCATAAGAGTTTGAAATATTTTGGCAATTGACCATCAGGCCCCACAGCTTCTACTCCATGTTCATCAGTACACAAATTTTCATGTGTTTGTGGAACTCCCTCCCTCTTGAGCCACTGTAATCATATTTTCCCCCAATATTGATTCATATGATACATCATCGAGTGAGACATAAAAAATTACATGTGTTGTTATCCAATGCATCGATCAACCCCATGATAAATCCAATCCTTATAACTCTAGTCAAAACCATGCATCTCTACGTGACCCTTGACAGTGTGTAGGTTGTGGTAGACTCGATTTACACATTTACTACATAGGCATTTAATGCGTGATGATTGCATATTCTTATTCCTATATGGAAAGCTAATAAACCTTTCACCCCCATCTATGTATTCTTTTTAATTCCAATCACATCATTCGATAAAACTCTTAGCCATATCAACCCCTAAGATGTAACTCGATGAATCCTTCATCACGTTAGCAAAAATATATTAGCATACATATAAAAGGTATACAATTTAAACATAACAAGTGTGCACATACATATACATATACATATATACATAAAGAGTTGGTGGGACATAATATTAAAGAAAACACCGTTTAAGCAAAGTGTAAAGCGTTTATATATGGTAGTGATAAGCCTCCTGTAACAACTCGTATTTTGGGGACTTGTATTAATTAATTAATTCATGAAATATTAAATTACTTGTGTGTCGTAATTTAATTGGATTAATTATTTCTATTATTTAAATATTAATATGATGTGTAGATGATTAATATTTATGGAATTAAATGTTACAAGGTGTATAGTAATAAGTGGATGAATGATTATTAACTTTTAGTAAAATACTTCGGATGATAATTCTGAGTGTATGGTTGAATCCGGATGGATTGAAATAGTTGGAAAAGAGTGCCCAGGGATAGTAAAGGGTTCTTGGGACATTTTTAGGCATATTTGATCCCACATGAGGGTGTTTGGGCCCTTTTATTAAAGCCCGTAAGCCAAATTAATCCCTAATACTGAGAGGGTGTGAGAGACATAACTCATCATAGAAACTCTAAACAAATGGAGACAAAAGAAGGTGCAACTAGAGAAGAGCGTAGGAGCCTAAATCAAGGACTAGTGTGGACAAATCTTCATCGAACCCATCATCTTCAGCAAAGATTCAGACCCTACAAATCCGAAACGGCAAGTGGTTTAACTTTCTCCTAAATTAATTGCATTTTTCCTATTCATATCATAGTGGGTGTGGATTAAATGAAATGTTAGGGTTAGTTCTATAATTAAATCGGGGTTCCTATGATTTTCGATTAAGAATCTATAGAGGATATAAAAATGGGATTTATAAAACCCCAATCTGTGTGGATATTGTATTTAGGTTGAGAAATTTGAATTGGTGGATTATATCTCTGTTTGTGGATGAAATAGATGAGTTATGGATTTTAAAGAAGTCGTTAATGGCGGACGGTCAGATAGGAGTGGAAGGGAAGGGAAACCCCAGAGGTCATTTGAATGACATGGGTGGCCATTTGAGCGAGAGAAATTATCAGTCGAACGACACATGGTTTCGTTCGAATGACAGGTCAAACTCACCCACCTTCCTTTTTCACCTATTTTCAGTCCTGCATCTTGTTTTTCCTTTTTGTTTGGAACGCTGCTCTCTTTGGCATAATAAAATGGATACAGTAGTGGATTAAACTGGGAGATTTATTTCATGAATTATTAAGGTGTGAATTAAAAATAGAATTAAGGTTTAATTTGAGTGAATTAAGGACCTTAAATTAATAAGTATGCAAAACTTATTAGAAAGAGTTTTGAATAATAAATTTCAAACCTTTTATTTTCGGGTCAAGTGAGCGAGTCCGAGTATATTTGGTTGAGTGACACCGAGGTAATAAATTAATTAATGTGTGATTAATTGAATTTGGATCGGAATGTAAACTTAGGCATGTTAGGATAGGGTTACGGTAATTGTACACGGATAGCCTGGATTTAATTTTTTATATTTATTTATATATATATATATATGTGTGTGTGTGTGTGTGTGTGTGTTTGTGTGTGTGTGTCTGTGTGTGTGTGTGTGTGAACTATAAATATTTGTGTGAATAATATTTATAGGAAGGCATACCCCTTTAGTGCTTTTTGCACGATGTGGGTGAATCCCGTGGCTTGAGGAGCAGGGTGAGTATAGTCCCCAAGTCATAGAGTTAGAAATAAAAAATGAGACGCTTTGGGTATGATTCGGTCTCATTCTGGGGGAAAGTATGACCGCCTCCAATGGGTTTGTTATTTTTACTGATTCGGAGAGCTAATCATATCAGGGGTCCGAGGGGATGAGTCTACCTCGTAATGATAGAATTTTAGAGAATATCCGGTGAGTGCCTACTCAGGAGGATGGTTATGTAAATTTACTACATGTGCGTGAATGTTGTAAATAGTTTATACGTATATATGGTGCGAATAAATATGTACGGGTAAAATACATGTGATTTTTATCGATGTTATATAACATGTGAAAATGTTATATGGTTCAAATGGGATAAGTAAATGTGATTAACAACTTATACATCATTGAAATAAAAACTTACTCAGGTTAGAGTAACAGGAGAATTGGGATCTACATGACAACTAGTTATGGCGTATATAACTAGATGGGTTATATAAAAAGGAGGTAGGTTTACACATTAGATGAGGGGTGAGGCGCTCCTCAATTGAGTGCGACACTAACATAAATATGAAGAGCATTCGTGCATATTAGTTGTTGCAATTAAATTTACTTGCTAAATATTTTTTAATGTTTTGGGTTCTGACCCTTGCTATAAAATATTTTCAAAACCTTTTAGGTGTCCTACCACCGGGGCTCTAAGCTTGATTCCTTTTCAAGGTGCGTAGATGTGGTACATGTGGGTGCTGCATGATTTGCATTCGACGCTTACATCATTCTCTTTTAGACAGGGATAGTCTCAGATGTACTTCGAGCATGTTGCTCATATCAGTTGTGCTCTTTATCTTAGTTCATCTTGTATTGGTTATACTTTTCATGTGTTATATTTATATTGGGATGCTTGTATCTAGTCGATGTTTTTCGACTAACTCTTATTTTAGATATTTGTGGCATGTTCAGACTGTGTTATATTATGTTGGTTATATTTGGATTTATGTTATACTTGTTGGTTTCGGTTAATTCATAGGATAAGATTTAGCATCGTCTTAATTAAAGATTAGGTGGTTAGTAATTAAAAATGTTGCGACAGTGATGCTAAGAATGAACCATATGGAAATCCCGATTTAATTTGATAAAGACCTGATCAACCGAAATTTAATTAAGGGGGGTGTCACAGATGGTATCAAGGCATCTGGTTCAAGTGTCCCTAGGATCTGTACGGATTGCTTTAGTTTCAGCGTTGCATTCTTTGGTATAGATCCCTATTATTAGGACTGTTTACTCATCTTTATGATTATTTAGTTAACGCACTTCTTCTATTTTACGATTTGTAGTAAGCGTGAACTAATACAACTCGTTGTACATTTCAGATTCCATCCGGAAGAGGGAAAGGTAAACCCGCGAGGGCAGCCGCCAGGGGTGGAGAGGGAGAGGCCCCTCAGGAGCTCGATATTCCACAACCACCAATCCCACAGGGATTTGTGTCCACAGAGCCAGTAGCTGGTATTGTGGTCCAAGCGGTCAATGACGCCATGACAGCTATTGAAACCCATTTTACTCATCCTCGGCCATAGTAGCCCATGGTTTCAGTAGCGCATGCCCACCCGGGGCCGCCTGAGTGGCAGCGTGTTAGGGAGGCCTTTTAGAAAGTCCATCCCCCGGAGTTTCTAGGAGGTGAAAATGTGATATTAGCCTACGAGTTGAGGAGGGATATGCAGTAACATTTGTGTATGGTCGATTGCAGTGAGGTTCAGAGATAAATGCTGGTGACTTTCAGGCTAATTGGGGCCGCCTTACAGTGGTGGGAGTCGACGATCACTATTGGAGAGAGAGAGAGAGAGAGAGATTATATTACTATCGCTGAATTCTCGACGCGGTTCAACCACAAGAACTTTCCTCCAGATGTTGAGATTGAGATGAGGAGGATGTTTCTAGAGGTGATTCAAGGTGACCGTTCTGTAGCGTAGTATGAGGAAGAGTTCATCCGTTTGGCTAATGTACTGTCAAATGAGGTGAGCAACGAGGAGAGGAAGAAAGATAAGTTCGTGGATGGTTTGGCCTGGAGGATCAGACAACACTTGATTGGGAACCCTGCTTTAGTGACCTACATAGACGTGGTCAACGCTACTTTGCTTTATTGTCAGTATCATCGCTTCCATCTAAAGGGAAGCAAAAGGAATGGTGAACCGAGCCAACCGAGTAGGGCGAATGGGGGTGCTACTAGCGGAGCACAACAGGAGCCGGATACCTGATAGGGGAATCCTGTTAAGAGATTTCGGTATGGAGGACAGGGGTTCAGGTAGGCCCAGTAGGGGCCAAATTAGCAGCAGGTTCCTAGGGCTGCTAGGGCCAAGGGAATAATGGGGGAGGCTAGTAGGGCCAATATTAAGGAAAGCCTCATCAGGGTCAGCAGGGCTAGTATCAGGGAGATTTTTAGAGGCGCTGCTACATTTACAACCAAACAAGCCACTTGAGGAGGGATTATCCATAGAGAGGTAGGGGCCAACTGCAGGGTGCCCTGCAAGGACAGAAGGTACAGAGGCCTCCAGCTCCACCAGCTCCACAGTAGCAGGGGGAGTTGCACTACGGGCGTGTGTATAATGTATGGGATGTCTCGATTCCTCCTGCACCTCAGGCGCCGCTAGCAATTGAGGGTACTCTTCATATTTCTTATCCTAAGGGTAACATTATTTCTAATACTAGTGCATCGCATTCATTCATTAGGACCAGATTTTCTATAGTCGTTGGGGTATTAGATGCGTCCGAGAGTCTCCCTATGTGTGTAGAGTCGCCGTTGGGGGTGGGTCACTTACACTCGATCTCTAGAGGGGTAGATAGTGTAATTGGGGAACTATGTCTAGCAGCAAACCTCTTAGTGTTAGATATGGAGGGATATGACATTATCCTAGGCATGGACTGGTTTGAAGGGTATAGAGCGATGGTGGAATGTTTTGAGAGGACCATAGTAATTTCCATTCTGTGACATGAGATGTTTTTAGTCGCGATGCCTCTTCTTGAGGGAGAATCGCGCACCCATTTATACTATATTGAGGAGGATACTTCATGGGAGGTGGTAATTCTGATAGAATTGATTCCAGATGTGAGGGACTTTGAGGATGTATTCCAGTACATACTGGGGTTACCACCCAATTAAGAGATTGAGTTCATCATTGATCTAGCACCGGGTACTAAACCGATTGATCGAGAACCTTATCGCATGGACCCTTTAGAGATGCATGAGTTAAGAGAGAAAATCCCATAACTTTTGGGCCAAGGCTTCATTCGATGGAGTACATCATCGTGGGGTGCTCCAGTGCTATTTTTAAAGAAGAGGGATGGCTCGATCCATTTGTGTTTTGACTAGAGAGAGCTAAATAAGGTCACGATACGAAATAAGTATCTATTTCCTAGGATCGATGAACTATTTGACCAGTTGAGAGGGGAAGCGTACTTCTCCAAAATTGATTTGAGATCAGGATATCATCAGTTACGAATTCGGGTGGAGGACGTCCCTAAAATAGATTTTCTATCGTGGTATATCTCCTATAAGTTCGGGGTGATTCCATTAGAGCTCACCAATGCGCCAACAGTGTTCATGGACATCAGGAATCGGGTTTTCAGAGAGTTTTTCAACTAGTTCATCATTGTGTTCATAGACGATGTTTTGGTCTATTCACACAAAAAGGAGGATCATGTCGAGCATCTGCGTACGTTTCTATAGACATTACAGGATCACCAGTTATACGCAAAGTTTGAGAAGTGCGGGTTTTGGCTACGGGAGGTGTAGTTCCTGGGCCATATTATTTTAGATCGAGGTATTTTTGTGGATCCGAGCAAGGTATCAGTAGTGAGGGAGTGGGGACAGCCCACGACACCGATTGAGATTCATAGATTTTTGGGGTTGGCAGGATATTATCGCCTCTTCATTAAGAGGTTCTCCAAGATTGCAGCATCGTTGATTAATTTGACTCTCAAAGCAATGCCGTTTGTGTGGAATGACCCGTGTTAGTTAGATTTCGATGAGATAAAGGACAAGTTGACATCAGAACCCGTACTTTCTTTACCTGGGGCAGGATTGGAGTACTGGGTATATAAAGCTGCATCTTTGTAGGGACTTAGGGGTGTACTGCAGCAGGAGGAGAGGGCTATAACTTATGCATCCCAAAAGCTTAATTCCCACGAGAGGAATTACCCCACCCATGACCTTGAGTTAGCAGTGGTTATTTTTATTTTGAGGATATGGAGGCACTACCTTCTCGAAGGGAGGTCCACATTATTCAAGGATCATAAGTCACTTCAGTATCTCATCACCCAGAAGGATCTGAACATGCGAAAGAGACGGTGGCTAAAATTCGTGAAGGATTACCAGTTTGATATCCAATATCATCCTGGTAAGGCTAACGTGGTGGTAAATGCGTTAAGCCGGTGACCCACGGAGGACTTAATAGAGGTCTGGAAAGCAAAATGGAGTGAACTTCCACGCGACGATGAGATTGCCAGGGCATGTATGGAAGTTTTAGCGATCAAACCCGAGATTGTCATGCGAGTGGTGAGGGCTCAGAAAGAGGATCCATTTTTCCAAGATAGTGTGACGCAGTTACTATCGCAGGGTGAAGAGTCCTACACTATCAGCGCAAAGGGAGGCCTACACATTAATGGGATGTTAGTCGTGACCGAGGATGAGGGTTTAAGACATGCCATTCTAAGTGAGTCCAATGGCTCTAGGTTCGTGGTACATCCCAGTGGGGATAATATGTACTAAGACATTAGGAGGCAGTACTGATGGATGGGGATGAAGCGAGACATCAGAGAGTTTGTCTTAAATTTTTCCACTTATCAGCTTGTGAAGGGGGACCACTAGAGGCCTTCAGTGATGTTCTAGTTGCTTGAGATTCTGGTATAAAAGTGGGGGAACATCTTTAAGGATTTCATTACAAGGTTTCTAACATCAAAGAGGGCTCACGATTCCATATGGGTGATAGTGGATCGGTTGACCAAGGTAGCCCATTTCTTATCATTTTGTACAAACTTTGAGACGATGCAGTATGCACAGCTATTCATAGAGGAAATAATCAAGTTGTATGGGGTGCCGGTCAACAAAGTGTCTAAATGAGACAAGGTATTTGTATTTCACTTTTAGCAGAGTCTTCAGGAGGCGATGGGCATAGAGTTGAGGTTAAGCATCGCCTATCACCCACAGACAGATTGGAAGATGGAGATGGTAAATCGGATGCTCAAGGATATGCTAAGGATGTGTATTCTAGACTTTATGGGAGGTTGGGAGCAAAAGCTTCCATTGGTTGAGCTTGTATATAACAACTTGTACCAATTTACTATTAGCATGGACCCATTTGAGGCACTTTATGGGAGACCTTGTCATTCACCCGCTTGTTGGTTAGAGGTGGGGGACAACAAACTATTGGGGTCGGAGATGATTCTGGAAACGTCCGTTAAAATTGAGTTGATTTGGGGACGTATTCGTATAGCCCAGGACAAGAAAAAGAGCTATGCTAATTCCGAATATGAGGCATGAAGAGTTGAAGGTCGGAGATCAGGTATTGGTGCGGGTGTCCCCCGTGAAAGGGGTGATGAGGTTCGACAAAAAGGTGAAATTAGCACCAAGGTATGTGTGCCCCTTCCCTATCATTGAGAGAGTAGGGCCGATAGCTTATAGATTGGGTTTGTCGGATCAGCTTCAACGGATACACGACATGTTCCTTGTGGAATCACTGAAGAAATATCGAAGGAGTCTGAGGGCTTTGTGGCACGTCCCACTTGAGGAGATTGAGTTACAGCCCGATATCTCATATGAGGAGAGACCGGTAGCTATCCTAGATCGCAGTGAGTGCAAGTTACGATCTAAGGTGGTACCACTAGTTAGAGTTCAATGGGGACATCACAGTTCCAACGTGTCTACGTGGGAGCGGGAGGATGACATGAGAGAACAATATCTAGAGTTATTCACCGCAGGTACGACCTAATTTCGAGTAAAAAATTCCCTTATAAGGGGGGAAGTATCTAACACCTCATATTTTTGGGACATTTATTAATTAATTAATTTGTGAAATATCAAATTACTCGTGTGTCGAAATTTAATTGGATTAATTATTTTTATTATTTAAATATTAATCCGGTGTGTCAACGATTAATATTTATGGAATTAAATGTTACTAGGTAAATAGTAATAAGTGGATGAATGAATATTAACTTTTAGTAAAGTAATTCGGACGACAATTTTGAGTGTATGGTTGAGTTCGGATGGGTTGAAATAGTTGGAAAAGAGTGACCAGGGATAGTAAAGGGTTCTTGGGACATTGTTAGGCATATTTGAGCCCACATGAGGGTGTTTGGGCCCTTTTATTAAAGCCCATAATCCAAAAAATGGGATTAACGTATTAATCCCTAAAGATGAGAGGGTATGAGAGACATAACACATCTTAGAAACCCTAAACAAATAGAGACAAAAGAAGGTGCAAGTAGAGAAGATATTAGGAGCCCAAATTAAGGACCAGTGTGGGCAAATCTTCATCAAACCCATCCTTTTCAACAAAGATTCAGACCCTACAAATCCAAATAGGCCAGTGGTTTAACTTGCTCCTGAATTAATTGCATTTTTCCTGTACATATCATAGTGGGTGTGGATTAAATGAAATGCTAGGGTTAGTTCTATAGTTAAATTGGGGCTCCTATAATTTCTGATTAAGAATCTATAGAGGATATAAAAATGGGATTTATAAAACCCCAATCTTTGTGGATATTGTATTTGGATTGCAAAATTTGAATTGGTGGATTATATCTCTGTGTGGGGCTGAAATAAATGAGTTCTGGATTTTAAAGAAGTCGTTAATGGCAGACGGTCTGATAGGAGTGGAAGGGAAGGGAAAACCCAGAGGTCGTTTGAATGACATGGGTGGTCATTCGAGCGAGAGCCATTGTCGTTCGAACGACACATGGTTTCATTCGAATGACAGGTCAAACTCAGCCACCTTTCTTTTTCCCCTGTTTTCAGTCTTGCATCCTGTTTTCCCTTTTTGTTTGGAACGCTTCTCTCTCTAGGATAATAAAATGGCGACAATAGTGGATTAAAGTGGGAGATTTATTTCATGAATTATTAGGGTGTGAATTAAAAAGGGAATTAAGCTTTAAACTAAGAGAATTAAGGACCTTAAATTAATAATTATGCAAAACTTATTAGAAAGAATTTTGAATAATAAATTTTGAATGTTTTATTTTTGGGCCAAGTGAGCGAGTCCGAGTATACTTGGTTGAGTGACACCGAGGTAATAAATTAATGATTGTGTGATTAATTGAATTTGGGTCAGAATGTAAACTTGGGCATGTTAGGCTAGGGTTATGGTAATTTTACATGAATAGCCTGGATTTCATTATATATATATATATATATATATATATATATTTGTGTGAATAAAATTTATAGGAAAGCATATCCCCCTATAGTGCTATCGTAGGAGGTTGCTCGATGTGGGTGAATCCCCTGGCTTGAGGAGTAGCGTGAGTATAGTACCAAGGTCATAGCATTCGAAATCAAGAATGGGACGCTTTGGGTATGATTTGGTCTCATGCCGAGGGAAACTAAAACCGCCTCCAATGCGCTTGTTGTTTTCACTGATTCAGGGAGCTAACCGTATCAGGGGTCCGGGTGGATGGGTATATGTGGTAATGATAGCATTTTAGAGAACATCTGGTGAGCGCCTACTCGGGAAGATGGTTATGTAAATTTACTCAATGTGCGTGAATGTTGTAAATAGTTGATACATATATATGGTGCGAATAAATATGTACGGGTAAAATACATGTGAGTTGTATCGATGTTATATAATTTGTGAAAATATTATATGGATCAAATGGAATAAGTAAATGTGATTAACAACTTCTACATCATTGAAATAAAAAACTTACTTGGGTTAGAGTAAAGGAAAAGGTAGGATCTATATGACAACTAGTAATGGGGTAGATAACTAGATGGGTTATATAGAAAGATGGTAGGTGCGCACATTAAATGAGGGGTCAAGCGGTCCTCAAGAGAGTGTGACACTAACTTAAATATGAAGGGCATTCATGCATTTTAATTGTTGCAATTAAATTCACTTGCTAAATATTTTCAAATGTTTTGGGTTAGAACCTTTGCTATAAAATATTTTCAAAACCTTTTAGGTGTCCTACCGTCGGGGCACTAGGCGTGATTCCTTTTCAGGGTACGTAGTTGTGGTACAGGTGGGTGCTACAGGATTCACATTAGACTCTTACATCATTCTCTTCTAGACATGGATAGTCTCAGATGTACTTCGAGCATGTTGCTCATATCAATTGTACTCTTTATATTAGTTCTGCTTGTATTGGTTATACTTTTCATGTGTTAGATTTATGTTGGGTTGTTCGTATCTAGTCGATGTTTTCCGACTAACTCTTATTTTAGATATTTGTGGCATGTTCAGACTGTGTTATATTGTGTTGGTTATATTTGGATTTATGTTATATTTTTTGGTTTGGGTTAATTCTTAAGATAAAATTTGGCACCAGCTTAATTAAAGATTTGGTGGTTAGAAATTAAAAATGTTGCGACAATGATGCTAAGAATGAACCATATGGAAATCCTGAATTAATTTGATAAAGGCTTGATCAATCGAAATTTAATTAAGCGGGGTGTCACGCGTCCTTAATAGTAGTTTCAACTAGGAATTGCGTACACTCAAGAGGTAGAGTTTTGAGTGTCAATATAGGACATCGTGTTCCAAACATGACCAAACACATGTTGACTGGTTAAAAAAGAATAACATTTTATTATTCTGGATAAGCATAGACACATTAGATACGCTTAGACACGTTGGGTGTCGAGACAAGGATTTTTTTAGCACCGAGATGCTTAATTTATAAAATTAAAGTGTAGAGTATAATTTTTTTGACAATTATTGATGTAAACGGAACATAATTTACACACACACACACACACACAGAGAGAAATAATCACTCAAATTTTTTCCACTGATCCTAACAAAACATCCTCACAACTGGACCATCAAAACCATCGTACACCATCATTTCCTTAGATCATAAATAGACCAACCTCACAGTCCCTTCAATATTTTATGCTTAAATTCTTTAACTTCTATTATTATGATCTCTACATATGATTTTTGTGCTTATAAGAAATTGCATTGACTTATGTTGTGATGTTTTTATAATAGATGTTTGTTTTTTTGTTGGAAATATAAATAATCAAATCAGTGAAGTCAGTATAAACCATTTTGAATTCACTATGATCAAATTCTCCCCATTGTTTATGTAAGCGTTCTTTTTTAAATGATGACTTCATGCTAAGATTCACTACATATGGATCAATTAATTTCTCAAAATAATCTCAATAAGATGTAATATGACTGTCACAAACTTATCATTCAGTCTGTTTATATTCATTCAGTGATAAACAAAACTTCTTTGGTACATAGTCATCTAATTTGCAATGTATAATTCATAATTGATTTGTAATATAGTTCATAAGTTATGAACTTTAATGACTTTGAATTACAAAAAATGTGAACTTGAATCATAACTGATTCGTAATGTATTCGTTCTACAATAGATCGAAAAATTAGTTCTTTAATCAGACGCAATGTCAAATGAAAAATCAGTTCTATATGAGCAAGTCCACATACAAATGAAAAAATGAAAAAAAAAAATAAGATTGCAAAATCAGTGGGAGAGAGTATACCTTTAGGTGGGTTTCCAGGCCAACAGTTTCATGAGAGAGAGAGAGAGAGAGAGAGAGAGAGAGATATGGTTTATAGTTTGGTTAGGGTTTGGATTTCACCGGGTGAGAGAGATAAGAGAGAAGTGGGTGAGAAGGGTTTGAGTATATGGTGGGAGTACGTTATTTGGTCAAAAAAAATATTTGACCAAAAATATAAAATAGGGAATGAAAAAATAAACTAGGGAATGGGGGTAAAAAAAAAGGAACCAGAAATTTTAATGGATGGATATTTGTTGTCCTTTTAGACCGATTATAAAGGACACAAAATGTTGGATGCCCTTAACATCATTATAAACGACACTTAGAAAATTAGTTGTCCTTTTAGATTTATTATAAAGGACATATAAATTTTGTTGTCCCTTATATGTTTTCTTAAGGACACCTTAAAAGTTGTCCCTAATAGATGTATCCTTGATTGTAATTTTTCTAGTAGTTAGTTTTCGCACTTAATGTTTTTACAAAATATCATCTAATAATGAGGCAAAATACTCCTTATATATTTGAGCTCTCTTCCTTAAAAGGAAAAAGTAACACAAGTGGGAGTAGGCCTCATAACCAAAATCATAACACTCAAGTGTTAGAAAATATATGGTTGCCAAAAATATTTCCGTTATTTCCCATCCAAAAAGTAGGAGAGCTTTTCCAAAGATTTACTTTCGCGAAAAAGTTCACTAGAAACAATGAACCTTCGTGGATGCGAGGTTTTCATTCGCTATAGATAACGGTTATTAAGGGGATGTCATGAAAAGATAAAGCAACTCTTATAATAAGTTATGACAAGGTGATTGGCCAAACAAAGATTTACTTTGCTAATGCAGTCAATTTGCGAACAAACCGAATTTAATATAGTGCATAAAAAAGCTATGTACTTTTTAACCTTAATTAAAAATGCATATGATATGTTTGTGAAATGTTTCTAAATAATAGGTTTTTATATGAAAAATATATATTACATGTTTATATAACAAATACCAAAAGAGCCATAAAAACACACATACAAAACTCAATTTTCCAATTGTGAAAAATTTAATTTGAATATGACAAAAGTGTTAAAGTCACATAAGTCTTTTTACCTCAATTTAGGTTGCATACTGAGAGTGTGAACACAAAGGATGTTGAGGTGATTTTTGGCGGATCTTTTTAGAGAATGACATATTGTGAAGATTTATTGGAATGACCTTAAGGACAAAAGACACAAAGTATATTTTAGAACTGGAATGAGAGAATATAAATGGATTGTAACACATGAGTATACGTCTACTCTTAAAATATCCTACTTTTGTTTATTTCGTGACAAAATATACAAAGCAAAAGATTACAAGGAAAGTAAGTAAACCAATCAACCAAGGGCACATAACAAGTCGGGACAAAGGCAATAATTAACCTAACATCTATAATCAACAAATACACACTGATTACTCATTCCTTTTAACCCATCATGCACTACCAAATATGATCATAATACAAAGTCTAGAATATAATAAGCAAATGAGATAGATCTGAATATCAAGTTTAAAATCATCTTATTATATAAATTATATCAAAAGTCTAACATGTATTCATCCTAAGATATCATAATGATGCATTGTACTTCACTTCTTATTTGTATATATTCCCCATAAATCATTTTCATATAAAAAACTATCACAGCGTATTTTAAATAAGTCTCCCCCTTAATTTAATCTCCTCTTCCTTTGATATGGAATTGACAAAGGAAAGAAACATCAGTCAAGAAATAGAATGAATTAAGGATAAAATGAAATTTTTATACCAAATTGATTAAAGTAGCGTAAATTGTAAAAAGATGTAATCCAATTCCTCAAGAATATATAGACATGTAAACAAACATAACTAAAAAAATATAGGAGCGATAATTATAAAAGATAAATAATATAACAAAATAAACTTGTCCAACACAAATATATTATTAAACTCAAAATGCAGTCAACAAAGAATACCAAATAGAATAATCCATAAGATATCAAAATATAAATCCTTCATAATTTTGACATGATATAATCAAAGTGAATAACCATATATCCTAACTCAAACAACCACAACCAACAAACAAACGATTTATAAAAGGGTTGTGATAACATGTGCCCTAAGGACACATACTAAGAACTCAACAATAATAGAGACATAATCCTGACATACATTAAATATGGCACAGATACTCATGTAGAACTCTCATAATTACTATTTTGAAGCGCAAAACATGTGCTTTAGGGACAAATGTTATCATTTCTCTTTTATAAAAATCATAAAGCTGCTCTCCACCAAAAGCAACCAACCAAACATGCCCCCACCACACCAACCACCCTTCGTCATTGTTCCTCTCCTTGTACATAAACCTGAATCATGTACACCTATCCGTAAAGGTCAGTAATACTAGTGTTGAGGCTAGAGACCTGATGCTCGTTATCCGTTATCCGTTAATATAACATCAAGACACCAAGTGAGGTGGGGAGTTGACTCGGTTTGTGGCATCAACTCAGGATGGAGAAAGTCCTTAACATGATCAGACAGGTGGACGAGCGGGTCAGGGGTGTTAGTATAATCATAAACGAACCGAGGTGCACATGCTCTCTTGGTTGTGTAAGTATAGGAATCGATAATATCATTAGTTGGTGGTGGAATCATATCGTCAGTATCACCATCATCTCCACCTTTCTTTTCATAATCCTATTATCTCAGTGGTGCTCTTATTTCGGCCACTATCAAAAATATTATAAGTTAGATTTTTGGTCACCTACTTTTAAGAATCATCCGGAACAAAAGTCACATCCCTATTTTTCAACTGACAACAATTATACATTTCGCGTGAAAAGGAGGGCTCTTATTTCACCCGCAGGTGCTCTCATAATGGCCTCTCTCATCCCAATATGAATCTCAGTCCCCAAGTCCATGAGTACAACAACTCCAATGGTGGTAAGTAAGACTTCGAGTGTATAGAATAGGTAGGGTGGTATGGTGAGAATTTTGGAAAATATTCTCCACCAGGATCATGGGAACAAGATGGAAGAAATTTGATAAGTTTAAGAATCTCCTAGTGTGATGGGTCTAATGTCCATCAATGATAACACTCCATAGAAGAAGCATATTTTCTCTCCCGTGGATATCTAAAATTATACACAAGCGGCAACCTGTAAAGACCTAGAATTCATTTAACGACATAGCAACTTTCACACCTTTAACTGATACAAATTGAAGATAAAAACAGAGCACTGCTATCTAAAATTAAGAAGGAAACAAACTATAAAACAATAGTATGGGAGGGAGATAATTCTCTTTTCATTCATGCCAAAACACAAACACAACACCTACATTTATAGTTGTAGCTAACGTATACCCACTACCTATAGCCATATACCGACTCCCTACAAACCAGCCAAAATTGTTACATTACATAAGAAAAAAAATCAAATAAAACATGACACTTGTCCCATGACTTCACACATAAATCTGAGACAATTAAAGACTATTTCAAAGCTAAGCACATCACCCTTAATAAGTGGAACAAACAATTAACCCAAATGGACCAAGTCTACTAATATCGTTTGAATTATTTTCTAACACATCCCCTTAATTCAAACATGTTGTGGATGAACTCCCCTCATGCAACGGAACTTCTTGAACTTTTCTTTTTGTAGAGCTTTTGTGAAAACATCGGCCAATTGATCTTCAGTATTGCAAAACTTCAGCTCTATTTCTTCTTTCGCCACAACTTCCCTTATGAAATGATGCCGAATTTTGATATGTTTGGTCCTTCCATGATGAACGGGATTTTTAGTCATTGCAATGGTAGATTTGTTGTCACAGAACAACCATGTTGCTTCAGTTTTCACTTCCTTCAAATCACACAATATCCTCCTAAGCCAAATGACATGACAAACACTCATTATGACTGAAATGTATTCAGCTTCTGTGCTTGAAAGTGACGTTGTGTGTTGCTTCTTTGTCACCAATGATATCGCTCCAGAACCAAGGCTCAGTTAAAGCCAGATGTGTTTTTCTGTCGTCTATACAACCTGCCCAGTCAGTATCAGAAAATGAGATTAGTTTAAAATTATCGTTCTTCGTGTATTGAAACCCATAACTGAGAGTCCCAGCTATATATCTCAAAATCCTCTTTGCTGCCCTAAGATGATGCTTACTAGGTTGGTGCATAAACCTTGAAATGCTACTCACATCATGCATAATATCTGGTCTGGTATGAGTGAGATAAATCAATCCTCCAACGATGCTTCTAAAGTGTTTCACATCAGTTTCTCCACTACCATATACTAAAGAAATCTTCTCATTTATATTCATAGGTGTCTTTGAAAGTTTACAATTTTATATTCCAAATTTTTTTTAGCAAATCAGAAGTATACTTTTGTTCACATATAAAAATTCCATTCTCAGTCTGAACTACCTGAATTCCAAGAAAATAATGTAACAGACCTAAATCTGACATTTCAAATGCTTTTATCATATTTTCCTTGAATTCTATTATCATCTTCAATGAACTCCCAATGTATATCATATCGTCAACATATAAACATACAACCAAAATATCATTTCCATGAGTCTTCGTATAAAGAATAGGTTCACTAGGACTTTTTAAAACCCATTTTTAGAAAAATACCTGTCAATTCTATTGTACCATGCTCTTGATCATTGCTTAAGCCCATAGAGCGACGTCTCGAGCCTGTACACTTTGTGCTTTATCCCCTTCACCTCATATCCTTAGGGTTATACCACATAAACCTCCTCATCAAGTACCCCATTAAGAAAGGTTGATTTGACATCTAACTGAAAAACTTTCCACTCTTTTTAGCAGCTATAGCCAATACAGTTCTAATAGTGTCGATTCTAGAAACTGGTGCAAAAGTTTTGAAGAATTCTATACCTTATTGTTGCGCATATCCTTTCACAACCAATCTTGCTTTGTGCCTTTGTAGTGATCCATCAGAATTTAACTTTGTTTTGTAGATCCACTTAAGCCCAATAGCTTCTTTTCTGGTAGGCAACTCCGTTAACTTCCAAGTCTTGTTCTTCTCTATAGCTTCAATTTCTTCATCCATTGCATTGCACCATTATTTCTTAGTTACTGCATCTTTAAAACAAGTAAGATCCATAGAAAAACATGCAAATTGGCAATCAGCATATATATCAGGAAGACTTCTTACCTTTGTAGATGGTGAATCACTACTCGAACTCATTGATTCATTGGAATCTTGTGAAAAGACTTCAGTTATCGCTGGATCAGCCCCTCTATTCTCTTCTTCAATACCAATAGGCGCTATGTCATCAGTTTTCCAGTCCCATGCCTCATCGTCATCAAAAATCACATCATGACTTATGATTAATATTTTAAAAATTGGATCATAAAGTTTATAGCCCTAGTTTCAACACTATATCATATGAAAATGCATTTTTTTCTTTCGTCATCCAACTTTTGCCTCTTTTTAGATGGTACAAATTCATATGCTATAGAGCCGAAAATCCTCAAATGACTTATAATGGGTTTTTTTCCATACCAAGCTTCATATGGTGTTATCCCTTGGACTGTAGTGGTAAGAAACCTATTGATTAAGTAAACTGCCATTACAACAGCTTCACCCCAATATTCATTTGGTAGTCCCTTATCTTTTAGCATATTCCTCGCTGCTTCAACTGTGGTTCTGGTTTTACGCTCGGCCACTCCATTTTGCTGAGGCATATAACTGGCTGTCAATTGCCTTTGGATGTCCATGTCACTGCAGTACATATTAAATTCGTGTGACACAAACTCACCACCACGGTCAGTACGTAAAGTAATAATGGAATTACCACATTGATTTTCTACAAAGGATTTAAACTTCTTGAATATTGAAAACGCTTCAGATTTTTCTTTCATGGGATACAACCATGTCATCTGGGTACAATCATCAACAAATATGACAAAATATTTGTATTCTCTCAATGATAATGTTTGCATTAGGCCATAAACATCAGCATGTATAAGCATCAAAGCCTTGTTTTCACGCTAAGCCTTTCCAACTGGAAATGGTTCACAATGATGCTTGCCTAATAAGCATGTTTCACATACTTGATCACCATGTTTTACTAATGGAAACCCAACTTCCATGTTTTGTTTATGCATTAAACTCAATCCATCAAAATTTAAATGAGCATATCTTCTATGCCATAGCATGGACTCCTCAGCACATGCCTTAAATGCATTTAATCCAAGCTCAGAAAAACAAGACAGGAAACATTTTATTTTCGGTCATTTTAATAGAAAAAATCTTCTTCATACTTTTCTGATCACAAATCATACATTCACCATTGTTGATGCAAAAAACTGGACCGAATCCTATTTTTATGATCACAGATAAATAGATAAAATCAATCCAATCAAGCACATGAGAGAAAAGGATTTTTAAAGTGGTTCCGCTATAAGAAAAAAGCCTACGTCCACTGTTATTTTATTCTAGGGGTTTACAATAGCACAATGTGGTAGAGAGAGGGAGAAAAAGGTGTGTATCTTGTGTATGGTCTCTCATACTTGTTAGATCGATCCCCCTTATGATGGGGTTACAATGTATTTATAGCCTCGAGGTTGTCAATATGAAAAGGCGATATGTTGTCATGTAGTAGACATCTATTGATACAGTAGAAATGTACATTAAGGCTCGTTAAATGAGTTGTTATCTTCATTAATGTACATTAAATGCATAGTTATCCTTTGATCTAGAGTTTATCTACACGCCTTGAGTTGCTCTGCACGCAAGGTTCCTCGTTGCTCTGCAGACCTGCTCGTTGCTTTGCACACCTGCTCGTTGCCCTGCAGACCTGCTCGTTTCTCTGTACAGTTGCTCGTTGCTCTACAGACCTGCTCGTTGCTCTGCACACCTGCTCGTTGCTCTGCACAGTTTCTTGGTACGCCAGGTGTTGGTTGGTATGCCGACTAACTCTCCTTGGGTGCCGAACAAGTATAAATATTACCACGTAGGATGACAGGTGTCCTTTTCTGACTGGTCCTCGTAGATGGAGAATTTTTGTGTCAACAGAAGCCCCCAATGCTTCATACTTGATGGTTTACTGAAATGATGGAGCATTTATTCTGCAGTGTTGCTCGGTGCTCGTGAAATTCTTGATCTTCCTTCTTGATTTGTTCATCATAAAGTGCACTATCTCCTAGATGACATATGATGCATGCTGATCGATGGTTGCTATTATCTCTTTTGAGGAACTTCGTTCGTCAAGTGACCGTGTGCTATGTATCACCCCTGGGAATTTGGATGTAGCCATGCCATAGTATGCAGCTTGTAGCTTGTCATAATCTTCAAGTATATTGATTGGTTTGCTAGCCGACCATATGCCTCTTGTGCCGAGAAACTGAGTGCTAACTTCACGTTCTTGATTTTTTTTATTTATGATCCTCTGAATACTTTATCGAGCAACGTACTATCTTTTGAACCCAACTCTTCAATCTGATTAGTACCAAGCTAGTGGTGGACTTCAAAAAAATTTCATATAACTTCTTCTTCAATATTTGTCGGGACAGTAGTAGTAAAGATCCCACTAATGTAGATGTTGAATCTGACTCCTGAATGTGCATACTAACTCTTGATTATGCCTCCTTAACTTTAATATGCCTCCTGAACTTCAACAACGTGTGCATAATAACTCCTGAATATGCCTCCTGAACTTCAATATGCCTCGTGAACTTCAACAAAGTGTGCATAATAACTCCCGAATATGCCTCCTGAACTTCAATAGTGTGTGCATAATAACACCTGAATATACCTCCTGAACTTCAAAAAGATAATTCCTGTACTTGCCTCTTGAATTTCTGATACGCCTCCTGAACTTCAATGTGCCTCCTGAACTTCAATAGAGTGTGCATAATAACTCCTGAATATACCTCCTGAACTTCAATAATAGCTCCTGAACTTCAAAA
This sequence comes from Sambucus nigra, assembly GCA_949130495.1. NCBI lineage: Eukaryota > Viridiplantae > Streptophyta > Magnoliopsida > Dipsacales > Adoxaceae > Sambucus > Sambucus nigra. The sequence continues at coordinate 383,488,702 of OX422218.1, read as the reverse complement.
AGATAACTCATGTACTTGCGTCCTGAATTTCTGATACGCCTCCTGAACTTCAATAGTAAAAATTAACTTCTGAGCAAAAGAAACAACTCCTGAGTGATGACTAGTCGGGGCCCTGATCGTGTGAGTTTGTGGAATTGAATTTGATGCTCGACTGCATGATGTTATGAGATTGTGCCACCGAATGAATAACTAAATCTATAATAGAAGCCCCCAAGTATGGAATATAAACTTTGAATGCTTTCTTGGCCTTGAAGTATGTTGGTCTTGCTAGAAAAATAAGGCCGAGGAAATGTTCCCTAATATGACTCCCTGAGATCTTTGCATGTTTGCATTTTCATTTTCCTGGCAATACTTTGTAAGATGCTTTCCTTGTTGTTTGCTGATGAATATATATATATATGTAGGAGGACAAATTGTCCTATTTTGCATAGCTAATGAAACTTGCTCCTCATGTTGTTTAATTATAGTGACTTGTCACTCTTTGGGCCTAAGCAATGGAATGATTTTCATCCCATGTTCCTGCTTAGTTATAGTAATCTTATCAGGATTACCTTATTGCCTAGATAGTGGATGCCCCAGGAGGTCACCCAGCTTCTTGCCTAGTTTGGTACCAACCAACCGGAGTTGGTGGTAATTGTGTAATACCCCGTATTTTTTATGCTTTCTAAATTTGGGGATTTATTAAATTTAATGTGAGATATTAATTTAATATAAATCCAGAAATTAATTATTTTTATAATTACTAACGTGGCGAGAGTTAGTAATCATTGGAAATTCGTTGAATATTACTAATGAGTAAAGTAATATATGATATTGGTTTTATTAAATGTCAGGAGTGAATAAAATGATAATTTTGGAAATTTAAGTCGGGACGCGCTCGTATCGTGTCGGGACTAAATGTTGATTAATAAAAGTGAATAAATTATAAATCACCCGTATGGTAATTTCGAGTGTGCCAAAGTGTCCGGAAGGGTCGAGATAGTCAACATAATGTACCCGGGGGTTTAGCTTGGGTCTCGGGGCGTTTTTAGGCCTAATTGACACCCCGGGAGGGCGTTTTGGACATTTTACATTTTTAGGCCTGAAAACCCACGAAAATTGAAAGGTTATATCAGATGCTTAGGGTTTCCTTCTAGGGTTAACACAACCAAAAATAAGAAACGACCATTGGATAAGGAAGGAGAGAGCTTACCCAAGAGTTCTAGGCCAAGAACCCCTCCGTTTGCGCTGCCATCGCCGCCAAACGATAGATCGCATAACAAGGATCACCACCACACCGATTTCATCCACAAATCAGAAACAAAAATCCCTAGGCAAGTATTTATCTTGATTAATTTCGTTAATGCTTCATTCATGTTAGTCTAGGGTTGATTAGGATGAGTTTCTATGAAAGAAAATCCATGTTGGAAATTAGAAATTGCATGTTGTAATGATATTAATGATAATCTGGAAATCCCCTTCACATGTAGAGGTTGAACCACAGATTTATGATGGATTAGAAGTAGAAATTCTGGAAAAGAATGATTTGAATTAAGTTAAAGAAATTTTTAGGGTTCATGTGAATTGTATAAATTTTGGCGCTTTAATCCATGATTCTTGATGAAAACTCACATGCCTTACGTTGAATATTGTCCATTTGGGTTTGGAACGTTTGTGGTATGAATTTATGGGAGTTTGGGAGTTAAAAATTCGGATTTGGATGAAGTTGGATGATAGAACCCGTAACTGGATTTCTGCAGAATTCGCCATACCTGCTTGATCGATCGATCGATCATAGAGCATCGATCGATCGATGGTTCGATCGATTGAACACCTGCCCTCGATCAATCGACCGCTCCTGGAAGACTTATATTTCCCCTTCTAAATAGTTCAATTCAGTTTAAATTAGTAATAATCTTTGGACATCCTTATTAAAATATTTTGGGAGATAAAAGAAGACCAGTAGGACTTATTAAAAATATGAAACCTTTAATGTAAGACGAAATTTACATTTTTCGGGGATGTTTACGTATAAGGGACGATGGAACTATGTATTAATGTGGGGAGACGCGTAGGGTAGTTATGTTAGAAAATAAATAAGTACCTACTGAAATTCCACTTTGGAAAGATAAGAATCCATGAGTGTTACGTAGTAAGTTGGAATAATCCCTCAAATTAAAGTAAGAAATGAACCGTTATACGTGATAACTAAATAATGAGAAATAAGGATAAATATCATAATTATGGGTTATGAGATGTACCTAAATTTGATATGGTAATAGTAGTATATTTATATGACTGTGATTATGCATATACTGTACACGTGTGAAAATCATGCCCGCGCTACTTGCTATCCCTGAGGTTACCGCGCTGGGACAATCTTATCTCGATGGGCCTTTATGGGGGATATTGACTCGTACCCTAGAAGATAGAAATCCTTTGGTACAGGCTGTCGGATCGATAGTGAGACGGTCCTAAGAGACGTGGGGGCATATGCTGACCTCTTAGCGACTTGGAATCTATGATTCGCCTCAATATTGTTTATGTTTGTGTTAGTACAGTTCGAGAGTGATTCGAACTTGTATTTTCCTTAGTACGAGTGATACGGGGACTGGATAGCAGAGTATGCCCGTACCATAATAATTATGTGGGGTGCTGTTAGAATATATATATTTAAATCTGGAATTTGGGAACTACCTGTTGTGTCGATGGTAAGTAAGAATGGAATAACTATTTCAATTTGGGAATAAGTGTTTGAAAAGTATAATGTGTTACTGAGAAACTTTATGAGTAAATAAGGTTTAAATGAGAACTTTGTTGTTAAATGAAATTAACCTCTTAAATAATTGAATTTGTCAGTTTAAATATTACGAGTAACCTAAAATAAGATAAGTTAAACCGTTGGGGAGGTTAGTGCAATATGTGTGCACATTAGAAGAGAGGTGAGAATTTCTCAAGGGAGTGCCGCACTAATATGTTGTTGCATTGGCAAGTATACATTTTAAATACTTGCTAAACAAATTCTAAATTGTTTTTACAATCGGGCTCTGACCCGTTTACCTTTTCTTTTCTCTCTTGTATATATATGTATATATTACAGGTGTCCAGCCACAGGGGCATCTTGCATAGGATCCTTTGGAAGGAACGAGCTGCAGCTTAGGTGGGAGTTGCAGGCCTTTTGTTTAGACGACCCCATTTATTGATTCCACTACTAGCACTATTTATTCAGTTGGGCATGTGTCGCCCCTTTCCATTATTCAGTTGTTTATTGGATATTGTGATTCGTTTGTTTCCAGTATTTACACCGTGGGATTTATTATTGTCAGGATGTTTTCATTAAAGTATTAAATGTTGGATTCAATAAGTTGAATGTTTGATCATTTGGATTATATATTACATGATAGTTCTTGTGTGATTCTTTAACTATGAATTATGTAAAGTTTTAAATGTTAGTTTATAATATAAAATTTGGAAAGTTATGTCTAAAAATGATTTTGACACTTAGCTTAATTATTTATGGTGTTTAAATTGGAAAAGATATTTTCACAAAAGTGATGCTAAGAATGAACCAACCGTCACCTTGATTATAATTTAATAAAGGACTTATCACCCGGTATTTAATTAGGCGGGGTGTCACAAATTGATAATAAATGCTAGAGACTTCCTCGGAGCTGACCAACAGATTTTTGGGAATAAGATATAATAAATGCTGGAGACCTCCTCAACAGATTGTTGGGAATAAGATAATATAAATGCTAGAAACCTCCTTGGAGATGAGTATTTGATAATAAATATTTTGCCGAGCTCCATGCTAAGATAAAGAATGATTCAGAGTAATAATAAATAAAGTATCTCACTGATCTATCGAGGTAAAATTTCATACTGCCGAATAAGAATAATATTTTCCAGAATATAAGAAAATGACCGAGAACTTTGCTGGGCCTAAATATAAATAAGAATTACCCCGACCAACTATCCGTTGGGGGTGAAATTTAATAATGCTATAGTTATCCTCGGAGCTGAATAAGTATCTCGTCGAGCTCCTTGCTGAGATGAATATAGGATGGATATAGAGAATAATTCGTGCTTGAGAACATATCAGAGCAATAGTAAAATGAATAGTTCCTCGTTGAGATAAAACTTCATAACACCGAACAATGATAATATTTTCCAGAAGTTTAAGATTGTAGCTGAGTAGCTATTTGTGCTCGATTGAATATATATATATCGGAACCCTAATAAGATTCCTAGGCAATCATGGCCGAATACTTAGTCGGTACCAAAAATTGTACCTGTAAAAAGTAATAACTTTCCCTACCATATATGTAGGCTGAATTGATTAGTTATCATGAGAATAATCTAGTCAATATAATGAATATATGATATGTATTAGCTCGGGCAATAAAAATATCAATTTCAAAATATGAAATAATATATATCCGGCTGATCTGTCGAGGCAAAATTGCATGACGTCGAGCAATAATAATAGTTTCCATAAATTTAAGATTATGACCGAGCTTTCGTCGGGATTGGATCTTGTACCCGTGAAATTTAATAAGTTACCCGAACACCTGTTGAGACTAAATAAAATAGTTATTCTCATTATAATAATTACTCAGTCAAACAATATATGATGTGTATTCATTCAGACATAAGGCAATTCAAATTTCAAAATATGAAATAATATGGCTTGTGTCATACCGTCTATGATGTCATGTGAGAAGATTTTTATAAAAAATGCCAGACATTTTAATTTTAAGTGAATGACCAAATGTACGTTGATTTTTTAGAAATTATTTATCACTTCTAGGAATTATTTGAAATTCAGTAAATGCTCAAATATAATTTTTTGGTCTTGAAATATTTTTCACATAAATTTTATGTGAATTAATAAATCAGAAAATAATCAAGTATGCATTTTAATTTTTCTTCATGCAAATTTTCAATTAGTAGTTTCATGTTTTGAATTAATAAAGGATAAGGATAAGAATAAGGGGATAATCTCGTCCTTTGGCTGCAAAGTTGTGATTTTGTCAAAATCAAAAAGAGAGAACCAAAGGAATCGTCAATTTTCAATTCTGGTATTAGCTTTCTACTGCTTTCGACCAAGGTTAAGATGTTGCCGACCAAAAATTGATTGTCCCGACCAATTATATACACGCCAACCAACAATAGGTACATCCGAGTAGAAATAGATGTAATCGATCAACGAATGGGAGCTCGGGAACTCCTCAAACTGCATAATATCCGTCACCGATCATAACGAAATGTCTCCGACCAACATTTAATTCCTCCAGTTAGCTATATATCATGGACCGACACAATTGGTGCTAGTGATGTTTATTGTTGTAGTAGTGGTTGCCGACCTACTCTCCAATAATCATTCGACCATACTTGCAATTATGAGGTGCCCCGACCTTTTACAACCGACCTATGCCAGAAGTTTTTCAACCGTTCTTTGTTGATGATTGGAATTGGTAAACTAAAATTCAGTGGAGGATTGTTTCCGACTTGATGCCGACCAGGTGTATGAGAACTGCCGAGTAGAAATAGATGCTACTGACCAAGAAATAGTAAGCCGTGGAGCTCCTCTTGATGTATATTTCATGATAAAAGGATAACTGCTGCAGATCTCTTTGGAGCTGAATATATGATAATAAATATTTTGACAAGTTCCATTCTGAGATGAATATAGAATGGATATAGAGAATGATTCGTGCTTGAGCAAAAATCAGAGCAATAAATCAATAGTGCCTCATTGAGGTCAAATTTTATAATGTCGAGCAATGATAATATTTTCTAGAAGTTTAAGATTGTTTCCGAGCATTCGACGGCACTGAATCTTGCACCTGTAAAAATTAATAACTTGCTCGAACATCTGCAAAGGCTAAATCAAATAGTCATTATCATGAGAATAATTTTTCATCCAGACAATATATGATATGTATTAGCTCACACATAAGGCAATAAAATTTTCAAAATATGAAACAATATATTTTGTACCAAATGTGTGTTAAACGAACATCCTTTTATCAAATACGTGCCAAATGTAAGGCATAAAGTTTAATCTAGAGTTTTTTTTGTAAAATTATTTAAACTCTAACAACTAATAAGATATGAGTTGATGTTTGAAAATACATTTTCACGTGAAGTTGTGAGTATAAGATTAATCTAAAAACAAAAAACGTTTAACACCAAAAATTTTGTTTTAATAAATGTAAAATAGGTTGGTGTAAGAAACCAAAATCTTTTAATAGGAGAGGTTGAATTTTGATAAAGTGGAAATAGGGTGTGGCTAAGCATTAATCAGCAAATGCGTATTTTAATAGGTCAAAGAATGTTTATCCCTGTTCAATCTTTTGCTTCTAACCAAGGGTTATGGTCGAGGAACCTTGGTTCTATACTTGAGCTGACCAATAATAGGTGATCGAGAACCCCAATCTAGTGTTGTAACCAAGTCGCCGACCAATAAACAGTGGATTAGGAACCTTTCAGGATGTTCAATAACTGTTTTCGACCAAGTATAGGTGGTTCCGACTAGAAATTTTTTCTCTCTGATCAGTAAATAGGTTCGCCGACCAACATTAGATGATGCAGTCCACCATAAGATGTCGTTGACCAATAAGTCAGTGGTCTCCGACCAATTATATGTAACGCCGACCAAGTAATGGTTTATCAGGAAGCTTTTTATTTGGTCTAAAACTTATCGCCGACCAACATATAGGGGTTACCGACCAACAAAATGACCAGAAAAAATTGTCATGTTCGTAATTTAGATCAAAATAGAGTAGTAATAGTTAATGTTGATGACGTTTGGGATTGGGAACTTAAGAATTTCTGACCAACCATATAAAAGGTGCTGACTTTGGCCGACCTACAGGTCTGATCCCTGTGCTGAATCTACGTCTTCTTTTATTAGCCGAGTAGTTTCAAATGGTGCCGACCAACAGTGACCCATACAACCTGGTATATCCGACCAATAACAATACCATAAATCGAACCGTAAATATCCCCGACCAACGAATTAATATGGCCGATCAACAAATATAGCCGACCAGCAAAATAGAGATCGAAAAGTTCCTCTTACCGCCGACCTGGGTGACTTCCTTTGTTACAGTCGACAAGTCAATAGAGGGTCGAACTCAGTCCAAATCTATGCAAATTTGTGAGAGATGTCATTAATAGTACTTCCGAGCAAAGAACGGGTCCGACCGACTAACCATGAGAGCTTCGTTGCTCCGGCAATGTTGTAAGACAGTGCTGGCGACCGTCAGTTTCTTTTTGCTGATCAAAGATAGAGTGTATGCCACTCATCAGTAATCGAGAAAACTTCCAAACTTGGTGATGTTACTGATGTGTGAAACTTTTCATATGGCGTTTGCCGACTCCCTGCAATATTGATGATGGTCCTTGATTGATTTTTATATAGACTTTGGTTGTGTTTGGCATAATTGACTAGATAAAAAGGGAGGAAAGTACGGCCCCTTGATTTCCACTCGGATTTACAATTTTACCTTTCTTTAATTCAGAAAACCTAGTTGATCGGCGCAATCACGTAGTAGATCAGATTAAGAGCGCCATTTCAGAACTTATTACCACATCACTGATCTAAGAGGCCACCAAAAATTTTATACAGGAATGAAAACTGGGCTTGATCGTATATTTTCCAACTGGGTTACCCAGAAAAATCGTTCTGTTTGTGTTCAAACATATACCACATGTCGGTGGTGCTTGGGGTTAAGAAACTGGTGATTGTAGAAGATCTGGAAACTGTTCAATTTCTGTATCTCCAATGAATAATACGGGTAAATCATTGACATAATATATTCAAAAAATCAAGAGCTAATCCGTTGAATCGAGGACTTTTAGAGAAATTTTCATTCCAAATTGTACAGATCTGGATTTTTTCTGATAATCAGGAGAGAGAAAATGTCTTTCTGATTTCTTATTTTTCACATTATTATCGGCAATCAGGTATAAGAGAGAACCTATAAATCGAAATTATCAGATCTAAGAGATAAAAAATAAATAGAAATCATCAGATCTATAAAAAATATGATCAGTATCCAAGAGGAAAGAGAATGGTTTTGAACTTTTACTCCCTTATAGAAGATGTGAAATATGGGAATCAACATATGTGAAATCTCCTCCCCTGATGTAACTCATTATATAAACGTGTTTTCCCGGAAGATTTTCAAGAAGAGTGACATTCATTGAAGACTCATTACCAGATTCATCTCAAAATGAATAATGAAAATTATATTGCAAATTGACAGAGGAATATAATTGAGTATACGATTAATTCATATGAATAAAATGATGTGGTTAATATCTGTACAGAGAAAACTATTTTCTGAAGAAAGAGAAAGTGGGTCTCATTTTTATGATTTTTGTTACTTGTTCCCCTAATTGATTCAAGATCTGATGTTCAATTGAAGATCCGGTGAGTCGGAATCAAACATGTTATAAAAGATATATTCTCACAAAAACATATTTGGAAACAGAAATGACTTTCCATCTTCTAAATATATGAAGCGTGATATGACCCATATGTGAAACATTTTTGTTCTGAAAATTTTCAAGAGGATCCACAATTGACGTCAATTTGATATGGGGAAATCAGATCGAAAGATGATATCAAGAAGTCGGTACCACTTCATACCATACAATCAATAAGGAAAAATATCTAAAATTGCCATAGTTTCACAGATTTGTAAATAAACAATATGATTAACATCTATGCAAAGAGAAACAAAACGAATTTCTTGAATAGAGAGAAAATAGCATGGGTCGTGATTTCTAGGAGAAAACTTGTTCGTAACTTTAACTTTTTCATATTCCCTGATTACATATAGAAAAATATGATAGAAATAAAAAAATATTTCGAAACGTGGCTCAAAATCAACAAGTTTTCAACAATTTGACACAGTTGTGCAGATCTATAGGTAAAAAATTGAGTGTATAATTCACTAATATAAATATAACGGTGTGGTTAACATATTCGAATTACAGATTGTATATAATGCGGCAAATCATTATTCATAACAGTGTTATATGAATTCTAAAAATTTATGTAATCTCTGAATATGTGATTCATGATATAACTGTTATGATTTATGAAATCCACTATTTTATGAGAATCAAGCCAAAAGTTTTGATTTATGAAATCCACCATTTTACAAATTTGTCAACGAGAATTAATCTAACAGTTATGATTTTAAAATCATGATATGCCATATTTTGCATATTTCATAAATAAAAATTGGACAACTAACTTATGTATATAAACAAAAAAATCATGATTGAATCAAAAGATGTATGTATAATTGATTATACGTAGAGAAAATAAAAACTTAGCTTTTGATAGAGAACAATGCTTGTAACACGTTCCCACAGATGGCGCCAATCTGTTGATGTAAAAAACTGGACCGAATCCCATTTTTATGATCATAGATAAATAGATAAAAGCAATCCAACCAAGAACATGAGAGACAAAGATTTTTAAAGTGGTTCGGCTATAAGAAAAATCCTACGTCCACTGTTATTTTATTCCCAGGGGTTTACAATAGCACAATGTGGTGGAGAGAGGGAGAAAAAGGTGTGTATCTTGTGTATGGTCTCTCATAGTTGTTAGATCGACCCCCCCTATGATGGGGTTACAATGTATTTATAGCCTTGAGGTTGTCAATATGAAAAGGCGATGTGTTGTCATCTAGTAGACATCTATTGATACAGTAGAAATGTATATTAACACTACACCAAAATGGGCAAATTGTCACCTTTCAGCCGGTGAGCCTTGTCAAGGTCATTGACCGTGACAAAAAACACGTGTTTTATGTCACGGTCATTGACCTTGACACGACCGTGACAACTAATTGTCACGGTCATTGACCGTGACAATTCTTTAAATAATTGTCAAGGTCAATGACCGTGACACGACCGTGACAATGTTCGCAGCAAAAACCCTTTCCCCCTTCTTTTTTCCCTCCCGTCGTTCCCTCCCTCTCTCTCTCTCTCTCTCTCTCTCTCTCTCTACTTTCAGGTCGATTTTCTCTCTCTCTCTCTCTTCCATTTATATATATGTGTATGTGTATGTATGTGTATATGTATATGTGTGTGCGTGTGTATATGTATGTGTATGTGTATGTATGTGTATATGTGTGTGTATATGTGTGTGTGGTGGTGTGTGGTGGGGGGGGTGGTGGAGGGGGGAAGGGGGTGGGGTGGGGTGTGTGTGTGTGTGTGTGGTGGTGTGTGGTGGTGGAGGGGGGAGGGGGTGGTGGAGGGGGGCAGGGGGTGGGGTGGGGTGTGTGTGTGGTGTGTGGTGGGGGAGGGGGTGGTGGAGGGGGCAGGGGGTGGTGTGTGTGTGTCTGTGTGCGTGTAGGTGCGTAGGTGTGCGTGTGTGTGTGGCGGGGCGAGGGGGACAGGGGGTGGGGGTGGGGGTGGGGCACCCATTTAATAACTCTTTAAATATTTGGAAAAAACATAATATTACAAAATTGAAACGAAATGGTATTGACGAAACTTACACAAACGTTATGTACTGTGCTCTTACGTTGAAAATTATTAGGTAGAAAAAGAAAAATATAAATTGAGATAACCTTAGAATCTAATTAGGCTAAAAATATAATGGCATCAACTAACATATATACACAACACTAAAAGTAGACATCAATTTTATAAATAATTGATAATAGTTGGATAATAATTGGATAATAAACATCGGGAGGGGGTGTGTGTGGCGGGGGGAGGGGGGAAGGGGGTGGGGGTGGGGGTGGGGCACCCATTTAATAACTCTTTAAATATTTGGAAAAAACATAATATTACAAAATTGAAACGAAATGGTATTGACGGAACTTACACATACGTTATGTACTGTGCTCTTACGTTGAAAATTATTAGATAGAAAAAGAAAAATATAAATTGAGATAACCTTAGAATCTAATTAGGCTAAAAATATAATGGCATCAACTAACATATATACACAACACTAAAAGTAGACATCAATTTTATAAATAATTGATAATAGTTGGATAATAATTGGGTAATAAACATCGGGAGGGGGTGGGGGTGGCGGAGGGAGGGGGGCAGGGGGTGGGGTGGGGCACCCATTTAATAACTCTTTAAATATTTGGAAAAAACATAAAATTACAAAATTGAAACGAAATGGTATTGACGGAACTTACACATACGTTATGTACTGTGCTCTTACGTTGAAAATTATTAGATAGAAAAAGAAAAATATAAATTGAGATAACCTTAGAATCTAATTAGACTAAAAATATAATGGCATCAACTAACATATATACACAACACTAAAAGTAGACATCAATTTTATAAATAATTGATAATAGTTGGATAATAATTGGATAATAAACATCGGGAGGGGGTGTGTGTGGCGGGGGGAGGGGGACAGGGGGTGGGGGTGGGGCACCCATTTAATGAATCTTTAAATATTTGGAAAAAAACATAATATTACAAAATTGAAACGAAATGGTATTGACGGAACTTACACATACGTTATGTACTGTGCTCTTACGTTGAAAATTATTAGATAGAAAAAGAAAAATATAAATTGAGATAACCTTAGAATCTAATTAGGCTAAAAATATAATGGCATCAACTAACATATATACACAACACTAAAAGTAGACATCAATTTTATAAATAATTGATAATAGTTGGATAATAATTGGATAATAAACATCGGGAGGGGGTGGGGGTGGGGGTGGGTGGGGTTTTGAATATTATTTACATTTATTTTTTTGGATATTATATACGTTCAAAATAAATAATTGATAATAGTTGGATAATAATTGGAGAATAATTGATATTTTCATTCAAAATAAATATTTCATTCAAAAATATTGGATAATAATTGATATTTTCATTTAAATTGATAATAATTTTATTCATGAAATTAATTCAATTAGGTAAAACCCTAGATAATTTTTTAACAGAATTTGATAATATATATAAAGTTTAGTAAATTCACAAAATGTTACCAATTGTATGTTTTTAGGAATATCATTAGTTAGAATCCATATACATGCATGTTGTTAGAAAGTCTTAAATTTAATTCTCACTTTAATTTGTAGAATCTCTGTACTTGGTTGGATTTATCCCTTTATGATAATGAAATTTATGCTACAATTATAATTATCTCATGTCATAATTTTATTGATAAAAAATATATGTAGTTGTCACGGTCATGGTGGGGTGAGGGGGTGGGGGTGGGGTGGGTAGGGGTGGGGTGTGTGTGTGTGCGTAGGTGCGTAGGTGTGCGTGTGTGCGTGGCGGGGGGAGGGGGGCAGGGGGTGGGGCACCCATTTAATAACTTTTAAAATATTTGAAAAAAACATAATATTACAAAATTGAAACAAAATGGTATTGACGGAACATACACATACGTTATAATATAGACGAAACATTTTTTTATCTGTACTATTAATTCAATTAATTCAATTAGGTAAAACGAAATGTGTACTATTAACATTTTTTTTATCTGTACTAATAACATTTTTTTTTACAGCAAAAATGTCTCCTTCGGATGTTAAGGCGAAGATGATGATGCTGTTTATGATGATGTCGTCTGGGTTCGGTGGTAGCGGAAGCGACGAGGGCTCCTCCGCCCCTAGGCTCCCAAAATATGAAAAATTTGGGATTACCCTCGAAAATAAGTCGGAGCTATTAGCGAGATCCCTCGAGCTGCTAAAGACGGTCATCGGCCCGGGGTTTATGAGTTGGAAGGAGGTGCCATATGAGCTGAAGTTAGCTGTTTGGGCGGCACTACAGGTAATATTTATATGAATATTTCAATTTCAATTTCATATTTATATTTATATTTATATTTATTCGCAACTAACATTGTATTTATTGGACATGAACAATTCAACTTGGATCCAAAGCTACGCGATTCCGTCTTGGAGCAGTTGAGGGAGCAACAGAAGACGTGGAAGAAAAATATGCGGACACGGTACTTTAGAAAAACACGAGAGTCCATTTTACAATGGCGCGGATTCGTCCCGCCCAAGGAGCTGATCTCATTGGCACAATGGCAAAAGTTCATTGACAATGAGATCGAGGATCCACAATTGGCATATCGCCAATCGGGAAGGAAAAATCGGGCTAAAAAGACGGACGTGCACTACTCCGGCCGGACCTCTTACGCTGAGGTGGAGCATAGGATGCAGGTAAGATTTAATTTATCTATAACTACAGAAATATATTATTAGATATTATTTTACTTTGCGGGGCCGATACTAATTTTACTTTACTTTATTTTATTTCAGGGTGTAGGGAGTGGGCCAGGGGGTAAGACACATAGGCTCGATACTTATGTGGCTCTTCGGACGAAGAAGGGGAAGGACAAGGAGGTGTCCCCGAGCATCGCGGCCATGATTGTAAGTAATCCGACAGTTTAATTATTGTTAATTACGTTATAATTTTTTAGTTTACTTATTTTACTAATCATGTGCTTTTTGTCGTTTCAGGCAAAGCTTAAGGAAGTGCATGAGTCGCAGTCTGATGCCGACAAGGCATCTTTGTCCACAGACGCACTCAGCCAAGTGCTTGGCTCTGATCGCAAGGGGAGGACAAGGGGAGTGAGCTCGCGGGTGGCCAAATCTAGGATCATTGGATTGGAGACGAGTGACATCGGGTTGGCTCGAACGGTGGATTCACATGACGCGAAGCTGTCCCGTTTGGAGGCGACGGTCCAAGATATGTACGCATTCATGAAGCGTACGTTGGGTGGAGACCGTAAAGGGAAAGGGAAAGGGAAGGAGAAGGAGAAGCTGGTGGAGGAGGAGGTGCGGGAGGACGAGACGCAGGATGACGAGGATGTGGACCTCGCTGCTTCATCACCGACACGTTCGTACTTCAACGATTCACTTCCCTATTTGACTCCCTCCAACAGACCATTGTCGACAATTGGTTGGCCGAGCGTGTTCATATTGGACGTATTTGATGGCCAGCGGATAGGGCGGGGGTTGAGGGACCCGAATATCGTCGAGGGTGGAATAGTCCATGGACGTGTGCTTCAAGAGATGGAGTCCAGGGTGCTCGTCACGCATGTCATACCCGGGAAGGAGAACTCCCTATTGTGGTTGCGCGAACAATGCGGCACGACGGATATTAGTGGGTGTGTCAATTCGTATGTCGTGTGGCCTACTCACCTCCTCAGTTTTATCCAAGACATGTAGTAACATTATTTTTAAGTTTGTCCATTTTAATTATATTTGGATTATATCGTCATGTATATTATTTTTACTTTGAATATTTGGATTATATCGTCATGAATATATATTTGCATTATCTTTAGTTTGTGTTGGATATATGATGTTTGGAACAGGTACAACGTTGCTATAACAGGTACAAATATACTACTGGGCAGTGGCGGTGGCCATACTGCCCAGCAGATTTTTTTTAAATTTTGCCCAGAATTGTCACGGTCATTGACCGTGACACGTCCGTGACACAAAGTTGTCACGGACGTGTCACGGTCATTGGCCGTGACAATTTTTTTAAAAAGGGTCACGATTTATAACCATGACAAACGTGTCACGGTCATTAACCTTGACACGACCGTGACACAAAATGCGAGTTTTGTGTCAAGGTCAATGACCGTGACACGACCGTGACAAAAAAAGTTGTCTCGCCTCGAAATGTCACGGTCATTGACCTTGACAAGTTGGATTTGTCAAGGTCAATGAACTTGACAAATGGGCAGATTTGGTGTAGTGTAAGGCTCATTAAATGAGTTGTTATCTTCATTAATGCACATTGAATGCATAGTTATCCTTTGATCTAGAGTTGCTCTGCACGCCTTTAGTTGCTCTGCACGCAAGGTTGCTCGTTGCTCTGCAGACCTGCTCGTTGCTCTGCAGACCTGCTCGTTGCTCTACACAGTTTCTCGTTGCTCTGCACACCTGCTCGTTGCTCTGCACACCTGCTCGTTGCTCTGCACACCTGCTCGTTGCTCTACAGACTTGCTCGTTGCTCTGCACACCTACTCGTTTCTCTGTAGACCTGCTCGTTGCTCTGTACTGTTGCTTGGTATGCCAGGTGTTGCTTGGTATGCCGACTAACTCTCCTTTGGTACCGAACAAGTATAAATATTACCAGATGGAATGACAGGTGTCATTTTCTGACTGGTACTCGTAGATGGAGAATTTTTGTGTCAACAACCATCATGAAAAATAATATAACACCTCTTTCTCATTAGCTGAACCAGACTTAACAAATTTTGGGCCAAACCATGAACCGACATGACATCAGATATAAATTTCTTACCTGACTTTCTGTTCACAGAAATAGTAACAAGCCCCTTCACTTTAACTTGGTTATTATCTCCTATTGTTACTTGTTTATTCATTAATTTTTCAATATCCACGAAGTAATCTTTGTTCCCTGTTATGTGATTGCTACATCCACTGTCCAAATACCAAACTTCATCATTCATTTTAGCATGATAAGAAACAAACATGGTTTCTTAAACGTCATCATTATTTATTTCCTTTCCTTCATGAAAATTAGCTTGTTCATTAGGGTTCTGATGGCAATACTTTTTAATGTGACCATAATTTTTACAACGAAAGCATTGTATTTGGTCTCTATTGCTATTTTTATACCGACAATCCTTAGTGGCCTGATTTGTTATTTTTCATATTGAACATGGAAGAAAATCAGAAATAGTGTTACCTCCACTTCACTATTTTTAGAGCACTGACCTTTTCCTCTTCCCCGATATCCATTTCCATGGCCACGATGTCCTCCTCTTTCGTTATGTCCCCTTCCTGCATTATTTGGTCCCTTTCTTACATCAAGTTTTGATTGAAGTGCTTGCTCCAACGAAATTTGAGTTCACCCGTTCAATCTTTGTTCATGTGCTTGAAGGTAACCAATTAGTTCATTCACAGAATACACAGTAAGGTCTTTAGACTCCTCTATAGAAACAACTACATGATGATGATACTTTGAAGGAAGACTTCTCAAAAAACATTCAATAATTTTTTAATCACTTAACTCTTCTCCATAAGTTCTAATCTGATTTACAGTTGAACTAACTTGTGAAAAATAGTCCTGAATGGTTTCATAATCATTCATAGATAAGTTCTCAAAATTACGACGAAGAGTCTGTAATCTAACAGTAACTACCTTTGATGAACCTTGATATTCTTCCTTCAGCACCTCCCATGCTTTTTTTGCTGTGATGTCAGCCATAATCCTTGGAAATATGGTATCATCCACTGCTTGGTGGATGATATACAAGGCCTTTGCATCTTTCTTCTATTTCTCCTTCAACTCATTTCATTGAGCTGGAGTCAATCTTTCGTCTTGTAAAAATTCTTCATATCCACCATTAACTAAATCCCATAAATCATTTGAGGCAAACAAAGTTCTCATTTTAATAGACCAAAATTGATAATTATTACCATTAAGAATAGTAAGGCTTGGTTGTTGAGATCCATTCGCATTACCTTCCACGACGACTGAGCTTCTAGGACTGCTCTACCTTTTGACAACCCGCTCTGATACCACTGATAAAAATTGAAGATAAAAACAGAGCACTGCTATGTAAAATTAAGAAGGAAACGAACTATAAAACCATAGTATGGGAGGGAGATAATTCTCTTTTCATTCATGCCAAAAAACAAACACACCACCTACATTTATAGTTGTAGCTAACGTACAACGCATATACCCATTACCTACAGCTATATACCCACTCCCTACAAACCAGCAACAAGTGCTACATTACACAAGAAAAAACTCAAATAAAACATGACACTTGTCCCATGACTTCACACATAAATCTGAGACAGTTAAAGACTAATTCAAAGCTAAGAAAATCACCCTTGAGAATTGGAACAAACAATTAACCCAAATGGACCAAGTCTACTAATATCGTTTGAATTATTTTCTAACATTAACAATAGTAGTGAAAAAAGTAAGATAACATTTTGTGAATGTAGCATTGGAACTCCATAACTATATTAGGATACGCCATTTTCTTATTTAGATCGTGTAAAAATTCCCATAACCATTTGTGACTAGTGAACTAATCATATACGAGTGGAATGCTGACTACGATGGAATACAAGTCAATCTTCCTCTCAAATAAAACAAACCTTTAATTGATTTTTTTCAATTAACATTCCGCGGAGGTGTCATCAATAAATTGAGAAGGTAAGGCTAACTCGAACAAGTGTTTCCATCAGCCCTTTTTCTATCTCAGAAATAGCAAAACAATTGTTTTTCATCCAATGGGATTTATTATGAAAGAGTGGATGTGATGTGTGGGTAATTAATCAGATATAAATTTTCTAAGGTGATTTTTAGATGTCGAAATGTTGGAGCGGTTGGACGATATGACATGAGTGGGACTTAATCAACTACGTTCCTTTTTGTAGGTTAAAGATTGTATAACTCTTTAAAAAAAATTGACACATCATAAATATGGAAACGATTATTGGAGATGGAATTTTATAGGGCTTTCTATGCTATTGAATAAAGATATAAATTACACACGGATGATTTTTAAAATGAATGTGTCATCTAGGATAGAAATAGCTTTGGAAAGGAAATGATTGGAGATGTCCTAAGGTAAATGGGACAGGTGGAATGGTACTCGTACATAGTATCATGGCATGTCCATCTATTGTAACTTAAGAATCAATCGAAAAGAACCTTTAGGATGAATCCTAATAAAGGTTTAATGAATAAAAATATAACATCGAGAGTGTGTCCGCTCGAAATTAAAATGGACCAAGAATATTCAATTAAATTGTTCTGTCAAAAAGAGACAACGCTACCTAATTTCTTGTTATTGGTAAAAGATAACACCTAAGGTCTATATGATAAATTATTTACCAAATAGATTACACTAAATTTTATCTTCAATGTTATGTGATTTAATCTAAGCCTAATAAAGGTAGATAATATATAACAACACCAACACGTGCAAGGAAAAACCTACAAGAGAAAAAAATCTCATGCCGACAGAATGACAAATGAACTATGGTAGAGTTTTATAACTAGAATATCTCGATGATATACCCGACTAGATACTCTTTCCCATCATGTCATCCATAGAGAGTGCCAAAAACTTGAGTAAGGTAAACAACTCGGACTAATTTTAGTTTACAACTAATATCGAAAAGTCCTCATGCGAATAAATTAGAAAGAGATTTGTTCAATGTATAAAAGGATATTAATAAAAATAAGTGTACTTCAAAATATTTTTAGATTTCACAAGTATTTAAACTTAAAGTATCTCACGAGTATATTGAACAGAAAAATAATATTTAAAACTTGAAAGAATATAAGATTCAGCACTAAAAGAAGTTTTATCTTTCAATTAAGTTTCTCTCCTAAAATAATTCTTGTGGGGGAAGAAATATTTAGCAAAAATATATTTGCCACAAAGATATCACAAAATCACATTTACACTCACTCACTTAAAATGAAGTCCAAATTACTTACGTATACACACAAGGTTGAAAGAGAAGCGCTTAGGGGGACAAATAGGTAAAGGAGTAGACTTACATGAAGTGAAATAATATAAAAGTGGAAAAGATATGGTTAGATCTTTAGTTTGCACAAGTATCAAGAAATATGTGCACAATCTAGTTCAAAAATAACTTTTTTGTCAGGCCAACACATATTGTCGGAGTATCGATGTAGCAAGAATTTTCATTGTTATGGAGAATCTGAGGTGATGATACAAGGAACGCAAAAGATGAAATCTTTGGAAGATGGCGCGGTCAATGAAATACTTTTGCTAGAATGAAAAAATGTCTCGCTGCAGCGAATGTCCTGCAATAAAACTCAGTAACCATTTATAGAATGGAAATGAAGGAATTTTTCAAAGAAAGTTTTATTTGCATTTTATAACAAGTACAAATATACATATAAATACATAGACACAAAACAAAACATATTTTCAATAAAAAGAATTTATGTGAAGAAAATGTGCTTCATTCTATATGTCCATTTACCATCCTAATAGTGGTATAAAAGGATACGCATGAAGTTGATAATATCCATTGAATGGTTTAGATGAAGATTTGTCAGAACGACCTCAATGACAAGACACAAAGTGTGTTTTGGTCAACATGCTAAGACAACCTAATCATATGGAGAACTTTGAGTATTATGCATACTCTTACAACCTCCTCCTTTGTTTATTCCATGACAAAAGACATAAAAATAAAGATTAAAAATAAATGAATAAAATAAATCATCTATGACACGACTTGGCTGAAATAAAGTCATAAAATGATATAAATACACACTCGAATGAATGACAAGAGACTCCACACCAATTTGTAACTCTTGTACCTATTTCCTGTTAAAACTTAACATACATATCAAAATACCAATGAGTAATAAGCTGACCGAAAAATATTAGTAATAAGATGAAACAATTGATATAACAATATTTTAGTAATTCATCTAATTAATAAAATGGACATATACCAAGTTTATCGAATATCTCTATAAGATACGATATACAAACTTCATTTCGTAAGATGATACTTTTACTAATTCATATTTCGCTTCCCCAAAAATCACCCCTCTCCCCCTTTTGTCATGTAATTGACAAAGGAAAATATATGAGAATCAAGAAGTGGTCTAGAAAAAAGATAATAGAAAGGATTGAGACCAATATACCACATTATCTAAGTAAAATAAAAGTTAAAATCGAATATTAACATAAGATAGCAATATATAAGGAAAAATGATAACTATGATAAGAAATGACCAAATATATATCACCTAAAATCGTCAAAATCTATTATACCTAACTAGAATCTCCCTAACATGGTATATCATAAAGTATAACCTAAGAAAATAAATTATCTCCTTCTATCATATGACTAGTTTTCTTTTATTAAAAATTGATTCTCCCCCTTCATGAAGTCTTCGTTCCCCATATGAAACATCACCATATTTTAGGAAAGATAAAGAGAGTAAGAAACCAAAACAATAAGGACATAAGGAACATAGCTGTAAAACAAAATTAGAGAAAATAAGCTTATAGTGTGAAAAAACTACTATGTATCATAATAAGATTAAGGAAATGGTAGAAATATGGGATATCAATCTCATAGTATAACATGTAAAGGCCAAAATGATCAATAATCGTATAACAAGCCAAGTATATATAAACCGTCATCAAGATTTTAGCATATACACTAACAATCTACCAAACACAAGGTAAACACAATGAGCAAATAGTGATACCAACATTTATGACCAATACTATAACTCAAAATATAAACACAATTATAGAGACCAAAAGATAACTCATAACAAGACAAGTATATAAGAAATATGTCTAAGAAATATACAAAGGTGAAGCATAAGTCAAATAATAATTAATAACCACCTTGAAAATAGGATATGCCAAAATAAGATATATCAATTTATCCTTGCATCCTATCAAATATGATCAAAATAACATTTTGATATGTAGCATATTTATTCCAAATATAAAAACTATGATATTAACACATATGGAAATAGTATATCAATATCAAAGTCAAGGGTAATATCCAATATTCTAATTACATGAATAATCAACATCAAGTCTAAAGTCAATTAAGATTAAAAAAGAGCAATTAAATACCCAAAACAAATTATCATTCAACAAAGAGCAATATCCCCCAACTAGCATTTCAAATGAATCTTTTAAAAATGTGCATGATATGCTACATGAGAAAAACAAGAATAAGATGCAAAGTAAATGATAAAAAAGATTCTAGCAACTTATCTCAGATAAATCTTAATAAGAAAAAAATATAGATAGTATTATCACACTTACCAAAGTTTCAGTACTATGTCCTATGTTCAAAATAAAGAAAATAATATCCATAAAAATCTAATAACAGCATGAGGGTCTTAATCAAGAACATAAGATCATATCTCAATTGGGCTAAAAAAACAAAGAGCAATATTTAAATACTAAAACAAAGATTTAGTTTAAATAAGAATAGCAATTGAAGAACAAATGACTCAAAGCTTCAATAGTAGTGAAACTTTCCAACACTTTTTAAGACATTTTCAACTAACACTTTTCTCTTCCTTAATTAATGATTTGGCTAAAACCTTTAGGTCCTGTTTGGTTTGTAACTATAATCCTATTTTCTGTGTTTAAATACAACTCTGATAAAAATCTGCATTTGGCAACCTCTTTTTCAACACATAATTATAATATCTCTATGTTATAATGAAGTTTTTCAAAAAACAGGTTTAGCGTGTTTTATAACTTGAGTTTGTTATTTTTCAACTCAAAATTATTCATTCTTATTATTTTAATGTAGTTATACCTTAATATATAATATACATACGTAATACATTAATATGTATGTAATTCTTATAAATAAAAAATATATATGTACATGTACATACAATTAAGTATGGAATAATATAAAGTTAAATAATATTATCATAGATATATGATACTTATATATAGTTTTATACATGTATTATTAATGTATGGTAATGATGCTAGAAACACCACCACCAGATAAGGTGTTAACAAGCTGAAACAAGTGATAACAATGGAAACACAAGAGCATATATATATAGTAGGAGATGAGGAGAAGGGTATGGACATAGAAATATAAGTGGTTCGGCAAATGCCTAAGTCCATTATGCAGGTGAGTGTAAATATCACTATCAAATGAGGCTTTAATGGCCTTAGTAATACAATCACTCAACTTTCTCTCTCTACTGTAAATGTAACAGAGTATTGTCTAGGGTTTGTAATAATGGATCATTTTACAAGGTAGAGGATGACCTCTATATATAGTGTTTGGGGGGGTGTAATGTACCCACCAAGCATTCAATGAACATGTGTATAAAGATCCAACAAGTATAAGGGTGACACCTGGATGATCTTAAGTAAACAATGATGACCTCAATATTCCCTCACGTGGAGGGAATGATTCAGTTATAATAGATTTGTCCACGTGTTCCAAACCATACATGCGCTTTTAAATGCTTCGCCCTCTTTGATTGGTGCAACCTCAGCCTGGAAAAGTACGATGTTGGTGAAGTCAGACTGTTACTTTGTTTCGAGGTTATTGATGATGACACTTGCCAGCAAGGCTGGTCGAGGTTAGGTATGTGTAGTTGTAACGTCGGCTTGGGCCGATGATAACATTGCCAGATGATTGATCCCATGTAACATTACTGATCTCGACTGATGATTGCAACGTCGGCTGGGGCCGATGATGGTGTTGAAGTGGGATTGAACCCATGAGTCCTTACTGACCTCAGCTGATGCCCGGTCGAGGTTAATGTATGAGGTAGATGTAATGTTGGCTGGGGCCGACCTTCTGAGTGATGCCCTTGCTGATGGTTATCATAGGCTTTTGGTCACCTCGACTGTATGATTAGCCGAGGTTATTTGCTCTGAGTAAGAGGGTGAACTGTAGGTATATCAATCACCCCCTATCCCTTAGTCTTTTATGTGATTAGATGACTGAGGGTATGTAGGTTAGGCCGAGATCCGATTTCTCTATGTTCCAATACTTACTTTCCACATGTCACTTACTGAAGTAAGGAGCGTGCTTATCAAGTCATGCCAATTATGATTTGGACCTTGGGTTTCCCTAGGGAAATGATGAGTGTTGGGATGTGGGCCCCCATTTGAGAAGGTTTAAAAACCCTCTTCTCTTTCCTTCTCTTTCTTCCTCTATTTTCATTTTTCCCACTTGATCTCTTTCTATAGATGTACCTTCAAATCTCTATAGTTTTCTTCCATTTGAGGGTTTCTTCGCTTCTAATCATCTTCTCCTTTATTTCGCAATCAGTCAGGTATCATTTCCACCTTTCTTTACCAGTTTTAGCCATTGCTTTTCATATATGAATTTCTGATGGGTTTTTGTACTTTTCGATAAGGGTTTTTGCATTTTTCGGCAACCTTGAATGTGAAGTGTTCTTGGTGTTCTTGGTTTGAAAACCTTTCACCTTCTTAGTTTGATCTTTATTTTAGGTTGAGTTAGGATGTTTTATTGTTTTGGATTTTGAGTCCAAGTGTAGTGTCATATACCTTATGTTCAGACCCTTGTACTAACTCATAGAAGAGTTCCCTTCCCTTCGTGAGAAGACTTTTGAAATAATTAGGAAGATAGAGTTAGCCCAAGAGGAATATCGTAGGGCTGAGGCCTTCCCTATCAAACCCATCTTTCCTCCACCTCTGAAGGTTATCTACCATGAGCTAATAGAGGTTCCAGTGGACCCAACACCCATGTCTGAGTCTGAGTCATCTTCTTCAGACCCTATATTTGTAGAATCTTTCCAAGAGGCTATGGATTACTATATCAGGCAAGATGAGGTCCCTAAGCAGACTGAGGTTTCGAGTCGTGTCTCGTCTCACTATGGATCTAGAACCTCACAACCTTCTTTTGATGCTAAAATTATAGGGCCAAGTGTGTCTATTCCCACCATTATTGATGCCATTCCTCTATAGATTGCCACCGGGTTTGAATTTGCTTGGAGGTTTCCTATTGGTGTCCCTGCACCTTCCCAGGATGATGTTACTAGGGATGAAGATGATGGGAAGGAGAGTGATATTGATACATCTGAGGCAGCCAAGATTAAGAGCTTCATCAGTGAGTATGACCTTTTAGCTTTTAGGCACCTCTATTCGATAAACTATTCCATTAACCTTAAGAGACCTCTAAGGGGTGAAAGGGCCTTTGATGGCCGAGATGGGGAAATCTGCGTCTATGAGCAGATGTTCAAGTTAGGCTTCCGTCTTCCTATCCACCCTTCCATCAGAGTCATATTATCCGACATAAATCTAGCCCCTTCATAATTATCCCCTAATGCCTGAAGGGTTATGATTGGGGTCATCGTCCTTTGGAGGGTTGTCCACCACTCAGACCTTCCAGTTAGGGTCTTCACAGGTTGTTACGTTCATTCCTTTGACAAAAACCACCTTAGCTATTGCCACTTCTTATCTAGGAAGTTAGAGAAGAAAATGTTGTTGGTTACCCAGACCTTAAACCACAACTGGAAACCTCGGTATTTCTTTACATCTGGGGGGTAGAAATTTGGTCCCCATAAGGCTTCTGGAATGTCGGTTCTAGGGACCCCTCTGAGGCGGGGGAAGGTCTCATCTACTGCTAAAGCTGACCCTAGACATAGCCAGGATAATTTTCAAAAAGTTAAGGATCTTCAAGATCAGGGGGAGCAGGGTTTGCTAGTTAAATATGAACATGTGATGACCCCCTACTACCTCTCTCAGATAGGCCTGGGGGTGGTTATTTGACAGATCTTTGTAAGTCTTATTTTTCATAGTTGTACCTATTACTTTTCATGCTTATGATTTACTAGCTTAGATACATCTTTTGTAGAGCGCCCTGAAGGTATATCAGATGACCTATGGGAAATTTCTACTCCCAGTCTAGTAAAGCTGATGAATAAGAAGGCTGGAAAAAATGTGCCCCCTGACACTACCCAGAAGAAAGTCGGCACATCCAGGGCCATTATTACCAAGAAGAGGAAGACTACAACAGACCCGGAGCATCAGAGGTCTGGCAAAACTCAGAGAGGCGATCGTGCCATTACCATCTCTATAGACGAGGCCCTGGCTGCTCATTTTTCCCAGTTCAACATCAACGATAGTCTCATTAGTCATAGTTTGAAGGCCATTGATGCTATCAGTTTTGTGCTGACTGAAGAGGATAAGCATTTCCTACGCTCTTTGGACGTCCTACTACTGGCCGAGTTTACCTTCCACAGCTCAATTCAGGTACTAGTTTTTGTTCATTCACTCTTCTAAGTGTAACCTCGACAGTTTTATAAGGTATAGGCCACACTCATACATCTAACCTTTCCACTGCAGGGTATCTCATCCATTCACGATTTTGTTGACTACACCCTGAAAAGATGTCCCTCATAGAGAAGGGTCAAGAGGCGGAGAAGGTCCAAGCCTCTTTGAACGTAGAGGTTGAACGTCTGAAGGAAGAGCTGAAGGAGGTTAGCAATCTGAAGAAAGTTGTTTAGTAGAGAGATAGGGATATATCCAAGATCAGGAAGGAAGATGATTTAGCTCTGAAGGCTAAGGATGATGCTCTGTAGGCTAAGGTGGCTGTTGCAGTTAAGGCTTCTTTAGAGGATGCTTCAGAGGACATCACCAAAGACTATAAAGTTTCTCATGAATTTGTTAGATTTAGCTTTGAATACCTTGAAAGAGGTATTAAAGAAACTAGCAAATGGGAAGCTTCTAAAAAAAAGGAGTCAGGGAGTCTGACTGCCTCAGATTTTGAAGGTTTGGGCTTTGGTCACCCTCGATTTGATCAGGCCTTGCAAGAGGTTGAGGAGGTCGATGCTTCTCCTATTGAGACTGCTCCTTTAGAAGTCATTGAGACCTAAGATGCTAATCCTCAAGATGACACAGCCAAGGAGACCAACTTCATCCACGATGACACGACTGTACCTACAGAGGCTTAAGAGTTGTAATTTTTTGTGAAGCTTTAAGTGTTGTAATTTTGGTTTCCCTTCTATACCCCTTAGCTTTTGTAAACTTTGATGGCCTTTTGGCACATATGATTTGTAACTCTTGAATGTTCATTGATAGATAATTAATCTCATCTTCTTCAGATTGTATTGCTTCTTTCAATATCTTCTCTTGCATGTTGTTTTAAAGTCTGAGGATACCATATAATAATGTTTTGCTTTCATAAATTTCACCAAATTAATGATGTTTAATGGTCTTTAAAGGTATGAGGTCACCATATAATGATGTTTACCCTCATAATTTTCACCAAACTAATGATGTTTAAGGTCCGAGGTCATTAAATTATGATGCTTACCTCATAATTGACCACCAAACTAATGAAGTTTGAGGTCACCATATTATGATGTTTCACCTCATTATTTTCACCAAATTAATTATGTTTAAGGTCTAAGGTCACCATAATATGATGTTTCTCCTCATATTCCACCAAACTAATGATGGTTAAGGTCTGAGGTCACCATATACTGATGTTCACCCTCATAATTTTTATCAAATTAATGATGTTTCAGGTATGAGGTCACCATAATATGATGTTTCACCTCATAATTTTCACCAAATTAATGATGTTTAAGGTCTGAGGTCACCATATTATGATGTTTCACCTCGTAATTTTGACCAAATTAATGATGTTTAAGGTCTGAGGTCACCATAATATGATGTTTCTCCTCAGATTCCACCAAACTAACGATTTTTAAGGTCTGAGGTCACCATATACTGATGTTCACCCTTATAATTTTCACCAAATTAATGATGCTTAAAGTCTGAGGTCACCATAATATGATGTGTCACCTCATAATTTTCACCAAATTAACGATGTTTGAGGTCTGAGGCCACCATATTATGATGTTTCACCTTGTAATTTTCACCAAATTAATGATGTTTAAGGTCTGAGGTCACCATAATATGATGTTTTACCTCATGGTTTTCACCAAATTAATGATGTTTAAGGTCTGAGGTCACCATAATATGATGTTTCGCCTTAAATTCCACCAAACTAATGGTGTTTACGGTCTGAGGTCATCATATACTGATGTTCACCCTCATAATGTTCACCAAATTAATGATGTTTAAGGTCTGAGGTCACCAAAATATGATGTTTCACCTCATAATTTTTACCAAATTAATGATGTTTAAACATAATGTAACAAAGTATTGACAGTGGAATTTCTCTTTTTATTAACATCTTCTTCATAAAATGATACATGTATTATAAATAAATAACTGCAACATCATATGTAATATTTCTTCAAGTGGTCAGCATTCCAAGGATTGGAGAAAGGTTTCCCTTCGAGATTTTCTAGCCGGTAGGTACCAGGCATGACCTCATCAACTACTCTGTAAGGACCATGCCAGTTTGGGTATAGCTTATGTTCCTTCTGCAACGTCTTCTTTAGGACTAGGTCTCCCATAACTATAGGTCTTGATTTCACCCTTTGGTTGTAGAACTTTATAGTTCTCTACTGGTAAGCTGCCTGTCTAATCTCTGCATCTTCCCTTCCCTCTTCAATCAAATCCAGATCAAGTCTTTTTCCTTCCTCATTACTTTGAGGGTCATAGGTCTGAACTCTATGAGTGGGAAGTCCTACCTCTGTAGGGATGACAACCTCTGAACTGTGGGTCAACATAAAAGGAGTCTCTCTTGGTAGTGTCCTTGCTGTCATCCTATAGGCCCATAACACAGCGTTTACCTCCTCTGTCCATCTCCCTTTAGCCTCTTCCAACCTCTTCTTTATCCCATCAAGGATTTTTCGGTTCGTGACCTCAGTTTGCCCATTTGCCTTGGGTCCGCCAGGTGAGGAGAAGAACTTCTTGATCCCCACTCTTTCATAATTTTTCTAAGGAATCATTCTTAAACAGGGTTCCGTTGTCTGAGATGAAGGTATTTGGAAGACCATACCTACATATGATCTTCTTCCGGATGAACTGGAAGGTCTTTTGTTCATTAATCGTGATCATCGGCTCAGTTTCTACCCACTTGGAGAAGTAATCAATGGCCACCACTAAGAATCAATAGTTGTTCGCAACCCATGGCAAGGGTCCTACTAAGTCGATACCCCATACTACAAATGGCCAAGGTGAGATGATCGACGTCATAGGTTGATGAGGTTGATGGGGGATGGTGGAGAATATCTGGCACTTATCGCATTTCTTCACGTATGCCGTTGCATCTTTGGCCAAGTTCGGCCACCAGAATCCCTGAGTGATTATCCTTTTAGCTAAAGGTCTTCCTCATATGTGACTGGAGCAAGAGACCTCATGTGCATCTTATGAGACGTGTGGACCCTCTAAAGGGTGGACACATCTGAGGAGAGGGAGTAGGAACCCCTTTTTATACAAGACATCTTGTACAATTGAGAACTTGGAGCTCTAAATCTCATCTTTCTCCTTTCCAACTTTGATTCTGGCAACTCTTCCTGCCTGATGTATCTGATAAATGGGTCCATCCACGAGGCTCCCATATTTAGATTGAGACAAGATCTGGTAACCTCTTCTTCTTTTATGGCTGGCTTGAGCAAGATTTCAACTGGTATTGTTCTTCTTATATCTATCCTCATTGCTGAGGCCAACCTAGCGAGTGCATCGGCTCAACAATTATCTTGTCGAGATATCCTCTTCATCTTCACCTCCTTGAAGCTTTCTAGCATCATTCTCACCCTCTTCAGGTATTTGGATATCCTTTCATCTTTGGCCTCATATACCCCCATGGACCTGCCTATCTGATCTTCAAACATCTTATTTACAAGACGATAATAAGTAGCCCCTACATTCTTCAAGCCGAAGGGCATGACCTTGTAGTAATAAGTCCCCTTGTCTGTGATGAACCCTGTCTTCTATAAGTCTTCTGAGTTCATGAAGATCCTATTATACTCGAAATAGGCATCCATGAAGCTCATGAGATTATGTCCTGCTGTGGCTTCTACCATCTGATCAATTCGCGACAGGGGAAGCTATCTTTTGGACAAGACTTTTTCAAATCAGTGAAATCTATGCACATCCTTAATTTCCCACTTGCCTTTGGCACTATGACTGTGTTGGACAACCACTCAGGGTATATGACCTCTTTGGTGAACTTGGCTTCTTTAATATTTTTGACCTCTTCCTTGATTACATCATACTTTTCCCTTGGGTAAACTCTTCTTCTTTGCTTGATGGGCTTGGCGTCTTCTAAAACATTGATTTTGTGTCACATAACTTCAGAGTCAATACCCGGCATGTCTACGTGGCTCAAGGCAAACACACTCTGTCTCTTCTTCAATAACTTCACCAGCTCTTCCACGATCTCAGGTCTTAGGGATTTACTAATTTGGATGTTTTTTATCTGCTCGTTGTGACACCCCGCATAATTAAATATAGGGTGATCAGTCCTTTACCAATTTAAAATAGGATATTCAGTTGGTTAATTCTCAGCATCACTGTCGAAAAACTTTTTAACATATTAATCACCTAATATGAAATTAAGCTAGGTGTCAAAACATTTCCAATTTAGTAAAACCAAGTAAATCCATTTCTATTAAATTTTAAAATATAAACCATTCACCACACATCGAAATGTAAATAAATACTGAACATGGATCAAGTATTACAATAAATAAGACCGAGTAAAACTCTCAGTTCAAAACTCCAAACCATCAACTAAACTGAATACAATAACTCTAATGAAAGAACTAGAAGTGGGCGACATATGCCCTAAACAAGAAGTCTAGATAAAACTGAATGGAAGGGATAAAAGCATCTACTACAAGGACCTACAGCTTCCACAATAGCTGCAACACGTCAAGCAATCCAAATCTCTAAATATGATACTCCTGTGGCTGAGCACCTGATATAATACATATATAGTAAAAGAGAGAAGAGATACAAGAAACGGGTCAGAGCCCGATGTGTAAAAATGATTTAGCAAGTATTTAAAACTGGTTTTTAAAACAAGTCTTACACACATGTTAATTATCAAATTCTCACATGAGTTTCTCACCTCTCGTCTATTGTGAACGCTTGACGTACATCTAATCTCCTCCTAGTCATACCTCCCAGTCTAACTAGTCAGAAACCATACTAATACTAACTATGCTCACTAGTAGTATTCGCGTATTGCCCATACAATACGCTATTCAGATAGTTTATCTCACATACTGAATTACATTATTCACCGTTTAAATGGTTAATATTTTTTTCACAAATATCATTTTACTTCTCATTTTCATTTTATCTACCAGTCTCACAAAGTAGAAAGTTACCCAAGTACACTCATACATATATATATTCTCATCATCCCTATATATATACACTAATCCTGCACACTTAGGTTAAGACCGCTTGGTGCATTGTAATGATTATTATTATTACCAATTCTACTAATTTCACACAGTAGCAATATTCACAAGTCCATATATATTTATATAGTCACATCGTACCTATATATATATATATATATATATATATATATATATATATATATATATATACTAATCCTGCACCCCCGGCTAAGACCCATTAGTGCACATATTCTAGAAATCATGCATCCCCGTGTTAGCACCCATTAATGCACCGATCAATAATAATTCAGCACCGCCGGGTTATCACCCATTAGTGTGCCTAACAATATAATATTGCATCCTCGGGTTAGCACCCATTAATGCACCTATCAATATTAATCCATCACCCCCGGGTTATCATCCATTAGTGCGCCAAACGATAATCATCTTTGTACCCCCGGGTTATCACCCATTAGTACACTTAATAATAGAGTTTTTGCACCCCCCGAGTTATCACTCATTGGTTCTCTTAACTATAATATCACATAATAGGCATACACACATCCTATAATAATTTATAGGTATTTCTCCAACCTATATATGTAATCCCTATACGTATTTTAACCTCATTACTACGTATAGTATAAATAATTAGATTATTGTTTCTCTCGTAATATCCAAGGTTTAATCTCTCTCTATATCGAAATAATTAAAGTATTTATTCTCACATACTTTCTCGAAATTCCATCTTATTTAGATTTACTATTTGGCAGTTTCCCTCACTCCAATAAACCGTCGAACTCAAAACTTGACTTTGAGAAAAATTCCCAAAAATTCTCTCTATCGCTCGAACCAGAAGGGTTGTCGTTTGAACGACTTCCATGTGTCGTTCGAGTGACTTCGTGCGAGATGCCATCTCGCTCGAACAACTTCGAGCGAGATCTCCATCTCGTTTCAACAACTTCGCGCGAGATCCCCATCTCGTTTGAACCACTTCGCGTGAGATCTCGCGAGATTTCACTATTCGTCTTCTTCACCAAACTTCCAACGTTTTTCACCATTTTTGAACCTAAAAACCTCTAAGATTCAATTCCCAATAACTCATCATCAATACCCATCGACTCCTAACAGGCTATAGATCATTTCTATCATCCTAGGATCCTTAATTCATCGTTATTCCTCATAATTACATAAAACCCCCAAATTAAATCACATGAACCCTAGTTTTCAAAATTCCAATTCAAGAACCTAATCAACCCAGATTCTTTCATCAATATATAATCCAATTTTATGATTAATCCTCTACACACATGAAGGAATTCCAACCACTAATTAAACCAATCCTTAATCATAATTTAAATCTCCAATTTTCACCCAATTAACATCTAAATCATGATTAAATCCACCTATACTAACATGAGCATGATTATTGTTAAAAGAAAGAAACTAATAAAAACTTGCCTCGAATATGGTGGTCTGATCCATTGGTGATGTTGGTACATACGCGTTCCTCTCTTCGCGATCTATGCGTTGGTGTTCACGGTTGTGTAAAGTGATGCTAAACGAGTCTTCTATCTTGGAATTTGGTTCTCCCTCACACCCTCCTTGGCCATTCTAAATTCCTGTCACTTCTTAACCCTAATGGACTTTCCTTAGCTGATATAATTAATCCCAATTTTCGTCCATTAGTTTAGCCTAAAAATCCAAATTACAAAACTACCCCTACAGGGTGCCGGTTAGGCCTAAAATCGCCCCGGAACCCAAACTAAACACACGGATATACTATTTTGACTATCTAGACCCTTTCGGACTCAATGGAGCACTCGAAATGACCATACGAGTTAAGAAAAATAAATTCTCTTTTTATTCCATTCAATTAGTCCCAACACGACTCACACGCGTGACAGACTTAAATTACCAAATTGCCGTATTTCTCACTTTCGACAATTGATCAAATATCATAATTCCATATTACACATCACACAGTAATATTCAATAGTTCACAACAATAAGTATTAACCCTTGGCACGCTAGTTAATAATTATTTAAATTCGGATTAATAACAAATTAATTTCTCACATTTTAATTTAATTAATCCAACAACAATAATTAATTGCATATTTATTCCCACAATAATAATTAATCACATAATTATTTAAATCGTCTAAAATACGGGGTGTTACATACTTCACCCCTTACAACGGAATTTCATCCCGAAATTCGGAAAAAGTATACCAAGTATAGACAACGCTGTAAAAATATTGCGCATCTTATCCTTGCGCTCACAAGTAAGCTACTCCGTACCACCCATATAGTACTCTATAGAATACCCTTAATAATGAACACTTCACATGTGTTTTCTTTAAACTCCAGGTTACCCTGTCATATAGGCTCTTGCCCGAGCCTTTCTTCTTATGTTTCACTACTTCATCTTTATTTTAGATATTCATTATCTAGCCTTCTACTATTTGCACCTTAGTAGATTTATCCTCTTTTCATATACATACGACTTCATCTCGTGTCATTCATACAAGTAAATTGGTTGTGCAATATATATTTCGCACACAATATATACGATAATATCGATTCTTCTCCGACATTTGTAATCATAACTGGTCCCTCACCTTTAACTATCAATTAGGACAACAACGAAGTTTATCATGCCATACTTCCACTGGCACTTTGCCCGAACGTGAACTTATAGGAAGTATTTGAACACAACTCCACTAGTGGAAGGAACTACTCTCATCCCCCCCTAAGATCTCAGGGTCCACATAAAATATTCTCTCCCGCATCTGGTTAGACCGCTTATCCTTACTCATCCCTCTGTGGGTTTTAGGCTGTGCACAATCGCATCTTAGTACCTATAATATCACCATCTCAGCTACATGAGAAGATCCTTGGGGTAGCCTTCCATTCTCTAGTGGAAGAAGCCCTTACTGGTTTCGAATTGTTCACCATATTTCAATCCGTCAGGTTACCCACTGCAAGACCATCCTTACAATGTTAACCTACATCGTAAGCCATCACCACTGTTGTCTGTATTCTGATACATTTTATCTTTCTTGAATAAGTTTCAATTCATCTTAAAACGTAAGTTTCTGACAAATCTCATGGAGTAATCTTCAGATTAATCGATTACATGTTATCGAATTCTCAAGATAATCATAATCCACCTTTGATTCAATCCCCTAGGGCGCCCATACACCCTATGCCTCACGCATCATTATACAAAAGACATAAAATATTCTTACCTCAATTCTTGCACACTCGGTATGCTGATGTGGTAGGGTTGCACTCAACCACCCCACTAGTCATTACTTAATCAATCCTTCAATGGTATCATTGATCCATTCTGAATAATACTAAGTCCAGGCTACTCTATTGGCCTTATGTTGTAAAAGAATTATCAACTCTCAAATATATTCTCCTATAGGTACAATAACCAACATACAAAACTTATGTACTATCGACCAAACTTCCCTCCAACTCCCAATGTTCACTAGTTTCATGCGTGGGATGTCTCGCAAAGAAAAATCCAAACAAGGAACCCCCCGATACACTACTATCTAACCTAGACGGTTGTTGAGGTTTGTAAGGCCTTCAGTACCTACTATGTACTTTCCCACAATCTACGTATTATGATATAAAATTTTACTTTTCCACTCTCATGTCTCTAAAAATGTAACATGAAGCATGGCGCCCATACTATCCCAAGTACTTAGCGCTATAGATATATAATGAGCTGTATTTCGCCGCTCGATATGAACACAATGTATTCTAAATCTTATCAGACGATTAAATCCCTATGCTGGGGAATCGCATATAATTAGACACTATACTCGCTGAGGTCTATAATACCATAAAATTTTCATATATATACATATCTGGGCCCAACCCTATTTCAGGTGGCGCCGCACAAAACTAAGACCACTCCTCCCGGAGTATCCGGCACGACAGTCATATCAATATATTTATACTATCGTTTAACCACACGGTATTTAATCACTACACATTACCATAATAAACTCTACTAAAGATGACTCAATGCAATAGTAATTTATAACAACTAAACATATTCTTAGGGCCCACCCGGTTCACTCACTGGAAATCATCAAAATGCCCTACTAACAATGAGAAATACGTTTGTACCAAAACTGTTAAAACTAATGTTCCCACTAAACTCGACCCGCATGAGAAATTTAGGGTTTTCAATTTACATAAAAGTTGTGGCACACTCATGTCACTAGGATCTATCCTTTACTCACAAGGAAGAAGAAAAACCTCATAAGTCTCGCCAAATCATAGGGTCTCAGCACATTGATGCCATCATGACCTATGAACATCTGCAATCGTCATACAACCTAGGATTTCATCCTATAGTTTTCCTCTCTCATCACGGATAATTTATTCCATCATGTCGATTTCACTCCCATTATTAAAACGTTGGCCTAAACTCTCCAGGCCTCAATTATAGTTTTATAAAACTCCCGTTTACATCCCGGGTCCCGTAGACTCTGAAATACTATATGGTACTATTAACGAGGACTCTAATGGTCTAGCCTGAACCCATCATTCTCGAGTTGTAAATTTCCTGATCCTAATTCTCTTGACCCCAAATTCTTTTGCTAGAAGTTTTGCTCCTCCAGTCGTTATGCCTAACTGGCACGGCTTACCATTTCTAATCTCTTCGGTCTCACTTCTCAATTGTGGACACATTCAACACTTGTAGTCCTACTTCCTTCATATAAGGAAAACTTCACGAGCCATTTCCCCATCATTGGTCCCACTGACCATTTTGGGAATGTACTTCTCTCGGACCGACAGTCTCAACTCACTATTATTCTTCCATTGTCCCTTTGGCTATGCTAGCTATTCGGAACTATGGTTGGACTCTATAGCCTAATTGACTTCATCGTCCTCTTGAAGTTAATCACTTAAAATCATCTAATCGAGTTCCCTATTGGGTATACTCTCACGTGGGGTTTCACTAACACCATTAAATTCAGTTTCTGCTCTTTAGCAGGTTCGTTAACCCTCTTTACTCCCTTCTCTTGGAAGGACTGTAATCACTAGCGACCGTAACTTTTATTGCATCAACATTAGTCATCTTAGCTAGATTTCTCATCCATATTGCTATTCTACTCACGGTTCCTTTATCAATCATAAACCCTTTGGATAATTTATACCCCTCTGCCAGGTACGAAGTTCATTATGCAATTCAACTTTTCTCTCACGATCGTTTTATATCTTACACATTTTGCTAAACATGAAAATTTTACTCACATTTTGTTACCACGCCGAATGGAAGACTTCACAGTCAAATCGTACTGATATTTCTCTCTAAATTTCAAGCACACTTCTTCATATATGGTGATTTCCTCTAGTCACTACATGTTGCTCCTAAGAGCTATAACTTTTAACTCCAAATTTAATTATGAGTGCCGTCACGCCCCACTCTACACAATTGCCTTCGAATTTTCTACCTTTGCTGGTCTGTTACACTTTCTCATTTTCTTTTCCGCATCTTCACCGATGGGTTTTCAAAGAGTTCCTCTGATTTCCCCTTTATCGACTATGCTAGGTGGTCCTGAATTCAGTCCACCATTATCTATGACTGTGTCTTGGGAACCCACAGTTCTCGAGTGACAATTTTACTATCTCTTCCTTAAGTAATTCTCATTGTGATTTTCCATCCCAATCACTCTTACCTGATTGCTCTAAGTCTTCTGTTGATCCTCTTCTCCCGCAGTTCTTCTTATGTCCCTCGCTGGTTGTGCTAAAATATTCAGTGTTCGAATCACACTGAATTTCGTATAATGAGTCACATCCATTATAATTCGTAGCAGGAGAACGTAAGTCACATACGTAAGGGAACACAATAATCCTATCATAAGGCTCTACTTCAAAGAATGATACACTGAAACGTAATAAGACGCAAAGATCTTAAGGACACTAGAACCTGATGCTCTGATACCACCTGTGACACCCCGCCCAATTAAATATAGGGTGATCAGTCCTCTAACAATTTAAAACAGGATATTCAGTTGGTTCATTTTCAGGATCACTGTCGAAAAACTTTTTAACATATTAATCACCTAATATGAAATTAAGCTGGGTGTCAAAAAATTTTCAATTTAGTAAAACTAAGTAAACACATTTCTATTAAATTTCAAAATATAAACCATTCACCACACATCATAATGTAAATAAATACTGAACATGGATCAATTACTGCAATAAATAAGACTGAGTAAAACTCTCAGTTCAAAACTCCAAACCATACTACTAAACTGAATACAATAACTCTGATGAAAGAACTAGAAGTGGGCGACATATGCCCTAAATAAGAAGTCTAGATAAAACTGAATGGAAAGGATAAAAGCGTCTACTGCAAGGACCTACATCTTCCACAACAACTGCATCACGTCAAGCAATCCAAATCTCTAAATCTGATACTCCTGTGGCTGAGCACCTGATATAATACATATATAGCAAAAGAGAGAAGAGATACAAGAAATGGGTCAGAGCCCGATGTGTAAAAATAATTTAGCAAGTATTTAAAACTGGTTCTTAAAACAAGTCTTATACGCATGTAAGTTATCGAACTCTCACATGAGTTTCTCACCTCTCGTCTATTGTGCACGCCTAACGTACATCTAATCTCCTCCTAGTCATACCTACCAGTCTAACTAGTCAGACACCATACTAATATTAACTATGCTCATTAGTAATATTCCCGTATCGCCCATACAACATGCTATTCAGATAGTTTATCTCACATACTGAATTACATTATTCACCGTTTAAATGGTTAATCTTTTATTCACTAAGATCATTTTACTTCTCATTTTCATTTTATCTACTAGTCTCACAAAGTAGAAAGTTACCCAAGTACACTCATACATATATATAGTCTCATCATCCCTATATATATACACTAATCCTGCACACTTAGGTTAAGACCGCTTGGTGCAATGTAATGATTATTATTATTACCAATTCTACTAATTTCACACAGTAGCAATATTCACAAGTCCATATATATTTATATAGTCACATCATCCCTATATATATATATATATATATATATACTAATCCTGCACCCCCGGCTGAGACCCATTAGTGCACATATTCTGGAAATCATGCATCCCTGGGTTAGCACCCATTAATGCACCGATCAATAATAATTCAGCACCCCCGGGTTATCACCCATTAGTGCGCCTAACAATATAATATTTCATCCCCGAGTTAGCAACCATTAATGCACCTATCAATATTAATCTAGCACCCTCGGGTTATCACCCATTAGTGCGCCAAACGATAATCATCTTTGTACCCCCGGGTTATCACCTATTAGTGCACTTAATAATAGAGTTTCTGCACACCCGAGTTATCACTCATTAGTGCTCTTAACTATAATATCACATAATAGGCATACACACATCCTATTATAATTTATAGGTATTTCTCCAACCTACATATGTAATCCCCATACGTATTTTAACCTCATTACTACGTATAGTATAAATAATTAGATTACTGTTTCTCTCGTAATATCCAAGGTATACTCTCTCTATATCGAAATAATTAAAGTATTTATTCTCACATACTTTACTGAAATTCCATCTTATTTAGATTTACTATTTTGCAGTTTCCCTCATTCCAATAAATCGACGAACTCAAAACTAGACTTTGAGAAAAATCCCCGAAAATTCCCTTTGTCGCTCGAACCAGAAGGGTTGTCGTTTGAACGACTTCCATGTGTCGTTTGAGCGGCTTCTCACGAGATGCCATCTCACTCGAACAACTTCGAGCCATATCTCCATCTCGTTTAAACCACTTCGCGCGAGATCCCCATCTCGTTTGAACCACTTCGCGCGAGATTTCGCGAGATTGCACTGTTCGTCTTCTTCACCAAACTTCCAACATTTTTCACCATTTTTGAAACTAAAAACCTCTAAGATTCAATTCCCAACAACTCATAATCAATACCCATCAAGTCGTAACAGATTATTGATCATTTCTATCATCCTAGGATCCTTAATTCATCATTATTCCTCATAATTACATAAACCCCTCAAATAATTCACATGAACCCTAGTTTTCAAATTTCCAATTCAAGAACCTAATCAACCCAGATTCGTTCATCAATATATAATCCAATTTCGTGATTAATCCTCTACACACGTGAAGGAATTCCAGCCACTAATTAAACCAATCCTTAATTATAATTTAAATCTCCAATTTTCACCCAATGAACATATAAATCATGATTAAATCCACCTATACTAACATGAGCATGATTTTTACTAAAATAAAGCAAGTAATAAACACTTGCCTCGAATATGACGGTCTGATCCGTTGGTGATGTTGGTACGTACGCGTTCCTCTCTTCGCGATTTATGCGTTGGTGGTCATGGTTGTGCAAGGTGATGTCAAAGGAGTCTTCTCTCTTGGAATTTAGTTCTCCCTCACACCCTCAATGGCCGTTCTAACTTCCTGTCACTTCTTAACCGTAATGGACTTTCCTTAGCTGATATAATTAATCCCAATTTTCGTCCATTAGTTTAGCCTAAAAATTCAAATTACAAAACTACCCCTACGGGGTGCCGATTAGGCCTAAAATTGCCCCGGGACCCAAAGTAAACACCCGAGTATACTATTTTGACTATGTCGACCCTTTCGGACTCAATGACGTACTCAAAATGACCATACGAGTTAATAAAAATAAATTATATTTTTATTCCATTCAATTAGTCCCAACACGACTCACACGCATGACAGACTTAAATTACCAAACTGCCGTATTTCTCACTTTCGATAATTTATCAAATATCATAATTCCATATTACACATAACACAATAATATTCAATAGTTTAAAACAATAAGTATTAACCCTTGGCACGCTAGTTAATAATTATTTAAATCCGGATTAATAACAAATTAATTTCTCACATTTTAATTTAATTAATCCAACAACAATAATTAATTGCATATTTATTCCCACAATAATAATTAATCACATAATTATTTAAATCTTATAAAATATGGGGTCCTCATTGAGGATGATGGATTCTACCTCTTCCATGACTTCTCCCTTGTTGTGCTTTGTCTCATCCCTAGGATCTAGTGTGTCGATGTTGTACGTGGTTATTTTCTTCTTATGAGCCTCTCTCTCTTCTACAAAGTTAAAGTAGCCCTCACGTTCTAATGGTTGGTCAGCTTGAACTTCCCCTACCCCATAGGGAGTCAGGAATTTTAGGATTTGGTGGACCATTGAAGGCACGACCTCAAATTCTTTGAGGGCTACTCTTCCTATAATGAGGTTGTAAGCGGAGAAGACGTTCTCATCCATTACAAAGAAATTGATTTTTCTGGTCAAACTCTTAGGCCACTCATCTCCCATTCTTACATCGATCTCATACATGACCAAGGGATGAACCTTTTCACCGCTGAAGCCAATCAAAGGATGGTGATAAGGGACAATCCTAACTCTGCTAAGGCCTAGGATCTTATAGCAGGGCCAGAACATTATGTCTACTGAACTTCCCCCATCAACGAGGGTTTTATGCACCTCACATCCAT
This sequence comes from Sambucus nigra, assembly GCA_949130495.1. NCBI lineage: Eukaryota > Viridiplantae > Streptophyta > Magnoliopsida > Dipsacales > Adoxaceae > Sambucus > Sambucus nigra. The sequence goes on along the minus strand of OX422218.1, from coordinate 383,449,341 downwards.
GCACCCTTTTGGTGATTACCAAAGGGTCATCATGCGGAGCTAAGATACCTTTGAAATCTAGTCGTGAGAAGCCAACTATGAGAGTATCCATATCTACCTTCTTTCTCTTCTCGTGTTTTACCTCTGAAGATGCCTAATTCATAACCTCTACTTTAGTCACAGACTTGGTCTCTTCCACGTGATCTTTGTGGTCGGCTACCTCTGAGCCACCCCCTTCTAGTCCTCCACAGATGGTTTTAACACCAAATGAGGTCATACCAACCTTTTTCACTGGAATATTATCATCTTTTGGTGGGATGTCAGGGTTATCATCATCATCTGAGTCCTCAGCTCTTCTGGTTGGGGCATCCTCCCAACACCTGTCATTTCTCTTTTTTTTATGGTCGTCTCTTCCCCCCTGAGAATCTCTACCATCCACATACTTCCTGAGATTTCCATACTTCAATATCTTCTCAATCTCATCCTTTAAGGAAAATCACTCGTGAGCCAGATGACTTTGGTCATGGTGGAACTCGCACCATAAATTCTTGTTCCTCTTATGCGGGGGAGACTTCAGCTTCTCTGGCCATCTCAAGGACCTGTCATTCTTTATTTTGTTAAGGATGTGCTCGCAGCTCATAGTTAGAGGAGTGTAGTGTGCAAACTTTTCGTCTGCAGCTCTCTTCTTTCCATCCTTCATCCTTTGGAATTTTCCACTGCTACTTCCGTTCTCATCCTCATACTTTGTGGCCATTGCTGCTTCAGCGTTCATGACCCTACCTGTTATTACTAATAACTCGACCATGGATTTTAAGGGTCTTCAGCAAGCTTCCAAATCAACTTCCCCTTCTATAATCCTCCTACAAGGGCTGTCATAGCTATATTCTCTTCGTAATCTTCAACCTCCAACTTTTCCTTATTGAATCTTGCAATGTAGTCTCTGAGGCTCTCATTTTTGCCTTATTTTACGTAGAGTAGATGGGTTGTCTTCTTCCAAGGTCTTACACCAAAACTGAAGTTGTGTATGAAATGCTCAGCCAAACCTTTATAGTTCACCACATAATTTTTAGGAAGGGAAGTGAACCAAATATGCGCAACTCCTGTTAACGTGCTTGAAAAAGCTCAGTACCTCATCTCATCAGGGATGATGTATATTGATATGTCTCACTATGATGTACCGGGTTGGTACTTCCATCATAATTGGGATACACCATTGGTGGTTTAAATTTGGCAGGGGTTGGTAAGTTCACAATTCTTGCCATAAATGGGGAGCCCTCTGAGAACCCCCTTTGCAGTAGGTCTCAACTTTTTATGAGGTTCCCTATTTTCTCTTCCAGCCATTGAATGGAGTCATTCCATGGTTTAGCAACGTCGTCCCGGTCGAGGTTGTCCCCAGCCACCTCCAAGGGGTGAACTTCGGGTTCCCCAACTGATGCACAACGTTGGCTGTTGACCTCTTGGCCACAGTCTTGGCCATATAGGGGTCGGCCATGGCGAGGCCGATGTTCACCATCTTCACTCTCAGAGGCAACTTCACTTCTCGACCTGGATAACCTCTGCCTCAGATCATTAACTGGGTCGAGACTTTCAAAGGACGACCATCTACTCAAGCGATTAAAAGCTGATCCTCTTTGCTGGGCATCACCATCCTCGGCTCTTTTTGCCCCGCAACCTCGACTCTGCTGTATAGGATGTATTGTGTTGTTTGAAATCTCATATGGCTCCCAGCAATCTGCTGGAGCATCCTATGCTTCCATATCATCATACTTATCCTCAGGGGAAGGGTTTCTTTACCTCCCCAGACACAAACGCCTAGGGTCATCAACGTCCCTCATCCACTGAGGTGTAAGTTAGTCTTTTTGCGATGCCAGGGGTGGTACCCTGGCCTCTGGATGTGGTTGAATAGCTGTCAAAGTAATCATTTTTGGTGAGACCCTAGGTGGCCTCATCATATTTTGGCTTATCTGGGTAAACTGCTCCTTCATTACTTGCTGTGCTGCAGCCAATGGCCTCAAGGTTACTGCCACCTCAGCCATCTCGAACTGGGAAGGTGCTTGGCTCGAATTAGGTGCTCCAACACCAGATGGTGGAGGAAGTGGTGGTAACTCCGGTGCCATATGTTAGGGATAAAGAGCCTACGATGAAAATATTAGAGAGATTAAATAGCTTAAAGGACCTCTTTTAATGGTGAAACAACTTCACACGAAGGGTGAGGCCTGGTTCACCACTAGAGTCTCTAGTGAGGTTAAGCTACGGAAAGAAGAGATGAATCTTTTCGTTCCCCCAAACGGTACCAAAATGATGATGCTGGAAATAGCACCACCAAATAAGGTGTTAACAAGCTCAAAAAAGTGACAACAATGGCATCACAAGAGTATATATATATATATATATATATATATATATATATATAGTAGGAGATGAGAAGAAGGGGATAAACACAGAAAAATAAGTCGTTCGGTAAATGACTACGTCCACTGTGCAGGTGAGTGTAAATATCACTATCAAATGAGGCTTTAAAGGCCTTGGTAATACAATCACTCTTCTTTCTCTCTCTATTGTAAATGTAACAGAGTTTTGGATAGGGTTTGTAATAATGGATCCTTTTATAAGGTAGAGGATGACCTCTATATATAGTGTTTGGGGGGTGTAATGTACCCCCCAAGCATGCAATGAACATGCACATGAAGATTTAACCAGTATAAGGATGACACCTGGCTAATCTTAAGTAAACAATGATGACCTCAACCACGTGGAGGGAATGATTCAGTAATAACAGATTTGTCCATGTGTTTCAAACCATACATGTGCTTGTAAATGCTCGGCCCTTTTTGATTGGTGCAACCTCGGCCTGGAAGAGTACGAGGTTGGTGAAGTCCGACTGTTACTTTGTTCTGAGGTTATTCATGATGACCTCGGCCAGCAAGGCTGGATGAGGTTAGGTATGTGTAGTTGTAACGTCATCTTGGGCCGATGATGATGTTGCCAGATGATTGATCACTTGTAACATTACTGATCTCGACCACGATTGCAACGTCGGCTGGGGCCGATAATAGTGTTGAAGGGTGGTTGAACCCATGAGTCCTTGCTGACCTCGGCTGATGCCCAACCAAGTTTGATGTATGAGATATATGCAATGTCGACTGGGGACGACCTTCTGAGTGACAACCTTGCTGATGGTTGTCATAGGCTTCTGGTCACCTCGGGTGTGAGATTAGTCGAGGTTAGTTGCTCTGAGTAAGAGGGTGCACTTTGGGTGTATCATATGGAATAATATAAAATATACATATAGTACATATGTATTAAAAAAATTATCAATTCATGTATGTATATAATTTATAGTGAATTATACATGTAAAATCATTATATATATACTAGTGTATGCCCGTGCCTGAAGGCACGATGACAATTTTCAAATTACGTAATTGCAATACGAAAAAAATAGTTCCCCAACTTATTTGACATAACCTTTAGAAAAATGTGGACATTTTTGTCCCAAATATAATAGGTGGTAAAATACTATTTAAAAGTTTCTTTGTTTATTAAAAATATTTTTTAACTCTTTTTAAATATATAAAAACACGTTTGAAATGTTTTTTTTATAAAAAAATGTTTTTCATACATATTCGTTTTAACAAAATGTTTTTCATACATATTCGGTAAAATATTATTTATATCGTGTTGTGTCATTTTTATTTTGATTGGGTTCGTCTTTTGTTTAAAAAAATTGTCTTGTGACGCTTTTATTTTAGTGTTTTTCTTGATTGATAAAAAATGTCATGTCGTATTGTGTTTATTTTGATTGGATTCATTTGTAGTCGGATTTATTTTTTAGTCAGATTTATTTTTTGTTTCAAAAATATTTTTTATACTAACGCTTTTGCTTGAATTGGTACATTTTCTTGTTTTTAAGATTTTTGAGGCTCAAGATGATAAAGCTCATTTTATTGCACCTGTAATAAACAAAGTTAAATGTATTAATTTTAAGAGTTTTCATTTCAAAATCATGTTTAGGAATAAATACGTTTATATTAGTTGTCTTGTCCATCCTTTGCATTTATTGGATATTCTAAATCTTGTTCATAATTTTCCTTTCAAAATCATGATTTAAAAGAATCTTATACATTTAAGTTGAAGTGATATGTTGTCAGTCATATTTGGAAAGACGAATACTTAAATTTTGGTTGTGTGTACTAAAAGTCTACTAATTCTTAAATTTTTAAACTATTATCTTCTTAAATTTTACTTAAATTTTGGTTGTGTACTTTTGAAGGCTCGATGTGACCTTTGATTGGTTTTAGAAATACCGATTTCTACTTTCATGGCTTATGTTCTGATCCTACATACTTCTGCGACATGTACTGGGTATGTGCACATTTTTTTTATATATTTTCATGAAAAAGTTAAATGTTGTGATTTTTTTATAAATAAAAAGAATTAGAAAAAAATGGTGAAACATTGTTTAAAAATAAAACATCATTTTTTTATGAAACATTTTTTATAACGTTTTATAAAAAGTTTCTTAAAAACAGTTTATAATTGTATTTAATGTTTTTATAAAGTGTTTTGTAAAATTATTTAATGTTTTTATAAAAACTTTCATTAGTTTTTAAATTACCACTGGCAGTTAAAAAAACAACGGACAAAATCCATTAGCTGGAAAATTACATCTTCCCTAAGTAAGTTTTTCAATAATTTTTTAATTGGCATTGTTTTTAAAATCTATGTAGTTCAAGTTTGTAATGGCAACAATTTTAAATCATGTACTTAAGCCTAAAAATAGCAATAACTTTACTACTAAGAGTATTCATACACAATCAAGCTGTGTTTGAGTGGAAAAGAAGGCGACACTAAGAATCTCAGATGATCCATTCAATTGTGATTGTTCTAAGGAAATGTTAGAGAATAAATTTTACCATTGTAAATAATTTTTAAAATTTTTAACTATAACATTACAAAAAATCTATAAACACCAAACAGAATACATCAAACTTGTCCATAAAGTTAATAGTAAGTGAGTGAGTGAACCTCTATGAATCTCAAATTAAAAAACTTACCTCGTAACAACAATGTTTCTCATTAACTCTCATATTATCAACTTTTGCTATTTTATTCCGTGAAAATATGTAAGAACTAACAAATACGACCAATGTTATGAACAATATACCATTGTAGAGTAAACCTTAAAAAGAAAAAAGAAAACTATGCCAAACTGACGTGTTTTCAATCATATTATCAACTTATGCTATTTCATTAACAGAAGCACAAAAGAATCGATGAAAACAACAAAATTCAAAACGAATCACGACCACATATATCAGCACCAAATATCTAAACTTGACGAATCCGAAAATCTCAAAACCTAGAAATACGAAAAAGAGAATATGGATGTAGATAGAACGCAAAGGCCTCACCCAGGTCAATCCCCCATTTTCTGTGTTGCCTATGCCTCCAATCATATTCGGGTTTATATTAACCATGAGACCTTCGGTTCGGCGCCATTCCTGCAGCAACTCCCAGTTCTCCTGTGTGATTGTGATAGAGAAATAGAGAGGAATGAGTGTATTTCAGATAATTAATAAAACAAAAAATACCAAAATAGAGCCATCATTTCTGATTTGAACAAAAACTAAAATAATGTATTTTTTGTATACAAAAAATACAAAATCAAAAACCTCCACCATTTCTGATCGTAACTATAGTGGAGTCTTGATTAAAATACCCACAAAACGAAACGAAACCAAACACATCAATCGATATGAGTGGCCATGGCAGCCATTAAAGAGGGCCTCAAGGTTACCCATAAAAGAGGGCCTTAACGTTTTCTCTACATGGTAGCCATCAACGGCCTCAACGCTAACTATGGTGGAGTCTTGATCAAAATACCCAAAAAAAATGAAAACTAAACCTACCAACCGATATTATTGGCCGTGGAAGCCCTAAAAGAGTCCCTTAACGTTTTCTCTATGTGGAAGCCATAAATGGTCTCAACCCATCTCTCTTTCTCTATTGCTCTGATGGAAGTCATAAAAGAGGGCTTGAGAGGGAAAGGGGACTTTAGAAAGAAATAGAGAGAAAAGAGAGGATTCTTTTCATATGGGAGCGAAAGGTATAGGTTTTAAGAAATCATGGGTATAAAATCAAGGATGATTGGGTGCATGGGTTGATAGAGATGCTGGATCATGGTGGTGCATTTTTTCCACCCGATCTTAGAGGTGCGTTTTCTTAGCGGTGCGATTTTTCCACCCGTTGTTTCAGCAACTCTCCTAACAGATGGTGAGCTAGAGAGATGATGGGTTGATAAAGATTAAACACATTGATTATTTGCAGCAGGAATAGATATTTGGACAAATGGTTTTGGGTTTTGTGAAAGTGTAGAGGGAGAGGTTGAATTAAAGTGCAATCTATTGTTTGTAGTTGGGAGGTTATGGTTCCATCAAGTCTTGTGATCTGATTAGGCGTGCTTTTTACTGACACTAACCATAGGAAAGGTACTGACACCGACCATAGAAAGATCACAACCCTTCATTTTTTACTATGGTGTCCTAAATCTAAACCATTAAATATCTTGTATGTTTATTGAACAGTAAAAACACCCTTACTCCTTATTTTATATACACACACACACACATATATATATATATAGTTAAACTCCCTAACATACCTCATGAAATATACCTAAAAATGCATGATATTAAATGTACACGTATATAATTTATGATGTTTGTTTGTATATATGTATGTATGTATACATTCATGTATCATATATGTATGAAAGTTTTATATATGTTATATATATATATATATATATATATATATATATATATATATATATATATATATATATGTATGTATGTATAATAGAAATATACACGATTGCCAATTTTGTCAAATTTTAAAAAAACTGTATTTAAAAAAAAAGTTTACCAAACACACACAAATAATTATAAACACAAAAAACTGAATTTTAAAACTATATTTAAAAACATCGTTTAGATCGAGTTTTCTGAGTAGCGAACCAAACGGGCCCTTAGTGTCACATGCTTGATGTTACTCAATTTTTGGATGAATAAATATCTTTGCAACATTTCTTTGATCAAAATATTTTTTCATGTGGCGGCTGTGGCCATCCTGATCAAGATGCGCACCCTTCCTCTCTTCGGCTTCCCAAAGGGGGATGGGGAAGGAAGGGGGATTGAAAGGTCTCACGCCCTACTTAGGAATGCTTTGACCGTCGTAAGTGTGAGGTGAATATAAAGAAATGGAGTCTCCAGCCTATTTTGAATAAAAAAAGGCAAAAGAACATGTCGTCCCCTCGAGAGAGAGACATCAAAGACAAACTGATGCTTACGAAACCAATAGTTCGAAGGTTTGGGGACTAAATTATGGAATGGGAATGTTTTAGGCACCTATCCCACCCTTTCGGTCTCTTATGGACTTGTGTTATTGTTTTCCTTTATTTCTCCGTAAAGTGTGTGCGCGTGTATATATAATAGATTTTGGAATCACCCAACTCATACCGTGGAAGAGATAGAGTGGGGTCATTCATAGGAATGTTCCCAAAAATAATGTATAGAAAATACAATTAACGCATTTATCACGATATTAATCGTTATGATGAAACGATAATATATGTGGGATACAATGCGTCAAACATAATATGTATTAAAATAATGTAAGAATATGACAAATATGAAAATGGAGAATTTGGGAAAATTGGAAATTAGAAAATTTGGGAATTTTGAAAATTGGAATTGAGTCTCGAGCTTTAATACGAAATACCTATGTAGCCTATAAAGGCATCAAATTCCACCTGGTTCGAACGAGGCATAGGGGTGGGATTTATCCCATAGATTTGAACGGGATGTTATTATATGTGTGTGTGTGTGTGTGTAGAAAATGTATTTTAGTTTTGGAAAAGTGTGATGGATGATCCCTTTGGGAATTTATGGGCATAACCCTCTTTTTTCTTGTTTTTTTTAGAAAATAGAGTATGTGCAATATACTAATAAAAATGTAAGTTATTAATGTGTATGAACTAAATTAAGAACTAGATTATGAATCTAATGTATGTAATGCAAAAATAAGAAATTAAAAGAGAGAGGGAAATATTTGGACCTTATTTGAAGATTAATATTTGATCTTGGATGAACTCCGATGAATGTGAGATGAAGGTTTGATGAGAGAGAATGAGATTTACAAAATTGGGTATGAAAATGATGGGAATGTAAGCTTGAATGGAATTTCACATGAGGAAACTTCGTTCATTTCAAGAGAATGTTTTTAAGATCACTGATGTTGATGGATATAAGGTGTCTCTTGGGAGTGAGGTCATTTACTCTATTTATAGGGTAAGGATGGTGCTAATCGGCATTATCCTATCCCTCCCAATTGGAAGGTAACCCTCGGCAAACTAACGATAGGCAGGAAAATGGACATGCCAATCGACAGTCTAATGTAGATTGTTTTAAAAAAATGGTCGTATAATGTAATCCATTGATCCGAATAATGCATGTGGAATACCGTTAAAAAGGAAATTTAGAGACCGTTAGGAGTCCTTTGGATCGCTCCTATGTTCAGGAGTTGATTTTGGGTCAAATGTGGCTCGAAAGCACACATCGGTCCTTTGGACGGGAGATCGTCGAATGGAAACTAATTGTTTATCCGCATGGTAAGTCAGAATCAAGCACGGGGTGGACCGTTGAAAAGGTTAGACAATAAAAGTTGACATTACAAAGAGCTTCCCTAACTTTGGAAAGTTAACCTTGGTCAACTAGGACAAGAAAGCGCCGGGTGACCTTTCAGAGTAAAACGTGTCGTTCATCCGTATGGTAGGTCAGAATAGCACAAGGAGTTAACTATTGGAAAGGGTATCCAATGCCCTTTGAATATTTATTCAGTCTCATTCGAGCTAAAAAGTTGACCTTGTTCAAATGGAATGCAGGAGTGCCCGGTGGCCTCTAGATCAATTTTTGGGGGAAAATTGATCGTTCGTCCGAACGGTTATGTCATTTCATGCACGGGACGGACCGTTGGAAATAATTTTAGTGCCCTTCCAATATTCAAAGATATTTTTCTCTGACGATGAATCTAATTGGGGTCAAATTGGGGGCCGGGAGCATCCGGTGGCTTCCAGATCAATTTTCGATAGTAAAATGGTTCATTCGTCCGAACCGTTATGCCGATTCATGCACGGGGAAGACTATTGGAAAGGGTATTTAGAGATCTATTAAGATTCAATTAGATCTATGAATATTCATGCACGGGTCCCCTGAAGGAAGGGGGATTCAGATCTTGGAATAAGATAAAGTCGTCGAATAGACACCACATGATGTGTCATGACCCTAACCCAATAGTAGTAGGGAATGAGTGTCTTGACATGCCACCAAGGCATTCAATGTTATGGACTTCAAATATTTCTTAAAATAAATGCAACGAAAATACATTCACATGGTCATGAATCGTAAACTATTGAAAAAATGGAATTACGTCATCAGAGCTTTCTAAAAGGGAACTTCTTATATATTAAAGTATGAACGGATTACAACTTATGCAAAAATTAAAAACTTATTACTAAAGAGCCAAACATGATCTGCCTCCTGAAAACAAACATTATATTTAAAAGTATAAGAAAAGATCTCCTTAAGTTAGATCTTCAACATAGTCCTTCTACACTCCGTCCTTCAGTCTAATTATTCCCTGAAAAATCGATATTTAAACAACGTCAGCTAAAAGCTGAATAAGGCTTAATCTCCCGACATTCCAAGGTTTCCAGAAAATAGATACATGTTCAAGTAAAAAGAGAAGGCATATACATATATGGATAGGAACTTGCAATAAACAGATATATATTTTGAAATGATAGTATATATATCACAATTGGATAACTCAGAATAAGAAGAATGCAGCAAATAAAATGTGATATCTTTTTCTTCAATCATATCATTTTAATGGCCAGGTACACTCTAATACCGTCTTTTTCTACCGTATTATACCCCGGTAGTTAAGGGTCAATCGAACTAGTTCGTCACAACGCCTTATTTAGGGCACACCAGCGATAACCCAGTTGGGAAGGTCAGTCAGTAAAGAGGTCCCTTAGGCGGAATCTTATTTCCAGTATTCAGTATCATTTTCAATACTCATTTTAATTGGTATGTCTATATGAACAAATATAAACATATCACAATGAATCAATCATCGGTATCAGATGCATTTTGAGAATAAAATCAGTTCACAAAATACATAGTTTGCATAATATCATATAATTGAAATGTGCTAGAAATGACATAGAGTACTCACCAAAAATACAGGCTCGAAAATACAGATATTGAGTCTTGGATCACACGTTAATCTAATAAATACAATAAAGGTATAATTACGTATTCTAAATAAATCCCAATTCTAAATATTGTGTTTTAATCCTAAAATAACTTCTGAAAATGGTTATTAAAACCATTTTCTCAATTTTTAATATTCATTCATCGTATTTAAAGAATTCAATTCATAGTTCTTCCTAATCAGTCGGTTCCTAGTAGAGATGGAGGGTCACAGGGGAACCACTTAAATATCATCTCATCTAGACAGAATATTTTCGAATTTATTCCCAATAGAGATGGAGGGTCACATGGGCCCCACTTAAATACTATCTCAACTAGACAAAATTTCACCGGGACTGACTTTGGAATTACCTAAATGAGATTCCATAATAACGAGCAATTGCTTACAGAAATCATTTTAAAAAGCGTATATATATTTTTCAAACAAGTTGACATATTTTGAAAATAAAATCAATTTAGATTGTTTCCAAATTTTAACTTTTAATTAGTGAAGTCTTTAGTGTATTTTACCAGCATAACTACTAAGTAAAGCTGTAAAATACGAAATTAAAACTACAAAAATGCATTATAACAATTAAATAAAATCATACCTACGAAATGAATTCTTTCTTCGAAATTATGGAACTCCTTCTTAAGATATTTCCCATGCTTTCTATCACTCTTTCTTACTATAATTCTCAAGGAATTGGTGTGAGTTTCAAATGAACCCTAAGGCCCTATTTATAGGTTTCCAAAATTATTATGCTGTTGACATGTGTCTAGGTGCTGAAGAATTTACGGTGGCAAGTCATCATTTTGGTGTCACGTTCTGGGGTGGTCTTGCTGTACTAACATCACCAAATAATGACAAGTGTTTTAGCTTTCTCTCTAAAGACGACATGTCTAAGGTGGAGGTGACCAACATGTGGTGGAAATGTGATAAGGGCATAAGGGTCATTTTACACATGATGGGTATTTTGATAATTTCACACTATATATTTTCAATATTTCTTAGAGGCCCTTGAAAATATTTTATTTATAAAATGGCCCTTTTTATATTTTTATTCTAGTCCTTAAAGTTTCATAAAATTCTTTTTTATACCCCAAAACGTTTTATTTACCTTAAGATATGTCATAAGACTTCGATTTGATCCAATTTACGATTGATTCTTCACATTTAAAAATGGGGTTTGTTATACTGATATCCCATAATACCACATATCTAATAATACAACATTTATAAGATAGTAAGTAACATATGAGTGTAAAAACAAACTATATACATATGAAAATATATAAGTGGGGTCATTACATGATGTTTTAGGCAAGAGGTCAATTCTACGGACCTAAGGGACAAAGACGACCAATTCAAAGTATCGCGATCGATTCGGAGGACCTAAGAAAAGGTTAGGGATAACCGATTCAGGGGACCTAAAGGAGGTGATGAATGCGAGCCGAGGCCAATACTGACCTAAAGGAGGGGATAATCGGTACCTAAGGTCAATTCTGACCTGAAAAAGCTGACGACTGAGGGCCGAGGTCAATTCTGGCCTAAAGGAGGTGACGATCGAGGGATGAGGTAATTTATTACCTAAAAGAGGTAACGAACGAGGGTCGAGGTCAGTTATGACATAAAGGAGGTGACGACCGGGGGTGAGATCAATTTTTTCCTGAAATAGGTTATGATCGGGGGCCGATGTCTATTTTGACCTAGAAGATGTGATGACCGGGGGCTGATGTCAATTTTGGCCAAAAGAAGGTGACGAATGGGAGCCAAGGTCAATTCTAACCTAAAAGAGGTGATGATCGGGGCCGAGGTCAATTCTTACCTAAAGAAGGTGATGATCGGGGGTCAAGGTCAATTCTAACCTAAAAGAGGTGATGATCGGGGGTCGAGGTCAATTCTGACCTAAAAGAGGTAACGATCGGGGGGCCGAGGTCAATTTTGACCTAAAAGAGGTGACGATCGGAGGCCAAGGTCAATTCTGACCTATAAGATATGATGATTGAGGGACGAGGTCAATTCTGACCTCAAAGTGCTGAAGACTGTGGGCCGGGGTTAATTTTGACCTAAAGGATGTGACGACCGGGGGATGAGGTCAATTTTGACCTAAAATAGGTGGCGATCAGGGGCTGAGGTCAATTATAATTAGGAGGTGACAATCGGGGGTCGAGGTCAATTCTGACCTAAAAGAGGTGACGACCGAAAGCTAAGGTCAATTCTGACCTAAAGGAGGTGACGACCGAGGGCTGAGGTTAATTCTGACCTAGAAGAGGTGATGAATGGGGGTCTAGGTGAATTCTGACCTAGAAGATACGACGACTGGGGTTCGAGGTCAATTATGTACTAAAATAGGCGACGACCGAGGGCCGAGGTCAATTCTAACTTAGAGGAGGTGATGACTACGGGCGGAGGTCAATTCTGACCTAGAAGAGGTGACGAGCGAGTGCCGAAGTCAATTGTGATCTAAATGAGGTGATGACCGGGGAACGAGGTCAATTATGACCTAAAAGAGGTGACGACGGGGGGCCGAGGTCAATTATGACTTAGAATTCGGACCTAGAATAGGTGACGACTGGGGGACGAGGTCAATTCTAAACTAAAGAAGGTGACTATCTGGGGCCAACGTCAATTCTTACCTAGCGGAGGTGACCAGTTCTGAGAATTAAAGACAATTAAGGGGAAATAATCTGCTGAAGATTTTGGGGAATCATTTGATTCTGAATTTTTGTTTCGCTGAGGTAGAGGAATTTTCCTTATTTTTGTTGGGGGTATATTCAATTTGATTTTGAGAATTCATCTAGGGAGGTAAGACTTCCCTTCGGAAAATGGGTGTAGTAAAAATTCTTTTCTTTGTGAAAAAGCTTCTAAAATTCATTTGAGAATTTAAAAATTTTTCTCAGGATTTTTAAGCATTTTTTGGGGGAATTTTTATACGAAATTTCAGAAAGGGTGTTGATCAGCATGGTGTAAGGAGTTCCAAATAAATGTGGCACGATTTTTTGGGATACCTAGAGTAGGTGAAGGGATATTTCCAATTCTTCTATCTTGATTGTTGACCCTTGTCTTTTGGAGACGTGGTTCTATGAGGTGATTGGGTTTAACACCTAATTTATATCTTTGAAGCATGAGTATTTTGGGGACTTCTTTCAAATGTATTGGTGGAGGAAGTTCAATCGCCAGTTAAAGAAGTCCCTTTCCTTGAAGGGGTGCGTCAGGTCTTGAACGACCTGATGAGCGATCGGGTAAACTCTTATTTTCTCTTGAGACTTTATTTTCTTGGATGATCTTTTTTTATATTTATTTTTCTCTATCATGAAATTTACAGGTGACCTTTTATCCCTGTGGACATCTATCGAGCATATGGGGTTGACTGGGGGTAATGCGCAGATGCGGCATCTGCTGGCGCATGAGTTTGGCTACTCCTGGTACCTTAGGGAGAGAGTAGTCTGACCGGTGGTAGAGGATGACGTTGTAGTTCCACCTGCGATGGCCCTGATATACATTAGATGAGAGAGAGAGATTTCGAATGATGCGCTGGTAGCGACGATGATTGATGAGTTTTGCTCGTCATATACCGACATGGTGGGGGCATATGATTATATGGACTTTGTGTCGAGTTGGTTAATTCCACAAAGCATATATGATGTGATGCCTCTTCCCAGGTGGGTTCAAGTCGTCCAATGGGTTCGTCCCACTACACAGGTGGTGCGTCGACATCTGCGGTGATGACGACCTCAGAGGTTCCTTTTGTGTGGATGGCTCCTCCTTCTTACAACATTTGGCGAGGTAACGAAAGGTCGATGCGTAGGTTGCACCGTCCCAATAAGATGGATCTAAAGGATCTAGGCATGATAGAGGAGGTTATTCAGCCACCGGTATTCCTTTCATCTATTTGTCTTTTGATTTCCTGATTTGTTTCTTTGACTCGGACTGATTGATTTGCTATTTTTGTGTTTTTCTTGCATCACATTCGGGTATCAATCACCTGGATGAAGGACATTCGGTTTTGGATAGATTTGATGACCGCCCACATTTGGGATGCAATTTTGGTTCCTTTTTTCTTGGTTTCATCTGCCTCGTCCGAGGAATGGTCAGGATCGGGGAATGAGGTACGTCATCTTATCACTGGGGGAAGAAAGCGTGCCACAGGGAAGGAGTCTCCTAGAGAGAGAGAGAGAGAGAGAGAGAGAGAGAGGGGGAAAGAAGATAGAGATTGTAGGTGAAGGTACGGTAGAGAGAGATGAAAAAAGTAGGTGGGCTCGGGCGGAGTCCCATTGTATTTTCTTTTATTCCTACAAAATCAGTGTAACACAACAACATCTATGCAAATAAAATGGAATTTTTGTTAATTAATTTTTTGTTTAGTGATATATTGTGCATGCTCTTTTTACATTTTTGTTGAGACTGTAAAAATAAATAAAAATAATTTTAGGAAGATTTTATTTTTTAAATGGGATAAGTAAAAACATAGGAAGAAGGAAATTCGTAATTTCCATAGAACACAAATTATTTTTATTGAGTTTTTTTTTATATTGACAAAAAGGGAATTTTCCTAAAATAGGGGGTTTCTGATCGGCATTCCCCTTGTCCTGCTTATCGGCATGTCAGTCCAGTCAAATCAATCCAAGGCTTTGATTGCACTTTCTTCAATTTCTTGGTGCTTGGTGGGGTAAGTTTTCTTCGATTTCTGCAAGGTTTTTATCTTTGGTTGGTGTTTTCCAAGTATAATTATGGGGTGTGGGTGTAGCATTTTCTTCACATCTCCACATTCCTTTTCTTTTGCTTCTTCTTGCTTACTTAGTGATATGTCTCTCCCCGACAGTGTTGAATTTGCTAACTACCTTGAAACCTTAGAGGCAATGTGCTTATACAATGTTGACTACGATGCTTTCAACATGCGTTGAGTCTCTTCATGGCGCAATTGGCCCATATAATGGAACATGCTGATGGTAGCGATGTAATTCTGGTATCCTGAAGACCATATTTTTCGCTTCGAGTTGGACGAGATCTGTTTGACGTATGAAGAGTTATCTACCATGTTGGGGATAAATACCAGTTTTGCAAAAGCTATGCCTAAATTTCTCGGTCCCCTGAGGAGCTATTAGAAGGACTTCTCCATATCTCACCTTCGGTGGCTAGGACACTGGTTACAGGAGGAATGATTTCTCTTCATGCAGTGCTGCATTTTGTGCATTTGCAGGATGCTGGTGATGTTGGCTATACTGGAGTTGTCATTCTTAGCCTGGTTTCAAAACTATAGCTGGTGATTAGGAAACTGCTGGTGGACCCACAACTTGCATCCATTACTTCATGGATGTTGTATCATCGTAATCCTTAAGCAGTGATATTAGCGGAGACTCTGAACGGTCTGGATGCCTGACAGGAAGGTCGTTCTGAATTTTTGAGGGGTAGCACCGTTATGCTGTTCATGTGGCTATCAGAGAGGGTTCGTATGATGGTACCACCTAAGTATCCTTTGTTTTCTATGCCAAACTTCTTCAATCGCTATTTTATTATCTTAGTCCTGAATGTTGAGAGTTGGGAGAACTGGTTTGTGAAGCACGAGTCTCGATGTTTGCGTTGGTTAGTGCCTTGGTGGGGAGAGCTACTGCCCATTCTGTAACTGGGAGAATAATGGTATGTTCGATTGGTTGGCCTCAGGCAGACCTATTTCTACTTTCCATGGCGTCTCTTGCGCCAATTTGGCTGGGAAAAGATTATGCCACCTCAGACACTAGATTTATTTTCAGTGGAGGACCTAACAGAGCGCATGTGGTTGGGCTCTTTATGGGAGAATCGCCTACCGTTGACCCATCAATATCAATTGTTAGTACAGTCTGGCATATTTCTTAGGACTACATGTAATGGCTATAGAGGAGAGTAATTTCTAAGATGTTGCCTATGTAGACCGTGCAAGGGTGTTTTGCCATATCTGACACCGTAGAGGGAGGTGTTGTGTTTTTTCATAGGCTAGATTGATCTTATCATTCTATGGAGCGTCAACGACACTCTATTCATGCAAGGGAGGTATGGGGACCCCATGATGTAGATGATGATGGGTTGGTTCCTCTTAAAGTTGCGGGTAGGATCCCTGGGATTTTTTTATTTGTGAAGCTATTGTAATGGTATTTGGTTGTGCGGGAATAAATCAGAAAGGCTTATTTTATGGTAAGATTAACTTTGGGAAGGTTATTTTACGAAGTAGGTTGGCTTCTGGTTGTAGTTTGGTTTTTACGAAAGTAGGGGGAGCCAATGGAAGTTGTTTGACTCCCTATGCTGATGCAATTGTACTGGAATTTCTTAATTGCGAAATAAAAAAGGTTTTGATCATCTAGTTGTGACTCTTGATGAGTTTTTTGCATTTGAACTATCTTTACCAATCATCAAGTCATATATAATCCTTTTGTTCATGTATCTATTAAAATGAATTATCGTTCTCGGGGGTAAGAAAAGAATAACATTTTGTGAAAAAGAACGGGTTCGTGCATGTATGAGTTGCCTACGTACCTATGGGATTTTCAAAATTTTCTAAAATTTCATTTTTGAAAATAAAAGGTTTTTAGAGGGTCAGGACCCACATATTTATAAATAGATGAAAATGAAGAATTATTTTTCTTAGAATAGAAGGGAGATGAGAAGAGTCGTAGCGCGTTGAGATTAAAGGTAGAATTTCTTGAGATAGTCCAGGTTGACTGTACATGCCATCTCTTCCCCCATCAAGGTCGGTGAGCATAGCGGTGCCACCAAATAGGATATTCTTTATAACGTAGGGGCCACTCCAATTGGGCATGAATTTCCCTCTGGGGTCCTAGATGGGCTCTACTATTTCCTTAAAGGCTAAGTCCCCTTCCCGTATGCCACAGTCCTTGACCCTCTTGTTTAATGAATGTGTTATTTAGCGATGGTACCATAATATATGATACAAAGCCTTTAGTATTCTTTCATCCCAAAGTGACCACTCATCAAAACAGTTATGACGCCAGTCTTCATCGCTGACTTTGCAATTAAGCATGACACGTAATGACGGAATTTCTAGCTCCACGATTAAGATTACTTATATTCCATATACCAAAGAGGAAGGAGTAGCCCTAGAAGATGTTCAAACTAAAGTACAGTATCCCCAGAGGGCATAAGGAATACGGTCGGCCTAGTCTCAAAAACTCTCGATCATCTTGCTAATGATGGCTTTGAGGTTCTTATTAGTGCCTTCAATTGCTCCATTGGTTTCAGGTCAATAGGGAAAAGATTAATGTCTTCGAATCCCATACTCGTGAACCACTTCTATGACTTTCGCCTCAAAATGTAACCCATTGTCCGATACCAGCTCATGCTGGACCCTATATCGGCAGATGTTGTTTTTGTGGATGAACTTGGCTACATTTTTTATATTCAGAACTGCGTATGACTTGACTTCGAACCATTTGGTGAAGTAATTAATGGAAACCAAGATGAATTCATGTCCATTGTAGGCCTTGGGCATAACTTTCCCTATGATGTCGATGCCTTATATGGAGAATGCCTAGGGAGAAGTCATGTTGTCAAATTCTCGTGGAGGCAAGTGCTCGAGGTTGGAAACTACTAGCATTTAAGGCATCTTCGAATGTAGGTTATGCAATCCTAAACTATGGTGGTCCAATAATAACCCTGTCATATCATTTTCTTGGAGAACATACGGTCATTCATGTGGGGTCCTTATTCCCCATTGTGTATTTTATGCATCATCTCTTTAATATCAACCCCTGCGATGCAGTGAAAGTGGTTTCCATCAAAGTTTCTTTTGAATAGCGCTTTATCACATATAATATACTAGGCAACCAGTCTGCGGAGGGTTGATCGATCTTTCTTGTCAGACCCTTGGGGATACCTACCATGTTTAAGAAGGCTCCATATATCGTAGTACCAACCGTCGGCCATTTCAGCATCTTCTTCCGTTATGAGCTCAATGTAGTAGAAGTGGGTTGGTTTATCTTACTTTTGGACTAGGAAGGCGGAATTGTTATTCCCTCGGGCCTATCAACCATGGAGGCTTAGGTAGAAAGGGAATCGGCCATGACAAGCCTTGTCACGGACCATGATAAGGCCACGATAATTTTTTTATCATGGGCCTTGTCACGGTAAAGGACCGTGACAATTTTGACGACCAAAACGAAGTCAAATCTTTATTTCAACCCTCATTTTTCTATTTTCCTCTTCTCTTTCATCAACCTGATTCTTTCTTTCTTTCTCCTAGTTCAAAACCTTCTATGTTCATTCACTCAAAATGTATGATTTACACACACACACACACACATGTGTATGTGTGTGTGTGTGTGTGTATATATAAATTTATGTGTAGTTATTGAATGTAAGTGTTGTAAGCTAGTTGTATATACATGTATTGTTTTCTTATTCTTTAAAATCAAGTTGTGAAAAAACTAGGTTTGAACATTAAAATCATTGTTCATTATATTTGAATATTTAACTTTATATATTTGTTTGGGCTTCATTATAATATGTCTGTTTATTGTAAACTAGTTGTATATACATATATGACTTTGATATTGTTGGAAACAGTTTGTGTAAAAAATAGGTTTGAACATTCAAACCATTCTTCATTAGAATATGAATTTTTATTATTTGATATTTGTTTACGCTTCATTATAATGTGTTTCTTTGTTGTAAATGTTATCATTTTGGTTAAAATATATAAATTGTGGGTTTATTTAAAAATGTGAAGGATTTTTGGATATTAGGTCAAAATGGCAAAAAGCACAATCAACGTGTTTTGATAATTTTTAATGTTCTTCAAATGTACATAGGTTTTGAAAGTTGAATTCAATTACGTTATAAGGTATAATTAAAACAATTTTGGTGTAATACCCCGTATTTTTATGCTATATTAATTTGGGGAGTTTTATTAAATTTAATGAGAGTGAATTATTTAATAAGAATCCGGAAATTAATTATGTTATAATTATTAACGTGACGAGAGTTAGTAATTATATAAAATTGTCGAATATTACTAATGAGCATAGTAATATACGATATGGGTTATATTATAAGTAACGAGTGAATGAAATAACAATTTTGAGAATTTTAGTCGGGACGCGCCCGTGTCGCGTCGAGACTAATTATTGAGTTATAAAAGTGAATATTTTATAAGTTGTTCGTATGGTCGTTTTGAGCCCGCCAACGCGTCCGGAAGGGTTGAGATAGTCAGAAAAGTGTACCCGGGGGTTTGGTTCGGGTCTCGGGGTGTTTTTAGACTTAATTATTGACCCGGGAGGGCATTTTGGTCATTTTACAAAATAGGGTAATTAATCCCACGAATTTCAGCCATCCTTAGCAGCCATTTAAGTCAGTCTTTTAGGGTTAGAACATTCAGAACCCTAGAACGGACATTGCAGTAGAGAGGAGAGAGCTCTCAAGGAGGATTCAAGGCCAAAACACCACCATTTGCACCACCGTCACCACCAACGCGTATATCGCGAGGAGGAGAACGCAACCACACCAATATCAGCAGGAAACTAGACCTCTGAAATCCCAGGCAAGTGTTTAACTTGCGTATTTTCATTGGTGCAATATTCATATTAGTGTAGGAATGATTAGGAGTGAAATCAATGGAAGAAAACCCCAAATTTTGATAGGAATTTGCATGTAGAAAACATTATAACCATATTCTGGAAATAGTATGTGAAGTAGATGATTAACCCACGAATTTTTGATGTTATGTTAGAAGGAAATTCTGGAGAAAACTGATTAGAACATAAGTTAAGAAAACATTAGGGTTCTTGATGTTTAAATGAGATTTTGGGTTGTTTAATCATGTTTAATGATGGATATACGCATGCTTAACGTTAAAAACATCTGGAAATATGTGATTATGTTTGTAGTAGGAGTTTTGGGATGATTAGTGTTGGAAAATATTGATTTGGGCGAAGAATTTTGGTAAAACCCGTAACTGCACTTCTGCAGGATTTCGCAGACCTGCTTGATCGATCGATCGAGCCTAGAGCTTCGATCGATCGAAGGTTCGATCGATCGAGCCCCAGACCTCGATCGATCGACCCCTCCTGGCAGACTCTTATTTCCCCTTATTGAATTAATTGAACATGATTCATCGTGAAATAATCTTTGGGCTTTATGAATAAAATATTTTGGGATATAGGAGAGACCCGTAGGGCATAGGATTAAGTGTTGAGAACTTTATTATGAGACGATAATTGTATCTTAGGGACAATTATTTATAGAACGAGGAAACTACGTAATCAAAGTGAGAGATTACGTCAAATACTTACGATAGTGAATAGACGTTTACCCACTGATTTTTCTACTTGGATGGATAGAATCCACGAGTGTCACGTAACTAGTGAGAAAACCCTGCGAGTTAAGGCTAGAGACGAAACCTTATACGTAATCATAATAATGGGAAATTAAGGATAAATGTTGTGACTATGGGTAACGGGAGGAACCTATATTAATATGATGAATGGGTATATTTATATGATTGTGTGTACATATATTATATACATGTGAAAAAACGTACCCGCGCTACTTGCTATCCCTGAGGTTACCGCGCTGGGACGATCTTATCCCGTGTTGCTTTATGGGGGATATTGATTCGTACCCTAGAAGTTAGAGATCCTAGGTACGGGCTATCAGATTGATAGTCGGACGGTCCTAAGAGACGTGTGGGTATGTACTGACCTCTTGGACTTGGAATCTATGCTTCGCCTCAACGTTGTTTTGCATATGTTAATACAGTTCGAGAGTGATTCCGAACTTGTATTTCCCTTTGTGTGAGCGATACGGGGATTGGATAGCAGAGTATGCCCGCACCATAGTTTAGTTGGGTGCTGTTATATATATATATATTATACGAGTAGTTAATATATATATGAGGTTATAAACTTTAAACTGCCTACTGTGATTTGATAAGTAGAACATGGTTGTTGACTCAAATTATTAAATACTTGTTTTGTGAAAGTATGAGAAGACACTGGAAAACTTTATAATTTAATGAAGCTAAAACGAGAGTAGTGCTACAAATTGAAAGTACCTTTTTAAAACATTGTCATCATTCGGTTTTGAAAACTTATGAGTAAGTTAAGATAAACTAAATTATTTGGCAAGGTTAGTACGATAGGCGTGCACTTTAGAAGAGAGGTGAGAATTTCTCAAGAGAGTGTCGAACTAATATGATTTGCATTGGCCTGTATCAATTTAAATACTTGCTTAACGTATTTTAAAATCAAACACACTTTCGGGCTCTGACCCGTTTATTTTCCTCTCTCTCTCTCTTGTATATATATATATGTATATTTTCAGGTGCCCAGCCACAGGGGCGTCTTGCTTAGGATCCCTTGAGAAGAACGAGTTGCAGCTTAGGTGGGAGTTGCAGGTCACTTGAGTAGACGGCTTCTGTTATTGACTCCACTCCTATTATTCTCATTTATTGGGCACGTGTCGCCCTTTTCATCATTTCGTTTGTTGTTGGGATTTTGTATTTCATTTATTTCCAGTATTGTTCTATGGGATTTATTCAGGATGGATTTGTGGTTTTAGTTCCATTTGTTGACATTCGATTGACAAATGTATTATATTATTTGGTTTATTGTGGTGTGATTCTTTATTGTAGTAATGTTGTTTTAATTAAAATAAATCTTTTTCTTTAATTAAAATTTGGAAAGTTTTGTATGGAAAATGTTTTGACACTTAGCTTAATTATCTAGGGTGTTAAATTGGAAAAATTATTTTTATCGACAGTGATGCTGAGAATGAACCAACTGTTTACCATGATTTAATTTAATAAAGGAGTGATCGCCCGGTATTTAATTAGGCGGGGTGTCACAGGTGGTATCAGAGCATCAGGTTCTAGTGTCCTTAGGATCTGTACAGCTTATTTCTCTTTCAGCTCAACGTTTTTGCTATAGAGCCCTATTTTTAGGATTGTTGTAGTCCTGCTTTTACGTTTAAGTCTTCAGCTATTTGAGATCCGATGATAACTGTAGACTAATAAATTGTGTTCACGTTTCAGATGCCTCCGAGACGTGCTCCGAGAGATAGGCGTGCCCAGGCCGAGCAGCCAGCAGCTCCGGCACCAGGCACAATGAATGCTAATGAAGTAGCCGCCATAGTTGCTCAGGCGGTGAATGCCGCGATAGCGGTGATTCAGCAGGCTCCACCCCAGGTTCAGGAAGTGGCGCCAGTATCAGCACAGCTTCCATCTGCATGGGAGAGGGTTCCGGATGCTTTTCAGAAAGCACATCCCCCTGAGTTCTCTGGTAGCTCCGACATTGTCATGGTTAGCCAATGGAAGAAAGACATCCAGCGGCATCTTCGCATGTATGAGTGCACCGAGGTACAAAAGAAGTTATTGGCTTCTTTTAAGCTGGTGGGAGCCGCGTTGCAGTGGTGGGAGTCCACTACTACTTTGGAGGAGAGGGACACAATCCCTATTCAGATGTTCTGGGAGCGGTTTGACTGCAAGTACTTTCCACCTACAGTGAAGACTGAGATGAGGCGGAAACTACTAAATCTGAAGCAAGATAATCTTACTGTAGCAGAGTATGAGGAGGAGTTCACGAGACTTCTCACCATTGTGCCAGATGAGGCACCTACTGAGAGCAAGAAGATTTTGTTGTTTGTCGACGGGTTAGCTTGGAGGATCCGTCAGCACCTTATTAGGAACTTATCCCTGAGTACGTTCACTGATGTACTCAATACAGCGTTTCTACATTGCCAAGATCACCGCTTCCATCTTCAAAGAAGCAAGAGAGCAGGAGAGTCCAGCCAGCAGGGCAGGACCGAGGGTAACGGTGCCGATGGGGCACCATCTCATGGACAGACTCGTCAGCACGAGCAGAGTTCCCATCAGGGGGACCCTGCTAAGCGATTCTGTTCAGGTGATCCCAGGCAGGGAAATGGGGGTTATAGGTAGGGCCAGTAGGGCCAGCCTAATCAGCAGGGTCATCACCGACAGCAGGGTCAGCAACAGGGCCAACAGGGCCAACAACGTGCACATCAGGGCCAACAGGGCCAATGGTGTGGAGGTAACGGCCAGCAGGGCCGTGATCAGCAGGGACAGATGGGATGTAATTTTAGAGGCCGGTGTTTTGTGTGCGGCAAGCACGGCCATAAGCGTCAGGATTGCACAGAAGGCGATAGGGCCCCACAGCAGCAGGGAGCCCGTAATGAGCCACAGAGGCCACTTTTTCCACCTGCCCTTCCAGCTCCAGCCCAAGCGCCAGCCCTACCAGCCGTCCCAGCAGCTCCAGTGCAGCAGGGGCAATTACAGTATGGATGTGTCTATAACGTCCACCAGGCAGCAGCTCCACAGGCACCACCCACGATTGAGGGTACGTTTCCTATCCATGGTACTATGGGTCGGGTTTTATTTGATACGGGGGCCACGCATTGTTTTATAGCTACGCATTTTGTGAAGGCCTTAGGGTTGTTAGCCACAGCAGAGAGCACAGTGACGTGTGTCGACTCACCACTGGGGAGTGGGTCACTTATCTTCTTTATATGCCGGGGAGTATGAGTAGAGATTGGTAGCTTGGTATTACCTGCAGACATGCTAGTCTTAGACATGCACGAGCATGATGTGATTATTGGTATGGATTGGCTCGCATCTTATAGAGCCATGATTGATTGCTTCGGTGGGAGCATTATTTTTGCCATTCCGGGGAAAGAGATGTTTGTAGTGGCGATGCCTCGCCCAGAGGGAGGTTCGACCGCTCATTTATATTACATAGAGGAGGATACATCTAAGGAGGTTGTGATCCCTTTGGATTCGATCCCCGTTGTTAGGGAATATTCCGATGTGTTTCAGGAAATACCAGGCCTACCCCCCAGTCGAGAGATAGACTTTGTTATAGACTTATTGCCAGATACGAGACCTATAGCACGCGCACCATACCGTATGGATCCGGCAGAGATGCGAGAGCTACGAGATCAGATCGAGCAGCTATTAGGTCAGGGCTTCATTCGTAGAAGTACCTCACCTTGGGGCGCTCCAGTTTTGTTTGTGAAGAAGAGAGATGGTTCACTGAGGTTGTGTGTGGACTACCGGGAATTGAACAAGGTCACGATACGGAATAAGTATCCGTTGCCTCGAATCGATGATCTGTTCGACCAATTGAGGGGAGCGAATTTCTTTTCGAAGATAGATCTGAGGTCGGGGTACCATCAGCTACGTATTAGGGAGCAGGATGTTTCAAAGACTGCATTCTTGACGAGATATGGGTCTTACGAGTTCAGAGTGATGCCGTTTGGCCTCACTAATGCTCCAGCCGTATTCATGGACTTAATGAATCGAGTGTTCAGAGAGTTCTTGGATCAATTTGTCATTGTCTTCATAGATGACATCCTGATATATTCCCATTCCGAGGAGGAGCATGCTGAGCACTTGAGACAGGTTCTTCAGACTCTGCGAGAGCATCAGTTGTATGCTAAGTACGAGAAGTGTGGATTCTGGTTACGAGAGGTACAGTTCTTGGGCCATGTTGTTTCTGAGCAAGGGATAGCAGTTGACCCGAGTAAGGTATCAGTAGTGAGGGAGTGGGGACAGCCCACGACACCGACAGAGGTACGTAGTTTCTTGGGGTTACCCGGATACTACAGGAGATTTATTCGGGTATTCTCCAAGATAGCGGGTCTGTTGACAAATTTGACTCGCAAAGGGGTACCGTATGTTTGGGATGATGTTTGTCAATTAGCTTTCGACGAGCTAAAAGACAAGCTTACTTCAGCACCAGTCCTTGCCTTACAAAAACCGGGTGTGGAGTACCTGGTTTACACTGATGTGTCTTTACGGGGACTTGGAGGAGTACTCCAGCAGGAGGAGAAGGCTATAACTTTTGCTTCCCGCAAGCTTAAGCCACATGAGAAGAATTACCCCACCCACGACCTGGAGTTAGCAGCGGTCATCTTTGCATTGAGAATTTGGAGGCACTATCTATTGGGAGAGAAATTCTGTTTGTTCACAGACCATAAGTCACTGCAGTACCTGTTCACTCAGCGAGAGCTGAATATGCGTCAGCGCAGGTGGTTAGAGTTTGTGAAAGACTACCAGTTTGATATACATTATCATCCGGGGAAGGCCAACGTAGTTTCTGATGCGTTGAGCCGTAGACCGGTAGAAGACGTAGCAGACATCTGGAAAGCAAAGTGGAAAGAGCTGGGTGACCAAGACGCCGTAGCACGTTCTTTCATATCCGTGATGTCAGTCACACCCGAGATTGTTACAAAGGTGATACAGGCGCAGACCACAGATCCGTTTTGCCAGGAGCAGATTGTGCGACTTCTAGCCGAGGGTGCTGAGTCCTATTCTGTTAGTTCTGATGGAGGTTTGCGGTTTAATGGGAGATTGGTGGTTCCAGAAGGAGCAGAGTTACTTCATGAAGTGATGACTCATTCTCATGGGTCCCGATTTGCAGTGCATCCGGGAGGCGATAAGATGTACCAAGATATGAGGCGACAGTACTGGTGGAGCGGGATGAAGAAGGACATTGCTGAATTTGTGGCCAAGTGTTCTACCTGCCAGCTGGTTAAGGTGGACCACCAGAAACCGTCAGGATTGCTTCAGCCATTGGAAGTACCCGCGTGGAAGTGGGAGAGTATTTCCATGGACTTCATTACAGGGTTGCCTACATCACAAAGGGGCCACGATTCTATCTGGGTGATTATAGACCGTCTGACCAAGGTGGCTCATTTTCTACCGGTGCGGACAGATTATACCACGGGTCAATATGCTCAGTTGTTCATCGCTGAGATTGTCAGATTACACGGGGTGCCACTGAATATTGTGTCCGATAGAGACAAGATTTTCGTGTCGCGTTTTTGGGAAAGCTTTCAGGAGGCTATGGGTACTGAGTTGAGGTTGAGTTCAGCTTATCACCCACAGACAGATGGGCAGACAGAGCATACTAATCAGATGTTAGAGGATATGCTACGCATGTGTGTTCTCAATTTTGGAGGAGGTTGGGAGCCACACCTTCCACTGGTAGAGTTTGCTTATAATAACTCTTATCAGTTCACGATTGGTATGGCTCCATTTGAGGCTTTATATGGCAGGCCTTGTCGTTCCCCAACTTGTTGGCTTAAGGTGGGGGATGACAAGTTGCTAGGACCAGAGGTGATTCAGGAGACCTCCACGAGAATTGAGATGATCAGGGATCGCATTCGAGTAGCTCAGGACAGACAGAAGAGCTATGCCGATGCGAAATGGTTCTTCAGGGAGTTTAATGTGGGGGACCAAGTGTTACTGCGTGTGTCTCCCATGAAAGGAGTGATGAGGTTCGGGAAGAAGGGAAAGTTGGCTCCGAGGTACGTGGGACCATTTCCCGTCATAGAGAGGATTGGGCCAGTTGCATACAGATTGGGACTACCGGAACATCTACATCGCATTCACGATGTATTTCACATCTCGTCGTTGAGACGATACCTTCGAGATGATATGGCCCATACTCGCATCGCGATAGAGGAGATCGACTTACAGCCTGATAGCTCCTACGAGGAGAGACCGGTGGCTATCCTAGACTATAGTAAGAGGAGATTGAGGTCGAAGATAGTTCCACTCGTGCGGGTCCAGTGGGAACACCATAATGTGGAGGAATCCACTTGGGAGCGTGAGGCAGATATGCGCGAGAGATATCCAGATTTGTTCTTATCAGGTATGCCTTATTTTCCGAATTTCGGGACAAAATTCCGTTATTAGGGGGGAAGTATGTAATACCCCGTATTTTTATGCTATATTAATTTGGGGAGTTTTATTAAATTTAATGAGAGTGATTTATTTAATAAGAATCCGAAAATTAATTATGTTATAATTATTAACGTGACGAGAGTTAGTAATCATATAAAATTGTCGAATATTACTAATGATCATAGTAATATATGATATGGGTTATATTATAAGTAACGAGTGAATGAAATAACAATTTTGAGAATTTTAGTCGGGACACGCCCGTGTCGCGTCGGGATTAATTATTGAGTTATAAAAGTGAATATTTTATAAGTTGTTCGTATGGTCGTTTTGAGCGCGCCAACGCTTCCGAAAGGGTTGAGATAGTCAGAAAAGTGTACCCGGGGGTTTGGTTCGGGTCTCGGGGTGTTTTTAGACTTAATTATTGACCCGGGAGGGCATTTTGGTCATTTTACAAAATAGGGTAATTAAACCCACGAATTTCAGCCATCCTTAGCAGCCATTTAGGTCAGTCTTTTAGGGTTAGAACATTCAGAACCCTAGAACGGACATTGGAGTAGAGAGGAGAGAGCTCTCAAGGAGGATTCAAGGCCAAAACACCACCATTTGCACCACCGTCACCACCAACGCGTATATCGCGAGGAGGAGAACGCAACCACACCAATATCAGCAAGAAACTTGACCACTGAAATCCCAGGAAAGTGTTTAACTTGATTATTTTCATTGGTGCAATATTCATATTAGTGTAGGAATGATTAGGAGTGAAATCAATGGAAGAAAACCCCAAATTTTGATAGGAATTTGCATGTAGAAAACATTATAACCATATTCTGGAAATAGTATCTGAAGTAGATGATTAACCCACGAATTTTTGATGTTATGTTAGAAGGAAATTCTGGAGAAAACTGATTAGAACATAAGTTAAGAAAACATTAGAGTTCTTGATGTTTAAATGAGATTTTGGGTTGTTTAATCATGTTTAATGATGGATATACGCATGCTTAATGTTAAAAACATCTGGAAATATGTGATTATGTTTATAGTAGGAGTTTTGGGATGATTAGTGTTGGAAAATATTGATTTGGGTGAAGAATTTTGGTAAAACCCGTAACTGCACTTCTGCAGGATTTCGCAGACCTGCTTGATCGATCGATCGAGCCTAGAGCTTCGATCGATCGAAGGTTCGATCGATCGAGCCCCAGACCTCGATCGATCGACCCCTCCTGGCAGACTCTTATTTCCCCTTATTGAATTAATTGAACATGATTCATCGTGAAATAATCTTTGGGCTTTATGAATAAAATATTTTGGGATATAGGAGAGACCAGTAGGGCATATGATTAAGTGTTGAGAACTTTATTATGAGACGATAATTGTATCTTAGGGACAATTATTTATAGAACAAGGAAACTATGTAATTCAAGTGAGAGATTACTTCAAATACTTACGATAGTGAATAGACGTTTACCCACTGATTTTGCTACTTGGATGGATAGAATCCACGAGTGTCACGTAACTAGTGAGAAAACCCTGCGAGTTAAGGCTAGAGACGAAACCTTATACGTAATCATAATAATGGGAAATTAAGGATAAATGTTGTGACTATGGGTAACGGGAGGAACCTATATTAATATGATGAATGGGTATATTTATATGATTGTGTGTACATATATTATATACATGTGAAAAAACGTACCCGCGCTACTTGCTATCCCTGAGGTTACCGCGCTGGGACGATCTTATCCTGTGTTGCTTTATGGGGGATATTGATTCGTACCCTCGAAGTTAGAGATCCTAGGTACGGGCTATCAGATTGATAGTCGGACGGTCCTAAGAGACGTGTGGGTATGTACTGACCTCTTGGACTTGGAATCTATGCTTCGCCTCAACGTTGTTTTGTATATGTTAATACAGTTCGAGAGTGATTCCGAACTTGTATTTCCCTTTGTGTGAGCGATACGGGGATTGGATAGCAGAGTATGCCCGCACCATAGTTTAGTTGTGGTGCTGTTATATATATATATATATATATATATTATACGAGTAGTTAATATATATATGAGGTTATAAACTTTAAACTGCCTACTGTGATTTGATAAGTAGAACATGGTTGTTGACTCAAATTATTAAATACTTGTTTTGTGAAAGTATGAGAAGACACTGGGAAACTTTATAATTTAATGAAGCTAAAACGAGACTAGTGCTACAAATTGAAAGTACCTTTTTAAAACATTGTCATCATTCGGTTTTGAAAACTTATGAGTAAGTTAAGATAAACTAAATTATTTGGCAAGGTTAGTACGATAGGCGTGCACTTTAGAAGAGAGGTGAGAATTTCTCAAGAGAGTGTCGAACTAATATGATTTGCATTGGCCTGTATCAATTTAAATACTTGCTTAACGTATTTTAAAATCAAACACACTTTCGGGCTCTGACCCATTTCTTTTCCTCTCTCTCTCTCTCTTGTATATATATATATATATATGTATATTTTCAGGTGCCCAGCCACAGGGGCGTCTTGCTTAGGATCCCTTGAGAAGAACGAGCTGTAGCTTAGGTGGGAGTTGCAGGTCACTTGAGTAGACGGCTTCTGTTATTGACTCCACTCCTATTATTCTCATTTATTGGGCACGTGTCGCCCTTTTCATCATTTCGTTTGTTGTTGGGATTTTGTATTTCATTTATTTCCAGTATTGTTCTATGGGATTTATTCAGGATGGATTTGTGGTTTTAGTTCCATTTGTTGACATTCGATTGACAAATGTATTATATTATTTGGTTTATTGTGGTGTGATTCTTTATTGTAGAAATGTTGTTTTAATTAAAATAAATCTTTTTCTTTAATTAAAATTTGGAAAGTTTTGTATGGAAAATGTTTTGACACTTAGCTTAATTATCTAGGGTGTTAAATTGGAAAAATTATTTTTATCGACAGTGATGCTGAGAATGAACCAATTGTTTACCATGATTTAATTTAATAAAGGAGTGATCGCCCGGTATTTAATTAGGCGGGGTGTCACATTTGGTATGTGTATGTTTTTTAGGTTTTCAATATGATAGTGTCATGGGACTCACGAAACACATTATTATTAACCCAGACTTGTTAAGCTATTAATTAGGTTATCAATTAGGTTGTGCTTATGTCTAAATTAAGTAACGATTTTAACTACTCCATGGGACGAAACTAACTTGTATAAATCACAAGTGTTGTTGTATGACTCACGGGGTCAGAATTGGTAGAAAATTCAAAAATCCAAGACTTAAGCTTGGAAATAGAGCGTTCGGGGTGAAACATAACTTAATAATAAAAAATATATAATAAGAGGTGCAATCACGTCACACGACACTAAAATAACTTAAAGAAACAACGAGTGTAGTCGTGTGACTCACATGGGTGAGATTTAATAGAAAATTCAAAAATTCAATGCTTCTTCTTGAAAGTAAGGTTTTTGGGGGGTGAAACTATAATTTAACAACAAAACTGCCTGAAAAGAAGTATGATCAGATCACACGGTGCTAAACTAACTTGTAGAAACAACTGGCACAGTCGTGTGACTCAAAAAATGGTAATTTAGTAGAAAATTCAATTACCCAAGGCTTAAGCTTGAAAATATGGCATTAGGGGGTGAAAACATAATTTAACAATAAAATTGCCTAAAAAGAGGAACAATCACATCACACACCACTAAACTGACTTGTAGAGAGAATTGGTGCAATCTTGTAAATCACGAGATGAGAACTAGCTAAAAAATTAAAAAAATCTATGGCTTAAGCTTAAAAATATAGCATTAACGCTAAAAATTTAATTTAACAACAAAGCTGCCCAAAAAGAGGCAGAATCACATCACACGATACTAAACCAAATTGTATAAATAACTATTACATTCGTGTGACTCATGGGATGAAAACTTGATAAAAAATTTAAAACAAATCCAAGCCTTCGGCTTGAAACATAATTTAACAGAATAACTTCCCGAAAAGAGACACGATCACATCACATGTCATGAACCAACTTATGGAAATAACTCGAATGAGTTGGACTAGTTTTGTGTTATTTAAATTTTTATATTGTAATTAAGTATTTATATTTGATTTATGTTATATACTACACTATTGAATCTTATTTTTTGCAGGATATGTCTACATCCGGCTTAGGTGGCCATCATGCCCTGGGACAAAGCGGGGGGACGGGGGGACGAGAGTTTGTCAAACAAAAATCCCATTAAATTCGGCAAGATTAGAGAGTCATTGAAAATACAAAAGATTTAATGACGAGGTCGACAAAATTAATGAAAATAATAATTGGTCCCGAGTACGATAATTGAAGGAACGTCCCTAATGATCTAAAATATCCATTTGGGGGGGGGGGGGGGGGGAGCATTAGAGGCATTAAAATATCAAAATTTAGTTTAAATATATGAGTTTCATATAAGATTTTATTATAAGTTTGCTTAATGTCAATTCACTAACTTTCTTATGTTGTATGTTTGATGGAAAACAACAATTCAACTTGCCACTAAAACAGTGGGACAATTTATTAGTCATTGTAAATGAGTAATGGAAGAAGAATATGGACACCTAATGTTTTGGAAAGAATCGAGAGTTCGTGTTGCAATAAAGGGCCGCCATCCCTAAGAAGGAACATATCACATTAACCAACTGGTAGAGGTTTATATATGTTAAGGCACCTGATAGCCAGTTGGCCACCCGTGAGTCGGTGATCACTAACCGGTCAAAGAAAAAGGATGTTCACTACTCATGGCGGACATCTTATTTGGAGGTGGAACATACAGTGGTAAGTAAATTTGTTTAATTTGGACTCATTTTGTTTAATGCCTAAATTAAAAATATATTATTAATTTAATATGTGTAGGAGTTTGGGAGTGGACCAAGGGAAGCCACATAAGATTGACTCATATGTAAATATTAAGCTGAAGAAGGGCAAGGCTGTTAATCAGTAGGTTGTTGAGAATTTGGTAAGATATAAATGAAATTATATTAATTTTAGTACTTTTTTAATATTCTTTTTCAACGTTAATGACTTGTTCTATACTATTTCAAGAGAGACTAAAGGGGGTGCACAACATATAGATTTATGCTGACAAGGCAGCTTTGAGTGCGGATTCATCGAGCCAAGTGTTAGGTCGAGATAGAAAATGTCCTACTCCGAGTGTCTACCCGTGGATAGGAAAGTTAAAGCTGATGAGCCTTGATTATGATCATAAAGGATTTTCCTTGAGCGTCAACTCGTACATGCCGGAGATTGACTCAAAGTTGGATACTATTCAACAAATTGTAAATCATATGCTCGAATGGGTCAAACAAAAGTACTTATGTGGTACAAAGGATAAGGGGAAGGGGAAGTCAAACGATAAAGGAAAGGGTAAAGAGTAGGTTGGTCAGG
The DNA here is from genome assembly GCA_949130495.1 of Sambucus nigra. Taxonomy (NCBI): domain Eukaryota; kingdom Viridiplantae; phylum Streptophyta; class Magnoliopsida; order Dipsacales; family Adoxaceae; genus Sambucus; species Sambucus nigra. The sequence continues at coordinate 383,416,951 of OX422218.1, read as the reverse complement.
GTACTGTTACTCCATCCCTCTCAACAGTGGAGACTGACTTATCATCCCTTACGATATATACTCTACCCAACCCCACTATCCCGATGACATTTGAGCCAGATAGGGAGAGAGTTTTTATCGTGATATGCATGGATGGTCAGAGATTGCCAAGGAGAGAAGGATTCGAGTGCCACTTCGAGTATCGTGGTGCACAACCGTCCACTACAACCTTACGAGTCCAGAATCAAAGTGATTGGGGTGTTTTCGGGGAAAAAATGCGAGGTCGCATAGAGCATTATTGATATTTTTTAGTTTAATACTTATTATTTGTAATTAAACTATTGTTTAAATGTGATTAAACATGTATTTGTTATAATTTGGTTTGATTTGTTTAATTGAATATTTGGTTAAACTAGGTTAATTTCATATTTTATTGTGGTTGTTATTATTTTTTTTGAAAATAATTTTTTTTTGTTATTTTGAAGAAGGTTTTTTGTTGGGAACTAACTAGCAACCAACATTTTTTTTTGGGGTGGGGGGTGGGAGGATGTTCAGTTTTGTCACAGTCCTTGTCTGTGACAAGTTCCTAACAAATATTTTCCGCATTGTCGCGGTCGATCTTGACCATACTTGATTATTATCATGATGGTCACGGACGGTGACAAAACTTTGATCACCCCTATGTTTGAAACAATATCCAGGGTTAAAAAAACAATTGTGATAAGGTTTGTTGTCATGCCTAGAATTGTCATGGTCCATGGTTTTTACAATTCCTTATTGGCAAGGTTAAGGATGATGTCAATCTGACTGTTTTGGTGTAGTGTTCCTAATTAAGAGTTATGGTTACACCTCATATATCGAATGAAAATAATAAGAATATTTGAAGGCCTCATTAAATTTAAAGGCAAATAATATAGGGTGAACTAGATTTAGCTTGTGCGAAGAACAAAAGTGAGAATGTTTAAGACTTGACCAGTTAAATTTTAAAAAGTTACATGAAAAACAATCTTCTGGAAAATTTACTATGATGTTTATCATAAAAAGTCTCATTTTCCTTGAAAATATAAAATTTTCAACTAACACTTTTATCTTCTGCAAAAAAACTATTTTTTATTAAAATATTTTTGAATTATATTCTTTTTACCCAATTTTGGGTAGATAAAAATATATGAAACATCACTCTTCAATTCTTTTGCAAGTAGAGTACTGTTTACAAAAAAGCTGTGAAATTATTTCCATTTTTCAAAGGTAAGCATCCAATAATCCTCAAGTTATAGTCCCGACGACTTCATCACTCATGAATTTTGAATTAAATTGCATTTCTTTACAACTACAATAATGAATAATTGTCATATGCATGGGGAAACAATGACACTCCTTTTTCAAATCATCATTTTGAGAGATAATAATACTTTAATCGAATTTGTTCATTTAATCTTTCAATAGGAATGTGCTAACCAATGTTGTGTGATGTTAAGTGCATGGAGCTATAGCATATAATATGTATTCATGAAGCTTAATAATTTTTAAGGTATTCAAGCATTGCATTTATATTCTTACAGTACATAAATATTAATGAATTCAATATAAAATATTATAGGAAAGAGATCATACAGTAACATCAATTATATCAAGGCCAAATAAGCAAGGTTGATAAAAACACACAAACAATAAAATGGGACAAAGAACAATACAAGCATGTAAAAGTTTTAGACCCATCGAGAAACATTCTTATCTAGTAGAGTTTTAGGGAACCAATATGAGATCCATTTTTTCTCTGAATCTATCATTTTTAATCTATCCTTCCTAATGAACACATGATTCACACAAGGCTTCTCGGGTTGAGGTCAAATATTGGGTTGTTTTTTAATATGTTTTCTCTTCTTGTTGTTTACATGATGAACATGTCTTCTTTGCCTTTCATTGCTATTATTCCCAACATAAATCCTATTATTCCTATCTTTGGTAATACTCAAGGTTAGATTGATCAAGTAGAAAAAGTTTCTCAAATGACCTTGTAAGAGTATATGTATTCTCATGTGTCTAACTTCATTTTTTTCTCTTATTTTAGTTCTAAAATTTAATGTGTCTTTTTTCCATGAGGTCTTTGTTACAAAGATGTAGGTATATCATTATCCATAAAAGCTTCATCAAACTCACCCCTACATTACCCAATTTCACACTCTTGGATTTAGTTTTTAAGTTGAGGTAAAAGGACTTATAAAAATTGGAAAACTTTTTTGTCATATTGAAATTGATTTTTATATGTGTGAAAATTAATTTTTATGTGTGTGTGTTAGCATGTTTTTTTTATATCTTCTAATATAGGTATGCGATATGATGAGTGTTAAAATTATAAGTGATTTTAGACCGACAGGTGCTTCCCGCTGGACCTCAAATGGGCAAGAGGAGAGAGGTGTCAAGTGTGGGACAAGGGTTTAAAGTGGCTCAGGCCTCGGGTTATGGTCCTACATCTGTAGTACAAAGGTGTTATGCATATATATATTAGAATGTAGTTGAGTGTTAAAATCTAAGAGACCCCTTTATCTTTGGTCAAGGTAGTCTGAGGTCTTGTAGCCTTTATTTATGGTATAGAGGACTTTAAAAAGTAATTGAATGACTTATCTGAGGGTGCCTAGGTACTGTTTTAGGTCTCTTATAAGATGAATAACTAGTACAAACAATGGTAGTCCAAGTTATATGTTTAAGCTCTTGACAATAGGTCGGGAGTGAGGAATGGAGTGAAAACTCTTATGAAATGCTAAAAATCTTGTGAATTTAATATATGAATGCTATTAATATCTTTGAATCCTATAGATCCATCATTTCCACATTCTATTAACTTCCTATTTACAAGAGAACTTTTGGAGAGAGAGAGAGAGAGAGAGAGAGAGAGAGAAAGAGAGAGTATTGTCAAGGCATGGCTTTGGCATTTATGAGGTATGCCGGTGCCAAGAGGAAGGTGGAGTGTTGGAAAACATACTTGTAGGTGGAGTACTTTATTTTTTAGGCGCATTAAATGATGATGGGAACATTCAGTGCACGGGGAGTTGTGTAGTGGGGTAGGTGGAATAGTGTTCTTCTTCTCACATGCTTTATCAAACAACTTGCAGGGGCTCTTCCAAAGGTCCAATGAGGTTGGAGGGATAATGGAATTACTAGGAATTAATCCTAAAGTACCACGTGTCACCACATCCTACGAATGAGGTCTGGGTGACCTTCATAGGTCATTATCCCTCAATCTGAGGTAAGTTGAGGGCGCATATTATAACGAGACCTTGGGGCTGAGGTCTTTGAGCCTGTTGGAGGGAACATGCTAGAAAGACTAACTTTCTCTAGGGAAAGGATGCATAACTAAGGTATGCTACTGTACTATGGCTCACCCTTGAGGGAAGTGGAGGTCTTACTTATTAAGAAGTGGTATGTCTGAGGTTAGGAGTTGGTTTCAGGATCTCTGCCCTTTCTCGAATCAAGTGGAGAGTTTGTAATATCTCTAAAACACTAAGTATGAAATACGGTATCATCAGTAGATCCTTGTTTCTCCTTGAAAATATTGCAAGTGCCAACACCTATCTTTTGTGCAAGTTAGGGGAGGAGTCGTAAATAACCAATGAGATGTCCATCATGATTAGATTCTATTGGGAAGGAGATCTCACATGACTGAGGAAAGGTATTGGATCCTAAGATATTTGATGTGATTGAGGTATCTAACTTTAGGAGATATCGGTAGGCACGTCCTTAGGCCTTGGTGGCTTTAAAAGGGCCCCTTGGGCGAAGCAAAACTCTTTACCGCAACTTTCATGTTCTTCATTTCTCACAAACATCTTCTTGAGCAAGCAAGACATTAAGAAAATAATTCCTTCTGAGAATATTTTATCTTCTAAAGTCTTAAACCCCAAGCCACTATATGTTGTGGGGGCCCAGGGTCCTCTACCTGCCTTGGTAAAGCTAAAAACTCAACTTTCGACTAGCATTATTAGTGGATCACTTCCACATAGCTCAATAGTGATGGCCTATAAGGGGATTTATAATCCTAACTTTACCAGTGGGGCACAGTGCATCTCACGGGTCACTGGTCAAAATTTGGCAGAGCTCTAAACAATTTACCAGATTCTTAAAAATGTTACTATGAGGGTCGCAAATCCCAACGAGAGAGCATGATCTATGATAACAAACTATATGTGCTTCCAAGAGTTCTTCTTGCAATATAGGGCCTGATTACCCTGCCCTTGATTATGGTTAGATTTTTGAAAGCGATCGGCATAGCCCCTTCTTAGTTCGTGGCCAATTCATGGAAGACCCTGATGGTTATGGTCCTGGATTTCATGGAGTCAAGTGGGGGGAAATGTGATGTCTCCCCATCCTAAAGTATCTAATTACTAGGACCAATGTGGAGAGATTTGTAAGTAAGAAAAATACCCCCCAAAACTAAAGAGATAGATTCTTCTTTATTAGGGTATAATGGGCCACCCTAGATCGTGATGATCCCATCGATTACCCCACTTTCTCCTTAGTCGGTGGGTAAGATAATGCTTTATTTTCATTTCATTGTTTAAATTGTCCTATGCTTCTATATTTGAACTCTATACCGACCTTTTGGAGTTAATCCTGATCCTACCATACTGGAGTACACCAAGTTTATTGAGGCTTGGAAGTTGGCCTCCACCCCTTTTAAGGTACTTGTTATTGCGAAATGCCTTTTTAAGAGTGGATTGGGATCTAAGCATAAGACCTTAGCATATGTGGGAATCCCTAAGTCCCCTAAGATCATAGTTGGGGAGATGTTTAAGGCTGGTCTTTTTTATTCAATTCTTCAAAAGATGAATAATGTATTTGTTCTTTTAGTTAAGGATCCCAAAGCCTCTGAATGTGAGGATGACCAAGCCAAGGGTGAGGCTGACAGGTTACAGGACCCCTACTACAGTTCAGGATCCCATTCTTCTTTTAATAATTCTACTCATAAATATCTTCTCCCTTTTACTTTCTACCATCTTTTTTAGTTCCCTTGAGGTTAACTTTGACCTTTTATTGATTCAGAAGGTAAACGGGGAAGAGGTGGATCCTGGATGAGGATGCGATTATTAGGAAAATGATGTCCAAGGCCAACAAGCATATGAACTTTTGTAATCTGATGGATATTCTAACTTTTGGGGTCAGGGTGGTGGAGGAGGACAAGATCGGTTCTGGACCCATTGAAGACTCAAATCTAGAGCTTGAAGAAACCCTATCCCTGCTGCAAGTAGAATTGATAGTAGGTGAGATTCCTCAGGTTACCCAAGGAGGTTTTTCTATTCCAAGGGACTTTCAAACATTGATCTCAAAGGATTAGGCTAAGGAGAACGTAGTTGAGGGCATTGGGTATTTTGTTATACCTTGAATAGCCATAAAGGAAGAAATAGTAAGCATGGCTGACTAAGCGTTCAAGCATATGATCAATGAATGGGAAAGGGAAGTGGTCCTTGAGAGTGACGGTGCTGAGCTTCCTAAAATCAATATAAACACACCATCTGATTTGTATACAGGTGGGAACAAGATCATCATCACTATTTTTTACAACGGTGACTCCAGTCTTTTAGGCATCACATGAATGGGACCGACCCATTAGCTATCTAAGATGGAATAAATGATACCGGCATCAATTAATTTCAAAATTTCAGTTCTCACAACCTCTTTCATTGCCGGATTGAGTCGGGGTTGTGGCTCACGAGAACTCTTGGCATTTTCCTCCAATTGAATGTGATGGCTACATACATTGGGGTTCACACCTTGAATGTCTGAAATGGTCCAACCTAAAGCAGTGCTATATTGAGTGAGAGTGTGGACCAATCGCTCTTCTTGATTCAGGGTCAAGTCGGAAGCAATAATGACATGGTGATGTTGGTTTGGGACTAAGAAAGCTTATTTCAACTCAACAGGTAATGGATTAAGCTCCAAACTAGGTGGCGATTCGGGAGAGGCATCGTACTCAAACGCAGAAATAGAGTCCGTGGAAATATCGGGGCCTGGGTTGAATGGGTCATCCACAGAAAGAAGACTATCGACAATGACAGTCTCAAATGGAGTATCCCAAGTGGAAATGTACATCAAAGGTATAAAATCTAACAAGGAATTTACCTCAGAGATGGAGGAATCAATATCAAAGTCGGACCCAAAGTGAGACAAACATTGGTGGATAGGATCTTCTGGGTAGGTGTGATCCAACATCTCTTGGACTAAGGAGTCAATCATACATACTTCATCAATAGAATAAACGTCGGCCTTTTATTACATGAGGTGAAAAATATTGACTTCGACGATCATGTTGCCAAAAGAAAGATTCATGGACCCATCTCGACAATTGATTATGGCATTGGCAGTTGCCAAAAAGGGGCGACCCAAAATGATAAGAATATTGGCTGGGTCACGAGCAGGAGTGTCTAAGATGATGAAATCCACAGGATTGTAAAAGTCAGATACTTTCATCAAAACATCTTCAACTATTCCTTTAGGCACTTTCACACAACGGTCTTCAAGTTGAAGAGTAACTTATATAGGTTTCAAATTTTGTAAACCTAACTAAAGGCAGAGGGAGTAAGGTTAAAAATTAACACTAGTCCTAAGATCAAGCAAAGCCCGAGTAGTGAACTTATCTCCTAAAATGCAAGAGATAGTGCGATGACCAGGGTCTTTATAAGTCATAATACCATTCTCATGGATGAGGGATGTGGCTTGCTCAGAAAGAAAGTCATCACGAGGCACATTCATCCATCGTTTGACAGTGCACAAGTCCTTCAAGAATTTTGCATAGGAGGGAACTTGTTGAATAACGGTGAGGAATGGAATGTTTATGTGAACATTTTGAAAAACTTGCTTGATCTCATCAAATTGTTGGTATTTCTTGGTCGGAGACAACCTATGAGGGAATGGTGGTTTAGGCACATAGACAGCGGTGGACTCATGAGGCTTAGACTCATTCTTTTCAGTGGGTTTATTGGGTGGTTTTACTTGAGGAAGAGGTTCTAATGGGCAAAGTTGGGTGGGTGGGATTTGTACATCCCGAGGATCTACAACACCATTGCCAACCTGTTTACTGGATCGTAGAGTACTCACTGCTTTGATCTCCGCTTGGTAGTGGGGTGGTGTGGAAATGGATCCAACCTCATAATCCGACTCCTTCCCATTCCCCTTAGGGTTAGGAATGGGTTGACTCGAAAAATGGAATTTCTCTCGCTCGAACTCAAGTTGGTTAAGACGTTGCTCCAGTATTTGGATGGCTTGAGTCTGTGATTGCGTGGTTTGTTGTTAAGTCGTGATAAATTGAGTGAGAAGATTCTCGATAGAGGAGGTTGAGGATTGGGGTGGAGGGGAATAAAGGGGTTGGGGGACCAACTCCCTGTTAGAACTAAGCGGCTATGAATACTCATAGGATGGAGGTGGGATAGGGACAGTTTGATGAGTGGGGTTTGACGTTCCGCCTTTGGGGAAAAAGGATGATGGATGATGTTATTGGTGGTATGGATCATGGTGGTGTTGGATAGGAAGGCGATGTTTTCGCTGTGGGGTTTGGTGAAACCCTGGTGGACCACCAAGATGTGGTTGTGGGTGTGACGAATCAAGGTGGTTGTCGTACTTATAAGAAAATAGGGATGGTTCCTATTAATGGGATTGTAAGTAAATGAAGGGGGTGTGGGTTTCCTGCTGGTTTCAAAGGCACTTTGTTGGGCCATGGTGGTCTCGAGATCATCTTGAATGCGGGGGCACAAATGAGATAAATGATCTTGACTCAAATAGACATGATAAGAAGGAATAAACACATTGGCGTTCATCACTTGTTTAGAAAGATAAACATTTTGTTTCATAGAACAACTGAGAGCATCCACCGTCTTCATCAAAGTGTTTAAGCCATGAAGAAAGGTTTTAAAATCAAGATCATTTTTTACCTCATAAGTGCTACCTACTCGTGGTGCCTAGGATCTCAAAAATTCATTAGTTCCCTTCCATCTTGGGAGTCATCGCCTAATTCAAGGAGAAAATTATAGGTAGTAGTTGGAGTTAAGTTCATGAATTTTCCTTTGTGCATGGATGAAATCATGGTGCGGGAGGAAGGAATGAGACCATTGTAAAAACTATGGACGAGGCAACTTTTCTCGAGACCATTATGTGGGCAACTATTGATATAATCTTGAAAATGGCCACAACCTTCACAAAATTCCTCGGTTGGCTTTTGGTGAAAATCCTAAATGGCTTGGCGAATCTCATTGGTTTTACTTATGGGATAAAAATTGGCCATGAACTTCTTCACAAGTTGTTCCCATGTATGGATAGAATGTGGTGGCAATCAATGGTGCCACATGGATGATTTATCATGGAGAGAAAATGGAAACAAGCTAAGACGAACATTTTCTTCATCGAGATTTTGATTTTTGAAAGTTTCATAAACCGTGAGAAATTTTCACAAGTGAGTGTAGGGAGACTCACGTTCAAGGCCATGTAAATTGGGCAACATGGAAATGGTCGTCGGGAGAATTTCGAATTGGTCCATTGGGGTGGGTGGAAGAACAATGCATGATGGTGGGGTGGCTGTTATCAGGGCAAAATTGTCCCGTAAGGCACACTCTTCAGCCATGGTGGATGAATGGATGGGTGAAGTAGAGATGTCGACTCGAGGACAACTCAAAGTGACTGGTGGTATGGAAGAAGCAAGGGGAACACGTGGTTCTGCTAATGTGGAAGAAACAAGGGGAACACGTGGTTCTCCTAAAAATAAACTAACTAAAAACTAAAAGAAAAGGAAAATAAAAGAAAGTAAAGAACCAAATACTCGACACACAAAAATAAAACATAAAAAAGACCTCTAAAAATAAATAAAATCTATTAAAAATAAAATTCAAATAATAAGAATGAAAACTACAAAAGAAGTGAAAATAAAATCTAAAGCCCTAAAAATATAAAATCTAGCAAAAGTAAAAATAAAGACTAAAAATAAAAACTAATAAAAATAAAAAATAAAAAGAAATTGAAAATAAATTCTAATAAAATAAAATACATAAAAGGGGACAAACCAAACACACACGAGACTTGGGTGATGGTTTTGAGACATGATAGAAAGGGTCTGTACTAGGCTTAAGGTATGGGGATAGGTTTAGCTCCTTTTAACTGCGCATTTGCCTTGATTTAGAGCATTTGATTCCGCACGATGCATTTGACCAACAAAATAAATAATGATGCGCGTAAGACCCATTTCGTCGAGAATTAGCAATTAAAAACGGTCTATTCGGGATGTTATTTGAACACTTTTGGGTGCTTATCACCACTCTTAGGGACAGATGTACCCTTTCTAATGTTGAGGAACAATTCCACTTGATGTCGAAGGTACTTACATATCTTCATTTTCTTTCTTAACTTTTTTGTGCTCTATTCCTTGATCTGATATCTCTTACTCTGGAAGGATCAACACTTGACGGAGGCACTTTTGGCCAATGCTCTTGATGGAAACTTAGTGCAGAAAAAGTCCAACGATATGGCCGACAGTTGGGACCTTACCCGCCAGCACTTGGATCGAATGATTAGTGGTCAAAAGCTTTGGATAGAGTCTCTTGAGAAGGAGAAGGACACTTTGAAGACTCAGGTTATCCTTCTGGAATATACGAAGCTATCTAATGATAAGATCCTCAAGGATAGTGCCTCTTTATTAGCAACTGCCCAAGAATATCTAGCCAAGGTTGAGGAGCTACGCTTCCTTGACTAAGTTCAACTTGTGGTGAAAGCAGAGGCCCTTCAAGGCCAAAAGATTGAACTCTGGAACTTTCAAGTGTGACACCCCACCTACTTAAATACCAGGTGATCAGTGTTTTATTAAATTATAATCAAGGTGACGGTCGGTTCATTCTTAGCATCACTGTGGTAAAAATAACATTTCCAATTTAAACACCCTAAATAATTAAGCTAAGTGTCAAAACCATTTTTTTTAGACATTACTTTCCAAAATTTATTTTATAAACCAACATTTAAAACCTTACATAATTCACAGTTAATTACTCACACAACAACTATGCTGGAACATATAATCCAAAGAATTAAACATTCAGCTAATTAATTCCGACATTAAAACTTAAAGGAAAAATATCTTGACAATAATAAATCCCAAAGTGTAAATACTGGAAATAAACGAATCACAATATCCGATAAAATAACTGAATAATGGAAAAGGGCGACACATGCCCAACTGGATAAAATAAATGCTAAAAGTGGAATCAAGAAATGAGGTTGTCTAAGCAAGAGGCCTGCAACTCCCACCTAAGCTACAGTGCGTTCCTTCCAAAGGATCCTATACAAGACGCCTTTGTGGCTGGGCACCTGTAATATATACATATATATACAAGAGAGAAAAGAAAATGGAAACGGGTCAGAGCCCGATTGTAAAAATGATTTAAAATTTGTTTAGAAAGTATTTAAAATGTTTACTGGCCAATGCAACAACATATTAGCGTGACACTCCCTTGAAAAATTCTCACCTCTCTTCTAATGTGCACGCCTATCGCACTAACCTTCCCAATGGTTTAACTTATCATATCTTAGGTCGCTGGTAAGATTTAATACTAACAAATTCAATTGTTTAAGAGGTTAATTTTATTTAACAACCAAGTTCTCATTTAAACTTTATTTGCAAATAAAGTTTCTCAGTAACATATTATAATTTTCAAACACTTATTCCCAAATTGAAATAATTATTCATTTCTTACTTACCATAAACACAGAAGGTAGTTCCCGAATTCCAGAATTATATATATATATATATATATATATATATATATATATATATATATATATATATATTAAATACTCATATAGTATACATATTCTAATAGCACCCCACATAATAATTATGGTGCGATCATACTCAATTATTCAGTCCCATTATTACTCGTACTAAGGGAAATACTAGTTCGAAATCACTCTCGAACTGTATTAACACAAACAAAAATAACATTGAGGCGAAGCATAGATTACAGGTCTCTAAGAGGTCAGCACATGCCCTCACGTCTCTTAGGACCGTCTGAATTATCGATTCGATAGCCTGTACCGAAGGATTTCTATCTTCTAGTGTACGAGTCAATATCCCCCATAAAGACTCATCGAGATAATACTGTCCCAGCGCGGTAACCTCAGAAATAGCAAGTAGCGCGGGCATGATTTTCACACCTATATAGTATATGCATAAACACAGTCATATAAATATACTAGTATTACCATATCAAATTTGGATACATCTCATAACCCATAATTATGACATTTGTCCTTATTACTCATTATTTAGTTATCACATATAACGTTTGCCTCTTATCTTAATTTGTGGGATTATTCCAACTTATCAAGTGACATTCGTGAATTTCTATACTCCCAAGTGTAATTTCAGTAGGTACTCATTTATTTTCCAAAGTAACTATCTTACGCGTCTCCTTCTTTAATAAATAGTTATATCATCCCTTATATGTAAACATCCCCGAAAATGTGAATCTCGTCTTACATTAAAGGTTTCATATTTTTAATAAGTCATACTGGTCTTATTTATCTCCAAAAATATTTTAATAAGGATGTACAAATATTATTACTCATTTAAATTGAATTCAACTATTTACAAGGGAAATATGAGTCTACCAGGAGGGGTCAATCGATCGATGGCAGGAGCTCGATCGATCGATGCGTCGATCGATCGATACTCCTGGTTCGATCGATCGATCAAACAGGTATGACGAATTCTACAGAAAACCAGTTACGGGTTCTATCATCCAACATCATTCAAATCCAAAGTTTTAACTCCCAAACTCATAGAAATTTATACCACAAACGTTCTAAACCCAAATTGTCACAACCCGCCCAATTAAATATAGGGTGATCAGTCCTCTACCAATTTAAAATAGGATATTCAGTTGGTTCATTCTCAGCATCACTGTCGAAAAACTTTTTAACATATTAATAACCTAATATATAATTAAGCTAGGTGTCAACACATTTCCAATTTTAATAAAACCAAGTAAATGCATTTCATTCCATATTAAAATAGAAACCATTCACCACACATAGGAATGTAAATAAATACTCAACATGAATCAAGTACTGAAATAAATAAGACTGGATAAAACTTCCCAGTTCAAAACTCCAAACCATATAATAAACTGAATACAATATCTCTGATGAAAGAACTAGAAGTGGGCGACATATGACCTAAACAAGAAGTCTAGATGAGACTGCTGCAAGGACCTACATGTTCCACAGCAGCTGCATCACGTCAAGCAATCCAAATCTCTAAATCTGATACTCCTGTGGCTGAGCACCTGATATAATATATATATATATATATATATATATATATATATATAGCAAAAGAGAGAAGAGATAAAAGAAACGGGTCAGAGCCCGATGTGTAAAAATATTCTAGCAAGTATTTAAAGTTGGTTCTTAAAACAAGTCTTATACGCATGTTAGTTATCGAACTCTCACTTGAGTTTCTCACCTCTCATCTATTGTGTACGCGCAACTTACATCTAATCTCCCCTAGTTATACCTCCCAGTCTAAGTAGTCAGAAACCATACTAATACTAACTATGATCACTAGTAGTATTCCCGTATCGCCCATAAAATAAGCTATTCAGATAGTTTATATCACATACTAAATTTCATTATTCACCGTTTAAATGGTTAATTTTTTATTCACTAAGATTATTTTACTTCTCATTTTCATTTTATCTACTAGTCTCACAAAGTAGAAAATTACTCAATTACACTCATACATATATATAGTCTCATCATCCCTATATATATACACTAATCCTGCACCCTTAGGTTAAGACCGCTTGGTGCAATGTAATAATTATTTTTATTACCAAGTCTACTAATTACACATAGTAGCAATATTCAAAAGACCATATATATATATATATATATATATATATATATATACATACACTAATCCTGCAGCCCCGGCTAAGCCCGAATAGTGCATATCTCCAGAAAATCATGCATCCCCGGGTTAGCACCCATTAATGCACCTATCAATAATAATTCAGCACCCCCGGGTTATCACTCATTAGTGCGCCTAACAATAGAATATTACCTCCCCGGTTTAGCACCCATTAATGCACCTATCAATATTAATCTAGCACCCCCGGGTTATCACCCATTAGTGCGCCAAACAATAATCATATTTGTACCCCCCGGGTTATCACCCATTAGTACACTTAATAATAGAGTTTCTGCAACCCCGAGTTATCATTCATTAGTGCTCTTAACTATAATATCACATAATAGGCATACACACATCCTATTATAATTTATAGGTATTTCTCCAACCTACATATATACTCTTTATACGTATTTTAACCTCATTACTACGTATAGTATAAATAATTAGATTACTGTCTCTCTCGTAATCTCCAAGGTACATTCTCTCTATACCGAAATAATTAAAGAATTAATTCCCACATACTTTTCCCAAAATTCCTGATTATTTGAATTTTTTATTTGATAGTTTATCTCACTCCAATAAACAAATAAACTCCAAACTGCGCTTTAAGCAAATTCCCAGAAATTCACCTTGTGGTTTGAACCAGAATGACATGTGGTTTGAACCAGAAGACATGTCGTTCGAACCAAAAGACATGTCGTTCAAACTAGAAGACATGTCGTTCGAACGACTTCCAATGTCATTCGAACCACTTCGCGCGAGATCCCCATCTCGTTTGAACCACTTCGCACGAGATCGCGCGAGATTACACTGTTCGTCTTCTTCACCAATCTTCATCGTTTTTCACCATTTTTAAACCTACAAACCTCTAAGATTAAATTCCAACAACTCATCATCAATACCCATCAACCCCTAACAGGTTACAGATCATTTCTATCATCCTAGGATCCTTAATTTGTCATTAATTATCATAATTACATAAAAACCCCAAATTAATTCACATGAACCCTAGTTTCCAAAATTCCAATTAAAGAACCTAATCAACCCAGATTCGTTCATCAATATATAATCAAATTCCATGATTAATCCTCTACATACATGAATGAATCCCAACCACTAATTAAACCAATCCTTAATCATAATTTAAATCTCCAATTTTCACCCAATTAACATATAAATCATGATTAATTCCACCTAGACCAACATGAGCATGAATATTGCTAAAAGAAATCAAGTAATAAACATTTGCCTCGAATATGATGGTCTGATCCATTGGTGATGTTTGTATATACGCGTTCCTCTTTTCGCGATCTACGCGTTGGTAGTCACGGTTGTGCAAGGTGATGCCAAATGAGTCTTCTCTCATGGAATTTGGTTCCCCCTCACACCCTCCATGGCCATTCTAAATTCCTGTCACTTCTTAACCCTAATAGACTTTCCTTAGCTGATATAATTAATCCCAATTTTCGTCCATTAGTTTAGCCCAAAAATCCAAATTACAAAACTACCCCTATGGGGTGCCGATTAGGCCTAAAATCGCCCCGAGACCCAAACTAAACACTTGGGTATACTATTCTGACTATCTCGACCCTTACAGACTCAACGGCGCACTTGAAATGACCATACGAGTTACCAAAAATAAATTCTCTTTTTATTCCATTCAATTAGTCCCGACACGACTCACACGCGTGATAGACTTAAATTACCAAACTGCCGTATTTCTCACTTCCGACAATTTATGAGATATCATAATTCCATATTACATATCACATAGTAATATTCAATAATTGTCAACAATAAATATTAACCCTTGGCATGCTAGTTAATAATTATTTTATTCCGGATTAATAACAAATTAATTTCTCACATTTTAATTTAATTAATCCAACAACGATAAATAAATCCCATATTTATTCCCACAATAATAATTAATCACATAATTATTTAAATCGTCAAAAATACGGGGTGTTACACAAATGGACAATATTTAACGTAAAGCATGCGAGTTTTCATCAAGATTCATGGATTAAAAGTGCCCAAAATTATCCAATTCTCATGAACCCTAAAAATTTCTTTAACTTAATTCAAATCATTCTTTCTCCAGAAATTCTACTTTTAATTCATCATAAATCCGTGGTTAAACCTCTACATATGAAGGGGATTTCCAGATTATCATTTATATCACTAAAACATGAAATTTTCTAATCTCCAACATGGGTTCTCTTTCATAGAACTCATCTTAATCAACCCTAAACTAACATGAATGAAGCATTAACGAAATTAAGCAAGATAAATACTTGCCTGGGGATTTTTGGTCTCTAATTTGTGCTGAAATCAGTGTGGTTATGATCCTTGCGACATGATCTATCGTTTGGCGATGACGGCGGCGCAAACGGAGGAGTTTTCGGCCTAGAACTCCTTGGCAAGCTCTCTCTTTCCCTCTCCTATGGCCGTCACTTGTCTTTAGTTGTGTTAACCCTAGAAGGAAACCCTAAGCATCTGATATAGCCCTTGCAAATTCGTGGGTTTAATTACCCATAATTACAAAATGTCCAAAATGCCCTCCCGGGGTACTAATTAAGCCTAAAAATGCCCCGAGACCCAAACTAAACCCCCGGGTACAGTTTTCTGACTATCTCGACCCTTTCGGACACTTTGGCGCACTCAAAACGACCATATGCACAACTTATAATTTATTCACTTTTTATTAATCGATATTTAGTCCCGACACGACATAGGCGTGTCCCGAGTTAAATTTCCAAAATTGTCATTTTATTTACTCGTGACATTTAATAGAACCAATATCATATATTACTTTGCTCATTAGTAATATTCAACAAGTTTCCCATACTTACTAACTCACATCACGTTAGTAATTATAAAAATATAATTAATTTTCGAATTTATATTAAATTAATAACTCACATTAAATTTAATAAATCCCCAAATTTAGAAAGCATAAAAATACGGGGTATTACATCAAGGTAGACTACCTCTGCTATAAAATGAGGCGAGATGTAATACCCCAATTTTTCTATGAATTAATAAATTAAATAAAATTAATTGTTTGTGCTTGTAGTGACTGGAGATGTTACTATTTATATCTTTATGTGTTATTTAATTCTGACTTGAAATTGAATTTAACATACGGTGATTATTTAATTAAATTAAATAATATTTGGACTCATACCACGTAATTAGTAAATAAATGAGTTATTAGTTATTTGGTTTATTATCATTTTGTATCGGGCTAGTGGGATGCATAACATGTTTGTTTTTAGTTTTAAATGGTGTAATTTAGGCCTATTGGGTTAGTATAGAACCTAGTTGGGTTTTTAGACAATTTATAGACTATTTTTTATCTTTTTCGTGGGTTAAGGGTTTTAAGGGGTCATTAGAAACCTTATTTATCACAAATCACAATTAGGAAGTAAGTTGGAAGGCTAATATGAAGGCATATGAAGAGGAGAAATTGAGAGATTTGGCATAGTTTTCTCCACAAATTATAAGACAAGTTTATATATAATATGATTGTGATCGTATGTGTGCTAATATTGTTATTATTCATTGAAATTTGAATTTAAAAATGACCTAAATCTGATTAGAATCACTAATTTGAGTAATTTCAAGATTAAAATAGTTTAAATATGAATTAAGTTATTTTTCTAACTAATTTGATTGATTCTCTCGTTATTTGGAACTAAAATGATTACAAGATGATTATAACATGTTTTCTAATGTTAATTAGTTAAAAGCCTCTGGTTATGTGAATTGATCCCTTGAAATCGTTAGTTGATTAATGAATTTTGTTGAAGTTATGGTACTTGAATTATGAATTAGTTTTTTTTAATCTTGGTGTAGTCTTGGGTTTTGATGATAAAAATATTTTTCAAATGTTGTTTTGATGTGATTTTATGCTTTAGATGTTGATTGGATTCCTAGAGGAAGATTTTGTGTTCATGAATGGAGGATGGAGAGAGAAAATGGGGGTTGAAGATGAAGAATACCATAATTAAGGAGAAAAGGGGTTGTTCCGAGTAGATCGATCTATCGATCGACAGATGGTCATTGATCGATCAATAGTAGTACGAAGGGACAAAGAGGGGCTTTTATTTTTTAGTTTGGATTTTTAGACTTTGGATCTTGGGATTAGTTTGTTTTAGCCTTAAAATTTATTAGGTTATGGAATATATTTAGAATCTAATATGTTGAGGTGTTGTAGATTAGTTATGGGTATTAGTTGATTATTGTGAATTCATTGATTTAAAGGGGTAAATTGAGGATTGGGAATTTGATTGTAAACCCAAGTGTAGGAGGTGTGGCAATTGGGAATTTGGAAGTTTAGAGGATTGGGGCGTGTTGGTTGGTATTATTGGAGTCGTTGGGATTGTCTAGTAGGGTTGTTATACTATGAATATGGTGTGAGCCGGGAAGAAATTAGAGAGAAACAATTGGATTCATCCTTTTCCAAAAAGTGATCGACTCAAATACCATTTCCATTCGATTCGTGCCATTTTGTTTGAACCCAATATTACGGATGGTCAACTTAACCTGGTTAGCTCACAACAGCTAACTCCGTTACTTAAAACTCTTACAACATGCATATACCTAGTGATAGGGTGACGTCAAGGGCACTCATTGGACATATGTATATGTGAAGTATAAATAATCCTCCGCTGTATGCGGATAACAGGGCCTTAAAAATCCTCCCCCGCTTTCATATAAAGGTATGACTGCCCAACCAATAAGGGTATGGAACATGTCCCACTAATCTCTCTCTCTCTCTCTCTCTCTCTCTCTCTCTCTCTCTTGCTCTCTCTCTCGTCAGATTATAAAATAGCACATAATCCCTCATTATGAAGGACCGAGATATAATTTCCTACTGTTATGCTACCAAATTCTAGAGTGACCTAATATAGTTTGTAACCATCATTCATATATGGAGTTTTCCCATTGAAATGAATACAATATACACAACACATATGGATGTAGGAATCACCTTGGGCTGAACCACGTAAACCTGGTTTCCATCTTTGTCTATAATCTACTCCTCTAATACTTCCTCTAAATCAATATAACTTTGATTTATACCTATTTACTTGTTATAGGTTAAGATTAGTTTATTCAAGTCAAGACCTAATCTATATACCAATTTTATATGATAACAAATTGGCGCCATATGTGGGAAAATCCACAAGCCATTTTTTACTTTCCACCATTCTTCATTCCCGTAACTCTACAATACCTAGTTCTAAGAAAATAATTAATTGCAATCCTAGTGTCTAATATTCTAAAAAATATTTTTCTTTTATCTTTAAATATTTTAAATCATCATCTAGATATAATTTACCTTGCCTTAAATTCGTTTCCCAGCAATTCATTAGTGTACTCTCTTTTTTAAAAGTTCTGTGAAATATGGCTCACAACTCAAAAAATAGCCATGCTTCTGAAGGAATATCTCCATCAACACCTCTTGATATGGGCAACTTTTAGGGAATCCTAATGAAGTTGTCTTGGGGCCAGAAGGCTATGCAGGAAAGCATCAAGCAGTTGACGTAAAGTATTATGGTCGGGTAGAATAGTCCCAGAACAGACCCAGTTACCCTGGTAGGGGTGAGAACTCTGATAAGAGCCATGATTCCCACCTCATGACCCTTACAAGACTAAGAGAAACGCTCATGAGAACAGGGCATTGAAGATTCCCACGAGGCTTGATTTGGGATCGCGAGATGAACGCAGATGGTCCAAATACTTTGGATCGAGTGATAACTAGTCCTATCGCCCCGAGGTGACGTCCAACATCAAGATAGTGGGTTATCATTATGAACAAACTTATTCTGTATAGAGTCCAAGTTCTCTAGAAAGTCTTAACATTATCTCTGCGATTGATATCCTAGGCCCAAGGGCAATGAAGGCACACTATCACAAGCCATGAAAGTTGAGAGAGTACAGAGAAGAACCCAAGAGATATGAGATGAGAAGAATAAAGTGTTCAAATACATCTAATACAGGCGTGAGAGGGTCAGCTAAATCCAAGAAGACTTCCTAGGAAGGGAGCTCAGATAAAATACGAGACCAAGCAATAAAAGTCAATGATAGTAAAGACTAGAAGAAGGAAAAACCCTAAAAAGGGTCCATTCAATATTTGGAAGATCACTTGGTCAAAATTATAAAGACGAAGAACCGATTGCATAGAAATTTTGTTCAACGGTCACCGTTTACCTCATTGATCATGGGATATCCAATTCCCAAGAAATTAAAACAAATGTAATCCTTCCCAAGTACGATGGAAAGTCTGACCCTATTTTTGGATGTGGAGCAGTATCAAACCGCCACTGATATATACTATGTTCCCAATGGATTGGTGCAAATCAGGTATAATAGCCTATCGAGAGCGCAGATCTTCGACTTTCAGCAGCTAGCTAATCACTTTGTCAATAGCTTCTTGGGACCAAGCCTAGTAAGAGGGTGGATCACCTACTAAACATCACTCAAAAGATTAATGAAATGTCCATAAAATTCATCACCCATTTTAACACAAAAAGATAGAAGTAATTGATTATGATAAGAATATTGCAGTCACAATGCTCATGACTAGAAATTTGCCCATGAAGCTATATTAGGAATTGGTTAAGGAGCCACTGAGAACAATGCCGAAGTTGTAGTCTAAGGATGGTAAGATTATGAATGAAAGGAGGCTATGTCAGCCAACGAGTTGAGATATTCTAAGCCCAACACCAGAAAGAGCTCGCAAAAGAAGAAAGAGTCAAAGGACGATAGGAAAATTGATAGATTGAAGAGGTTTGATGAATACACTTCACTTACTGTGGGAGTACACCATATCCTTGGTGATATTTAAGGGAGTATTGACTTGAAGTGGATAGCAAGACTGAAGGTGACTCCTAATAGAAGGAAAAGAAGTAAATACTGTGATTTTCATAAAAATCATGGTCACAACACAAATGATTGACTCTCTCTAAAATATGAGAATGAGAATCTTATCAAATGAGAGAAAAGAATGACATAAGTTGATAAGGGTGGTCAATCAAACAAATGGTACGAGCAAGAACCCAGAAGATTACCAGAGTCCCCCTTAAAGAAGGTGGATGATAAGAAGAGAGGTTGGGATAATTATTCGGAGGATGATCCAGAATTACCCAAGAAGCCTAAAGATTGAGTGCATGAGATCAAGATAATCTCCTTCGAATGTAACTTCAATGTAGAAGGTAATGCTGGTGGTTGAGATGAACTAATAGAAAGAAAAACCTACCTCAATGAGGTCAAGTCTTGTACTCATATTCGACATATCAATTTGACATATGCAAAAAAAGTGCGCCCTAAAAAGGTGAACAAAGATTGGCTTATTATTGGTTTGTCCAAATACAACCTTTCAAATGTGCTCTACCCACATGATGACCCTTTGGTCATCACAATGATGGTGCACGAATATAAGGTAGAGAGGATTCTCGTGAACATTAGTAGTATAGCAGATGTCCTATTTTATTATTGTTTCAAGATATTTAGGTTGAAAGAGAGAAATATGGAGGCATACCATAGGCCTCTTATCTTGTTTTTTAGGGTGAAAGTGTTCCTCTTAGGAATAATTAAGATGGAAGTTATGGTCGGCACCTGGCCAACATGCCAAACGAAAATGGCCTATTTTTTTTGTTTTGGATGAGAACATCTATTCTACATAACACATCATATTCAGAAGGGTAGGATTGAAGATGTTTGAAGTCTTTCCATTCACTATTCACCAATGTCTGAAGTTACACATGAGCTATGGGGTTTGGATGGTGAAAAGAAATCGGATAGAAACCCAAGAGTAATACTACACGTCACAGAACAAGAAGAAAGAAAGAAATTGACAACTGGTTATTAGATCGATAAATTGGATCCTTAAGATGAAGATAATTTAGTCAAAGGGCAGGTGGTTGAGGAGATAGAGGTAGTGGTACTAGATCACAAGCATCCATAAAGGATATTTTTTATTGACTCGTCACTAGATCCTTCCCTAAAAGAACTAGTTGAGTTGTTGAGAAGGAGGAAGAATGTGTTCTCTTGGAGCCATAAGGACATGACAGAGATAGACTCAGAGTTCATCTTCTATGAGCTCAACATAATGAAATATGCTAAACCTATAGAACAGAAATGTCGTGTGTTTAGCCAGGAGAAGAACATGACAATACAACAGGTTGGTAAGTACAGAAGGAAGACTTCATTGAAGACATCAATTACCCAGAATGTCTCTCAAACTTGGTCATAGTTAAGAAGAAGAATGAAAATTTTCAAACGTACGTTGACTTCACGAATCTTAACAAGGAATGTCCCAAAGATCACTATCCTTTGCCTACGATTGACCAATTGGCCAATGCTACAGTCGAGTCTGAACTGCTCAGCTTTATGAACGCCTACTCGGGGCATAATCATATCAAGATAAAATAATAGGATGGAGAGAAAACCTCTTTTATCATCAGTCGAGGTACTTAATGATATAATGTTATGAAATTTATGATAAAAAATGTTAAGGAACTATGTGAGAGGTTGGCAAATAAGGTTTTTGAGGATCAAATTGGCAAGGCCATGTAAATTTCTGTTGGTAACATGTTAACTAAGGTCAAAATAGAAGACGAACATATCAATGATATGGGATAAACTTTTGATCAACTAGAGAAGCATTAAATGAAGCTTAACCCTCAAAAATGCATCTTCAGTGTTACGAAAGGGAAATTCTTGAACTTCATAATCATCCAAAGGGTGATAGAGGAAAACCCATATAAGGTCTAGGCATTGATCAACATCCAGCCTCTCATGTGCAAAAGTACATTCACAGGTTAACATCATGGGTGGCAGCACTAAATAGGTACATATTAAGGGCCACTCACATATGTCTTATATTCTTTAAGGTTATCCTAAAAACCTTTGGGTGGAATGATGAATACAAGGTCATGTTCCTAGAGTTGAATAGGTATATGGGGTCTGTTACATTTCTATCAAGTCAATTACTACATGAAAAACTCTACTTATACTTAGCAATATCATAATTGACAGTCAGTTTGCCACTTGACCAATAAAAAACTTGAGTGTATAAGTTATTATACTACACTAGCAAGGCATACTATGGAGAAAAAATTCGGTACACTAGGATGGAGAAGTTAGGCTTGGATTTTATTGATTATCCATGAAGAATAAAATTTTACTTTCAAGCGCACACAATTCTCATTTATAGATACATTAATCTCTGATAAGTTATTCATAAAACTAAGAAATCAGGTCGATTATGGCTTGGGAAATATAACTTGGAGAGTATGGTATACAGTAGGAACCTAGGACAAAAATCAAAGGAAAAGTAGTGGCCAATTTCATATAAGAGCTTACTTACTAAGAAAAGACTGACGAGCAAACTTCTACTAAATAAATATCAATAGTTGAAAAACCACAAAGACTTCTCTCAAAGAAAGATCAGTTCCAAAGATAATCGAGTATACATGTAATGACCCCACTTTTATATGTTCATAAATTGTTTTAATTGTTGTATTATTTCATATGTGATATGGATAATGTTGATTTATTATTTTAGTCTAATCCTCCCTTCATAAATCATGAAATATCAAATTAGTTACAAACATAAAATTTTAAGGTTTTCGGTAGGAATGTTCATATTAGAGACTAGTTTTGACCATTATAATATAACAATTGACTTGAGGATGTAAGGATATATTTTATAAGTCCGTTATCAATTTATTATGTCATATACCGCTACACCCTCGAAGAGCATTCCAGATCATTCAACATCAAGACGGATCCGAATTAACATGTTTTTCACCAAAAAGACTCTGTAAGTTTACTTTGGTAAGGTTATGTTTTTAATACCTTAACTTTCCACTTAGAGCCTTTGGGATATTTTTATAAAATATTTTCTAAGTGTTGGAGCGGAATTTTTAGTCAAAATTTGAGTATGAGTATTTTTTTTCTAAGTCCTGAAGCGTACCTCGATTTTGATGCCCAGTTCGTTCAAGCAAGATAGCAATCTCGTTCGAGCGACTTAGGGATGTCGTGCGATGTTGTTTGAATGAAATATGTACATCATTCACGCTAGATCCTTATCTCGTTCGAATGAGCTCGTATATCGAGGCGATGTATTTTTGTATAAATACTCATTAAATGATTTCATTTTCATGAAGAAGTCCCAACGTTTTGAAAGACAGAAAACTGTGAAATAGCATAATTTTTTTTTACTTATTCTTTTAGGGTTTAATCCCTTTTTGTTTACAACTCACAAAAATCCCATATGCTTTGGTGAATTGTTTTGGTATTGAAAAACACACTTTTGCTTTTGTTTACCTTTGTAGGGAGAATACAACCGGAGAGTTACGTGATATTATGGAGGGAGTCCTTATAAAGTTCACACTTGTGGAGAAGATATTTTTTTCTTCATTGCAGACCATCTGGAGTTCTTACGAGATATTCCACCCGACGACATTTCTAGTCATTGCTTTGAAGGTTTGGCGAAGACACCGTGCATTACACTTGTGGGCGATTATCGCATTGTACGTAAGTCAATGGTCTTGTGAATTCTTCAAAGTTCTAGAAATAAAAGGTTTTGCCCTTCGGGGATTTTTCCTTAAATTTGTGTCACATGCTTTACTTATTTATGGTTTGACACACAAACACATTTAGATGCATGTTTAGGGGCTTAATTAATTTGGTTTAAAAATAGCCTCCAATTAAATAAGGTTTACATGTAAATTTGCGAATTAATTTAAATAGGTATCGCACATCGCATTTACACATTTTACAAATTGGTATCAGAGCGAGTTACGCTAATTTATCGCTTGATCCTTATTTTTTCAAGGATTTATTTTTTTGATACGATTTGACTTCTCACATCGTCAAATTGATATTAGAGCGGGTCGAGCTAATTTATCACGCATTCCTATTTTCTGAAAAATTTGTGTGATATTGATTTTTTTAAATTAGTTTTGTGAAAAATCGCAATTTTTCTAATGGAGCACTTATGTAATTAGATGACCCCCTTTGATTACACGAGTCAAAGCTTTAATGATTTAAATAGTTTGAATTTGACGTCTGCTAAAAGAATGGATTTTTTGGAGAAAGAAAATTCTCGGTTTAAATCTGCAATGGATCTTTTGCAAACAGTTCAAAATCAAAGAGATTTTATCATGAGAAACTTGTTTCCTTGGACCATGACTTTGTTTCTTTAAAATTGTCCAAGAAGGAGAGTCATGACAGGGTCCTATTTTTGAAAAAGAATTAGAGGACCTTAAAAATTAGATGATTTGTGTTTGTGCCAAAGATGACAAAAATATTTTAATCTATGAGTTTGTGGAACGTGAAGAGACTCTTAGAAAAAAGTTTGCTTTAATTGAGGGGGAGAGAGATAGCCTTTTAGGAATTGTTGATAATACAAAAAAATCATCCCTTAAATTGGAAGAGTCTGATTCTTCGCTTGAGCCAAAAATTTTCAAGTTAAAAAATGATTTTACAGACTCGAGTAAGTTTGATAGTGATAGTAATGGCTCATCTTGTTCTCATGCTTCTAGTGCTAAAGCCAAAACCATTATTTGTTTTAGAGGGTCAACCAATTTCAAGTATGTTAGAAAAGGTCAACCCATAGGTGTCGTTCCACACGTTTACACATGTTCATATTGTGGTAGGAAAGTCCACCTTAGGCATTTTTGTTTTGATCTTAGAAAATGTCCTAGGAAGTTTATGTCTAGTGTTCCCTTGGTTCCTAAATCCCTCACATGACATTTCACATCTATTTGGGTTAGGAAATCACTTTTAGGGGCACTAGATTTTATACAAGTTCATTCCCGTTTTCTTGCACATGATTCTTCTCTTGCCGTATCATATAGATGATCGTGCTTGCATGTTTGTCATACACAAGTTTTTGTTTCATAATATATATATTTGCTAGTGTGTTGACATGTACTTTTTATATAAATTTTTTCTTTTGAAAAATACAAAAAGATTTTATTTAGATAAAATTTTTGAAAAATAAAAAAGAGTTTTGTATTTTGTTTACACTGTTTATGGATAGACACTTAGGATGACCGAGTCACAACATCATTCCATTTTTCATGTGACTATTTGATAGTGTTTTGAGACAATATGTCAATTCATCTTTGTGCTTTATAATGTTTGGAGTCATTAAGATGTAATTAAGTGTTAGTTCCTATATGTATGACTCAGGTTTTCCTTTATTGCACACATGCATGGATTTGTTTGATTATTGTTCTTGTCTTATCACATGTTGGTTGGGTGTTTTCACTTCAATCATGTCTTTAAAACGAACCAAGCGCAATAAAACTTGGTAAGAAAGTTGTGCATGTAAGAGCCGTTTGTGAGGATTTGTGTGTTTTGTTTGAAAATGACGAAGGGATACGAAAGTTTATCATTTATCCTTTGCGATTAAGCCGCCGTTTAAATTGGACCTAAAAAATTAAGGAATTTTATTATCCGGGGTCCAAAGAGGTTTAAAAGAGCCCGAAAAAATTTAAAGGCAATAAAAAGAAATTCATGCCAATTATGTGTCAATTAGGTTTTTGCACCAATTCTCCAAAGTTTTGGAATTTAGTTTATACACCTATAAAAAGAAATATATATTAGGGAGTTTGGATGGAGAATTAAAACGGGTTTGCATGTCCTTGAAAGTCTTGAAAAAACGCTAAATATTTTGGACATTATTGGTCTGGAAATCACTTTGACTTTGATTTGTTGATTTGCATAAGATGATGTCATCTAAATTCAACAATTTTTACACCTAAGGATACTTTTGATGTTCATTCATTAGGAGTACACATATTCATCGTGCACATATGATTTATTGAGTTTATTTACCTATCGAATGTGTTCACGCCCATTCATTCCATCTACATGACTTTGTTGTTTTTGTTTAAATCCATGGTGTGATTTTTGGTTTCTTATTTTTGTATGAAAAATTTTGAAAAATCAAAAATAGTTTGTGAAAGTTTTTGGGACATACCTTTTCACGTTATGCATTTTATCGTGACACTCCATGTTTTGATTGTTTCTTCTTATCTGTGTATTTGGGGACATCATAAAAAGGGGAGAAAGAGTTATTATGTTATGGGGGAGTTTTTGCATTATGGGGGAGATTTGATTTATTCTTATATCATTTCAAGCTCGATGCATCACGAAGGTATTTTGCTTTATCTCATGTGTGTAGGTACAAAGACTGAAGATCATTATGTTACACACCGTGATGAGAAAAGCTTTGAGATTTGACGAAGATGTTTGAAGAACAGTTTGAGATCTTGCAAATTTTTTCAATGGGAGGGTAGAATTGTATAAGAATTTTTTGTTTTTGATAATTCGTATATTTTTATGTATGTACCGGCATAGACATAGGGGGATATTTGTAAGGACATATTTTTATAAGTCCGTTATCAATTTATTATGTCATATATCGCTACTCCGTTGAAGAGCATTCAAGAGCATTCTACATCAAGACGGATCGGAATTAATCATGTTCTTCATCAAAAAGACTCCACAAAGTTTACTTTGTTAAGGTTATGTTTTTAATACCTTAACTTTCAACTTAGAGATTTTGGGATATTTTTATAAAACATTTTCTAAGTCTTGAAGCGGACTTTTTCGTCAAAATTTGAGTATGAGTATTTTTTTTCTAAAACCTAAAGCGTACCTTGATTTTGATGCCCAGGTCATTCAAGCGAGATAGCAATCTCGTTCGAGCGACTTAGGGATGTCGCGCGATGTTATTTGAACGAAATATGTACATTGTTTGCGTGAGATCCTTATCTCGTTCAAATGAGCTCGTATACCGAGGCAACGCATTGTAATAACCCACACTTCTATGGAAAATTAAATTTAATAATTAAGTGCAAATTGGGAATTTAAGAAATTTTTGTGAATAGTAAATTTTTGGAGTTTTCAAGGATTAGATGATTTTCAATGGGTGTAACATTTACTTTTGGGATTAAGTAAGTAAGTTGTAGTATTTTAATTATATGTCACACCCGGGTAAAGCGACAGAGGATAATATTTTAATGTAAATATCGCATTAAGTTGAGTGAGTTAAATTAGTGAGTTGAGGTCAATTTCCTCGGATGGATATTCTGACAGCGCGGTGAGTTTCGGAATGGTCGAGATAGTCAAAATTGAGTATCCGGGTGTCGAAATTGAGTTTCGGGAATTTTTGGATTAATAGGGACTTGCAGTTGAGTAAGCGAGTCATTTTTGGGTTAATATGGGACAAACCCTTATTTTCTCTCTTATAAGTCACGAGAGAGAGGAAGAGAAAGAAAGAAAAAGAGAGAGAAGAAGAAAGGAAGAAAGGAGAAGGGGGAAAGAGGACAGGAAAAGGATTTTCGGGCCAAATTTCTCCGGATTCGACTCGAGGTCATCATATTTCATCCTCCAAGCAAGTGTATACTTACTTTATTTCATTCTGTGCATTTATATCATATTGTACTTGGTAAACTATATGATTTTGGGCTAGAACCCTTATAATAAAATTTGAGAAAATTGGATATGAGTCTACATATTGATGTAATGTAAACTCTTAATGATTTCTAGTGTTAAAACCATGTTTAATGGAATGTAGAATCTAATTGAAATGGAAGTAATATAAAAACTAGGGTTTTTATGGTCTTAACGCCCAAAATCTAAGAGAAGTGTTTTAATACCACAAATTTAAGGAAGAATTAGTTGTAAATCAGTGTTAGGATGTTAATAGGGTTGTTGGTTGAGATTAGAAACCATTAAAATGGAGTTGCGTTGATATTTAGGTATTTTGGAAATTGAAAATCTCCCAAATAGTTCCCCTCGAACAGGCCGAATCGATTCGCCTAAGGGGATCTGTAAGGCTGTCTTGGGCCGAATTGATTCGAATTTAGACCGAATCGATTCTCCATTAAGGACCTGCTTGCAGAACACTTTCCGAATCGATTTGGATTGGGGGACGAATCGATTTGCCCACCTGAATCGATTCGCAATTAGGGCGAATCGATTCGCTTTGGTCAGATTTGTCAGTTTTCTTCCCTTAAGAGTATGAGGAGTTAAATTACAATTTAGGATTTTTTATGGGGGATCCTAGTTATGATATCGGGACTCCTAAATATTGGTTTTGAGGGTGAGTAAACCCTTAGGTGAAAAAGAAAACCTTGGATTAGTGTAGGGCATAATTCGGGGAACGGACCTAGTAAACGTTCGGGATGGTCAACATTTGAGAGAGAATTCTTCTGCCATTAGGCATAGGTATTTACATTATTCGAATGTAGTGGACCTGAATACATCGAAGAAAATCCTAGGACGCGATTACTAGGAATTAGTATTTTCACGATTAGATGGTGTAAATCCTTAAAAGTGATTAAAGTGCGAGTTATACGATAAGTGAGAGAATATTTATGAGTTTAAGTATTCTAGGTGTGTGAATACTTAAATATTGTTACGAGTGAGAACATTTTGGAGATATTGGCCATCGTTATGTGGGGTTGGCAATTATAGCCATGTATACATTTGAGAAGTGGTACTTATATATATATATATATATACACACACACACACACACACATATATATACGATCCTGCTCTTGCGCGGACTTGTCCGCATTTTAAGAATGCGGACCGGACATGTGTCACCCGCATTCTTAAAATGCGGACTAGTCCGCACAAGAGCATTAATATATATATATATATATATATATATATATATATATGATGTAATTATAGTATATATTACATGATACGAATACATATGTATCTGTGCGGGAATGGTATATGTGTATTTTAGAGGCTGCTTTCTACGGGCTTTCCTTTGGTATAGGGTTGGAACATCCAGGGTATATATTTTCTCTAGTGCGATCCAGGGAGGTTCCACGATGTGGGTGAATCCCTTGGCTCAAGGAGCAGGGAGAGTACAGTCCCCAGGTCATTATCGTCCCGCGTTCGAGTGAGATGTGTGTAACTCCTCTTGCAGGGGGAACATGATCGCCTCCACCGTTGTGTATTTGTTTACCATGTCCATTGAGAGAGTCTAGCTTGGTACCGTCGTATAGTGAGAAAATCCGGATTTTGGATCGGCACTATGAGACCGCATCCTCGAGTTATAGCTCATTCGGATGGTTATTTTACTTGTGTGATAGTGCATTACTCGTGTATGAGAACAAGATATTATATCTCTATGAGGGTAAAGAGATAAAATGAATATGAAATGAAAAATAATGAATTCTCATTTCGGGAGATATATCCGGAAGTGTAACATGATACGTATATAAAAGTGAGTATGAAAGTTAAAGATGAGAATGATAATGAATATAATTCTATGTGTGTGTGTGTGTGTGTGTGTGTGTGTGTGTGTGTATATATATATATATATATATATATATATATATATCTTTCGTGTACTAAGGGTCTAATGGATCTCGACGATCGACCTTGCCAAGTAGTAGTGTATCGGGGGGTCCTTGTTTCGATTTCGCTTTGCGAGACACCCCATGCACGAATATGGCCTAGTGCTGAGACTAGGAAGAAGGTGAGCCCTTAGTACTTGGGTTGTTTAGGATTTCTAAAGTTGGGGGTGATGGATTAGTTAGGCAGCATAGCTTGACTAGGATGTTTAGAGGGATGCGCTAGGTGTGCACTATTAGAAGAGAGGTGAGGGGTATCTCATGGGAGCGCGATACCAATTTAAATATGATATAAAACATATTTTTAAAAATAAATCATTTATGCACTTGCTAAATATTTTCACAACTCCACCCGTTTCAATATTTTTCCTCTCTTGCTATATCTATATATATATAGGTGTCCAGACACAGGGACCCCTAGATGATGATCCTTTCGAGTCAGACGTCTACTACAACAGCTGTGGATGCATGCAGGTTTGATTTAGATGGTTCTATTATTGAAATCTAGATAGGAAGTATTGTAGTTACTCTCGGGCCGAAAGCCCAATTGTATCGATTTATTATTATACCGCCTTTTAGTGCGGCATTCGATTTGGTTGTATCATATTTGAACCGAGTGTTCTGTTATTTTACTTCTTTCCAGTTTCATTTATATAAACTATGTCAATGTTTATATTGTATATTTGTTGACAAAGATTAGTTAAGTAAAATTTTGACGCCAGCCTAATAGGTTATTAGTAATTAAATTGGTTTTCGACAGTGATGCTAAGAATGATCCATATGCAACTCCTGTTTTAATTTTGTACAGGAGTGATCCCCCGGTATTTTATTAGGAGGGTTGTCATAGATGGTATTAGAGTATCAGGTTCTAGTGTCCTTAGGAATTTGTGCGGACGTACTACGCTTTCAGCATTACTCTTGATTGTTATAGACCTTATGATTAGGATTGTTGAATTCCTCTTGTGGATTTCGTTCTCCTGCCATATTATAAGATTCTAGTAATATTTTTCGTGATCCTTCGAGATTCGTGGGTTGATCAAGGAAGGCGGCATGAGGTGGGGCTTAGTTGGAGCTATGAGTTGAAGATGGAGACTAGGGCCGTAGTAGAGGTCATTCTCCTTGTGGCATTTGCTATGAATTATGGCAACGACTACTAATGAATAGTAGTTATGAGTACCCCAGTACCGCTGTAGTAGAGAGTGGTACCAAAGTTGAATTACCCAGTGAAGCTAAGGGTTCGAAAGGGATCTTATGGGTAGTTTTAATTAGTGAGTCCCCATGATTTAGAAATAATGAGAAGAATGCAGTTTTAAATTATTCACATAAGGTTAGTCAGAGACCGATAGTGAATAAAGAGATTTATGGATAAGTGAATTTTGTACTGAGATAAGGTAAGTACAATGAAGAGAGAGAGTCCTTCTGAGGAATGATAGGCTCGCTAGAGAAGAATTTCTAACACTTATGGAGAATGTGTATGTTCGAGGACCCCATTAGTGGACATCCACCCAAAGAATCCATTAAAACGGAGATATTGAGGCTGGTGGTGGAGTTTCCTTTTCATGAAGAAGTTAAGGGGAACTAGTAAAGTGATTGTCAGGATCGCGACAATGGAGTCCAAGATACTAATAACCTTAAAGGGGTCAGGGTGTCCCGAGATGGGGAATGTTGTAATGTGGAGTGTAGAACCTTACGGTTATTCATTGCCTAGTTGGAGTTAAAGGGAAAGAGTAGGGTGCCAAGATGGGGTGTTGATTAAAGAAACTTTTGGTTTAGTTACGGCAAGTGTATTAAGTTCGAGAACCTTTTTGGAGTAGCTAGGGTGTTATGCGAAGTTCTTCTTATGAGTTTTACCTCAGTTAAAGGAGGCTTGTTCTATGTGACGAGATTGAGTCACAGTGTTTTATTAGCCCAAGATTCGTGTGTGATTTGAGTTTACAAATAGTATCGATAATGTAATGTAGTATAAGTTTATGTTCTTTTCCGCGATAGAGGGAATTTATTTTCTTTCATTCGCTGAGAAGAGCGAGTGTTAGTATTTTAAGTTTATAGCAGATCGGTAGTACTTGTTTTGTGTGTGTTATACGAGTGTGGTGTTATTTTGTGCAGAATATGATATTTGAGGTTCGGAGCGATAGCAGGCTAATGATGCCAAGACTATCGTGTCCATGGTTCCAGGGTGGAACGGGTTGTTGTTGCGATATCTCACCTGGATACAGGCTGAGTTCGACTTTATTATGTGTATGGATGGAACTTTGGTGAGTAGATGTTTCATTAACATAATTTGAGTGCATGGAGACCTTATAGATGTTATTTAAGGTATGCCGGGTAAATTGTTGAGCTGTGAGTTTAAGCTCATTATTGATTGCGCAAGGACTGAGTATTGTGTGAGCGCTTAGTGGTGTGGCTCCTGTTTAGAGATAGGAGTTCAGACCACATTTTGTTGAAAGAGGGGATAGGGTATCCCGGTTGCATATTTTGAGCTAACGGACCTCCACGACCGATAAAGTTAAGTAGTAGTGTATTGGAGGGTTTCCTTGTTTGGATTTTGCTTGCGAGACGCTCCATGCATGAACCTGAACGACATAGGGAGTGGATAGATGTTATAGGATACGAGGATGTTGGTTTTGTGGATAAGTCATATAGTGTGGAGGAAAAACTATAGACTATGAGCCGTATGATAATGGTACTCTTATGGAAATATTGTGCTATGGAAAAGCACTAAAGTGGTCCTCTCACCACAAGTGGGTGGGTGAAGTAGGACTTAGAGAAATTAATTTGAGGATTATAGTCGGGCCTTAATGAAAAGGAAAGTTTTGAGGAAGTATGCTTTGTCTATGACGTTTGTAACGCTTTTGCTAAGAGTGGGTGCCTTGATTAATTAGACTTTCCTTTTCTCCTAGGTGGAAGGATAGAATAGTATAAATGCGTTAATAGGTTAGTGAGGTAAGATTTAGAACGTCCCACTGGTGTACCTTAGATCGTTATATGTCGGTGATCGACGACGCGGGGGAGTATTGTAACGGGAGGGTTTCTTATTTGAATTTCGCTCTGTGAGACATCCCACGCATGAAACCGAGAAAACGTTGGGAGTTGAGAAAGGTCTTGGGCACCAGGGACACAATTTAGTATAGTACTATTTCTTATAGGTAGGAACGCTTCAATCTTAGAATTTTGGGCAGTGAGGCCAGTAGAGTTAGTGGCACCGATATAAAAAGATTGGTTGGTTAACCTTGAGAAGAATGGGATTTCACGAGTTGGGAAGAGTATTAAGCCGAAGAAATAGGGTCCCTTGTTAAGAAAGTGTGTACGTGTTAGACGTTGGTGATAGTTGTGCGGAGAGGCATGGGTTAAAAAGGTGTATGGGCACCTATGTAAGTTAGTTTTATATACCGCCTAAGATGGAAGGAATGTAGTATATAGAGTTGAAGAGTATGCCGAGATGGTAGTATAGTATAGCATAAACCTTATTAGAGGTGAGTGCTTATTGAGTACGTTTAAGAGCTATTGGGTAGTACCATTCCACTTTGAGGTATTAGGACGTGGAGTGATTCACGATCCTAGGTTAGTGATGGTAGTATCGGCTATATCTCAATTTCGAGGATGAAATTCCGTTGTAAGGGGGGAGTATGTAATAACCCGCACTTTTATGGAAAATTAAATTTAATAATTAAGTACAAATTGAGAATTTAAGAAATTTTCATAAATAGTAACTTTTTGGAGTTTTCAAGGATTAGATGATTTTCGATGGGTGTAATATTTACTTTTGGGATTAAGTAAGTAAGTCGGAGTATTTTAATTATATGTCGCACCCGGGTAAAGCGACAGAGGATAATATTTTAATGGAAATACCGCATTAAGTTGAGTGAGTTAAATTAGTGAGTTGCGGTCAAGTGCCTCGGATGGAGATTCTGACTGCGCGGTGAGTCTCAAAATGGTTGAGATAGTCAAAATTGAGTATCCGGGTGTCAAAATTGAGTTTTGGGAATTTTTGGATTCATAGGGACTCGCAATTGAGTAAACGAGTCATTTTTTGGTTAATAAGGGACAAACCCTTATTTTCTCTCTTATAAGTCACGAGAGAGAATAAAAGAATGAAAGAAAAAGAGAGAGGAGAAGAAAGGAAGAAAGTAGAAGGGAGAAAGAGGAGAGGAAAAGGATTTCCAAGCCAAACTCCGTCGGATTCGACTCGAGGTCGTCAGATTTCATCCTCCAGGCAAGTGTATACATGCTTTAGTTCATTATGTGCATTTATTTTATATTGTATTTGGTAAACTACATGATTTTGGGTTAGAACCCTTAAAATAAAATTTGGGAAAATTGGATATGAGTTTATATATTTGTGTAATGTAAACTCCTAATGATTTCTAGTGTTAAAGCCATGTTAATGGAATGTAGAATCAAATTGAAATGGAAATAATATCAAAACTAGGATTTTTATGGTCTTAAGGCCCAGAACCTAAGAGAAGTCATTTAATTCCACAAATTTATGGAATAATTCGTTGTAAATCAATGTTATGATGTTAATAGGGTCATTGGATGAGATTAGAAACCATTAAAATGGAGTTGGGTTGATATTTGGGTATTTTGGAGATTGAAAATCGCCCAAACAGTGCCCCTCGAACAGGCTGAATCGATTCGGGTCTAGGCCGAATCGATTCGCCTAAGGGGATCTGTAAGGTTGTCTTGGGCCGGATCGATTTGGATTTAGACCGAATCGATTCACCATTAAGGACATTCTTGCAGAACACTTTCCTAATCGATTCGAATTGGGGGCCGAATCGATTCACCCACCCGAATCGATTCGCAATTAGGGCGAATCGATTTGCTTTGGTCAGATTTGTCAGTTTTCTTCCCTTAAGAATATGGGGAGTTAAATTACAATTTAGGATTTTATATGGGGGATCCTAATTATGATATCGGGACTCCTAAATATTGGTTTTGAGGGTGAGTAAACCCTTAGATGAAAAAGAAAACCTTGGATTGGTGTAGGGAATAATTCGGGGAATGAACCTAGTAAATGTTCGGGACGGTCAACATTTGAGAGATAGCTCATCTGCCGTTGGGCATAGGTATTTACATTATTCGAATGTAGGTGAGCTGAATCCATCCAAGAAAAACCTAGGACGCGATTACTAGGAATTAAGATTTTCAGGATTAGATGGTGTAAATCCTAAAAAGTGATTAAATGCAAGTTATAGGATACGTTAGAGAATATTTATGAGTTTAAGTATTATAGGTGTGTGAATACTTAAAAATTATTATGGGTGAGAACATTTTGCATATATTGGCCATCATTATGTGGGATTGGCAATTATAGCCATGTATACATTTAAGAAGTGGTACTTGTATATATATATATATATATATATATATATATATATATATATATATATATATATATATATATATATATATATATATATATACACGATGTAATTATAGTACACATTACATGATACGAATACATATGTATCTATGTGTGATTGGTAAATGTGTATTTTAGAGGCTGGTGTTCACGGGCTTTCCTTTGGTATAGGATTGGAATAGCCAGAGTATATATTTTCTCTAGTACGATCGAGGGAGGTTACGCGATGTGGGTGAATCCCCTGGCTCGAGGAGCAGGGAGAGTATAGTCCCCAGGTCATTATCGTCCCGCATTTGAGTGAGATGTGATTAACTCCACTTGCAGGGAGAATACGACCGCCTCCACCGTTGTGTATTTGTTTACCATGTCCATTGAGAGAGTCTGGCTTGGTACCGTGGTATACTGAGAAAACCCAAATTTTGGATCGGCACTATGAGACCACATCCTCGAGTTATAGCTCGTTCAGATGGTTATGGTACTTGTGTGATAGTATATTACTTGTGTACGAGAACAAGATATTATATCTCTATGAGAGTAAAGAGATAAAATGAATATGAAATGAAAAAGAATGAATTCTCATTTCGGGAGATATATCCGGAAGTGTAACATGATACATATATAAAAGTGAGTGTGAAAGTTAAAGATGAGCATGATAATGAATATAATTATATGTGTATATATATATATATAAATATATCTTTCGTGTACTGAGGGTCTAATGGATCTCGACGATCGACCTTTCCAAGTAGTAGTGTATCGGGGGGTTCCTTGTTTGGATTTCGCTTTGCGAGACACCACACGCACGAATATGGCATAGTGTTGAGACTACGGAGAAGTTGAGACATTAGTACTTTGGTTGTTTATGATTTCTAAAGTTAGGGGTGATGGATTAGTTAGGCAGCATAGCATGACTAGGATGTTTAGAAGGATGCGCTAGGTGTGCACTATTAGAAAAGAGGTGAGGGGTATCTCATGGGAGTGCGATACCAATTTAAATATGAGATAAAACATATTTTTAAAAATAAAGCATTTATGCACTTGCTAAAAATTTTCACAATTCGGGCTCTGACCCGTTTCTATATTTTTCCTCTCTTTCTATATCTATACATATATAGGTGTCCAGTCACAGGGATGCCTGGATGATGATCCTTTCGAGTAAGACGTCTGTTGCAGCAGCTGTGGATGCATGCAGGTTTGATTTAGACACTTTTATTCTTACAATCTAGATAGGAAGCATTGTAGTTACTCTCTGACCGAAATCTCAATTGTATTGATTTATTCTTTTACCGCCTTTAATGCGGCATTCGATTTGGTTGTATCATATTTGAATCGAGTGTTCGGTTATTTTACCTCTTTCCAGTTTCATTTATATAAACTGTGTGAATGTTTATATTGTATAGTTGTTGACAATGATTAGTTAAGTAAAATTTTGATGCCAGCCTAATAGGTTATTAGTAATTAAATTTGTTTTCGACGGTGATGCGAAGAATGATCCATATGCGACTCCGATTTCAATTTAGTACCGGAGTGATCGCCCAGAATTTTATTAGGCAGTTTGTCACACACATTTTTGTATAAATACTCATTAAATGATTTCGTTTTCATTAAGAAGTCCCAGTGTTTTGAAAGACATAAAACAGTGAAATAGCAGAATTATTTTTGACTTCTTCTTTTAGGGTTTAATCCCTTTTTGTTTACAATTCACAAAAATCCCTTATGCTTTGGTGAATTATTTTGGTGTTGAAAAATACACTTTTGCTTTTGTTTACCTTTGTGGGGAGAACTCTACAATCGGAGAGCTACGTGCTATTATGGAGGGAGTCCTTATAAAGTTCACACTTGTGGATAGGCCGTTTTCTTCTTCATTGTTGACCATCTGGAGTTCTTGTAGGAGATTCCGACCGACAACATTTCTAGCCGTTTCTTTGAAGGTTTGACGAACACACCGTGCGTTACACTTGTGGTCGATTATCAGGTTGTATATAAGTCAATGGTCTTGTGAATACTTCAAAGTTCTAGAAATAAAAGGTTTTGCCCTTCGGGGATTTTTCCTTAAATTTGTGTTGCATGCTTTACTTATTTATGGTTTGACACACGAACACATTTAGATGCATGTTTACGGGCTGAATTAATTTGGTTTAAAAATAGTATCCAATTAAATAAGATTTACTTAGAAATTTACGAATTAATTCAAATCGGTATCACACACCGTATTTACACATTTTTTAGAGAAAAAATAAAAGATTCTTACATATATATATATATATATATATATATATATATATATATATATATATATATATATATATTTTAAATCATGATATTTATTGAAACAAAAGAGAGAAAAGCCCTCTCACATGGCTTACAAGCAAATCAAACAAAGACCTTTTCTGAAACTACTAAAATAGAAGCTTTAATCTCTCTAGGGAGATCACAATAATTTTGAAAGCTAAAAGAGCTTTGATGATAGGATCCATGATTGGCAAGCAACTCTGCAGTTTTATTGGCTTCTGATGAACATAACTTGATGAAGCATTGATTAGTTTGGAGAAATTCATTGATTTCAGAAATTTCAGTCCTTATACGCCACTGAGCTGTAGAAGAAGAAATAAAACATTGAAGAATATTTTCAGACTCTACTTCTATGTCTATGTTAGAAAAACCCTTCTCCTTGCAAAACTTGATCCCAACCAAAATAGCTTGAACTTGAGCTTCAATCGATGAATTTGTGGATAAAGCATTTGAGAAAGCCCAAATGAATTGACCCGTATCATTTCGAATAATAGAGCCAATACCCATATTGTTCCCTGTCTTGGTAGCACAGTTGAGTTTAAGTTATACCAAAATTACGAAACAAGGGCAAATTTGTCCATCATTTAAGTCGTGTTTTGTCTAATTACCACACCATGTGTTATATTTTGATTGGTTGGAAGGGGATGCTGGTTTGGACGACTTAAACACTTTTAAATAATCTCCTTCTTCATCAAAATGGATTAAATCAAAGTCTTATAGCATATCCTAAGCTAAATGATAAGTTTCAGGGTAGAAAATGTAATTTTATGAAAATTTATGGACTAGATTTTAAATAAAGAAAGTTTCAGGGAATAAAATAAAAATATAAAAAGGCCCACTTTGGCAATAAAATATTTTAAAGGATCTCTAAGAAATATTGAAAATTTGTGGTGTAAAATTAATAAAATACCCTTCATGTGTAAAGTGACCCTTATACCCTTAATAACTTTACACCTCGTGCTTGGTTTTGACACCTCCACCGTACACGTGTCGCCTTTAAAGGAAAGGAAAAAATACATGTCATGCAATTAGAGAAAGACAATACACGTGTCGTCGTTCGGTGAATTAAGAATGCAAGACAGCTCCGTTACGCGACACGTTAATGCCGACTCACCAAAATGAATGCTTAGTCATCATGACACGTGTCGTCATCGAGATAACTTTGAGAATATGTAAATAGAAGCCTTATGATCAGTTCTTACACGGAATTCATTCCAGATATAAAAAACAAATAGTGAGATAAAGTGTGAGAAAGTTTAAAAAGAAGTTTCGTCTTAAGATTAACGAGCGATCCAAGACCCTGTATCTATAACACCGGATTTTTATTGTAGGTGGGTACTCTATGACATTACTTGCGTATTTTGATTATATGATATTATGTAAACTATATATATTTTATGAAATGTTTTATCCTTAAAATGCATCTGATACCGATGATTCCATCATTTGTTATATGCGTCTATCTCTCGATATATACATCTGATTTGAATTCTAAAATTATTGATTCGGCCTATGGAAACTCTCTTACTATGTTGGCCTTGACTACCGGGTAGAAATATTTGGGTGGTACCTTTCCAGCTGGTTTATCGCTGGTGTGCCCTAAATAAGGCGTTGTTCTGGAGATCATGATTTTCTGTTTGTGTTGTTGTCGGGTGCAAACATTTGGTAACAGTATATGTTCATCTAGGTATTAGAGCATATATGTACATAAAAATAAAATTGAATAATTGACATATTGCTCAATTGTTTTATATGTTCTGTTCTGAACTGTTTATTCTAAAAATATTTACTGTAAATTACTTTCTATATATATATATATATATATATATTACTGCAAATTCATGTCTCTATATACACGCCTTCTGTTCTAAATTGAATAAGTATTAATTTTCTTAAAAACCCTCGAATGTCCGGAGATTGAATCTCATTCATTTTTTAGCTAATGTTGTATAAATAATCATTTTTCAGGAAAAAAAGTAGACTTGTGGAGAGCACATACAAGTATTATGTTGAAGATTTAGCCTTTTGTGCTCTTTTTGTTATTATGTTGGAGCATGTTTGTCTCTCTTGTAATAAGTTTTTTAAATTTTGTCTTAAGTTTTAATTCATAGCTACTTTTATTATAAATGAAGTTTCTTTTAGAAATATCTGATGACATAATTCCTTTACTTTTAGTATTTTACGATTCATAACCATGTGATTGTATTTCCATTGCACTTATTTAAGGAAACAATTTAAGTTAGAATATATGTTGCATTGGTGGCATGTCAAGACACTCGTTCCCTACTATTAATTTTGGTCGGGGTTGTGACATAGGTGGTATCAGAACATAGGTTATGAACTTGTAGACTACTGAACATAAATTTCCAACGTCTTAGATCCTAAGTTTCCATACATAAGATATAGGAGTAAATATTGGACTTATGTGATAACCCTCTATATGTCTTACATTCTATATTATTGTTTATATATAATTGTTCTTCTAATTTGCAATCTTGAGATAGTATAATACGTCTTATATTTGGCCATGACTGTAGAAAATGACCAAGACAAGATCAACTGTGGGAACTAGTGGTTCAAGTATAAAAGGAATGGAAGGTGCATACAAGGCAATTGAGAGTCTGGCAAAGATTTTGGAGCATTAAGTGAATAATGGAGCACCAAGGAATCTTGAACTAACTAGCTGTACCATTGACCATTTCAAGAAGTTGAATCTGCCTTCTTTTAAAGGTACTCCTCACCCCACTAAAGAAGAAAGTCGGGTGATGAAGATTAAAAAGATGCTCGATGTTCTTAAGTGTACCTATGAACAAAGGGCTTGATTTGCAACATTTATGTTAGAAGGTGAAGTCGAACATTGCTGAAGAGTGACTAAGAGAATAAACGAGTAGAGGAATAATTGCATAAGTTGGAATGACTTCTTGGTGATCTTTTATGAGAAAAATTTCCCTAAAACGGGTAAGGATGAAATGTCAGCTGAGTTCATGAGTCTAGTACAAGGGAATATGACAGTTAGTCAATACGAGGCAAAGTTTATTGTGTTATCCCGTTTTGCACCTTATGTTGTGATAACTGATGTTTTAAAATCCAAAAGGTTTGAACGTGGGTTAAGGTTGAGTATTCGTAGTCGAATTTCCATCCTAAAGTTGACATCGTATAGTGACGTTGTGGCTAGGTCTACGATAACTGAAAGGGATGGCAAGGAGTACAATTGAATTAAAGATGGTAAGATGAAGTTTAGGGAACAAATAGGGAAGATCCCAAATAATAGAAATAATTTTAGGAGTACATCCAATATTGGGGGAGTTAGTAATAACAAAATGTTTAATAACAAGATATGTCAGCGATGTGAGAAGATGTATGGAGGATGACCTTGTTATAAGGATACGGGAGCTTGTTTTAGATGTGGTTATAAAGGACATCAGATAAAAGACTGCCCAACCCCAACACAGATTTTAATACGTCTTTTAGGTGAAAAGAAGGACCAAGGCAGACAGGGTGGAGTTTTTTGACTTTCTGATTCTCAAGGTTCTAATGCAGTAGTGTTAGGTACACTTTCTATGTGTGCCCAACCTTTTCAAGTTTTAATAGATCCTGGATTTTTTCCTATGAGTTTTGTTAACCGCTTTCCTAATATGCGTGAAACCTTGAAGCATACCATACACGTTTTTACACCTCCGGGTTAGTTATTGACAAGAACATTAGTATATAAGTCTTGCCCAATTAATGTTAGTAGTCATAAACTATTCGCCAATTTGATAGTTTTAGACGTAAGAGACTTTGAAGTCATTTTGGGGATGGATTGTTAAGCATCGTATCATGCTAAGGTATATTATTTTCAGAAGAGAGTTATTTTCCAAATTCCTAAACAACCAGAATTCAGTTTTGAAGGAATTGGCATCCAATCTTTCATGCGTATTATCTCTGCAATACGAGCTTGTAGTTTTCTTAAGAAGGGCTATCAAGGATTCCTTGTAAGTGTTATTGATTTTCAAATAAAATAGCCTAGTTTAGAAGATATTCCTATAGCTAAATATTTTCCAGATGTTTTTCCATATAATTTAACTAGTCTTCCACCTAGTAGATAAATAGAGTTTATGATTGACTTTATTCCTGGAACTATACCAATTTTAAAACCACCTTATCGTAGGGCACCTTTAGAATTAAGGGAATTAAAAGTTCAATTACAAGATTTGTTAGACAAGGGTTTTAATAGAACAAGTGTATCCCCTTGGGGTGCTCCAGTGTTATATGTTAAAAAGAAGGATGGGATGATGAGGTTATGTATATATTATCGTGAATTAAAAAAGGTAACCATTAAGAATAAATACCCCTTACCTCGTATAGATGATTTGTTTGACTAACTTTATGGTGCGCAAGTATTTTCAAAGATTACCTTAGGTTAGGCTTTCACCAATTGAAGATTAAGGAAGATGATATTTTGAAATCATCTTTTCGTAGTAGATATGGTCACTATGAATTTCTTGTGATGCCATTTGGACTAACTAATGCACCCATCGCTTTTATGGATATGATGAATAGGGTGTTTAGAAAATATTTGTAATAGTGTGTGGTTGTTTTCATTGATAACATCCTTATTTATTCCAAAGGTATTGAAGAACACGAAAAGAATTTAGAGATGGTGTTACAAATCCTTAGGAAGGAGAAATTATATGCAAAATTAAAGAAGTGTGAGTTTTGGTTGCCTAGCGTCTCTTTTCTAGGACATGTCATTTCCAAGGAGGGAGTGTCAGTTGATCCTCAAAAGATCATAGCTATATTGGATTGGCCTAGACCAACTAATGTAATGGAGAGTCGTAGTTTTCTTGGATTAGCAGGTTATTATCGAAGATTTGTTAAAGGATTTTCTAGTATTGCCAAACCTCTATCTTGGTTAACCCAAAAGAATGTGAAATATGAATGGTCTGAGGAAGTTGAGAATAGTTTTTAAGAACTTAAGAATCGATTAGTAACTGCCCCAATTTTTATTATTCCTTCTAGGACAGGGGGATTTGTGATTTATAATGATGCTTCTAAAAATGGTTTGGGATGTGTGCTAATGCAAAATGGAAAAGTAGTAGCTTATGCCTCGAGACAGTTAAAACCACAAGAGCAAAATTATCCAACCCATGACCTAGAATTAGTAGCTGTAATTTTTGCTCTTATGATTTGGAGACATTATTTGTATGGTGAGACATGTGAGATTTATACCGATCATAAGATTTTGAAATATATATTTACTTAGAAATAGTTAAACATGAGACAAAGGAGGTGGTTAAAATTAATGAAGGATTATGATTTAAATATTCATTATCACCCAGGGAAAGCAAATATAGTAGCTGATGCTTTAAGTAGGAAGTCTATACCAAATTTAGCGTGTTTTATTACAAGCCAGGAATCACTGCTGAAGGATTTGAGAAGTATGAAAATAGATGTACGTATTTATAGTAAAGGAGGAATAATCGCAAACTTACAAGCATAACCCATATTGATGGAAATGATTGAAATTGCACGACTAAATGACCCACAACTGAAGAAGATTAGAGAAGAAGCTATCAAAATGGAAGAGGAATGAATTTGGGATATGAGATGATATATTGAGGTTAGGAAATAGAGTGTGTATTCCACATGATGCCCAACTAAAGAGCCAAATTTAAGAGAAAAGTCATTACTCGAGATTCACATTTCATCCTGGATGTACAAAGATCTATAGGGATCTTCGAGAAGTATTTTGGTGGAATAACATGAAAAGTGAGATAGCAGAATTTTTATCTGAGCGTTTGGTTTGTCAAAAAGTTAAGGTTGAACATCAGAAACCATCAGGATTACTACAACCCTTACCTATCCTAGAGTGGAAATGGGAGCATATTACTATGAATTTTGTGATAGGTTTACTAAGAAGTTCAAATGGAAATGATTTTATTTGGGTAATTATTAATAGGTTAACTAAATATGCTCATTTTCTCGCCATTAAGATTACCCATTCTTTTGAAAAGTTAGCTAAGTTTTACGTGAGAGAAATTATTAGGCTTTATGGAACCCCAATTTTAATTATTTCTGATCGTGACCCTAGATTTGTGTCTCGATTTCGAAAAAGCTTACAAGCATCCATGGAAAATAATTGAATTTAAGCACCTCTTCTCATCCTCAAACAAATGGACAATCTGAGAGAATCATTAAAACCTTAGAGGATATGCTTCTGAATGGGAATTGGGATGATCATTTATCATTAGTAGAATTTGCATATAATAATAGTTATTAACACTACACCCAAACTGGCAATTGGTCACGGCCAAAATCCCTGACCAAAGCTGTGGGTCGCGGACTTGGGCCATGACCATTTCTGGCGTGACCATTTTCGTGGGTGCGGCCCAAGTCCGTGACCAAAAAATGGTCATGGCCGAGAGGGGTCACGGCAGATGGTCACGGACTTAGGCCGTGACCCATGTCGTGACGGGTCGCGCCC
Source organism: Sambucus nigra (assembly GCA_949130495.1). Classification (NCBI taxonomy): domain Eukaryota; kingdom Viridiplantae; phylum Streptophyta; class Magnoliopsida; order Dipsacales; family Adoxaceae; genus Sambucus; species Sambucus nigra. The sequence goes on along the minus strand of OX422218.1, from coordinate 383,373,491 downwards.
CTGATCCGTGACCCACAACCGTGACAAATTGGTCGCGGCCAAAGTCCGCGACCCACTACCGTGACAAAAAATAATAAAAAAATTGGTCACGGCCCTGATCCGTGACCCACAACCGTGACAAATTGGTCGCGGCCAAAGTCCGCGACCCACGACCGTGACAAAAAAATAAAAATAAAAATTGGTCGCGACCCTGATCCGTGACCCACAGCCGTGACAAATTGGTCGCGGCCAAAGTCCACGACCCACGACCGTGACAAAAAAATTAAAAAAAATTGGTCGCGGCCCTGATCCATGACCCACAACCGTGATGAAAAAAATGGTCGCGGACTTTGTCCGCGACCATTTTTATGCGTGACGAAAAAATAAAAATGGTCATGGACAAAGTCCATGACCATATTTAACTACAATTTTAAAAAAAATGTATTTTTTTGGTCCAATCCTAAAATTGGGGGTCCTGTGAGTACACCATCAGTTGCTACGTGTAACGTTTGACGCGTACGAGGTGTTACAAATATTTATTATTGGCAAAACAATAAAAAAATCCCAAATTGCGAATCGAGAACGTTGTTAATAAACAAATATACATACAAACTTATAAAAATTACACGTCTTAATAATTCACAGACCAAAAAAAAAATTGGCCAGAGTTTCCTCTTTTATCTAGACATTCGAAAACCTGTAAATGTAAAACCTACTTATTATAAAGCCCGCACGGCTATAAAATTCAACAATCAAATTATAAAAGCCCGCACGGCCATAAAACTAAACAATAAAATCTCGCACGGCTGTAACACAAAAATCAAAATCCTGAATGTCCACAACCTATAAACAATGTTCATGTTGTAGACCATTGCCTCCTTCGTTTGTTTCGCGTGCAAAAATCCTACAAGTGATGGAATACATAAAAAAAATATAAGTAACCAAGTAGTTTTACAAAAAATTTAATCAAGCAGAAAAATTGCATATAGGAGTTAAAATTATCAGTAACCAAGTAGAAATATGCAAATTACCGTCGTATTCTCAAACCGCGAGTCCCACAGCTGCGGGGTCAGTTCCTACAAGTTACATTGGTCCCGTGGGAGGTGTTGGTGCCACCCACGGGGACGTTCAGGGGCTGTTTCGGGTTTTCAACCTTTAACGCCTTGTTTTTAAGCCTAAGTCTAGAAATATGCAAATTACCGTCGTATTCTCAAACCGGGAGTCCCGCGGCTGCAGGGTCAGTTCCTACGAGTTAAATTGGTCCCGTGGGAGGCGTTGGTGCCACCCACGGGGACGTTCGGGGGCTGTTTCGAGATCTCACCCTCTAACGCCATGTTTTGCTTAAGTCTAGAAATACACAAATTACCGTCGTATTCTCAAACCGGGAGTCACGTGGCTGCGGGGTCAGTTCCTACGAGTTACATAGGTCCCATGGGAGGTGTTGGTGCCATCCACGGGGACGTTCGGGGCTGTTTCAAGATCTCACCCTCTACGCCATGTTTTTCTTAAGTCTAGAAATATTCAAATTATCGTCGTATTCTCAAACCGGGAGTCTCGCGGCTGCGAGGTCAGTTCCTACGAGTTACATTGGTCCCGTGGGAGGTATTGGTGCCACCCACGCGGACGTTCAGGGGCTGTTTTGGGTTTTCATCCTCTAACGCCGTGTTTTTAAGTCTAAGTCTAGAAATATGAAAATTACCGTCGTATTCTAAAATCGGGAGTCCCGCGGCTGCGGGGTTAGTTCCTACGAGTTACATTGGTCCCGTGTGAGGTGTTGGTGCCACCCACGGGGACGTTCGGTGGCTGTTTCGATTTCTCACCCTCTAACGCCATGTTTTTAAGCCTAAGTCTAGAAATTTTCAAATTACCGTCGTATTATCAAACCGGGAGTCCCGCGGCTGCGGGGTCAGTTCCTATGAGTTACATTGGTCCCGTGGGAGGTTTTGGTGCCACCCACGGGGACGTTCGGGGGTTGTTTTGGGTTTTCACCCTCTAACGCCATGTTTTTAAGTCTAAGTCTAGAAATATGCAAATTACCATCGTATTCTAAAACCGGGAGTCCCGCGACTGCGTGGTTAGTTCCTACGAGTTACATTAGTCCCGTGGGAGGTGTTGGTGCCACCCACGGGGATGTTCGGTGGCTGTTTCGGGTTTTCACCCTCTAACGCCATGTTTTTAAGCCTAAGTCTAGAAATATTTAAATTACCGCTGTATTCTCAAACCGGGAGTCCCGCGGCTGTGGGGTCGTTCCTACGAGTTACATTGGTCCCGTGGGAGATGTTGGTGCCACCCACGGGGATGTTTGGGGGCTGTTTCGAGATCTCACCCTCTAACGTCATGTTTTGCTTAAGTCTAGAAATATACAAATTACAGTCGTATTCTCAAACCGGGAGTCCCGCGACTACGGGGTCAGTTCCTACGAGTTACATTGGTCCCGTGGGCGCTGTTGGTGCCATCCACGGGGACGTTCGAAGCTTTTTCGAGATCTCACCCTCTAATGCCATGTTTTGCTTAAGTCTAGAAATGTGCAAATTACCGTCGTATTATCAAATCGGGAGTCCCGCGACTGCGGGGTCAGTTCCTACGAGTTACATTGGTCCCGTGGGAGGTGTTGGTGCCACCCACGGGGACGTTCGGGGGTTGTTTCGAGTTTTCACCCTCTAACGCCATGTTTTTAAGCCTAAGTCAAGAAATATGCAAATTACCATCGTATTCTCAAACCGGGAGTCCCGCGGCTGCGGGGTCAGTCCCTACGAGTTACATTGGTCCCATGGGAGGTGTTGGTACCACCCACGGGGACGTTCGGACGCTGTTTCGGATTTTCAGCCTCTAACGCCATGTTTTTAAGCCTAAGTCTAGAAATACGCAAATTACCGTCGTATTCTAAAATTGGGAGTTTCGCGGATGCGGGGTCAGTTCCTACGAGTTACATTGGTCCCGTGGGAGGTATTGGTGCCAGCCACGGGGACGTTCGGGGGCTGTTTCGGGTTTTCACCCTCTAACGCCATGTTTTTAAGCCTAAGTCTAGAAATAGGTAAATTACCGTCGTATTCTAAAACCGGGAGTCCCGCGACTGCGGGGTCAGTTCTTACGAGTTACATTGGTCCCGTGGGAGGTGTTGGTGCCACCCACGGGGACGTTCGGGATTGTTTTGGGTTTTCACCCTCTAACGCCATGTTTTTAAGCCTAAGTCTAGAAATATGCAAATTATAGTCGTATTCTAAAACCGGGAGTCCCGCGACTGCGGGGTCAGTTCTTACGAGTTACATTGGTCCCGTGGGAGGTGTTGGTGCCACCCACGGGGACGTTCGAGGTTGTTTCGGGTTTTCACCCTCTAATGCCATATTTTTAAGCCTAAGTAAAGATATATGCAAATTACCGTCGTATTCTCATACCGGGAGTCCCACGGCTGTGGGGTCAGTTCCTACGAGTTACATTGGTCCCGTGGGAGGTGTTGGTGCCACTCACGGGGACGTTCAGGGGCTGTTTCGAGATCTCACCCTCTAACGTCATGTTTTGCTTATGTCTAGAAATATGCAAATTACCGTCGTATTCTCAAACCGGGAGTCCCGCGGCTGCGGGGTCAGTTCCTACGAGTTACATTGGTCCCGTGGGAGCTGTTGGTGCCACCCACGGGGACGTTCAGAGCTTTCTCGATATCTCACCCTCTAACGCCATGTTTTGCTAAAGTCTAGAAATATGCAAATTACTGTCGTATTATCAAATCGGGAGTCCCACGACTGCAGGGTCAGTTCCTACGAGTTACATTGGTCCCGTGGGAGGTGTTGGTGCCACCCACGGGGACGTTCGGGGGCTGTTTCGGGTTTTCACCCTCTAACGCCATGTTTTTAAGCCTTAGTCTAGATATATACAAATTTACGTCGTATTCTCAAACCGGGAGTCCCACGGTTGCGGGGTCAGTTCCTACGAGTTACATTGGTCCCGTGGGAGGTGTTGGTGCCACCAATGAGGACGTTCGGGGATGTTTCGGGTTTTCGCCCTCTAACGCCATGTTTTTAAGCCTAAGTTAAGAAATATGCAAATTACCATCGTATTCTCAAACCGAGAGTCCCGCGACTGCGGGGTCAATTCCTACGAGTTACATTGGTCCCGTGGGAGGTATTGGTGCCACCCACGGGGACGTTCGGGGGTTGTTTCGGGTTTTCACCCTCTAACGCCGTGTTTTTAAGCCTAAGTCTAGATATATGGAAATTACCGTCGTATTCTAAAACCGGGAGTCCCAAGACTGCGGGGTCAATTCTTACGAGTTACATTGGTCCCGTGGGAGGTGTTGGTGCCACCCACGGGGACGTTCGGGGGTTGTTTTGGGTTTTCACCCTCTAACGCCATGTTTTTAAGCTTAAGTCTAGAAATATGCAAATTACCATAGTATTCTCAAACCGGTAGTCCCGCGGCTGCGGGGTCAGTCCCTACGAGTTACATTGGTCCCGTGGGAGGTGTTGGTACCAACCACGGGGACGTTCGGAGGCTGTTTCGGATTTTCACCCTCTAACGCCATGTTTTTAAGCCTAAGTCTAGAAATACGCAAATTACCGCCGTATTCTAAAATTGGGAGTCCCGCGGCTGCGGGGTCAGTTCCTACGAGTTACATTGGTCCCGTGGGAGGTGTCGGTGCCACCCACGGGGACGTTCGGGATTGTTTTGGGTTTTCACCCTCTAACGCCATGTTTTTAAGCCTAAGTCTAGAAATATGCAAATTATAGTCGTATTCTAAAACCGGGAGTCCTGCGACTGCGGGGTCAGTTCTTACGAGTTACATTGGTCCCGTGGGAGGTGTTGGTGCCACCCACGGGGACGTTCGAGGTTGTTTCGGGTTTTCACCCTCTAATGCCATATTTTTAAGCCTAAGTCAAGATATACGCAAATTACCGTCGTATTCTCATACCGGGAGTCCCACGGCTGTGGGGTCAGTTCCTACGAGTTACATTGGTCCTGTGGGAGGTGTTGGTGCCACTCACGGGGACGTTCAGGGGCTGTTTCGAGATCTCACCCTCTAACGTCATGTTTTGCTTATGTCTAGAAATATGCAAATTACCGTCGTATTCTCAAACCGGGAGTCCCGCGGCTGCGGGGTCAGTTCCTACGAGTTACATTGGTCCCGTGGGAGCTGTTGGTGCCACCCACGGGGACGTTCAGAGCTTTCTCGATATCTCACCCTCTAACGCCATGTTTTGCTAAAGTCTAGAAATATGCAAATTACTGTCGTATTATCAAACTGGGAGTCCCGCGACTGCAGGGTCAGTTCCTACGAGTTACATTGGTCCCGTGGGAGGTGTTGGTGCCACCCACGGGGACGTTCGGGGGCTGTTTCGGGTTTTCACCCTCTAACGCCATGTTTTTAAGCCTAAGTCTACAAATTTGAAAATTACAGTCGTATTCTCAAACCGCGAGTCCCGCGGCTGCGGGGTCAGTTCCTAAGAGTAACATTGATCCCGTGGGAGGTGTTGGTGCCACCGACGGGGACGTTCGGGGGTTGTTTTGGCTTTTTACCCTCTAACGCCATGTTTTTAAGCTTAAGTCTAGAAATATGCAAATTACCATCGTATTCTCAAACCGGTAGTCCCGCGGCTGCGGGGTCAGTCCCTACGAGTTACATTGGTCCCGTGGGAGGTGTTGGTACCAACCACGGGGACGTTCGGAGGCTGTTTCGGATTTTCACCCTCTAACGCCATGTTTTTAAGCCTAAGTCTAGAAATACGCAAATTACCGCCGTATTCTAAAATTGGGAGTCCCGCGGCTGCGGGGTCAGTTCCTACGAGTTACATTGGTCCCGTGGGAGGTGTCGGTGCCACCCACAGAGATGTTCGGGGGCTGTTTCAGGTTTTCACCCTCTAACGTCATCTTTTTAAGACTAACTCTAGAAATATGCAAATTACCGTCGTATTCTAAAACCGGGAGTCCCGCGACTGCGGGGTCAGTTCTTACGAGTTACATTGGTCCCGTGGGAGGTGTTGGTGCCACCCACGGGGACGTTCGGGATTGTTTCGGGTTTTCACCCTCTAACGCCATGTTTTTAAGCCTAAGTCTAGAAATGTGCAAATTACCTTCGTATTCTAAAACCGGGAGTCCCGCGACAACGGGGTCAGTTCTTACGAGTTACATTGGTCCCGTGGGAGGTGTTGGTGCCACCCACGGGGACGTTCGGGGTTGTTTCGGGTTCTCACCCTCTAACGTCATGTTTTTAAGCCTAAGTCTAGAAATATGCAAATTACCGTCGTATTCTAAAATCGGGAGTCCCGCGACTGCGGGGTCAGTTCCTACGAGTTACATTGGTCCCAAGGGAGGTGTTGGTGCCACCCACGGGGACGTTCGGGGGCTGTTTCGGGTTTTCACCCTCTAACCCCATGTTTTTAAGCCTAAGTTTAGAATTATCCAAATTACCGACGTATTATCAAACCGGGAGTCCAGCGGCTGTGGGGTCAGTTCCTACGAGTTACAATGGTCACGTGGGAGGTGTTGGTGCCATCCACGGGGACGTTCGGGGGCTATTTCGAGATCTCACCCTCTAACGCCATGTTTTGCTTAAGTCTAAAAATACGCAAATTATCGTCGTATTCTAAAACCGGGAGTCCCGCGGCTGTGGGGTTAGTTCCTACGAGTTACATTTGTCCCGTGGGAGGTGTTGGTGCCACCCACGGGGACGTTCGATGGCTGTTTCGAGATCTCACCCTCTAACGTCATGTTTCGCTTAAGTCTAGAAATATGCAAATTACCGTCGTATTCTCAAACCGGGAGTCGCAAGGCTGAGGGGTCAGTTACTACGAGTTACATTGGTCCCGTGGTAGGTGTTGGTGCCACCCACGGGTCTTTCGGGGGTTGTTTTGAGATCTCACCCTCTAACGCCATGTTTTGCATAAGTTTAGAAACATGAAAATTATCGTCGTATTCTCAAACCGAGAGTCCCGGGTCTGTGGGGTCAGTTCCTACGAGTTAGATTTGGTCCCGTGGGATGTGTTGGTGCCACCCACGGGGACGTTCGGGGGTTGTTTCGGGTTTTCACCCTCTAACGCCATGTTTTTAAGCCTAAGTCTAGAAATAAGCATATTAATGTCGTATTCTATAATCGGGAGTCCCGCGACTACGGGGTCAGTTCCTACGAGTTACATTGGTCCCGTTGGAGGTGTTGGTGCCACCCACGGGGACGTTCGGGGGCTGTTTCGGGTTTTCACCCTCTAACGCCATGTTTTTAAGACTAAGTCTACAAATTTGAAAATTACAGTCGTATTCTCAAACCGCGAGTCCCGCGGCTGCGGGGTCAGTTCCTACGAGTTACATTGGTCCCGTGGGAGGTGTTGGTGCCACCCACAGGGACGTTCGGGGGCTGGTTTGGGTTTTCACCCTCTAACGCCATGTTTTTAAGTCTAAGTCTAGAAATATGCAAATTACCGCCGTATTCTCAAACCGGTAGTCCCGCGGTTGCGGGGTCAGTTCCTACGAGTTACATTGGTCCCGTGGGAGGTGTTGGCGCCACCCACGAGGACGTTCGGGGCTATTTTGGGTTTTCGCCCTCTAACGCCATGTTTTTAAGCCTAAGTCAAGTAATATGCAAATTACCGTCGTATTCTCAAACCGGGAGTCCCGCGACTGCGGGGTCAATTCCTACGAGTTACATTGGTCCCGTGGGAGGTATTGGTGCCACCCACGGGGATGTTCGGGGGCTGTTTCGGGTTTTCACCCTCTAACGCCATGTTTTTAAGCCTTAGTCTAGATATATACAAATTTACGTCGTATTCTCAAACCGGGAGTCCCACGGTTGCGGGGTCAGTTCCTACGAGTTACATTGGTCCCGTGGGAGGTGTTGGTGCCACCAATGAGGACGTTCGGGGATGTTTCGGGTTTTCGCCCTCTAACGCCATGTTTTTAAGCCTAAGTTAAGAAATATGCAAATTACCATCGTATTCTCAAACCGAGAGTCCCGCGACTGCGGGGTCAATTCCTACGAGTTACATTGGTCCCGTGGGAGGTATTGGTGCCACCCACGGGGACGTTCGGGGGTTGTTTCGGGTTTTCACCCTCTAACGCCGTGTTTTTAAGCCTAAGTCTAGATATATGGAAATTACCGTCGTATTCTCAAACCGGGAGTCCCGCGGCTGTGGGGTCAGTTCCTACGAGTTACATTGGTCCCGTGGGAGGTGTTGGTGCCACCCACGGGGACGTTCGGGGGCTGTTTCGAGATCTCACCCTCTAACGTCATGTTTTGTTTAAGTCTAGAAATATGCAAATTACCGTCGTATTCTCAAACCGGGAGTCCCGCGGCTGCGGGGTCAGTTCCTATGAGTTACATTGGTCCCGTGGGAGCTGTTGGTGCCAACTACGGCGACGTTCGGAGCTGTTTTGAGATCTCACCCTCTAACGCCATGTTTTGCTTAAGTCTAGAAATATGCAAATTACCATCGTATTCTCAAACCGGGAGTCCCGCGACTGCGGGGTCAGTTCCTACGAGTTACATTGGTCCCGTGGTAGGTGTTGGTGCCACCCACGGGTCGTTCGGGGGTTATTTTGAGATCTCACCCTCTAACGCCATGTTTTGCATAAGTTTAGAAATATGAAAATTACCGTCGTATTCTCAAACCGAGAGTCCCGCGTCTGCGGGGTCAGTTGCTACGAGTTACATTTTTCCCGTGGGAGGTGTTGGCGCCACCCACGGGGACGTTCGGGGGATGTTTCGGGTTTTCACCCTCTAACGCCATGTTTTTAAGCCTAAGTCAAGAAATATGAAAATTACCGTCGTATTATCAAATCGGGAGTCCCGCGACTGCGGGGCCAGTTCCTACGAGTTACAGTGGTCCCGTGGGAGGTGTTGGTGCCACCTACGGGGACGTTCGGGGGCTGTTTCGAGTTTTCACCCTCTAACGCCTTGTTTTTAAGCCTAAGTCTTGAAACATGCAAATTACCGTCATATTCTAATATCGGGAGACCCACGACTGCGGGTTCAGTTCCTGCGAGTTACATTGGTCCCGTGGGAGGTGTTGGTGCACCCACGGGGACGTTCGGGGGTTGTTTCGAGTTTTCACCCTCTAACGCCATGGTTTTAAGCCTAAGTCTATAAATATGCAAATTACCGTCGTATTGTAAAATCGAGAAACCCGCGACTGCGGGGTCAGTTCTTACGAGTTACATTGGTCCCGTGGGAGGTGTTGGTGCCACCCACGGGGACGTTCGGGGGTCGTTTCGGGTTTTCACCCTCTAACGCCATGTTTTTAAGCCTAAGTCTAGAAATAAGAATATTAATGTCGTATTCAATAACCGGGAGTCCCGCGACTACGCGTTCAGTTCCTACGAGTTACATTGGTCCCGTTGGAGGTGTTGGTGCCACCCACGAGGACGTTCGGGGGCTGTTTCGGGTTTTCACCCTCTAACGCCATGTTTTTAAGCCTAAGTCTACAAATTTGAAAATTACAGTCCTATTCTCAAACCGCGAGTCCCGCGGCTGCGGGGTCAGTTCCTATGAGTTACATTGGTCCCGTGGGAGGTGTTGGTGCCACCCACGGGGACGTTCGGGGGCTATTTTGGGTTTTCACCCTCTAACGCCATGTTTTTAAGTCTAAGTCTAGAAATATACAAATTACCGTCATATTCTAAAACCGGGAGTCCCGCGATTGCGGGGTCAGTTCCTACGAGTTACATTGGTCCCGTGGGAGGTGTTGGTGCCACCCACGGGGACGTTCGAGGGCTGTTTCGGGTTTTCACCCTCTAACGCCATGTTTTTAAGCCTAAGTCTAGAAATGTGCAAATTACCATCGTATTCTAAAACCGGGAGTCCCGCGACAGCGGGGTCAGTTCTTACGAGTTACATTGGTCCCGTGGGAGGTGTTGGTGCCACCCACGGGGACGTTCGGGGTTGTTTCGGGTTTTCACCCTCTAACGCCATGTTTTTAAGCCTAAGTCTAGAAATATGCAAATTACCGTCGTATTCTAAAATCGGGAGTCCCGCGACTGCGGGGCCAGTTCCTACGAGTTACATTGGTCCCATGGGAGGTATTGGTGCCACCCACGGGGACGTTCGGGGGTTGTTTCGGGTTTTTACACTCTAACGCCATGTTTTTAAGCCTACGTCTAGAATTATCCAAATTATCGACGTATTCTCAAACCGGGAGTCCAGCGGCTGTGGGGTCAGTTCCTACGAGTTACATTGGTCACGTGGGAGGTGTTAGTGCCATCCACGGGGACGTTCGGGGGCTGTTTCGAGATCTCACCCTCTAACGCCATGTTTTGCTTAAGTCTAGAAATATGCAACTTATCGTCGTATTCTCAAACCGGGAGTCCCGCGGCTGTGGGGTTAGTTCCTACGAGTTACATTTGTCCCGTGGGAGGTGTTGGTGCCACCCACAGTGACGTTCGGGGGCTATTTCGAGAGCTCACCCTCTAACGTCATGTTTTTCTTAAGTCTAGAAATATGCAAATTACCGTCGTATTCTCAAACCGGGAGTCCCACGACTGCGGGGTCAGTTGCTATGAGTTACATTGGTCCCGTGGTAGGGTTGGTGCACCCATGGGTCGTTCGGGGGTTGTTTTGAGATCTCACCCTCTACCGCCATGTTTTGCATAAGTTTAGAAATATGAAAATTATCGTCGTATTCTCAAACCAAGAGTCCCGCGTCTGCGGGGTCAGTTCCTACAAGTTACATTTGTCCCGTGGGAGGTGTTGGTGCCACCCACGGGGACGTTCGGGGGCTGTTTCGGGTTTTCACCCTCTAACGCCATGTTTTTAAGCCTAAGTCAAGAAATATGAAAATTACCGTCGTATTATCAAATCGGGAGTCCCGCGACTGCGGGGTCAGTTCCTACGAGTTACAGTGGTCCCGTGGGAGGTGTTGGTGCCACCTACGGGGACGTTCGGGGCCTCTTTCGAGTTTTCACCCTCTAACGCCATGTTTTTAAGCCTAAGTCTTGAAATATGCAAATTACCGTCGTATTCTAATATCGGGAGACCCGTGACTGCGGGGTCAGTTCTTACGAGTTACATTGGTCCCGTGGGAGGTGTTGGTGCCACCCACGGGGACGTTCGGGGGCTGTTTCGGGTTTTCACCCTCTAACGCCATGTTTTTAAGCCTAAGTCTAGAAATATGTAAATTACCGTCGTATTCTAAAACCGAGAGTCCCGCGACTGCGGGGTCAGTTCCTACGAGTTACATTGGTCCCGTGGGTGGTGTTGGTGCACCCACGGGGACGTTCGGGGGCTATTTCGGGTTTTCACCCTCTAACGCCATCTTTTTAAACCTAAGTCTAGAAATATGCAAATTATTGTCGTATTCTAAAAAAGTGAGTCCCGCAACAGCGGGGTCAGTTCTTACGAATTACATTGGTCCCGTGGGAGGTGTTGGTGCCACCCACGGGGACGTTCGGGGGTTGTTTCGGGTTTTCACCCTCTAACGCCATGTTTTTAAGCCTAAGCCTAGAAATAAGCATATTAATGTCGTATTCTATAACCGGGAGTCCCGCGACTACGGGGTCAGTTCCTACGAGTTACATTGGTCCCGTTGGAGGTATTGGTGCCACCCACGGGGACGTTCGGGGGCTGTTTCGGGTTTTCACCCTCTAACGCCATGTTTTTAAGCCTAAGTCTACAAATTTGAAAATTACAGTCGTATTCTCAAACCGCGAGTCCCGCGGCTGCGGGGTCAGTTCCTACGAGTAACATTGGTCCCGTGGGAGGTGTTGGTGCCACCCACGGGGACGTCCGGGGGCTGTTTTTGGTTTTCAACCTCTAACGCCATGTTTTTAAGTCTAAGTCTAGAAATATACAAATTACCGTCATATTCTAAAACCGGGTGTCCCGCGACTGCGGGATCAGTTCCTACGAGTTACATTGGTCCCGTGGGAGGTGTTGGTGCCACCCACGGGGACTTTCGAGGGCTGTTTCGAGTTTTCACCCTCTAACGCCATGTTTTTAAGCCTAAGTCTAGAAATATGTAAATTACCGTCGTATTCTCAAATCGGGAGTCCCGCGGTTGTGGGGTCAGTTCCTATGAGTGACATTGGTCACGTGGGAGCTGTTGGTGCCATCCATGGGGACGTTCGGGGGCTGTTTCGAGATCTCACCATCTAACGCCATGTTTTGCTTAAGTCTAGAAATATGCAAATTACCGCCGTATTCTCAAACCGGTAGTCCCGCGGTTGCGGGGTCAGTTCCTACGAGTTACATTGGTCCCGTGGGAGGTGTTGGCGCCACCCACGAGGACGTTCGGGGTTATTTTGGGTTTTCGCCCTCTAACGCCATGTTTTTAAGCCTAAGTCAAGTAATATGCAAATTACCGTCGTATTCTCAAACCGGGAGTCCCGCGACTGCGGGGTCAATTCCTACGAGTTACATTGGTCCCGTGGGAGGTATTGGTGCCACCCACGGGGATGTTCAGGGGCTGTTTCGGGTTTTCACCCTCTAACGCCATGTTTTTAAGCCTTAGTCTAGATATATGCAAATTTACGTCGTATTCTCAAACCGGGAGTCCCGCGGTTGCGGGGTCAGTTCCTACGAGTTACATTGGTCCCGTGGGAGGTGTTGGTGCCACCAATGAGGACGTTCGGGGATGTTTCGGGTTTTCGCCCTCTAACGCCATGTTTTTAAGCCTAAGTTAAGAAATATGCAAATTACCATCGTATTCTCAAACCGGGAGTCCCGCGACTGCGGGGTCAATTCCTACGAGTTACATTGGTCCCGTGGGAGGTATTGGTGCCACCCACGGGGACGTTCGGGGGTTGTTTCGGGTTTTCACCCTCTAACGCCGTGTTTTTAAGCCTAAGTCTAGATATATGCAAATTACCGTCGTATTCTCAAACTGGGAGTCCCGCGGCTGTGGGGTCAGTTCCTACGAGTTACATTGGTCCCGTGGGAGGTGTTGGTGCCACCCACGGGGACGTTCGGGGGCTGTTTCGAGATCTCACCCTCTAACGTCATGTTTTGTTTAAGTCTAGAAATATGCAAATTATCGTCGTATTCTCAAACCGGGAGTCCCGCGGCTGCGGGGTCAGTTCCTACGAGTTACATTGGTCCCGTGGGAGCTGTTGGTGCCAACTACGGCGACGTTCGGAGCTGTTTTGAGATCTCACCCTCTAACGCCATGTTTTGCTTAAGTTTAGAAATATGCAAATTACCGTCGTATTATCAAATCGGGAGTCCCGCGACTGCGGGGTCAGTTCCTACGAGTTATATTGGTCTCGTGGGAGGTGTTGGTGCCACCCACGGGGACGTTTGGGTGCTGTTTCGGGTTTTCACCCTCTAACGCCATGTTTTTAAGCCTAAGTCTAGAAATATGCAAATTACCATCGTATTCTCAAACCGGGAGTCCCGCGGCCGCGGGGTCAGTCCCTACGAGTTACATTGGTCCCGTGGGAGGTGTTGGTACCACCCACAGGGACGTTCGGAGGCTGGTTTGGATTTTCACCCTCTAACGCCACGTTTTTAAGCCTAAGTCTAAAAATACGCAAATTACCGTCGTATTCTAAAATTGGGAGTCCCGCGGCTGCGGGGTCAGTTCCTACGAGTTACATTGGTCCCGTGGGAGGTGTTGGTGCCACCCACGGGGATGTTCGTGGGCTGTTTCGGGTTTTCACCCTCTAACGTCATGTTTTTAAGCCTAAGTTTAGAAATATGCAAATTACCGTCGTATTCTAAAACCGGGAGTCCCGCGACTGCGGGGTCAGTTCTTACGAGTTACATTGGTATCGTGGGAGGTGTTGGTGCCACCCACGGGGAAATTGGGGATTGTTTCGGGTTTTCACCCTCAAACGCCATGTTTTTAAGCCTAAGTCTAGAAATATGCAAATTACCATCGTATTCTAAAACCGGGAGTCCCGCGACTGCGGGGTCAGTTCTTACGAGTTACATTGGTCCCGTGGGAGGTGTTGGTGCCACCCACGGGGACGTTCGGGGTTGTTTTGGGTTTTCACCCTCTAACGCCATGTTTTTAAGCCTTAGTCTAGAAATAAGCATATTAATGTCGTATTCTATGACCGGGAGTCCCGCGACTACGGGGTCAGTTCCTACGAGTTACATTGGTCCCGTTGGAGGTGTTGGTGCCACCCACAGGGACGTTCGGGGGCTGTTTCGGGTTTTCACCCTCTAACGCCATGTTTTTAAGCCTAAGTCTACAAATTTGAAAATTACAGTCGTATTCTCAAACCGCGAGTCCCGCGGCTGCGGGGTAAGTTCCTACGAGTAACATTGGTCCCGTGGGAGGTGATGGTGCCACCCACGGGGACGTTCGGGGGCAGTTTTTGGTTTTCACCCTCTAACGCCATGTTTTTAAGTCTAAGTCTAGAAATATACAAATTACCATCATATTCTAAAACCGGGTGTCCCGCGACTGCGGGATCAGTTCCTACGAGTTACATTGGTCCCGTGGGAGGTGTTGGTGCCACCCACGGGGACTTTCGAGGGCTGTTTCGAGTTTTCACCCTCTAACGAAATGTTTTTAAGCCTAAGTCTAGAAATATGTAAATTACCGTCGTATTCTCAAATCGGGAGTCCCACGGCTGTGGGGTCAGTTCCTATGAGTTACATTGGTCACGTGGGAGGTGTTGGTGCCATCCATGGGGACGTTCGGGGGTTGTTTCGAGATCTCACCATCTAACGCCATGTTTTGCTTAAGTCTAGAAATATGCAAATTACCGCCGTATTCTCAAACCGGTTGTCCCGCGGTTGCGGGGTCAGTTCCTACGAGTTACATTGGTCCCGTGGGAGGTGTTGGCGCAACCCACGAGGACGTTCGGGGCTGTTTTGGGTTTTTGCCCTCTAACGCCATGTTTTTAAGCCTAAGTCAAGTAATATGCAAATTACCGTCGTATTCTCAAACCGGGAGTCCCGCGACTGCGGGGTCAATTCCTACGAGTTACATTGGTCCCGTGGGAGGTATTGATACCACCCACGGGGACGTTCGGGGGCTGTTTCGGGTTTTCACCCTCTAACGCCATGTTTTTAAGCCTTAGTCTAGATATATGCAAATTTACGTCGAATTCTCAAATCGGGAGTCCCGCGGTTGCGGGGTCAGTTCCTACGAGTTACATTGGTCCCATGGGAGGTGTTGGTGCCACCAATGAGGACGTTCGGGGATGTTTCGGGTTTTTGCCCTCTAACGCCATGTTTTTAAGCCTAAGTTAAGAAATATGCCAATTACCATCGTATTCTCAAACCGGGAGTCCCGCGACTGCGGGGTCAATTCCTACGAGTTACATTGGTCCCGTGGGAGGTATTGGTACCACCCACGGGGACGTTCGGGGGTTGTTTCGGGTTTTCACCCTCTAACGCCGTGTTTTTAAGCCTAAGTCTAGATATATGCAAATTACCGTCGTATTCTCAAACCGGGAGTCCCGCGGCTGTGGGGTCAATTCCTACGAGTTACATTGGTCCCGTGGGAGGTGTTGGTGCCACCCACGGGGACGTTCGGGGGCTGTTTCGAGATCTCGCCCTCTAACGTCATGTTTTGTTTAAGTCTAGAAATATGCAAATTACCGTCGTATTCTCAAACCGGGAGTCCCGCGGCTGCGGGGTCAGTTCCTACGAGTTACATTGGTCCCGTGGGAGCTGTTGGTGCCAACTACAGCGACGTTCGGAGCTGTTTTGAGATCTCACCCTCTAACGCCATGTTTTGCTTAAGTCTAGAAATATGCAAATTACCGTCGTATTATCAAATCGGGAGTCCCGCGACTGCGGGGTCAGTTCCTACGAGTTATATTGGTCCCGTGGGAGGTGTTGGTGCCACCCACGGGGACGTTTGGGTGCTGTTTCGGGTTTTCACCCTCTAACGCCATGTTTTTAAGCCTAAGTCTAGAAATATGCAAATTACCATCGTATTCTCAAACCGGGAGTCCCGCGGCCGCGGGGTCAGTCCCTACGAGTTACATTGGTCCCGTGGGAGGTGTTGGTACCACCCACAGGGACGTTCGGAGGCTGGTTCGGATTTTCACCCTCTAACGCCACGTTTTTAAGCCTAAGTCTAAAAATACGCAAATAGCCGTCGTATTCTAAAATTGGGAGTCCCGCGGCTGCGGGGTCAGTTCCTACGAGTTACATTGGTCCCGTGGGAGGTGTTGGTGCCACCCACGGGGACGTTCGTGGGCTGTTTTGGGTTTTCACCCTCTAACGTCATGTTTTTAAGCCTAAGTTTAGAAATATGCAAATTACCGACGTATTCTAAAACCGGGAGTCCCGCGACTGCGGGGTCAGTTCTTACGAGTTACATTGGTATCGGGGGAGGTGTTGGTGCCACCCACGGGGACATTCGGGATTGTTTCGGGTTTTCACCCTCTAACGCCATGTTTTTAAGCCTAAGTCTAGAAATATGCAAATTACCGTCGTATTCTAAAACCGGGAGTCCCGCGACTGCGGGGTCAGTTCTTACGAGTTACATTGGTCCCGTGGGAGGTGTTGGTGCCACCCACGGGGACGTTCGGGGTTGTTTTGGGTTTTCACCCTCTCACGCCATGTTTTTAAGCCTAAGTCTAGAAATATGCAAATTACCGTCGTATTCTCAAACCGGGAGTCTCGCGGCTGCGGGGTCAGTTCCTACGAGTTACATTGGTCCCATGGGAGGTGTTGGTGCCACCCACGGGGGACGTTCGGGGGCTGTTTTGGGTTTTCACCCTCTAACGCCATGTTTTTAAGCCTAAGTCTAGAAATATAAAAATTACCGTCATATTCTCAAACCGAGAGTCCCCGCGGCTGTGGGGTCAGTTCCTACGAGTTACATTGGTCACGTGGGAGGTGTTGGTGCCATCCACGGGGACGTTCGGGGGCAGTTTCGAGATCTCACCCTCTAACGCCATATTTTGCTTAAGTCTAGAAATATGCATATTACAGTCGTATTCTCAAACCGGGAGTCTCGCGGCTGTGGGGTCAGTTCCTACGAGTTACATCTGTCCCGTGGGAGGTGTTGGTGCCACCCACGGGGACGTTCGGGGGCTGTTTCGAGATCTCACCCTCTAACGTCATGTTTTGCTTAAGTCTAAAAATTTGCAAATTACCGTCGTATTCTCAAACCGGGAGTCCCGCGGCTGCGGGGTCAGTTCCTACGAGTTACATTGGTCCCGTGCTAGGTGTTGGTGCCACCCACGGGGACGTTCGGGGGTTCTTTTGAGATCTCACCCTCTAACGCCATGTTTTGCTTAAGTTTAGAAATATCAAAATTACCGTCGTATTCTCAAACCGAGAGTCCCGCCGCTGCGGGGTCAGTTCCTACGAGTTACATTTGTCCCGTGGGAGGTGTTGGTTCCAGCCACGGGGACGTTCGGGGGATGTTTTGGGTTTTCACCCTCTAACGCCATGTTTTTAAGCCTAAGTCAAGAAATATGAAAATTACCGTCGTATTATCAAACCGGGAGTCCCGCGACTGCGGGTCAGTTCCTACGAGATACATTGGTCCCGTGGGAGGTGTTGGTGCCACCCACGGGGACGTTCGGGGGCTGTTTCGAGTTTTCACCCTCTAACGCCATGGTTTTAAGCCTAAGTCTAGAAATATGCAAATTACCGTCGTATTCTAAAATCGAGAAACCCGCGACTGCGGGGTCAGTTCTTACGAGTTACATTGGTCCCGTGGGAGGTGTTGGTGCCTCCCACGGGGACGTTCGGGGGCTGTTTCGGGTTTTCACCCTCTAACGCCATGTTTTTAAGCCTAAGTCTAGAAATATGCAAATTACCGTCGTATTCTAAAACCGGGAGTCCCGCGACTGCGGGGTCAGTTCCTACAAGTTACATTGGTCCCGTGGGAGGTGTTGGTGCACCCACGGGGTATGTCGGGGGCTGTTTTGAGTTTTCACCCTCTAACGCCATCTTTTTAAGCCTAAGTCTAGAAATATGCAAATTATCATCGTATTCTAAAACCGGGAGTCCCGCAATAGCCGGGTCAGTTCTTACGAATTACATTGGTCCCGTGGGAGGTGTTGGTGCCACCCACGGGGACATTCGGGATTGTTTCGGGTTTTCACCCTCTAACGCCATGTTTTTAAGCCTAAGTCTAGAAATATGCAAATTATCGTCGTATTCTAAAACCGGGAGTCCCCGCGACTGCGGGGTCAGTTCTTACGAGTTACATTGGTCCCCGTGGGAGGTGTTGGTGCCACCCCACGAGGACGTTCGGGGTTGTTTTGGGTTTTCACCCTCTAACGCCATGTTTTTAAGCCTAAGTCTAGAAATATGCAAATTACCGTCGTATTCTAAAATCGGGAGTCCCGCGACTGTGGGGTCAGTTCCTACGAGTTACATTGGTCCCCTGGGAGGTGTTGGTGCCACCCACGGGGACGTTCGGGGGCTGTTTCGGGTTTTCACCCTCTAACGCCATGTTTTTAAGCCTAAGTCTAGAAATATAAAAATTACCGTCGTATTCTCAAACCGAGAGTCCCGCGGCTGTGGGGTCAGTTCCTACGAGTTACATTGGTCACGTGGGAGGTGTTGGTGCCATCCACGGGGACGTTCGGGGGCAGTTTCGAGATCTCACCCTCTAACGCCATGTTTTGCTTAAGTCTAGAAATATGCAAATTACAGTCGTATTCTCAAAACCGGGAGTACCGCGGCTGTGGGGTCAGTTCCTACGAGTTATATTTGTCCCGTGGGAGGTGTTGGTGCCACCCACGGGGACGTTCGGGGGCTGTTTCGAGATCTCACCCTCTAACGTCATGTTTTGCTTAAGTCTAAAAATTTGCAAATTACCGTCGTATTCTCAAACCGGGAGTCCCGCGGCTGCGGGGTCAGTTCCTACGAGTTACATTGGTCCCGTGCTAGGTGTTGGTGCCACCCACGGGGACGTTCGGGGGTTCTTTTGAGATCTCACCCTCTAACGCCATGTTTTGCTTAAGTTTAGAAATATCAAAATTACCGTCGTATTCTCAAACCGAGAGTCCCGCCGCTGCGGGGTCAGTTCCTACGAGTTACATTTGTCCCGTGGGAGGTGTTGGTTCCAGCCACGGGGACGTTCGGGGGATGTTTTGGGTTTTCACCCTCTAACGCCATGTTTTTAAGCCTAAGTCAAGAAATATGAAAATTACCGTCGTATTATCAAACCGGGAGTCCCGCGACTGCGGGTCAGTTCCTACGAGATACATTGGTCCCGTGGGAGGTGTTGGTGCCACCCACGGGGACGTTCGGGGGCTGTTTCGAGTTTTCACCCTCTAACGCCATGGTTTTAAGCCTAAGTCTAGAAATATGCAAATTACCGTCGTATTCTAAAATCGAGAAACCCGCGACTGCGGGGTCAGTTCTTACGAGTTACATTGGTCCCGTGGGAGGTGTTGGTGCCTCCCACGGGGACGTTCGGGGGCTGTTTCGGGTTTTCACCCTCTAACGCCATGTTTTTAAGCCTAAGTCTAGAAATATGCAAATTACCATCGTATTCTAAAACCGGGAGTCCCGCGACTGCGGGGTCAGTTCCTACAAGTTACATTGGTCCCGTGGGAGGTGTTGGTGCACCCACGGGGTATGTCGGGGGCTGTTTCGGGTTTTCACCCTCTAACGCCATCTTTTTAAGCCTAAGTCTAGAAATATGCAAATTATCATCGTATTCTAAAACCGGGAGTCCCGCAATAGCGGGGTCAGTTCTTACGAATTACATTGGTCCCGTGGGAGGTGTTGGTGCCACCCACGGGGACATTCGGGATTGTTTCGGGTTTTCACCCTCTAACGCCATGTTTTTAAGCCTAAGTCTAGAAATATGCAAATTACCGTCGTATTCTAAAACCGGGAGTCCCGCGACTGCGGGGTCAGTTCTTACGAGTTACATTGGTCCCGTGGGAGGTGTTGGTGCCACCCACAGGGACGTTCGGGGTTGTTTTGGGTTTTCACCCTCTAACGCCATGTTTTTAAGCCTAAGTCTAGAAATATGCAAATTATCGTCGTATTCTAAAATCGGGAGTCCCGCGACTGTGGGGTCAGTTCCTACGAGTTACATTGGTCCCCTGGGAGGTGTTGGTGCCACCCACGGGGACGTTCGGGGGCTGTTTCGGGTTTTCACCCTCTAACGCCATGTTTTTAAGCCTAAGTCTAGAAATATAAAAATTACCGTCGTATTCTCAAACCGAGAGTCCCGCGGCTGTGGGGTCAGTTCCTACGAGTTACATTGGTCACGTGGGAGGTGTTGGTGCCATCCACGGGGACGTTCGGGGGCAGTTTCGAGATCTCACCCTCTAACGCCATGTTTTGCTTAAGTCTAGAAATATGCAAATTACAGTCGTATTCTCAAACCGGGAGTCCCGCGGCTGTGGGGTCAGTTCCTACGAGTTATATTTGTCCCGTGGGAGGTGTTGGTGCCACCCACGGGGACGTTCGGGGGCTGTTTCGAGATCTCACCCTCTAACATCATGTTTTGCTTAAGTCTAAAAATTTGCAAATTACCGTCGTATTCTCAAACCGGGAGTCCCGCGGCTGCGGGGTCAGTTCCTACGAGTTACATTGGTCCCGTGGCAGGTATTGGTGCCACCCACGGGGACGTTCGGGGGTTCTTTTGAGATCTCACCCTCTAACGCCATGTTTTGCTTAAGTTTAGAAATATCAAAATTACCGTCGTATTCTCAAACCGAGAGTCCCGCCGCTGCGGGGTCAGTTCCTACGAGTTACATTTGTCCCGTGGGAGGTGTTGGTGCCAGCCACGGGGACGTTCGGGGGATGTTTTGGGTTTTCACCCTCTAACGCCATGTTTTTAAACCTAAGTCAAGAAATATGAAAATTACCGTCGTATTATCAAACCGGGAGTCCCGCGACTGCGGGGTCAGTTCCTACGAGATACATTGGTCCCGTGGGAGGTGTTGGTGCCACCCACGGGGACGTTCGGGGGCTGTTTCGAGTTTTCACCCTCTAACGCCATGGTTTTAAGCCTAAGTCTAGAAATATGCAAATTACCGTCGTATTCTAAAATCGAGAGACCCGCGACTGCGAGGTCAGTTCTTACGAGTTACATTGGTCCCGTGGGAGGTGTTGGTGCCTCCCACGGGTACGTTCGGGGGCTGTTTCGGGTTTTCACCCTCTAACGCCATGTTTTTAAGCCTAAGTCTAGAAATATGCAAATTACCGTCGTATTCTAAAACCGGGAGTCCCAAGACTGCGGGGTCAATTCTTACGAGTTACATTGGTCCCGTGGGAGGTGTTGGTGCCACCCACGGGGACGTTCGGGGTTGTTTCGGGTTTTCACCCTCTAACGCCATGTTTTTAAGCCTAAGTCTAGAAATAAGCAAATTACTGTCGTATTCTAAAACCGGGAGTCCCGCGACTACGGGGTCAGTTCCTACAAGTTACATTGGTCCAGTTGGAGGTGTTGGTGCCACCCACGGGGACGTTCGGGGGCTGTTTTGGGTTTTCACCCTCTAACGCCATGTTTTTAAGCCTAAGTCTACAAATTTACAAATTACAGTCGTATTCTCAAACCGCGAGTCCCGCGGCTGCGGGGTCAGTTCCTACGAGTTACATTGGTCCCGTGGGAGGTGTTGGTGCCACCCACGGTGACGCTCGGGGGCTGTTTTTGGTTTTCACCCTTTAACGCCATGTTTTAAAGTCTAAGTCTAGAAATATACAAATTACCGTCGTATTCTAAAATCGGGAGTCCCGCGACTGCAGGGTCAGTTCCTACGAGTTACATTGGTCCCGTGGGAGGTGTTGGTGCCACCCACGGGGACGTTCGAGGGCTGTTTCGAGTTTTCACCCTCTAACCCCATGTTTTTAAGCCTAGGTCTAGAAATATGAAAATTTCGGTCGTATTCTCAAACCGGGAGTCCCGCGGCTGTGGGGTCAGTTCCTATGAGTTACATTGGTCACGTGGGAAGTGTTGGTGCCATCCATGGGGACGTTCGGGGGCTGTTTCGAGATCTCACCCTCTAACGCCATGTTTTGCTTAAGTCCAGAAATATGCAAATTACCGTCGTATTCTCAAACCGGTAGCCCCGCGGTTGCGGGGTCAGTTCCTACGAGTTACATTGGTCCTGTGGGAGGTGTTGGTGCCACCCACGAGGACGTTCGGGGATGTTTCGGGTTTTTGCCCTATAACGTCATGTTTTGCTTAAGTCTAGAAATATGCAAACTACCGTCGTATTCTCAAACCGGGAGTCCCGCGACTGCGGGGTCAGTTCCTACGAGTTACATTGGTCCCGTAGGAGGTGTTGGTGCCACCCACGGGGACGTTAGGGGGCTGTTTCGGGTTTTCACCCTCTAACACCACGTTTTTAAGCCAAAGTCTAGAAATTTGCAAATTTACGTCGTATTCTCAAACCGGGAGTCTTGCGGCTGCGGGGTCAGTTCCTACAAGTTACATTGGTCCCGTGGGAGGTGTTGGTGCCACCCACGGGGACGCTCAGGGGTTGTTTCGTGTTTTCACCCTCTAACGCCGTCTTTTTAAGCCTTAGTCAAGATATATGCAAATTACCGTCGTATTCTGAAATCGGGAGTCCCGCGGCAGCGGGGTCAGTTCCTACGAGTTACGTTGGTCCTGTGGGAGGTGTTGGTGCCACCCACGGGGACGTTCGGTGGATGTTTCGAGTTCTCACCCTCTAACGCCATGTTTTTAAGCCTAAGTCTAGAAATTTGCAAATTACCGTCATATTGTCAAATCGGGAGTCCCGCGGCTGCGGGGTCAGTTCCTACGAGTTAAATTGGTCCCGTGGGAGGTGTTGGTGCCACACACGGGGACGTTCGGGGGCTGTTTTGGGTTTTCACCCTCTAACGCCATGTTTTTAAGCCTACGTCAAGAAATATGCAAATTCCCGTCCTATTATCAAACCGGGAGTCCCGCGACTGCGGGGTCAGTTCCTACGAGTTACATTGGTCCCGTGGGAGGTGTTGGTGCCACCCACGGGGACGTTCGGGGGCTGTTTCTAGTTCTCACCCTCTAACACCATGTTTTTAAGACTAAGTCTACAAATATGCAAATTACCGTCGTATTCTCAAACCGGGAGTCCCGCGGTTACGGGGTCAGTTCCTACGAGTTATAATGGTCCCGTGGGAGGTGTTGGTGCCACCCACGGGGCCGTTAGAGGGTTGTTTTGCGTTTTCACCCTCTAACGCCATGTTTTTAAGCCTAAGTCTAGAAATTTTCAAATTATCATTGAATTATCAAACCGGGAGTCTCGCGGCTCTAGGGTCAGTTCCTACGAGTTACATTGGTCCCGTGGGAGGTGTTGGTGCCACCCATGGGGACGTTCGGGGGTTGTTTCTAGTTCTCACCCTCTAACGCCATGTTTTTAAGCCTAAGTCTAGAAATATGCAAATTACCATCGTATTCTCAAACCGGGAGTCCCGCGGTTACGGGGTCAGTTCCTACGAGTTACAATGGTCCTGTGGGAGGTGTTGGTGCCACATACGGGGCCGTTAGAGGGTTGTTTTGAGTTTTCACCCTCTAACCCCATGTTTTTAAGCCTAAGTCTAGAAATTTTCAAATTATCATTGAATTATCAAACCGGGAGTCTCGCGGCTCTGGGGTCAGTTCCTACGAGTTACATTGGTCCCGTGGGAGGTGTTGGTGCCACCCACGGGGACGTTCGGGGGTTGTTTCTTGTTTTCACCCTCTAACGCCGTCTTTTTAAGCCTTAGTCTAGATATATGCAAATTATCGTCGTATTCTGAAATATTGAGTCCCGTGGCAGCGGGGTCAGTTCCTACGAGTTACGTTGGTCCTGTGGGAGGTGTTGGTGCCACCCACGGGGACGTTCGGTGGCTGTTTCGAGTTCTCACCCTCTAACGCCATGTTTTTAAGCCTAAGTCTAGAAATTTGCATATTATCATCGTATTCTCAAATCGGGAGTCCCGCGGCTGCGGGGTCAGTTCCTACGAGTTACATTGGTCCCATGGGAGGTGTTGGTGCCACCCACGGGGACGTTCGGGGGCTGTTTCGGGTTTTCACCCTCTAACGCCATGTTTTTAAACCTACGTCGAGAAATATGCAAATTACCATCGTATTCTCAAACCGGGAGTCCCGCGGCGGCGGGGTCTGTTCCTACGAGTTAAATTGGTCCCGTGGGAGGTGTTGGTGCCACCCACGGGGACGTTCGGGGGCTGTTTCGAGATTTCACCCTCTAATGCCATGTTTTTAAGCCTAAGTCTAAAAATATTCAAATTACCGTCGTATTCTCAAACCGGGAGTCCCGCGACTGGGGGGTCAGTTCCTAGGAGTTACATTGGTACCATGGGAGGTGTTGGTGCCACCCGTGGGGACGTTCGGGGGCTGTTTCTAGTTCTCACCCTCTAACGCCATGTTTTTAAGCCTAAGTCTACAAATATGAAAATTACCGTCGTATTCTCAAACCGGGAGTCCCGTGGCTGCGGGGTCAGTTCCTACGAGTTACATTGGTCCCGTGGGAGGTGTTGGTGCCACCCACGGGGACGTTAGAGGGTTGTTTCGAGTTTTCACCCTCTAACGCCATGTTTTTAAGCCTAAGTCTAGAAATTTGCAAATTATCGTTGAATTATGAAACTGGGAGACCCGCGGCTCTGGGGTCAGTTCCTACGAGTTACATTGGTCCCGTGGTTGGTGTTGGTGCCACCCACGGGGACGTTCGGGGGTTGTTTCTAGTTCTCACCCTCTAACGCCATGTTTTTAAGCCTAAGTATACAAATATGCAAATTATCGTCGTATTCTCAAACTGGGAGTCCCGCGGCTGCGGGGTCAGTTCCTACGAGTTACATTGGTCCCGTGGGAGGTGTTGGTGCCACCCACGGGGCCGTTCGGGGGCTATTTCGAGTTTTCACCCTCAAAAGCCATGTTTTTGCTTAAGTCTAGAAATATGCAAATTACTGTCGTATTCTCAAATCGGGAGTCCCGCGGCTGCGGGGTCAGTTCCTACGAGTTACATTGGTCCCGTGGGAGGTGTTGGTGCCACCCACGGGGACGTTCGGTGGCTATTTCGAGTTCTCACCCTCTAACGCCATGTTTTTAAGACTAAGCCTACAAATATGCAAATTATCGTCGTATTCTCAAACCAGGAGTCCCGCGGTTGTGGGGTCAGTTCCTACGAGTTACATTGGTTCCGTGGGAGGTGTTGGTGCCACCCACGGGGTCGTTCGGTGGCTGTTTCGATTTCTCACCCTCTACCGCCATATTTTTAAGCCTAAGTCTAGAAATTTGCAAATTACCATCGTATTCTCAAACCGGGAGTCCCGCGGCTGCGGGGTCAGTTCCTACGAGTTAAATTGGTCCCGTGGGAGGTGTTGGTGCCACCCACGGGGACGTTCGGGGGCTGTTTCTAGTTCTCACCCTCTAACACCATGTTTTTAAGACTAAGTCTACAAATATGCAAATTACCGTCGTATTCTCAAACCGGGAGTCCCGCGGTTACAGGGTCAGTTCCTACGAGTTACAATGGTCCCGTGGGAGGTGTTGGTGCCACCCACGGGGCCGTTAGAGGGTTGTTTTGAGTTTTCACCTTCTAACGCCATGTTTTTAAGCCTAAGTCTAGAAATTTTCAAGTTATCATTGAATTATCAAACCGGGAGTCCCGCGGCTCTGGGGTCAGTTCCTACGAGTTACATTGGTCCCGTGGGAGGTGTTGGTGCCACCCACGGGGACGTTCGGGGGTTGTTTCTAGTTCTCACCCTCTAACGCCATGTTTTTAAGCCTAAGTCTAGAAATATGCAAATTACCATCGTATTCTCAAATCGGGAGTCCCGCGGCTGCGGGGTCAGTTCCTACAGGTTACATTGGTCCCGTGGGAGGTGTTGGTGCCACCCACGGGGACGTTCGGTGGCTGTTTGGAGTTCTCACCCACTAACACCACGTTTTTAAGCCAAAGTCTAGAAATTTGCAAATTACCGTCGTATTCTCAAACCGGGAGTCTCGCGGCTGCGGGGTCAGTTCCTACGAGTTACATTGGTCCCGTGGGAGGTGTTGGTGCCACCCACGGGGACGTTCGGGGGTTGTTTCGTGTTTTCACCCTCTAACGCCGTCTTTTTAAGCCTTAGTCTAGATATATGCAAATTACCGTCGTATTCTGAAATCGGGAGTCCCGCGGCAGCGGGGTCAGTTCCTACGAGTTACATTGGTCCTGTGGGAGGTGTTGGTACCACCCACGGGGACGTTCGGTGGCTGTTTCGAGTTCTCACCCTCTAACACCATGTTTTTAAGCCTAAGTCTAGAAATTTGCAAATTATCGTCGTATTCTCAAACCGGGAGTTCCGCGGCTGCGGGGTCAGTTCCTACGAGTTAAATTGGTCCCGTGGGAGGTGTTGGTACCACACACGGGGACGTTCGGGGGCTGTTTCGGGTTTTCACCCTCTAACGCCATGTTTTTAAGCCTACGTCAAGAAATATGCAAATTACCGTCGTATTCTCAAACCGGGTGTCCCGCGGCAGCGGGGTCAGTTCCTACGAGTTACATTGGTCCCGTGGGAGGTGTTGGTGCGACCCACGGGGGCTGTTTCGGGTTTTCACCCTCTAACGCCATGTTTTTAAGCCTACGTCAAGAAATATGCAAATTACCGTCGTATTATCAAACCGGGAGTCTCGCGACTGCGGGGTCAGTTCCTACGAGTTAAATTGGTCCCGTGGGAGGTGTTGGTGCCACACACGGGGACGTTCGGGGGCTGTTTCGGGTTTTCACCCTCTAACGCCATGTTTTTAAGCCTACGTCAAGAAATATGCAAATTATCGTCGTATTCTCAAACCGGGTGTCCCGCGGCAGCGGGGTCAGTTCCTACGAGTTACATTGGTCCCGTGGGAGGTAAGGGTGCCACCCACGGGGGCTGTTTCGAGTTTTCACCCTCTAATGCCATGTTTTTAAGCCTAAGTCTAGAAATATTCAAATTATCGTCGTATTCTCAAACCGGGAGTTCCGCGGCTGCGGGGTCAGTCCCTACGAGTTACATTGGTTCCGTGGGAGGTGTTGGTGCCACCCACGGTGTCGTTCGGTGGCTGTTTTGACTTCTCACCCTCTACCGCCATGTTTTTAAGCCTAAGTCTAGAAATTTGCAAATTACCGTCGTATTCTCAAACCGGGAGTCCCGCGACTGCGGGGTCAGTTCCTACGAGTTAAATTGGTCCCTTGGGAGGTGTTGGTGCCACACACGGGGACGTTCGGGGGCTGTTTCGGGTTTTCACCCTCTAACGCCATGTTTTTAAGCCTACGTCAAGAAATATGCAAATTACCGTCGTATTATCAAACCGGGAGTCCCGCGACTGCCGGGTCAATTCCAACGAGTTACATTGGTCCCGTGGGAGGTGTTGGTGCCACCCACGGGGACGTTCGGGGGTTGTTTCTAGTTCTCACCCTCTAACACCATGTTTTTAAGACAAAGTCTACAAATATGCAAATTACCGTCGTATTCTCAAACCGGGAGTCCCGCGGTTACGGGGTCAGTTCCTACGAGTTACAATGGTCCCGTGGGAGGTGTTGGTACCACCCACGGGGCCGTTAGAGGGTTGTTTTGAGTTTTCACCCTCTAACGCCATGTTTTTAAGCCTAAGTCTTGAAATTTTCAAATTATAATTGAATTATCAAACCGGGAGTCCCGCGGCTCTGGGGTCAGTTCCCACGAGTTACATTGGTCCCGTGGGAGGTGTTGGTGCCACCCACGGGGACGTTCGGGGGTTGTTTCTAGTTCTCACCCTCTAACGCCATGTTTTTAAGTGTAAGTCTAGAAATATTCAAATTACCATCGTATTCTCAAATCGGGAGTCCCGCGGCTGCGGGGTCAGTTCCTACGAGTTACATTGGTCCTGTGGGAGGTGTTGGTGCCACCCACGGGGACGTTCTGTGGCTGTTTCGAGTTCTCACCCTCTAACACCATGTTTTTAAGCCTAAGTATAGAAATTTGCAAATTATCGTCGTATTCTCAAACCGGGAGTCCCGCGGCTGCGGGGTCAGTTCCTACGAGTTAAATTGGTCCCGTGGGAGGTGTTGGTGCCACACACGGGGACGTTCGGGGGCTGTTTCGGGTTTTCACCCTCTAACACCATGTTTTTAAGCCTACGTCAAGAAATATGCAAATTACCGTCGTATTCTCAAACCGGGAGTCCCGCGGCGGCGGGGTCAGTTCCTACGAGTTACATTGGTCCCGTGGGAGGTGTTGGTGCCACCCACGGGGACGTTCGGGGGCTGTTTCGAGTTTTCACCCTCTAATGCCATGTTTTTAAGCCTAAGTCTAGAAATATTCAAATTACCGTCGTATTCTCAAACCGGGAGTCCCGCGACTGGGGGGTCAGTTCCTAGGAGTTTCATTGGTACCATGGGAGGTGTTGGTGCCACCCATGAGGACGTTCGGGGGCTGTTTCTAGTTCTCACCCTCTAACGCCATGTTTTTAAGCCTAAGTCTACAAATATGAAAATTACCGTCGTATTCTCAAACCGGGAGTCCCGTGGCTGCGGGGTCAGTTCCTACGAGTTACATTGGTCCTCTGGGAGGTGTTGGTGCCACCCACGGGGCCGTTAGAGGGTTGTTTCGAGTTTTCACCCTCTAACGCCATGTTTTTAAGCCTAAGTCTAGAAATTTGCAAATTATCGTTGAATTCTGAAACTGGGAGACCCGCGGCTCTGGGGTCAGTTCCTACGAGTTACATTGGTCCCGTGGGTGGTGTTGGTGCCACCCACGGGGACGTTCGGGGGTTGTTTCTAGATCTCACCCTCTAACGCCATGTTTTTAAGCCTAAGTATACAAATATGCAAATTATCATTGGATTCTCAAACTGGGAGTCCCGCGGCTGCGGGGTCTGTTCCTACGAGTTACATTGGTCCCGTGGGAGGTGTTGGTGCCACCCACGGGGCCATTCGGGGGCTATTTCGAGTTTTCACCCTCAAAAGCCATGTTTTGCTTAAGTCTAGAAATATGCAAATTACTGTCGTATTCTCAAATCGGGAGTCCCGTGGCTGCGGGGTTAGTTCCTACGAGTTACATTGATCCCGTGGGAGGTGTTGGTGCCACCCACGGGGACGTTCGGTGGCTCTTTCGAGTTCTCACCCTCTAACGCCATGTTTTTAAGCCTAAGTCTACAAATATGCAAATTATCATCGTATTCTCAAACCGGGAGTCCCGCGGCTGTGGGGTCAGTTCCTACGAGTTACATTGGTTCCGTGGGAGGTGTTGGTGCCACCCACGGGGTCGTTTGGGGGTTGTTTTGGGTTTTCACCCTCTAACGCCATGTTTTTAAGTCAAGTCTAGAAATATTAAATTACCATCGTATTCTAAAACCGGGAGTCCCATGGCTGCGGGGTCAGTTCCTACGAGTTACAATGGTCCCGTGGGAGCTGTTGGTGCCACCCACGGAGCCGTTAGAAGGCTGTTTCGAGTTTTCACCCTCTAACGCCATGTTTTTAAGCCTAAGTCTAGAATTTTGCAAATTATCGTTGAATTATCAAACCGGGAGTCCCGCGGCTCTGGGGTCAGTTCCTACGAGTTACATTGGTCCCGTGGGAGGTGTTGGTGCCACCTACGGGGACGTTCGGGGGGCTGTTTCTAGTTCTCACCCTCTGACACCATGTTTTTAAGCCTAAGTCTAGAAATATGCAAATTACCATCGTATTCTCAAATCGGGAGTCCCGCGGCTGCGGGGTCAGTTCCTACGAGTTACATTGGTCTCGTGGGAGGTGTTGGTGCCACCCACGGGGACGTTCGGTGGCTGTTTTGAGTTCTCACCCTCTAACGCCATGTTTTTAAGCCTAAGTCTACAAATATGCAAATTACCGTTGTATTCTCAAACCGGCAGTCCCGCGGCTGCGGGGTCAGTTCCTACGAGTTATATTGGTCCCGTGGGAGGTGTTGGTGCCACCCACGGGGGCCGTTAGAGGGCTGTTTCGAGTTTTCACCCTCTAACGCCATGTTTTTAAGCCTAAGTCTAGAAATTTGTAAATTATTGTTGAATTCTGAAACTGGGAGTCCCGCGGCTCTGGGGTCGGTTCCTACGAGTTACATTGGTCCCGTGGGAGGTGTTGGTGCCACCCACGGGGACATTCGGGGGTTGTTTCTAGTTCTCACCCTCTAACGCCATGTTTTTAAGCCTAAGTTTACAAATATGAAAATTATCGTCGTATTCTAAAATAGGGAGTCCTGCGGCAGCGGGGTATGTTCCTACGAGTTACATTGGTCCCGTGGGAGGTGTTGGTGCCACACACGGGGCCGTTCGGGGGCTATTTCGAGTTTTCACCCTCAAACGCCATGTTTTGCTTAAGTCTAAAAATATGCAAATTACTGTCGTATTCTCAAATCGGGTGTCCCGCGACTGCGGGGTCAGTTCCTTCGAGTTACATTGGTCCCGTGGGAGGTGTTGGTGCCACCCACGGGGACGTTCGGGGGTTGTTTCTAGTTCTCACCCTCTAACGCCATGTTTTTTAAGCCTAAGTCTACAAATATGCAAATTATTGTCGTATTCTCAAACCGGGAGTCCCGCGGCTGCGGGGTCAGTTCCTACGAGTTACATTGGTCCCGTGGGAGGTGTTGGTGCCACCCATGGGGCCGTTAAAGGGTTGTTTCGAGTTTTCACCCTCTAACGCCATGTTTTTAATCCTAAGTCTATAAATGTGCAAATTATCAACGAATTCTCAAACCGGGACTCCCGCGGCTCTGGGGTCAGTTCCTACGAGTTACATTGGTATCGTGGGAGGTTTTGGTTCCACCCATGGGGCCCTTCGGGGGCTATTTCGAGTTTTCACCCTCAAACGCCATGTTTTGCTTAAGTCTAGAAATATACAAATTACCGTCGTATTCTCAAATCGGGAGATCTGCGGCTGTGGGGTCAGTTCCTACAAGTTACATTGGTCCCGTGGGAGGTGTTGGTGCCACCCACGGTGCCGTTAGAGGGCTGGTTCAAGTTCTCACCCTCTAACGCCATGTTTTTAAGCCTAACTTCAAAAATATGCAAATTCTCAACGTATTCGCAAATCGGGACTTCCACGGCTACGGGATCAGTCCCTACGAGTTACATTGGTCCCGTGGGTGATGTTGGTGCCACCCACGGGGCCGTTCGGGGTCTATTTCGAGTTCTCACCCTCAAACACCATGTTTTTAAGCCTATGTCTAAAAATATGCAAATTATCGTCGTATTCTCAAATCGGGAGTCCCGCGGCTGTGGGGTCAGTTCCTACAAGTTTCATTGGTCCCGTGGGAGGTGTTGGTGCCACCCACGGTGCCGTTAGAGGAATGTTTCGAGTTCTCACCCTCTAACGCCATGTTTTTAAGCCTAA
This sequence comes from Sambucus nigra, assembly GCA_949130495.1. Taxonomy (NCBI): domain Eukaryota; kingdom Viridiplantae; phylum Streptophyta; class Magnoliopsida; order Dipsacales; family Adoxaceae; genus Sambucus; species Sambucus nigra. The sequence goes on along the minus strand of OX422218.1, from coordinate 383,342,420 downwards.
GTCTACAAATATGCAAATTATCCTCGTATTCTCAAACCGGCAGTCCCGTGATCGCACGGTCAGTTCCTACGAGTTACATTGATCCAGTGTGAGGTGTTGGTGCCTCTCACGGGGCCGTTCAGGGATTGTTTCGGATTTTCACCATCTAACGCCTTATTTTTAAGCTTAAGTCCACATATTTTAAAATTATCGTCGTATTCTCAAACCGGGAGTCCCGTGGTCGCGCAGTCTGTTCCTGTGTGTTACATTGGTCCCGTGAGAGGTGTTGGTGCCTCTCACGGGTCCGTACGAGGGTTGTTACGTATTTTTTCTATTTAACGCCTTGTTTTTAAGCTTAAGTCCTATTGTTTTTAAATTATCGTCGTATTCTCAAACCGGGAGTCCCGTTATCGCGGGGTCAGTTCCCACGTGTTACATTGGTTCCGTGAGAGGTGTTGGTGACATGTTTTTAAGTTTAAGTCTAGACATTAACAAGTTATCATCATATCCCGTACTCCTTCTAATTATCCCATACTCCTTCTAACATACTATCCAACAACAAGTCAACAACCAATAATTATCCAACAACCAAACCAAACCAATAATTATCCCATACTCCTTCTATCATCTAAAAGATTTAATAGATAATGTATATCAATTATATAACTACTTTAGTTAAAGTAAAGAGTACCTGGTGTGTAATGAAGAATTGGTATGTAATAAAGAACTGGTATCTAATTGGTATGTAATAATGTATGTAAGCATTCAATTTCTATAAAATTGGATGAACAAATAAAAAATATCATAAAGTTTACCATGATATGTGTAGGTAGTAGCATTGCACACCTATCCGGATGCTCACTCACTGTGAAATACCAAATCTGAAAAAATATTTACACTCCGTTAAAATAATCGGTTAATTTAAACACTCAGTTAATTTCAGGGACAATATGTCGTTAAAATATAAGGGTCACTATGACGTCATATTTCCCCTGAACCGTTAATTCCAGGGGCACTATGAGGGTCTGGTTAGGTTAATTTCAGGGGCACTATGAGGGTCTGCTTAATCTAGAAAGGACTCAAGTCAGGGACAATAAACAAAGAAAATGTATGTAAAGTTAGTATAGTAAATCATAATATTCAAGAAACAAATGTAAATATAATTTACTTATGAACCTGCATAGTTTCAATCAATCTCAAAAGAGACCTAGTAGATTCAGGAGCTTGAGTAATCAACTCTGCAACCATTTCATATAATGTACTTTCTACGAGGTTTTCCATTAACCATATAATACAAAAAGGAAAAAATATGATAAAAATAAAAATTAGGACTAAAATACCAAATATACTAAAATAGCTCTAAAAGTTCAGCTAAAATCGATTAATATGAATATTAACATCCTAAAATCTAAATATGTGATATAAATTGGCTTACCCAAAGTTTTTTTACTAATATTAACAACCTAGTAGGTTGTAAGACTAAAGTTTCAAAAACATTATCTCACACATATAAATTATCTCTGCCACAATATAATCCCAAATTCAAATCATATAAATTATCTATATATACTATATATACTGTGTATAAATTGTAAAGATATGTAAACTGTATATACATATATTAATGGAATCTATATAAATTAATGGAGCAAAAAATAAAATTACTCGGGAGAGAGCTGGGGCGGAGCTGGGGCAGAGCTAGGGCGGAGCTAGGGCTGCTGTTGCTAGGTGTTTGATTAACCCCCTTAGAACTCCAACAGTTACTTGATTGACGAGAGAGAGAGAGAGAAGCGTTTAGGCCATCTGACGAGAGAGAGAGAAGCAGGCAAATGAAAAACTAAATTGGGGCGCCTCTTTATTTTTTAGGAATGACCTGGTCACGGCCTAAAGCCATGACCCACCATCGCAACACCCCTTGGAGTTCTGAGACCTGATTGACGAAGAATGGTCATGGCCTACAGCCGTGGCCCCTTGTGCGACCAATAGCAGCGCTCAAACGATGGATGGTCACGGCCCATAGCCGTGACCCATACCAATAAATGGTCACGACCCCAAGCCGTGACCCTCAATCTGTGGTGCGCGACCCTTTTTCATCCACACTAGTTCTTGAATGAGGTATAGTCATGGCCCATAGCCATGACCCACACCAAAAAATGGTCACGGCCTTTAGCCGTGACCCTAAATGTGTGTACTCTCTTCTTTCGCATGCCATGAGTCACGGACTTGGGCCATGACCCATCCACGACCAAGCTTGGAGGGAATTTTGGTGCGATTTTGGCACCAAGATGGTCATGACCTGGTCACGGCCCAAGTTCGCGACCACTGTGATCACAGACTTTGTCCGTGACCACTTTCCGAGCTTCGATAATTTAGTGTGATAATAAATATGGTCGCGCCAAATTTTGAGAGGGTCACGGCCCAAGTCCGCGACCAGCTGGTCGCGGACTTGGGCCGTGACCCACTGGGCGTGACCATTCGCAGGATTTGGTGTAGTGTAAGAAAGTATTCAAATGGCTCCGTATGAGGCACTCTATGGAAGAATGTGTTGTTCCCCTACATATTGGGTAGAAGTTGGAGAAAGAAAATTATTGGGACCAGAATTAATCCAGATCACAGCAGAGAAAGTGAAATTGATAAAAGACTGACTTCGAATTGCTCAAAGCCATTAAAAAAGTTTTGTTGATAATCGTCTACGATAGTTGGAATACTAAATAGGAGATTATGTGTTGTTACAAGTATCACCAGCAAAGGGAGTAATCTGATTTGGGCAGAAAGGGAAGTTGAGTCCAAGATACATAGGACCTTTTAAAATCCTTAAAAGGATAGGAGTTGTTGCATATATAATAGCCTTACCCCATAAACTCTCTAGTGAGCATATTTTTTCATGTGTCAATGATGAAGAAATACGCACCATATCCAACGCATATCCTAAGTCATGAAACTCTTCATATTACAGAAGATTCAACCTACATTGAGCATCGAGTAGAAATTTTGAACCATAACGATCAAATATTACAAACCAAGGAAATTCCACTAGTCAAAGTATTATGGCGTAATAATTCCATTGAAGAATCAACATAGGAGCGAGAAGATGAAATAAAGGAGTAGTATCCATAACTGTTTGAAAATTAATGTAAGTAAATTTGGGGACCAAACTTTTTATAAGGAGGGTAGGATGTAATGAGCATACTTTTATATGTTCATACATAATTTTAAATGTTGTATTATTTGATATGTGATATGGATAATATTAATTTATTATTTTAGTCTAATCCTTCCTTCATAAATCACGAAAGATCAAATTAGTTACAAATATAAAATTTTAAAGTTTTCAGTAGGAATGTTCAAATTAAAGACTAGTTTTGACCATTACAATATAACAATTTAATCGAGAAAAAAACTAAAAAGTTGTAGATATATTAATTATATTTTTAACACAATAAGCAGTGTGTTAAACGGAGGTTCTAGCAATAAGTTATACTAAAATTACGAAATAAGGGAAAATTTGTCCATCCTTTAAGTCGTATTTTGTCTATTGACCACATCATGTGTTATATTTTGATTGCTTGGAAGGGGAGGCTGATTTGGCCGACTTATACACTTTGAAGTAACCTCCTTCTTCATCAAAATGGATTAAATCAAAGTCTTATAGCATATCCTAAGCTAAATGATAAGTTTCGGGGTAGAAAATGTAATTTTATGAAACTTTAGGGACTTGATTTTAAATAAAGAAAGTTTCAGGGACAAAAATGAAAATATAAAAAGGACCATTTTGTAAATAAAATATTTTCAAGGACCTCTAAGAAATATTGAGAATGTACGGTGTAGAATTACTAAAATACCCTTCATGTGTAAAATGACCCTTATACCCTTAATAACTTTACACCTCGTGCTTGACACCTTATCCTTGGTTTTGATCATACACGTGTGTCCTTTAAAGGAAAGGAAAAAATACATGTCATGCAATTAGAGAAAGACAATACACATGTCTTCGTTCGGTTATTAGGACTGCAAGACAGCTCCACGCGACACACTAATGCCGACTCACCAAAATGAATGCTTAGTCATCGGGACACGTGTCATCACCCAGATAACTTTGAGAAACTATAAATAGAAGCCTTAGGACCAGTTCTTACATGAAATTCATTCCAAATATAAAAAAAAATAGTGAGAGAAAGTGTGAGGAAGTTTAAGAAGAAGTTTCGTCTTTAGATTAACGAGCGATCCAAGACTCTGTATCTGTAACTTCGGATTTATGTTCTAGGTGGGTACTCTGTGACATTACTTGCGTATTTTGATTATAGGATATTATGCAAACTATATCTATTTTGTGAAATGTTTTATCCTCAAAATACATCTGATACCGATGATGTCGTCGTTTGTTATATGTGTATATCTCCCGATATATACATCTGATTTGAATTCTGAAATTATTGATTTGGCCTAGGGAAACTCTCTTACTATGTTGGCCTTAACTACTCGGTGGAAATATTTGGGTGGTACTTTCCCAGCTGGTTTATCATTGGTGTGCCCTAAATAAAGCATTGTTCTAGGGATCATGATTTTCTATCTGTGTTGTTGTCGGTTGGAAACATTTGGTAACACTATATGTTTATCTGGGTATTAGAGCGTACATGGCCATAAAAATAAAATTGAATAATTGACATATTGCTCAGTTGTTTTATCTATTCTGTTCTAAACTGTTTATTCTGGAAATATTTACATCAAATTACTTTATATATATTACTACAAATTCCATTATCTATATACATACCTTCTATTCTAAATTGAATAGGTATTAATTTTCTGAAAAACCCAGAAAAGTCTGGAGATTAAATCTCATTCGGTTTTTAGCTGATGTATAAATAACCATTTTTCAGGAAATAAGTAGGCTCGTGGAGAGCACATACAAGGATTATGTTCAAGATTTAACTTTTAGAGATCCTTTTGTTATTATGTTGGAACATGTCTGGATCTCTTGTAATAAGTTTTTAAATTTTGTCTTAAGTTGTAATTCATAGTTACTTTTAATATAAATGAAGTTTCCTTTAGAAAACTCCGATGAAGTAATTCCATTACTTTCAGTATTTTACGATTCATAACTATGTAAACTACATTTCCATTGAACTTAATTAAGGAAACAATTTTAATTCATAATAAATGTTGCCTTGGTGGCATGTCAAGACACTCGTTCCCTACTACTAATTTGGGTCGGAGTCATGATAATACTTTTGTGAAAGACAACCTAGCCTAAAAAAAGTAGAGCAAACTTCTACAGGAGACAACTCAACTGTTAATATGATCGAGTAGACTTATTCGGTAGATAGCTCAGCCTCAAAAATAACAAAGTATACTTCTTCAAAAGATATCTTAGTTGTGAAGATGACCGAGCAGTCTTCTTCAAAAGATAAGTCACAAATAGCACCCCAGATGGAATCATTGACATACGGATTCCATCGATTCAGCGGGAAAACAAGTTCGAGATCTAAACAAAATGAAGAAAATATTCGTGAATGTATGCTTGGTTGAGGGAAATTTTGAGAAAGAACCCTCGATTTATAAACTATTCATAGATAGCTCATCATGTGGCAGTGGAGCAGGTTTGATTATAACAACACCCGATGCGGGTGATGTGGAATATGCACTCAGATTTTACGTTAAGGCCTCCAATAATGAGGCAGAGTCTGAAGCTTTCATAGAAGAACTAGTATTGACATCATTACTGGGTGCTGAGTAGCTATCAGCACACAACGATTCCCAACTTCTAGTGAACCAAATCCCTAAAGTGTACGAGGTGAGAAAAGAATCGATGATAAAGTATTTGAAAAATGTTAAGGCATTATTTTTAGGTTTATGGCTAATCTAGATGGTCAAAATACCGAGAGCTAAAAACACATGAGCAGATGCACTTTATCATTTTGCATCAGCCACCAGAACGGAGTTGCGTAGAATACTTCCAGTATCTTGATGCAGTATATATGAGTAATGTGTGTTGTTTATGGAGATAGACTTGGTTCCATCCTAGAAGGACCTTATCAGGGGATATTTGGAGACTGTTGCAGTCCCGGTGGATCCAAAGGAAGCATGAAGACTCTTATTTAAAGAGAAAAGGTACGTGTTGGAAGGTGGAATTCTATTCAGAAAGGGTTTCATCATATCACTTCTCATATGTGTCCATTCTGCTAAAGCTAATCACTTGATAAAATAAGTGAACGAAAGCTTGTGTGGAGCTCATTCAGCAAGTAGATCATTGGTGAATCAAGTGGCAACTCAGGGCTACTACTGGGCCACTATGAAACAAGATTGCATAAATTATGTGAGGAAGTGAGAGGGGGGTTGATTTGGTCGGTCCTTTATCGAAGACAAGAGGCAGGTTCAAGTATATGGTCATTGCAATAGATTACTTCACTAAGTGGGTGGACGCCGAAGCTTTGGTCAAGATTCCATATGAAAAAGTCTTCCACTTTATATGGAAGAATAATATATGCCACTACGGAGTGCCATATGCCTTCATTATGAATCACGGTACTCAATTCGATAACAAATAGTTAGATGATTATTATATTTCTCAAAGATCCAAAACCTGCACTCAACACGTGGTCATCCATAGTACAACAACCAGATAGCGGTGAGGAATAAAACTCTGTTGGATGGAATGAAGAAAAGACTGGATGGCGCTAAGATAAATTGGATTAACGAGACGTAAAACATACTCTGGTCATATAAGACAACACTGAGAATGGTGATGGGCGATACTTCATTCATGCTGCCATTCGGTACTAAGTCAGTAGTCCATACTGAGATCGAATCACCCAACCATGGGGTGCTCAACTTTGACGCACAATGGAGAGATTTGATGAGAAGACTTGATTAAAATCTTATAGAAGAAGTCAGGGACTGCGCAACACTATGGGTGCTAGACTACTAGCAAAGGACTACTCGGTTGTACGATAAAAGAGTAAAATTGAGAACCTTAAAGGAAGAAGACTACATGACCAAGAAGGTAGTACCAAAATGCAAGAAGTTAGAACCTAACTGCCAGAGCCCGCACAAAGTATCTATCATCTTATGACCTGGAACTTACAGACTTGAGACTTTAGAAGGTGAACAATTAAAGAACCCATGGAATGCGGAGAACCTGAGAAAGTACTACGAGTGATTAACTTATTACATTGTAAGGATGAAATGGTATGTAAACGGTGTTTGATTGTCCTATAATGCATCTATAAGAAATGAGTGAGAATCAAAACTTCATCCTCCATATGCTTTTATGTCAATTTTTTCTGCATCGATTGTTTGTTTCATTGGTAAGATAGTTGCGTAATAAGACTCAACTAAAGAAATCTTAGAGCCGAACGTACAAATAATAGTACTTGGGAAATCCGGTTGTAAGAGGTTAGTTTAGATTAGATGGAGGCGTAACCCGTTTTGAGTACAATAATGATAAGTTAAACAACAACATTATTGATTAACCACAGGACACACAAACATGACTCAATGAAGATAGACTCGGTTTGAACTCATAAATCTCACGTGTATAACTCATAAGGTAGTAATGAACTTAGAAGAAACTTTGCCTAGAGGGAGAGGGAAAATAAGCACCCTGTATACACCTTGGCAGGCACCCAAACACCCTCAACGATCTCTATCAAGTATTAAAATCTTCGTAATAAATGATAATGGTGGGTGAGTAAAAAGCTCTTACCTCTAGTAATAACTTCTGGATTCTCAATAAGAACCTGATCCCTCCTCAGAGTTGTTTGGGGTCCTTAAATAGCCCCCCACACTACCCCCGAGGTAACTCAGTCATTAATGCCCATGAAAGACATCCCTCGTACTTTATGTCAGAAACATTAAATACCTGATGCACTAGTTATCTCCACGTCATAAGCATTAATTGCCAAGACATTAGTTTTGCCTAACAACTATGTCAGGGGGGCTGTCATCACAGAGGTGGCTCACCAACTGTTTGACAGCCCCAAATACAACGGTGGTTTACTCAATTACAGGTCTGACGTTGCCTAGCTGGTTAGTGACATCAGATAAAGTAGATGTGACACTAAGTAGAGGGTTATTTGGCTCAGAACTCAATGCTCGATGAAACTCAAGGTTTCTCCCCTCGAGGTTCCATGGTCAGGGTCCTTCGATGTTTTACCACGTGTATCTAAGATGGTCAGGACAAGCCCCAACGGTGCCTTACTTGTCAATCCTCTAAACCAAGTCCCTCTTAAGTTCCCACAACGAGGTCGTTCGATAGAGCATGAAAGCTCTCCTAGGCCCTGCCAAGCCTGGTTTCTCACGAGTACCGTTCGACCTCACACAAAATTATTATACTCATTACATATTTACAATAATTATAGCTCATAGTCGATATAAACACAATGTACAAGACTAAATTAATCAACAGGACTAAAGGACAAGCTCTCTCGGTCAGCTTCTTAGCTGGAAGGTCCCTCTGGGTTGCCACACTGAGTTGCCATGCCGAGTTGGCTTAATCACAAACACTGCTGTAAATGGGGGGATTATCTCTAATCTCAGGATTACCTTCAAACCCCCTCTACATTTGCCCCTTCGTGTAGAGATTTGTTGTGGGAACAAGAAATGTCTTCACGAAAACTTCTCAATCCGATGAACCTTCTCTGCATGAAAAAAAATTCCCGCATCCTTTCTTTTGTTACTAACGCTGCGATTTTTGTCTCCAAAAAAGAGTAAAATTATCCTCGATGTATCTGAGTCAAAACTCTGCGGCTTATTGGCTCTTTGGCGAAGGGATATTGCTAATTTTTTCTGTTCCCTAAGCTTCGACTATTTTGGCCTGACTATTTAAAATTCTCCCGATACACCTGCTGACTTTCTCAAATACCCATTTTGACTCTTGGTAAGTGAAATTCTCCCATTTGTGCCGATGTGGATTATAGTTGTAGGAAGTGAGTTTGTAGCTAGGATTGCCCTTATCATTGTGACTTATGAAATTCTCCCTTGTAACGTTTCACCATGTTCAAAAAAGAAGAAATTCTTCCCGATGTAGCTGAGTCGTAATTAAACAATGTTTGGACTTGTGGCGGGGGGACATCGAAGTTGTTTTGGACAGTTAGAATAGCATCTTCATTAGGGGTTTATTGGATATGTCTGATGACGCGACTAAGAATGTGTCTCAGAAGTGCGTACTCTCTAGGATCAAGTGCAAGCCTGCTGCTCAAGTAATAATCCGATAAGTCGGGTATCGATCCTCAGGGAAATAGGACAACAGGGTTGTGATGACATTGGATAGACAAAAAAATCCTAACACTGACTCTAAAAAGAAAAGGAAAAGGTGATTTGATTTGTGGAATAACTACACTAGATGCAATTGTGAAATTATGAAAAAATGCAACTATTATAAATAATTAATTATGATTTAAAACTTTAAAATATATATGATGAGAAAAAAAAACAGGACGGGAATACAATCCCTCAACCCTAGTGTATTGCAGGTATAATACTAATCGTAAATTTAAAGGATTAATTAGACCCACAATTTAGTACTACCAAGCATTACGTATATGAGGTTCAAGCCCGCACCATACTTAATCAGAGGACAAGTAAATCGGTATTGCAATAGTTACACTCGAATTATATTCTAAAGCATCCCGGTTACCCGGAAGCAAACGAGATCCAAAGATCTATAATTTCCACATTTCTACGCAACACGATCGTAATCAAATCATTAAATTTAGAGGATTAATTTTGTAGACATGCAACTACCACATCAGGTTGAGTTCATGTATCCCGAACTTAGAAAATCTAGCCTAACATGCTGAAACTAATGAAAACAATTTTTGAATTGCAGAAAATCATGATTAAACTAAGAAAGAATTGTAGAATGATGTAGAGCAGAGATTGGACATAAGAAATTAACTACTATCTTACCAAAGCACTAAAATCAGCAATTAAAATTACTTGTAACCACGGAAATCTGAACAACCTTCAATCTTGGAATTAAATTTGTAATCAATCTTCTAACTAGGGCTTGTACAGAAAGAATGGAAAATTAGCTAAATTCTCCGTCGTTTAGAATGACAATAACTCGGGTTTAAATACCCTACAAATCTCCAAGAGTTTCAGCTGAACTAGGACTCTCCATTAGAGGAAGATAGAAAAATTAAAATTCGACAGTCGGACCGGTTCGGTCCTCCTTCGGTTCGGTCTGGCTGGAATCCAAATCAGTTCATATATTTCTTGGCCGGATCGATCCGGTTCAGATCGATTCATTTGTTTTCTTTCAGCTTCAATCCGTCTTCCGCCCGGGGTTCTCTGGAAATTGGCATTGCGGATCGGTCCGATTTTCCTTTGACTTTTTCTTTAAACTTTGACTGCTCATAACTTTCACACCCGGACTCCGATTAAGGTGTTGTTTCTTCTATGTACTCGTAATTTACGGCTCTTCAACTTCTCTTTAGATGCCTCATCCGAATTGCGGGTAAAAATTACAGCTTTTCCCATTTGACTTTCCTTCTTTCCTTTCTCGATTCTCCCTATTTCATTCTTTCTTTATTGACATTAAATACTTGCAAAATTAGTACAAAATACCAGAATCTCGGGGTACTCATTAGAATAAGTCAGTAGCAAGATTATGAAATAAAATCAAATCGATTACGTTGTTCGAGGTGCTAAAAGTAACTAAATTAAAGGGATAAATTTGGAAAATTTTATGCCTAATCAAATCCCCCTAACTTAGAACTTTGCGTGTCCCGAACAATGTAAAAGAATCCTAGCAAGGCTTAACTCTTGAAAATCATTTTACTGGGATATAATACCTTTTTCGCGGGTAAGCGATTGCATTTAGAGTATGCAACAAGCCTTTAAACCCCTAGGTCACCCTAGTAGGATGAGTCGTGTCTCATGAGGGTTTGCAGAGAATATGTACCCACAAAATTCTGACTCAAGGAAAATTCAAAATACGCAAAAATTATATAATTCAAAATTTCCCAGAAAATAATCATCATCAAGTCATATTTACAAGTCTCAAATCATAGTGCGTGTGTGCGAAGCCAAAAATTTAACCGCGGATTTCCACCAATTGACAATTACGTTACTTATACGAAAATTCATTTTGATTTCAAATTCTCACGGAATACTCTCACAAACAAATCTCTCAAATTATGGCCATTCTTTCGGTATGTGTGATATAAAGAGTAAATATAATGGACGCCAAGCCACGCACACAAGTAGAAAGACGGAAATTTTATAGTGATAGGATCTCATCAACGGATTACAGTTTTAAAAATGAGAACATTGCCTCTTATTCACGCATTCAATCTCTTTTATTACCTTTTTGTGTTTTAACTCTCAACGCGGTAACCAATTTTGCAATTCGGACTCGATTAGGATTTTTTCGGGCTATAGGTGTATTGGGTAAAATTGAAAAAGTTTAGGAATTTCGGAATTGGAAAGTTCTGCTTATGATGTCCGTTAGTGCTTTTCCGAGCTTTTGCTCATTTTATCTTCTTTTTCTCTATTTTTTTTTCTATTTTTCACTTTTTTCTTTTCTTGCTATTTTTGTTGAGCGTAGCTATTTCTTTTCTTTCCCCTTTTTCTGCACTTTTCGGACTTAATTTCTGGAATTGTTCCATTTCTCACAATTTCGGGCTATTTGGGTTTTTCGAGTTATCAAACGAAAAGTAAAAAAAATTATTAGGCTCAAATTGGGTTGCAAAGGGATGAATTTTTCACGAGTTTTTCTGGCCAATATTTTTTTGAGTGACAAACGAGGGCCTACTTCATTGTCCAAAATACTAATTGCATTACCATATGCGTCTCGAGATTAATTAAGTTTAGAGATCAATTTTGGCATGTTTTTCAAAGCAATATCACACACAATTTTCATAACCGATCAAAATGAAAGGATTGAGATCCTCGATAAATTTTTAGGCGCTAAAAATAACTTTGAATTAACAATTAACTCGGAGTGATTTATAAATTTCACAAAGATGAAAGTCTCGAATCTCACCAGGTTTGTTAATCTCCACACGTATTCTTTAAGTCGTCAATTTTCGTACAATTTCTATCTTTGGTCAATTTCGGCTTTGTGTATTTGAATTTTACAACTTGAGACTTTAACCGACTTTTAATGATATTTTTGAAAATTTTGAATTCCAATTTTTATTTATTTTGACCAAAAATATTTTTGGATTTTTCAAAATTTTATGATTTTTTTGAGATTTTTGGGCATTTTTGAAAATTTGTGAAGTTTTAGAAATACTCACTTGTGACCCCCCCAAACTTAGACTTTTGCATTGTCCTCAAGCAAAAAGGACTAAAATCTAACCCAAAGCGAATGAAAAGTGCGGAAAAATAAAACAAACAAATATTTAAAATGCGTAAAGACACTAAATGACCCTAACATATGACTCAATAATACAATAAAAATCACCCCATATGCGTTGGGGGTGCGACTACCTCTCATCTCTCCACAAACTCACCCGACCCCACTCACAGGGTTCAGTGCTCTCCTCGTCTCTCCCATATTCATATCGTAAACCAATAATTGGAACAAGTTAGAACCTCGCCCATAGATAAGGGAAAAACCGAGAGATGCATCGTGACTACTTGGAAAGGGATCCCTGTGATGCTTACTCAAAGCGTGGCCTGCGTGCATTGACTCGGAGGGAACACCTAAGTTTCTTTCAATTTTTGGAACACATGGGTCAGGATATAGGTCGGATGAAAGACAACTTTTCTCCTCAATCGCCTTCAGGACCTCTAGTGGTATGGGTGGAAGGTCATAAAGAAGGAATTCATCGATTTTATCTTTCCATTTTCTTTCTTCTAGGTGACTACATAAATCCAATAGAGTTTGGACTTCATCGTTAAGGCTCTCATCAACTGGACCGAATTATTTTTCAAATTCTTCCATGCTCATGTCCCCTAGATCTCTCTCTCGAGTAGTGCCTACGTCCTTCCTTACTTGCTCGATCTCTAACTCCACCATTTTTCTCTCTTCTAACCCATTTCCCTCTCTCTCAATCGCGATCACTACACACATATCCTCCACTTTTCTCCCATCATCACAACTCCCACTATTGCTCGATGACATAAGGCACACCCCTAATGGATCTCTCTTGTAGGACCCTTCATTCTCGTGTTTCGATACTAAACGGGACCCTAGGGCATCTCCACAATAATTTTCCTCAAAGTACTCATCTACGATCTCATCTATGAAGCTCACCGTGTGAAGATCATCTTCTTCCCCCGTATGTTGGGCTATATGGAAGATGTTAGTCTCTAAGTTCATGTTCCCAAAAGTGAGTTGCATCGTCCCATTATGAGTGTTGATAATAGCGTTAGCTATAGCCAAGAATAGGTTCCCAAGAATGATGGGAACATGATTGCTCGAGGCGAAGGAAGGCTCCGTATCCCAAATGACAAAGTCTACCGGGAAGTAGAAAGTGTCAACTTGGACGATCACGTCCTCAACTATACCTCTTGGGATCTTCACGGTTCGATCCACTAACTGCAGAGTGATCTTTATGGGCTTGAGGTCACCCAGATCAAGTTGCCTATAGATGGTGTAAGGGCGGATATTGACACTTGCTCCCAAATCAAGTAAGGATTTTTCAATTTTATTTTCTCTAATGATGCAGGAAATGGTGGGTGCACCGAGATCTTTGAATTTGGGCTGGAGATCATTAAGTAGGATGGAGCTCACATTCTATTCTAGAAAGACGTTTTTCTTTACCTTCATTCTCCTCTTTACCGTCAACAAGTCTTTGATGATTTTGCATAAGCTAGAATTATCTTAATAAAATTGAGGAAATGTAAATTTAGCTCCACTTGATTTAGTACGTCTAGAACTTCATCACGAGGTTTTCCTTTGTGGAAAGGAATCAAACTTTGAGGAAACGGTGCCGCGGTGGGTGGTTTTACTACTACCTCGGGCTCACTAGTGTCCTCTTTATCCCTCTCCTTCAAAGGGACATCTTCAGCCTCTTTCGTGTTGGGCAAAATCTCCTTGTCTTTGGTTGTGTCATGGGGGGAGGTGATAAATCAACAACTCTGCCACTACAAAGACTATTCACAGCTTGGCATTTCTCCTGATGTTCTGTCAAGGTGTAGTTAACACTAGTTTGACCTTGGGGCGATCTTTGGCCCACGTCAAGAAACTTGCCTTTCTCTTGGATACTCAACGATGATTGAAACTGTGAAATGTTTGCATTCATGTCATTCATCATACGCTCATGCCTAGCATTAGTTGTAGTCTGGGTATTGATAAAGTGGTTGATCGTATCCTCAAGATTTCTCCGCAGTGGAGTGATGTATTCTCCTTAAGTTGGTGGTGCTTTCACATGTCCTTGCATGTGTGGAGCTTGTTGAAAGTGCGGTACCGGAGGAGGGGCAGCATGCCAATTAGGATTCATTGCAACATGTTGTTTCCCATAGCTAAAACCAGGGTGGTTTTCCCATGAAGGATTGTTAGAATTCCTGTGCGGAGCACTAAAATTACCCTTGAATCCACCTATACCACTTATGTATTCTTGAAGCATCACTTTGTAGGTGGGTATAGTCGGACATTCCTCAGTTGAATGACCCACATCACAAATCGCACACACCTTCTCGATGGGGTTTGGGATGGATCCAGTTGGTCTTCTTCCATATACCTCACGTAGGTCTTGCAGTCCTTTCTCAAGCATATCAAGTTAACTGTCCTCTATAGAACTCTTTTCTACATGAAATAGGCTGGACGCCGATGGAGTGGTGGTCACTTGACGATTTTTATTTTGAGCATTAGGGTCAGATGTATCCCAGGATTGGGTAGTATCGGTGACATACCTCAGGTGAGGCTCAGCATCATGGGCATCTAAGTCGACAAACGGACCACTACCCATGGTTTCAACGAGTTACTTGGAATTAATGTTCAGCCCATTATGGATAAAGCAAATGATTTTCTTTTTATCAAAACCATGATGGGGACACTACGCAATTAACTCATTGAAACGCTCGTAGCATCATTCGAATTACTCGTTTTCTAATTGTCGAAAAGTTTGAATTTGAGCCTTGATGGAATTCGTTCGATGTGGAGGAAAGAACTTCTTGAGAAATTTGGATTATAATTCATTCCATGATGAAATCGAATTTGGAGGTAAATACCATAGCCAGGTCTTAGCCTTATCCTTTAGCGAGAATGGGAAGAGTTTGAGACGGAGCACATCCTTTGTGCAAGTTTGATCACTGAGAGTCTAGCACGCCTCCTCAAATTCCATAATGTGGGCATATGGATTTTCGGAATCCATTCCATGGTAAGTGGGAAGTATCTGTATCATTCCATTCCTAAAGTGAAATTTCCCAGCATTATACGGGATTAAAATGCATCTCGGAATGACAGTGCGCTCGGGATATAAAACATCTCTCAAAGGGAGATACGGGGCCTCTCCCTCATCTACAGTTGCACTATCGTGTTGTGATATCTCTCTCTATCTCTCTCTCTCAAAGATTTGGTATCCGCACTTGGTATACTTGGAGTGCGCTCTAAAGTGTGTCCTAAGAAGGAAAATGACATGTTATTTGATATTGAGTGTGACGGTGTGGGAGGTAGAACTAGAATTGTGGAGCATTAGGACTGTGAGGGCTATCAGGGTCATACTCAACTATTGGATTTTCGTGAATGTGGATTGGAGTATTATGGGGAGTTGGAGTGAGTTCATAATTTTGCATTAACATCTTATGAGAGATGATGATGAATCTTTTCGTGTTTTTTTCAATTATTTTATGTTTTTAGATTTTTGGAGATTTTTGGTCAAAGTTTTAGATTGACTCGATCTAATCCTAAGTCTTCCTAAATTCCCGACAACGGGGCCAAAAACTTGACTCGACTAAGAATGTGTCTCAGAAGTACGTACTCTCTAGGCTCAAGTGCAAGCCTATCGCTCAAGTAATAATCCGATAAGTCGGGTATCAATCCTCAGGGAAATAGGACCACAGGGTTGTGACGACATTGGATAGACAAAGAAATCCTAACTCTGACTCTAAAAAGAAAAGGAAAAGGCTATTTGATTTGTGGAATAACTATACTAGATGCAATTGTGAAATTATAAACAAAATGCAACTATTCTAAATGATTAATTATGATTTAAAACTTTAAACTATATGATGAGAAAAAAAATAGGACGGGAATACAATTCCTCAACCCTAGTGTATTGCAGGTATAATACTAATCGTAAATTTAAATGATTAATTAGACTCGAAATTTAGTGCGCCCAAGCATTACGTATATGAGGTTCAAGCCCGCACCATACTTAATCAGAGGACGAGTAAATCTATATTGAAATAGTTACTCTCGAATTGTATTCTAAAGCATCCCGATTACCCGGAAGCAAACGAGATCCAAAGATCTACAATTTTTGCATTTCTACATAACATGGTCATAATAAAATCATTAAGTTTAGAGGATTAATTTTATAGACATGCAACTACCACATCAGGTTGAGTTCATGTATCCCGACCTTAGAAAATCTAGCCTAACATGCTAAAACTAATGAAAACAATTTTTGAATTGCAGAAAACCATGATTAAACTAAGGAAGAATTGTAGAATGATGTAGAGAGGAGATTGGATAGAATAAATTAACTACTAATCTTACCAAGCACTAAAAGCATCAATTAAAATTGCTTGTAACCACAGAAATCTGAACAATCTTCAATCTTGGAATTAAATTTATAATCAATCTTCAAACTAGGGTTTTTACAGAAAGAATGGAAAATTAGATAAATTCTCCTTCCTTTAGAATGATAAGAACTCGGGTTTAAATACCCTACAAATCTCCAAGAGTTTCAGCTAAACTAGGACTCTCCATTAGAGGAAGATAGAAAAATTAAAATTCGACAGTCGGACCGGTCCGGTCCTCCTTCAATTTGGTCTGAATGGAATCCGGATCGGTTCGTTTATTTCTTGGACGAATCGATCCAGTACGGATCGCTTCATTTTTTTTCTTTCATCTTCCATTCGTCTTCAGCCCAGGGTTCTCTGGAAATTTGACTGATCATAACTTTTTCCTTTGACTTTTTCTTCAAATTTGACTGAACATAACTTTCACACCGGGACTCCAAACGAGGTGTTGTTTCTTCCTATGTACTCATAATTGAATTCTCTTCAACTTCTCTTTAGACGCCTCATCCGAATTTCGGGTAAAAATTACAACTTTGGCCTGTTGACTTTCCTTTTTTTCTTTCTCGATTCTCCCGGTTTCTTTCTTTCTTTATTGACATTAAATACGTGTAAAATTAGTATGAAATACTAGAAACTCGGGTTACTCATTAGAATAAGTCAGTATCAAGATTATGAGATAAAATCAAATCGAATATGTTGTTCGATGTGCTAAAAGTAACTAAATTAAAGGGATAAATTTGGAATAATTTATGCCTAATCATCTAACAAAACATTCTGGCGCCAAAACTCAAACTTTCTTAGCAAGGAAACCCTTTTTATTCCCATGCATAACTTCTCAACTGACATGACGTTGTCTTTTTTACTGTCAGGGTACTTACCGAAGTGCCACTTGTCCATTTGAAATGATTTACAGGCGGCTTTGCATGTGTGGTGATGGGAAACTCAACGGACGGGTTTAAAAGATCTCAAACGTTTATATTTTAAACTCTTCTCTTTCCTTCATCTTCTTTAAGATTCCATCTAATCTAGAGAGATAAACTTTTCAATAACTCCATTGTTACTAAGCTTTCACCTAGTTTTCTTCTTCCTCTCGTCTGTTACGCCACCACATGTGGCTGCGCTCATCCCTTTTTCATTCCTAGACCTTCTTTACCAAGATGTTTCTTTCATCGCCACATACTATGTCTTCTTTAAGTGTTTCCAAAGCTACCACCACCGTTGCTCAGCCAAGCTCCCACTCTGCCACCTTTGGCATCGCTGCTACCCTTAGAACTGCTACCTTGGAAGCTGCTCATCGAGAGTAACTAAGTTTTTACTGCTGGTCTCCCATATTTAACAAAGATGATGAGTTCTCTGATCCATGCAAGACCTGTCATTTTTCGACCAAGTACAATCCTTTACTACTGGGTGATGAAGATGAGGATTCGTTGAATTGGGGCTTTCTTCCTCCAGAAGGGACTCTACGCTTTTGGTTGGACCGTGGAGACTTCCCCTACTCTCAGATCGATTTCGAGGCACCTGTGCAATCGCCAGCTAATTTTACTGCCTGGTATGCACACACGCAGAGCTCTGACGCTGCAGATCTTGTAAAGGTTGGTCTTCATCGAGCCCACTAGTTTGGGGAGTTCACTCTTTCTAAGCACAATGTTGTGCTCCAAGTATTAGTTTCCAGATGGAATGTTACAACTCACACGTTCTTTGCTGCATGGGGGGAGTTCACCATTACGTTGGAGGACGTTTGTGAGCTACTTGGGTTTGAGCCCATGGGTGAGTTTACATATCATGATGAGGCCTTGGATGTCGAAGATACTACAGACCGAGCCGAGTTTGATCAAATTTGTCGTCATTGCACTGGGTCTTCAAACAAGGCCACTTTCACTCCCCTTATCACCTATTTTTTCAAAGCTCCTACTGCGAAGGACATCACTACTCTAACGGTCCAAGGTAAAGATACATTTTTGGAACTACCAACCTACATTGTTGTGATGATTTTACTTTTATTTTTTACTAGAAAACCAAACGACCAACCCAGGAGGGACCTTATAAACATTTCCATCCATTTGGCCAGGGGTTTCAACCTTCATCTGGCTGCCATTGCTTTGGGGTCCCTCTACACCTAGCTGGATCCAACCCATATTGACATGGAATGGTCACTTGGTCGTTATAACTTGGACAACTTTGTCAACACCGTTATCTTAACGGTCGTCCTTTATACCCGTTTTCTGGCCATTACCCCCAAGTCTATCCGTTACCCCATGAGTCAAGGCATCAAGCCTCCATGCCTCTTATGATTCTATAAAAAATAGATCCTAAAGGAGATAATGGGGATTTTTGATTGTTTTGATTCTTTTGTCATGAGACCATACAACGAGTCTACCTTTTCCCACACTTGGAACTTTTTTCCTTCTACAGCTTCAACGGTCACTTTCATTCCAATTGTATAAGATCCTTCGCAGCCTGTGGTACTTTTGTTCACTCCTGGGTTTCTTCCTTCCTTCACTGAATGGGGGTACACTTCTGAACCTTATAACCCTGATAGATGTAGCAGGAAGTTCGAGTTTGATTAGGGGGCTCCTAGACCTATGTTTCAACTTAGCAATAAAAATGCCACTTTTGCTGAGGCTTGCACCTTCTACCTTGCAGCAGCAGTGCTTGGTGTGACTTCTACCCTGGTTGGTCGAGTCACCCGTCCTAGTGCCACTAAGAAAGGGGGCGTATCTACTTTTTATGCCACCAAGTTCCATTTAATGCAACTGACCATGATTTGTTAGTTCATATAGATTCCCCCCTAGTATCCCCAAGTCCTTTCTTTCTCTTCCATAGAGTTAGGTCTCAATGGCAACTCCGTTCTTGGAGTTGAGTTCCCTCTAAGTAAAACTATTAAAGATCCTCCCAATGAGCTACCCCCTTATTTCCCGATGATCGCTAATTCCATGCTCAAACCCAAGACGATTGAAACCCCCAAATATCCTTCCCCTTCAACCGAAATAGCCACTGGAAAATGGCCTTCCCATCCACTAGCCAAAAGAAATAGGAAGTCCAAGAGTGGGACTTCCTCAAAATCCAAGTCCCAAACTCAGCCGCAAATAATGCTAGACATCCAAAGTGGGTGTTGTATCGGTTTAATGAACCCTGCCATCAGTAAGCATTGGACCTCTTCCTTGATCTTCAAGTCTAGCTCAGGCTTGTACGTTCTCGTTGCTTGTTTCACTGGAATGGCCGAAGACATCACGTTCAACTTGTGGCAGCTCTCCTCCTCATCCAGCCCTTCCATCTCTATGTACTTCCACGCAAAAAGTCTATGGACTCCCGAATTAACTCAACCAAGGCCTCTCGTTTCCCTTTACTGGGATCTTTCGAGATAAAAATAGTCCTTGGATCCTTCCCTTCTTTCGCTAGGTTCAACTACTCC
Source organism: Sambucus nigra (assembly GCA_949130495.1). Lineage (NCBI taxonomy): Eukaryota > Viridiplantae > Streptophyta > Magnoliopsida > Dipsacales > Adoxaceae > Sambucus > Sambucus nigra. Next base: position 383,322,388 of record OX422218.1, on the reverse strand, counting down.
AACTCTTGTGCCTATGACTTCGGCTGATCTGCCATGTAATCTAGTTCTTCGATGACTTCTTCCACAAATTCCTGGATCTTGGAGTTGTCTTTCACCATACATTATCCCCGCTGATCTACAATAAAACACTCATATATCGAGTCAGATTCATTATCAGTTTCTTCGACCGCCCGTTCACACCATTATAACTGACAAACCACCTTTCCTTCTTCGATAACTACATTTGTACATTATCTACTGGTAGTCATCACTGCCTTCCCCTTCTTCTCTCTAGAAGCCTTAACAACTCTTCCTCCTAAAAATTGACTTAACACACTTTTTCGTTGAACCTCATGCTCCATTGGGTCCATTCTAGGCTTCATCCTTTCTTTGAGCTGCTTCGCAATGTTTTGGGGTCGAGGGACCACCTGATGGGCTTCTTCGGCCATCGCTTCTTTGCTGCTTGCAACCTCCTTATTTTTCTCGTTCAAGGGCCCCATCCTTTCTCTGATCGAGGGAACCCATGCTCCCTACATTCTTCTCATTAGGATGGACATCCTCCAATTCTGTGTAAAATTCTGCATCTACTAGGTGAGCTTCTTCGACATTAAAGGGCTCTTTATAACCCTAATGGTCACCTCCGTTTCCTTGATATTTGCCTTACCACATTGGTGATATGTCGAAGGAACTAGCCATTGGTTGTGCATCTACACTCTTCCTATCAGCATATGGTAAGAAGTTGTACTCTCTATTACATGGAACTTGATATGGGACCTCATATTTCCCATAACAATCCCAACATTCACTTACCCAATGGACTTGGAAGACTGGTTATCATATCTCAAAATCACCAAAGGCATGGGGACTAACCTTTCCTCCGGAATATTAGCTGCATGGAAAGAGTTGATTGGCATGATATTGATGGAAGCTCCCCCATACATAAGGGTCCTTGTAAAACTAGCCCCATTAACGCTGGTGGTCATATACAATGGGCAGTTATGAAGGAACCTTAGGGCCCTATCTGCGTCGCTGAAAGTTACCTCTGACAGAAACTTATTTACCAACCTGGCCATGGGTTCCTTCCATCCCAACTAAGGGTAAACTTTGGGGAATCTACTCTCCTTTGATATCCCTACTTGGTCGAAGAATTTCCTAGGTTATTTTGAATCTAGGATTGCCTAGGTTATTTTGAATCTACTCTCCTTTGATATCCCTACTTGGTCGAAGAACTAGGTAAACTTTGGGGATTTTGAAACTGCACAGTACTCTACGACTTGGTCTGCTTCCTCACCATCAATGTTGTATACATCCTCCACGTCTTTGGTGCTTGCTTCATTGTACACTAACACTACATTAGCCATTCCCTTAGTACAATCTTCCAAAGATTCTTTAAACTCCCGCTGCTTCGTCGTTAGCTCTCTTTCCTCTCTCTCTGCCTCCTCATCATAGGCCACCACCAGATTGGCCCCATGCATTGGGAGTGGGTTTTTTTTAACATTCTGCGAAGGGATTTGTAACGTTCCTGCCTTCACATAATTTTCGATTATTCTTCTTAGCATGAAACGAATCTCTATTGGATGTTGGATCTTTCGATGAATCTGGCAATATTTGGGATCCACCCTTGTTGCAGCGTCGGGGTCACCAATGGGAATGCCCTTTGGTTTGTACATTGTTCCTCATTGGACCATTGCGTTGTAACAGCTGACAGCCTCCTCTACTGTACAAGGAAATGGTGGTGGGTTGTCCCTGTCTCTTCCAAACTTCCTCTTATTGTCCTTCTTCGCTACCTTGCCCCCATCTGCTCCTTTGGTGTACCCTACCCATGGGGGATGAGACCTCTCCCCCTAAAGGTTGTATCGGATGCCTTAACATCATGGGCACTACCACTAGGTTTGGTCATACAACCAATGAGATATTCCTTTCTTCTTTTAGGAATGCTAAAAAAGTCCCCTCACGTGTCTCATTATTAAGATGGTAGATGTACTCAGGAAGCAGTCCCTCTACGCAGATCTGGAGTAACTGGACTCTTTGGCCTCCTCCCTCACATCGAGGCACCTTTCCCAGAACCATTAAACGTAATCCACCACTTATTTTCTGAGTCATTTCTTATCCCTCCCCAGTTGAGTCAAAGTAAACTCATCTTCCAGAAAAAAAAACTTATGGACGAACAAAATGTGAATCTCCTCCCATGTGGAAACACTCTTGGGAGCTAAGTGAGAATACTAAGTGTATGCCTTATCGGTTAAGGATTTAGAAAATTCCCTCAACCTGAGTTTCTTGTTATTGCAATGCGCCTCCAAGTGTTCAATGAAACGTTTAATATGTTCCTTCTGTTTTCCACCCTTTCCTGTGTATTTTTAAAAAATAGGAGGAATATAATCTTTTGGGTAGGGATCATCGTTTTATTCCTGGGGGTAAGGCGTCCGAAAATCATCATAGGCTGAATCTACCTCACCCGTAGATTACGAGGAGGCTTGCATGAATTTCAGCATCTCCTTCCTCATCTCTTCCATGGACAACGCCATTGAAGCGACAACCAACGGGACTATATGCTGTGTGCCCGTTGCAGCTAGAGAAATCATCACACTTGGAGCCGTTGATACTCCTGGGGTTCCCTCCACTGGATTTACAATGGAGGTTGTACTTGCTGGAACTATTCCCATTAGTACTGCACTTGGTGGTGCCGTTGGGGCTTCCCCTGGTGTCGCAAAGGAGTTGGCTTCAAATCCTCCCAACACCGTTGAAGCTACGGGAGTTTGAAAAAACTCATAGAATTTATTCATGAGGAGGGCCACTTGGCTGGTCCCAACCTCGAGCTCGTTAAAGCCTATGCCACTACTGGGACACCTGTGTCGCTTAGACCAGAGGTACCTCCAGTCGAGGGGACCCATCCCTTGATGCTTTTAACTCTCTCGCCGCCTGTTCTTCATTGTGTTGAATGTCATTAAAGTTAAGCCTTCGATTAACGTTATCATACGCCATACTCCTTGCTTAGAAGAATGCCTCCCGAGCGGAGTCGCCAAATGTAAGACGGTAGTTTAAATTAGATGGAGGCGTAACCCCTTTTGAGTACACTAATGATAAGTAAACATCAACACTATTGATTAACCGTAGGACATAAAAACACGACTCAGTGAAGATAGACTCAGTTTTAACTCACAAATCTCTCGTGTATAACTCATAAGGTAGTAATGAACTTAGAATCAACTTTTCCTAGAGGGGAAGAGAAAATGAGCACCCTAGAAAAACCTTGGCAGGCAGTAAAACACCCTCACCACCCTCAATGATCTCTGTAAAGTTTTAAAATATTCATCATAAATGACAATGGTGGGTGATTAAAAAGCCCTGGTTTGTAATAAATCTCTCTAGTAATAACTTATGGATTCTCAATAAGAACCTGATCCCTCCTCAGATGTGGTTAGGGTCCTTAAATATCTCCCCACACTATCCCTGAGGCAACTCAGTCATTAATGCCTGTGAATTACATCCCTAATAATTTATGTCACAAACATTAAATACCTGATGCACTAATTATCTCCACATCATAAGCATTAAATGCCAAGACATGCCTTTTGCCTAACCACTGTGTGTCGGAGGGGCTGTCATCATAGAGGTGGGTCACCAACTATCTAACAGCCCAAATACCCTGGTGGTTTACTCAAGTGCAGGTCTGACATTGCCTATATGGTTAGTGACATCAGATAAAGTAGATGAGACATTAAGTAGAGGGTTGTTTGGCTCACAACTCAACGCTCGATGGAACTCAAGGCTGCTCCCCTCGAGGTTCCATGGTCAGGGTCCTTCGGTTTTTTACCAGGTGTATCTAAGATGGTCAGGACAAGCCTCAATGGTGCCTCACTTCTCAATCCTCCAAACTAAGTCCCTCAGATTTTTTCGCGACGAGGTTGTTCGATAGAGCATGAAAGCTCTCCGAGGCCCTGCCAAGCTTGGTCTCTTGCAAAAACCGTTCGACCTCACACAAAATCATTATACTCATTACATCTTTACAATAGTTATAGCTCATAGTCGGTATAGACACAAGGTACAACAAGACTAAATTAATCAATGGGACTAAAGGACAAGCTCTCTTGGTCAGCTTCTTCGTTGAAAGGTCCCTCTAGGCTGCCACGTTGAGTTGCCACGCTGAGCTGCCTTAATCCCAAACACTGTTGTAAATAGGGGGATTATATCTAATCTTAGGATTACCTTCAAACCCCCTCTACACCAGTGAAACCATATAAATGATAAGATCCGACCATAATTGACCAATTCAAGGATAAATTCTTGTACATTTGATAGACTCTAATGACCAATGCTGATACTTGGTCCGGACGATAAGCTCCGTCCATAACACCATTAGTCTAACCCAATCATTGGTAGATCCTACGTCTGGACAACTTAAGTACGTCAAAACTGGTAACTAGTATAGCTAATTAGATTAACAATATCCAACCATATGATCGTTAGTCTAAACTACTCTCAAGTATACCCTAACTCCTAAAAACTAGTAAGTCAAGATGGCAGGTGGATAAGATCCCATATTTAGTCCATATGTCTAGAACTAACTGCAATCTCATTGAAATCTAACCACATTCACTTATCAAATATATCATTGCCGATAACACCTATATACAAGTGGAGGCTAAGAATTTAATCAAGAAAAGTAATTAGGAAGATCAAAACATACGCAAATAAGATGAATCATAAGTTGAATGCAATCCATAAAATAGGATAGATATTCAGTACAAAAAGAAGATTGGTACAAAGCTTCACAAAAATAAAGGTTTCAGAGGGATCAAGCCAAATGAGCATATCTATCTTTTGGGGCAACCCCAGAAACCTAATCAACTTTTAGGTCAACCTATGGAACAGTAGCAACGGGGACTTCGGTAATGATGGTAGCAGTCTCCTCAATGATAGTCTGATAAGATCCACCAACTTGATCATCATCACAAATAGACTCATCAATTTCCATCAACTTCTCAGCATCCAAAGTTGTGGCCTCATTATCATCACCTTCCCCCTTATTAACTATGCCTTTTATATCAGGATAGTGCTTAGTCACCCTCTTCTTGATCTCCTCCTAGTCATCAAGGAATAAGGACACATTTTCAATATTGTAGTTCGCGGATGACTTAAATCTTTCTACTGCGATCTCCTCATCCTTGGCCAGGACTTCAATAACTTGAACAAGATCTTGGTTAACATTGGTCACATTGATGTTGGTCATATCTCATGATTGTTTGGACACTATAAGATCATCATTAGACTTTTTAGATCCACTTCAAGGCTGCTAAACATGATGCCATCGGTGATGGAATGATCCTTCAAATTTGCTATCACCTCTTCGTCATTCTCTCCATTCTCGGTACAAGTCTTTTTTAGCCCGTCATTAGTTTGTTGTAGGTCATTCTTCAGCTGATTATTTTCCTTGGAAAGTATGATAACGGTGTTTTTCTTCTCTTAATAGGCAATGTGGTTGGTCACGACCTTCTCCCTCAAGATAATAGTGTCCATGGATATCAGGATATAAAAAAATATAAAAGGTTAGAATATAATAGAGTTCAGATTAAGTAAATATGAGCAAAATTTCTTAAAACTTACCATAGTCAAACTATGTTGCACTAAACTTTACAAAGCATCAAGGTCATAACCCCTCAACAAGTCAAATTCCTTGTTGTGCTCATTATATCCATATAAATCTGTAGCATTACTCATGTGCTGGAAGATGGAGTCAGGATCATTCCTTAATCCCTCGGTCATTACAACGTGGTTGGGGTCAAACTTGAAATCCTTTATCTCACTATAATGGAAGGCTGACACCTAGCAACAGATGAGCTAACGAGATTGTCGTCTTTCAATCTAGATCCTTTTAATAGTAGTACCGACAGGTCTAGGCTCGATCACCCGTAGGACCTTTGGATCACCTTGAGTTATAGGGGTTTCAATAGGTCTTTTGTCCCCCAAAGCGGTAGGAATAGATCATAAGCCTTCCGCCAAGTATTTATCTTATCCTTATTCATATCTTCAGTGTCCCCCCTTTTTTGGTAATGAATTTTCTTCTTGGCATTGTCCTCGGCATCGACCTTCCTTTTCTTCTCGGCCTCTATTTTCTTATGACGGGCTAGATCTATGGTAGTGCAATTAAGTGTTTGAGATGCCATCCTGTATGTAGATTCGATAATGAAGTTCAGGGTGGTAGGAGTGGAAGATGAAAAAAAATCAATAATTAGTCATTACATATGGGTCGAGCAAAAGAGGAACAAATATTAGTATAGTATTGATACCTGCTTCAACTTTATGTGGATCCTCTACTACCTGGTCGACCTCTATATCCTGGTCATCTTTAAGTGTATCATTTGCTACCACTGGGATCAATGTCTCTATAGGGGAGCATTACCAGGAGGAGTGTGATACCTAGTTCAATGAACTTGGAGACAGAGAAAAAATCTTAAAACTTTGGGGGTTGGGCATGCACTAAGTCTTAACTAGGTCCAATAGCACAGTAGGAAGCTTCGGATCTTTCTTCAATGAAAAGTTAAGACAAACATGTTAGTACAACACAGATAAAAGGGTAGACTAAAAATAAAGTTAAAAAAGAATTTTACCAATTATGTTATCCCCAACCCATTCCTAGGGAACCTTACACAAACTATCCTCCTCATGGTCTCAAATACAAAGTATCATAAACTCTATTATCGCAGTCTGGTACCCTGGTCAAAATGCTAATGGGGATGTTATATTTCTCTCTCAAAGCATGTCGATTGGCGTGAGTGTTCTAGGGGTCAAAGAAATAAAAAAAAATCTTCTAGAGGTACTCTCCTCGCCAGATGGCACCTCAATAGGAGAAGGGGAAGGCATTGGTCTCTCGAACATAACTCGCTCGGTCGATGCTTCAAATTTAACAATAGATATATCAAACACTATGTTCACAAAATGGCCTATACCAAGTTGGTGCTCATCTTGGTCAGCCACTTTAGGACCTAAGAATTCAAGACCATCACACTCCACACATGTAGGCAAAGGGGCAGAACTACCACATGAAGCTAGGGTTGAAATATATTTGGGATGTCCAGGATCATCTTTTAGTCTAACAACCTAGAGGGGCTTTGCAAACCTACTATAAATGACACCCGAGTAAGACGGTTCTAGCTCAGTTAAATATTATAAACACCTCTTGATGTAAGGTTCGTAGCTCATTAAGGAAAAATAGTACTTTGGGTGTATCAAGGCTTCGGGGCTTTCAGTTTTAGATACCAAAAGATTGGGCGAGACTGTAGACACCCCATTTTAATACCCCCTAACATCTCCTTAGGTCCCTAACACCTCCCTTCATCATTGCAAACCTAAGTCGTACCCCGAGTACTGACATAAAGGCTAGCGGGCACTCCCAGGCTCCGTTTGACCAAAATTCAAACTATTCAGCTCAAACAAGACTAAATGAATCTTCTAAGGGCACTGGATTCCCTTTCCAATGGTCCATCTCGTGCGCAATTCTGACTTACCGTGCGGACGAACGACCTGTTTTCCCTCAAAACTCAATCAAGAGGTAACCGAACACTTTCGGTCTATGTTTGACCAAATTCAACTCTTCATCTCCAGTGAGACTGGATAAATCTTCTAAGGTCACTAAAATCCCTTTCCAATGATCTACCTCACGCGCGATTCTAAATTACGATACGGACGAATGATCCGTTTTACTCTGAAAGGTCACCGAACGCTTCCAGGCCCCGGTTGACTAAATTCAACTCCCCTAACTAGTTCAAACTCTTTGGAATGTCAAACTACATCTCCTAAAATTTGCAACGGTCTTCTCCATGCGCGATTCTGACTTACCATGCGAACGAACGATCCGTTTGCATCCAAATTTTCTTCGTCCAAAGGACCCATAAGCGCTTCCAAGTCACATTTGACTCAAAGTAAACTCCAAGACCCGAGAACAGTCCAAAGGAATTTTTAAGGTCTCTAAATTACCTTTCCAACTGTTCACCCCTATGCAATTCAGATCAATGGTTTGCGCTCTACGACCGATTTTTTGAAGGAACCTAAAAGAGACTACCAAACGACAGGTTCCAAACCCTGCCTATCGGTAGTGTGCCTAAGCACACCCGCAGATTGGCAGGACCATGGCTATGCCAATCGGAAATTCCCTGGGTCTATAAAAAGGAGGGCCTAACCTCATTCCAAAAAAATGAAGAAGATCATAGATCCATCACACTTAGCAAGCTCAGAAAACCCCTCTCGAAGTCAGCGTGCTTTCCACATCCAAATGCCTTTCCAACCTTCTCCTTTCATCACCTTCTTCATCAAACTTGGTGAATTAAGTATCCTCCATCATCACCCAAGTACAAGGGCTGCTCTCCAACATCCAAGATCAAGCTCAAGATCTTTAAGAAGGTCCAACATTCTGAACTCTCTCTTTAAATTCCCTTAAATTCGCATTAACTTGTTTTATTACTTAGCACTTTTATTTTCTCATCTCACATACCCTAATATACTTTTTATTTAGTACTATTGCACATCTCTTATTTTTATATAAATAAAACCCAAAAAAATAATAAAAGGAGGATTTGCTCATAAATTCCAAATGGAAATTCTCACACTCTTCTCACACTTTTCTCACAACTAAAACAATTTTTTACACACACACAGAGAGAAATATAAGAGAAGCCCCCTGATTGGATTTATGGGATAAATCCCACCCCTCATTTTGCATACGAACTACGTGGATTTAGATGCCTTTATAGGCTACATAGGCGTCTTGGGGTAAAACTCGTAACTCAAGTCCTATTATTACTTTTCTCCCATTTTCTAATTTTTCTATATTCCTTGAAATCAATTCTCTTAAATTCTATATATTTACATATACATATATTTATTCTTTGTGGCTTATTATTCCATGTGTGCTATCATCCCGTTATAATGATCAATGCAAGATTATTCACGTAACTCCTATTTTCTAGTATTATTTTTTAGGAACATTCCTATGGATGACTCGCTTTATCTCTTCTAAGATACAAGTCGATGATTCATATCTCCACTATGTATACACATGCACACATTTCACGGGGAAATAAAGGAAAATGGCAACAACCCATGAGAGACCGTAAGGGTGGAATGGGTACCTAATACCTTCCCATTTCGTAACTTAGCCTCCGGACCCTTTTCGCATCATTTTGCTTTCATATGTATCAGTATGTCTTTGGATGCTGTCCTTCGGGATGGCTCCATTTTCTTTGTATGTTTTGAGTAAAATAGACTGGCGACTCCATCTCTCAAAAATTTTCACCTCATCAACGACGTCGGCCGAAGCGCTCCCGAGAGGGACGCGTGGGACCTGGATCCTCTCCCACCACGAGGTTCAGGGATGTCCACAGTGGCGACTCTTCGGGGGATTTTTCATTTTGAGTGCTATACTCTATTTACATGGGTATTTTATTTTCTTATATATCCCCCTATTTCCCCTTTACTATTCAAGTGTACCTTAAGCTTATGCTTTTATTCACACACTTTTAGAAAATTCTTCATGTACACTTCACACCACATGCACCTATGATCACATATATCCCCATATTTCACGCATCACCCATACTTGGTATACCATTGGTTCTTGTACTTTGCTCTATGTTGGGCATGATCAAGAAAGATACTCTCATCATAAGATACTAATAAGATAATCATGAATGATTCACACGATATCACTAAAGAGCATTGTTATTGACCAAATTTTGTCCAGTAATTGGAGGGTCACTTCATGATGGGCGTTGGTCTGGCAGAGCGCAGTTAGCTTAAGAGATATGACTCTCACCTTCCATTGGCCAAGTACCTTCAACGTATATCGAACGGTTCCCATGCATCGTACTGCTTGATCGAATTCATGACGGGAGGTAAATCGCAGGGAACTCATTCACGTACGCCGAGTATATCGAATTTGCTCTCACATGTACTGTCCCCACGAGGTATATATTGAGGCAATTCACGTACACTGAGGTATATCAAATGTCTTGTCCACATATACCGATTTCCCTCAAAAGTAAGACGTATATCATGGAAGCCACGCCAAAGGGGGGAACCCTTTCTGATTCACCCAACCAAGATGCATACCCGCATATAGGTGTCAAGCCTAGGACACACTTGTTAGATTTACGATTTTAACCCGAAACTCTGTCGAAATTCCTGGTCGGCCTACCGCCTAAATTTTTGCACCTTTTTAAAATGGGGCCCTACCCGTGAGCCTAGTTACAAGTCCATCCATAGATTTGCATATGTTAAAAATCCAACTTTTCCAGGCTCGGGTCCCGTCCGGCATTTCATTTTGCATTTAGGAGAATTTAATACAAGTGAGAACATAATAATTATAATAATTATGCCGAGACCCGTCTTCCAAAAACATTTCTCCTTTATTTATCAAAAATCAAAAAATATTTCTCCTTTCTTTACCAAAAATCCAAAATATTTTGTCTTTCAATCTCAAAAAGAAAAAAGGTCAAAAATATTCATCCTTTCTTGTCAAAAATAAATCCTATTTTACATCCTCTCAGGTCGATCGCACGCCCTTGGCCTGACTCCTTATTGGCTTTAGTCTTCAGTAAAATCACCCCGGAGTTCTGTCCATTCTCCTACTACCTCTTTTGAGTCCGGTATCCATCCATTTTCCATGGAAAACCCAAATCAAGTACCAGTTGCATAGCCAGATCTGATGGCAGTTTTAGCTCAGCTCGTCTCCAAGATTCATAACTTTCAGACTGAGGTCTGAGAGATGCAACAAAACCAGGTTCCTATTTCTTAAGAGCCTGAGTTCCTATTCCCTCGCGTTATGGGTTCCCAAAGAATATCAGCACGCTCCACGTGCCCCTCCTGTTAATGTGTCGCCGCCTGCCCAACTTCCTATGCCAAACCTTGCCCAGCTTAGGGCTAACTTGCCTGCGATCGTTGATCCAAAAGGGGGAGAGTTGAATAAGGTCAAAGAAGATCTCAAGATGCTAACTAAGAAGTTCGACCAAGTCAGAATCTTCAAAAATTACATGAATTACACCCACATGCCTCCTTATCCTAAGGCAATGTTACCCGAGAAGTTCAAGATGTCAAATATCGAGAAATTTGGAGGAAGTGGAACCCTGATTGTCCATCTTCGCATTTACACCCTGCTATGACTTTCCTAGGCGCTTTAGAAGAATTGATGACCCAATTGTTTCAGCAAACTCTGAAGGATAGCGCTCTTCGAGGGTTTTTGTCTCTTGAGGAGTCCAGAATCCGTAGCTGGGAGGATGTAGCCCGAGAATTCATGTCGCAGTACAAATATAACAAAGATCTTGAGGTCACCCGCCATGATTTAGAGCTACTCAAACAGAACTCTAGGGAATCAGTAAGTAACTTCATAGCCCGATGGAGGGAAAATACAACCACTATGACCAATCGGCCATCCAAGGAAAAATAAGTCAACATAGTGAAGAAGAACTTATTGCCACATGTCTGAGAAACCATGGGAGGATAATACTATCCCCACTTCTGAGTTCTCGAAGAAGCAGGAGTAGAAAATAAGGAAGGTCTTGCTAAAATATAGGTTGAACCAAAGAAAGTGTCCGGATACTTCACCCCCAGAAAATATAACAAACCTGCCAGTGCTACAGTCTCAACCATCAATAACATCTCTCAACCAAACACTCTGTGGGCACCATAAAGCCGCCCTGTCCCAGTCCGAAAGGAATACACTGATCTCCATGCTCCACTCTCCAAAGTTTATCAAGCCCTGTTAAGCCGAAACCTCATCAAACCCTTGGATCCCCGTCCATTGCCCAATCCACTACCAAGAAACTTCAAGGAAGATGCCCATTTTTCCTTTCACCAAACTGATGGTTATACCACCAACCAATTCTTTCACCTCCGAAACATAATCCAAGGTCTAATTGATCGGGGTACCATTTCCCCACTAGCCAATCCTAAGACAAAAAATACTCACAACCCACTCCCAAATCATACCAATGCTATCTTCTTAGAAATGAACCCAGAATTTGATCGCTCAACTCAAATCACACCCATACACTCTCCCAAACCTCTCCAAACTTGCCCATATTTCCTCTTACACCCTGTTAGACCCACTGATCAGGCACTGTCACTCCTTACCAGAGCATGCATCGTTGTCCGTACCCGTTCTGAAAATGGAGGTATGGAATTATCAGAAGTGTTAAACCAACTCCTAGAGTTCAGGCTAAAATTACCCTCACAAATGATCATTGACTGCTAGAGGTTTAACACGTTGTTCTTGAAATCACGAAAATGAGCTCGACGGTCAAACAGTGGGGTAGTAGCCACCGATGAAGTTATCCTAGATGACGTCGTCTAGATTATGGCAGAATTATTCAGGAAACCCAATGACATCAGTAGTATAACCAAGTTACTTGATTCTCTAAAATTGAAAAGACGCCTAGTCCCCTCACTCTTACATATCCCCGCAGAATGGGAAGACCTGCATGAAGAAGCCATTGAAGTTATGGAATGCATTGACTTTACAGGGAAAGATGAAATTATTTCCACCGGATGGGTGGAAGAATTCGAAGATTCGAATGAAGAACAAGTTTTCGAGAAAGTTGGCTTGGTAACCAAAATGTGTGGGATGATATCATTTGAGGATCTCATCAGAGAAATAAACAAAGTGACAGAACAACCCGAGATTGATAAGGAAACAGGGTTTATATTCTTACTGTCTTCAGTAAATCACATGACCAGATCAGGGAGTCATTAACAGATCCCAAGCTCATTACCAGCCAATGACAAGGGGAAGCGCGTTAAAAACCTTCCTATGCCAGAAATGACCCTCGAGGAGAGCAAGATCCTCGATCAATTGAAGAAAAATCAAGTTAACATCACTCTATGGGGGCTTTTCATGTCTTCCCAACTACACATAAATTCTTTGATCAAGTTGCTCACTGGACCCACAGTTCCTCCTTCTACCATACCAGAAGAAGCAGTAAATTTAGTTGGATCCTTGACCTCCACACGAATGCTACCCTTTTTAGAAAAAGAAATCCCCAAAATTGGGACAAACCACAATTATGCACTCAACATCTTCGTTGAAGTTATGGGGAAGGTCGTACCACTCTCTCTTGTCGATAATGGATCCGACTTGAATGACTTCCCATTAAGAACCTTCAAATGCTTAGGACTGAAGGAAAGTGATCTTGCTCTAAATTCTGCTACTGTACGTGCCTACGATAATACCTAGTGGGAGGTGATGGGATCCATAAAACTTGTAATAGGGGTTGGCCCTATAAACCCCGTCATTGAATTCCAAGTTATTAACATCCCATCTTCTTTTAACCTATTACTCGGATGACCTTGGCTCCATAATATCAAGGGTGTGTCTTCCTCACTCCATCAGAAATTGAAGTTCTTCACTAACAGACGAGTCATCACCATCTTGGGTGACGAAGATAATACCGAGGGTGCAAGTACCAACAGTTCAGTCCTTAAGATACATCACGGGTCAAATAATATGCTCTTATCGGGATTCCTAGTTGAACCACTTCTACTCCCGACAAGGGATGATTTCAAAAAAAGGGTTTGTCCAGAATACGAACCTTATGGCAACGTCAATGTGATTCATATGTTCAAAAACATGCACCTCATGCCCGGACTAGGGCTAGGACAAAGATAGTAAGGGATACTTGAGCCCATTAAACTAAAGAAAGCTTTCCTTCCTTGTGGTTTTGGGTATCAACCAACAGAACAAGAGCTCAAAATGATCCGCCAATCTCGACAAAAGAGAAGATTAGACTAACTCCAAACCATCTCAGGTGACTCCTTGAATGGAAGATTCATCAAAGAGGGTGAGGACTTCCCCTTTTGCAGCTTTTCAAAACCATGGTATGACCATACATATAAGAAGATAAAACACAGAATGGAGATCTTTTTCCAAGACAGCTACCCATGGGCCGAAAGTTCCCAACACCATATACAACCATTCATCAAAGATACCTAAGAGACTGAGGAAAGTGACTCTAAGAACTTGTTCAGCTTACAGACATTAGGGCTGGAAATATACATGGTTCATTCAAGCACTACATCACTGGATCCATCCCACTTGATTAAAGCTGTTGATACACCTCTCCTCAATTGGCATGCTGCGTCAGTTCTACTTGTTGAAATCCCACCTAAGCCCAATGTTTAGCCCATTTCTTCTTCTGTTGTTTATCCTTGATTAAATCTAATCGAGACCTACTTTGATGAGGTTCTCAGTGTTATTTTTCCTATCAATGAAATAAATAAAGATTTTGAGTATCTTCTTGTGCCTTACATTAATTGTTTAGATTCCAATCAACTTTTGATGATGATGATTTTGCAAATGAATAATTCTTAACAGATCTAAATAAGGGTAATAACAAATAAAATAACCGCGTTCAAGTTAATGAAGAAGAGACTGTTATTATTAACCTCGATTCTAGTAGCCAACTGTGAGAGATTAGGATAGGGGCTAACCTTGACAAGCATGAGCGCACACAACTCGGAGAATTATTAAAGGAATTTGTGGATGTCTTCATATGGTCCAATGACAATATCCCCAGCATTGATCCTGAAATTTCTCCGCATGAGATCCCCACTCTTCCAGATTACAAACTAGTTAAAAAAAATCTGACAAAGCTCTGCACCAAATGGTCGCTCAAAGTCAAAGAAGAGGTAGTCAAACAGCTAAACGTGGGTTTCATTTATGTGATTGAATATCCCACATCGCTAGACAACATGGTTCCTATGCCGAAATCAGGAGAGAAAGTTCCGGTGTGCGTAGACTACCAGAATTTGAACAAAGCCTCTCCAAAGGATGATTACCCTCTACCCAATATCAACATGATCGTGGAAAACATGTCCAGTCATGCTCTCAAGTCATTTGTCGATGGGTTTTTCGGTTACAACCAAATCAAATGCACCCACATCATCAAGAAAAAATCGTGTTCATTACACCGTGGGGAACCTTTTGCTACACTGTTATACCATTTGGTCTCAAGAATGCTGGTGCTACCTACTAGAGGGCTGCCACAACCATCCTGCATGATCTGATTCACAAAGAAGTCGAGGTCTATGTGGATAATATGATTATAAAATCCAGAACTAGAAAAGATCATGTTCCCGCTCTTTGAAATTTCTTTGAACGATTGCAACGGTATCAGATGAGACTCAATGCACATAAATGGGTCTTCGGCGTTACAAAGGGAAAACTCTTGGGATTCATGGTCAATGAAAAAGGAATAGAAGAAGATCCTGTCAAGATAAAAGCCATACTTGAGATGCCACCTCCCTGAACGGAGAAAGAAGTCCGTGGTTTCCTTGGGAAATTAAAAAACATCAACCGGTTCATCATCCAGCTCACCTCCATCTATGAACTAATTTTCAAACTCCTTCGAAAGGATTCAACCAAAGTTTGGAACGAGGCCTACCAAGAAGCCCTTGACCGAATCAAATAATAGCTGACTCAACCTACGGTACTCATGCCACCATAACCTGGTCTCCCCTTGATCATGTACCTAACCAGAACTGACACTGCAGCTAGGGCTTTATTATCCCAATACCTTGAACATTCCCATAAAGAAAGAGTCATCTATTATGTCAGTCGCAAATTGATTGCGTACGAAGTTAACTACACTTTTTTGGCAAAAAAATGCATCGCGCTTGTTTGGGTCACCCAAATGTTGCGACACTACATACTCGCCTTCCCCCATTAAGCTTGTATCCCGAATGGATCCCATCAAGTACCTACTTGATAAACCCTCCTTATCCATCTGAATGGATCGATGTTTGATGCTCGTAGCCGAGTTTGATACCGTGTACGTCATGCAGAAAGCCATGAAAAGAATAGCCATATCTTATTACCTCGCTGACTACCCCATGGAAGAGGCTGATGACTGGATCTCCGAATTCACAGATGAAAACATAATCTATGATGCTGAAGATGACCTTCGATGGAAGATGTTCTTTGATGGCGCAACCAACAAAAAGGGATATGGCATTGGGATAATTTTGATTACCACAGATGACTCCCACACTCCTATAGCCATCAAATCGGATTTCCCCTACACCAACAACATGATTAAATATGAGGCATGTACGATAGGCCTCAAAGTTTCTCTCAAGAAAGGTATCCATTACCTAGATGTCTATGGGGATTCTGCCCTCATCATTGGTCAAGTGCTCAGAATATGGAAAGTCAAGGATGAGAAACTTCAACCCTTCCATGCCCACTTAGAAGAACTAGCCTCCCAATTCCAAAACATCACCTTCCACTACCTACCTCGAGCGAAAAATAACCTAGCTGATGCCCTTACTATCTTGGCCTCCATGGTCGACATGCCCAAAGGAATAATAATGTCCCCCTTTATGGTCCAAAACCAAGATAAACCAACCCACTGCTACCACATTGAACTCATCACCAAAGAAGATCCCGAGCTAGCCAACTATTGGTATCATGATATGTAGAACCTCCTTAAGCAGGGTAAGTATCCCGAGGGTTCCAACAAGAAGGACAGGGCAACCCTCCAAAGACTGGCCACCCAATACATCATTTGTCAAAAAGCATTGTTCAAGATAAACTTTGATGGAACCAATCTACACTACATCACAGGGGATGACATTGAAGAGGTAATGCAGAAAATTTACAGTGGGGAATGCGGACCCCACATGAAAGTTCATATGCTTTCCAAGAAGATCATTCGACAAGGCTACTACTAGACCACTATGATCCAGGATTGCACCGCCTATGTCCGTAGATTCCTCAAATGCCAACAGTTCTCCAACCATAAACACATGCCTACGCGAGAATTATACAACATGACTTCTCCCTGGTCATTCTCCACCTGGGGCATCAATATCATAGGGAAGGTTACACCCAGGACTTCCAACGAACATGATTTCATCCTGTTTTCCATTGATTATTTCACCAAATGGGTCAAGGCTGAGTCATATGCAATCCTGAATGCCAAGAAAGTGGCCCTATTCATCAAGAAAAACAACATTTGCTAATGTGGGGTCTCGCACGAGCTAGTGTAAGATAAAGGGTTGCATTTTGATGCAGAAGTCACAGAAGTGGTCAACGAGTATGGGATTTAGAGACACAAATCTTCTCCCTACCAACCTCAGACATACAGTTCAGTTGAAGTCGACAATAAGAACCTCAAAGCCATCATCAGTAAGATGATCGAAAGTTGTCGAGATTGGGCCGATCAAATCCCAAACGCCCTCTGGGGCTACCAAACCTCAATCTGAACCTCTACTAGGGACACCCCTTACTCTCTAGTATACGGCATGGAAGCAATCCTACAAGTGGAGCTAGAAATACCCTCGTTATGCATCATGCTTGAAAAAAAGGTCAGTGAGGAGGACTGGCATCAAAACCGCGTCGACGAGCTGTCACTCTTGGATGAAAGGAGGCTGAAGGAGTTGTATCACATATAAGGGTACCATCACCGAATAGCACATTCATTCAATAATAGAGTCAAGGATCGCGATGTAAGAGAAGGGGGTTTAGACCTCAAAGAAATACTAAAGCCCATCTGGGACCCCAGAGGGAAATTCAAGCCCAATTGGAGAGGCCCAAACATTGTTAAGAAGATCTTGTCCGGCAGTACCGCCATGCTCACCGACTTAGATGGAGAAGATATGACTCTTCCAGTCAACCTAGATCGTCTCAAGAAATTTTACCCCTAGTCCAGAATCTCGATGTGCTACGACTCTTCTCATCTCCCTTCTATTCTAAAATAAATCTCTTCATTTCCCTCTACCCATAACTATGTGGCCTAATCCACCGCAAAAATCATTCCCAGAAAAATTGAAAATTTTCAAAAACACCCAGAGGTACGTAGGCAACTCATACATCTTACATGAGCACGACCCTTTCTTTTTCACAAAAAACTATTCTTTTCTTATCTCCGAGAATGAAACTCCATTCCAACATATATTTGAACAAAAGGATTATGCATGCCTTAACGATCAGTATAGATAATTCAAAATACAAAATTGATCAAAAGGCACAGCTAGATGATCAAAAAATTGTTTATTTCATTAATAAGAAATTACAGTGCGATTATAAAAAGGAACGGATAAATACCTTCCCCATACCTTCCTAAAAAGGCAAATAAATTCCTAAATTTATTTCCCAATACAAAATAAACTCCCCCTAAGAGCCCTACCCATAGCTACCAAAGGAGCCTGCTCCATCATCTCCATCTACATCCTTGGGTACCCAAGCTTCCCCTTCCTGAATGGAGTGTCGCAGACGCTCCAAGGACCGATAAGATCGAACCAACCTCGAAAAAACTACCACACCTCCCTCCATGGTATCAGATAAGACAATCCACCTTTGTCCAGTCTCCACTTCCAACATCTTGCTAACTTCTCTCCTCCATAACCACTTCATATAATCCCCAGGGATGTGCCAAACTCTCCCAGCCAACTGAGAGGAACGGGTCGACGGACGTCGACTCTCCCATAAAGAGCCAAGTCGTATGCGCAGATGCTCTATCATACCTTCTACCGGAAAGAAGCCTTGTGTCCGAGGTGGAACAATCTTCTCCCAGTAAAATTGGCACAGAAGCCTCCAAGGAAAATAAAAAGAGTTCTGTCTGAGACCAACCAGCTGGACATATGGGTATTCTCCCAGTTCCAGAATAGGAAGCAGATGTACCCACCAAGGTACTGACCAATGAAGATTTAGAGCCCCATACTACACGAACTAGTTCTCCCATCTCTCAATCTCCACGCCAACACTGATGAAATGGCGCGAAGAGAAATTTGGTACTGCCGACAAAGGGTATTTCGGAGGAGTCACCAGGCGGAATATTTTAGACAACCACATGAACAGCATCACGGGGCTACCCCTTAAAAAGTTAGAACGACCTTCTCGCCAGGCATCTAAGCCATTCAAAGTCCCCGCTAGTATCACCTCCGCATTATTACGATGGTACAACATCCATGAAGTAATAGCTACAAGTTGTGGGTCCACCAGCAGCTCCCCGGTCACCAGCAGCAATTTTTAAACCAATCCTAGAACGAAAGATCCCACATATCCATCATCACCAACCTCCTGCAAATGCACAGATCACAACACCGTCGGAAGAGAAATCATACCTCTATCCACAAGTGATCCGGGAACCGAGGACAAAACACAAAGAAGCCCGGCCAACAACTCCCGGGGAAAATGGGAAAATTCAAGTAGAGCCGCAGCAACATCGGGATTTTTACCCAACATGGCAGAAAATTCCTCATAAGTAAGACAAACTTCTTCCAAGCCAAAGAGAAATACATGATATTCAGGGTACCAGAATTGTACCACCGCCATGAGCATGTTCCACTCTATGGGACGATTATGCCATAAAGAAACTCGACACATGTTGTAAGCATCGTAGTCGATGCTATAAGAGTACATCGGGTCCAATGTCTTGAGGTAGTTGGAAAACTCAACACTACCCGGGAGAGCCATCTCACAGAACAAGAAAGTAACGATGTGAAGGTGTGATGAAAACACTCCACTCTTACCCCTCTTTTATAATTGAAAACTCCCACAAAAGACATAACCTCTACAGAAATCGAAAGAAATCCTTCCCCAGAAGGTACGAAAGGATTAAAATGGTACTAATCAAAGCTTTGAATTGATGGGACTGGACTGACTTGCCGATAAGCAGGACAAGGTGCTTGTCGATCAGCAACCCCCTACTTTTGGAAATTTTCCTTTTTCCTCTTTTGTCAAAATTCAAAAAACTCAAAATAAATTGATAATCTCAACAGAATTTCAAAAATACCCTTTTCATCTTTATATTAATTCTCATTTTAAATAAAACATTCTTTCAAAATCCTAAAAATATTTCTTTTTATGGTCTCAGCAGCAAAGTAAAAAGCTAATGTGCATGCAGTCATTCATCATTAATAGAAGATAATAAAAAAAAATTCATTGCATTGTATAGATATTTCTCTGTGTTACATCAATCTTGTAGGAAAATAAAGAAAAGAAAAAAACCAAACGGGACTCACCCCGAACCCATATTCTCTCTCTCTTTCTCACATTCCCTTTCCCCTCTCTCCTACGAACTTCCACCCGAGCCTGTATGGGTTCCTAAAGAATATCGACACTCCCACCTACCGATCGGCACTGTGCCTTTATCTTCTCGAGGCAGCCCAAAAATCTGTGCCACCGCCGAATGGCACCCTCTACACCATGTCGACCGGTACCTCCCTTAAATATTCGTACAGAAAACCCAAAAAAATCCACAAAAAATTCCTAAAAATCCTTTCCAACGGTCCCCCCCCCCCCCATGCATGATTTTCACTTACGATACAAACGAACGATCGATTTTATTCCGAAAGGTCACCGAACGCTTCCGGGCCCCGATTGACCAAAGTCAACTCCCTGAACCGATCAAACTCTTTGGAATGTCGAATTACATCTCCTAAAATTTCCAACGGTCCGCCCCATGCACGATTATGACTTACCATGCGAACGAATGATCCTTTTGCATATTAAGCCTCCCCGTTCAAAGGATTGACTAGCGCTTACGAGCTACATTTGACCCAAAGTCAACTCCCGGACCCGAGGGCAGTCCAAAGGACTTTCGAAGGTATCTGAAGTGACCTTCTAATAATTTTCCCCATGCATAATTCAGATCAACGATTTGTGCTCTACGACCGATTTTCCGAAGGAACCTGAAAGAGACTGCCAAACGACTGATTCCAAACCCTGCCTATCGGTAGTGTGCATAAACACAGATGTCAATTAGCGGGACCATGGCTATGCCGATCGGTAATTACCTGGGCCTATAAAAAGGAGGTCCTAACCTGATTCCATAAAAATGAAGAATATCTAAGATCCATCACTCTCAGCAAGCTCAGAAAACCCCTCTCGAAGTCAGCTCGATTTCCACATCCAAACCCCTTTATAACCTTCACCTTTCATCACCTTCTTCATCAATATTGGTGAATTAATTATCCTCTGTCATCACCCAAGTGCAAGGGCTGCTCTCCAACATCGAAGATCAAGTTCAAGATCTCCAAGAGGGTCCAACTTTCTCAACTCTCTCTTTAAATTCCTCTAAATTCGCATTAACTTGTTTTATTACTTAGCACTTTTATTTTCTCATCTCACATACCCTAATATACTTTTTATTTAGTATTATTTCACACCTATTATTTTCATATAAATCAAATGTGACAACCCACCCAATTAAATAAAGGGTGATCAGTCATTTACCAATTTAAAACAGAATGTTCGGTTGGTTCATTCTTAGCATCACTATGGAAAAACTTTTTAACATATTAATCACCTAATATAAAATTAAGTTAGGTGTCAAAACATTTCCAATTTTAGTAAAACCAAGTAAATCCATTTTCATTAAATCTCAAAATATATACCATTTAACTGCATAACAATCCAAGTGTAAATTATAAACCATCACCATACACAAGAATATAATAAGTACTAAATAAGAATCAAATACTGAAATAAATAAGACAGGGTAAAACCTCCCAGTTCAACTCTAAACCATAAAGTAAACTGAATAAAATATCTCATATCAAAGACTAGAGTGAGCGACACATTCCCTAAATGAGAAGTCTAGATGAAACTGAATGGAAAAGATAGATGCGTCTACTGCAAAGACCTATATCTTCCACAATAACTGCAGCACGTCTGTCAATCAAATCTCTAATTCTGGTACCCCTGCGGCTAAGAACCTAGAATAATATATATATATATATATATATAGAAAAATAGAGAAGAGATACAAGAAATGGGTTAGAGCCCAAGGTTTAAAAATTATTTAGCAAGTATTTAAAACTGGTTCTTAAAACAAGTCTTATACGCATGTTAGTTATCCAACTCTCACATGAGTTTCTCACCTCTCATCTATTATGCACGCCTAACGTACATCTAATCTCCCCCTAGTTATACCACCAAGTCTAAATAGTCAGAAACCATACAAATACAAACTATGTTCACTAGTAGTGTTCCCGTATCACCCATACAATGCGTTATTCAGATAGTTTGTCTCACATACTAAGTTTCATTATTCACCGTTCGAATGGTTAATCTTTTATCCACTAAGATTATTTTATTTCTCATTTCCATTTTATCTACTAGTCTCACAAAGTATAAAGTTGCCCAAGTACACTCATATACATATAGTCTCATCATCCCTGTATATGTACACTAATCCTTCACCCTTAGGTTCAGACACTTGGTTCAATGTAATGATTATTACTATTACCAAGTCTACAAATTTCACATAGTAGAAATATATATATATATATATATATATATATATATATATATATATATATATATCCTGCACCCCCGAGATAAGACCCATTAGTGCACCTATTAAGAAAATCCTGCATCCTTGGGTTAGCACCCATTAATGCACCTATCAATAATAAGCCAGCACCCTCGGGTTATCACCCATTAGTGTGCCTATCAAGAGAATCCTGCATTCCCGGGTTACCACCCATTAATGAACCTATCAATAAATAATCCATCACCCTCGGGTTATCACCCATTAGTGCGCCTAATTATAATCATACTTGTACCCCCCCGGGTTATCACCCATTAGTACACTTAACCATAGAGTTTCTGCACCCCCGAGTTATCACTCATTAGTGCGCTTAACTATAAGATTCTTGCACCCCCGGATTATCACCCATTAGTGCTTTTAGCAATAATATCACATAATAGGCATACACACATCCTATTAAAATTTATAGGTATTTCCCTAAACTACATATATACTTCTCATACGTATTTTAATCTCAACACTACGTATAGTATAAATATTTAGATTACTATCTCTCTCGTAATCTCCAAGGTATACTCTCTCTATACCGAAATAATTAAAGTATTAATTCTCACATACCTTCCCAAAATTCTGCCTTGTTTAAGTTTACTATCGGGCACTTTCTCTCACTTCAATAAATCGACAAACTCAAAACATGACTCTAAGAAAATTCCTAGAAATTCACCCTGTCGCTCGAACCATAATGACATGTAGTTCCAACCAGAATGACATGTCGTTCCAACCAGAATGACATGTCGCTCAAACGACTTCCACGTGTCATTCGAACGACTTCGCGCGAGATCCCCATCTCGTTCGAACCACTTCGCGCGATACCCACTACTTCGTCTTCTTCACCAAATTTCAGCGATTTCTACCATTTTTGGACCTAAACCCCTCTAAAATTCAACACCCAACGCCTCATCATCAATACCCATACACACCTAACAGATTATAAATCATTCCTAACATCCTAGGACCATTAATTCGTCATTAATCATCATAATTATATAAAATCCCCAAATTAATTCATATGATCCCTAGTTTCCAAATTTTCAATTAATGAACCTAATCAACCTTGATTCATTCATCAATATATAATTATATTTCATGATTAATCATCTACATACATGAAGGAATTTCAACCACAAATTAACCCAGTCCTTAATCATAATTTAAATCTCCAATTTTCACCCAAATTAACAAGTAAATCATGATAAATTTCACCTACACTAACATGAGCATGATTATTTCTAAAAGAAAAAAAGTAATAAACAATTGTGTCACCCCCTAACCCCATTAGGATATAATTAACTAAATAGTTCACAAACCACATTTATTATTTATTTATTTATTTATTTAGGAATACATATTGAAACAACTTCAAGGTTAAAAGGCGGAATACTAAAAATCCAATCATTTTAAGGAGACATAATTTAAACAGAACTCAAATACCATTTAACTTAATTACAACTAGTACAATGTATAAAACAAAACTAACAAGACCCGACTATTATTTACTAAACCACGTAGACTTGGCAGTGGCAGCTTCAGAACCTGAAAATGTAAACATATAAAACCATGAGTTTAAAAACTCAGTGAATTTACTACATCTCCATATAGTAAAAGTACTATTTTAACATCTCAACATATCAATATATATCCATCTCTGAGCCAAATTAGGCCATATACATATCCAGAGTTAATAAACCCCACATCTCCTGCTCGTAGGCAATAATCATATCCATTGGTTTTAATAACCTAACATCTCCTGAATTGCATAGCAACTCAACATATCTTGACTTTTATAAAGTCATAACATCTCAACATCTCTTGACTTTTAACAAACCATAACATCTCAACATCTCGTGACTTTTAATAATCCATATCATCTCAATATATAATACATACACATCATATCCATAATCAACTCAGTAAGTACACTCACCTGTTAATCCAACTAAATTAGTACTGAATTTTAATCATAAGTATTATCTTAATATATCTATGTAACTTCAAATGACTATAAAATAACAATATAATTCTACTCAAGTCATATTCTATGAAATGTGTGTAAAGACGAAACAATGGTATACATGTTGATAAGGTCATGAACATTTAACCCTAGAAACTACCTCATAAGGAATTTATAAATAAAATCAAGTAAACATAAAAGTATACTTCTCAATATTTATACACATGGAACATGTACCAAAAATACCCTTGGGAAGGAGAAAATAAAAACATCCCTTCATGGGGTATCTAATATGGCCTCAAATTATTGTCCTCCATACTTTACCATCCCATATTCATAAATTGTACATATACATGTGTCCAAGCTTATAAATATGAAAACATATGTGAATATACTTTCCATTACAAGTGACATTGCAATCTTTTAAGCTTACGAGAGCAAGTTATGACCATTTCTTTACAACCTATTAAATCTTCCCCACAAGCTCCTTTATTGTTCTTTCCACTTCCAAGAATTTTCATAATTTTTCTCCATCATAACTTTCCATGAGTTTTCACTAATTTTCAATACACATACTTAATAGTACAGAATTAAAGATTCATAATTTTTTGACTTCATTTGCTAGGTCAAAATATTGACAAAACTCAAGGCATATCCAAATTGAATTTCCAAATAGCAAGTATGTACCAACTTGAAACCATCACCAAGGCCCAACCACAAGGAGTTAAATTGTAATTTTCAGATATGATATGAATGTATGAGTATATTTTCATATCCAATTAGAATTTATGAATTCCATTAATAAAAAAAAAATATATGCAAGTTTGAATCGAAGGGGTTTGAATAGAAACTAATATGGCCTATAAGCACCACTTACCTCGCATATGAACCAATACATATTATCACAAAGGGTGATGTAATTTTAATACCTAATTCACGATTTATATACTTTGAAATAAGTATAATACAAGAATAAAATAATAATAATCACAAACGTATACCTTGGAAACATTTTAACGACTTTCTTGGAATTTTCCTAGCTTTTCTTGTAATCTTTCTTCCTTAAACTTCGACTTTCTCTTCCCTTAATCTTAAATCTCTCAAAACTATACCTAGGGTTATATTTTCTGAAGAAATCAGTTAAAGGGATAGGTTTAAGTTGGCCAAGGCTGCCTCCCATGCCAACCAATCAAATTAAAACATTTGGTTTACTAAAAGACAATTTACCACTTAAAGGAAATGGACATATTTCCCCCTTGTTCGTAAATTCGGCCTAACTTCTTGGTCGGACATCCGTTTGATGCACCACCTGTTGTGTTAGAACCCTAACTCAAAATTTATACAACTATATAGTTTTCACCGTAAGTCGTTTTTAATGTTATAAGGGTCAAAACTAGTCTTAAACAGGAACATTTCAATCGAAAATAACAAAATTTTGTGTTCGTAAATAACTCAACATTTCACTATTTATGAAAGTGGGATTAGACTAAACATAATCACTTAACATTAGATATAATAATAACAAATTATATATATCACTTAAGAAAAGCATGATTTAAATATAATTTATCATAATTATATCCGGGTTGTCACAACTTCCCCCCTTAGAAAATTTTGTCCCCGAAATTTAATATAAAGGTCACTTTCCAAACAAATGGGGATACCGTTTCTTCATTCTATCCTCCATTTCCCAAATTTCTTCTTTAATTCCATGGCTCATACACATAACTTTAACTAAGGGAAAAACTTTATTTCTCAATACTTTCTCCTTATGATCAATTATTTCCATCAGTTCCTCGATGTACGATAAGTCTTCCTTTAGTTCAATAGGTTGTGTTTTCAATTGATGAGATGGATCTGCCAAATACTTACGAAGCATCGATACGTGAAACACATCATGTAAACGGGATAAATCTGGAGGTAAAGATAATATATATGCCAGGGTCCCAATTCTTTCTAGCACTTCATACGGTCCAATGTATTTTTGACTTAGTTTCCCCCTTTTCCCCAAATCTCATGAGGCCTTTCCATGGTGAAATACGTAGGAATACAAAATCTCCCTTCTGAAATTCCAATGGACACTTCCTTTTATCTGCATAAAATTTCTGCCTACTTTTTGCTATCTTTATCCATTCCCGAATCATTTTGATCTTTTTAGTCATCATATCAATTAATTCAGGACCCAAAAGTTTCCTTTGACCTACTTCATCCCAACACAAAAGTGTTCAACATCTCATCCCTTATAAAGCTTCATACGGAGCCATACCAATGGTGTACTGATAACTATTATTATAATAGAATTCCATTAATGTAAAATGATCATCCTAACTACCCTTGAAGTCAAATACACAAGCTCGTAACATGTCTTCTAATATTAGAATCGTCCTTTCAGATTGCCCATTGGTTTGTGGATAAAATGCAGTGCTGAACTTCAAACTTGTGACCATGGCATTCTGTAAACAAGGCCAAAACCTAGAAGTGAACGTTCGATCTCTATTTGATACAATTGACACTGGTGCCCCATGTAAACGGATAATCTCATCAACGTACATATGTGCATACTTGTCAATAGTGTAAGTCGTCTTAACTGGAAGAAAATGGGCCGACTTTATCAAGCGGTCTACAATTACCCAAATAGAATCATTCCCCTTTGGTGACCGTGGTAATCCTGTAACAAAATCCATTGTTATATGCTCCTATTTCCATTCCAGGATAGGCAATGACTGCAATAATCCTACCATCTTCTGATGCTCCTCTTTCACTTGCTGACATACTAAACATTTAGCTACAAATTCTGCAATCTCACGTTTCATATTGTTCCACCAGTAATACTCTTTCAAATCTCTATAAATTTTGGTACCTCCCGGAATCATAGAGTAAATAGAACTATATTCCTCTTCTAATATATCCTTCTTTAAAGGTGGATCATTCGGTACACAAATCATATTTTTATAACACAACGATTTCATTCTTAATTTTAAAGTCACTCTCTTTACCATATAAGACATCTTGTTTCTTCTTCTCAAGGAATGGATCACTGACCTGTAAATTTCTTATGCATTCTGCCAATAAAGGTCTCACTATGACATGTGCTAATAAGCCTCATCTTTTTGAAAAACTTAATTCAATGCCCATCAATGCCAAGTCAAGGATATTTCCCACACATGCACACTGTATGTAACCTAGAATCCTCGATGATTTTTGACTCAAAGCATCTGCTACTACATTGGGCTTACTAGGATAATGATGAATGGTATAGTCATATTCTTTAATCAACTCTATCCAATGCCTCTGCCTCAAATTCAAGACTCTCTATGTAAATAAATACTTCAAACTTTGATGGTCAGTGAAAATTTCAAAAATCTCTCCATATAAATGATGTCTCCATAATTTCAAGGCAAAAATAATACCTGCAAGTTCTAAATCATGTGCAGGATAATTACGTTCATGCGTCTTCAACTTTGTAGATGCATAAGAAATTACCTTTCCATGTTGAATGCAAACACAACCCAGACCCTGATGTGAAGCGTCAGTATAAATCACAAAACCTTCTCCACATGATGGAACAGTCAGAGCTGGAGCTGATACTAGCCTATTTTTCAACTTTTCAAAGTTGTTCTGACATTCATCACTCCACACAAATTTCACTTCCTTTCGAGTTAATTTAGTCAATGGTAATGCTATAGATCAAAACCCCTTTATGACTCTTCTATAATATCCAACCAATCATAGAAAACTCCTTATCTCTGTTACATTTCTTGGTCTCTACCATTGCACAATTGCCTCTACCTTCTTAGGGTCAACATAAATTCCATCTCCCAAAACAACATGCCCCAGAAATACTACCTGATTTAACCAAAACTCACATTTGCTAAACTTAGCGAATAATTGACTATCTCGTAAAACTTACAATACAACTCTTAGATGCTTCTCATGATCCTCTTGGCTAGGTGAGTATATCAAAACATCATCGATAAAGACAATCTAAAATGAATCTATGAAAGGATGAAATACCCGATTCATTAAATCCATAAACACTGCAGGAGCATTTATTAACCCAAATGGCATTACCAAAAATTCATAATGACTATAGCGAGAACGAAAAGCTATCTTAGAAATGTCACAATCTCTCACCCTTAATAGATGATAACCCGATCTCAAACAAATTTTTGAAAACACTTTAGCACCTTGTAATTGATCAAAAAAATCATCAATACGAGGCAATGGGTATTTATTTCGAATAGTTACATTGTTCAACTGCCGATAATCAATACTAGGTCACAGGTGCCGTCTTTCTTTTTCATAAATAATACCGGAGCACCCCATGGTGATACACTGGGTCAAATAAAACCTCTATCTAGCAAATCTTGCAGTTGAACCTTTAACTCCATTAGTTCCATAAGTGCCATTCTATATGGAGAAATAGAAACTGGAGTTGTATCAGGCACTAAATCGATAGTAAACTATACCTCTATGCTAGGTGGAAATCCTGGTAATTCATCTGGGAACACATCTGCAAATTCCTTAACTACTAGGATATCTTATAATTTTTGCAAAACCCTATTTGTATCCACAATATATGCTAAAAAGCCTTGACAACCTTTATTTAACAATTTCCTCGCTCAAAGGGAAGAAATAAGACAATTTGGAACCACATTTCTTTCCCCAATAAATTTGAATTCTTCCTCCCCGGGCATATTAAATATAACCTCCTTGCGAAAACAGTTAATTGATGCATGGTAGGAAGATAACCAGTCCATACCCAAAATAATATCAAAATCTAGAATATCTAGTGGAATTAAATCAATGATCAACTCCCTCTCCCCCACAAATAATACACAATTTTTATACACACGCTCCACTAACATCACATCCCCCATAGGTGTAGAAATATATAAACCACAATCTAGATAAGAACATGGTCTGCCCAAATGCATGTTAAATAACAGTGCTACAAATGAATGGGTAGAACCTAGATCAATAAGCACGTAAGCATGTTTGTTCATGATAGAAAATGTATCTGTCACCACCTCTGTAGTAACCTGAGCATCCTGTAAAGTCATAACAAATATTCTTCCCGGAGCCCTGGAACCCCTAGCTTGTCCTATACATCCTCCCCTCCCTATACCTCCAGGTAATGAACCTCGACTAGTAGTAGTTGATTGAATCCCTCCCAAAAGCATAGGACGGTTCTTTTTTATGTGACCAATTTGATGACAGTGATAACGCTCTACCCCATTTAACTTGGGATAATCTGGACTGATTTGGCCTTCAGATTTGCAAAAATATCATGTAACAGGCTTAGACTACCCATTGTCATTCTCATGTTATCTATTCTATTGGCCCATTGATCCTGCACCCCTAAAACTGCTTGGTGTCCTATTCTAAACATAATTTCCAATCCCTCTACCGGGCTGAAATCTTTGACTCCCCTGTTTTGAGTATTCTATATTTCCTTCCTTTTTCTAAGATGGATCAAATCTACTCCTCTTTCCCCTTTGTTCCCTATTCTTTATTGTATCATTAACATCTCCTTCAACCATCATAGCTTTATTAACTAAATAAGTATAATCTATAATTTCAAGTGTAGTGAGTCTAGACTTGATATCCAAATTTAACTCATCCTGAAATCTGGTGCATTTGTCCTCATTGTGTAAGAAACGTAATGAAAATCGAGACAATGATATAAATTTAGTTTCATACTCCCTGATCGACATATTCCCCTGAGTCAATGATAAAAATTCTCTCTCTTTTTGGTTCCGATACATGCGAGGAAAATACTTTTCATATAAGACTTTAATAAAGGAATCCTAAGTAATTACCTCACCTCCCTCCGGAGTAGACAATAAATGTTTGTAAGACTCCCACCAATATTTAGCTTCACCCTTTAACATGAAAGTATCAAAAATTACCTTCTACGCGCCAGGTACATTCATAACCCCGAAGATAGTTTCTGTGTCTCTGACCCAAGCCTCAACTTCTAAAGGATCTACAAAACTTGAGAATGATGGGCGTTCAATATGATAAACTTCTTGTACAGAGTATTCTTCTCCCCTCATTGTATTTCCTTTTATCTTCTGGCCAAAGTTTCCTCCTCCAAGTACATGGCTTGTTGTTCTACTATTTGCATCATAAACATGTTTTGTTGTTCTGCCATTAAAGTCATAGCACGAGCCATTTTCTGCATATCTGTAAGTTGTTCAGGAGCCCCCTCTACATTATTTGGATTTTGTTGGTTTACTGTATTTGAAGACTCCTCATCCACCCTCTCATGAATATTTTCTCCTTCCATATCTTACTATCTGTCATAAACCACAATTATAGAAATAAGAATACAACATTCATTAGTATTTCTCACAAGTTAATATAAATTACCCACACCACACTATTTCTGCCACTGCCACATCTAGACTCTCTAACCCCAGAATATAAAAACCAAAAGCTCTGATACCAAGTTTTCACCCCCTAACCCCATTAGGATATAATTAACTAAATATTTCACAAACCTCATTTATTATTTATTTAATTATTTATTTATTTATTTAGGAATACATATTGAAACAACTTCAAGGTTAAAAGGCAGAATACTAAAAATCCAATCGTTTTAAGGAGACATAATTTAAACAGAACTCAAATACCATTTAACTTAATTACAACTAGTACAATGTATAAAACAAAACTAGCAAGACCCCACTATTATTTACTCAACCTCCTAGACCTGGCAGTGGCAGCTTCAGAACCTGAAAATGTAAACATATAAAACCATGAGTTTAAAAACTCAGTGAATGTACTACATCCCTATATAGTAAAAGTACTATTTTAACATATCAACAAATCAAAATATATCCATATCTGAGCCAAATTAGGCCATATACATATCCGGAGTTAATAAACCCCACATCTCTTGCCCGTAGGCAATAATCATAACCATAGGTTTTAATAAACTAACATCTCCTGAATTGCATAGAAACTCAACATATCTTGACTTTTATAAAGCCATAACATCTCAACATATCTTGACTTTTAACAAGCCATAACATCTCATGACTTTTAATAAGCCATATCATCTCAATATATAATACATACACATCATATCCATAATCAACTCAGTAAGTACACTCACCTTGGGTTGTCAATTAGGTATTCACGTTTTCCTCGGGTGGAGCTGAACTGGGTTGATTTGACCTTACACCTGTTAATCTAACTAAATTAGTACTGAATTTCAATCATAAGTATTATCTTAATATATCTATGTAACTTTAAATGACTATACAACAATAATATAATTCTATTCAAGTCATATTCCATGAAATATGTGTAAAGACGAAACAATGGTATACATGTTGATAAGGTCATGAACATTTAACCCTATAAACTACCTCGTAAGGAATTTATAACTAAAATCAAGTAAATATAAAAGTATACTTCTCAATATATGTACACATGAAACATGTACTCAAAATACCCTTGGGAAGGAGCAAATAAAAACATTCCTTCATGGGGTATCCAATATGGCCTCAAATTATTGTCCTCCATACTTAACCATCCCATATTCATAAATTGTACATATAAAAGTGTCCATGTTTATCAATATAAAAACATATCTGAATATACTTTCCATTACAAGTGACGGTTCAATTTTTCAAGCTTCCTAGAGCAAGTTATTTCTTTACAACCTATTAAATCTTCCCCACAAGCTCCTCTATTGTTCTTTCAACTTCCAAGAATTTTCATAATTTTTCTCCAATATAAAATTCCATGATTTTTCACCCATTTTGAATACACGTACTGGATAGTACAGAATTAAAGTTTCATAATTTTTTTGACTTCATTTGCGTGGTCAAAAGCTTGACAAAACTCAGGGCATATCGAAATTGAATTTCCAAACAGCTACTATATACCAACTTAAAACCATCACCAAGGCCCAACCACAAGGAGTTAAATTCTAATTTTCGTATATGATATGAATATATGAGTTTAATTTAATATCCAATTTGAATTTATGAATTATAGTAAGCACACAAAAATATATACAAGTTT
Source organism: Sambucus nigra (assembly GCA_949130495.1). Classification (NCBI taxonomy): domain Eukaryota; kingdom Viridiplantae; phylum Streptophyta; class Magnoliopsida; order Dipsacales; family Adoxaceae; genus Sambucus; species Sambucus nigra. The sequence continues at coordinate 383,290,096 of OX422218.1, read as the reverse complement.
GAATACAAGGGGTTTGAATGGAAACTAATATGGCCTATAAACACCAGTTACCTCACATATGAACCAATACATATTATCACAAAGGGTGATGGAATTTTAATACCTAATTCACGATTTATATACTTTTAAATAAGTATAATACAAGATGAAAACAATATTAATCACAAACCTATACCTTGGAAACACTTTAAGGATTTTCTTGGAATTTTCCTAGCTTTTCTTGTAATCTTTCTTCCTTAAACTTCTACTTCCTCTTCCCTTAAGCTTAAATATCTCAAAACTGAACCTAGGGTTATATTTACTGAAGAAATAAGTTAAGGGGAGAGGTTTAAGTCGGCTAAGGCTGCCTCCCATGCCATCCAATAAAATTAAAACATTTGGTTTACTAAAAGACAATTTACCACTTAAAGGAAATGGACAGAGTTGCCCCTTATTCGTAAATTCGGCCTAACTTCTTGCTCGGACATCCGTTTGATTCACCATTTGTTGAGTTAGAACTCTAACTCACATGTCTACAACTATATAGTTTTCACCTCAAGTCATTTTTAATGTTATAAGGGTCAAAACTAGTCTTAAACAGGAACATTTCTATCAAAAATAACAAATTTTTGTGTTCATAAATAACTCGACATTTCACTATTTATGAAAGTAGGATTATACTAAACATAATCACTTAACATTAGATAAGCATGATTTAAATATAATTTATCATAATTATATTCGGGTTGTCACAACTTGCCTCGAATATGATGGTATGATCCTTTGGTGATGTTGGTATATACGCGTTCCTCTCTTCTCGATCTATACGTTGGTGGAGGTGGTTGTGCAAGGTGGTGACAATTTGGCCGTCCCTATTTGAAATTGGTTCTCCCTCACACCCTCTATGGGCTTTATTTCCTTTTTGTGTTTCATAACCTTAAAATACTTTTCTTGGCTGATAAAATAACTCCCAATTTTCGTTCATTAATTAAACCCAGAAATACAATTTACCATAATGCCCTATCGGGACGCCGGTTAGGCCTAAAATTTCCTCAGGACCCAAACTAAACACTCGAGTATACTATTTTAACTATCTCGACCTCCTGGACTCAACGGCGCACTCGAAATGACCATAAGAGTTAATAAAAATAAATTCTCTTTTTTATTTTATTCAATTAGTCCCGACACAACTCACACGCATGTCAGACTTATATTACCAAACTGCCGTATTTCACAGTTTCGACAATTTATCAAATGTTAAAACTACATATTACATATCACAATGTAATATTCAATAATTCTCAATAATAAGTATTAACCCTTGGCACGCTAGTTAATAATTATTTTAATCTGAATTAATAACGAATTAATTTCTCGCATTTTTATTTATTTAATCCAACAACAATAATTAATTACAAACTTTTTCCCACAATAATAATTAATCACATAATTATTTAAATCATCAAAAATACGAGGAATCACATACTTCCCCCCTTACAACGGAATTTCGTTCTGAAATTCTGAAAAAGTATACCCGGTACAAACAACGCCGTAAAAGTATTGCGCATCGCAACCTTGCACTCACAAGTAAGCTACTCCGTCCTACCCATAAAGTACGCTACCCAGTACCCTTAATAATGAACACTTCATATGTGTTTTTTTTTAAACTCCAGGTTACCCTGTCATAAAGGCTCTTGCCTAAGACTTTCCGCTTAAGTTTCACTACTTAAACTTTATTTTAGATATTCACTATCTAGCCTTCTACTATTTGCACCTTAGTATATTTATCCTCCTTTCAGATACATACGACTTCGCCTCGTGTCGTGTCATTCATACAAGCAAATTGGTTGTGCAATATGTATTTCACACAATATATATGATAATATTGATTCTTCTCCGACATTTGTAATCATAATTGGTCCCCCACCTTTAACTCTCAAGTAGGACAACAACAACGTTTACCGTGACATGCTTCTATTGGCACTCTTCCTGAACGTGAACTTATAGGAGTTATTTGGACACAAAATCCACTATTGGAAGGTATTCCTCCCGTCCTCCTCTTAAGATCTCAGGGTTCACATAAAATTTTCTCTCCCACATCCGATTAGACCGCTTCTCCTGCCCATCCCTTTGTGGGTATTAGGTCGTACTCAATCGCATTTTAGTACCTATAATCTCACCATCTCAGCTATATGAGAAGATCCTTAGGGATAATCTTCCATTCTCTAGTGGAAGGAGCCCCTACTAGTTTTGAATTGTCCGCCCTTTTTTCTAACAATCAGGTGACCCACTACAAGCCTAACTTTGAAAATTACTCTACATTAAACCCGTCACTACTGCTATTTGTAACCTGATACGTATTATATTTCTTGAATAAATTTGAGTTTATCTTGAAATGTAAGTCTCTGCCAAATCTTACGGAGTACTCTTAGGCTTACCCGACTACATATTATCAAATTCACATGATAATCATAATCCACTGTTTGATTCAATGACCTAAGGCGCTCATACACCCTATGCCTCGCGCAACATTGTATAATTGACATATAATTTTCTTACTTCAATTTTTGCATACTAGGTATGCTGATATAGTATGGGTGCACTCAACGACCCCACTAGTCAAAACATAGTCAATCCTTCAATGGTATCATTGCTCTATTCCGAATGATACTATGGCTATGAGACTCTATTGGCCTTAAGTTATAAAAGAATTATCAACTCTCAATTATATTCTCCTATAGGTACAATAGCCAACATACAAATCTTATGTACTATCGACCAAACTTCTCTCCAACTCTCGACGTTCGCTAGTTTCATGCGTGGGATGTCTCGTAAAGCAAAATCCAAATAAGGAACCCCCCCTGATACATTACATTCTAACCTAGTTGGTTGTCGAGGTCCGTAAGGCCCTTAGTCCATACTATGTACCTTCCCACAATCTATATTTTGACATAAAAGTCTACTCATTCACTCTCATGTCCCTAAAAATAACATGAAGCATGGCGCTCTCACTATCCCAAATACTTGGCGCTATAAATATATAACGAGCTATATTTCGCTGCTCGATAAGAACACAATGTATTCTAAGTATCAATAGACAAATCAATTCCTATGCACGGGAATAACATATAATTGGACACTATACATGTTGAGGTCTACAATACCATGAAAGTTTCATATATACCCAGATATGGGCCCAACCCTATTTCAGGTGGCGCTGCATAAAATTAAGGTCACTCTTCCCGGAGTATCCGACACGACAATCATATCACTACATTTTTACTATCGTTTAACCATACGGTAATTAATCACTACACATTATCATCAGAAAATCTACTAAACATGACTCAATGCAGTAGTAAATTATAACAACAAAACATATTCTTAGGGCCCACCCGGTTCACTCACGGGCAGCATCAAAATTCCCTGCTAAGAACGAGAAATACGTTTGTAACAAGACTGTTAAAACTAACGTTCCCACTACACTTGACCCACATGCGGAGTTTAGGGTTTCCAATTTACATAAAAGTTGTGGCATACCCATGTCTCTAGAATCGATCCTTTACTCACAAGGAAGAAGCAAAACCTCACCAGTCTCGCCAAATCACGGGGTCTCAGCACGTGGCTGCCATCACGACCCATGAACATCTGCAGTTGTCATACATCCTAGGATTTCATCCTATAGTTGTCCCCTCTCGTCATGGACAATTTATTCCATCATGTGGGTTTCATGTCCATTATTGAAACGTTGGCCCAAAGTCAATAGGCCTCAATTATGGCTTTACTAAACTCCCGTTTACATCTCGGGCCCCGTAGACCCTGACATACTGTATGCTACTATTAACGAGGACACTACTGGTCCAGCCTGAACCCATCACTCTAGGGTTATAAATTTCCTGGGCCTAATTCTCTTGACCCCAAATTCCTTTGTTGGAAGTCTCACTCCTCTAGTTTTTATGCCTAACTACCACGGTTTACCATTTCTAATCTTTTCGATCTCACTTCTCAATTATGGACACCTTCAACACTTGTAGTTCTACTTCCTTTACATAAGGAAAACTTCACAAACCATTTCCCCGTCACTGGTCTCACTGATCATTTTGTAAATGTCCTTCTCTCGGACCGAGTAGTCTCAACTTGCTGGCTACACTTGCCTTTCGGAACTATGGTTGGCCTTCACGGCCCTGATTGACTTCATCGTCAATTTATAGGAAGTTAATTAACTTAAAATCATCTAACCGATTTCCCTATTGGGTATACTCTCATGTGGGGTTTCACTAACACTGTTAAATTCAGTTTTTGCTCTTCAGCAGATTCGTTAGCCCTCTTTACTGCCTTCTCTTAGAAGCGTTAACATTATCATACTAATGCATGACCTTGATGACCTCAACACTAGTCATCCTAGCCGTATTTCCCATTCATACTGGTGTTGTACTCACGGGTCCTTTATCAACTATAAACCTGTTGGATAATTTATGCCCCTCTGCCAGGTACGAAGTTCATTATGCAATTCAACCTTTCTCTCATGATCGGTTTCTATCTTACCCATTGTGCTAAACATCAAAATTTCACTCGCATCTCTATTACAACATCGAATGGAAGACCTCACGGTCAAATCGTGCCCAAATATCTCTCTAAATTTCAAACACACTTCTTTATATGTGGTGATTACCTCTAATCACTACATGATGCTCCTAAGAGCTACGGATTTTAACTCCAAATTTAATTCTGAGTGTCGTCAGACCCCACTCTACACAATTGCCTTTGGATTTTCTACCTCAGCTGGTCTATTACACTTTCTCGTTTTCTTCTCCACATCTCCACCGATGGGTTTTCAATAGAGTTCCTCGGATTTCCCCCTTATCGACTATGTTAGGTGGTCCTGAAATCACTCCAACGTTATCTACGACTGTGTCTTAGCAACCCACTGTTCCCGAGTGATGATTTCACTATCACTTGCTTAAGTAATTCGCATGGTGATTTTTGTCACGATCACTCTTTCCCGATTACTCTATGCCTTCTGTTGGGTTTCTACTCCTGGAGTCTTCTTGCGGCCCTCACTGGTCGTCCTAAAATGTTCGGTGTTCGAATCACACAGAATTTTGTATGATGAGTCACATCCATTATAATTCGTAGCAGGAGAGCGTAAGTCCCATATGTAAGGGAACACAACAATCCTATCATAAGGTCCTACATCAAAGAGCGATACGCTGAAACGTACTAAGTTGCACAGATCCTAAGGACACTATAACTTGATGCTTTGATACCACCTGTGACACTCCGCCCAATTAAATAAAGGGTGATCAGTCCTGAACCAATTTAAAACAAAATGTTCAGTTAGTTCATTCTTAGCATCACTGTCGAAAAACTTTTTAACATATTTGTCACCTAATATAAAATTAAGCTATGTGTCAAAACATTTCCAATTTTAGTAAAACCAAGTAAATCCATTTTCATTAAATCTTAAAATATAAACCATTTAACTCCATAAAAATCCAAGTATAAATTATAAACCATCACCATACGCGGGAATATAATAAGTACTGAATAAGAATCAAATACTGAAATAAATAAGACTGGGTAAAACCTCTCAGTTCAACTCTACACCATAAAGTAAATTGAATACAATATCTCAGATCAAAGACTAGAGTGAGCGACACATGCCCTAAATTAGAAGTCTAGATGAAACTGAATGGAAAAGATAGATGCGTCTACTGCAAAGACCTATATCTTCCACAATAACTGCAGCACGTCTGTCAATCAAATCTCTAATTCTGGTACCCCCACGGCTAAGCACCTAGAATAATATATATATAGCAAAAGAGAAAAAAGATACAAGAACGGGTCAGAGCCCGAGGTTTAAAAATTATTTAGCAAGTATTTAAAACTGATTCTTAAAACAAGTCTTATACGCATGTTAGTTATCAAACTCTCACATGAGTTTATCACCTCTCATCTATTGTGCACGCCTAACGTACATCTAATCTCCCCATAGTTATACTACCCAGTCTAACTAGTCAGAAACCAAACTAATACTAACTATGCTCACTAGTAGTATTCTCGTATCGCCCACACAATACACTATTAAGATAGTTTATCTCACATACTAAGTTTCATTATTCACCATTTGAATGGTTAATCTTTTATCCACTAAGATCATTTTATTTCTCATTTCCATTTTATCTACTAGTCTCACAAAGTAGAAAGTTCTCCATTTACACTCATATATATATAGTCTCATCATACACTAATCCTTCACCCTTAAGTTCAGACTTGGCGCAATGTAATGATTATTATTATTACCAAGTCTACTAATTTTACACAGTAGAAATATTCACAAGTTCAAATATATATATATAGTCACCTCATCCCTATACATATATATACTAATCCTGCACCCTCGGGCTAAGACCCATTAGTGCACCTATCAAGAAAATCATGCATCCTCGGGTTAGAACCCATTAATGCACATATCAATAATAATCCGGTACCCCCGGTTCATCACCCATTATTGTGCCTATCAAGACATCATGCATCCCCGTGTTAGCACCCATTAATGCACCTATCAATAAATAATCCAGCACCCTCGGGTTATCACCTATTAGTGCACCTAATAATATTCATCCTTGTACCCCCGGGTTATCACCTATTAGTACACTTAACCATAGATTTTCTGCACCCCCGAGTTATCACTCATTAGTGCACTTGACTATAAGATTCTTGCACCCCCGGGTTATCACCCATTAGTGCTCTTAGCATTAATATCACATAATAGGCATACACACATCCTATAAAAATTTATAGGTATTTCCCCAACCTACATATATACTTCTCATATGTATTTTAATCTCAACACTACATATAGTATAAATATTTAGATTACTATCTCTCTCGTAATCTCCAAGGTATACTCTCTCTATACCGAAATAATTAAAGTATTAATTCTCGCATACCTTCCCAAAATTATGTCTTGTTTAAGTTTACTATCGGGCACTTTCTTTCACTCCAATAAATCGGCAAACTCAAAACTGGACTCTAAGAAAATTCCCAGAAATTCACCCTGTCGCTCGAACCAGAATGACATGTCGTTCGAACCAGAATGACATATTACTCGAATGACTTCCACATGTTATTCGAACGACTTCACGCGAGATCCCCATCTCGTTTGAACCATTTAGCGTGACTTCGCGCCATACCCATTGCTTCGTCTTCTTCACTAAATTTCAACATTTTCTACCATTTTTGGACCTAAAAACCTCTAAGATTCAACACCCAATGCCTCATCATCAATACCCATTAACACCTAACATATTATAAATCATTCCTAACATCCTAGGATCATTAATTCGTCATTAATCATCATAATTATATAAAATCCCCAAATTAATTCATATGAACCCTAGTTTTCAAATTTTCAATTAAAGAACCTAATCAACCACGACTCGTTGATCAATATATAATTCTATTTCATGATTAATCCTCTACATACATAAAGGAATTTCAACCACTAATTAACCCAGTCCTTAATCATAATTTAAATCTCCAATTTTCACCCAATTAACATGTAAATCATGATTAATTTCACCTAAACTAACATGAGCATGATTATTGCTAAAATAAAGCAAGTAATAAACACTTGCCTCGAATATGATGGTCTGATTTTGGTGATGTTGGTATATACGTGGTTCTCTCTTCTCGTTCTATGCGTTGGTGGTGGTGGTTGTGCAAGGTGGTGATAATTTTGCCTTCCCTCTTAGAAATTGGTTCTCCCTCACACCCTCTATGGTCGTTCTTTCCTTTATGTGTTTCACAACCCTAAAAGACTTTTTTTGGCTGATAAAATAACTCCCAATTTTCGTCCATTAATTAAACCCAAAAATAGAATTTACCATAATGCCCTCTCGGGATGCCAGTTAGGCCTAAAATTGCCCCAAGACCCAAACTAAACACCCGAGTATACTATTTTGACTATCTCGACTCTCCCAGACTCAACGGCGCACTTGAAATGACCATACGAGTTAATAAAAATAAATTCTCTTTTTTATTCCATTCAATTAGTCCCAACACGACTCACATGCGTGTCAGACTTAAATTACCAAACTACCATATTTCTAACTTCCAACAACTTATCAAATGTTAAAATTCCATATTACATATCACACAGTAATATTCAATAATTCTCAACAATAAGTATTAACCCTTGGCACGCTTGTTAATAATTATTTTAATCCGGATTAATAACAAATTAATTTCTCGCATTTTAATTTAAATAATCTAACAACAATAATTAATTACATACTTATTCCCATAATAATAATTAATCTCATAATTATTTAAATCATCAAAAATACACAAGAAAAATATAATTTTCTCATAAATTCCAAACGGGAATTCTCACACTTTTCTCACAACCAAAACACTTTTTCACACACACACACACACACACACACACACACATATATAAGAGAAGTCCCTGGTTGGATTTATGGGATAAATCCCACCCCTCATTTTGCATATGAACTACGTGGACTTTGATGCCTTTATAGGCTACGTAGGCCTATCGGGGTAAAACCCATGACTCGAGTCCTATTCCTACTTTTCTCTCATTTTCTATCTTTTCTATATTCCTTGAACTCAATTATCTTAAATTCTATATATTTACATATACATATATTTGTTCTTAGTTGTGTATTATTCCATGTGCGTTATCATCCCGTTATAACGATCAATGCGAGAATAATCACGTAAATCCTATTTTCTAATATTATTTTCTCGGAACATTCCTATGGATGACTCTCTTTATCTCTGCCATAATACAAGTCGATGATTACTATCTCCACTACGTATACACATGTACACATATCACGGGGAAATAAAGGAAAATGGCAACAACCCATGAGAGAACGTAAGGGAGGAATGGGTGCCTAACACCTTCTCATTTCGTAACTTAGCCTCCGGACCCTTTTCGAATCATTTTAGTTTCGTATGTATCAGTATGTGATGATAGGGAGAGAAATGGTATCTAATCCTATTATTATCCTATCCATGTTTGGGGGAGATTTATCTTAGGGGGAGCCGTCTTTCTAAAGTAGGTCTAGTGTTTGTTAAAGGGGAGAATTAATTTAGGGGGAGTAATTAATTAATTGCATTTAATACTTTCATATTCCCTATGCATTTGATGAGTTTGCTTAAGAGTGCAGGAATTATTTTAAAGCGGCATCTTTCAATGGCAAAGCGTTTGATCCTTGGGTTGAGTCAAGTTTGGGTGGGTTATGTTTTGAGTCTAGTAGAGCTTGACGGCCCTTTAGGATTTTTGTTTGGTTTTTGTCCCGAAATAGCCAAAGGGGGAGATTTGTAAGGACACAAATTTTCAATTGAGTCCATATATAGTTTTGGCTCAATTCCAGACAAAAACATTTATTCATAGGATAGTATGTAAATGTAATAATCTCAAGCCTATGAAGTGTTTGTTTAAGACGTAGCGGCAAAGAGTATAAAGCTTCATCAAATATGCCGGTTTGCGTGCCTCGTTTCTACGTCATCAATCATAGTTCCATGCTCCCAAGGTATGAATGTAATTATATATATATAGGAGCTTGGAACAAGTTTTATTGGGTGTTAGGTTTAATAAAAACTGCGGTTTTATTTTCAAAAAAATTTAATTGGAACTATAAATTAAAGTATATAAAGTTTCTGCGTCAAAATCGAATTTTACAAAATTTCTGGAAGTCGTTCGAACGAGTTTTTCGTTCGAACCAGGTTTCGTTCGAACGAGTTTGCCAATGATTTCCCACTAACCTATACTGGTCTGTCGTTCAAAATGTTGTTCGAACGAGCTTGTTCGTTCTAACGAGGTTTCTAACGAGATTCTAATGAAGTCCATACTGGTGCGTCGTTAGAAGTCTCGTTCGAACGAAATGTCGTTCGAACGAGCTGTCAGGCGGGAACAGTTTTTTGGCAGTTTTTGGCAGTTTTTCACCCACTTCCCCACTTGGTTTTTAACCAACTTTTACAAACTTTAATATGTGCGGGAATGAAATTTTCCAACTTAACATTTCCATAACTTTTCCAACTTAGTTTATCTCTTAGAGAGAGTTTGAGAGCAAAAATGTTTTAGGAAAATGTTCATGTTTTGAGTGAGTTTTTTAGAGAAAAATATTTTCATCACTCTAGTGTTTACACCCAATTGAGTTTATACAAGTTCATATATACATATCAAATTACTTGGAGTTTGGCACCGGTTTATCTCTATCGAATTCAAGAAGAGAAGTTTTGGTTTGCTTCTACATCCATCAAAGAAGAAGACTTTTGTTGCGACTCTACCCACTTGGAGAAAGGCTCCTTGCTTGGGTGACGGTGACCATAGAAAGCCATATCGGTGGATTCTGAGACCAAGTTGGTGTTCCGAGGTTATCCGCTAGGAAGAGGTGTTTACAAGAAGAAGCGTCAAGGCTTGAGAGGGATCGAGTCAGTCGTTGTAAGTCTATCTGTCTTGTAATTTTAATTCCGTATCTAGTGGATTTGTGGCTAGGGCCGTCTGAGGTCGTTTCCCGTCTTGGGTTTTTCCTCGTACATCGCGGCGTAGTGTGATTGGTTTATTTTATCTTGCATAATAACGTAGAACGCATGCTTAGCATAATTCAAGATAAAATTTGGTTTAAATCATCACACTCATTTAATTTGGGACTTAATTAAATATTGGCCTTTGTTTATTTGTGTGAACCATCTTACGCTTTCGCATCGAGTTTTATTTAAAAGGAAATTATTAACTTGGATTTTATATTATAATCCTTTACAAATTGGTATCAGAGCCAAAGCGATAAATTATTTCGTTCACGATCTTTTAAATAATTTTTGGCTAAAATGGATTTTTCCCCATTTTCAAAATTTCCTGTTTTTGATGGTTCAAACTACGCGTATTGGAAAGCGCGTATGAGATCGGCACTAAAATCAATCGACGAAAGAGTTTGGATGTCTGTTGTTAACGGGTGGTCCCCACCAAACTTATTTAGTTGAAAATGAACGTGTTATCAAACCCGCCGATAGATGGACTGAAAATGAGTTTAAACTTGCTAATTTCAATTCCCGTGGTTTAAATGCCTTATTTAGCGCTGTCACACCGGATGAATTCCATCGTATTATGATGTGTGAAACCGCTAAAGAAGCTTGGTATATTTTACAATTAACTCATGAAGGAACTAGTGTCGTTAAAGCTTCAAAACTCCAAAACCTCACCACTCAATTTGAAACTATCAAAATGAATGAAAAAGAAACGTTTGACGAATTTTATGCTAGACTGTCTGATATTGTTAATTCATCTTTTAACTTGGGAGAGAAAATACCTGACGACCGTGTTGTAAATAAAATTTTAAGGTCCCTACCCGATAGATTTATTCCAAAAGTGACCGTTTTAAATTCTTTACCCACTTTAGCCTCTACGAAATTAGAAGAGCTTGTAGGTGATTTGCAAACCTATGAACTAGATATGTTTCCCTCTAAAACTGAAAAGAAAATTAAAAAGGGCGTTGCTTTAAAAGCCCGAAAAGAGGTCAAACAAGTAGTAGAGAGCGATAGTGATAGTGACTCGGAAGACATGGCTTTGTTTGCTCGTAAATTTAGAAAGTTTCTTAAAATTAACAAAGATAAATTTAAAAATGATTTTAAGAAGTTTGATACTTCTAAACATGATAAAAGCGCGAAGATTTCTAAAGCCGAGAAGATCCCTAAACCTAGCAATGACAATTTAGATAGGGATGAGTCTAATAAGTGTTTTGGTTGTGAAGGTTATGGCCATAGGGCTTATGAGTGCCCCACTAAACTAAGGAAAGAGGGTAAGCGACCCATTTCATATAATGCGACCCTTAGTGATAGTGATAAGGAAGAGAAGCCCGATTCCCCCACTAAGAAAAATTTTGTGGCTTTTATGGCTTGTCATGTGAGTGATAGTGAGAACTCATCGATTGATGAAACGATAGCACATGCCACTTCCAAGGTCATTGTACATGATTCTCTTGTTTTTGATGATAGTGAGAGTGGAGAAGAAAGTGAGAGTGAAAATGAAGAAGAGGTTAATGTGAGTGAACTTCAAAATGCTTTTCAAGAACTTTATAAAGAATCTATTAAATTGAAAAGAGCTAATTTGAAGTTAGAAGCTAGTTTAAGAGAGAATGTCAAGGTCGTTGATGACAATGATTTAATAGAAGACCTTACGACACATGTGAAGACTCTTCAAGAGAAGCTTGAATGTAGAAGGCGAGAGAGATAGCCTTAGAGGTTTAATGGAATCCTTGAAAAAGGAGCTTCTTTCTTTTGAAGAGCAAAATGTTTTACTAGAATCTAACATTTTAGAATTGGAAAATAAATTAAAAGATTCTAGTAATGTCAAATTTTATTTGGCGTGTCGTTCGGAAAAACTAGATAAAATGTTAGGAACGGTCCAAATTAAAAATGACGTTTGTGGTTTAGGCTTCAATACTTGTAATGAATTTACTCATAATGCCCAAACCAATGTTTTAGGAGAATCTACTAGGAATACATTTAAAGATCACTCCTTAAGTAAATATTTTCAACATGTTCTCACTTGTACACGTTGTGGTCGACAAGGTCATCTTAGGAAATTTTGTTTTGATCTTAAACGAATTCCTAGAAGACCCCATAGTCAAGTAACCACGGTTGTTAAAGTTCCTACACCCCAAGATAGTCATTCTTCCTTAATTTGGGTTAGGAAATCCGATTTGTTTGCCTTTCAAAATAGGGTTTTTGATTCTCATTTACTTTCACATGCTTCCTCCCTTGCTAAATCTAAAGGATGAATGTGTTAGTGTTTGCATACGTTAGTATTTGTACTTCATGCTATATTCACATGCTAAATGTATGCTTGTTTAGTCATTTTCTAGTCATTGCCTCATTTCATATCACATGCTAGAAATTATGACTTGTTTATCATTTTGTATTATATTTTGTGTTTGAATTAATTGAAAAATATAAAAAGATTTTTGTTTATCATTTGTGTTTTATTTATTTCATTTAAGCTTCATGAAAAATACAAATGATTTTTGTTTGTCCTTTTGAGTAAATATTTATTTTTGATTAAAAATGTTAAAAACTCAAAAAGATTTTATTTTGTGTGTATTTTAGTTTGACACACTTTATGTGGCATATATTTGTGTATGAATCCCATCCTTTACGCTCCCATGTGGCTAAAACTTTTGGTTTAGATTTTCAATCCTTAAAATGTTCTTTACCATGCTTTATATGGAGTAGTTGGATTTTGTATTGATTAAATGGATTCTATTTTTATATGCCTCTTTTCACACATGCACGAGCTTTTTGAAATCTTAATGTCACATGTTATATTTGAGATTTTTGAGGTGTTCTCCTATCAATCTAGTCATCTACATATCTATGACCTAGGAGGACTAGTGCATGTCAAAATCCGTTGCATGTGAGATTTGTGTGAAAAATGAAAACATGATAAATAAAAATATGCACGGGGAAGGGCTCCTAAAGGACTAAGTGATCCTTTGCGATAGTAAGCCACCGTTTATTGGATCTAAAAGAAATACGTGATCCAAAGGCCTAAAAACAGAATATATGGCATTAAAAAGAAAACAATTGCCAAGGCCTATGTTTATTTGATATATTCATTCAAAAGCAAAGAATATATATGCTTATTGAGGGAGAATTGGATGGTATATCAACGGTTTGCACAATGTCCGTTTATCCTAGTTGTCTTTAATGTCATGACTCTATTTGGTTTGTAGAATCATCATCATGCTAGGCTTGTATGCATTGTGTATGTTTGTTCATTGAGTTCAATCTATATTGTCACATGAGGTTATATTTAACTGTGATAAAGTTTGCAATCAAATGAGAACTCCGTGAATGTTTATTAAGTGTTTGGGTCTAAATTTAATTGTTGCTAGTTCACACCCCTACACTTTCGTTTCCATATGACACATTTTTGCCATACGAGTGTGCAAACTTATTGTATTTTGTGTTATATGTGTGTTTATATCTATATATATATATATATATATATGCAAGTGCTTTATTGGTACATTTCTAGTTTATATATATATGATATTTATTTTGTCTTTGCCTCTGCTTTTATTGCCCATATGCTTTGATGTCTTATCACTTTAAGCTTCAACATGCTTTTATGTTTATTAGTTCTTTATCCTTTGCCTATTCCTGAACAAAAAAGGGGAGAATGATGATAGGGAGATAAATGGTATCTAATCCTATTATTATCGTATCCATGTATGGGGGAGATTTATCTTAGGGGGAGACGTCTTTCTAAAGTAGGTCAAGTGTTTGTTAAAGGGGAGAATTAATTTAGGGGGAGTAATTAATTAATTGCATTTAATACTTTCATATTCCCTATGCATTTGATGAGTTTGCTTAAGTGTGCAGGAATTAATTTAAAGCGGCATCTTTCAATGGCAAAGCGTTTGATCCTTGGGTTGAGTCAAGTTTGGGTGGGTAATGTTTTGAGTCTAGTAGAGCTTGACGGCCCTTTAGGATTTTTGTTTGGTTTTTGTCCCGGAATAGCCAAAGGGGGAGATTTGTAAGGACACAAATTTTCAATTGAGTCCATATATAGTTTTGGCTCAATTCCGGACAAAAACATTTATTCATAGGATAGTATGTAAATGTAATAATCTCAAGCCTATGAAGTGTTTGTTGAAGACGTAGCGGCAAAGAGTATAAAGCTTCATCAAATATGCCGGTTGGCGTGCCTCTTTTCTACGTCATCAATCATAGTTCCATGCTCCCAAGGTATGAATGCAATTATATATATATAGAAGATTGGAACAAGTTTTATTGGGTGTTAGGTTTAATAAAAACTGCGGTTTTATTTTCAGAAAAATTTAATTGGAACTTTAAATTAAAGTATATAAAGTTTCTGGGTCAAAATCGAATTTTACAAAATTTCTGGAAGTCGTTCGAAATGTCGTTCGAATGAGTTTTTCGTTCGAACCAGGTTTCGTTCGAACGAGTTTGCCAACGAGTTCCCACTAACCTATACTGGTCTGTCGTTCGAAATGTTGTTCGAACGAGCTTGTTCGTTCTAACGAGGTTTCTAATGAGATTCTAACGAAGTCCATACTGGTGCGTCGTTAGAAGTCTCGTTCGAACGAGAGTTCGTTCGAACGAAATGTCGTTCGAACGAGCTGTCAGGCGGGAACAGTTTTTTGGAAGTTTTTGGCAGTTTTTCACCCACTTCCGCACTTGGTTTTTAACCAACCTTTACAGACTTTAATATGTGCGGGAATGACATTTTCCAACTTAACATTTCCATAACTTTTCCAACTTAGTTTATCTCTTCGAGAGAGTTTGAGAGCAAAAATGATTTAGGAAAATGTTCATGTTTTGAGTGAGTTTTTTAGAGAAAAATATTTTCATCACTCTAGTGTTTACACCCAATTGAGTTTATCCAAGTTCATATATACATATCAAATTGCTTGGAGTTTGGCACCGGTTTATCTCTACCGAATTCAAGAAGAGAAGTTTTTGTTTGCTTCTACATCCATCAATGAAGAAGACTTTTGTTGCGACTTTACCCACTTAGAGAAAGGCTCCTTGCTTGGGTGACGGTGACCATAGAAAAGCCCTATCGGTGGATTCCGAGACCAAGGTGGTGTTCCGAGGTTATCCTCTAGGAAGAGGTGTCTACAAGAAGAAGCGTCGAGGCTTGAGAGGGATCGAGTCAGTCGTTGTAAGTCTATCTATCTTGTAATTGTAATTCCGTATCTAGTGGATTTGTGGCTAGGGCCGTCCGAGGTTGTTTCCCGTCTTGGGTTTTTCCTCGTACATCGCGGCGTAGTGTGATTGGTTTATTTTATCTTGCATAATAACGTAGAACGCATGCTTAGCATAATTCAAGATAAAATTTGGTTTAAATCATCACACTCATTTAATTTGGGACTTAATTAAATATTGGCCTTTGTTTATCTGTGTGAACCATCTTACGCTTCCGCATCGAGTTTTATTTAAAAAGAAATTATTAACTTGGATTTTATATTATAAGCCTTTACAGTATGTCTTTGGATGCAGTCCTTCGGGGTGGCTCCCTTTTCTTTTGTCTATTTTGAGTAAAAATGACTGGCGACTCCATCTCTCTACATTTTTCACCTCATCAACGACGCTGAACGAAGTGCTCCTGAGAGACTGAATCCTATAAATCCTAAACAGTCCTAAAATAGAGAAACCCTAGTCTAATCAGCTCAATGGACACCTAAGAAGAATAAACTCCAAATGAATCAACCATAAAAGCCAATAAAAACAAATTAGGCCCAGAACAAAAAAAAAAGGTAGAAAGAACTATTTTAAAGCCCTGGAAGAGGAAAAAGCGTACCCGGAGCTCTAGAAAAGTTGAAGACGAATGAAAACAACACACAACCTCTGTCTAAAAATATGGAAGAGTTGAAGAATTACTAGAAAGGATTTACCAGGAAGAAATCAGACAAAAATGACGATCGCTGTAGAAGAAAGGGATTTGGAACTAGAAGGATTTCACTACACCAAATCCTATGAATAGTCACGACCTGGGGGTCATGACCAAAGGGTCACGACCCAGATCTGTGACCAGCTGGTCGTGGCCTAAATCCATTACCACATCAAATGTTGTCATGACCAAGTCCATGACCCAGTGTGATCATAGATCCTCTTGAAGGTGGTCACGAACTTGGTCTGTGACCACTATGGGTCTGGACCATAGTCGTGACATGCGCGTGACTATTATGGGTCCAAATTCGTGAAAAACATCCCTCCAAGTGTGGTCACAGATGGGGCACGGACTTGGGCCGTGACCACAACCAAAATATACACGGTATGTGATCACGGCTTGTGGTCGTGACTATCCCAATTTCAGAGTCACGCCTTAGGGTTGTGAGCAACTTCTTGTTTTCCATACTGACGTGTTAAATTTTAAAGAAGTCACGGCATATGATCAGGGCTTAGGGCCATGACCAATGTCTTTATGCTAAAAACCCAGACCAATTTTCATTTTCACTGGAAAATTTTGAAACCCTGAAATCCTTTCTCTCTCTTAGGAGATTTCGACTACCTTTCTCTCTCAATCTTAAGTTTTTCAATCAATCTCTCTCTCTCAATGTCAAAGGTAACACTTAAACCCTAATATTTTGTATTTGGGTATTTTTACATTTGTATATATATATGTGTATTTATGTTTGTATGTGTGTAGTTCTATGTATATGGGTATATGTGTGTATGTGTATATTGCGTATATATGTGTGTATACTGTATATCTGTGTGTATTGTGTATGTATGTGTGTATACTTTGTGTGTGCATTATGTACGGTGCGTGTGTGTGTGTAAGAGATAGTTTTGAAAAAAATAAAAAAGTAGGTATATATAATTATTTGGGTAAAAATTAAAATAAATAAAAAAGTAGGTATACACACACATTGTATATATTACATGTGTGTGTGTATTTTTATGTGTGTACTGTGTGTGTGTGTGTGTGTGTGTGTGTGTGTGTGTGTAAGGGATAATTCTTTTAGAAAAAATATAAAACTAGGTATATATAAATATTTGATTTATTAGAATATTATATGTGTGTGGTTTGATATGGTATTATTTTTTGGGGATAATTATTAACATAATATTTGTGCATACTGTGTGTGTATACCAAGTGTTGTCATTTGGAAATCTTAGTATGGAAATAAAGTAACCATAATCATCTTCAATCTATCCACATAGGCATGGAACAAATCATACGATTTAATTTTTCATCTTCTACGATGAATTTGTTGTTTGGATTTCAAATCATACGATCCAATATGTACAGGATTCATAAAAAATCCTTAATGACTAATAAATTAAAATTTCACTCGGTGAAGAGTATGGTAGTGATTATTCAAAACCCAAATCAAACTAACCTAACTAGTTAATGATTCATTAGAGCCATTATTTATTGGAATCATATTCACGTCCTGGTTCATTTTTCTCATAAAAAATGAGTCACGGTGTTGATCCATGGAAACAATAGTATGAAAGGCTAAAATTGGACCGCACTTGTACTTACTTCGTTTATGAGCCTCATGAAGAGGGTAATCCGATTTCTTAGTATGGGAATAGGTAGATCGAACAATTTAACTACCTTATGAGCCATGAGTTCATTTCCAGCAAGAGTACTTGTTCAATCGTATTATGTTTTCCCTACTAGAATGCTTAAATGAAGCTATTCAATATATATTTTGTGTACATAATACCGATAAAGCACTGACCTTCCTTACGCTATTAGATAAGGAATAAAAAAATTCACCCATTATGGATACAATTACGTACAAAGAGCATTGAGGAAGACTGTGATGTCTCACGAAATATACACGTCAAACTCAATAAGACCAATAGGCTTATGAGGATGAGATTTTGAGTTCATGTCGCTAACATCTATACATTTATTATAGATATGCTTCCTCCTAATTAGCCATGTGCAAAAATCCATAGGTTTTTAAAAATAAATCCTGATTTGATGGAGATCAGACACATTGAAATTTTATTGAAGTCTTACCATGAATGGGAAGATTATAATATATGGTCAAAACAATTCTTTTTTTGGTTATAATTTCATATTGAAGTTTGAAATTATGCACTTATTATAGATACACATTGAATTTTTATTATTTTTGTACATAATGTCAGGCGGTAATGGACACAACTCTCTGACTGACGAGAGGACACCACCCAAGAAGAATTCTCATCACTAACTGGTGATCAATACTCAACTCCAGCAATGGTTAACTCCACTACTCCGAGTTGCAGCTGGAAAGGAACTCCCATTAATCTAACAGACACGCCCAACACCCCTAAAACTGTCAAGTCAGTTGAGAAGAAGCCCATTGGGTTCTCTCTATTGGGAAATAACCCCACAGGGGATAAGAATCACATTCAACAGTTTAAAGCCCGGTGTTTTACCTTGGAAAAAATGAATGTGGGAGTGGGAAGAGCTAACAATTGGAACCTCGTAGATTAAGTTGTTAAAGATGACATCTATGAGCAACTCAATAAATGGTTTTCATTTTTCGTAAACTAAAAAAAAAGGTTCTTTTTTGAGTTACTGAACAACCTAGAACATATCAGAGAAACCTTATGCAAAAGCATTTACCTAAGTGGGCATCGAGCTCCATCATTTTTATGCTCAAAGACAAAGTCCCTTCGAATGTTGGGATGCTAGTCGATCAGTGGAATGATTTTTCAAAAAATGAGGCAAAGGACTCGAAAATGCTGCAAAGGGAGAAAAACAAGCAGAATAGGGCCAAAAAATTAATGTCCTCCAGTTTGGCTTGAAATCTTATGAAGATTTAAAGAACGAGTGGTCGAGAAAGATAAAATTCTTTCTAGGTGAAGGAAAGATACCGAATCGGTCCAACTTATATATGGATGCAAGATAGGACAAAGATAATAAATTCCCTCCTCACTTAGCTAAGGCTCTTGACTCAATAGTGTTTATGAGTAGTCACTCTGCTTCAAGCCCGTTCGACGACCTTGATAATGATGCCCTCGTACAGACCTTGTGGAAGGACAAAAGAGGGAGGACGAGAGATTTGGGGTCGCATATAGAAAAAATAAAATTTGAACACACCACATATCTCGTGGATGAGATTTATTCTATTAATAAGAGTGTATAGTCCAATGATAAACGTCATTCTAGAATGGAAGGGGATGTAATGAGGCTTCTAAATGAATTGGGAGGGGTGAATGAGAAACTTACTCAAATTGTGTCCCTTTAATTGGTCGTATGCCCATATAGCCCCAAGGTATCCCGGTTTCCATTTACGTCATCAAAATTTTCCTCCTTCTCCATTCCCCTCACAGATGCCAGTTCATCCTTCAACATTCCCCTTCTCGTCGCCTCAGCATGTCACTTGGATCATCCTCAACAACCCATGATGACTACGGTGAGAAATACTATATGAAGGACCTGAGCGATAAAAATATCATTGGGGTGTCCACTATCATCTCCACTCAAGTAGGAACTTTATTATATAGTCGGACTTTTCAGGAGGGTGAGTGTCAAAACATGGTTGATAGAATATATGATGATTTTGAATACGTGCCTGTACACGTCAACGGTGGAGAAGGGAATGGGTTGAAAAATTATTTAAACTCTTTTATTATTTGGATACTCTATCGTGTGATGAAGATGTAGTAATATTTTTTTATGTTGTAATAATATCACTAGACATATTTATTTAATTTGAGTTTAAGTGGTTGTGTAGTATCATTGATTGGTGTGTTCTTGTATTTAAGTTATTGCGTAGCTTGATTGATTGGTGCGTTGTTGACACTATTTTAGTGCTTTATTTTGATTGATTGGTGCATTATTGACACTATGTTTATTTTAGCATGTTAACACAGGACTGAAATTTAAATATTATTAAATGGACTTTCTACAATATAAAGAGTGGATGGGGGAGGCTGACCGAATAGCTAATAGATGTGTTAAAGGCGTTCAAGAAATTATTAGCTACGCTTTTAAGAACCTTAAAAGTAAGAAGATTCCCTATCTGTGCACCCATTGTAAGAACGAAAAATATAAATCTTTAGAAGATTTTGAGTTACATTTAATAAAGTGGGGAATTGTTCAAGATTATAACAAATGGGCATACCATGGTAAGAAACGTGTACCTTATGGTCCCATAACAGAACACCAACGAGTGGAAGTGGTAAATGATTCGCCAACACACCGTCCATTGACCTACCTAATTGATAATGCTTACGGAGTCCACTATGACCAAAATCGCCAACCAGTGGATGCAAATAATGCGCATAATGAACAATTTGATACAAAACTACCAAGAGATCGAGAATATATATGGTTGAAAGTCGATGCGGCTAGACCATTGTATTAAAGATTGAAATAAATATCACTCGTTATTATATGTAATGATTGCATAATTTGAAGAGTCAATTTGGTTTGTATGGAAACAGTGTAACCAAAATTCTTAAGTGGGTTAAACAAATTCTCACCAAAAGAGAACACATTACCAGACAATTATCCTACCATGAAGAAGAGCTTGAAGGGTTTGGGATTGAAAGAAAAATCTATTCATGCATACAAGTATGATTGCATATTTTACCGTAATGAGCACAAAGAGAAGGATCAATGTCCAATATGCGGTGACCCCTAGATATGTCGTTTATGAGAATGGAAAGGACAAAGCCGCAAAATATCGAAAGTACTCGCAAGTTCCACAAAAGGTTTTGAAGTATTTTCCAATTGGGACACAATTAAAATAGTTTTTTACTATAATGTGGATAGCAAAGGCCATGACATGGCACGCTCGATGCGAGGTGGGTGGGAGTCTGATGTGACATTTAGTTGATTCACTCATCTGGAAAATTTCAAACGCACAACACCATGAATTTGCAAAGGAACCATGCAACGTTCATCTTGTAATCTCAACCGATGGGTTTAACCCTTTCGATAATGTAATTACTAGCCATAGTTATTGGCCAGTTATCATGGTGCCTTTAAGTCTCCCCTAGACACTATGCATGACAAGGGAATTCACATTGTTATCTTTGTTGATACCCGATACGAAGTCTCCAAGCGATGATATTGATATATTCTTAGCCCCATTAATCGAAGAACATAAATACTTGTGGGATAAAGGCATGATGGTGTTTGACTCTCACAAGGGTGAAGAGTTCGCACTTAAAGAAATGGTGATGTCGGTGATCCACGACCTTCCTGCTTATAGGACCTTATTCGGTTATAATGTCATTGCTATTATGGATGTCTCATATATGGGGAGGAAACTGAAACTAATTGGATACAACATAATGGTAAGATGAGTTACACTGTTCATCGTAGATTTATGTTGACCAGTCACCCTTTCAGTAATGACAAGTCTAACTTTTATCCTATTTGGCACGAGCGTCAGATGCTACCTGCTCGACTTTCTGGTCAGCATATCGAGGAGAAGGCAACGACTGCGATAGAGGGGAATAGGTACGTACGCAAACATCCCAAGTTTGTAAACTTGAAGCGTAAATTTAGGAGGATCCTAACGACCCTAGAAAAGCAAAGCTATGGTCCAGGCGATCAATATTTTTTTATTTAATGTATTGAAAAGATCATCGTGTAAGGCATGTAATTCACGTGATGCACACATAGAAGAATGTTGCAAAACATCTGATAGGAACATGTCTGGGTGGATCTCATTCCAAAGATGGAGAGTGAGCCCGATAAGATCTGTAGGATATGAAAATAAAGAAGAAAATTCAGTTAAAAAATGATCTTACAAAAGGAAGAATTTGTACACCTCCAGTTGCTTTCACTTTGACTACTAGTGAGAAGAATATCCTCTTAGACATGTTGTTCAACTTGAAGACTCCAACTGGTTATTATGGTAATTTACGTAAGGTAGTAAGGTACGAAGCAAATGACTTAAAACAGTGCAAGTCTCACGATTGGCATGTAATCATCCAATTAACCCCTCTATTATTTCGGCATTGCTTCTCTGAACACAAAGATCTCCATCGGGCAATTATGCAAATCAATATGTGTTTAACCTTAATTTTTGCAAAAGTGATCAACAAAAGGGACATTAAAGCTGCAAAATAAACTTTAGACGAGGCAATTTTTGTATTAGAGATATATTTTCCTCCACCATTCTTCGATATCAGCATCCACGTGCTTGTGCATTTATGCGATGAAGCTTTATTATGTGTTCCTGTTAGACATCGTTGGGTGTATCCTTTTGAGCGCTTGATGAAAACCTTCAAAAATTATATAACAAATGCACGGTATATTGCAGGGTTAATTTGTAAAGAATACGTAACTGTGGAATTATAGTTATATGCTAGGGAACAGATGCCGGAACAAGAGGTGAGGAGGTTCAATCCTCGTTGAGGAGGAGTGATCGAGGAACCTGATGAGTTTGAGGATGAATTACCATTTGGGAACCATGGAGAGGTGAAACTCAGAAATATACAATACGAGAAAGCAACTCGTTATGTGTTTGAATCTCAAGATGAAGTCAAAGACTGGAGACAATGAGTATCTACTAAATTCTTCTTCTTTGATTATATGTATTTTATATTTTATGATTTAAACTCTGCAATTTACTGGTAGGAAGCATGAGAACTAAATTAACCAAAATCAAAGTAGAAATTACACGACAACTGATTTTAGAGCATAGGAATCAAAATAGGTAATTTTCACATCTTATGTGTGCATTTATTTATTCTTGTGTGATAAAAACATGCCCTGATACTAATTCATTAATAAATGCAGTTTCTAAAAGGAGGTGATGTCTCTTTCAGGCTAGCATGCCTAGCAAAAGGCCCTAGTTTTCGTGTGAAAGAGTTTAAGAAATTCCACACCAACGGTTTTGATTTCATTTCATATCCATATGAGGAAAACCTTTTTATGCAAAATATTAGAATATCAATTTCTTCCTTAACCACATGTATCAGTAGCAAAAGAGAAAGAAATCCAAAGAATACGATGTTATCCTATTATGGCATAATCCAACAAATCGTAAAACTTGATTACTTAGATTTCACAGAAACCGTATTCAATTGTGATTGGGTAAAAGTGGAGGATAATACAAATGCTTTCAAATTTGATCCTGTCTCAAAACTTATTATGGCATATTTTATTAAAGCTGAAGAGTAAAGATTGCATAGTCGACGAGCCTTTTATTCGTGCCTTTCAAAATGTAAAGAAGTTATTCTACTCGAAGTGTATAAACGATGGCAATTGGTCTATTATTCTTCATGCACCAAAGGGTATGACAACTCAAGTGAATGCATTAAAGGGTACAAAATAATTCTAGTCAGCTCTTGATGACAACCCTAATTTGAAGGATCTTTTAGTTGATTTAGATGAAGATTGAGTATCAAAATATTATTTTATCCTTATTGTATTATGATATTGACACTGTATTAGCGCTTTACTTTAATGCATGATTGTTTAGTTACTTTTACGAATGTTTAATATGATTTATGTAAGTTAACTTTCGATAATATGTTATGTTCAGTCGAATGTTTAATTACTTTCATAAGACGTTCGGTTTAAGAATAGAGTCATTTGAGTTTTTGATTGGATCAAATTTACCCAGCTCAAGTTTCATGTCTTCCTATACATATAAATTTGTTGATCAGTTTCATTGATCCAGTCTTCATAAAATGAAGTTAAATTAGCTTCATTTTATGAAGATTGTATTAAACAAACTAATCAACAAATGTAAATGTAAAAGAATACGCTGCTCCAGGATCAATTTGGTCTAATCACACATTCAAAAGACTGTATTTAATGGCCTTCTTGTATCGCAGGAACCAGGTACTCTTTACTTTAATTGAAGTACTTATATAATTTGTATGCATTATCTTTTAAATCTTTTAGATTATAAAAGGAGTACGGGATAATTATTTGTTTTGTTTGGTTTGGTTGTTGGATAATTATTGGTTGTTGGATAGTATGTTAGAAGGAGTACGGGATAATTATTGGTTATTGACTTATTATTGGTTTTTGGTTGTTGGATAATCACGGGATCATCGGTTTGAGAATACGTCGTTAATTTAAAAATATCTAGACTTAGGATTAAAACCATGACATTTGGGGGCAAAACCCCGACCCCCCCCCCCCCCAAACGGCCTCATAAGAGGCACCAACACCTTGTATGGGACTAATGTAACTCATAGGAACTGACCGTGTGGTCACAGGACCCCTAATTTGAGAATATGATGATAATTTGAGAATATCCAGACTTAGGACATACCATGCTGAAAAAAATATACCTTATGATTGAGAATATGACAATAATTTTTCCTTCGTACCCGTGAGAGGCACCAACACCTCGCCAGAAATATTTTCCCCTTGTACTGCAAAGTAAATCCCCCTTTTCTCATGCTTTTCCCTTTCTGAAGTACCTTATCTTTGACTTAGAAAATAGGTCCTATTTGGTAAGAAAATCTTCTTTTTTTACCTTACCAAATGCATCGTGTTGTAGAGACCATTGAAATTGTTCTGGAAATGAGTCATGGATAATATGATGAATTTCCCGTTTGGAGTTTTTATAGAGTATTCCAAATATGACTCCTCTCATTGCGATGAGTGTGGTCGCCATCAAAAACCACCAACCTAAAACACTCCACTAGTATTTTTCCCCAATTATTGACGTTTCTCATTTACAACACTCATTTTCCATTTCTTTAAGTGTTCTTCTCTCCGCAAGTTTCTAATACAAAGTATATATTACTCCCATGACATTTTGGTCTTTCTTCCATGAATACACCTTCGTCACGCGTACAACATCTTTACTCGCACACCTATTCTATTGGAGAATCTTAAGATCTATACTTTCATTTCCAAATTTCTCAGGATTATTGAGGTTATGAAATGGGAATTTAACTTTCCATTTTTTATCAAAAAATGGAAATTGGGTAAACAAATCGTCAAAGGGTGAAAACGTAAGATAACCACAAAATGTCCTCGTGAAAGGCATGAACACCTCACATAAGACCAATATAACTTGCAAGAATCGATCGCGTACTCATGGGACTCCCGATTTGAGAGCATGAATAAAATTTGCAAAATGTTAGACTTAGGCTTAAAAACATGTCGTCAAAAGGTGAAAATGTAAAACAAACCAAAATGGCCCCGAAAGAGGCATGAACACCTCGCATAGGACCAATATAACTCGCAGGAACTGATAGTGTACTCACGGGAGTCCTGATTTGGGAGCACCATGAAAATTTGCAAACTGTTAGAATTAGGCTTCAAAACATGATGTCAAAGGGTGAAAACGTAAAATAGCCACAAAATGGCCCCGTCAGAGGCACAAACACCTAGCACGAGACCAATGAAACCCGCAGGAACCAACAGCATACTCACGAGACTCCTAGTTTGAGAGCAGGAAAAAAATTTACAAACTGTTAGGTTTACACTTAAAAATATTCCATCAAAGGATAAAAATGTAAAAAATCCATAAAACAGCCCCTCAAAGGCACGAACACCTCACACGAGACCAATGTAACCCGCAGGTACCGACCGCGCATACTCACAAGACTCCCAGTTTGAGAATATGATGAAAATTTGCTAACTTTTAGACTTAGTCTTAAAAACATTCCGTCAAAGGCTGAAAACATAAAACAACCACAAAAATGGCCACGTTAAAGGCATTAACACCTCGTATAGGACCAATGGAACCTGCAGGAACCGATCACATACTCATGGGACTCTCGATTTGAAACCATGATGAAAATATGCAAATTGTTATACTTGGTCTTAAAAATATGTCATCAAAGGGTGAAAACATAAAATAGCCACAAAAAGGCCCTGCGAGACACATGAACACCTCGCACGGGACCAATGTAACCTATAGGAATCGACCATGTACTCACGAGACTCCTATTTTGAGGGAATGATGAAAAATTAAAAAATATTAGGCTTAGGCTTAAAAATATTCTCTCAAAGGGTGAAAATGTAAAACAGCCCCATCATAGGCACGAACACCTCGCACTGGACCAATATAACTCGCAGGATCCGATCGTGTACTCACGGGACTTCCAGTTTGAGAGCACGATGAAAATTTATAAATTGTTAGACATAGTCTTAAAAACAAGTCGTCAAAGGGTGAAAACGTAAAACAGCCACAAAATCTCTGCATTACAGGCACGAACACCTCGCACGAGACTAATGTAACCAACAGGAACCGACCGCTTACTCATGGGACTCCCGGTTTGAGGAAATAATGCTATTTTTTTATTATTATTAAAAATGTTCATGACCCAAATCTGTGACCATGTTTCATGGGAACAAATGGTTGGGTCATGGACTTAGGCCATGACCATCTTTCATTTTAACAATTAAGCCATTACGACCTAAGTCCGTGACTAGGTTTTGTGATCATAAATGGTTGGGTCAAGGACTAGGTCCAAGACCAGGTTTTGTACGCACAAATGGTTGGGTCATGGCTCAGTTTCGTGATAATATTTAATGTTAAAAATTAAATGGTCATGGCCGAAGTCCATGACTAGGTTTCATAGTCACAAAATAGTTGGGTCATAGACTTGTTCTGTGACAATAATAGACCGTGACCAAGGTAGCTTATTAGGGACTTAGGCCATGACCACCAAAAATGGTCACGGGCGATATGGTCACAGACCAAATCCATAAGCCACCTTCAATGGTCACGACCCAAGTCCATGACCATACGTAGGATTTGGTGTAGTTGTTTCTCTCTTTAGAAAGTTGAGACAAGTGTGGAATGATGTGAAATATTTGATATGTGTTTATCTTAAAGATTTTATACCCCTTTGGTAGTAATAATTATCCCCACTTATGACACATGACGTCATACCTGTAATATCAGGCAGGCGCAGTACGTGCGCACTGCACCAGACGCATGTGATGATTATGCCAGATTCCAAATCCTATCATCTGACACGTGGCATGCTCAATATCAAGTGGAAACAATAAAAGAATTTTTGCTTGACGCACGCTAAGAAGGATCCGAGATGATTAAAACTGCCAAAGTTGACAAACTTTCCCACTATTTAACACTTCACTCATTTAATCTATCAACACACACTCTGAAGGCATAATACCTCAGAAAATCCATTGCATTCCTTAATCACGAGAAAAGTTTTGGGTGATTTTATTAAAATATGAATATGGTGGAACCCAGGAACCAATTAGAGAGAAAAAAATGGGCTTATCCTTTTCCTAAAAGTGATCAGCTCAGGTACCATTTATGGTCGGCTTGTGCCATCATATTCGATCCTAGTGCCCTGGACAGTTAACTTAACCCAATTAGCTCACAAGAATCAACTCTGCTATTTAACACCGTTATACCTAGTGATAGGGTGACGTCAGGGGCACTCACTAAACATATGCATGTGGGAAATATAAATAATCCTCCACTATATACGGATAATAGGTCCCTAAAAATCCTCCCCCACTTACATGTAAAGGTGTGACTGCCCGACCTATAAGTTCATGACACATGTCCCAATACTCTCTCTCTCTCTCTTATTAGATTATAAAATAGCACACAAACCCTCATTGTTAAGGACCAAGATATAATTTCCTATCGTTATGCTGCCAATTTCTAGAGTGATCTAAGAGAATTTGTAACCATCATTAATCTATGGTTTTTACCCATTGAAATCAATAAAATCTACATATCACATGTGGATATAGGCACCACCTTGGGCCAAACCACGTAAACCCAGTTTCCATCTTTGTCACTCATGTATTCCTCTAATAATTGATCTAGATCAATATAACTTTGAATTATTTCTATTTGCCTATTATAGTTTAATATTAGCATATTCAAGATAAGGCCCTACTCCATATACAAGTTTTAGACGATAACATGAGTGTTTATCCTTTGGGTGAGTTTAGGAATTTGGCTAAAAATCCTTAGTGGATGATAGTTATCATAGTCGATGGATTTATATAAATTATGTTTGGATTGATACCTAGATGGGATGCTTTAGAAGACTCGATTAGGACTAATTAAGATTGACTGTAGTTGATATTTGGATTTTAGGTTATAGTGGGGTCAGATTATGCCTAAATTCAGCAACCTGGGAGGTTGGGGTTAATGTATTATAGGATGAATACAAGGTTATAGATGTGTTATACCTTTTTTATCATAATGATGACAATATGAACTAGTAGTGTTTGGGTATATAATTTACCTTAACCTATATGTGAGGGTAATGTATGTGTTGGCTTCAATCTACTAGTGAGGGTTATGTATGTGTTTCCTTTAACCCACTACTGTGAGTTATGATTACTTGCGGGTTTTATATGAAATGAATACCATGTGTAAGTTCTTGTTAGCAGGCATACAAGGATGGATTCCATGATGGGGCACGTGGGTCGCGGACCACGCTGATACCCCATTGAGTAAACGAGCTCTTCTTTCATCATATTTACCCCTGGGTTACATATCTAGGTACCCGCAATCGAGATGGTTTATGGGGATATTTCTTTCATAAGTCTTGGGTATGGTAGGCTTTATGGAGGATGATTAAACGTTGTGATTTATCCCTTGTCATGATGAGGTCGTAGGTTTGGGATGAATTGAGGCTATACTAGTACGTGAGAGAGATACCTACCGAAAATAAGTGTAGGTCTTCGTTATTTGTGAGCGTGTGAGTAACCCATGTATTTGTACATTTTGGGGGTTGTACCTTTATATGGACGTTAGATGTAAATAGAGTCTTTCTCCTACCATGTGTGATTAATGTGTAATGGTACCAGAGATAGTTATACCGATTAATATGATATAATATATATGTATATGGCTTATAATCGGGATTTCCACCTACATTCCTATGTTTTGTATTTTTTTATTACATATACTAGAGATTTGTATATTGCGTTATTGGTTTGAGATTGCCAAAAGTGGATAGATTTGAGATACAATATGGTTGATGGGATTGTGGTTATCTTGTGAGAAGCACCATAGAGTTTGAGACCTTAGTATATCATGTGACTTCTATTAAAAGAGATTAACCAATTATAGTTAATGGTAAAGATGGAAGAATGATTTTGTAAGACTTTAATCTTATGGGATACATATGGGTTCAGGATTTAGAACCGCATGTTATTTTAGGTTGTTGGGTTAGAAAGAAGTCCTGGAAGGAAGCTCTAGGTTAGGTCCGTAGAAAAATGAATATGTTGACCAACTGTTGAACAAAATCAATCCCCTTTGCGATAGTCAGGCCTCACTCCAAGGATAAAGTCAACCTCCTGGCACAGAGTATCATGATATTAGAGGCCACAGCCATTACCTCTGAGTAAAAGGCCACGGCCATTGAGGACAAGGCCGCATCCATGCCTTTGACCAATGATAGGAAACAAGATGGACTAAAATTAGAAAAAGACTATGAAGACTACACCCCTATGACCTCCAGTATTAAACACACGCTAAAGAGCATCAAGGGAGACAAATTACTCAAGTGGGCCGAGAAGCTGAAATCCCCGCCCCACAAACGAGACCGGGCTAAATGATGTGAATTTAATCGAGACCATGACCACAACACCAATAGTTGCTTCGCCCTAAAAATGTTATTGAGAGGCTTTTGAAGTAGGAAATGCTCCAGTGATTCATAAAATCTGCAACCCACAACTAAAGGGCCACATACCTAGTTTTTGCCTCCAAACATTTCTATAAATATTTTTATGAAACTCTTTAAGTGTAATTTTTACTCATGATCTTTGTATTTTTCTAACGAAGTCATATATAGATATATGAATGTAAGAGTAGTGTATTTAGTCATATTTTAATTCTTGTTCTCCTCTTCTAAAATCTCATGAATGACCTTTGTCTTAAACAGATTTCAAAAGTAAATGACCAATCATCTCAAAAAGACTTTTTATTATGGGAGGAAGAGTATATAGAGTAGAAGGGGTGACAGAGTTAATTGTCCCCATAATGCCCCTCACGTTGCAAAGGCATTAGAAGATATGGGACACTTATGTTCGTAAAGCTGGTCATCTTACGAGATGCTTATGTTAGACTTGGGAGCTCAAAATACCTATTCTCAGCATTCGGAGATACAAAATTCTCATTCTTAGACTTGAGGGCTCCTGATACTCATTATTAGTCATGGTGGATTATTGGCAACCCAATCGAGGGACGTTTAGAAATACTTATCTTGGGGAGGCTTAATAAAACCTAGCCTAGGGAGGCCTAAAAATACCCGTACAACTGTGGGTGGCTTATTGACAACCCAGTCTATGGAAGTTTAAAAATGCCGCAAGTACAAGAAAAGGTCAAACTATGGAAAAAATTTGCAGTCATATCAGGAGGTGGGCAAAGGACAAGGTTGTTCGTGTAAAGAGAAATTTTTCCCAGTAAACCAAAACAATCCAACATCACTACAACAATAATTCTACATGAGATTAGGTTCTCAAGATCGCGAAAGGGTAATTTTACACCCATCTAGAAATGACTGTGACATCCATATAGATAATAAAACATGTTAAGTTCATGGTCGCGACCTTCTAGGCCATAGACAATTTTTCTACAAAGTCTACATTGTTACGACCTATCTAAAAAGGGTGGAATTTCTATGTGAAGGTTACAATCCATGTCAAAGGTATTGTGCGAAACATTGGAGGCTAAGCAATAAAACGTCGTAGCCTGTACAAGACAAGGCAAAGCTAGATACATGTAGATGATAAGAGATAACGTTGAAGAAGTGAACATGACATTCATAAAAAAAATATGGCCGCAACCACATATAGTTAAATGCAGAAATTTGTTCAATGTTAAATGGCTCGGAGAGCCCATAAAGATCAGAAAAACAACAATACAAATATATTTAAATGTTCAAAGCCGCAGAGGTCAAGCAAAGAACAAATTCCAAATAAAATTATAGCTTATAGGAAGTTATGAAGTTGCATCCTCATCAACGTCATTATCAGCATCACTGGTCGCAATTTTTATCTCATAATCTCCATTAGTTGTCTCCTAAATACGCGTCCTTGCATGTTCCTCTACGGCCTTTACTCAACCATTCACTCTATATGCTCAAGATCACTAAGCTTCCAGAAAAAAATGGTGTCCTTGTCCTCTTGGAAATTCTTCGTGAGCTTATTCCTTAATTCTTGGGAGACACAGAGAT
Organism: Sambucus nigra; assembly: GCA_949130495.1. Lineage (NCBI taxonomy): Eukaryota > Viridiplantae > Streptophyta > Magnoliopsida > Dipsacales > Adoxaceae > Sambucus > Sambucus nigra. The sequence continues at coordinate 383,258,488 of OX422218.1, read as the reverse complement.
AGGCCTTGTTATTAAGCATATAAAAGTCCCTGCTAGTTTTGAATGAGACCACGACATAATCAATCTCTTTCTCTAAGGCCATGACATGGGCATCGTCATTCTGTTTGAGAGTTACAACATGGTCGTCGTTAATCCTTTGGAGGTTAGAAACCTATTTTCTAACCAAGTTTTCATTCATCTTCTAGACCTACTAGAACTTATCTTAAAAGAGTGAAGCCTACTTTACAGCCTCCTACGCTTTGGACTCAGTAATTTTTAAGACCTCTACAACCTTCTTGAAGTTGTCTTCATCCACTTTATAGGCATTGGTTGTGGCCTGAACCTTCATGCCTGAATCTATTTTATACATCTGGAGAGCAAACTCTGAAGACTTCTTGCCAGCTTCAAAGGAAGAAGTCCTGGCATTTAGTAGTTCTGGCTGGTGGCTAGACTCCGTAGCCCTATGAAGCTTGAATATCCCTTTATACTTGGCCCTTTGGGCCATGGAAACCTTTGTGTCCTGAAATGAAAAAATTGGTGTTAGCAGGAAGAAAGTAGTTATCTGCAAAAAGTAAACAATGGAAAATATCTTACCCTCAGTAGACTGTAGAGGGAATATTACTCCAAGTCCACTTTATCCTCCTCCACAGACGATGAAGCTCAGTAGTGTCTGAAGCCCTCCTCATTTTGGAGACTACTATGGCTGTGGTATCCCATGGAGATTTGGGTTCAGGTTTCCTCAAGTGAGGCCATAGACAACCTTCAGCATCACTTTCAGCCCTTCTCTCTAGAGTGGGCAAGTTAGCATTAACTTCCATAATTATACTTGGAGGGGACACATTGTTTGTAATATTATTGGAGTTGGAAACCCCGTGGAAGCCCCTCTCAGAAAGAATTAGGCCTGACACGAATAGCTCAGTGCCAATATCATCATCAACTTGGGCTTCCGCAGTAAATCCCTCATTTCTGTGGCCCATCGACTGCGGCGTCATTAATAGGAGTCACCTCCTTATTAGTGGGAGGGTTGTCCTCCTCAACCCTAGCAGCAGCAGAAGACTCCTTAGCCTCTAGAATCACCTCCTTGGGTTCCCTCTTCCTCTTCTTCCCATTCTTTCAAGGGGCTTGATTAGGTCCATGCACATCCTCATCTATCTCATTGATTTGAGCAATGAGAAACTCATGATCAATCTCCTCTGAACCAGTTGAGAAGGAATTAGGGAAAAATCAGTTTCAAGTTCAAAGTGCACACCCCACTCAGTACTTTAAAAGAAATATGGATACCGTTCATATTCATTTTGGGAAAGCCTTTGATTGGGAAGTAACCTATTTTGAGAATATTCCGAGAAGTTACTCTCCGTAGAAAATGTTTTCATTCGTCGGTTAATAAGGTTGTGTCCTTAACCCTCTTCCTCTGCCTGATGTTGAGCTTTAGGCTTGAAAAAGATGCAGTTACAAGGAGACAATAAGCGTCGTGGATAACATAATAAACATTGCAATTTTTTTATCCAAATAAATATCATATGTAAAAATAGTTACCATATTTGGAGAGGCGACCAAATTACTACAACAACTTAAATGCCCTCTCCCTCCCATTTTCCTCGAGATGAATCTCCCGATTATCCCCAAAAATAAAAATGAATTTTCCCTTTCAGTTTTTGTCACTGGAAGGCCTTCCAGTCATCAGGTATCTATATCCCTTCTGCAAACAGAAATAGTAATTCCACACGTTTTCCACAGAATTATCTTTGGGTATGTAAAACTCAAAGAACTCCACGGGAGAGATATCCTTCTCAAAATTCTTCTTCCAAATGACCATGGCAATAATAATGGTCCTCCATCTATTCGGGTCAAGTTGGGCTGGGTCCAAATTCATGGAACTTAAAATCTCCTCACTGAATAGGGGCTGGAAGCTGTAGACCCAGAAGACACGTGTGGAGAGGGAAACACACCCCATTTCGTAATGGAAAGAGTATAAACGGCCCCTTATAGAATTCAAAAGATTTATCCAAGGCAGTTAGCCATTCTTTGCTCATGATATATTTGTGTTTAAGTCCTATGTCTTTCTCGGTGGACTGGCGGTAGCCAGAAGTCTCAACAGTAATATTTTTAACCTCCATGGACACAACAAATGTACCAAACCCTACCATAACATCTACTCCTGGAGGAGGATTATTATTGAAGAGAGTGTCCTCTACTCGTTAGTAGTATCTTTGGGATCTCTATAAATAGAAGAATCCGCATAGTCAGAATCTATCGTCACACACTTAGGGAAATCTTTGAGTTTTCAAGTCCTAATTTCTTTTAGGCGTTTTATGTGTAGTAGAGCAGGAGGAGGGACACCAAAGTGCCTTTTCTAGAAATCCTCCAAATATTCCTAAGTATATTAATGCATAAGGTTGCGGCAGGGACCTGAAAAGCAGAAGGACTCGATAGTTAGTTGCCATAGACATTATGATCAAAAGGCCATTAAGAAGGACGCGGATATGCAAAGACTAAAGATTTGCAACAAAAATTAAGTCCCAATTCTAGTTGAATATATTAACGATAAACGCAGGAAGCATCAAGTTAAAACTTCAAGGCCGTAACCATCTAACCTAAACGTCCAAACAAGCTCCAGAAAAAGGTAATTTGACTTGGGAACTAAATGAATATAGCCCAATAGTTCGAGGCAACTAAATGATTACGGCCAGGGGAAATTTATACAAAGATTGAAAGAAGGTTGCGATAGGCTAGTGCATATCCATTAATAAGACTTGATCGGGGGATAAATAGGTAAATAATGTGTTTTCCAAACTTTCAAGGATCGAAAACCAAAAAACCCCTAGGGATTTGTCCAATAACATGAAGAACATGTTCTTGGTGTTCTTAGCCAAAAAAAATGGGGGTTAGGTAATGATCCAACCTAGAAAAATAAAAAATCTTATTATTTCTAACCTAGAGAAACCCAATTCATCCAACTAAACACTAAATAGCAATTCCAAAGCTAGCAAGTTTACCCAAAAATTTAAAATTGATATTTAAGTATCAAAACCCCTAGTTTTTAAAAAAATGGAGACATGAGCAGAAGTTAGATGAATCATAGAAAAATGAAGCAGAAATTATAGGGATTCGAAGTAATCATTCAAACACCAACTACAATATTTGATGAAATTTGCATAAATGAAGAGGAATTAGAAAGATGTAATCGAAGGTTACCTAAAAATCAAAGGTTTCTCATACTCCCTCCGCCTTACACCGTCATGAAACCACCACCAAAGGTCACCAGAATTAGGGAAATAAAGTTGCAAGAATTCTCCTCTTGATTTGCTCTTAAGAAAATTACTAAGGTAATGAAGGCCTTGACCACCTTATATTTCTATAAGAGGGCGCTGGAAGGCGAAACATCATAACCCATGGCCCGCGACACCCCACCAAATCCCAAGAAGAAAAGATGAAAAAGGAAACACTTAACTATCGCGACCAAGGGTAATAAACACAGCAGCAGTGCTAACTCATCACCTCTTGGCACTGAGGCTTGGGGGATTATTAATATGCCCAATACTGGCCCATGGTACATGGGAACTAAGTGAAAGGCCATTGGTTGGGAATAGACAGGTCGCCACCCACTATAAGAGAAATACAAGGTCATTGCCTCCCAATAGACAGGTCGCGGTCATAACTTGACATCAGCCTTAAGCCTCAAGAAGTTATTTCTTGGGTCCAAACAGGTCATGGCAACCTTTTCCTTCTATAGCGAACAAATTTTTGTGTACAACCAATATGATCACTTGACAGATGTCCTACTTCTAGAAAGATTCCATAATCGTACAACTTATCCACATGTCACATGCTCCGTGCACGTGACACCTCCTTTTGACTTCTATAAATAAAAGTGCTCAGCTCAAAAATAGGGGGAGAATCTGTTGATGAATACCTACGAAAGTCTCTACCCTACCTCTCTCTATAAATTACAACACTTAGAGGCTTACCCAACCGCATCCTTATAGATTCATCTTCTACAGGCTGCATCCTATGCTTCCCAGCTCAACTATACTCATGTATTCTCCTTTCTATCTCTCTTGTACGTATATAATGTCACCCAAATCTTGTACTATTGAACATACATAATGAGAGTACGGCAACAAAGTGGACATAGGCTCATTTTTATAGTCGAACCACTCTATATCTTGTGCATTCCTCTTCTTACTTTCTTTATTTACACTTTTAAACTTGATATGATGTTTAGGAATGACATATGTATAACTTCTCAAATCATCAGTAAATATTAACTTAAAATATGTTAAAATATGAGAGGAATATGTGTAGTTATAATGTGTCCCACATTCAATTCTAATCATATTCTATATAGGCTTGTTGTTTATATTTGCTTTTAAAAATTATTTTTACAGTATCTTTTACCGGTAGTTATTGTGGATGTGGTTTCATTGGAGGAGTATCTATAACAACGTCCTATTTATTACTCTTAGGATTGTAAGAGTCGAGCAAATATAGTTGATTCTTTTATTATATTCTTTTATTTTTAGTCAGGTTGTACATGCATATTTATTTTCATAGTTAGGCTTTTGTATAATTACATATTATTTTATATTCAAAGAAAGCTTATATTTCATTGGTAGTGATTGGTATCGGAGTTGGTTTTGTATTGATTTCATATTTTCATTATCTTAGCATTGCTCTTTCACTTTTAATTATTTCTTATACTAAGAATGTTACCAAAAGTTTCTGATTCCCGTTATTTTTATATTAGACTTGACCAATCTAGTTATGGAGTTTATGCGGTGTCACATTTGATATCAGAGCATTCCAGGTTCTAGTGTTCTAGGGATCTTTAGTGCATCCCTTATTTTTTTGCATTGGGTTCTTTGGCTAGCTTAGAGATTTACATTTTAGGTTTTGTATTCTCTATAAAGAGGAGAATTAAGGAGGTTTTGTGCAATTGTTTCCTAACAAACGGATCGATTAGACAAAGTGGATTTCACTTGTGAGACATCTCACGCATGAGACCAACTTTTGTCGGGAGTTAAGGGCTTTTGGACGAGAGACCTTTAGCAAGTTCTTAGCGTATGGTTTGAGTGAAAATGTTTTCACTCACCATCCGTAATGTCATTAGAAGTAAGTTTTCGAAGACCACGTCTGTGCAACCATGTTGTGGTAAATATGAGGATAAGTTTAACTATCTTTCTCTCTGCACTGGGGGAGATTGATACAAAAGCGAAGGAGGATGTTCGAGTTATCATCTAGTATGAGAAAGACTTTTTGTCATGGTAGAAACCTTACGTGAAGGGTTTGGCAGGTGTTACTAGGTAACTTGTTGTTCACCACTTACACTCGGGTGGTTAAAGTTTCCCTCCAACATTTATGGAAATATAATCCTTAAGATTTATAATACCTAGGCCAAAGAAGGCCCCATGAATAAAGATGGTGTAGAGTGGACCTGAGTATGGGGACCTCACCAGTAGGAGGTACCGCGGAGGGGTAGTTGACCCTAAGAGGTTTCCAAGAGTGGATGATGTGATATATTTGGGCCACTAGGAAAAAGGGAATTATGCTCAGTACGGCCGCGACCTATGAGAGCAGGGAACATGAGGTAAAATTTAGTAGAATCAACCAAATAAGTGAGGTTAGTAAGGCCAGTTGCAGGTCTACCAATTTGATAGTTCCTTTAAAGGAATATGCTACACTCGTGGTGAGTGAGGCCACCTAGTTATTAGATGCCTTAGTGGCAAATAATTTTTTTGGGTTCCTCTGGGGGATAATTATGGGTATGTTATGGCTTGCGTGCATGAGTTTGTCTTAGACATCGAGGATTTATCATTCTTTATTAGTAATATGTTTACTAAGATTATGAGGTATATGTATTTTATCTCCGAGCTTTATGTATATGTGGATACCCTAGCGGTTAGTGGTTATTTTACGTCGTGGTTATAGAGATTGGGAAGTTTGTTTAGCCGTCTTGGTTTTCATCCTCTTTGTGGACTTGTAGATGAGATATCATTGTACTAATACTAAGCATGCGTGTATAGATATGTTGTACTCTTTTATCGAATACCAGGAGTAGTCTTTTATATGAAATTTTTAGTCCAAATTTGCTTTGGGTAGTTATGCCTATGCTAAGTACAAGGTCTCGCACACTTGTTTATGTATGGGTGTGAGAATATTAGAAAGTCTTTTGGTTGCGGACTGGTCTCATCAATAGTCCAAGGCTCTTCTAGTATTTATTTATTTAGGGTGTTGAGTTATCATCTACAAAATAGAGTAGTTTTTCCTTGGATTTGGCACTAGATTTAGATCTGTTATGAGCGCATTTTATGGAATTATCTTTGTCGGGGTTAGTAAAGGTGTCGTGGGAGCAGACACCGTGGTTTTTAATATGGTTAAGTATTTGAGTATGATGTTATCGTGAGGAGACTCCAAAATAAATATGGTTCACTAAACGGATGTGTGGCTTCCGAGGAGAAGGTTAGGGTCAAGATACAAGATAACTATTAGATGTTATGTATCAATGACCGGTTGGACCAGTCAAGGAGAGTGTCCTCTTCTGACAATTGAAACTTGGCAAGTTATCATCAATGATGTAATCGAGTGGAGAATATATTGAAGGCATCTTTCTATTACAATATGGCATGGGTGCATCATTAGTGGATCTTTTATCGCACGAAGGGGTTTTTCATTGTAATTTATGATGATACCTTATTGAAGAGAGAATGGTGTAGTAGTGGTGTCTTCTACACCCAAATATCTCATTGAGGGTGGTTTATGCCCCAATGTTGAAATTTAACAAGAGTAGGTATGCAAATAGTAATGGTAATAGGTCCTTTTTCGTTTGAGGACAAGAGAGGGTCACATTTTTGGGAAATTATTTTTCCCGAGGGTCCCCCAAACTACGAGAGGTAGTTTGGACCAAGGAACATGTTTGGCATTCCATTTTACATTCCAATAAGGATAAAAGATCGTTTGAGGTCATTGGAGTTCGATTTACAAAGTTGATTAGAGCTACGAGTTTTGTAAGTCAATTGTAATTGGTGGTGCTTAAGGCACCTTCAAGAAGATAGTGTCCATAATAAGATGCGTGAAGATTTTTTAGAGTAGACAAAAGACATTAGGGTGAGCAAAATATTGATTCGCAAGTTCAGGAGGGAGGTCGCGTGTAATTAACGATCTCTCTACTAAGGGAAATTATGGAGTTTAAGTTCTTATAAGGGGTAGGAAACCATATGAGAAGTTTCTTATCAGAGGGCTAGATAGGGTGAGGTTAGTGCCATTTGACCTCACCTTATCATCATCAATGTACATGATGCGTTTATACGGGGACACGATAGAAGGAGTCCTTGAGTGTCAACTTGGTATTTTAACAATTAGATTAGTTTGGTTGGTAATATAGCTGGATCAGATTTGCGGTGGGAGATACCATTAGATTGTGACACCCCGCCTAATAAAAATACCGGGTGATCAGTCCTATACCAAATTAAAACAGGAATCCCAGTTGGATCATCCTTAGCATCACTGTCGAAAACTTTTTAAAACTTACTAACAACCTAGTATTCCAAAGGCTGGTGCCAATTTTAACTTTTTAATTAAACCAAAACTGTACATGCGGAAATAAAATATAAACCATTCACACAACTGAATGAAAATAAACTGAATCATAATTACACAACATGCCGAATAAATCAGCGGCCACCAAAGAAATAATCCAAATACAAATATTCAACACCTGAAAACCGTACCGAGAAGTCGGGGCGACAAGCCCTAAATAAATATGAAACGGATACAAGATTCCTACTCTAGGAATGAATGAATGATGCGTCTAATCCAAACTCCTACTAGCATCCACATATGCCGCAGCTCCGTGTCCCTGGAATAGAATATCAATCCTGGTGTCCCTGTGGCTGGGCACCTAAAAGGTTTTGAAAATAGTTTTATAGCAAGGGTTAGAACCCAAAACATTTTGAAAATATTTAGCAAGTGAATTAACTGCAGTAATTTAAAATGCATGAATGCTCTTCATATTAAAGTTAGTGTCGCGCTCCCTTGTGGACATCCTCACCCCTCCACTATTGTGCACACCTAACGGTTATCTTAACCCCACCTAGTTGTACTATCCCATCCAACTAGTCCTGGTATAACCTCCCCTTTGCCATACTACTCTAACCCGAGTAAAATTATTCCTGAAATATAAGTTATCTCACTAATTAACTTATTTAATTCCTTCTTACTTAAAAGCATATAACCGTAACATAAGTTATATAAATTAAATACATCACGCACTGTATTGCCCATATATGATTAACTTAATTAATTTCTCATTAATCAACAGCATATAACTGTAACCCAAGTTATATAAAGTAAATACATCACACACTGTATTATCATCTACGTATAATATTCACTACTACATTATACGTATCTTTACCAATAACCACACATATCACACGTGTACTCATCCTTCCGAGTATGTCCTCACCGGATGATTTTCTCTAAAGTGCCATCTCACTAGGTGTGCTCACATAACCTAGTTACCCAAATTGGATTCGCTCACCAACCGGGTTCAAAACCAAACGAAGTGGAGGCGGTCATATTCCTTCCCTGGAAGTGAGATGCCCCTCATTCCATATAACGGACGCTATGACCTGGGGATATACTCGCCCTACTCCTCGAGCTAGGGGATTCACCCACATCGCGCAACCTCCCATGATAGCACTAGAGTATAACTAAAATAAATATCTAATCATTGATACTTAATAGCACAGACAATATATATACACATATATATATATACTATCACTACACCGTATGTATATATATAACATAAACTCCGGCTCCTCCGTGTACTCATCACCTGTAACACTAGCCTATAATGTCCTGAGTCTCTCGCCCGACTCAACTAAATAAGTTTTCTCACTTATTAGATTATCATTATCCCAAGCCTATGGTCCGACTCCAATTTAATTAATTCACACATTAATTAATTTATACCGATCCGAGTTTGTAGTCCGACTCTCTTTTAATTAATCTCATGTTAATTATTTTAACACTTTTCCGAGTCTACAATTCAACTCCCATTTAAATTAATTAACCCACCTATTAATTTAAATACCTTCCCGAGTCTACAGCCCGACTCTAGCTAATTAATTATACATTAATTAATTTAACCCTTGGTATCGCCCAACCATTACCCGGACTCACTCACTTGGCCCATAACTTGACCCTTCCCGAGTTTAAATTCCAACTCCAAATTTACTTATTTTCTCAATAATTAATTAAATACCTTGGTGTCACTTAACCAACTTGCCCGGACTCGCTCACGTGGCCCGAAATTAAATATCACCCGAGTCTAGTCCCCGACTCCAAATTAATTAACTTAAATGAGTAGCGTTACCCTACTATACCCGAACTTATTCACCGATTTCGTTATCTTATTTTCTCAGAATTTATTCGCCAAAATTCATTTGCAAAGTGTCACATAAAATTCCCCCACTACCCTCAATTATACTCCCTTATAATTGTTAAGAATTAACTCCCATAATAAATTTTTCTCTCTTAATTATGCTAGGGGAAATTTACAACTAAAATCTTAACCCATAAAAATCCATAAGGCAAACTGCCGAAATAACTGAAGGGTCGATCGATCGATCCCCAACCGTCGATCGATCGATCGAACAGGTGGTCGTCTTCTCCACCGATCTGTTTCTTCCATAGTCGAATTTCCAAGGTCTTATCTCTCTGATTTTCAACCTTAACTCATTATTTTTAACCAATCAATTACTCCCAAAACGAGTCCCAATCATCTACAACTATTTTAGCATGCTCTATTCATACCATAACTCTCTATTTCTAAAATGGCTTTTCTCCGATTAATTTCCATCAATTCATCTCAATTTTGTTCATAACTGCTACTGGATTTCACATTCCAATCAGACATTTATTTTCAGAATTATAAAACACAACTAATTCTCACTTTGAATCTCATTCAATTATTCTATTACCCAAAATCCCATTTTTGTACCCATTTATCCCCAAAACGAATTTTAGTATACACATCACTAAAATATGAATTGGATATCACAGTTTATGGGTAAAAACAATTAACCACTTGCCTGGAATTTCTCCTAGGGTCTGATCCGTTGTCGACATCCCTTAATTTGGCTCCAAAATCCCCAAATTAGCTTTTGATTGTTTTCCCCCAATCTTCCTCTCAAATCCTAGGTTAGAATGATGTTGGTTGCTCCTTTTCCTTTTCTTAGGTTTAGGTTTAAAAACACAAATCCCGTTTTTAGCCTAATGGGCTAAATTAAAATAGCCCAAATCACCCCGTGCGGGCCCGGCTATGCCCAAAAATATCCCGAGACCCAATCGCTACCCCCGGGTACTCTTTTCTGACTATCTCGACCCATCCGGACTCAACCGCGCACTCAGAATCGCCATCCGAATTAATTTATAAAAATCCTTACCTCACCCCCAATTTAGTCTATACCGACTCCCGGCTAAGATAATCGCATACCCCGTCATTACTACCCGAAATGACGCAATTAGATTATTACTATTCACTTAGTAAATAAATTTACCTAAATATTAACCATTCACTCCCCGATTAATTAAACATATATTGCCATAATTAATTCAATTAAAATTACAACCCACAAGTAATTTGAAATTCTCGAATTAATTAAATATTAAATGCACAAAATACGGGGTGTTACATACTTCTCTCCTTACAAAGGAATTTCGTCCTCGAAATTAAGAGAAGCCTAGTGTTCCAATATTCTCATTTTACTCACTAGTCATACCCTTATAAGCTAGCGATATCTATCTCTCCCGTTTTTCTTTATAAGTTACCCAAATATGCATTTTATTATCCAGGGCGCCCATACACCATATACCCGTACTCTACCGCACTAAAATTTTCTCGACTATGCTAGTCGTAACCCGTAAGATAACTTCCAACCCGTAGTCATATCCCATACGTATATATATATATAGTGGCCGAGGTACCCACCCCATGTACTAACGACCAACCATTTCCCACCCTGAGGATTATACCATAGGGCACAATGTAATAATTAATATTATTATTACCAAGTCTACAAATCTCACACAGTAGAAATATTCACAAGTTCATTTATGTATATATATTTATATAGTCACATCATCCCTATACATATATACTAATCCTGCGCCCCCGGGCTAAGGCCCAATTGTGCACCTACTAGGAGAATCCTGCATCCCTAGGTTAGCACTCCTTAATGTGCCTATTAAGAATATTCTTGTACCCCCGGGTTATCACCCATTAGCACACACCCATTGCATCCTCTAGTTATCACTCATTAGTGCGTTTAACTATAAGTTCCTCACACCCCCAAATACTTGTCTCTCAAACGCAAAGTATATATGCCTACACTTAGGCTACCAAGACAATGTAAGATACCGCGCCCTACAATCACAATTCCTTGCGCAAAATCAACCCCGAGCTATCTCTCCATGTCCGAACGTAAATCTAAACACCCTGATTCACTTCAATAAATACCCCCACTCCCTGGGATAAAATGCAAGAACAGAAAACCTCTCTATGTGTCCCTCGCCCCACGCAAAACAACATATATATACCCATATATATGTTAGACGCCCTCTCAGTTGATACCTAGTACCAATCATACCCTGGTGTTGCGAACACCAAAACTTTACCCCACTATCCACAATAGTTCAGATCCATCGCTATCCCGTCGATATTTGGGAATAATAATCCACCCTAATCCCATATTTATCAATCGTATAAATCCCTATCATAATTCAAACTTTCACTCAGTTTACACTTCACTCTCTCGTGAAAAACACTAAAACTCCGCCACCCCACGGAAAGTTTATCCACATACTACGGCTGCTACCGCCAACGCACCCACTAAATTTGACTCATCTGCGAACTCTAGTGGAGAATAAGTCTTATCTTGTGACACCCTCCTTGTCACTCAAAACATACCCCATGCCCATAGGATAAAATATAATTACCTCCATACTCCAATTGCAATGGATGATCCTCGGGTTCCGGAGCAGCTTCCCCCTGCCCGAACGCAACCATGACTTGTTATAGTGGCTGTACATTCAGGACCTCATCCTGTAGTTGACCCTTGTATCGCTGAGAGCACTCCCTCTTCATGTGTCCCGCTTCCCTACCAACGAAACACCTCCTAAAAATTTCACCCTACCACTGATCCCTTCCTTTCTGGTCATCCCGCCGATAGCCTCCAGTTCTAGATCGTTTGGCATGATTTCTCTGTCGAAAATCCTGCCCCTGTTCTCCCCCAGTCTGCTGCTGGGATACCCCACTGGTATTGTTCCTTTCTGCCTCATCCGACTGGCTAATCCCCACTCCCCTACCGCTTCCTTTTGCGTGGAAGCGATATTCCCGACAGTGCCGGAGTGTTGCGTTAATGACATAAGTATTATCAACTAACGCGAAATTTTCAATTAAATGTTGTCTGATTCTCCAAACTAACCCATACATAAACCTTGCTTTCTTTCTCTTTTCCTTACTTACCTCATCCGGTACAAAATTTTGCCAACGAGTGAAATCTTCCTCGTAATCAGCCACTAAACGGTCTCCCTTTGAGTCACCTCACAAAATTTTCTCCTCCTTTCGGTCTCAACCGCTGAATAAAAAATACTTGCAGTCGAACCGTACCCAAAACTCGGCAGTAGTTAGTGTGTCCCTTTCCTCAACTGTGGTGATTGACTCCCACCACTGTAGCACCACTCCCACTAACTAAAAGTGGTTAGCCTTTACTTTCGCACCCCATCGCAATCTCCCATGCTTAGGTGATGCTGGATACCTCTCTTCCTTGACACGCTAGTACTACACCTGAACCCCCTCGTAATTCTGGTGGGTTCCCGCTAAAATAACCTCTCTTTATTGTTTCCACCCCGACGACCCTGCATGAGTCTGAACAACCGACGCCACTAACACTTGTGGCTGATTCCGTGGAAAGCACCTTGCCGTTGTGACCACCATTGCTCCAACTGCCTGTGCCACTATTTCAGTGACCTATGCTGCCAAAATCATCTACGGCCGCTGCTGTGGTAGTTCTTGCTCCTAACGAGCCTCCCCCGTCTCATCTCCTCCCGCTGCCCTAACTGCTCTCTCCCTCCTGGGCATCATTTGGAAATGAGAATCGAATTTTGAATGAGTTCACTCTCAAAAAAAAAAAATAGCAGAAGAACTTATATGCGCATACGTATGAGAATACAACAATCCTATAATAGGGCTCTATATCAAAGATTGTCAAGCAGAAACATGAAAAGTCGCACAGATCCTAAGGATACTAGAACATGATGCTCTGATACCATCTGTGACACCCCGCCTAATAAAAATACCGGGTGATCAGTCCTATACCAAATTAAAACTGGAATCCCAGTTGGATCATCCTTAGCATCACTGTCGAAAACTTTTTAAAACTTACTAACCACCTAGTATTCCAAAGGCTGGTGCCAATTTTAACTTTTTAATTAAACCAAAACTGTACATGCGGAAATAAAATATAAACCATTCACACAACTGAATGAAAATAAACTGAATCATAATTACACAACATGCCGAATAAATCACCGGCCACCAAAGAAATAATCCAAATACAAATATTCAACACCTGAAAACCGTACCGAGAAGTCTGGGTGACAAGCCCTAAATAAATATGAAACGGATACAAGATTCCTACTCTAGAAATGAATGAATGATGCGTCTAATCCAAACTCCTGCTAGCATCCACATATGCCGCAGCTCCATGTCCCTGGAATAGAATATCAATCCTGGTGTCCCTGTGGCTGGGCACCTAAAAGGTTTTGAAAATAGTTTTATAGCAAGGGTTAGAACCCAAAACATTTTGAAAATATTTAGCAAGTGAATTAACTGCAGTAATTTAAAATGCATGAATGCTCTTCATATTAAAGTTAGTGTCGCGCTCCCTTGTGGACATCCTCACCCCTCCACTATTGTGCACACCTAACGGTTATCTGAACCCCACCTAGTTGTACTATCCCATCTAACTAGTCCTGGTATAACCTCCCCTTTGCCATATTACTCTAACCCGAGTAAAATTATTCCTGAAATATAAGTTATCTCACTAATTAACTTATCTAATTCCTTCTTACTTAAAAGCATATAACCGTAACATAAGTTATATAAATTAAATACATCACGCACTGTATTACCCATATATGATTAACTTAATTAATTTCTCATTAATCAACAGCATATAACTGTAACCCAAGTTATATAAAGTAAATACATCACACACTGTATTATCATCTACGTATAATATTCACTACTACATTATACGTATCTTTACCAATAACCACACATATCACACGTGTACTCATCCTTCCGAGTATGTCCTCACCGGATGATTTTCTCTAAAGTGCCATCTCACTAGGTGTGCTCACATAACCTAGTTACCCAAATTGGATTCGCTCACCAACCGGGTTCAAAACCAAACGAAGTGGAGGCGGTCATATTCCTTCCCTGGAAGTGAGATGCCCCTCATTCCATATAACGGACGCTATGACCTGGGGATATACTCGCCCTACTCCTCGAGCTAGGGGATTCACCCACATCGCGCAACCTCCCATGATAGCACTAGAGTATAACTAAAATAAATATCTAATCATTGATACTTAATAGCACAGACAATATATATACACATATATATATATATACTATCACTACACCGTATGTATATATATAACATAAACTTCGGCTCCTCCGTGTACTCATCACCTGTAACACTAGCCTATAATGTCCTGAGTCTCTCGCCCGACTCAACTAAATAAGTTTTCTCACTTATTAGATTATCATTATCCCAAGCCTATGGTCCGACTCCAATTTAATTAATTCACACATTAATTAATTTATACCGATCCGAGTTTGTAGTCCGACTCTCTTTTAATTAATCTCATGTTAATTATTTTAACACTTTTCCGAGTCTACAATTCAACTCCCATTTAAATTAATTAACCCACCTATTAATTTAAATACCTTCCCGAGTCTACAGCCCGACTCTAGCTAATTAATTATACATTAATTAATTTAACCCTTGGTATCGCCCAACCATTACCCGGACTCACTCACTTGGCCCATAACTTGACCCTTCCCGAGTTTAAATTCCAACTCCAAATTTACTTATTTTCTCAATAATTAGTTAAATACCTTGGTGTCACTTAACCAACATGCCCGGACTCGCTCACGTGGCCCGAAATTAAATATCACCCGAGTCTAGTCCCCGACTCCAAATTAATTAACTTAAATGAGTAGCGTTACCCTACTACTATACCCGAACTTATTCACCGATTTCGTTATCTTATTTTCTCAGAATTTATTCGCCAAAATTCATTTGCAAAGTGTCACATAAAATTCCCCCACTACCCTAAATTATACTCCCTTATAATTGTTAAGAATTAACTCCCATAATAAATTTTTCTCTCTTAATTATGCTAGGGGAAATTTACAACTAAAATCTTAACCCATAAAAATCCATAAGGCAAACTGCCGAAATAACTGAAGGGTCGATCGATCGATCCCCAACCGTCGATCGATCGATCGATCGAACAGGTGGTCGTCTTCTCCACCGATCTGTTTCTGCCATAGTCGAATTTCCAAGGTCTTATCTCTCTGATTTTCAACCTTAACTCATTATTTTTAACCAATCAATTACTCCCAAAACGAGTCCCAATCATCTACAACTGTTTTAGCATGCTCTATTCATACCATAACTCTCTATTTCTAAAATGGGTTTTCTCCGGTTAATTTCCATCAATTCATCTCAATTTTGTTCATAACTCCTACTGGATTTCATATTCCAATCAGACATTCATTTTCAGAATTATAAAACACAACTAATTCTCACTTTGAATCTCATTCAATTATTCTATTACCCAAAATCCCATTTTTGTACCCATTTATCCCCAAAACGAATTTTAGTATACACATCACTAAAATATGAATTGGATATCACAGTTTAGGGGTAAAAACAGTTAACCACTTGCCTGGAATTTCTCGTAGGGTCTGATCCGTTGTCGACATCCCTTAATTTGGCTCCAAAATCCCCAAATTAGCTTTTGATTGTTTTCCCCCAATCTTCTTCTCAAACCCTAGGTTAGAATGATGTTGGCTGCTCCTTTTCCTTTTCTTAGGTTTTGGTTTAAAAACACAAATCCCGTTTTTAGCCTAATGGGCTAAATTAAAATAGCCCAAATCACCCCGTGCGGGCCCGGCTATGCCCAAAAATATCCCGAGACCCAATCGCTACCCCCGGGTACTCTTTTCTGACTATCTCGACCCATCCGGACTCAACCGCGCACTCAGAATCGCCATCCGAATTAATTTATAAAAATCCTTACCTCACCCCCAATTTAGTCTATACCGACTCCCGGCTAAGATAATCGCATACCCCGTCATTACTACCCGAAATGACGCAATTAGATTATTACTATTCACTTAGCTAATAAATTTACCTAAATATTGACCATTCACTCCCTGATTAATATTTAAACATATATTGCCATAATTAATTCAATTAAAATTACAACCCACAAGTAATTTGAAATTCTCGAATTAATTAAATATTAAATGCACAAAATACGGGGTGTTACATAGATGTGCTAGATTATAGCTTGATTATGTTCTTTTTCAGTTGTGTGAGGATGCTACAGGAGAGATATTCTTAGACTTTTGAATAGAAATATATGAAATTCGATTTTTGAGGACGAAATTTCTTACTGGGGGGGAGGGGGAGGATGTAATATCCCCTATTTTCTGTGAATTAATAAATTGAATCAAATTAATTATTTGTGTCTGTTGTGACTAGTGATGTCATTATTTATATCTATATGTTCTATTTAATTCGAATTTAAAATTAGATTTAAGACATAGTGATTACTTAAATTAATTAATATTTGGACTCCTAATGGACAATTAGTAAATAATTGAGTTATTAGTTAATTGATTTGGTATACTTTTTCTATCGAGCGAGTGGGACACATAACATGCCCTTTTTTAGTTAAAAATGAAGTAATTTAGGCCTATTGGGTTAATATATGACCTAGTTTGGTTTTTAGACCATTTAAAGACTATTTTGAATCTTTTGTTGGTGGCCCATTTACGGGACAAACCTAATTTCATGGGTTAAGGGTTGTAAGGGGTCATTAGATCCCTCATTTATAATAAAACACAATTGAGAAGCATGTTGGGAGGCTAGAGAGAAGGCACATGAATAGGAGAAATTGGGAGATTTGGCTTGGTTTTTCTCCACAAATCAAGAGGCAAGTTTATATAGAATACGATTATGATTATATGTGTGTTAATATTGTGATTATTCATTGAAATCTGAATTTAAACATAACCTAAATCTGATTACAATGACTAATTTGATTGATTTTAAGATTAACATAGTTTAGATATGAATTGGATTATTTTTTATAACTAATTTGATTGATTTTATCATTATTTCGAACTAAAATTGTTAGTAGATGATTATAACATATTTTCTAATGTTAATTATTTAAATGCCTTTAATTATGTGAGTTCATCCCTTGAAACCATTAGTTAATTGATGAATTTTATTCAAGTTAGGGTTCTTGAATTATGATTTTGTTTGTTGAATCTTAGTGTAGTCTTAGTTTTTAATAATAAACGTAGGTTCCAATTATTGTTTTGATGTGGTTTGATCATTTGGATATCGATTGGGTGCTTAGAGGAATTTTTGTGTTCATTAATGGAGAATGGAGAGAGAAAATGGGGTTTAAAGATGAACAATCCCGTAAAAAAGTAGAGATGGGGTTGTTATGAGTTTATTGATCGATCGCCACATGGTCATTGATCAATCGACAGTTGCACGAAAGGCCAAGGTGGAGCTTTTGGTATTTGGTTTAGATTCTGGAGCTTGGGGTTAGTTTATTTTGGTCTTAAACATTATTAGGTTATGGAATAATGTTAGAATCTAATATTTTGAGGTGTTATAGTTTAGTTTTGGAGTTTACTCAATTATTGTGAATTCGTTGAATTAAAGGGGTTCGATTAAGTATTGGCATTTGATTGTAAACCCGAGTGTAGAATGGGTGATAATTAGGATTTTGTAATCTTAGAGGATTGGTTCTTGTTGGTCAAGATTATTAGAGTCATTGGGATTGGTCAGTAGGGTTTTTATCCTTTAGGTGAGTTTAGGAATTTTGAAAAAAATCCCAAGGGGAGGGTAGTCATCATAGTCGATGGTAAATTAAGTGTGGGTTGATATCTAGAAGCGATGCCTTGGGATATCGGATTATGATTAATTGATATTGAATATAGTGCCTAGATTCAGGATCCCATAATGTTATGGTTAATTTAATGTGAGGTTAGTGATGTGTTATACCTTTTTATGATAAGGATGACAATATAAACCAGTAGTTTTGGGGTCCATATAGGTATGTGATTTACCTTAACCCATTAGTGAGGGTTATGTATGTTGGCTTTAACTCATTATTGAGGGTTATGTATGTGTTTTCTTTAACATCTTGGTGAGAGTTGTGATTACTTGCGTGTTTTATTTGCAATGCTTACCATGTGCGAGTCCTCGTTGGCATGCATACTATGCGGGATTACATGATAAGGCACGTGTGACGCGGATCATGCTAGTACCCCGTCGAGTAGACCAACCCTAGATTGGTCATATTAACCCTTGGATCACAAATCTAGGTACCTATGACCGAGATGGTTTATGGGGATATTTCTTTCAAAAGTCTTGGATATGATAGGCTTTGTGACTAATGTGTAGACGTTGTGATTTATCCCTTGCCGTGATATGGTCTTAGGTTTGGGATAACCTAAGACTATACTAGTATGTGCAAGAGATCCCCAAAGGCAATAAGTGTAGGCCTTCATTATGTGAGGGTGTGTGAGTAGCCCATTTATTGTTACTTTCTGGGTGATTTACCTTTTTTATTGATGTTAGGTGTGAGTAAAGTCTTTCTCCTATGATATGTGATTAATGTGTAACTTTACCACAGATAGTTGTACCAATTTATATTCTATACTAGAGATGTATATGACTTATATTAGGGATGCACACCTACATACATATGTTTTTATTTGTATATTACATATATTGGAGATGTGTATATTTCATCATTTGGTATGAGATAGTCAAAAGTGGGTATATTTGAGATATGAGTCGGTTATTAGGATTGTGGTTGTTTTATGCGAAGTACTTTAGGGTTTGAGACCTTAGTACATCATGTGAATTCTGTTGAAAAAGATTAACCTATTATGATTAGCGATAAAGACTAAAAAATGATGTTATAAGACTTTAATCACATGAGCTACATCTGGTTTCGGGATTTAGAACCGCATATTATTTTAGGTTGTTGGGTTGGGTAAATAATATCTTAAAATATGTTAAAACACGATAGGATGATGTTCAGTTATAATGTGGCCCGGATTCAATTATAATCCTATTCTACATAGGATTGGATTTTACGTTTTCTTTTCAAAACTATTTTTACAGGTTATTATAGTGGTAGTTCTTATGGATGTGGGTTCATTGGAGAAGCATCTCGCGACGTTCCATTTCTTACTCTTAGGGTTATAGGAGTCGAGCAAGTGTAGTTCATTATTTTATTCTACTTTTTTATTTTCAGTCGAGTTGTACATGTATATTTATTTTTAGATTTGGGATTTTGTATGATTAAATATTTTTTATGGTTAAAGAAGGCTTATGTTGCATTAACAATGATTCATATCAGAGTTGGTTTTGTGTTGATTCAGTATTTTCATTATCTTGTCATTGTTCTTTCGATTTTCAATATTTCTTATGCTGAGAATGTTACCAAAAAAAAACTATTCCCTTGATATTTATATTAGACTTTATCAATTTAGTTATGGATTTTACGAGGTGTCACATGGAGCTCTTGAGGCAAACGGTCAAAGATTTTTCTTATGAGAAGAAGAAGATGACCTATCAAGGTTGGGAGCTCTAGAGGAACTACGTTGAGGTCCTGGATAAGTATGAAATTCTTTAAGGATAAGTCCCCGTTATAGTTTAGATCCAAATGTACGCCTATCAATAGTCCGAGGTTTTTAAATGATACCTCCTCCAGACTTTCAGTGTTGTCATTTACATTAGGTGAGGACATTTACATTAGGTATTTTATCTTGCTCGTTAGGTGAGGACAATCATTCGTGTCGTGTCTGTAATCACAGTAAAAATTGCAATATAGGTTGGATTTTATTCTTGTTGGTTGGGTCCTTGGTATGTTCATCCAGTTCATTAATTTTTGTTCTATCATCGTCATATTGATAGGAGTAAACTTATCAAACCTTGTTCGGTGTCTTATAGTGTTCCCTTTGGGGGGGGGGACCTTTATTGTCTTGTTCATTATTGGTCTTCTCTCACATATATCTTCTTCTCTATAAGGATGAAGATGACTGTTAATTGTGTCTTTGGCATGAATATGTTTATCCACCTTTCTAATTATCTCAGTCATATTAGTTGGAGGGCTCTTGGAAGGAGTAGATGGTTATTTTATTATAAAGACCCTATAAGAAAGTTGAGACAACCTCACGCTCATCTAGATTGTTGATTCAATGTAGCTTGTTGTTGAAACGTTTGATAAAATCCTTGAAGGATTCATATTTGGTTTGGAGGAAATTAAATAGATAGTCGATTATCTCTTTATGGACCTAGCTGATGATGCTAAGAAACAGCACCACCAGATAAGGTGTTTCCAAGCTCAATATATGAATAACAATGGCAGCACGGCTATATAAAGAGATAAGAGAAGGAGATGAGGATATGAGGAATCAACACCGGAATTTAAGTGGTTCAACCAATCTGGCCTACGTCCACTGTGAGTGTGTGTGTAATATCACTGAATGAAGACACTAATGGCCATGGATACAATTCTCTCAAGCTTTCTCTCTCTACTATATATTTAGACAGAGTTTTGGCTAGGGTTGAATAGCTGGGATCCCTTTCCAAGGTAGGGGATGAGCCCTATATATAGCACCAAGGGGGTGTAATGTACCCCCCATGCATGCAATGAGCATGTGTGTGGTATCCTCACCAATGTGGGAGTTCCATCTGTCACTGTCACATGTAAGTAATGATGATGAAATATTCTCCCACATGTGGAGAATAATCTTGTTACAACTGATTTGTGCCCAGGTGTCCTTATCGAAAAGTCAACAGATGCTCGACAGTCATATTTAGTGAATGACCTCGGCCTGGGAGAGGCCGAGCTGTAAAGGATTGATGTCTGTTCAATTCGAGATGTGTCATAAGGGGTCTCGGCCTGATCTCAGTCGAGACATATACTGGGGTCGGCCCGAGCAGAGGTTGGACATGTTGATGATTACTAATGTTTCTTGTCACCTCGGCCCAAGCCGAGGTAGGACTGGTTCCATGTTGAAGGTGATCAGGGCTCCTTGTCACCTCGGCCTAATCTTGGCCGAGGTTGCTATACCCAGGTATATGAGGATGTTGTTGATGCCTGCGATGCGCGTAGTGTCCATTGAAGTGTATATGGTAGTGTCGGCCTGGGCCGAGGTTGGTCTGGCCGAGGGATGATATCATGGGCTCATGGCCTACATAGGGTCGATCAATGTCTAGGCCATCATCTCGGCCGAGGTTGGTGTCTCTGAGTCTAGGTTACTCTTGGGCATATCAATCACCCCCCAGCCCTTAGTCATATGCGAGAGCGAGTGGCTAGGGGATTACTTTCCCTCCGAGGCTTGTCCGTCCCAAGTTAACACCTGTATGACACCTGTCCCAAGCTAGAGCGTGCAAATTTGGCTGGCATGTGCTGTAAGTTATCCCTTGGGTTTCCCAAGGCAATGATGGTCCTTGGGAAGTGTGCCCAAGTACTTAAGGGTTTAAACCCTTCCTTTCTCTTTCTTCTTCTTCATTTCGTTCCCGCGCACACTGTTCTTGCGAATTTTTTCTCTCTAAGCTCCTCCACTCAATCGTTCTTCTGCAGAGGATTTTGTCGATTTCTTTGCGAGTTTCCTTCATTTCACTCATCGATTCATTCTCCAGGTACTTCTTCCTTTCTATTTCATTTGTTTCTGGTATTTGGTTTGTATTTTTCGGCGTGTTTTTGAGTTTTCCGGTGAGTCTTTAAGTTTTCCGGTGAGCTCCATTAACTCCGTTCAACTGTGTTTTCTATAAACTTCTAAGTTTTGATCTTTAAACTCCTCTATTTTATAAGTCAATCGTGTTTGCAGTTTTATGAGATTTTCTTAAGTTTAGGGTCGTCCCCTGATGCTCAGACCCCTATACCATCTTCTTGAGGATTTCCCTTCTCTTAGAGAGAAGACCCTAGAAAATATTAGGCAAATAGAGAGAGCTCAAGAGGAAGCCCATAGGTCACAGGAGTTTCCTATTAGACCTATCTTTCCCCCACCTCTCAAGGTGGTATCCTGATCCTCCTGAGAACTTTTATCAGACAGACGTCTCTGCCAACCCATTACCGATGTCTGAGTCTGAGTCTTCCACCTCAGACCCCATGTCTGTGGACTCTTTCCAAGAAGCCATGGATTTTATACCTCGGCCTGATCAGGACCCTGATCAGGCCGAGGTATCCAGTCGAACTTCATCCCAAAATGGCTCGAGTACCTCAGATTCTTCTTCAGAGGTTGAACTTGTTGAGCTAAGTGTGGGTGTGCCACCCATTCTTGATGCCATCCCTCTGTCGGCCGTTACAGGGGCTGAGTTAGCTCAAAGATTTCCTGGTCACCCATCTACGTCTGCTCCAGCCGACGTTGAGCTTGACAATGATGAGGATGCTGAAAGTGATGTTGACATCTCTGAAGCATCCGAGTTCGAGAGCACAGTCACTGAAGTGGATCTTTTGCACTTCAGATATTTATACTCCATCAGTCCCTCAATCAAATTAAGGAGACCTCTAAGGGAAGAGAGGGCCTATCATGGCCGAGATGGAGAAATATGCTTGTACGAGCAGATGTTTAAGTTAGGGTTTCGCCTACCCATTCATCCTATCATCAGATCCATTCTCTCTTTTATCAACTTGGCACCCTTGCAGCTCTCTCCCAATGCCTGGAGAGTCATTATAGGGGCCATTATCTTGTGGAGGGCAGTCCACTACTCTGACCTCCCAGTTCATGTCTTTGTTGGTTGCTATGTCCCAACCTCGGCCAAAAACCATCCGAGCTACTATCATTTCGTGGCTCGGAGGCCTGAGAAGAAGATGCTCCAGGTGACTCAGACCTCAAATCACAATTGGAAGCCCCGATATTTTTTCGCCTCAGGGCCATGGGAATTCGGCTCATCTGTTCCCTCTTCCACGCTTGGTCCGAGGATACCCCTCAGATGGGGTAAGGTATCCATGTCTGCAAGGGTCGATCCCGGTCTAAGTCTTCAGAATATCAAAAAGGTGAAGGCCCTGCAAGACCAAGGGGCACATGGTCTGTTTGTCAAGTTCGAACATCTGCTGACCCCCCAGTATCTCTCGCGGACGAGTCTGGGTGGGAGTCCCCTTGCCGAATTTGGTAAGGATTTTTCTTTTGAAGTCTAACCTCTGACCTTCTTCATACATGATCTCTAAGCCTTATCTTTTAACTTTTGCAGAGAGACCACCAGGTATCCCAGACGAACTATGGGAGATGGCAGCTCCGAGTTTGGCAAGGCTTGCAAAGAAGACTGGTTTGAACGCTCCTCCTCCAGCTCCCTCAAAATCCAAATCCAAGAAGAGGGCCCCCGAAGTCCCGGCCTCTGAGGATCAGAGGCCGACCTCGAGGCAAAAGAAGACTTCTGAGGCTGCGATCCCAATTTCTTCAGCTGACATCCTGACGGCTCATCTGGAGCAGCTAAAGTTGACCGATAGCGTGGTCAACAACAGCAGACAGGCCATGGACGCACTCACCTCTGTAATGACCGAGGCAGACAAGAATTTCTATAGAGCCATGGACACTACCGTGATGGTTGAGTTCGGCCTCCACAGAGCCGTCCAGGTATGATTTGTTCCTTTGTCAAATTTTTAGAAGTGCAACGTCTGACTTTTCTCCTGCTTAACCTCTTCATTAAATGTGCAGGGAGTGACTACCATATATCAGCTATCGAACTGGTCCATGAGGAAGTTGCCCCTTATCTAGAAGGGGCAAGATACCGAGAAGGTTGAGAGTGCCCTGAAGGCCGAGGTAGAACGTCTGAAGTCAGAACTACAGATCTCTGAGAATAAGGTCAAGGGCTTGGAGAAAGATGTCTCTATTCACACTAAAGCCCTGAAGGCCAAAGATGACACTCTTCAACAGAAGGTTAGCGCGGTTGTCAAAGATGCCCTTGAGGATGCCACTCCTAGAATAATTTCCAAATATAAAGGTTCATACGAGTTCGTTGGTTTTGGCTTTAAATATCTTGAAAGAGGTATCAAGGCCACTACCAGATGGGATGAAGTCCGAGAGAAGGAGGTTGGCACTCTAAAGGCCTCTGATCTTGTGGGTCTCGGCTTTGCCGACCCTCAGTTTGCACAGGCTCTTCAAGAGGTAGAAGACAAGGCTGCTGCCCCCGGTGAGACTGCTACTCTGGGAGGGACTGATCTCGAAGGGACTGACCCTGCTGATGATGTGGCTGAGGTGACCAATGCTGATCTAGTCAACCCAGCCGAGACTGTCAATGCTCCTCCCTCATACCTTTAACTTTTAACAAATTTGTATTTTGTAACTTGTAATTTTTAACTTGTAGCTTGTAACTGAACTTGTAATTTGTAACACCTTTGAATGCTATATGATATCTTCCTTTTTCTGAATGGCAATCTCTTCTCTTATTTTGTTATGGTGTTCTTGTTTATATTGTCAATAATTCTGATCTCACTACTGAATTGCTATTAGGCTCTGAAGTCATTTCATAATATACTCTCCTCATAATAGTTTTCACCAAATTAATGATGTTAAGAGTTTGAGGTCCTCTGCTGAGGTGTCTGAGCTCAGACCTCGTCACCACCGAGTAATGTTATGAGGGTCTGAGGTCATCACCTAAGAGGTTAGCCCCATAATAATGTCACCAAATTAATAATGTTAAGAGTCTGAGGTCCTCTGCTAAGGTGTCTGAGCTCAGACCTCGTCACCACCGAGTGATGTTATGAGGGTCTGAGGTCATCACCTAAGAGGTTAGCCTCATAATATGTGTCACCAAATTAATGATGTTAAGGGTCTAAGGTCCTCTAACCAAGGTGTCTGAGCTCAGACCTCATCACCACCGAGTGATGTTATGAGGGTCTGAGGTCATCACCTAAGAGGTTAGCCCCATAATATGTCACCAAATTAATGATGTTAAGGGTCTGAGGTCCTCTAACTAAGGTGTCTGAGCTCAGACCTCGTCACCACTGAGTGATGTTATGAGGGTCTGAGGTCATCACCTAAGAGGTTAGCCCCATAATATGTGTCACCAAATTAATGATGTTAAGGGTCTGAGGTCCTCTAACCAAGGTGTTTGAGCTCAGACCTCGTCACCACCGAGTGATGTTATGAGGGTCTGAGGTCATCACCTAGGAGGTTAGCCCCATAATAATATCACAAAATTAATGATGTTATGAGTCTGAGCTCCTCTGCTAAGGTATCTGAGCTCAGACCTCGTCACCACTGAGTGATTTTATGAGGGTCTGAGGTCATCACCTAAGAGGTTATCCCCATAATAATATCACCAAATTAATGATGTTAAGAGTCGGAGGTCCTCTGCTAAGGTGTCTGAGCTCAGACCTCGTCACCACCGAGTGATGTTATGAGGGTCTGAGGTCATCACCTAAGAGGTTATCCCCATAATAATGTCACCAAATTAATGATGTTAAGAGTTTGAGGTCCTCTGCTAAGGTGTCTGAGCTCAGACCTCGTCACCACCGAGTGATGTTATGAGGGTCTAAGGTCATCACCTAAGAGGTTAGCCCCATAATAATATCACCAAATTATTGATGTTAATAGTCTGAGGTCCTCTTCTAAGGTGTCTGAGCTCAGACCTCGTCACCACCGAGTGATGTTATGAGGGTCTGAGGTCATCACCTAAGAGGTTATCCCCATAATAATATCACCAAATTAATGATGTTATGAGTCTGAGGTCCTCTGCTAAGGTATCTGAGCTCAGACCTCGTCACCACCGAGTGATGTTATGAGGGTCTGAGGTCATCACCTAAGAGGTTATCCCCATAATAATGTCACCAAATTAATGATGTTAAGAGTCTGAGGTCCTCTGCTAAGGTGTCTGAGCTCAAACCTCGTCACCACCGAGTGATGTTATGAGGGTCTGAGGTCATCACCTAAGAGGTTAGCCCCATAATAATATCACCAAATTAATGATGTTAAGAGTCTGAGGTCCTCTGCTAAGGTGTCTGAGCTCAGACCTCGTCACCACCGAGTGATGTTATGAGGGTCTGAGGTCATGACCTAAGAGGTTTGCCCCATAATAATATCACCAAATTAATGATGTTAAGAGTCTGAGGTCCTCTGCTAAGGTGTTTGAGGTCCTCTACTAAGGTGTCTGAGCTCAGACCTCGTCACCACCGAGTGATGTTATGAGGGTCTGAGGTCATCACCTAAGAGGTTATCCCCATAATAATGTCACCAAATTAATGATGTTAAGAATCTGAGGTCCTCTACTAAGGTGTCTGCGCTCAGACCTCGTCACCACGGAGTGATGTTATGAGGGTCTAAGGTCATCACCTAAGAGGTTAGCCCCACAATAATAAAGTTCTGACCTAGAGAACAAAGCAAGAACTTGATATGGAAACTGATCTTTATTAATAACCTCTTCTCAGTAAGATAGTACATTTTCATAAAATTCTATACAACATCATATGTAATATCTCTTGAGATGGTCAGCATTCCACGGGTTAGTGAAAGGTTCTTCTTCTAGGTTTTCTAGCCTGTAAGTTCCAGGAACAACCTCTTCTGTCACTTTGTAGGGGCCATGTCAGTTTGGGTGTATCTTGTTTGCCTCTTGTAGGGTCTTCTTTAGCACTAGGTCTCCCACTGCAATGGGTCTTGACTTCACCCTCTAGTTATAGAATCTCGCTACCCTCTGCTGGTAGTCTGCTTTCCTGAACCTCTGTGTCTTCCCTTCTCTCTTCGATGAGATCCAGGTCTAGCCTCTTCTTTTCCCCATTGCTGTCAGGGTCGTAGGTCTGAATCTAATGAGTTGGTAGTCCTACCTCCGTTGGTATGACGGCCTCTGAGCCATATGCCAGCATGAATGGGGTTTCTCCCGTTGGTGTCCTTACCGTAGTTCTGTAGGCCCATAACACTGCATAGACCTCTTCTGTTCATCTCCCCTTCGCATCTTCCAACCTCTTCTTGATTCCGTCCAAGATTGTTCTGTTTGTGACCTCGGTCTGGCCATTTGCCTGAGGTCGACCAGGAGATGAAAAGAATTTCTTGATCCCCACTCTTAGGCAATACTTTTCTAAGGAGGAGTTCTTGAACTGGGTCCCATTATCTGAGATGAGAGTGTTGGGGAGGCCATATCTGCATATGATGTTCTTCCAAATGAACTGGAAGGTCTTCTGCTCTGTAATTGTTATCATTGGTTCTGCCTCCACCCACTTTGAAAAGTAGTCAATGGCAACTATCAAGAATCTATAGTTGTTGACAGCTCTTGGCAAAGGTCCTACTAAGTCAATTCCCCATACCGCAAATGGCCATGGAGAAGAGATTGACGTCATAGGCTGATGAGGTTGATGAGGGATAGTGGCAAACCTTTGACATGTGTCGCACTTCTTCACATAGTCTGCAGCGTCCTTAGACAAGGTAGGCCACCAGTATCCCTGAGCGATGATCCTCTTGGCTAAGGGCCTTCCCCCTATGTGGCTAGAGCAAGAACCCTCATGAACCTCCTGTAAGACCTGGGGTACCTCCATGGGATGCACACATCTGAGGAGAGGCAATAGAAACCCCTTCTTGTATAGGACGTCTCTTACTATTGAGAACTTGGCAGCCCTGTATCTCAACTTTCTCCTTTTCGTCCTGGACTCAGGTAGCTATCCGTCTCTTAGGTATCTGACGAGCGGGTCAATCCATGAGTCTCCCAGGTTCACATTGTGACAAGGGCTACATACCTCGTCCTCCTCGATGCTTGCTTTCCCTAAGACCTCGATTGGAATGGTCCTTCCCAAATCTGTCTTCATTGCCGAGGCCAGCCTTGCCAATGCATCAGCGTGGTTGTTGCTCAGCCGAGGCACTCTCTTCAGCTTTACTTCTTCAAAATACTCTAGCAACCCTCTTACCTTCTTTAGGTATTTGGTTATCCTTTCGTCTTTGGCCTCGTATGCCCCCAACACTTGATTGACAACCAACCTTGAGTCGCTATAGAGTAGGAGTCGCTTTACTCGAAGAGTTGTTTCCAATAAGAGACCTGTTATCATGGCCTCATACTCAGACTCGTTGTTGGAGGGCTGGAAGTTGAATCTCAAGGCGTACTCAATGTTGGCGCCATCTGGAGCCGAGAGTATTAGCCCTGCACCGCTTCCACTATCACAGGAAGAGCCATCAACGAAGAGGCTCCATACGTCTGCATCTTATGAGAAGACCCCTTCTTTCATAACCCCCTTCTTGAAGAGGTATCGATCCTCTTCATTCTCTTCCACTTTGCTCCGGGTTTGGCCTGGGATAACCTCTTCTCGGCCTCGAAAGACGTTTGGTGCAGTGTCTTCTGAATCTCGGAAGACACTACGGTTCGTCTTTTCACCGTCATCTGAACATTTCTCTGTCTCGGCTTCTTCCAAACCCCCATCGGCCTCTTCCCAAGTGAACTCTGCGATGAAGTCTACGAGGTCCTGCCCCTTGATGGTTGTCCTAGGCTGGTAGGTAAGATCATATTCTCCTAGCTCGATGGCCCAGGTCATCAATCTTCCGGACTTCTCAGGCTTGTGCAGAACCTGCCTTAGTGGGGAGTTAGTGAGGACTACTATGGAATGAGCTTGGAAGTAAGGCTTCATCTTCCTTGAGGCATGTATCAGGGCATAAGCCAACTTCTCCATCTGGGGATAGTTTTGTTCAGACCCTTGAAGGGCCTTACTGTTAAAGTACACAGGCCTTTGGATTCCACCCTCTTCCCGTATGATGGCCGCGCTAATGGCTGACTCAGAGACTGCCAGATACACAAACAACCTTTCCCCCGCGATGGGCCGGGACAGCAACAAGGGAGACCCCAAGTAGGACTTGAGTTGGTTGAAGGCTTTTTCACACTCTTCGTCCCACTGTAAGGCCTTTCTTAGAACTTTAAAAAATGGAAGACACTTATCCGTTGCCCTAGAAACAAACTTGTTAAGGGCGGCCACTCTTCCAGTGAGTCTCTGGACGTCCTTGATACTCCTATGAGTCTTCATGTCGAGCAAGGCCTTGATCTTCTCAGGATTTGCCTCAATCCCCCTCTGATTAACGATGAACCCCAGGAACTTCCCGGCTCCTACCCCGAAGACACACTTCGCTGGGTTGAGCTTCATTTTATACGAGTCCATGACATCAAAGGTCTTCTCAAGGTCTGCTACGTGAGTACACGCTTTCAGGCTCTTCGTTAGCATATCGTCCACATACACCTCCATGGTCTTACCTATCTGCTCCTCGAACATCTTATTGACAAGACGTTGATACGTTTCCCCAACATTTTTCAGACCAAAGGGCATCACCTTGCAACAGTACGTCCCCTTGTCAGTAATGAAGGTTGTCTTCTCAGAGTCTTCGGCATACATGAAGATTTGGTTATAACCTGAATAAGCATCCATGAAACTCATGAGCTTGTTCCCTGCCGTTGCATCCACCATCTAGTCTATCCTAGGTAAGGGATAGCTGTCCTTCGGGCAAGACTTGTTTAGGTCTGTGAAATCTACACACATTCGCCACTTTCCATTGGCCTTAGGCACAATTACTGCATTTGAGAGCCACTCCGGATAGGTAACCTCTCTTATGAACTCGGCCTCTTCCAACTTTTTCACCTCTTCCCGGATGACCTCATACTTCTCCCTGGAGTAGACTCTTCGCCTCTGCTTGATAGGCCTGGCATCTCTGTCCACGTTAAGCTTGTGGGTCACGATCTCAGGGTCGATACCAGGCATGTCTGCGTGACTCCATGCGAAGACACTCTGCCTCCTCCTGAGGAAGTTTATCAGCTCTTCCTTAATCCTTGGCACTAGGGCCTTGCTGACCTGGATGGTTTTTTCTGACTCGTCCTCATTGAGGACGATGGATTCTACCTCTTCCGCGGCCTTGCCCTTCTTCAATTTTGTTTCATCTCTCGGGTCAAGAGTGTCAATGCTGTAAGTGGTGGTTGCTCTCTTATGGGCCTCTCTCTCTTCGACCGAGTTGAAGTAACACTCCCGCACCGTGGTCTGGTCCCCTTGCACTTCCCCTACTCCGTAAGGAGTCGGGAATTTTAGCATCTGATGGACCGTCGACGACACGGCTTCAAACTCTTTAAGGGCCACTCTTCCGATGATGAGGTTGTAGGCCGAGAAGACATTTTCATCCATAACAAAAAAGTTGATCTTCTTGGTCAGCCTCTTAGGCCATTCATCCCCCATCCGCACATCCATTTCATACATGCCCAATGGGTGAACCTTCTCACCACTGAAGCCTATCAACGGGTGATGGTAGGGCACCAGCCTTGCCCTGCTAAGACCCAGACTCTTGAAATAAGGCCAGAACATCACATCTGCTGAGCTTCCACCATCTATGAGGATTCTCCCTACATCACACCCATGCACCCTTGTTGTTATGACTAAAGGGTCATCATGGGGGGCTAAGCCCTTGAAGTCGAGTCTGGAGAACCCCACTATGAGGGTGTCCATGTCCACCTTCTTCCTCTTCTGCATGGCGTCGGAAGACATTAGATTCATAACCTCAGGCTTGGCCATTGATCTTGCCTCTTCTACATGAGCCTTCCTATCGGCTACCTCAGAGCCACCTCCCGCAAATCCCCCACATATGGTGCTAACACCAAAGGAGATCATTCCGACCCTCTTCATCGGGGTGTTGTCATCCTTTGGCGGGAGGTCCGGGTCATCTCCATCGTCACCCTCTGAATCATCATGCCTTCTAGCCGGGACATCGCCACGGCACCTGTCATCTCTTCTCTTCATAGGGCCTTCTCTTCCACCCTTTGGGGCCTTGCCATCCACATACTTTCTCAGTTTCCCGGATTTCAGCATCTTCTCAATATCATCCTTTAAAGCGAAGCATCTATCTGTGACATGTCCATGATCCTGATGGAACTCACACCAGAGGTGTTTGTTCCTCTTATGTGGTGGGGCCTTCAGCTTCTCTGGCCACCTCAGAGTCCGGTCAGTCTTAATCTCATTAAGGATGTGTTCACAGCTCACAGTCAGAGGAGTGTAATGAGCAAACTTGTCATCCCCTGACCTCTTATTCCCCTATTTCTTGCTTTGGGACCTTCCAGGGCCACTACGGTTCTCCTCCTCATATTTGGCAGCCATTACCTCTTTCGCATTCATCACTTTCCCTACGGTGGCCAGCAGCTCCACCATGGACCTAGGGGGTCTTCCACGAGCTTTCACAATAGCTTTCCCTTCTGGAGGCCTCCTATCAGGGCGGTCATGGCTATGATCTCTTCGTAGTCTTCCACCTCCAACTTCTCTTTGTTGAATCTTGCTATGTAGTCTCTTAGGCTTTCACCGTTGGCCTGTTTGACATACAGCAAGTGGGTAGTCTTCTTCTGGGGTCTTACCCCAAAGCAGAAGTTGGGGATGAACTACTCAGCCAGTCCTTTGAAGTTCTCAATTGAGTTCTTCGGAAGGGAGGTAAACCAAATATGAGCTGCCCCTGTCAATGTCCCTGAAAAGGCCCTGCACTTCATCTCATCGAGTATCGAGTAGATGTCCGCTGCCGACTGATACATCTCGATATGGTGCACAGGGTTAGTGCTTCCATCATACTTAGGATTCACTGTAGGAGGCTTAAACTTGGTCGGGGTTGGGAACCCAACTATCCTAGCCACAAATGGGGAGCCCTCTGAGTAACCCCTCTGCAATGGGTCCCTGCTTTTAATGAGGTCCTCGATCTTCTCCTCAAGGCATTAGATAGAATCATTCCAGGGTCTTCTGTCATCAACTTGGCCGAGGTTGTCCCCTGCCACCTCCCTGCGATGGACAGAGGGTTCCTCAGCCATATCATGTTGACTGTTGACCTCTTCCTGTTCCCTGGCTCTTCCTCCACAGGGTCGGCTTTGGTCTGGCCGACCTTGCCTACCACCTCTTTGGGAGCCTTCTGCGCTCCTCGACCTTGATAGCCTGTGTCTTAGGTCATTTACCGGGCCCAGCCTCTCGAAGGCCGACCCTCTACTCAACCTATCAAAAGCCGACCCTCTTTGTTGGGCCTCTTCTCTTCTTCGGCTGACACATCCATCTCGGCCGACACCTTCTTGACTCTGCCTAAGAGGTCGTATAGTGTCATTTGACACCTCATATGGCTATCAGCAGTCTTCTGGGGCTTCTTCAGCTTCAAGGTCATCATACTTGTCCTCTGGGCAAGGGTTTCCTTACCTCCCCAGGCGCAAGCGCCTAGGGTCAGTAACGTCCCTCCTCTGCTGGGGTGCAGACTGGTCCTTCATTGGCGCCTAGGGTGGTCCCCTGGCGTCAGGATGAGGCTGAACAACCGCCGGCATGATCATGTCCGGTGAGACTCCAGGTGGCCTCATCATCATGGTTTGATTGAGCTGGGCAAATTGCTCCTTCATGGTTTGCTGTGTTGCAGCTAAGGATTTCAAGGCTGCTGCTACCTCCGCCATTTCGGATTGGGGAGGGGCCTGACTGGAGCTAGCCTCTCCACCTCCGGGCGGCTAAAGAGGCGGTGGTAATTCTGGTGCCATGTATTAACAATAAAGAGCTTGAGCATCAACTGATCTTAATACCTTAAAGGACCTCTTTCAATGGTGAAACAGCTCCACGCAAGGGGTGGTTCCTAGTTCACCAACAGAGTCTCCGATGAGGTTAAAAAGAAAAAGAGGAAGAGATAGCTTCTCGTTCCCACAAACGGCGCCAAAATGATGATGCTAAGCACCAGCACCACCAGATAAGGTGTTTCCAAGCTCAATATATGAATAACAATGGAAGCACAGCTATATAAAGAGATAAGAGAATGAGATGAGGATATGAGGAATCAACACCGGAATTTAAGTGGTTCAGCCAATCTGGCCTACGTCCACTGTGAGTGTGTGTGTAATATCACTGAATGAAGGCACTAATGGCCATGGATAAAATTCTCTCAAGCTTTCTCTCTCTAATGTATATTTAGACAGAGTTTTGGCTAGGGTTGAATAGCTGGGATCCCTTTGCAAGGTAGGGGATGACCCCTATATATAGCACCAAGGGGGTGTAATGTACCCCCCATGCATGCAATGAGCATGTGTGTGGTATCCTCACCAATGTGGGAGTGCCATATGTCACTATCACATGTAAGTAATGATGATGAAATATTCTCCCACATGTGGAGAATAATCTTGTTACAACTAATTTGTGCCCAGGTGTCCTTATCCAAAAGTCAACAGATGCTCAGCAGTCATATTTAGTGAATGAACTCGGCCTGGGAGAGGCCGAGTTGTAAAGGCTTGATGTCCGTTCAATTCGAGATGTGTCATAAGGAGTCTCGGCCTGATCTCAGCCGAGACATATACTGGGGTCGGCCCGAGCCGAGGTTGGACATGCTGATGATTACTAATATTTCTTGTCACCTCGGCCCAAGCCGAGGTAGGACTGGTTCCATGTTGAAGGTGATCAGGGCTCCTTGTCACCTCGGCCTACTCTTGGCCGAGGTTGCTATACCCAGGTACATGAGGATGCTGTTGATGCCTGCGATGCGCGTAGTGTCCATTGAAGTGTATATGGTAGTGTCGGCCTGGGCCAAGGTTGGTCTGGCTGAGGGATGATATCATGGGCTCATGGCCTACATAGGGTCGATCAATGTCTCGGCCATCATCTCGGCCGAGGTTGGTGTCTCTGAGTCGAGGTTCTTCTCTATAAGGATGAAGATGACTGTTAATTGTGTCTTTGGCATGAATATGTTTATCCACCTTTCTAATTATCTCAGTCATATTAGTTGGAGGGCTCTTGGAAGGAGTAGATGGTTATTTTATTATAAAGACCCTATAAGAAAGTTGAGACAACCACTCGCTCATCTAGATGGTTGATTCAATGTAGCTTGTTGTTGAAACGTTTGATAAAATCCTTGAAGGATTCATCTTTGGTTTGGAGGAAATTAAATAGATAGTCGATTATCTCTTTATGGACCTAGCTACCAACGAAACACTTTACAAAGAAGTCGTTAAGATCTCCAAAATATGATATTGAATTTGACGGCATTCGATTGGACAGGTTCTGGTCAAACACCTTAGTGTGGTGGCTAAATCTCTACATCTAATTGGATCAGGTCTACCTAGAAATTCCATATAAACTTCGTAATTATATATATGATCGCGCATATCTGATGTTCATCCATACGCATCCATCCTTGAAAGTTTTAACAATGGATGCATTGGGTAGTATATAACCTCTTAGAGAAATAGGGACACACGGTCCATGCCTCTGTCATTGATAAGTGAGAGTGGAGGATCAATCCTCAGAAATATTGAAGACCTTTGAATAGTAGAGGAGAATGCTGGTGGGGCAGGAGGACGATGAGTATCCTCATCTTCTACGTTATGATCAACAAGGACCTCCATATCGACATGTTGTTCATGACTTGGAGGAGGAGGGTTGGGTTGCAACCCGACTAGGATTTGGGATAGCCGGGCTTAAAGAGCTTCTTGTTTTTCCACAAGTCTATGGATAGCCTGGATCACCTAGTGTCTATTCATATCTTTGGAACTTGTCATCCCTCACAGACGATGCCAATTATTTTGAGGAGAAAATCTAACACACACAAATACAATAATAATGGATATAAATTTGACAATAGTTAAAAAGTGTAAGGATATAGTATGTACGTGGTTAACCAAAAATAATCCTAGACACATTTATAATGAGACATTAAAGGAGTTTAATAAATCTTTATAATATGAGATAAAATAGATATTAAAGGAGTCCTTATATGCTAATGTAAATTAAATTAATTTAATTATAATAAATTGTAATGTTAAAATAGATACTTTTAATTTGTAGGTTTGAGTTTTGTGACAAACAATAGTATTGAAAGGAAATACTTCTAGGATCTTAGGAAACTCGAGGGTGAATGTAAAGAGAAAGCGGTATAAAGAGTTTAACAATGAGTATAGTAATTATATATTTTAATTGAATTGTCATAAACACACATAACTAGGACGACTTGAGTGTATCTTTTATAAAAAAATATTTTTCATAAATTACAGATATATATCAGCTTTGAGCTCACTTGAAGATGTATCTTTTGTAACATCACTTTTAATTCTTATTTTGATGAAGTGAGTTCAATAAAAGAGATTATTTTAGATTATATATATAATTATAATCCTTTTTTTCATGATATGGCTTGTAAAATGAATGAAACATTCGACAAGTATTGTGATATTTTGTTGTTAACCTCAATTCCAGCTATTGCACTAGTCTTAGATCATCGTCATTAAATGAAATTTGTGGATTGATGAATTTTATACAAAAGATGACATGCTTTCACCCATGGAAAAGAAAGATAAATTATTTGATTCTCTAAATAATTTAAAAAATGTGATGTCACGACTATATCATCATTACTAATCGCAATATGATAATTTTATTGATCTTGATGGAAGTAAGGATACCTTTGGAGATGAGGATGTTGTGTCTAGTCCCCTTGGAAATGTTGATAAGCATACTTTGAAAAAAAGAGAAATTTCTATGTATTTGAAGAGGATGTAAGATGTCTAATTAATGAATTATTTGGATCGGTATCTACAATATGGTATAGAGTGTATTGATGATTCCAATTTTGATGTTTTAGCTTGGTGGAAAGAAAAAGTTATAACTTATTGTGCACTTGCAATGATGGCGCATGACATATTATATATTCCTTTAACACCTCCGAGCGCACATTTAATGCAAGTCAAAGAGTACCTAATAATTTCAAAACTCTTTTCCAGAAGAACCATGGAGTTTTTAGTTTGTGCCCAAGATTGACCTAAAATCTCTCCAAACATAGATATTAGTTATTCATATGAGACGCTTTAGGAGATTGAGGAATGTAACTTAATATTCCATTGGTGTAATGGTTTTTTTAGTAATGGTATTCTTCTGATTTTTGTAGGTTTTCACTAATTGTTATTTTTTTGGCAATATGTTGATATTCATATTTTCTTTTGTTGATGAAAAAGCAGGGAGTGCTAGATAGAAAGAATGTTGGTCATTTCAATTTAGTTTGTAAATAAATATTATGATCTAAGTTGATATTTTTTTGAGTTGTCTAGAAAATATTGTAATGTGACACACCATAAAATCCAATCTAGA
Organism: Sambucus nigra; assembly: GCA_949130495.1. NCBI lineage: Eukaryota > Viridiplantae > Streptophyta > Magnoliopsida > Dipsacales > Adoxaceae > Sambucus > Sambucus nigra. The sequence continues at coordinate 383,222,089 of OX422218.1, read as the reverse complement.
TTGATCGATTCTCAATTAAATAATATAAAAGTCTAAAACAATTGGGTATCGTTCTAAGCAGGATTGAAAATAAAAATACCGCATAGAATAAATAACTGACACATAATAAAGGTGAACCACATGATCTTTGATACCAATCAAACGAATAGTAATGGAATTGTAATACCTTGTACTTTTATGGATATTCAAATTACATAAGTGGATATAATTTAATAATTTGAGAGTTTTAAGTGAAAGAGAATTTGAAGTGTGGATTAAATATTAATCGACGAGTTTTGGATTATATCGATGTGTGCTATATAAGTATGGATATACTTGATGTCGATAGTATATTGTATATATATACGGACAAAATAAAGGATAAAGTGAGAAGTAAATGGTTACATCCGGGAGAATAAAATCAAAAAATAAAATGTGAGATATGTATATAAAGACGAGAACATTATATACGAGACTAATAACAATAAAACATGAATAGTGCATTATAACTAGGGAATGTTATTTATTATGAACGGATAAATTATAGGTGATAAATTGTAATGCATAAGCTCATGCGAAAGCTTAAGATATTATATACGCGGGGTATGAGATAGCGTATGAGTGTTTAGAAGTTTGGTGAGATGCTAGTTAGGTGGGGTAGCATAACTAGGGTGTTTAAAATACATGCGTTGGGTGTGCACTGTTAGATGAGAGGTGAAGGGTATCTCATGTGAGTGTGACACCAGTTTAAATATTGAGGATATCATATTTTTAATGTTAAAGTATTTTAAACACTTGCTAAATATTTTAAAAACGTTTTGGGCTCTAACCCGCTCGCAAATATTTTTAAAATCTTTTAGGTGTCCGGACACAAGGACGCATGAATGATATTATTCCTTCGAATCAAATGATGCTTCAGGAGCTGTGGATGCTAACAGGGATTGTTTAGACCCTTTTATCCTTGTGATATAGATAGTAGGTATTGTGAGTTATATTCGGGCATGTTTCCCAACTGTTGTCATTTATTTTATTTTTTCCGCATTTTTGTTTGCTCATATTCGATATGGTTATATTAATGTTTTACCGAGAGTTATCGGTTATTGTTTATTTCATTCAATTAATGTGTATATTAATTGTGTGTGGATTTATTGTGCGTTTAAGTTAACAAAATTAGAAAATTAAAAATTTAACACCGGGTCTAATAGATTATTAGTAATTAATTAGTTTTCGACAGTGATGCTGAGAATGTTCCATTATGGGAATCCTGTTTTATTTTGATAAAGGATTGATTAGCCGAGATTAAAATAGGTGGGGTGTCATAGGAATCACCACACACTACGACTGTCTCATGAAAAATCCAAAACCAGATGTAATAGTAATGTCGACTCGATACTACTAAACATAAATTCTACACGATATAAATAAATAGGAATAAAAGAGTAACCGTGCGGGATCGACACCTACATCATATTTGAGCAACAATTGATGAACGAGTAAGGCTGAATCAGGGGTGAGGCTGCACCGGTGACTTATGTCCTCAAAAGAAACTCCAACAATAATGTTAACAACAAGTTTACGAAGAGTAAGACTATAACTGAGTTTGAACTATAATATAACTATGCATATTCCTCTCGTCTTTCAGTTATTTTTAAGTTATCCCAACCCAAACAACCCTAAATATAACATACGTTAAATCCCAAGCCCAGGTGAACCCCGCGATTACATTTTATTCATCTCAACTAAATCTATAACTATATGTTCTAAAATTGTGGCAGTCTATACATCTCAAGTATATATAAAAGGGAAAAAAATCTCCATGTCTACATCCATATTAGTACAATCCATGCCACGTACATTATAAATGGGTTACTCTTAATCACGCACATAACGAAGGCCTATCTCTACTTCCTTTGGGGATTGGTCACGTGTACAAATCATTTTTATAGGTTGTCTCACACTTATAACCTCAAAGAATCTACAAGGGATAATAACTACGCCTTCACACCAGCCATATGGCCCCATACCCCAGGTTATATGAAAGAATCACCCTATGAATCACATCTATATATAATGGGTATTTTCAGCACATAGTGTCTGGGGTAATCATGACCAAGGTAATGCTCATCTCTATTTACTGGGGTACCAGCACGGTCTTCTTCGCACGCGCCCCGTAACAATATCCCCTAGTACGTATCTCAAGAGTACTCACACCTAGTACGTTGCACATAACACACAAGATTATTAATCCTAATCACACACATGTTACTAGATCTGAATTCACATTTATTAACTTAATTAGTCTATCTGAATTAAGAATAAATTTTCCAAATCGTCGCCAAGTTCCCATTGATAAAATATTCATAACAAATTCAATAAAAAAATATATGAAACCATCGGCACACATTCTTAATTAAATTTCTTACAATTCTTGGGGGTGGATCAATCGAGCAACAGGGTCGATCAATCGGGGTTACTTGTATGAGTGCCCTTCTTCCCCATTACGGGATTCATCCCTAAAAACCTCCACTAACGTCAATCCGAGCTAACAAATTAGATGTAAAGTCAACTATTTTCATACCTAATTATATCAACATCAATTCTAACCTATAACTAAGGTCTTTACATGATTTAAAGGGATGAATTCAGATTTCACCCAAGAACCCTAGTTTTTTATATTTAATCAATTAAGTTCAAGTTTATCATCAATTTGTTCTGTTACCAAGGGGCTTTTAATTGATTTTTAGTGTATAACATCTTCCTAACAATTATATATAAATTCCATCTGAGATTCATTAGGATTTCTGCAAATTTCAGATTATCTCATGAATATGAATAATAACTTAAATAATCTAATTAAATTAATTATAAAATTAGTTAATTAATCTAAAAATCAAATTTCAATATAATTATGTTTTGATTCCAATGAATAATCATATTAAAACACAAAGATAATTATATCCATACATTTAGTTAATTGCCTCAATTGCAATTGGGATTAAATCCAAGCTCAATTGCCCTAAATCCCTTTCTTCTCCAAGTTGCCACATCTCTTTAGTTCTAGTTGTTTTCTCCAAAAATCCTAGATTGAATTAGATTTAACCTAATAATTTTGTAGGATGCTAATTTCAAAATTGGGTTTAGTCCCTTGTGGACTCCAACCTAGTGAGTCCAAATACTTCCCTAAACGACTTAAAATCTAGCTCAGGTCATATATCAACCCACAATACCTAAAACCCATTATCTTAAGTCTTAATCGGACATTGTACATGCCCCAAGTATCAACTCAAAGTATCAAATCAGTATCATAATATTCTAACTCGTACGAGTCTCAATAAAACAATTATTAATTTATTTACTAACTAATTATTAATTTATTATCGTGTACTAAGTCAGATTTTAATTTCGAATAATATGCACATAACACATATGAAAAATATAAATAGTGACATCACATGCACGGTAGGCACATATAGTAACAAATAATAATTTCACAATTTTTTTATACATTAAAATTACAGGGTATTACATGTAACTTGAATTATAATTTGTGATGCTTATTTTGGAGTTTAATATTCATGCATAGTTATGGACACAAGATGATTATATAGGTTATTTTCGTAACAATATTTCTTAAATGTGCATATAAATAGGTTTTGGTATGGTTGGATACGAATATTACCATTATGTATCAATTTTTAACGAATTTGACATTATTGAAAATACATCGTAAACAAAAACTTGTCAAAATTCTCCGTATTTACAGAAAAACCAATTTTACATATTGCACGGTTTGATTTTGGATTATAGGTTGGTGTACCGATCGATAACACTGATTATTTTGGTTTGATCAAATAAAAATTGGTTTTGTATTGGTATCTCCATTTAGAGACCAAACCGATAAAAAAAAAACTATCCTTATTCATGGCCATCAATTTCAATAAAGTCCAAGGGTGAAGCGCACATTGAATCACTGACTCTCATTCCAAATATAGAGTTGAAGAGATGAGCAAACAAAATTTAATGTACACAAAAATGAAGAAAGAAGCAGTATAAAAAGTTAATATTTTTTGACAACCGTTTTTTCCATGTACTGTTTTTCATTGTTTGGTAAAACCGACAATAGTTGGAACACTAATAATTTGTTAAAATTTCTTGATCTGATTTTTCTAAATATTGCATCTAAATTTGATTTTTTTTTAGTAGAATGAGGATTTTTTAGCCTGAAAACTCACATTTGTAGTGGAAAAATGCAAAATAAATTTACAATATTCACTATGCAAAATTAAGTTTGCAATGAAACCATTGCAAACATTAAATTTGCACTCTAAAGATTGGCAAACAAGTGGAATACCAAAGTGTGATTTGACAACAATGTTTTTGACAAATTAATTTCTTTTTAAAATTGCAAAATATGGAGGTCCAATACTCTTTTGTCTAGTTTAATATACTTGTAAAGTTGTTATTTTAGAAAAATAAAAATTAACTTCTACTAAGCATAAAATAATAGAGACTAATTTTATAAAAAATAATGCTGACTGTCCTGAACTTATAGCACATATTAGCAGAAGTCCAAGAATTGAATTATCAAGATTGAAAATAGTTAGCACAATCATGCCTCGTCCCAATCGTCACATAATTTGAAATTACATTTTACCAAAAAATTACACATTGCTCTTAGTCAAATGTACATTAGATGGGTACTCCAACCTACCAACAATGATGGGTTTCTTTTGATTTTTAATGGCGCTTTTGTGCGGTGACCACTATTACTTGAGGAGAGACACTTGACTTTGCGCAACTGCCAACACATGATCTGTTAGCTAGTGCTTCTATTGTTGAGTATTATCATCCATTTAAGAAAAATATTATAGATATCACCGTGGGCTCGTACCCAGTGGCGGACTCTGGATTCGAAGTTAGTGGGTATAAAATTGTCTGATGTATCTCGGGAGATCGGGGACGGGAGCCCCCGAGGCGAATTATTTTGGATTATTTGTACTATTTTGAGCATAAATCTAGTACTAAAATAGGATAGTTATTACAATGCAACTTTCCTAGACTTCATTTTCTGAAAAAATTGAATGATATGTTGAGTGTCAGTATCATCCAACACGTCTCTTTCGATATATTGATCAAACAGATTTAATCTAACTTAAACAAGTTATTTAAAATTAATAGAATTAATGGAAAATGATTAATCTAACATAAAAATCAGAATTAATCTAATATAAAATTTGTTGGAAAAAGATTAACCCATTGATGTTGAAATTTATTATTGAATTTATTTAATAAATTAATTCAGTAAAATTTTAATCACTTTGTATGATTAATCATTTTGTAAATTTTAGTAATAAATTCAATAATAATTTCAGTAATAAAATCAATGTAATGGAGGAGAAAATTTTCAATAATAATTTTTATCTTGAACTAGGACCTGTAATAATTTTCAATAATAATTTCAGTAAACTATGGCCGTTCACATTCAGGAATTTTTTATCTTGAACCCGTTAATGTGTTGTAGACTAACAAATATGTAAATGGAGGAGAGAAAGGAGACTTACCTTTTGTTTTGTTCTTGAATAGAGAAAGAAGACAAAACTTTGGCTGGGTTGAAAAATTAGGGTCGCCTGCTGTTATATATATATTGACTTAAGTTTCAAAAATTATCAATTTTAATCTTAATATTTAAGCTATTACACAGACGTATATATATTTAAAAAAAAATCCCGAAAACCAGTGCATGCGCCCGCACCCTCTCGGGTGTGTGTGGCTCCGCCCATGCTCGTACCACTATGGATTTCTTCTTAACATACATGGATAATGTTCTAAATGTACCTAAAGTGTCGTATTTTTTAAAAAAAAAATTCCAAATTTATTCACATGTTCAAAGTTTTGTTACATTTCCCATATATTTGTTTAATTATATTAAGCCACTTAATCATCCAAACCCACCATCAAGTGTTCTAATTGTCACTTTTCTTTTTTCGCAAAAGATGATATTTGTCTCAAAATGATTACAATATGATCAACACTAAAGAAACAAAAATATGATAGTGAATACAAATGAATTTTCAAAAGTGAGACGAAATACTTGTGATCCCTTTTACTTATATAAAGCAGGGACACGTGATGCTCTACACAAATGATACTATTTCTTCAACTATACATACATTTTTGTAACCTTTTCATTTTAGTTTTTGGTCTATGATTTTTCTTTATCTCTCGTCTATTTACATATTTTTAGGACATTAAGATCTTTAACCCTTAATATAGATTATAATTTAGGATATATACAAATTTAATAGGTGTATATTACAAAAATTCATGTATATATTATAAAATTTCACATATAAATTACAATTTTAAAAAAAGACTTATAAAAAAGTCATGTACAAATTACAAAATTTAATGTATATATTACTGAAATCACTAGAGGTTTGGGAAGAATAGTGTAAAAGATTTCAAACCACTTCTGATTTTTTGAGAATAATAGTTTTTTCACATCACTAATTATTGTAAAAAACTAGAAAAAATTTGAAAAATTACTGAAATTTCAAATCAGTCCTAATTTTTTTATCGATTTGAAATATATTTAGACGATTATTTTTTTAAAAGCAAAATAATTACTATTGAAGTGGATCAATTTTCATTTTCTATTTTCTATTTTCTTAAAGTGATTCATACATATTAATACTCTACAAATGCAACTCAAGTCAGTCCACGCAAATGATTTTTATTTTATTATTTTTGCCATAGATACAATTGAAGATAGTGATAATATAAATGATAATTCACTTGTATATGATCACATCACATTATATCATACGATAATATGGTCAATATTATTTATCTATTTGAACTTCAGATAACTTTATCCTTAATATAAATGGCCTTTATAGGTCCCTCATGCCATCTTCAATTTTTGTATAATAATATTTCATGTTTTTTCAATAGGACTTAAAATAATATTAATTATGAATATAAGACAATAAATATTTTACTTCCATTTTTAATCACTATTTTGAAATTATTGGCTCACGTTGCATGCTGTGATTTGTTGACGTTTTATGAATATAGATCCGCATCAACGACTTTATTAAAAAATAGGAACTCAAATTATAAATAAAATATTTATTATCCTAATTTCAGAATACATACTACAATAGATTCTAAATTTACAATGCCCCTTAATTTTTTTTTACCGGACTAATTGCACATTTCTCTTACCTTTACCTCAATTTTCATTTGAGCACCCGATTTTTTATTTTTAAGACTTACTCCATAAACTTTTAAAATGGGCTTCAAGAAACTCCAAAACACTTGCACTTTTAATTTTTTGAACTCAAAATAGCACGTGACTCCTATGTAACTTTTTAAAAGTGATATTATTTTATTTTACCACCTCTTAAGGCCGTCTCCAATTCACATTTATGTTTCACAGTGGGTATAAAAATGTGTACATTTAGGAGAGAGGAAATGCAGAGGCAATGTAAATATACATTGGCGATACACAATGTGTAACCGGGGGGGCCCACAGCTGGGCGGCTAAGTGTTGCTCGCCCAGACTGTGGGCGGTAGACTGTCGTCCGCCCAAGCCATTATAAATAAAATCGATAGGAGTTGAACCGCTAAGATTTGTGCGCCTAAATCTGCGCTCTTAAGTCTTACCCCCCCAGAATCTGGGCTCGTAAGTCTTACCCGCCCAGAGTGGGCCCTCCCACTTCCACCTCATATTTACATTGTCCCACTACAAAACCAAACAAAAAAATGTACGTTAAAATGTGCACATTTGCATCTTTTAGGTGCATCCCATTAGAGATGGCGTAACAAAACCCCATATCCTTCCCTCTTCTCAATTTCGCGCGCTCCCTCTTTCATAAGAGTCATGGCCAACTCGACACCTCTCACTACACAAAAATGTTAATTCTTAACGGTTTATACCATTTGAAAAATTATTCCTAACGATTTCTTTCGGTTATGGATAATATATATATAAAAATATATACACAATAGGAGATGTGTCACCTGACGGTGAACCAAGAAAAGAGAGAGAATGTGTCTATAATTTAGCAGATAATTTCTACGCTCACCCCAACGTGACACATGTCCGGTTCGCACTGTTAAAATGCGGACCGCTAGTGCTTTTGTGCGAAGCAGTCCGTATATTAAGAGTGTGAACCCGATATTTGTCACCTGACAGTGAGCCCAGAAAAGAGAGAGAATGTGCCTATAATTTAGTCGATAATATCTAGGGCTACCACCAAGTGACGCATGTCCGGTCCGCACTCTTAAAATGCGAACTAGTCCACACAAGAACAGTAATATATATATATATATATATATGGAGCCGATCAGGAGCGGAGCCAATGAACGGGTCTACTAATGGACCACCCCAAACGACGTAGTTTTGGGGGTGAAATTATAAGAAAACCCTCATTTCATCCGGTTTTCATGTAATTTCACTCCCAAAACTATGTCGTTTGGGGTGGTCCGTTAGTAGACCGTTGTTTAGGTCCACTCCTGATCTGCAAGAAACCCTCACTTCACCCGATTTTCATGTAATTTCACCCCCAAAACAACGTCGTTTGGGTGCGGTCCATTAATAGTTCCGTTATTTAGGTCCGCTCCTGATCGGCTCTCTCTCTATATATATATATACACACACACGGTATTCCTGTATACAATAAAATGCAATTACAGAATTTTGCATTTTATTGAACTTTCTCTTGGCATTGCAGAATTCCGCATCACATAACAATCAACAACGTAAAATTTAGCTAAGGAAAGAAATGAGAAAGTGATCAAACTACAACAAATGAACCCGCAATTAATTATAGTTCCTGCAATGTATCAGCCAAATAGTCCTCCCTCGCTCTTTAGTCCACTCAGTCAAAAGGCAGCATCACTACAGTATAGGTAGATTGCAGGGTATTAGACCATCTAATGTATATTAATAAAATGCATCTACTTATTTTTCTATAACTACCTGTTAAGAAAATTTAACATTACTCTTTTTTGTGATGCAAAAACAATTTCCTCCTTGTCCAACACTATAGTCTCCAGGTACTGAAATTAGTATTACTCTTAAGTTACCAAGTATATGTTTCATACCTGTAACAAATAAAAAACATAGCAATGCCTCGGTAATAAAGCCATACCACTAGCAACCAAGCAATCAATTAACCACGACAACAATCGGAATGTTAAATAAAAGAAGGTGACTCGACATTTGTACAATCTCTCTAATTGGACAAATATTCAAAATATTAAAAAGAAATTGACAAAATATTTTTATGGGAACGACAGAACGCCTACCAATTTTGATCCCCTACTTGCAATGGTCTTCTCCTTCAAGAGTCTCAAAGGAAAAAGACAATTATAAATGAGTAATTTATTTAGATCCTCATCACATCACACATCAAAAGTTGAAGATTCATTTGATTTTTCTCCAAAACTCCTAAAATAAAATAAAATAAAATAAATCAACTAACAAAGATCAATTCTAATAGGTTTAATTGACTTTTTTTAGTATGAATAATTATAATAGCAAGTGCATAAAATAAAATAAAATAAAATAAATTAACAAACATCAATCATACAAAAATCACTTTTAAAAGCTTTGACTGACTTTTCTTACGACATATATGTTAGAATAAAATTAGATTTACAGGCTTATATGTAAAATAAATATGAAATATAGACTATTAAATAAAATTAGGTCAATTTAAGTGATTAATTTAAGTTTTAGGGACGTAATAATATAGTATTAGAATGTGAGTTTTAATGTGTAGAGACAAACGTAATTTCTATTTTATAATGGATTAAAATAAAAAAAAATAAAAAAAATATGAAAAGACATGATTGTCTTATAAATAGGGGTCATGGTCTCCAGATTACACAATTTCACTTCTTCTGATTCCTGTTGTGAGAGTGAAATTTAAACATAAAATAAAATGTTGATATGGAAGATCATAAGACCTCAGACTCGGATATTTTAATTTTCTTGCTATGGATTCGTGTACACTTTTGCAAATTCAATAATTTTAATTCTTGATGATTCAATATGAATGTTCATGCTTGTGTGATGGTTTTCAAAAAATAAAAATTAATCTAACATGTGGTGTCAGAGCTATTTCATGTTGAATTGTTAAGAATATATTAGGAAGGAGTTTTATTTAATTTGGCGCTGAAAATATTTTCTTTGCAAAGTTCAATATTTCTGAATTTTTTTGACAAAAATATTCTTCATTTTATTACGATTCCAACAATATAAAGTTCATGAAATTTGGACGAGCAGTTGATTTTATATGATTTTTTGAAGATTTGGAAAAAAAACTTGGATTTATTGTTCAGGAACAGCAAAGAAGACGACTTGAAATATGCTAGTGTAGAAGCCTAAGGGGTTTTGAACCCATGATTTTCTAGATCTAAGATTTTAATTAAGGCTACTAACCATTAGGCTAAGACAACACTTTGGTTATGTTGACGTTATATCTAAATATGTAGTATTTACAGAACATTAATTTCATTCTTACTTATATACCATACAAATTCAAATTCAAATTCAAATATTAGTGTATTTAAATATATATTTTGAGATAAATTAATTTAAACAATACGTCACAGAAGTGACCTCTTTTGTTCAAAATAAATTAATTTTTATTTCGAAATATAAAAAGATTATATGCATGTAATTTATGTGAATATTAATCGGCCCAAAGGAAGATCAATTTTTAACAAAATTACATGCGCACCTTTGGTAATAAGCGCAGGATAATTATTTGGTTTGACATATGAATAATACATTGGCCCAAAGAAAGAATTATTGTTCGATATGTTTTTATTATCAGTGTTTGATTACTACACCAAGATATCACTTACAAGTTAGTATTTTTTCCAAAGATAAAATATTAATAGAGTGTCCGATATCTTAAAATGGGATTTGTCTTCATTTGAATTTATTTTTATTTTAAGACTTGTATGAGGTAGTTTTATTTGTTCGTTGTTCTCTAATTCAGCTATCAGTTATGTTTCTAACATTACTGCCAATATTAATTCTATTCATATGCTTAATAGCGCAAACTTCAAGTCGTGGCAATAGAACCTCCATATAGTTATCGGTGTCATGGATCTGGACCTTGCGTTAAGGGTTCCTTCTCCTGCACCTATTACGGATAAAAGTTTTTCTGATGAAAAGGGGACATTAAACGGTGGGAAAAGTCAAATCGCATGTGTTTGATGGCCATAGAGAAGGTCATTCCAGAAGCATTCAGGGGCACAATATCGTAAACGATAAAGACGGCCAAAGAGTTCCTAGAAAAAATGAAAAGCATATTCGCCAAAAATGAAACGACTGAAACAAGTACAGTTTTGACAAATCTCATCTCAATGAGATATAAAGGTAATGGGAACATTAGGGAATACATTATGAAATTGTCTCATCTCGCTTCAATGTTAAGAGAACTCAAGCTTGATTTCTCTGAGGATTTACTTGTGCATTTGGTTTTGATATCTCTTTCCACACAATTCAATCAATTTAAGGTGAGCTACAATTGCCAAAATGATACTTGGTCTCTTAATGAGCTCATCTCACACTGTGTGCAAGAAGAGGAAAGACTGAAGCAAGAAAAGACATAAATTTCTCATTGGGCTAGTACTTCCAAGGACAAAGGGAAGAAAAGAAAGAAGGTGTAATACACGTATTTTCAGAAAAAAAATATTACGACATAAAAAAATTTAATAATCTCAGATTAATTTTGAGAATAAATTAAATCGGATGGATTTAAATTAAATGGGTAAGATTTAAATTGAAAATAAATATTTATTCATGATTATAAAAATACAAGACTCAATTTGGTGTAATGAGTTCACCAATGAAAATAAATCGTACATTAATAAATTTATGGGCGCGTGTCGTCTAAACACAATAAAAATATTTAAGTGGACTAGAAATAATTGAGACGTTTTTTGGGAGGCTTTATGAGCTCGTTTAGGTGTTTTAAACCTTTAGAAATGGTCACGGGGTATAGGTAAATAAGTTGGAAGGTTATTGGGCTAGTTTAAATATGGGTTCGAGCTCATATGGGGTCTAAAAATAGGACTTTTGGCCTAACTCGGGATTTAGAGTAATATAAGTTAAGGAGGGAGGTTAAGAGACTCCCCACATTTAACAAAACCTAAATCTACTAGTCATAAGATACCAAAACAAAAGGAAAGAGGAGACTAAAGATCCAAAGGGAAGAACTCAAGAAAGGGAGGCAAAGATATTCAAGAACAAATCATCAACCCAATTTAATCAGGTAAGAATTCCCTTGCTTAAATTTAAATGTCCAAATTACTCCTTAAATCATTGAAGTTTTCTTCCATGTAGATTCTATATTTCATAGAGAATTGATGGTAAAATGATATAATTAAATCGCATATATGTGGACAATACAAATCTATAATAGGATGCGATTAGATTGACTCTAAATGATGAAAATTCATGCCTTAGAACCTTGATGAAATTGGAAAGATTGATGCACATGTAGAGGATTCATATTTATGTTTAGAAGTCTTGAAATATTAATAATTAAGGACCTTGTAGATTGATAGAACATTGAGAGATTTAGTGAGAAAAATATAATTTATGTAGTCATGATTAATGGGTTAAATTATGGGGTCTTGAGATTTAAATCGATGCCAATTTATATAAATAATTAACCTAAGATGATAAACTAAAACCTAAACACCTGATTTAATGTTTGTATAAAGGTAGGGGTGTGTTTCGACCGGATCGGATCGAAAAATGACCCTTTAGAAAAAGTTCCGATTTTTTCGAAAATAAAACAATTATTTTGATATTTGATCCATTTTTTTGAAAAAAAAAACGAATTCGAAAAAATCAGAAATTTAAAAAATATACTAAAAATCTAGAAATTCCAAAATTTCCAAAAAATAAATATAGGATTTTCGATTACTCGAAATTCTCATTACAAAAAAATCAAGAAAAAAGTCCAACTCAGCATTTAAATACACAAGGATTTAACCATTTTTTTCATTTATGTAGAGGATAGAGGGATAATCTCCTTTTACGGATGACTTTTTTGGACCTCTCTTGCTCTCCTAGCCGATGTGGGCCATATGAAAATGTTTAAAAAATTCAGAAAAATCGAAAATCGGAAAATATTTCGAAAAATATCAAAAATAATTCGAAAAAAATCGGATCGGCATAGTTTCAGAAAAATTGAAAAATCAGAAATGCAGAATTATTTCTGATTTTCGATCTGATTTGTTTTTAAAAAATTGAAAATCGAATATACGTTCCAAAATTGGAAAATATCGAAAAAATCGGAGTGTTCGGAAAAAATACAGCCCTATATAAAGGTATAAACCATTGAGATGGGAGATGAAGAGGAAATAAGAAATCCCGTATTAAGCAAACTATCAAATCTGGACTGCTGTGATATTTCGAATCGATTCGGCCTTGGAGCGAATCGATTCGATCTAGAAACAAATCGATTCATTCCTAGGGACAGGTCGAGTTTGGGCCAAGGTTAAATTCAGGACATTTTTAGAAAACCATACGAGTGGGTGAAATGGTGTTTGGGTAAACAAGGATTTTATTAAAAATGCGTTTATGTCACAAATATTAAATGGGGAACCATTATAGGTGGGTAGATATTTTTTACATGAAAATTTTAATAAATAATTAGATGGGTAATTTTAAAAGCGTAATTATTCATGGGAAATAAGTTTGGATGTTTTGGGGATAATTAAAGGGTGATTAACTATACATAGTATAGACTTCCTTTTTTGTGTGAACATACCTATATTCATGAACGTTCCTATCAGTTGGGGTTGGGCACGTTCGGGACCGTAGGGTGCGTTCGGGACTGTAGCACACGTCGACACAGGTGGGCTAGACGTTGTGCAGGTCATTTTAGGTACTACGTAGCAGCGCCATCTACGAGAGGTAGGTATTGATGCTATGATCCTTTGTCACAGCTGGGTATGGATCGTGAACTGGTATATAGCATAGGGACCGCCCCACTTACGCATGTTTTGTGTTGTCTGATTAGATAAGAGATTCCTTTAGACTGGTTGATGCCTTTAAGTGTCACATGTATGAAGGAACATATATGAAAGAACACACACACACACACACACACACACATATATATATATATATATATATAATGAGATTAATTCACGTGTCTAAGAACATAGACAATAAATCACATACCCAATAGTATGTAATATGCATAATAGATGTTTTATTACTTTCATGGACAAACAGACTGGGTTACTTTGGAAAAATGGCAATATGAAGATACATACTTATGTTTCAATATGTTGGTTATTACTTGACGCATTGTATATTATAGTGTCACAATTAGTATTTATTATTTGTGACTTATTCCGTTATACAAGATACATCACACGTAGATGAGGGGTGAGGTGTTTGATACAAGCGAGCGACAATAGAGGTTACTTACTTTGAATTAACAGTATTTTTGCATTTTAGATTTGGTAAGTTAATTCCTTTACATCAAGGGCTCTGACCTAAAATAAAATGCCCCCCCCCCCCACGCGTTTTCTTAGACATGGATAGCGGGACGAAAAGAATATCAGACTTACTGTTAAGAGTTGTTCCTCGAAGATTCATTTATTGATTCTAGTTTAGATTTCTACTCCTTCCTGTTTTTATTTATTTTGGATTATTCTAAGGGCATAATCCCGAAGTTATTTTTTATTATGAGTTGAGACAATATTTATTCATGTTGGCTTTGTTTTCTTATTTTGTTTTGTTGGATGTGAATGTTGGTTTCATTATTATTCACTATTATTTAATTAAGTTTTAATTCAAATGCCATTCATTATATTAATGTTTATTATGGTCGATGCTAAGAATGATATAGATTGTATAACAAGCCCCATCTTCGGTGTATTGTGTTTGGCCAGCCTTTACGTGAGAAAATGAGAGTTGTTACAGAAGGATAAAGAAGTTGCAGTGGTTCCATATCCAAAGAAACAACATAAAGAGAAAAATGCCAATGGTTGTTTCTTCTATGGAGCTACACGACATAGGATGAAGCAATGTGCCAACTATCATTTTTGGCGTGTAAAGAAAGGTAAACTTCTTTATCTAGCTTGTTTTAGGTTAATTTGACAATAGTACCTAAACACACTTGGTGGATAGATTCTGGTGCAACCACTCACATCAGTGTGTTAATGCTGTAATATCCCGTATTTTTATGACTTTTAATTTTGGAAATTTATTAAATTTAATTAGAGATATTAATTTAATATTAATCCAGAAAATCATTTAAATACTTACTAGCGTGATAAGAGTTAGTAATTATTGGAATTTTGTTGTAAGTTACTTTATGGGTAAAGTAAGTGGTGTAATTAAATTTAGTAAAATTATCACGAGAATTTGATTTTATAAATTTAGAAATTTATCGGGACGCGCCCGTGTCGTGTCGGGAGTAAATTTGAACTATTAAAAGTGAATAAATTATAAGTCAATCGTATGGCCATTTTGAGTGTGTCAATGTGTCCGAAAGGGTCGAGATAGTCAAAATAATGTACCCGGGGGTTTAGTTTGGGTCTCGGGGCGTTTCTAGGCCTAATTAACATCCCGGGAGGGCGTTTTAGGCATTTTATATTTTTGGACATGGAAAGCCACGATTTTTCTAAGATTATACCAGATGGTAGGAGTCCTCTTCTAGGGTTAAATTAACCATAAACCATAGACGTCCATTGGAGAGGAAGAGGAGGAGCTTTCCAAGGAGTTCTAGGTTAAGAACTCCACCGTTTGCACCGTCGTCGCCGCCAAACGTTAGATCGCACAGCGAGGATCACAACCACGCCAATATTTTCCACAAATCCGAATCAAGAAATCCCAGGAAAGTATCTATCTTGCTCTATTTCAGTTAATGCTTCAATATATTAGTCTAGGGTTGATTAGGACTAGTTTTTGTGAAAGAAAAACCTATTTTGGAGACTCAAAATTGCATGATGTATAGGTATAAGACGGTTTTTGGAAATCAAATTCACATGTAGAGGTTGAACCACGAATTTGAATTAAGTTAGGAGTATAAAATCTGGTAAAGGAATGGGGAGAAACTAAACAAAGAATTATATTATGGTTCTTAATACTTCTATGGATTGTGCCCTTTTTTAATTCGTTATACATGATGAATATCCGCATGCCTTACATAGAATACCAATTATTTGAGGATATATCACTTCTTATATAAATTGTTGAGAGTTTGGAAGTCAAATATACTGGTTTGGATGATTTTCAAAGAAGAAACTCGTAACTGAAAATTATGCAGTTTCGTCAGACCTATTTGATCGATCGATCGACCCTGGATCATCGATCGATCGAGCACCTGCCATCGATCGATCGACCCCTCCCGAAAAACTCAAATTTCCCCTTTTTAAATAGGCGGTTCCAACTTAAATGATCAGAAATTCTTGGATATTATTGTTAGAATATTTCGGGAGATAAAGAAGACCAGTAGGACTTTATAAAAAGGAAACCCTTAATGTAAGAAGAGATTAATATTTAACAGAGGTGTTTTACACTTAAGGAACAATGGAGACGTGTGTTTATTGGGTGAGACTCGTAAGGAAGTTACGTTGTAAAATAAATGAGTACCTACTGAAATTAAACATGGGGAGATAGGAATTCACGAGTGTTACATAGTAAGTTGGAATAATCCCATAAATAAGAATAAAAGAGATAAACCGTTATACAAGATAATGTAGTAATGTGCAATGAGTAAATATCATAAGTATGGGTCGTGGGTGAACCTAAATTAGAAATTGGGAATAGTAGTATACATATATGACTGTGATTGTTCATATACTATATACGTGTAAAAATCATGCCCGTGCTATTTGCTATCACTGAGGTTATCACGCTGGGTCAGTCTTATCTCGATGGGATCTTTATGGGGGATATTGACTTGTATCCTAGAACATAGGAATCCTTGGTACAAGCTATCAGAATCGATAGTCAGACGGTCCTAAGAGACGTGAGGGTATGTGCTGACCTCTTAGTGACTTGAAAATATGCTTCGCCTCAATTTGTATGTGTTTTTTGTTAATACAGTTCGAGAGTGATTCCGAACTAGTATTTCCCTTAGTACGAGTGATACGGGGACTAGATAACAGAGTATGCCAGCATCATAATTTTTATGTGGGGTGCCGATATGTATATATATATATATATATATATATATATATATATATATACTTGAAATTGGATCATATCTACTGTGACTAAAGGTAGGCAAGCAATGTATAATTATTACAAATTCGTTATAAGGGTTTGAAAAGTTTGAGGCAATACTGAGAAACTTTATAATTATATGAGGCTTATGTGAGAACTTCGCTTTTAAATAAAATTAATTTTCTTGACATTAGAAATTTTCGGCATGAAATCTTGTGAGTAACTTAAGATAAGCTAAACTGTTGGGAGTAGTGGTGCGATAGGTGTGCACATTAGAAGAGAGGTGAGAATTTCTCAAGTGAGTGCCGCATTAATATGATTGTTGCATTGGCCGGTAAGCATTTTAAATACTTGCTAAACTAATTTTTAACTGTTTTACAATCGGGCTCTGACCCGTTTCCTATTTTCTCTTCTCTCTTGTATATATATGTATATATTACAGGTGTCCATCCACAGGGGCGTCTTGCATAAGATCATTTGGAAGAAACGTGCTGCAACTTAGGTGGGAGTTGCAGGACTCTTGCTTAGACGATCTCATTATTGATTCCACTTTTAGTTTTATTTTATCTAGTTGGGCACGTGTCGCCCTATTTCATTTATTCAGTCGGTTTTATCAGAGATTGTGATTCATTTATTTTCAGCATTTATACTTTGGAATTTTTACTGTCAGGATGTCTTTCCTTTAAAGTTTTAATGTTGGACTTATTTAGTTGAATGTTTAAATTGTTTAGATTATATTTTCTAGTCAGATTGTTGGGTGATTTTTAAACCATGGATTATGTAAGGTTTTAAATATTGGTTATAAATTAAATTTGGAAATTGATGTCTTAAAAATGGTTTTGTCACTTAGCTTAATTATTTTGGGTGTTTAAATTGGAAAAGTTATTTTTGCGACAGCGATGCTAAGAATGAACCAACCGTTCACCTTGTTTATAATTTAATAAAGGACTGATCACCCGGTATTTAACTAGGCGGGGTGTCACAGGTGGTATCAAAGCATCAGGTTCTAGTGTCTTTTAGGATCTGTACGGCTTATTTCGCTTCCAGCTTAGCGTTCTTGCTATAGAGCCCTATTTTTTGGATTGCTGTACTCTTATTTTTAGGATTATGTCTTCAGCTATTTGGAAGTTGATAATAACTGTAGACTAATAAAAATTTCTTTACGTTTCAGATGCCTCCGAGACGTGCACCCAAGGATAGGCGTACCCAAGCTGAGCAGCCAGCAGCTCCGGCTCAGGGAACGATGAACGCAACCGAGGTAGCCGCTATCGTTGCTCAGGCGGTGAATGCCGCGCTAGCGGTAGTACAGCAAGCTCCACCCCAGGTTCAGGCAATGGCGCCAGTACCGGCACAACTTCCTTTTGCATGGGAGAGAGTTAGGGATGCCTTCTAGAATGCGCATCCCCCAGAGTTTGCAGGTAGTTCAGATATAATTGTAGCCAGCCAATGGAAGAAAGATATCCACAGGCATCTGCATATGTACGAGTGCACGGACGTGCAGAAACAGCTGTTGGCTTCCTTCAAGCTAGTGAGGGCCATTTTGTATTGGTGGGAATCTACCACAACCCTGGAAGAGAGGGATATTATCACTATTCAGTCATTTTGGGCACATTTTGACAGCAAATACTTTCCATCCGCCGTACAGACTAAGATGAGGCAGAAATGACTGAATTTAAAATAGGAGAAGTCGACTGTTACTGAGTACGAAGAGGAGTACACAAGACTTCTCACTATAGTGCCAGATGAGGCACCCACTGAGAGGAAGAAGATACTGTTATTTGTAGACGGGTTGGCTTGGAGGATCCGTCAGCATCTCATAGGCAATCTGTCACTGAGTACCTACACGAACGTACTCAATGCTGCTTTATTACACTGCCAGGATCACCGCTTCCACCTACATGGAAGCAAGAGAGCAGGAGAGTCCATCCAGCAGGGTAGGACAGGGGGTAGCGGTGCTAGTGGAGCACCGACATCTCAGGGGCAGACTCGTCAGCATGAGCAGAGTTTCCATCAGGGGGACCCTGCCAAGCGGTTCCGATAAGGTGACTCCAGGAAGGGATTTGGGGGATTCAGGTAGGGCCAGTCTAATCAGCAAGGCCAACATCGTCAGCCGCAGGGTCAGCAGCAACCAACAGTGTTTTCAGCAGGGCCAACAGGGCCAATGGCAGGGTGTAACGGCCAGCAGGGACGTAATCAGCAGGGACATAGGGGAGGAAATTTCAGGGACCGATGCTTCGGGTGTGGTAAAAATGGCCACAAGCTCCATGATTGCCTAGAGGGAGATAGGGCCCCACAACAGCAGGGTGCCCGTAATGAGCCACAGAGGCCACTTTTTCTAGTCGCCCTCCCAGTACCAGCCCTAATATCCATTCCAGCAGCTCCAATGCAGCAGGATCAGTTTGTTATCGTCTTCATAGATGACATTCTGATATATTCACACACTGAGGAAGAGCATGCTGAGCACTTGAGATAAGTTCTTCAGACTTTACGAGAGCATCAGCTTATTGCTAAGTACGAGAAGTGCAAATTCTGGCTACGGGAAGTGAAATTCTTAGGACATGTTGTTTCTAAAATGGGGATAGCGGTTGACCCAAGTAAAGTGTCAGTAGTGAGGGAGTGGGACAACCCAAGACACCGACGAAAGTGCATAGTTTCTTGGGGTTAGCCAGGTACTACAGGAGATTCATTCGAGGGTTCTCCAAAATAGCGGGTCCATTGACGAACCTGACTCGCAAGGGGGTACCATATGTTTGGGACAATACTTGTTAATTGGCTTTCAATGAGATGAAAGACAAGCTGACTTTGGCACCAGTCCTTGCTTTACCCAAGCTAAGCATGGAGTATCTGGTTTACACCAACGCCTCCTTACGGGGACTTAGAGGAGTACTTCAGCAGGAAGACAAGGCTATAGCTTTTGCCTCTCGCAAGCTTAAGTCGCACGAGAAGAATTACCCCACCCACAACCTAGAGTTAGCATCGGTTGTCTTTGCATTGAGGATATGGAGACACTACTTATTGGGGATAAATTCCGATTGTTCACAGACCACAAGTCACTGCAGTACCTATTCACTCAGCGAGAGCTGATTATGCGTCAGCGCAGGTGGTTAGAGTTTGTGAAAGACTATCAGTTCAACATACAGTACCATCCGGGAAAGGCCAACGTAGTTGCTGATGCGTTGAGCCGTAGACCGATAAACGATGTAGTGAACGTTTGGAAAGAAAAGTGGAAAGAGTTGGGTCACTAGGATGCTGTAGCCCGTTCATTCATATCTGCCATGACAGTGACACCCGAGATTGTTACGAGAGTAATACAGGCACAGACAGCAAACTCATTTTGCAAGGAGAAAATTGTATGGATTTTAGCCGAGGGTGCCGAGTCCTATTCAATTAGTTTCGATGGAGGTTTGAGGTTTAATGGGAGATTGGTGGTCCTAGAAGGAGCAAACTTACGTCATGCAGTGATGACCTAGTCACATGGGTCCCGATTTATGGTGGATCCTGGGGGAGATAAGATGTACAAGGATATGAGGCGGCAATACTGGTGGAGTGGGATGAAGAAGGACATTGCTGAGTTCGTGTCCAAGTGTTCTACTTGCCAGATGGTAAAAGTGGACCACCAGAGACCGTCAGGGTTGCTTCAGCCTTTGGAAATACCCACATGGAAGTGGGAGAGTATTTCCAAGGATTTCATTATGGGGTTGCCTCCATCACAGCGGGGCCACGACTCCATATGGGTGATTGTGGACCGTTTGACCAAGGTGGCTCATTTTCTGCCAGTAAGGACAGACTATACCATGGGCCAGTATGCTCAATTATTCATTGCTGAGATTATTAGGCTACATTGGGTGCCCTTGAATATTGTGTCAGATAGAGATAAGATTTTCGTGTCGCGTTTCTGGGAGAGTTTTTAGGAGGCCATGGGTACAGAGTTGAGGTTGAGTTCAGATTATCACCCACAGACAGATGGACAAACAGAGCGTACCAATCAGATGTTGGAGGATATGCTACGCATGCGTGTCCTTGATTTTGGGGGAGGTTGGGAGCCACATCTTCCACTGGTGGAGTTTGCTTATAATAACTCTTATCGGTTCACGATTGGCATGGCTCCATTTGAGGCATTGCATGGCAGGCCTTGTCGTTCTCCCACTTATTGGTTACAGGTGGGGGACAACAAGTTTCTCAGATCGGAGGTGATTCAGGAAACCTCCGCGAGGATTGAGATTATCAAGAGTCGTATTCGAGTAGCCCAGGATAGAGAAAAAATCTACGTCGATGCAAAACGGTTCTTCCGTGAATTTAATGTGGGGGACCAAGTATTACTACGTGCAGGGCTGGCAATTTTGACACGATAACCCGTTTATGGTAATAACCCGAAATGACCCGAACTTGACACGATTAACTTGTATAGATTAAAGAGTACCCAAAACTTATACTCAAATAAAAATTAACGCGACCCAAAAATGACACGACTAACCCGAATTGACACCCCTCTACGTGTATCTCCTATGAAAGGAGTGATGAGGTTTGTGAAGAAAAGGAAATTGGCCCTGAGGTACGTGGGACCATTTCCCATTATCGAGAGGATTGGTTCGGCAGCTTACAGATTGGGACTGCTAGAGCACTTACACCACATTCACGATGTATTCCACATCTCGTCGTTGAGACGATACCTTCGGGATGACATGGCCCACACCCACATTGCGATTGTGGAGATTGAATTACAGCCTGACAGCTCTTATGAGGAGAGACCAATAGCTATTCTAGATCATAGCGAAAGGAGATTGAGGTCGAAAGTAGTCCCACTTGTACGGGTCCAGTGGGAGCATCATCATATGGAGGAATCCACTTGGGAGCGTGAGGCCGACATTCGTGAAAAGTACCCAAAGTTATTCTTACTAGGTATACCTTATTTTCAAATTTCGGGATAAAATTCCGTTATTAGGGGGGAAGTATGTAATACCCCGTATTTTTATGACTTTTAATTTTGGGCATTTATTAAATTTAATTAGAGATATTAATTTAATATTAATCCGAAAAATCATTTAAATACTTACTAGCGTGATAAGAGTTCGTAATTATTGGAATTTTGTTGTAAGTTACTTTATGGGTAAAGTAAGTGGTGTAATTAAATTTAGTAAAATTATCACGAGAATCTAATTTGATAATTTTGAAAGTTTATCGAGACGCGCCTGTGTTGTGTCAGGAGTAAATTTGAACTATTAAAAGTGAATAAATTATAAGTCAACCGTATGGCCATTTTGAGTGCGTCAATGTGTCCAGAAGGGTCGAGATAGTCAAAATAATGTACCCGGGGGTTTAGTTTGGGTCTCGGGGCGTTTCTAGGCCTAATTAACATCCGGAGAGGGCGTTTTAGGCATTTTATATTTTTGGGCATGGAAATCCACAATTTTTCTAAGATTATATCAGATGGTAGGAGTCCTCTTCAAGGGTTAGAAGAACCATAAACCATAGATGGCCATTGGAGAGGAAGATGAGGAGCTTTCCGAGGAGTTCTAGGCTAAGAACTCTACCGTTTGCACCGCCGTCGTCGTTAAACGTTAGATCGCGCAACGAGGATCATAACCACGCCAATATTTTCCCCAAATCCGAATTAAGAAATCCCAGGCAAGTATCTATCTTAATCTATTTCAGTTAATGCTTTAATATATTAGTCTAGGGTTGATTAGGACTAGTTTTTCTGAAAGAAAAACCTCTTTTGGAGACTCAAAATTGCATGATGTATAGGTATAAGACGGATTCTGGAAATCAAATTCACATGTAGAGGTTGAACCACTAATTTTCATTAAGTTAGGAGTATAAAATCTGGTAAAGGAATGGGGAGAAACTAAAGAAAGAAAATATTAGGGTTCTTGATACTTTTATGGATTATGCCCTTTTTTAATTCGTTATACATGATGAAAATTCGCATGCCTTACGTAGAATACCAATTATTTGAGGATATAACACTTCTTGTATAAATTGTTGAGAGTTTGGAAGTCAAATATACTGGTTTGGATGATTTTCAAAGAAGAAACTCGTAACTGAAAATTATGCAGTTTCGTCAGACCTATTTGATCGATCGATCGACCCTGGATCATCGATCGATCGAGCACCTGCCATCAATCGATCGACCCCTCCCGAAAAACTCAAATTTCCCCTTTTTAAATAGGCGGTTCCAACTTAAATGATCAGAAATTCTTGGATATTATTGTTAGAATATTTCGGGAGATAAAGAAGACCAGTAGGACTTTATAAAAAGGAAACCCTTAATGTAAGAAGAGATTAATATTTAACGGAGGTGTTTTACACTTAAGGAACAATGGAGACGTGTGTTTATTGGGTGAGACTCGTAAGGAAGTTATGTTTTTAAATAAATGAGTACCTACTGAAATTACACATGGGGAGATAGGAATTCACGAGTGTTACATAGTAAGTTGAAATAATCCCATAAATAATAATAAAAGAGATAAATCGTTATGCAGGATAATATAATAATGTGCAATGAGTAAATATCATAAGTATGGGTCGTGGGTGAACCTAAATTAGAAATTGGGAATAGTAGTATACCTATATGACTGTGATTGTGCATATACTATATATGTGTAAAAATCATGCCCGCGCTATTTGCTATCACTGAGGTTACCGCGCTGGGACAGTCTTATCTCAATGGTACCTTTATAGGGGATATTGACTTGTCCCTAGAACATAGGAATCCTTGGTATAGGCTATCGAAATCGATAGTCAGACGGTCCTAAGAGACGGGAGGGTATGTGCTGACCTCTTAGTGACTTGGAACTATGCTTCACCTCAATTTGTATGTGTTTTGTGTTAATACAGTTCAAGAGTGATTCCGAACTATAATTTCCCTTAGTACGAGTGATACGGGGACTAGATAGAAGAGTATGCCAGCACCATAAATTTTATGTGGGGTGCCGATAGTATATATATATATATATATATATATATATATATATATATATATATATATATATAT
The DNA here is from genome assembly GCA_949130495.1 of Sambucus nigra. Classification (NCBI taxonomy): domain Eukaryota; kingdom Viridiplantae; phylum Streptophyta; class Magnoliopsida; order Dipsacales; family Adoxaceae; genus Sambucus; species Sambucus nigra. Next base: position 383,197,892 of record OX422218.1, on the reverse strand, counting down.
ATATATATATATATATATATATATATATATATATATATATATATATATGAACTTGAAATTGGATACTATCTACTGTGACTAAAGGTAGGCAAGCAATGTATAATTATTTCAACTTAGTTATAAGGGTTTAAAAAGTTTGAGGCAATACTGAGAAACCTTATAATTATATGAGGCTTATGTGAGAACTTCGCTTTTAAATAAAATTAATTTTCTTAACATTAGAAATTTTCGGCATGAAATCTTGTGAGTAACTTAAGATAAGCTAAACTGTTGGGAGTAGTGGTGCGATAGGTGTGCACATTAGAAGAGAGGTGAGAATTTCTCAAGTGAGTTCCGCACTAATATGATTATTGCATTAGCCGGTAAGCATTTTAAATACTTGATAAACTATTTTTAAACTGTTTTACAATCGGGTCTGACCCGTTTTCTATTTTCTCTTCTCTCTTGTATATATATGTATATATTACAGGTGCCCAGCCAGAGGGGCATCTTGCATAGGATCCTTTGGATGGAACGTGCTGCAGCTTAGGTGGGAATTGTAGGCCTCTTGCTTAGACGATCTCATTATTGATTCCACTTTTAGTTTTATTTTATCCAGTTGGGCACGTGTCGCCCTATTTCATTTATTCAGTTGGTTTTATTAGAGATTGTGATTAATTTATTTTCAGCATTTATGCTTTGGGATTTTTACTGCCAGGATGTCTTTCCTTTAAAGTTTTAATATTGGACTTAGTTAGTTGAATGTTTAAATTGTTTGGATTATATTTTCCAGTCAGATTGTTGGGTGATTTTTAAACCATGGATTATGTAAGGTTTTAAATATTGGTTATAAATTAAATTTGGAAATTGATGTCTTACAAATGGTTTTGTCACTTTGCTTAATTATTTAGGGTGTTTAAATTGGAAAAGTTATTTTTGCGACAGTGATGTTAAGAATGAACCAACCGTTCACCTTGGTTATAATTTAATAAATGACTGATCACCCGGTATTTAATTAGGCGGGGTGTCACAAATGCATGGTTGCCTGAGCTGTCAAAAGCCAAATGATAGTGAAAGGTACATTTTTATATGAGATGGCAAGAAGGTCAAAGTTTAAGCAATTAGGATATTTAGCTTATTATTAAAGTCTGTTACTTTTTTGGATTTGAATAAGACATTTACTGTACCGTCTTTTAGACGAAATTTGGTTTCTATTTTTTTGTTGGACAAATTTGGTAATACTTGTTCTTTTAGAAATAATAAATTTTATCTTTTTCATAATTCAAATTTGTTTGGTATTGGTTCTTTATCTTATGTAAACAACCTTTGTGTATTTGATATGATTTTTTTCATATCATGAAACCTTGCAATTAAATACTCGAGGTGTTAAGAGAAAATCAATCCGTATCATTATGGCATAAAAATATTAGCTCACATCTCCAAAAGGAGAATTGGAAAACTTGTGTCAAATGGGATTCTCGATTCCCTTGATTTTTAAGATTTTGAAATTTGCACAAATTGCATAAAAGGAAAACGGAGAAACATAAGGAAATTTGGTGCCCATAGGGCAATAAACATCTTCGAACTGATACATAGAGATATTTACGGGACATTCCCTACAGCTTTATGGAATGGTCAACAATATTTTATCACATTCATAGATGATTTTTCACGTTATGGCTACCTGTATCTCATCCATGAAAAGTCCAATCACTGGATGTGTTCAAACCATTCAAAGCTAAAGTTGAAAATCAACTCAGTAAAAGGATTAAAATCATTAGATCTGATTGTGGTGGGGAATACTACGGTAGGTATGACGGTTCACGTGAACAGCGCTCGGGACCATTTGCTAAATTCCTAGAGGAGTGTGGTATCGTCCCATAGGACACCATGACAGGTTTTCCAAGTATAAATGGTGTTGATGAAAGGTTAAACAAAACACTTAAAGACATGGTAAGGAGTATGATCAGTCACTCTAACTTGCCAGCATTACTTTGGGGTGAAGCATTAAAGACTGCAGTGTATATTTTTAACAGAGTACCAACTAAAGCAACTTCTAAAACCCCTTTTAAACTTTGGATAGGCAGGAAGCCTAGTCTGAAACACCTCCATCTTTGGGGATGTCTAGCTGAAGAGAGGTCTTATAGGCCACATGAAAAGAAACTGGACTCAAGAATGGCGAGTTGTTATTTTGTTGGATACACCGAAAGATTTAGGGTTATAATTCTATGATCCTACTACTAAATCAATTTTTTAGACGAAAAACACCTTGATCTTTGAGGATGTTGAGTTTATTAGGTGGTTAGGTTAGGGATTTTTATTTTGAAGAGGAATATGTTGATATTCCCACATTTGTTATTAACATTGATTAGGCTCCTATTCTAGACATTGTTCAAGAAGAAGATCCAAGTCAAAACAATATTCAAGAACCTCCTGTTCCATAAGAACAAACTCTAGAACCTCAAGAACCTATGCCTTTGAGGAGATTAACTAGAGAAAGGAGAAGAGTCGTGACAAATGATTACATTGTATTTATCCAAGAACAGGAGTTTGGCATTGGTGCGGTGGAAGATGATCCAATCACCTTCCGTTAAGCCATTGAAAGTTCTAAATATCAATAATGGATTGATGCCATGAATGGAGAGATAAAATCCATTAAGGACAATGACGTTTGAGAACTTGTCCCATTGGTTGAAGGTGTGAAACCCATTGGTTGCAAATGGATATTTAAAACCAAGAGGGATTTGAAAGGTAATGTGGAGAGATACAAAGTCCGTCTTGTGTCTAAAGGCTTTACACAGAAAAAGGCAATGATTATGAATAAACTTTCTCTCCGATTTCATTTAAATAGTCTTTTAGGATAATAATGGCACTTGTCGTGCACTTTGACCTTGAGCTTCATCAGATGGATGTTAAGACTGCATTTCTCAATGGTGACTTTGATGAAATAATATATATGGTGCAATTAGAAAACTTTGTGTCGGGAGATGCAAAGAATACGATTTTCAACTTAAAGAAATCCATATATGGGCTTAATCAAGCCTTTTGTCAATGGTATTACAAGTTTCATCAAGTTATCATCTCATTTGGTTTTGAGATGAATCTAGTTGATGATTGTATATACCACAAGTTCAATGGGAATAACCATATTTACTTGGTTTTATATGTTGATGACATATTGTTTGCCACCAATGATAGAAGTATGTTGCACAAAACTAAGATATTTTTTTCAAAGAAATTTGAGATGAAAGATCTTGGTAATGATTCTTTTGTGTTGGGTATATAGATACACCGAGATATCTCTCAGGATATGATTGGTTTATCACAAAAGAGCTGTATCGTGAAAGTTTTTTAAAGATTTGGTATGCACGATTATAAACTAGGTGACACCCCTGTGGCTAAAGAAAATAAATTTAGTCTTAATTAATGACCTAAGAATGATTTTGAGATTCTGGAGATGCAAAAGAATCCTTATGCGTCAATAGTAAGAAGTCTTATATATGCTCAAGTATGTACGCTTGCGGATATTGCGTACATTATTGGCATGTTGGGAAGATATTTAAGACATCGTAGAAAGGATCACTGAATAGAAACTAAGCAAGTCGTGAGGTAATTACGGAGAACAAAAGCTTACATTCTCACCTATTGAAAGTCACATTAGTTAGAGGTCATTGGATATTCTGACTCTGATTTTATTGGATGCCAAGATAGCATGAAATCTACTTCAGGTTATATCTACTTACTTGTTGGAGGTGCTATATCTTGGAAATGTGTTAAACAGTTTATTACAACCACTTCCACTATGGCAACTAAGTTTATAGTTTTCTATGAGGCGTCCAATCATGGAATATGGTTGAAAAATGTTATCACGGGACTATGTATTGTGGATGGCATTGAAAGGCCACTTAAGATATTTTGTGAGAATAAATCAACAGTAATGTATTCCATCGACATCAAGAGTTCTACAAAGTCAAAATTTATAGACATCAAGTTCCTAGTTATAAATAAAATATTTCAGAGTGGATTTATGTCTACAAAGCTCATTGAGACGAACTCCATGATTGCAGATCCTCTGACTAAAGGATTACCACCCCAGGTCTTTCATTAGTATACTACTCATATGGGTGTAGTTTCTTTTCAGGATATGTCATTTTAGTGGGAGTTTGTATTTTAGATGCTTTCATACACACATTTGTTATGGATTTTATGGTTATTTACTACCGTAAACTATTCAGTTTATATTTGCTCAGACTTTCTATGGTTTGATCTCACTAAGGTTTAAGGAGGACCAGTTGGAAATATAACCTGAAGTAGATATAACCTGAAGTAAATTTCATGATACACATCCATACTTGATCTTTGTCATTCGTTGCAATGATATATGTGATCATTAATGGGTCTACTTACGAAATATGTAATGCCGATCACTTTGATTCTATATTGGTGTAATTAATGGACAAGATTATTAAGATGCATAAAGTTTTGGTAGGAAAAGACTCATGAGCTCATAAAGTATAATTCAAGTTCATAAAGTTACATATATAGCCCAAGTGGGAGAATGTTAGAATAAAATTAAATATATGGGCTTATATATGAAATAAATATGAATTATAGGCTATCAAATAAAATTTGGCAAATTAAAGTGATTAATTTAAGTGTTGGGGCCTTAATAATGTGTAGCGATAAGCGTAATTTCTATTTTTAAGTAGGGGTTAAAATAGAAAATCATGAAATATGAAAAGACACGATTGCCTTATAAGTAGGGGTCATGGTCCCCAGATCACACAATTTCACTTCTTCTGATTCCCATTGTGAGAGAGAAGTTTAGACATAAAATAAAAGTGTTGATCTAGAAGATCATAAGACCTCAGATTCAGATATTTTAATTTTCTTGTTATGGATTTAGGTACGCTTTCGCAAATTTGGTATTTTTAATTCTTGATGATTCAATATGAATGTTCCTATTTGTGTGATGGTTTTCACAAAATAGAAATTAATCTAACAATATAATCATACTAGCAAGTGCCCATGTAATATTATCATAAATGTTCAGGGATTGAAATTAATAAAATCTGTAATGATAATGTTACTCATACTTGTACCCAACTAAAATGAAATATTAATTTCATAAGTTATCAAATAATTAGTCTAAATTACAATAAAAGAACGAAATTTATTTAATTAATAGGTTCTTACTTACATTGGAGAATCATACTAGGTTTGTATTTTATTAGAGCCATGAATTGTAACTACCCCTATTATAATTATCCCTTCCATAATTGTATCAAGGAAGTACTTTGTTAAGAATAATAAAAATATAACAAAGTACTCTTAGGTCCCTCACGAACAAATTTTAAACATTAAAGGAATTTTGACAAATTTTAAATACTTAGGTCCACTAAATATCTTATTTTATAAGTCCACGCTAGTGGCATAATAAATGAACCTATTAGTAAATTGCCCTTAAATGTTAAAAAATTGTCACCAATGGACCTAATTGTAAATTGCCCGATCTTTAGACATAGGGCTGGGTATCAGTCGGTTTGGTTGGTAAATCGCTCATACCAATACCAAACAAGTTTTTATATACTAAAACAAAATTTATCATTTTTACCACACGGTACAACCTCATGTAAACCAAAACCAAACCATGTGGTTTGCGGTAAAACCGCAGTGAAACCAGTTTTTTCAATAAATTCCGAAATAATAAAAAAATTCAAAAAATCAAATCAGGCCGCTTATCGATCAGTTTGGTTGGTACAATAATATATATATACCAAAACAAAATCACTCAATTGCACAGTAAAACCATTATTTTCGATAAATACCGAAATTATTGTAACAACAATAATAAAAATCGTAAAAAAAAATCACGAATTGAACAAGTCATTTATAAAGATAATTGAATGGGTCCTAAAATTTGGGTCCAACAATAGAAAAAAACTATTTTTAAAAAAATAACCATTAAAGTGCCAAAAGTTTTCAAGGCAAATTACAAATTCTATTATCGATGGTAGCTTTATAGGAAGCTAGAATCAAAAGGAGCCACACTCCTTTTCGATGTGGGATTTGAGATAAAGCTACCACACCAATTTCTACCTCTCTTAAGTATAAGCAAAACACAAAAGAAGTTTTGAGATTTGAAGACAAACCAATTTGATTGTATCAGTTCTAGATCAGAACTTCTAGTTTTATAATCTAGACGTTTGTAATATGTACCATAATATAAACATAATCAAACTGCATATAATTTGTATACTTATATTACATATATATATATATATATATATATATATATATATATATATATATATATATATAAACACAAGGACCATTGAACAAAAAGCCCCAAAATATATTTTTCTACATAACACTCATATGTATTTTTATATTTATATTTCATGTTTTGAAATTTAAAAGTGGTAATTTCGGGAAATCGGTTTTTAAAATAGTTAAACCAAAACCAACAAAAACAAAATTGGTAATTTCGGTAGTTACGATTTTCTGTAAGTAAAAAACATAAATCATTACCACTTTTTTCGGTACGAAACGGTACGGTACGAGTTTGTATCGTACCGCGAACACCCCTATTTAGACATCATATCTAAACAAACATCAAAGATTTTAAAAGCATAGGAAACCCTTGATAATTGTCAATGCTAAAAACAAAGTTAAATTGCAAGAGAGGTGAGTGTTGACCAAATGGAACTCAATGGATCTTAGACTCAAGGGATCAAGAGAATGAGTTTTAGTTTTATACCTTTTACTACATATTACTTATCATTACACACTAAATTCTAAATCTAAAAATAGATTAATAAATGTATTCTTTGGGTACTTGTGCAAATGTTTGGCAAAAAGCTATAGGTATTTTCTATGGTCATTAGGAAAACGACAATCAATATAAAATCAAAATTTAGAGAGGATCTCAAGACCGAATTGATAGTTTGGTATATGAAAGAACAAAAACGTGTTAGTAAAAAATTAAATACTATGAAGGTAAGGACCCGGTGATGAGTGGTACGGTAGTGGATTCTGAGACATAAAACAAAAGTGTTATCACCACAGTCTAATCACTAATAATATATATTATACCACGATAATTTAAGTTTATAAATTTTAACCATTTGCTTGTTGCAAAAATCAGATACCCAAAATATTTTCCAAACTTATTAGTACCACAAGAATGAAAGAAAAATCAAGAAGAAAATGTTTAAAGACCAACTGAGTACCTTGGAACTAAAATGATATCCTACCTAATATTGATTATTTGAATCCCTCCTTATTTCAAAGAGAAACACACAATCAGTTAAAAATCAAAACACGTACATTGAGCAACAAACAGTTAAATAATTTGACGAAAGTCAATAATTTTTTGATAGTCTCAAACCGACCTCGATAAGGGTTACTAAAATACTATTTTGGTGTGTATTTTTCATAGGTAACCAATTAAATAAAATTAATTCTTCGCCCCTTTCTAGAACATCTGTTGCATTTTATTTTTGTTTTTTAGTACAAAGTTCACATAAAACATCTCTATTGAATGGTGTCTAAGAATAAAATTTAAGTCCCTAGATGTGAAAGCCAGAAAAATAAGAAGATAACTTGTTAACACAACTTCTTGTATGTTCAATGGACTTTTAAGAAATTCATTATGTGGTTGTGTGTTAATTGTGTCCCGATCAGGGTAGAATTAAAGTTAATTTGACGCGACTATCTTTGTCGAGTCTAATAGTGCAGGGACGGGTGTGATCATTAGAGACAATAAGGAGAGCTTTGTGACTTCTCTCTCAAAGCGAGTTTGGCAAACACTTTAACCCAAACAGGCGAAAGCGATGTCGGGAAAGATAGCAACTGAGTTTGCCATTTATTGTGTTTTTTTACACTTTATCTTCGAGGGTGATTGTCAAAATGTCATTTCCAGGCTTAAATGTGACGATGACGACTGGTCTACTAGAGGTAATTGCACCGAAGCTATTAACATAAGAATACATCATGTATAAAATCATTCTTAAGAACATCCTAATATTAATCACAAACACATTAATATGATTAAACTTTATCATACAATTGTTTATAATAAAAGGATCTTAGATCTTAAGGTTTTCACAAAATACGTCTAAAAGATAGAAAATAAAATTTACCTTGATCAAGGATTAATCTTGATTAATTGCTCCATCAATATACCTTCTTGGAAAAAATATATTCTAATGGAATCTCGGAGTTTTTCTCCCACCTCAGAAATAGTGTGTTATGAGATAACCCCAGATGGTGTAGGGCTCCTCTATTTATAAGGGGAAGAGGGCCGGAATCCTAGTCAAGGTGGGACTCTTTTTCAAGTCTCCCACTAATGCCACTAACCATCATGTGACTAACGGATAATATTGACTCAATCTTCTAATATTCGTATTTATCACGGTCCTAATTAATTATCTGATATTTATCAAGACCACATAATTGGGAAATTCGTAAATTCGGAATTTAATATAATTGAAATTAAATAATTAATTTTGACACTGAATATTAATTTCCAACAGTCTCCCACTTGGTCTTAATAATCCTCATAATTAAATTAAGTACCATAAGGTGCACAATAACTGATAAATATAGTTTGCTTAAATCAAACAATTCACGGATGCGAGTCATGGCGGTTCCATGCTATTCAAGAGCATGGTTCCTTCCATGTACCACAACACCAATGTTTCATTCAACTAAGACTTTAATATTGGGTATCATAATGGCCTCATAATGTCCTTTTGAATAAGGACTATTTCTGTCAACAATAATTCATAATCATAAGCATAAAAGACGGAAATAATTGAAATTAGAAACACTTTTATTGAATTCAAGTAATAGTGTCAAATAACTACCAAATAGCAATCATAATTTTACTAATCGAGATCCATATTTTTGACACGTTCCGTAAGTTCTTTTGGAGATAGTCCTTTTGTAATAGGATATGCTATGTTATCACTCGTACTAATGTGATCAATTGACACTCTTTCTTTCTGAATTTCTTCTTTAACTGATAGGTATTTCTTTCAACGTACTTAATTACTTTAGGAATACCTAACATTTCTTCATAAAGAAGATTTCAGCGACAATATCATAATATTTCAGTGACTTGATAATAGTGTCGATAACTCCAAGTCCCGAAATGAAGTCACGCTGCCAAAATACATAAGTTTTAGCATCAAGCATGCTACAAACTCAGCTTTCACAATAGTTAATGGATGGATTGTGTTGCACTCCTTCATTATATTGGTTGATAAACCAAAACAAACATTCTTAATCAAGAGTGAACTTCATCCCATCCGTACAAATAGTAAATCTAAGTCACAATAATTGTTCATATTTAAATGAACACATACATCATAAATGAGAGCATATAGTCCTTTAAGTATCTTATTACTTCATACACAACTTTTAAACCCATAAGATTATTTTGATTCTCCACTTTCTAAATATGTGCTTGAATATAGAGAAAATATATAAACTTACTCCCACTGATCTTAAGGTGTATACAAATATACAACGATTAAAAAAAATAATGATATTATTTCTAAAAATACGTCATGTGCGAAACTTATGTTTGTAAAATGATCTCCTAAACATATACGCATGGTTTATAAGACTTCAAAAAGTAATTTTCACATCCACTTCATGTAACTCTCAATCATAATGAGCTACTAATGTCATAGGAATTCCATGTCTTTACATGTAATTGAGAAGGTTCATTTATAACCTTTTCTTCATTAATAGTGAAATATTTTACTACAATTTAGCTTAATCTCGTTTAACTACCGTTAGTGTCGCGTTTGTCTTGATGACCCCCTTATACCCGACTTTAGTGCATCAATTATGTAATTCAACGAGATTTCAACCTTAGTTGTAGTCCATTAGTTTAACTTCTTATGACTTTTGAAAATAAAACCATGTCATTATTTATCCCTATGCCAAATTCATGTTCATGGAGATACACCACATAATCATCGAGGATAGTAGACCTTTTAGGATCTTCTTAATACTATTCCTTATATTTTTATCTACATTTCTCTCACGGTGACAATACTATTATTTAGTGGTTGATCATTTATTTGTTCTTTGTTGTTTAGACAATCTAACAACTAAAAGAACAAGGATTCAAGAAGATTATCGGTAATGGAATAAGTACCCTACCTTCCTTTATAACCATATTTCATGATTTTCTACTACCACTAATTTCAACTTTCATAATGAATTTGACTTTAATGCAACAAATACGTGTCAATGACAATTATATGATCTATGTAGGTCCACTTTAAGGGAAGTTTCTCATAATCTCCCACTTGGGCCACATAGGTCATCCTTATATTAGACATCGTAATACCTTAAGAGCATAACTCGGCTATCAAAATTTGTAAGAGACATTACAAAAATCTTGTCCACGAAAATTATGAAAAAGAGTCTAGATTTAATTTGGCACAAGATTTAAAGAGTTTCATAAAAAACGCTACGATTATGATGCAGGATCAAACAAATCTTTAAAGAACTATGTCCAAACTTTATTTTGTACAACACATCAAAAGGAATATAATAACCCTTGAAAAAAATATACATCAAAAGATTCTTTAGAACATATCCCTCACGATCAAGTCTAGACAAACAGTTTCCCAAAAAACATTGAGGGTTTATGAAAACAAATGGCGATTTGATTCTCCAAGAACAAAAGAAAAAATCTTATTAGCATTTCTAGTTTGTTTTGTAAGAAATCCTTGCATCAAAAGTAAATACTTTCTATAACACAGTAAGTATAACTTGCAAACTCTACTGAGATGAAAAACTCGTTTCAAATCATAAAAGATACATATTATCTTTATCATTATAGTCCGAGTGTGAAATATGTAAACAAACTTAATTTGTTTAACAAAATTAAATATGAAATTTTTAGAGAAACAAAATGGGATACAATAATTTGTGATAAGATAATGAGATAAATTTCTCACTTCATTAATGCTTTGATTTAACAACACACACATCGATTACATGATAATAAATTGAGCGAGTTTTCTTCAGTAGTAACCGTGAAATATCGATTATATGATGCTTGTAGATTACTTTATTGAGTATAATGTTATTTCATTATATTGTACACGATATTTGTGCACAACTTATTTTCACATACTATAATAATGTATGTGATCTATGATGTTCATTCAATCACTCAAAATTGATTCCCTGTAAGGAATAACCTTGCTTGGAGAAATAAACTCAATATACCCCATTAATATCTTTACAATTATAAGCATCATGAGTTAATACTACCATCATCTTTACATTTAATATTCATTTCCATTCTAGTTGGGTCACTGTAGTGACTACCAAATATTTCATAATATGAATATTATATTACGTAAAGACTTACATACACAAGTCAATAAAATTTCCACTTATTTTCATTAAATATCGCATGATCAATAAACTAAATTATTCATGTTTATGGTTTTCCTAAACTTGATTGGTGATATGATAGTGAAAGAAACTATGGCATCTGCGTTTGACGACCATTATTACCTTCCCAAATATATATCACCACTAACATTTTGTTCAATTATTGTAATCACAATAAATGAATAAATAATAATATCTATGCAACATCATAAAGTATCATAACCCTAGCATTCAATATCATACATGGATCCGTAGGCAACCAAAATATGCATGATATTAATGCATTAGTCCAATATTTATATCTTCTGGAATGGATCACTTTAATGAACACCAAACCTTATATTATATAAATATTAGAGATACGCATACATGTTCAAAATACCAGTAATACATGAATAATGATATTATTATCTATTTCCTAACTTGAAATTCACGAAAAATTAGACATAGTGTGTATATCAAATAGACAAAGAGTTTACATGAGACATTACACAAATAACAGTAAATGGAAGACATAAATCATTTACTTTCGCTTCATCACTTATGTATGAGTAACAAATCAAAAATATTGACCCAAATCATTCATGGTCATACTAATGCACAATACGGTTATAATCACAATTATCATACTAGTGGCATATGTAAATATGACTTTTTAACATTGATGCCAATTATTTAACATTTACAAAAATTCCAATGCTTATTTGATTCAAATTTCAGCATGTGTTGCGCTTCAATTTAACCTTATAACAAACATTAGGATAATCTGAAATGACTACAAGTATAGTATCTTCACATGTAATCTTAGCCTGTATTTGGCATTTGAATAAGCTGAATGAATACCTACTTATGAGTCTCAAAATTTGCAAGTCATACATTCAAATATGCATGTATGCAACGAATAAATCTAGTATCCACACATATGAATTGTAGCGTGTGTTTGGCATTTAATTCAACTTAATGGGAGTACTAGCCTTAGAGTAAACAATAATTCTCATTTTCGACTACATGAATCGTTGGCCTGTGTTTGGCATGAGACTCATTAAAACACGATTATTATAATATTCAACAATATGAATCATTGGCCTATGTTTGGCACGAGACTCATCAAAATATGAATATTAACAATAACGCAAGTCTAATATCCTACCATATGAAATATGTTGGCCTGTGTTTCGCACGAATATTCATCTAAAAAAGGATCATTAGAGTAATGTTTTATCACAGTTCTAGATAAAACATACATGAAATATGGAAAAACTTAAATTTTTCCAAAAAAAATGAGTTAGCATCATGGAACTGTAGGAAATTACTCCAAAATCTCAAATATTCGACGGAATTCAAAAATATTTTTTCTGGAAGTCAAAAAGATTATTTATGCAAAATCAATGCCCCAAAAAATATTATACTCAAAACTTAATGTATAATTAATGGTCCAAATATAGATGCATACATAATAATCAAATATTTACAATTATAGATTAAGACACTTTCATGTCTTCCCCATCCAACACCATATAAATATTATTGTCTAAACATTAATTCATAATACATTAGGACATTTGGGCTACCAAATATAGATTATGCACAATAACCTAATATATCGAAATGTTATTGTCAAACACATAATCATACATCTAATATTCAAAATTTTATATTGAACTCTTTCATCAATACCAAATACTACATAACATGAATATTAGAACAACCATGAACATAAAAAAAACAACCCCCGTGGTGAAAAAAATACATAATATTCGGAAAAAATCGTAATTTTTGCCAAAAATAGAAAATTTGAGTTAGCACCACAGGGATGTAGATAATTACTCCCGGATCTCAAAACAATTTGCGGAATTCAAAAATTAATTTTCCGGAGTCAGATATTGACGTCAACATTATTACCAAAAACGATAAAAACGCAAATTTAAGGGTCTTAACGACGTCAAAACGCAAAAGTAAGGTGGTTCCCATTGTGTTCAATGGGTTTTGTTTATTTCGACGTTTCCAGTCGACTATGTCAGCTTCGTAAAATTCCGAGCAAGTTGTGACCGTTCATTCTCACCAGTGAGTATTAGCGACCGAAGAAAAACGTCACAGAAAATCTCAGACACACTTTAAGAGCAGATTTAATGACATAAATAAGACGTGGCAGAAGGTCTCAGGCACAAAAGCAATTTAATGACATAAATAAAAATGTCACAGAAAGTCTCAGGCACATATTTCATTATTGACGAACATCAATAAGGAAAATCATGATATCTTAAACATTAGCTCTTATACCACATATAAAATCATTCTTAAGAACACCCTAATATTAATCACGAACACATTAATATGATTAACCTTTAGTATACAATTGATCTTAATAAAAGGATCTTGGATCTTCATGTTTTCACAAAATACGTCTAAAAGATAGAAAATAAAATTTACCTTGATCAAGGATCAATCTCGATTAATCGCTCCATCAATCTACCTTCTTGGAAAAAATACACTCTAATGGAATCTCAGAGTTTCTCTCCCACCTCAGAAATAGTGTGTTATGAGATAACCCCAGATGGTGTAGGGCTCCTCTATTTATAAGGGGAAGAGGGCTGGAATCCTAGTCAAGGTGGGACTCTTTCTCAAGTCTCCCACTAATGCCACTAACCATCATGTGACTAACAGATAAGATTGACCCAATCTTCTTATATTCGTATTTATCACGTTCCCAATTAATTATCTGATATTTATCAAGACCACATAATTGGGAAATTCATAAATTCGGAATTTAATATAATTGAAATTAAATAATTATTTTTGACACTGAATATTATTTTCCAACATCATGACATTTGCTTTTCCTTTGTAAGACTGCTTGATAACCAACCAACTAGCCCATGTTTTGGCTCATTATGCCAAAAAATCTAGGGACTATTGTTCATGGTTTACGGAGCCTCCACCCTTTTTGGAGACTTCCTTACATATTGATGTACCCCCAACTCAGGCACAAGACTTAACACAGGAAAAAAATAATCAAAACATATACGTATTCTTCTTAAAGGAGTTACCAATAATCTCTTAATTGGATATAATCATATATTAGTAATCTTATCTAAATACTTAAAGGGGATAATCTGAAAAATTAAACTTAAGAAAAATTAATTATGATGCTTTCTAAGAGTTTTAGCTGCTAAGTTTGATAGTTGTTGTATTAACTTTTTTCAATCATATATTAAAATAGATCATATATATTGAAATAATATGAAAAGTATATACTTACAATAATTTACAAGCCAAAGACTATTTCAACTCTTTACAGACTTGAGAAACTATTGACACTCTTTCAACTCTTTACAAACTTAAGAAACTGTTGTAGCTCTTTAGGAATCTGTACCGAACTCTCTATTCTTTTGCTAAGTCTGTGTTCTATTGTGATCTAGAGGATTTTATATATAAATATTTGAATTTACATTTTACAATTTTTACCACTGAATATTTTTACAACTAAGGCTATATTAGTAATTTATGTACAAATTATTGAAGGAATTAACCATATGAGTTTGTCTGAAGAATCTTGGCATTAGTAAATTTTTGTCCATTCTTTTTCTTAGAACGTTTTCAAGAATCTGCTTTTTCTGAGAGATGCTTCTTTAGACCACTACTTTTCTTTTGTCAAGCTGCTTTGCGTGTAGCACTTTGTTTCAATCAGTACGCCTTATCCTTTCATCATGTTTTCAATATTATCTCTAGTAACTAAGTCTTCTGAATATTTTTCTCAATAATTATCAATTTTTCGGAGATTAATTTTTTCTCGTTCTATTGCTTATTCGACATCATCAGAACTAAGAAAGTTGTTACAAAATTGATAATAAACTCTATTGCATCTTTCTGGGACAAATATTTGCATACTAAAATTCTCTTTGATCATTTTTACACGATTTAAAGAGATTTTATTTATCATATGATGTACTTTATATATTTTTTTTATAATTCTTTCATTGTTTCTTTTATTTTTGTTAAATATTCTCTATCATCATGATATTCGAAAACCAATTCATTATTCTGATTATTCTATGTTCTATAAGGATTTTGTGTTTGCCATAAAGAATTTGGCCTTCATTTATCCATTCTGGTGGAATACTTTCTATAATTAATAAAAATCTTATTCCTTTTATGATTGATATAAATGTTTGTTTTGTTCTATTATTGATTCTAATAATCTTTTTGGGAATTTACTATTGATTCTTTCAAATGATGATTCTATTGACAAAACTGGCTATACATTCATTTTCTAATAATAGACTTAAAGTAACTTTAATATCTATTCCATACTTTTTGGTAAATATTTGTGACACCCCGCCTAATAAAATACGGGGCGATCACTCCTGTACCAAATTAAAACAGGAGTGGCATATGAATCATTCTTAGCATCACTGTCGAAAACCAAATTAATTACTAATTACCTATTAGGCTGGCGTCAAAATTTTATTTAACTAATCTTTTAAACAAATTAAATCAATTAAAACATTTGTATAGTTTATATAAATGAAACTGGAAAGAGATAAACTAACCGAACACTCGGTTCAAATATAATACAATCAAATCGAATGCCGCACTAAAAGGCGATAAAAGAATAAATAAAAGTAGTTGGGTTATTAGCCTGAATGTACATACGCTACCTCCTATCCAAATTACAAGGATATAAGCGTCTATAGAAAACCTGCATGCATCCACAACTGCCGCAGCACACGTCTGACTCGAAGGAATCATCATCCAGGCGTCCCTGTGTCTGGACACCTATATATAATATATAGCAAAAGGGAAAAATATAGAAACGGGTCAGAGCTCGAGTCGTGAAAATATTTTGTAAGTGCATAAATGCTTTATTTTAAAAAATATGTTTTATCTCATACTTAAATTGGTATCGCACTCCCATGAGATACCCCTTACCTCTCTTCTAATAGTGCACTCCTAGCGTATCCCTCTAAACATACTAGTCAAGCTACTCTCCCTAACTAATCCGTCACCCATAATTCTAGAAATCCTAAGCAAACCAAGTACTAAGGGTTAAACTTCTCCCGAGTCTCAACGCTAGGCCATGTTCGTGCGTGGGGTGTCTCACGAAGAGAAATCCAAACAAGGAACCCCCCCGATTCACTACTACT
Source organism: Sambucus nigra (assembly GCA_949130495.1). Taxonomy (NCBI): domain Eukaryota; kingdom Viridiplantae; phylum Streptophyta; class Magnoliopsida; order Dipsacales; family Adoxaceae; genus Sambucus; species Sambucus nigra. The sequence continues at coordinate 383,181,339 of OX422218.1, read as the reverse complement.
TGGCAAGGTCGATCGTCGAGATCCATTAGACCCTCAGTACTCAACTTATATATATATATATATATATATATATATATATATATATATATATATATATATATATATACTTCTATAAATACATATGCATAACATACTTATTTTATTTTCCATATCACAATTTAAGTCCGGATAAAATCTCTCGGAATGAGAATTACCTTCATATTTCAATTTATCTCTTTACTCTAGTTGAGATATAATATCTTGTTCTCATGCAAAAGTAATATACTATACACACCAGTATAATAACCATCCCAACGAGCTATAACTCGAGGATGCGGTCTCTCAATGCTATCATCTTCCAGGGCAACACTCACATACCATCCTGGGGACCAGCGGTCGGACTCAATATCACCAACATCGCGGCCATAAGTCACATCGTCTGGGAAGCGGTCATAGTTCCTCCCCAGAAATGAGACGAAACATACTCACCATGTCTCACCCCTAATAAAAATCACACAATATAAAAAGGGACGCTATGACCTGGGGACTATACGCACCCTGATCCTCAAGCAAGGGGCCTCACCCACATTGCCCAACTTTCCATGATAGCATTAGAGGGGGGTATGCTTCACACACACACACACACACATATATATATATATATATATATACCATCCATACACAGATATATATACATTCCACATTGTTCCTCAAATATATATAAATGAACATATTTGCCAATCACACATAACGATGGCCAATAATCCCAAAGATTTTCATAAATAATAATATTTGAGTATTCGCACACTCACGATACTAAACTCAAAAGTATTCCCTCACTTGATAAATAACCTGTACCTTATTCACACTTAAGTATTTATATAATTTCTCCAACTATACCAATTCACACTAAGTAAACACGCATTTTCCAAAATTCATCCTAATAGTCTCGCAGGATATAGTCAAACATAATCGATATAACTATGTTTTCCACTCACACAATTATATAGGCCTAAATGCCCACTAAAATTATCCCAAGGAATATTCCTCCCCAAGCACCCTTAATTTAGATAAGTCGTCGATATCATTTCCAAGCACCTAAGGACTACATTTCACTCAAATAATAATAATTTAGGGCTCCCCTGTCTAATTTAGGAATCCCAAACCTTTAATTTCACACTTTATTTATTTATTTTGAAAACCACCCCTTTGCAACACACTTTTTTACAGTCTCCAAATCCCAATTGTAACTCCCTCGAATAATTAGGAATACATTCCCCTAGGTGAATATTTATTTTCTCGAATAAATAAGCTAAAGGCCATAAATGTGGGAATTTATCCCATTTAAATTAACTAGGAAAAAATGGCCAAAATTTCTTTTTGATCGATCGATCGACCCTTGGCCGTCGATCTATCGATCAAACATGGTAGCTTCTTCTTCGCCCTTGTTTCGGCCATTAACGAATCTTCAACCATTTTTACTCCTTCTCCCAACCCTATATAACCCCAACCAACAAATTTTACATAAAAGAAAATCGGTTACAAGTATCCTAGAACCAAAATCAACAAATAAATTTGAATAATTCCTAAGTTTCTCCAATTTAACATTTTCTGGGTTTTACCCATTAAACTTTCGAAAAACCCGTTTGATTCACGAAAACCCAAATCCTAAAATCTTAAAATTTGTTATTACCAACCACGATATGAGATTGATACTCAAAAAGAAATAAAGGAAGTAAACACTTGCCTGGAGAATAAAATCCGACGATCCCGAGTCGAATCCCGCGGAGTTTGGCCCGGAAATCCTTTTTCTCTCCTCTTTTCTCCTCTTCCTTTCTTCTTTTCTCTCTTTTTCTTTCTTTCTCCCACTCTCTCGTGTCTTATAGGGCAAGAAAAGAAGGTCTATCCCTATTAAATCCAAAAATGACTCGTTTACTGAATTACGAGTCCTTATTAGCCCAAAAATTCTCAGAGCCTAAACAATACACCCGGATACTCTGTTCTCACCATCTCAGCCATTTCGAGACCAATCGTGCAATCGAAATTTCCATCTGAGGTACTTGACCTCAATTCATTATTTTAACCCAACACAACTTAATGCGGGTTTTCCCATTAAAATATTATCCTCTATCGCTTTACCCAGCTATGACATATAATTAAAATACTCAAACTCATTTAGTTAATCCCAAAAGTAAATATAACATCCATCGAATAATCTAATCCTTGAAAACCTCAAAAATTACTATTCACGATAATTTCTTAAATTCCCAAATTACACTTAATTATTAAATTTAATTATCTCCAAAAGTGCGGGGTGTTACATACTCCCTCCTTGCATCGAAATTTCTTCCTCGAAATTCAGATACAACCGATACCACTAACATTAATCTAAGATCATGAATCAGTCCACATCTTAATGCCTCAAAGTAGGCTGGTACTAATTCGATGGAACTCAATCATACAGTCGTTCGGTATCCACCTATCTCAAATTTTATACTATAACGCACTAAATCCCTATGTGCTATAGTACTACTTCATCGTAAGGTGACTCTAATAACGTCACATCGCACCCATCGTTTCTAGTGCCACAAGAAGAGAAAACGAGCCTATCCTCGCCGCTCTAACGTCTAAATCTCATCGGAGAATCACGATTCTAAGCATCCGTCCATCTAATTTCCCTCAAAAAGGAAATTACTCTAACGCTCGACTACTCTTATCAGTATCATCGCTTAACTTGGGCATGCTACTTCTTATTACCCTATACAATTCGATTATCATGTACCTCTTACGACATTCCATCCAACACACTCCAAATCCATTCGTAACTGCCTCACGGCATAATCTTCAACTTTATATCTATGTCCCTTCTATTTCAGGCGGTATATAAAACAACCTTACCAGGGTACCCATACACCTTTTTAACCCGTGCTTATTTGCACAACCATTGTAAACGCCACACACGTAACACTCGCTCTAAAGATGGGCCTTATTTCCTCAGTGTAATACTCACACATGGGTCTTCCCAACTCATGAAATTAAATTCTTCTCAAGGTTAGTCAACTAATCTTCTTGTGGTTCACTTCTCACAATCTTACTATATCGGCGCCACTAACTCCGTTGAACTTACTCCTTAATAATCCTACGATCTATGCGTTATCTCACCCATGCGAAATGAGCATAATCCTAAGTATATCCCTAGTGCCCAAGGCCTCTCTCAACTTTTGACATTTTCTTGGTTTCATGCGTGGGACATCTCGTAAAGAGAAATCCAGCTAAGGAACCCTCTCGTTACACTACTCCCTTGCATCGTCGGTCATCAAGATATAACTGCCTAAGGCACACCAGCGGGATGTCTTAAATCCTACTTCACTAACCTACCCACGTACCTCTACCACTCCTTCTTTAACCTTGGCAAAAGGAAAGTCTAACTAATCAAAGGCGCCTACTCCCTTTAAACCTATTTTGAACATCACACCCAAAACATACTTCCTCCAAAATTTGTCTTATCATTAAGGCCTGGCTATAAGCCTCAAATCAATTTCTCTAACTCGAGCTTCACCCACCTACTTGCGGTGAGAAGACTACTTTAGTGCTTCTCCACAGCACTATATTTCCATAAGCATACCCACCATCACACGGCCCTTAGTCTATAGTGTTTCCTCCACACTATATGACTTATCAACAAAACCAACATCCTCGCATCCTATAACATCTCTCCACTCTCGATGTTGTTAAGGTTCATGTGTGGAGTGTCTCGCAAGCGAAATCCAAACAAGAAACCCCTCCAATACACTACTACTTAACTTTGTCGATTGTGGAGGCCCGTTATCTTCAATTATGCAATCGGGATAACCTTATCCCCCTTTTTAACAAAATGTGGTTTGAACTCCTATCTCTGCCCAGGATCCACACCAATAAGCGCTCGTACTAACACTAAGTCCTTGTGTAACCAATAATAAGCTTAAACTCACAGCTTAACAATTAACACTGCATACCTTAAATCATACCTATAAGGTCGCCATGCACTCGAATCATGATAATGAAACATCTGCTCACCGAAGTTCCACCTATACATATAATAAAGGCGAACTCAACCTGTATCCAGGTGAGATATCGCAACAACAACCTGTTCCACCTTGGAACTGCGGATACGATAGTCTTGCCATCATTAGCCTGATATCGCTCCAAACAACGAAGAACATTTTATACTCAGAATAATACCATACTCATATTTTACACATAAAATGAGTAGTACAAACCAGATATGCACTCAAAATATCAACACCCGCTTTTATATCGAATGAAGGAAAATAGAACTCCTCTACTGCGAAAAACACATAGACCTACATTATATAACATTACTGATAGCGCCCAAAAAGCTCAAATTACACACACGAGTCTAGGGCTAACAAAAATCCCATGACTTTATCTAGTCCCACCAAATATACCTCCGCCATCTGAGGTAAGACTCATAACAATAACTCCGCCAATCTCTTTGGCTACTCTAAATGGTTCCCAGATTGAGTACACTTGTCCTAACTGAACCTAAAAACTACTTCAATTAATGCCCCATCTCGGCACTCCATCTTGTCCTTCAACTCCTACCTGGCAAGGACTAACCGCGTGTATCTACACTCCACGTTGCAACATTCCCCATCTTTGGCCAGCCTGACCATGTTAAGATTATCAGTATCTCAAACTCTATAGTCTCGATCCTCACAATCGCCTTCATAGTCCCCTTAACTTCTTTGTTAAAAGGAAATACCACCACTGGCCTCAACAACCCTGTTTCAAAGAATTCCCCAGGTGGATGTCCACTAATGGGGTCCTCGAACACACCCATTCTCCATAAGTGTCAGCAACACTTCTCCATTGATCCTATCATTCCTCAGAAGGCCCCTCTCTTCATTGTACCTACCTCACTTAGGTACAAGGTTCACTTCTACATATCACTCTTTATTCACTGTCGGCCTCTGAACGATCCTTATGTGAATAATTCAGGAACTTCATTCTCTTCATATCTGATAAACCAAAGGAACTAATGCTTGTATCCCTCCATAAGATCCCTCTATGAGCTAAACATCCTGCTCTTTTACACATGGCGACTATCGTTTCCACCATTTCAATATTGCTCCTACGAGTGAAAAATTCTCCTCAAATTTTCAGATATGGGTATTTCCATACCCTTCTCTAAGTCAAAACTTCAGAGCCTTCTACTCCCACTGAGTAATGCTACTTTGCCTTCACATGAATTAACTTCAAAGTATGGCCCTTTTCAAAGACCCCTTTTTGAACCTTTAGCTTCACCGGGTAATTCAACTTCAGTACCACTCTCTACTATAGCGGTACTTGGATACTTACAACTACTATACTTTAGTAGTCATTGCATCCATCCTTGACAAATGCCACACGGAGAGTGACCTTTAATGTGGTCCTAGTCTCCAACTTTAACTCATAGCTCCTACTAAGCCCCACCTCCTGTCGCCTTCCTTGACCCTCACACAAATCTCGAACGAGCGCTCAAAAAATTACTATAATCTTATAATATGGCAGGAGAACGAAATCTCACAGGAGGAAGCAACAATCCTAATCGTAAGGCTCTATAACAAATCGAGAGCAACGCTGAAAGCTTAGTACATCCGTACAGCTTCCTAAGGACACTAGAACCTGATTCTATGATACCATATGTGACTCCCCGCCTAATAAAATACAGGGTGATCACTCTTGTACCAAATTAAAACAGGAGTCGCATATGCATCATTCTTAGCATCACTGTCGAAAACCAAATTAATTACTAATAACCTATTAGGCTGGCATCAAAATTTTATTTAACTAATATTTTAAACAAATTAAATCAATTAAAACATTCACACAGTTTATATAAATGAAACCGGAAAGAGATAAACTAACCAAATAATCGATTCAAATATAATACAACCAAATCGAATGCCACACTAAAAGGAGATAAACGAATAAATAAAAGCAGTTGGGTTATTAGCCCGAATGTACATACACTACCTCCTATCTAGATTACAAGGATAGAAGCATCTATAGAAAACCTGCATGCATCCACAGCTACCGCAGCACATGTCTGACTCGAAGGAATCATCATCCAAGCATCCCGGTGTCTGTACACCAATATATATAATATATAGCAAGAGGGAAAAATATAGAAACGGGTTAGAGCCTGAGTTGTGAAAATATTTTGCAAGTTCATAAATGCTTTATTTTTAAAAAATATGTTTTATCTCATATTTAAATTGGTATCGCACTACCATGAGATACCCCTTACCTCTCTTCTACTAGTTCACTCCTAGCGTATCCCTCTAAACATCCTAGTCAAGCTACTCTACCTAACTAATTCATCACCCCCAATTCTAGAAATCCTAAGCAAACCAGGTACTAAGGGTTAAACTTCTCCCCAGTCTCAACGCTAGGCCATGTTCGTGCGTGGGGTGTCTCGCGAAGCGAAATCCAAACAAGGAACCCCCCCGATACACTACTACTTGGCAAGGTCGATCGTCGAGATCAATTAGACCCTCAGTATTCAACATATATATATATATATATATATATATATATATATATATATATATACATAACATACTCATTTTATTTTCTATATCACAATTTAAGTCGGGATAAAATCTCCTGGAATGAGAATTTCTTTCATATTTCAATTTATCTCTTTACTCTAGCTGAAATATAATATCTTGTTCTCATGCACAAGTAATATAATATACACACCAGTATAATAACCATACCAACGAGCTATAACTCGAGAATGCGGTCTCTCAATGCTATCATCTTCCAGGGCAACACTCACATACCATCCTGGGGACCAGCGGTCGAACTCAATATCACCGACATCGCGACCATAAGTCACATCGTCTGGGAAGCGTTCATAGTTCCTCCTCGTAAATGAGACAAAACATACCCACCTTGTCTCAACCCTAATAAAAATCACACAATATAACAAGGGACCCTATGACCTGGGGACTATACGCTCCCTGCTCCTCAAGCCAGGGGCCTCACCCATATCGCGCAACTTCCCATGATAGCATTAGAGGGGGGTATGCTTCACACACACACACACACACACACACACACACACACACACACACACATATATATATATATATATATATATATATATATATATATATATATATATATATATACCATCCACACCTAGATATATATACATTCCACATTGTTCCTTAAATATATAAAAATGACCATATTTGCCAATCACACATAACAATGGCCAATAATCCCAAAGATTTTCAAAAATAATAATATTCGAGTATTCGCACACTCACGATACTAAACTCAAAAGTATTCCCTCACTTGATAAATAACCTGTACCTTATTCACACATAAGTATTTATATAATTTCTCCAACTATACCAATTCACAGTAAGTAAACACGCATTTTCCAAAATTCATCCTAATAGTCTCGCAGGATATAGTCAACCATAATCGATATAATTATATTTTCCACTCACACAATTATATAGGACTAAATGCCCACTAAAATTATCCCAAGGTATATTCGTCCCCAAGCACCCTTAATTTAGATAAGTCGTGGATATCATTTCCAAGCACCCAAGGACTACCTTTCACTCAAATAATAATAATAATTTAGGGGTCATTACTCTATTTTAGGAATCCCAAAACTTTACTTTCTCACTTTATTTATCTATTTTCAAAACCACCCCTTTGCGACACATATTTTTACACTCTCCAAATCCCAATTGTAACTACCTCGAATAATTAGGAATACATTCCCCTAGGTGAATACTTATTTCCTCGAATAAATAAGCTAAAAACCATAAATGTGGGAATTTATCCCATTTAAATTAACGAAGCCGAAATTGCAAAAATTTCTGCTTGATTGATCGATCGACCCTTGGCCGTCGATCGATCGATCAAACAGGGCAACTTCTTCTTCGCCCCTGTTTTTGGCCATCAACGAACCACCAACCATTTTTACTCCTTCTACCAACCTTATATAACCCCAACCAACAAATTTTACATAAAATAAAATAGGTTTCAAGCATCCTAGAACCAAAATCAACAAATAAATTTGGATAATTCCTAAATTTCTCCAATTTGACATTTTTCGGGTTTTACCCGTTAAACTTTCGAAAAACCCGTTTGATTCACGAAAACCCAAATCCCAAAATCTTAAAATTTGTTATTACCAACCATTATATGAGATTGATACTCAAAAAGAAATAAAACAAGTAAACACTTGAATGGAGGATAAAATCCGACGATCCCGAGTCGAATCCCGCGGAGTTTGGCCCGAAAATCCTTTTTCTCTTCTCTTTTCTCCCCTTACTTTCTTCCCTTATTCTTTTCTCTCTTTTTATGTCTTTCTCCCACTCTCTCTTGTCTTATAGGGCAAGAAAAGAGGGTTTATCCCTATTAAATCAAAAAATGACTCGTTTACTCAATTACGAGTCCCTATTAGCCCAAAAATTCTCGGAGCCTAAACAATACCCCCAGATACTCTATTCTGACTACCTCGTCCATTCCGAGACAAATCGCGCAATCAAAATTTTCATCCGAGGTACTTGACGTCAATTCACTATTTTAACCCAACACAACTTAATGCGGGTTTTCTCATTAAAATATTATCCTCTGTCACTTTACCCAGTTGCGACATGTAATTAAAATACTTAAAATCATTTACTTAATCCCAAAAGTAAATATAACATCCATCGAAAATCATCTAATCCTTGAAAACCTTAAAAATTACTATTCACAATAATTTCTTAAATTCTCAAATTGCACTTAATTATTAAATTTAATTATCTCCAAAAGTGCGGGGTGTTACAATATTTTATTGGGTCTAGTTATAATAAAATCCTCAAATGTTTTAAGATCAATATTTAATAACTCCTAATAATACCATCACATGTGGCCGGCCACATGGATTATCCTTTTCCATTCTAATCTATTATAAGCAATATTATCATTCAAGTTTAATGCCTTGAGATATCTCCTAATAGTTTCCTCCCATGATAGCTTAGGGTGTTCCCTTCTCTTTTACCCTTGATTTCCAATAATCTTCCTCTTGTTATAGGTGTATCTATTGATATACGTAATATATATCCATACCATCTAAGTCTACTCTATTTTAATTTATCGCTAATGGGAGCTACTCCTAAATTTTCCGTCACGTAATGATATTTAATCTCGTCCTTTCTAGTTATTCATATCATCCGTCGGAGCATCCTCATCTCATTAATATGGAGACTTTATTCTTGTTTTTTCTTTAAAGCCCAACATTTTTCTCCATATAGAGTCGTTGTCTTAACAATTGTTCTATAAAATTTTCCTTTTTCATTTATTAGTTATCCTCTTATCACATAACACCCCACTTTCTTAACTCCATTTCATCCAACCAGTTGATATTCTACTCATAATATCTTCATCAATATCCCCAATGCTTTGTATCACTGAGACTAAATAACGAAATTTGTTAGTTCGATTTATCACTTGTTCTTCAATCTTTAACATGATGCTATTAAACTCCTCATTATTAAATTTAGATTCCATAAATTCAGTTTTTATTTCTACTGATTTTTAGTCCCTTAGACTCTAAGGCATTTCTCCAAGTATCTACTCTCCCCACAAAGGCATCTTGTGAAGCGTCAACTAAAACTATATCATTCGCAAACTCCATACACCATGGGACATCTTCTTGTATATTGTTAGTAATCTCATCCAATACTATGACAAATAAGTAAGAACTTAATGCCGATCATTGATGTAAGCCCTCTTTAATCATAAAATCATTAGTTTTTCCATAAATAGTTCTTACTCTGGTCTTTGTATTATTACACATAGCTTCAATAACTTTAATATAACTCATCGGGATTCTTTTCCTCCTTAACACCCACCATAATATATCCCTAGGTACTCTATCATACGTCTTTTCTAAGTCTATAAAGACCACGTATATATTTTTATTCTTACTTCTACATTTCTCCATTAACCGTATTAATAACTAAATAGCTTCCATGGTAGATCGCCATGGCATAAATCCAAATTGATTGTCCGAAATAGTTGATTCATTTTGTAATCTTTGTTCTGCAACTTTTTCCCATAATTTCATAATGTGATTCATCAATTTGGTTCCTCTATAATTACTGAAGTTTTGTATATCTCCTTTATTTTTATAGAAAGGTATTATGGTTCTTTTCATCCACTCAACCAACATGTTTCCTTCATTTAAGATTTTATTAAATAAATATGTTAAGAATTCTACCCCTATACTTTCAAGGGTCCTCCATACCTCTATGTGTATTTTATCCGGGCCAATCGCTTTATTTCTTTCCATTTTTCTTAATAATATATCTACTTCTTTTATAGTAATTGGATATACCATTCCTATACTCGATTATATGTTCTCAACATATTTTTGGGGGTATTCTTTATTCAATAATCCTTGAAAATACTCTTTCCATATATCTAGAATTTTTTTATCGTTAAATAATATATTTTAATTTATGTCTTTAATGTACTTAACTGGACCTATATCCCTTCTTAATCTATCTCTATTCTTTGCCAATTTATATATCTTATTTTCACCTTCTTTGTTACATAATACACTACAAAGATTATCTAGTGCATTTTGCTTTGCATTATAATAATATTTTTTACTTCACTTTTTATCTTCCTATACTTTTCTAAATCATCTTGACTTTTACTTTTTTGCCACTTTTTCGTTTCTTTTGTATTATCTTTTGCACTTCCTCATTCCACCACCAAGTCTATTTTCTAATCAGTCTTTTACCTTTAGTCTCACCTAAAATACCTATTTTATCAATATCATTCGTCATTCTTGATCGAATATTGTTAACATTGTCGTCCCAATTTCACTTCATGTTTAACAGGCACTTCTACCTAAATTTTGTCTCTTTGCATCCTTTAAAATCCTTCTATTTTATATTTTTATTTTCTCTTTTTGGTACTTAAATCCTTTAGTGACTAAATCTATTACTAGTAAACGATGTTGATTTGTTAAACTTTCACCTGGTATAACTTTACAATCTTTTCACGTCTTCAAGCCTCTTCTTCTAAGTAAGCAATAATATATTTGAGTCTTATTCGCTCCAAATTTGAATATAATTAAATATTCATCCTTTTTTTTTGTAAAAAATGCGTTTATTAATTTTAGACCGTACGCTTTAGCAAATTCTAAAATAGTTTTCCTTCCTTCATTTCTCTTACCAAAACCACACCATTCGTGTATCATTGGATAACCGTCCCATTATACTCCTACATATCCATTTAAGAACCTCTTAAAAATATGTTTTCATGTGTAGGAATTTTTTGTAATACATCATCCAATAATTCACAAAATAGTTTCTTTACATTTTCATCTAACGCTCCTTGGGGCGTGTAAGCACTTACAACTCCAGTATTATTTTATCTACGATAATATTAATGTTCATTAATCTATCTCTCCATCTTTTAATAGCAACCACTGAAAAGGCCATTTATTGTGTACTTTAGGTAAAACCAACTTCGTTCCAATTTTTAGTTAAACCCAATTTTAACTTCTTAAACCTTCAATATGCATCTAAGTGATTAAATCCATTCCATGAATAAGGCATGCAGTAAAAGAAACAATTTCAGGAAAAATCCCCGAAGGGAAAAACCTTTTTATTTCTAAGACACAACTTACACGGATTACAATGAAATAGGGTGACATACGAAATACCCGCAGGTGTCGATTTCGATGTCGTCGGCTGGATCTCCCGCAAGAACTCCAGATGGTCAGCAGTAGAGAAGAAGACAGCTTCTCCACAAGTTACTTCATAAGGACTCCCTCCATAATAACACGCAACTCTCCGGTTGCAGAGTTCTCCTGACAAAGTGCAAAACGGTGCAGTTAATGAATTGTCTTTCGGTAAACGCATTCAAGATCACAAACTTTGGAATCCAATAATTTGATCTTGAATATACACCGGTTGATGAAAAATTTATGGAAATAAGGTTTTCGAAACTGTTCTGCCTATGAAACTTTCGCAGATACATTTTTATTTATAACTGATCAGCACAGAGTCCAAGAAAACGAAAACACAAAAATTGAGGCAGCAGGTTGTTCGAGCGAGATGTGGATCTCATTCGCGTGACATATGGATGTCGTTTGAATGACCCAAAGTTCTCGTTCGAGCGACAATGATAAAATAAACTATTTTCATTTTAAATAAATGCTCGAATTTTCTTTAAACTATTTGAAGCTCAAAAATATTTTTGAAACATAAAAAGATTTAATTCCCAATCATTTAATTAACCCAGCATTTAATCAATATATAAAATTACTCAAATGCTTATACGTATTCATACCTAAGTGATCTTAAACATATGCAACACCTCTTGACTTGAAATCTTCTTCAAAGCTTTAAATTGCACATTCTTGGACTTGAACTTTGTCGTAGGTTCAATTAAACTCCATAATTAAAACTAGCCTACACTTAATTTATTTTGTCCGGAATTAAGCCAATTAAAATAAAAGTACATGATAAGAATTATGTTCTTACAACCACTTTATTTTTCATATAGTGACTACAATTATCTCTTCCTCCCGAATAAAATAACTTGTAAACTTCTCCTATCTCTCTAGCCTTTTCACCCGTCCACTTAGTTTCTTGTAAGCATGCTATGATGATTTCTCATCATTTAAAGGTATCCATAAATTATTTACACTTACCACTTAGAGTTCCAAAATTCCACGTACCAAATCTAATTTTATGTATGTTATTTTGATTTGCGTTTCTTTTTTAACTAGAGAATCCATCATTAAGATTTGACATAAATTTTACAGTCCACTACCAACCTGACACTACCCCACCTCGTTTCACATCGAACTTGGGCACCGACAATGGTTAAGACAAAAGAATTAATTGATTAATTAGTTAAATAGTAATACTATTACAAAATAAAACTCTACATAAAACTGTTAAGCTTAAGTCAACAATATATATATATATATATATATATATATATATATAGTGTGTGTGTGTGTGTGTGTGTGTGTGTGTGTGTGCAACAGTCACACAATAGATCTGTTTTAGTAAACAATAACTCAGGCTCAAGTTTCAATAAAAAACAGATCATTTTTTTATAAAAAAAATATATAAATTGTTTTTTTTTGGTTTTGAAATAAAACCTCAACTCAACAATTAGCAATGAGGATATTAATAAAAACTGCAAATCTGAAAAATAGTTTGTTTTCACAAATAATATTATCAGGATCAGATCGGAAAACACCTATCAACAATAGATAAGATAGATCAGAATCGCTAAATCTAAAATATATACATATATAGATCAGAAATCGTTAAAATTATGTCTACTCGTGCTTCTTCTTAGTACTCCTATATTTAATAATTATCTAATTTGAACTTTAAATTCTTCTTGATCTATTAAATCACATAATATATCTCTTATTCTTATTGTTTCATTTGGATTAATTATTCTTAATTTTACTTTTAATTTATTTTTATTCCAAAGCTTTTGTGGATCTTCTAATATAATTTATGCCTTTTTTTCTAATCTAATTAAACCTTATAATTCTAATTTTGTATTTATAAAAGTAATTTTGTTTATTTTTTTAAAATCTATTTTTTGTGTTTCTCTATCTTCTATATGTTGTAAATATTCACATAAATAATCTTCATCTAATATTTCTTCTTTTTGTGTTATTGATTGTTCTATTGATTATAAAGATATATTATTATTATTATAAATTATTTTTCCTTCTTGTTTTTCAACATTATTATTTTGATTATTTGATATAATATGAGTTCCTCTCTTAAATAATTGTAATACTGATGGTGTATACATAAATCACCCTGTCAATGATTGAATAAAATTTAATCCTGAAAGAATAAGGTGATGACCTTTTACATTCAAGTTTGTGGTAGAATGAATTGTTCTTTATTTATACATAGGTACTTTTTCTATACATTATTGGATTATTAGTATTGCATTTTTATCAAATTGATGTATATTTACTTTATAATTTGATTCTTTTATATTTTCTTTAGGTACTAAGTCTATGTGAATTAGACTCTTTATAGCTCCTGTATCTAACATTGCTGTTGTGTTTAAAAATTTATCTTTAATTTTTTTTTTGTATAAGAAAAGTAATTAAAGCTGATTTTTTTGTACTATTTATTTGTTCTACTTTAGACCCGTCTTTATTAATTTCTTTATAACATTTTATACATATATTTTTTACTACATGTTTTACAGACATACATTTCTTTCTCTTTTTTAAAACATTTATACATTTGCATTTTATAAGTATATATTTTATAATATAATATTCACATTTCTCTACATTATATAAAAAATTTGATTCGTCTGTATTTCCTATATTTCTTCTTCTGATTCTATTGTTTTTATGTCACATACACTTATATTATCTATTTCTTCACAATATATATTTCTAATGCAACTGTAACTTCTAGATATTCTTCAATATCATCAAGTAAATTTATTTTCTCTTGTATTTTTGATATATTATTATTTGTGTATCTATAATGGAAATTTGGTCTAATATGATTGTAATCTCCACATATAAAACATTTTTAAAAAAATCCCACTTAATTTTCTTCCTTTTTTGCTTCTTTATTTTTACTATTTGTATTTTTACTATTATTCTTTTTTATATTTATTCTTTTCTTTCTATACCAAGGTCGTCTGCGCCTATATCTATTATTTTTATAATTATTGTAATTATTGTACTTATTTTGATTGTATTTTTTTTATATGTTTTACTTGGTCTAATTCTATATCTTTTATAGTTTTTATATCCTTTTGACTTTTTGTTTCTTTTATTATCAACATCCATACTGTAGTGAAAAATCTAATTATTGACAAGTATGATAATATTGCTTTTTTTTTTTTAATTTCTTATCCTTCTTTTAGTTTTTTGCATTCTACTTTTAAAGTATCATATACTATTTTTACTCTTTGACGAAATGAACAGCTATGTTCTTCTCCTACCTTGTTTTTCCATTTTTCCATATTTTTTCACCTATTGTTCCTGGTATCTTTTATATGTATCTATCTAGCAATGTAACATCTATGATTTTTCCTATTTTTGTCCACTAATTTGCAAATATTTTTAGTATAATCTCTTATATATTCTAATCTCCTATATATTCTAATCTACACATTTGTAATTGTTCTAAATTCTTTAGTGCTTCTGTTTTTTTTCCTGTTATTCCTAATAATCTATTGTCACCTATAAATGCTATTTAATTAGATTTGTAAAAGCTATTATACTATAATTAGCCTTAAATGTTGGATATTCACTTGTAGTTTTGTAAGTTAAATACCAACCATATACACTTCCTTGTAATGTATTTTCAAATATTTATATCTATTTTATTGTCAAAAGTTATTAATGTACACGTCCTATAACATCCTTTTCCCCAAATTTCTATTGCATTTTCTCAATCTTGAGGGATTCATTTATCTAAATTTAGTATACTTCCATATCTACTTACAATGTTAGAATGAATATCAAATATATATCTATCTCTAGCTTTTGGAAATACCGGTATCTTCTTATTAGTTTCATTATAATTTTTTTTGTTGCTTCTAGTCTTTGATGTGTAGAATAATCACTAAATGTATTACTATTTGCGGTTGATGTTTCTTCTACTCCTTCTGCTGGATTTATTTCTTCTATTATTTTTTTCGATTTCGTCTTATTTTATAAATTTATTTATTCCTATTGCTAGTATTTTTCTTTTGTTATCTTCATCTATCTCTTCTCCATAATATATAGATATTACCATTTCTTTTGCTTCCTCACTACCATATTTTACTTTAAATTCGTCTTTTTTCATATGATCATAGTTTTTTCTAATTACATCTAATATTTTATCTTCTAGAAAATCATATATTTCTTATGCTTTTTATTCTTCTATTAACACATTAAGTTCTTCTATTATATCATTTTTTTCTTCTATAGGTCTATATTTACTAAACCTAATACTACTTTCTCCTATTGCTTTTTCGTATATTTTACTTTTTCTGGATTGTTTCTTTCTTTTATTTCTAATTGAGGTAATTTCCATTATATTTCTTCATATATACTACATCTACTTTTTTTGCTTCTATCATTTCTACATATTCACTATTAAAAGATTTTACTATACAATCAAATTCACCTCTAAAATTTATTTTATATTGATTAAATAACTTTTCATAAATAAATACCAAAAGATTATTACAAATTCCTACCATATAATATGTTCTCGTTCTTATTGCTATCTATACATGTCTACTAAATTCTCTTATATCCATAGTAAAATTAGGTATACATTTTACTATTGCTGCATTTTTTGCTAGATCTGCTTCTGCACGAGCTATTTGCGTTTGTTTATGGTTATCCCATCTATCATCATATATGTACACTGAAACTTTTTTTCCTGCTTCTAATCTACTAATTCCTACCAGTCCTATTTGAAGTTGCAAGGTTATATGTACTAAGTTTATTTCGTGGAATACACACACAACCCAATTAAAATTTGGCTAAGAAGAGATATTTCCCAATTTTAATTTCAATTGCAGATTTCTAAGTTTGCAAGAACAATTACTAATTAATGCGATGAGATTGATAACTTTATTGATTGAAGTAAAATTATCCAATTTTATCCATTTTATCCTAAGCATACTTCTATGTGATTCAATAAAGTAAATTGCGAAAATCACAACCACAACGCGCTAATGTACGAGGAAAACCCAAATGGGAAAAACCTCGGACGGCTGGGCCTAGACAAAATCCACTACAAAATAGGTTTTACAAGAGACTCAAAAGACTTACAAACATTGACTCACTCAAGACATGCTTATGTCCTTCTCGACCTTCGAATTTGTAGTACGCGAAGCTCGAACGCGTTACTCGACACTCCTCGTGTCGCGGTATCCACCGAAGCCCAAAACCACCGTCTCCACGAAGCTTGAATGCAGAGATCCACCACAAACTTGCTTGTTAAATGTCAAATTGATTGTAGGGGTTTTGTTTCAAAGGTTGAAAATGGTGTTAGAGATTAATTTTGCTAAAATGAGGGAAGTTGTGGAAAATGATCTCAAGAGAATATGAAACTTCACTTGTTTTAAAACTCATTTTCGTCAATATGATATAACTGAAAATGTAGTGGACCAAAACAGTTGTTGTAAAATAACTGCCCGAAAATAAGTTAAAAAGTTCAAATCATGCAGATCTCGTTCGAACGACATGTCGTTTGAGCGAGTTATCTAACGGAATTCCAGTATCGAATTAGATAGGTTGTTAAAAATCTCGTTCGAACGACATTTCTAACGAGATTCTAACGGGTTTCCAGTATAGCCTGGGGAATGTTGTTAGATCCAGGTCGTTCGAACGACCTGGAGAAAACTTCGAACGAGATTTCTATTTTTAAAAAAAAATGTTCAAATTAATTTCAAAAGTGGTTCTTTATGTAAATATTTACGAACATTACTTTATATGAAAATTTCTCGTTATGAAAAATACTCCAACACTAAAAATGATTTTGGCCATATACCTTTTAGAAGAGAGAACATGGCATGCATATTGATGTCGTGTGAACCTTGGATGCAATGCTCGAATCTTTATGGTTGAATAATGCTTGATGAGGAATGACCCAAAATTATTTTGTCCAACAGAATGTAGCCAATATAACAAATGACTCGATTGGAAATTTGTCCTTACACTATTACTAATGATCCTAAATGCATAAATACTAAAATTTTCTTTCTCAACTCTTTTTCTGATTATGTAGTAATTAAATCTAATATTAATTCACTATTTACAGCTGTTACTTTTCCTTGACTAGCATGATTAAAAACATTACTATTATTAAATTCTAATATGTTTTTACTATATAATTCCTGTGTTTTTGTCTTCTTAATAACTTTTTCTATATACTTTTTGGTATCTTCTTCATTATCATATAAATTTTTTATTCTATATATTTTTTTCCTTTACTGCTTGAAGCCATTTTTTAATAAAAAAGATTTATTTTTTGTGACAGCCCACCTATTTTAATCATGGGTGATCATTCTTTACCAAAATAAATAGGAATCTCATTTGATTCATTCTTAGCATCGCTGTTGAAACATTTAAATTACTAACTACCTAAGTTAAATTAAATTGGTGCTAAATTTATCTTTCATTAATCATACAGTAATATGCAAAAATAAAAATAATATAACTCATCCACACCAGAAGTCTAAAACATTGTAGGATAAAATAGATAAATAATAAATGCCAAATAAACCATCGACTCCAAAACCAACATCCAAATCATACGTCTACTGAAAGGAAACTGAATCTAAATACAAAGTCAGATAAATCAATCTGGATAAATGTATAAATTGAAGGGGCAACGTGCCCAAATGAAATACTGAACATAAATCATAATCTAAGAATGAAATAACTTAAGTGTCTACACAAGTTCTGCATGCCTCCACAAGTCATGCAGATACGTATCCCTGGAATGAATCATCATGCTTGGCGTACTTGTGGATGGACACCTAAATTATTTTGAAAATAGATTTGACATGGGTCAAAGCCCAAAACCTTTGAAAAACATTTAGCATGTATTTAAATCGCAGTTAAAATAAGTTATTAGATATACACGTTAGTGTCACATACACTCCATTGAGTTCCTCACCTCTCAACAATAGTGCACACCAAACGTATCATATTAAACCCACCTAGTTATGCTACCTATACTAACTAAACATAAGTATCCAACTAACCACAACAAGTTTACCTCACTCGTACAACCTATACGATACGCTATCGTAATACCAATAATTAATATTAACTAAAAATTATTCTTCAATTGTAAATTAAGTTCCTTTTACTTAAGTTACTTTTATATATACACCATCTATCTTTTCTACCATCACACAAGACTAGAATACTCACACTTATGTGTACATATATATACTACAACATCCCTAGAATGACCACCGCGATGCATGTATACTCTACTATCAGGCCATGTACCTTTTGTACCAAATCAAGGACTATCGGTTTAGAATATCTCTTCGAACCACAAATCAAATATCACATAATAGAGGCAAACATAGTTATAATCCCTTAGGCTATGAACATACCTGACGTACCCACATGACCTGCCAGTACCACTATTGCACTCTTAGTTAATGAGCCGCCCTAAGTTCTATGTTAAGTTCTATGTTCTGGGGTACATATCCAGACCTCGCTGGCATCGCTAAGGTGGGATCGCCCACTGCGCAGAACGTCCCGTGATAACAAGCAACATAGGTATGCTCACACATGTAATAATGCACATAATAGGTATACACACAGTCTATAAATATCTCCAGTATATGCATACACACAATCCATAATATATCCAATATGCAGTATATCTCTCTCAAATACTCAACGTACTTATGATTCACACTCAATAATATTTTCTTATTTTCAGATTATTACTTACTACCCGAAGGGTTCGCATTATCCCTTTCATAATTTTAGTAGTTAATACATCATTATCCTACTGATATTAATCTTGGGTTAACGTTTACTCTTCCTGTAACCTGATTTGTAAATTCTCAATATATAACACAATCGTTTAACTCTCGTCGGTCCTAATCCCAATTTACCCTCAATAGGAATAAGTCGGGCCTTAACTATATATCTAATGATATTTTTTAAGTCTTTATATAGTTAATACAACCTTACCAAAGTCACTCACAATTTTCGGCAAGGAAAACTGTGCAAATAAACAAAGAACCCATTTTTAGCTTTGGTCGATCGATCAAGAAAATTGATCGATCGTTCGATCCCTCAATCGATCGATTGATTCCCATTTGACAGCTACGTCCCATTTATGTTTCACCATTTTTAGTCCATTAAACCTCCAAGAAGACGTTCCAAACTCCCAACCAAATCATCTAAACCTCACTTGGGAATATTCTAATAGATTCTAACTAAAATAGAACATCAAATCTTTAATACATAAACCATAAATATATTTAATCTCCATAAATCATCAAACCTTAGTTTTGATGTTCTTTATGCATGTTCATCAATATTTCTATATTTCTTTCAAGTTTATCATCATGTAATCTTAGATTTCGTAATATCAACGTAGATGGATTATTTCTAACATGAATCCTACCCCATATCATGAATTACAACTCATATAAATCCCAAGAATTCACCTAATCATGAAATTTCAACCTTACAGTATCATGGGTATTATAATATGCTCAATAATTTGCAAGATAAACACTTGCCTTAAATTTTCAGGTCTGATTTTCGTTATTTGATAACGGAGTTGTTCTTCCCTTGCTCCGATCTTGATTTCGGCAATGTCGATGGTGGAAAAATTTGTAAAATGGCCTAAGGATCCTCTCTTCTTCCTCTCCTATGGCCTCTCTTATCTTCCAAGTGTTGTAACCCTAGCCTCTATCATAAAGTGGCTGATATAACACTTTAAAATTCAAAGTTCTTTCAATCCTAGACTCCCAAATGACCAAAAACGCCATTATGTGGTGCCGAGTTGGTCTAAAAATGCCTCGAGACCCAATCAATACACCCAGATAATCTATTTCGCCTACACGTGACTTTCGGTTGAGATATAATGTAGTCTTATCGATATAACCCACTACGACATATAAAAATTACCACATGTTATTTACAATACACTTAGTAATTTATTTCGTAAATATTAATCATAATCTCTACCGATCAATATTTAATAAAAAACATAATATTTAATTTCAATTAAATTATGGCACAAGTGTAATTTTAAAAATAACTGAACTAATTAAATTCTAAATACTCAGAAATATGGGATTTTTTGTTTAACTAATTTTGTGTCTACTTGATTCTTTTGAATTTAAATATTAAATCTTCTATTTCTGTTGACTCTTTTTCTTTTTCTTTTTGTTTCTTATAATTTTTCTAATGTTTAATATATTTTTTCTATTTTCGTTTTAATATTTTTTAATCTCGTTTACTATTTTTAGCTCTTTTCTATATAATCTTTGTAATTGTTCTTTGATATAATCTTGATTATGTTCTATTTTCTTTAGCTTTTCTAAAGTATTACTCATGAAATATAACTTACCTTTTTCCAATAACACTTCCAATTGTAACTGTAAAGCTCTAAGCTCTTTTTCTTGATTTCTTATTATCCAACTACTTATTATTGCACTATTATTATTATCTTTTCTTTCTTTAGCTTGTTTATAATGTTTTTGTTAAGCTTCTAATATTTTTTGTTTATTAAAAATCAAAATTCTAATATATTCCATTCCTATAAGCATTATCTAATATTCCACTCTTTTCTTTAGATAAGTATTATTAGTACATAACTATATCTAATTAAGTGGGCTTTGATACTAGATTTAAGAGGAAGAATGTTTTGAATTTTGATTGTTCAATACACTACACTACACTACACTACACTACAACACACACACACACACACACACACACACACACACACACACACACACATATATATATATATATATATATATATATATATATATATATAGGAAGCCTCATATACATCATGCTTACCCATACATCACACCTAGTTCTAGGCCTTAATTTTTTTTTCTATTTTTTATTTATTTTACCCATAGAGTTAACTTTCCATCAACACATGTTCAAAACATTAGGTCAAAATACGATTTGTAGCTATTTTTTAAAAATCTAGCAAAAAACTACTGAAAATACCTTATTTATAATGGTCTGTGCCAACAGAATTTTGTGATTTTTTTAAAATAGCTAAAAAAATTGTTTTGACCTAATTTTTTGAACACGTGTTGATTGAAAGGTAGTTTCAGTAGAAAAATATAAAGTTTGAGAAAAAAATTTCTTAGGTCCTAGAATTAGGTGTGATATATATATATATATATATATATATATATATATATATATATATATATATATATATATATATATATATATATATACACACTGAATGACATGAAGAAAATGCCAAAAAATTGATGATTTTCTTAAGAAAAGGACAATGAGAGAATGATATTTGTGTACCTCGAGACATCAACGAGTAGTGACATTCTAGAGAGAGGCGTTCGGTGAGAGTTAACAAATTTGTGACTACTTTCAGATTTTATTGATTTCTACAAAGGAGTGGAAATTTTTGCCCATCTGATTGGTAGGTGTGAGGACTTTGTTGGGCCTTTTCTAATTTTATGTTTTAAATGACAACATATAAAAATGGAGTTTTTTACCTCACTTCTAAGATAATGAGATATTTTTCCTTAACCCTCTCAAAGTTGAAAAATTAAACATCATCCGTTAGAACTTGTCCGCGTGAATCATTCGTTAAAAAAACCATAAACTGAAATTTGACTTTACTCGAGCTATATTTTGGATGAAAATGCCTTCTTTCTTATACAACTTTTAACTATTTTTTCTTTTAGAAACTTTACATTATCTAAAACTATTTTCAACCATTACTTTTTTAAAACAGTTGTATGTGCTTTTTTGAAAAAAAAAATAATGTTGACTTTTCTAAAAATGTACTTTTTTAAATAATTTTTCTAACTAAAAATGAATATTATTTTGTTAACTTTTTCATATAAAAAATTGTATATTGATTAAAACTATTTTCACGTGTTAGTGATGTTTTTCAAATTGTACATATTTTTTATAACTATGCGTGTTTTAAAATTTTACTATTTTAACTATTTTCTTAATGTATATATTTGTTAAAACTACTTTCAACCAATTGTTCAAAATTGTACGTGCTTTTTTTTTAAATTATGGATGTTTAAAAAACTATACTAATTATTTTATGTAACTGTATATTAATTAAAACTATTTTTAACTAGTTCTTTTGCAAAAAACTTGTATGTATTTTTCATAAATTGCAAGTATCTTTGTAAATACCCCATTTTAATACCACCCACACACCTCCACACGGTCCAAACAAAGTCTCTTTGAACCTCGGACCCCTGGTCCTCTTTCAAACCCTAACCGACGAATAACGGGATGCTTCCCAAGCTCCGTTTGACTTTGATCAACTCTCAGACCTGAGAGTATCTCATCAAAATTTTATGGGAATCTGAATCCCTTTTGCAACGTTCCGACCGTGCTCGAATCGGACTTACGGTTTGCATTTAACAAGCCTTCTAACCCGAAACCCTAATCGGAGATCACCGAACGCCACCCAAGCTCCATTTAACATTGGTACACTTTTGGACTCGATAGTATCTCAATGAACTTTCATAGGGATCTGAATTCCCTTTCCAATGATTCCTACCATGTGTGAGTCGCACTTGCGATTCGCATTTAGCAACCTCTTTACCCCAAAATCTCACTGGAGGTCATCGGACGCTTTTCGCACTCCATTTGACTTTAGTAAGCTCTTAGACATGAGAGTGTCTCAATGTACTTTCATTAATATCCAAATCCTCTTTTCAACGGTCCTAGCCATGTGCGAAACGGGCTTACGATTTGCATTTTACGAATATTTTATCAAAAAATCCCTTTTCAAATTGTCTATAGGAACACCTTTTGGACGCCATGTCTGAAAGGTCTACCGATAAGTAGGAAAAAGGTCATGACAACAAAAATCCCTAGGGGGAGCCTGGTCTTTTTGTCCCTTCAAGTTTCTAATTTTAGGAAACCCTCAAGTCACCATTTAAGACCTTTAAGCTTGAAATTTGTGCAGTAGCCCTATTACATCACTCCCAAAAACATTCTTTTACTTTCTTTTATATGACTTTATCACCTCACCTTTTTCCACCACTTTCTACCACTCCACCACCATCCAAAAACATATTGCCCAACCTCTAAAAATCTGAATTCAAATCACTTAGAAGGTCTAATCCCACTTCAGCCTACTTTGTTAATTTAATGGCATTGTATATATTTCATTACTTTTAGTACATTTCCTAGTTAATTCTTATTTTGTCTCTGCTAATTATACTTTTTATTATTTATTACTCCCAAACTTATTTTCATAAAACCAAAAACTCAAAAAGAGTTTTTTTTGTCATAAACCCCAGATTATAGTTTCTCCTCGTTTTTATCACATATTCACTACTTGTGCACAAATTTTCATAACCTAAGAAGAGAAACTCTAATTTCAAATTATGGGTTAATTCCCACCTTATTCTCTATTCGAACTACATGAACCTTGATGCCGATTTCGGCTACATAGGCATCCCATAGCTATTTTGAGATTTGAGTCCTTATTTTACTTCTTTCACCTTATTTTTACTAGTATTCTATTTATAAATTAGTTTATCTATTGTTACTTACATTAAGACATTTTAGCGACCGCACTAACACCGTATTCACTTGTTCATAGTGAGTTATGATCTGGCGCATCGCTCATAGTTTATATATTTTTACTTATTTTATTACTCTTTTTTGTTGTCCCATGACCCACATATTCACTTGTTCATAGTGAGTTACGATCAGACGCATCGCTCATAGTTTATATATTTTTACTTTTTCTATTATTCTTTTTAGTAGACTTATTGACATGTATATTCACTTGTTCATAGTTAGTCACGATCTGGCCTAGTTTATCCACTTTTATTTATTTGGACACTTTTAGAGGTCCCGATGACATGCATATTAACTTATTGATAGTGAGTCGCGATTTAACGCATCGCTCATATTCTGGCTAGCTTTGTATTTTTTTGTTTTTTATCTTTAGTCTTTAGAATGATTCTTTATCCCCTTTTCCATGAAGCGGACACGATGATTTTTCTCCTCATGCTTATATATATATATATATATAAATATATATATATATATATATATATATATATATATATATATATATATATATATATATATAGAGAGAGAGAGAGAGAGAGAGACCATAAAAGACTGAAAGAGCGAAATGGGTGCATAACATCTTCCCATTCCGTAACGTAGTCTTTGAGCCGATTATTTTCTTTTTTTTTCACGCAACAATTTTGTCCTTTTTACCTTGTCTCTTCGGAGATGGTTACCTCTTTTTCCTATTTTGAGTAAAATAGGGCGGCGACTCTAATCTCTACACATTCACACACTTTCGTACCATTAATTCCGGCCACTTCATGTCCTTTATATCCCGCAGATTCGTTGCACGAGGAGGAAATTTTCCCCTTTTCCTCTTTCACATTGGGCTGGGGATGGCCATAGTGGCGACTCCATTGGCGATGTTTATTTTAGAGATTTAGACTTTATTGAGATGGTCTTTGTTTTCCCTTTTCTCCTTTTCTTTATTTTTTACATGTGTATATATTTATCCACTCGTATATTCCTCTTTTTACTTCCATGCTCACATGTTATATATGTCATGCTCGTGTTACATGCATATTCTTTCCTTCATCATATCCATCTTCGTATCACATGTATATGAGATCTTTTCTATCACATACCTTATGTCACTTGTATATATCCATGCTTTATTCACTTGTATATATCCCATGTTTCAGATTCACTTGTACATATCTTCCATATTTCACTTGTCCACATTTTCACATACTCCATGCTCACTTGTATATATATTATATATATGCGCACATGTTTTGTATATCACATGTTTCACGTCACTTGTATTTATCACATGCTTCATGTATATATTTCACATAACTTGCATATATATCCATGTTTTCAGCACTTCCTATGCTACTTTTACATTATACATACATCCCTATAACTTGTGTATATCCACATGTTTCATGTCTTGCACATTATCACCATGCTTTATCCACTTGTACATGCTTCATGTTTCATGTTACTTGATTAGGCATAAATTCTTCACATTTATCCCCTTAATTTTGGTATTTTTATGATCCCATGATGTGTAAATAACTTGGATTTGTCTCATATTTATGCTACTAACCCTTTTTGGCAAGTATTTCATATTTTGTGTATCTCTTATGTATTTTACAGGTATTTCATGCAAGAAAGATGGAAAAGAGAAGTCAAAATAGTGAAAGAAACGAAGAATTGGGGAGTTGAAGGGCATTTTTGTAATTTTACACTCTTAGTCCGGAGGTGGGGCCAACTGGAAAGTTGAAGATCTTTCAATTAAAAGAACAGTGGGAAAAACGACACCTCAATCCGAGTTACGGTGAAGAAGTTATGCCCATTTGAAGTTGAGAAGAAATCCAAGAAAAAGAGTTGTCAGACCCGAACCGAACCGAAGCTGAGGAAAAATAACTGGTCCGCCCATTTGTCACACACCAGATCAGTTACGAAATTAGTCACGCTCCAGATCCGTTACAAAATTAGTCATGCTTTCTATGTGTGACAAATTGGCAGATACGGGATTTTTATTCTGTGCTTATCTTTTAGCCAAAAGAGTTTT
Source organism: Sambucus nigra (assembly GCA_949130495.1). Classification (NCBI taxonomy): domain Eukaryota; kingdom Viridiplantae; phylum Streptophyta; class Magnoliopsida; order Dipsacales; family Adoxaceae; genus Sambucus; species Sambucus nigra. Next base: position 383,154,979 of record OX422218.1, on the reverse strand, counting down.
ATGTTTTGGGGACTCTTCTAAACGACCTCTAGCCTATATATTTAGTCATTAGGACTCTTTTTATTCAGCATGTAAAAGCTCCATAACAAGTAGGAACATCTAGGAGAAGAATTTATATACTTTGCACCATTAATTCAAGAGCTTTTCCGGTTTTTCTTCAATCTTTGATTTCTTCTTGCATGTTCTTGTTCTTCAATCCTGGTAACTTTTATTTTCAGCAATTTTATTATTATTTCACCATGCTAGGTTAGATTTCCCAAGGTCGGAATACATGAACCTGGCCTGATGTGTTAGTTGCATGTGTATAACATTAATCCTCTGAATTTAGTGATTGATTACGATCGTATTGCATAGGAACACAACAGTTGTAGATCTTTATATCTCGTTTGCCTCTGGGTAACCGGGATGATTTAGAATGCAATTTGAGTGTCACTATCGCGATACCGATTTACTCGTCCTCAGATTAAGTATGATGCGGGCTGTTTTTATAACTGCAATACACTAGGGTTGGGGGATTGTATTCCTGTCCTGTTTTTATCATACATAGTTTAAAGTTTTAAATTAGTTTTCATTAGCAGTTTAGGTAATTTAGTATAATTGCATCTTTTCTTATTTTCATTAAGTGCATCTAGTATAGTCATTCTCAAAAACAAATCCATTTTCTTTTTCTTTTTAGAGTCAAGTTAGGGTTTATAGTCTTACCTTTGTCGTCACGTTCACTCGTCCTAGTTCCTTGAGGATTCGATACCTAGACTAGCCACTATACTCCACAAGAGTGTAGTTATAGTTTAGGTTTTTGTATTGCGGTTGGAAGCCGATAACAACGACTAGCGTATTTACACGGACGCCCGGTTTCCGACTCGATCAAAATGGCGCCATTACCGGGGAATTAGGTAGACTTAGGTATATATCGAGTTAATCTAAAATGAGTATTACGAGGGAGATGCTGGATGAGAGAGAATGGCAAGATACAATAGATGAATTCCTTCGTAATGACCAACCATCCACATCACAGAAGTCTTCAGAAGAGAGTGAATGAAAATGTTCAAAACACACTTGAGAGAGAGAATTAGGAGATATAAGTCTTGAAGAGTTTGAAAAAGAATTCGGGCCGGTGGATGAGAGGCTTATTGTTCAAGTCCAATCCCTATTGGAATCATTTTGTCACTTAGAAGAGTGATAATGGAAAGATAGGATTGATGATTTCCTTCTTTGTGACCATCCACCCATGCCACTAGAGTTCTTGGATGCAATCAAGGCCATGGTTAGAGTATCATCCGATTTAGATCTTGATCCATGCATTACCAAATTTAGGGACAATATAGGCCATTCCAAAATTCACTTTGATATTCTCTCCAAGTCGTCCCATTTGGACTACAAGGTTATTGAGAACCTCGTTGACTTCACTCACCTCATTCATCATATGTCTCGAGGTGTTCATTTTTTCTATTGGTTCGACTCCCAATTGTTTCGACTTTTGGTTTACGATGTGAGGAAGACGAGTGAGAAAAGAAGAGCATCATTCCCCGTGCAAAGGGTTGTGTGATTTTTGGAGAAAGATGTGAGGTCGTCGCACCCCCGACGGGTATGGGGTGATTTTTGTTGTATTCTTGAGCCATGTACGAGTGTCATGTAGTGTCTTGTTGCATTTTAATAATTTGTTTGTTTTATTTTTCCACACTTTTCATTCGCTTTGAGTTAGATTTTAGTCCTTTTTGCTTGAGGACAATGCAAAAGTCTATGTTAGGGGGGGGGGGGGGGTCACAAGTGCGTATTTCTAAAACTTCACAAATTTTCAAAAATGCCCAAAAATTTCCAAAAAAATCATAAAATTTTGAAAAATCCAAAAATATTTTTGTTCCAAATAAATAAAAATTGGAATTCAAAATTTTCAAAAATATCATTAAAAGTCGGTTTAAAGTCTCAAGTTGTAAAATTCAACATACACAAAACCGAAATAGACCAAAAATGGAAATTGTGCGAAAATTGACGACTTAACGAATAAGTGCGGAGATTAACAAACCCGGTGAGATTCGAGCCTATCACTTTTTGTGATTTTTTAAATCAATCCGAGTTAATTGTTAACTCAAAGTTCTTTTCAGTGCCTAAAAATTCATCGAGGATCTCAATCCTTTTATTTTGATCGGTTACAAAAACGTATGTGATTTTTCTTTGAAAAACTTACCAAAAGTGATCTCTAAACTTAAATTCATCTCGAAACGCATATGGTAACGCAATTGGTATTTTGGACAATGAAGTAGGCCATCGTTTGTCACCCAAAAATATTGGCCATAAAAAGTCATGAAAAATCACCCATTTTGCAACCCAAATTGAGCCGAATAGATTTTCCATTTCGTTTGACAACCCGAAAAACCCAAATAGCCCGGAATTGTGAAAAATGGAAAAAAATTCAGAATTTCAGTTCGGAAAGTGCATAAAAGGGCAAGAAAAAAAAATAGATATGCTCAACAAAAATAGCAAGAAAAGAAAAGAAGTGGAAAACAGAAAAATATAGAAAAGAAAAGAAGTGGAAAACAGAAAAATATAGAAAATGAAGAAAAAATGAGCAATAGCCCGGAAAAAGCACAAATGGACATCATTAATGACCTTTCCAATTCCAACCTCCCTACCATTGTCATTTCACCCCATATACCTTTAAACCTGAAAAATTCCTAACCGAATCTAAATTGCGAAATTGGTTACCGCGTGGGGAGCTAATACACCAAAAGATAATAAAAGAGACTAAATGCGCGAAAAAGAGGCAATGTTCCCATTTTTAAAACCGTAATCTGTTGATGAGATCCTTTCACCATGAAATTTTCGTCTTTCTAATTGTATGCGTGATTTTGCGTCCATTACATTTACTCTTTATATCTCGCATACCGAGAGAATAGCCACATTCCGAGTGATTCGTTTGAGAGAGCATTCCGTGAGAAATTGAAATCAAAACGAATTTTCGGACAAGTAACGTAATGATCAATCGGTGGAAATTGGCGGTTATGTTTTCGGCTATGCACACACGCACGATGATTTGAGACTTGTAAACATGACTTGATGATGACTACTTTTCTAGAAAAGTTTGAATTGTACAATTTTTGCATATTTTGAATTTTCTTTGAGTCGAATTTTGTGGGTATATTCTCTGCAAACCCTCACGAGACACCACTCGTCCTACTAGGGTAACCTAGAGGTTTAAAGGCTTGTTGCATATGCTAATTGCAGCCGCTTGCCCACGAAAAAGGTATTCTATCCCAATAAAAATGGTTTTAAGAATTGAGCTTGGCTAGGATTCTTTTACATTGCTTGGGACGCGCAAAGTTCTAAGTTAGGGGGTTTGATTAGGCATAAATTCTTCCTAATTTATCCCTTGATTTAGTCACTTTTAGCACCTCGAACAATGTAATTGAGTTAACTTTATCTCATAATCTTGCTACTGACTGATCCTAATGAGTACACCGAGTTTCTGGTATTTCGTAGTGATTTTATAGGTATTTGATGTCAAGAAACGAAAGAATCAAGGAAGAAAGAAGGAAAGTCAAAAGGGAAGAAACGTAATTTCCACCCACAATTTGAATGAGGTACCAAAAGAGAAGTTGAAGAGATCTCATTCACAAGCACATAGGAAGAAACGACATCTCAATCGGAGTTCCATAACAAAAGATGTGAGCAGTCAAAGTTGAGCCAAAAAGTCAAATATCCGGACCGGTCCGCCCCTACCCCGGACCGATCCGCCCCTACCCCGGACCGGTCCGCCTTGCAAAACTCCAGTAGACTTCGGACCACAAGCAAATCGAATAAGGAAAAAATAAAGAACTGGTCTGGGGGCAGACCGGTCCACCCCAAAATAAAAGAACCGATCCGCCTAGAAAGTAGACCGGTCCGCCTAAGGCCCGGACTGGTCCGGCCTTCGAGATTTGTAAATCTTATTTGTTTCAAGGAAGAGTCCTAGTTCAGCTGCAATTCCTAAATTCATGGAGGGTATACAAACCCGATTTATTATTGTTATTTGGACGGATTTTTAGAGAGGATAATAGTTAGTTTTCTTTTCTTTCCAAAAACCATAGTTTAACAAAATTTTCCAGCTTTAATTAAAAGATTGAAGATTGATTCAGAGATTAGCGGATTACTAGTTTCATTCATTGTTGCAATTATTGCTTGGGCAATTTTAGTGAGTATTTCTTATTTCTAATTCCTTTCTACATCTTATTACAATTTTCCTTAGAGTAATTATGAATTCCTGCACATCATTTTTTTGTTTCGTCACTTTCATCATGCTAGGCTAGATTTTCTAAGGTCGGGATACATGAACCCAGCCTGATGTGTTAATTGTATGTTTATAACATTAATCCCCCAAATTTTGTGATTAAAGACGATCGTATTGCCTAGGACCATAAGAATTGTAGGTCTTTATATTTCGTTTGCCTCTGGGTAACCGTGATGATTTAGAATACAATTCGAATGTTACTATTGCGATACGGATTCACTCCTCCTCAGATTAGGTATGACGCGGCCTTGAACCTCGTATACATAATGCTTGGGAGTATTAAATTCCGGGTCGGATTTAATCAGTCAAATTTATGATTAGTATTGTAACTGCAATTCACTAGGGTTGGGGGATTGTATTCCCGTCCTATTTTTTCTTATCAGTTAGTCAAAAGTTCTAAACCAGTTTTCATTAACATTTTAGGAAAATTAGTGTAGTTGCATTTCTTCATAATTTCATAATTGCACTTAGCAAAATCATTCTCAAAAAACCAAATCATTTTCTTTTTCTTCTTCGAGTCAGAGTTAGGGTTCCTCCGTCTTTTCCAGTCGTTACAACTTTGTTGTCCTTTTTCCCTAAGGATCGATAGCCGACTTGTCGGATTATTACTAACGCGACAGGCTTGCACTTGATCCTAGAGTGAACGCACATTAGAGACACATTCTGAGCCGCGTCAAGTTTTTGGTGCCGTTGTCGGGGAAGTAGGTAGACTTAGGATTATATCGAGTCCATCCAAAGCTTTGACCAAAAATTTCCAAAAATCCAAAAACATAAAAAAAAAATCAAAAAGCACAAAAATATTCACAATCATCATCTCTCACAAGCCATTAACGCAAAATTCTGAACTCACTCCCACACCTCATAATACTCCAACCAACATTCACGAAAATCCAATCGTTGAGTACGATCCTGATAGTCCCCACACTCCTAACGCCCCACAGTTCTGGATCCCACCTCCCACACCGTCACACTCAATCTCAAACAACACTTTGTTTTCCTTCTTAGGACACACCTCCGAGAACACGTCGAGCACACCAAGTTAGAACACCGAGTCGTTAAGTGAAAGAGAGATGTCGCAACACGGTAGTGCAATCGCCGGTGAGGACGAGGCCCCATACTGCCCGCTAAGATAATTCTTATATCCCGAGCGCACTGTCACTCCGAGATGCATTATACTCCCGTATAATGCCAGGAAATTCCGTTTAAAAAATGGAATGATCCATATGCTACCGCATTATCACGGTATGGATTCTGAAAAACCATACCTCCATATTAGGGAATTTGAGGACGTGTGTGATACTCTCAATGATCAAACCTGCACACAAGAGGTAATCCGCCTCAAACTCTTCCCTTTCTTGCTCAAAGATAAAGCTAAGACCTGGCTATGGTCTTCACCTCCGATCTCTATTCCATCATGGAATGAGTTGCAGTCGAGATTTCTCAAGAAATGCTTCCCACCACATCGATCAATCTCTATAAAGGCTCAAATTCAAGCGTCCAGACAAGCTGAAAATGAGCAATTCCATCGATGTTATGAACGCTTCAACGAGTTAGTTACTTCATGCCCCCATCATGGATTTGATTCAGCACAAATAATTTCTTTTCTCTATAATGGGCTGAATCTTAACTCCAAGCAACTTGTTGAAACTATGGGAAGTGGTCCATTTGTCGATTTAGATGCCCATGATGCTGAGCTTCACCTGGGGTATGTCGCCGAGACTACCCAATCCTGGGATACATCTGATACTAACGCTCAAAACTGAAATCGTCAAATGACCACCACTCCATCGGCGTCCGGTCTATTCCACGTAGACAAGAACTCTATGACGGGTAGTCAATTGGAGACTCTTGAGAAAGGATTTCGAGATATATGCGAGATATATGGAAAAGGACCAGCTGGATCCGTACCAAACCCCGTCGAAAAGGTGTGTGCTATTTGTGAGGCGGACCATTCAACTGAGGAATGCCCGACGATACCCGCCTACAAAGTTATGTTTCAGGAGCAAGTTAGTGGTATAGGAGGATTTAAGGGAAATTCCGGTGCCCCGAACGGGAATTGATACAACCCTTCATGGAAAAACTATCCCGGTTTTAGCTATGGGCAACAACATGCCGCAATGAACCCTCCTTCACATGTTGCCCCTTCTCCACCATAACACTTTCAACAAGCTCCACACATGCAAGGACATGTGCAAGCACCACCACCGCAAGGAGGGTATATTTTGCCACCACGGAGGACTCTCGAGGATACCATGAATCAATTCATCGCAAGCCAGACCGCAACCAATGCCAAATATGATCGTCTGATTGGCGACATAAATGTGAATTTGTCAAAGATACAATCCTCGCTGAGTGTCCAAGAGAAGGGAAAGTTTCCTGCCCAAGGCCAAAGACCTCCCCAAGGTCAAACTAGTGTTAGCTCCACCTCTACTGAACATCAGGAGCAATGTCAAGATGTGACCACTCTTCATAATGGAAGAGTCATTGATTCATCACCTCCCCCACACGACACGATAAAAGACAAGGAGATTTCGCCCGACACGAAAGAGTCCAAAGATGTCCCCTTGAATGAGAGTGATAAGGAAGAGGCTATTGAGCAAGAGGTGGTAGTGAAACCTCCCTCCGCGACACCGTTTCCTCAACAGTTGATTCCCTCCCAAAAAGGAAACCCACGTGAAGATGTGCTAGAAGTGCTTAAGCAAGTAAAACTGAATTTACCCTTCCTCGATGCCATCAAACAAATTACAGCTTATGCTAAAGTTATAAAAGACCTGTTGACGGTTAAGAGAAATATGAAGGTGAAGAAGAACGTCTTTCTAGCACAAAATGTGAGCTCCATTCTACTAAATGAACTTCTGCCTAAATTCAAAGATCCCGGTGCACCCACCATATCCTGCATCATTGGAGAGAATAAAATCGAAAAAGCCTTACTTGACTTGGGAGCAAGCGTAAATATCCTACCATACTCCATCTATAGGAAACTTGATTTGGGCGACCTCAAGCCCACAAAGGTCACTCTCCAATTAGCGAATCGAACAGTGAAGATCCCACGAGGAATAGTCGAGGACGTGATCGTCCAAGTTGACACTTTCTACTTCCCGGTAGACTTTGTCATTTGGGACACGGAGCCCTCCTTCAACTCAAGCAATCATGTTCCCATCATCCTTGGGCGTCCATTCTTAGCTACGGTTAACGCAATCATCAATACTCATAATGGGCGAATGCAACTCACGTTTGGGAACATGACCTTGGAAACTAACATCTTCCACATAGCCCAACATACGGAGGAGGAAGATGATTTTCACGCGATAAGTCTCATAGATGAGATAGTAGAAGAGTATTTTGAGGAGAATTGCTATGGAGACGCTTTAGAGTCCTGTTTAGAGGCAAGATATGAGAGTGAGGGGACGTACACCGACTTCGAGAGGGAAGTTGGGGAGTTGAGAGAGTTACTCAATGAGAGTGAGTCGGACGGGGACGCGAGAGATGTTAATTGGGTTTCTAGATTTGAGGAGTTACCTCCGAGGGATACACGCATGGTTCCCTCCAGTGACAAATTTCCTACCCTTGAATTAAAGAAACTCCCCTCCCATATCAAATATGCATACCTAGGAGAGGATGATACATTTCTTGTTGTTGTCTAATCTAGCCTAGACGAAGGGCAGGAGGGTAAATTGCTGGAAATTCTGAGGAAGCACCAAAGTGCTTTTGGATGGTGCATCACTGATTTAAAGGGGACAATTACATTGATTTTCACTCACAAGATCCATCTCGAAGAGGATGTCAAGCCCTCTAGAGAAATGCAAAGAAGACTAAATCCCAACATGAAAGAAGTTGTGAGAATCGAGATTATCAAATTATTGGATGCCGGGATTATCTACCCAATCTCGGATAGCAAGTGGGTGAGCCCCATTCAAGTCGTCACGAAGAAGTCGGGTATGACTGTGATTGAGAATGGAAAGGAAGAGCTAGTTCCCCAACGTACCACCACCGGGTGGCGCGTTTGCATTGATTACCGAAAACTCAATGCGGGAACTAGGAAAGACCATTTCCCCTTGCCATTTATTGATCAAATGCTTGAGAGAGTAGCGGGACACCCTTAATATTGTTTCCTTGATGGTTATTTCGGATATAACCAAATTGAGCTAGATGTACTTGACCAGGAGAAGACTACCTTCACTTGTCCTTTTAGTACGTTTGCCTACAAACATATGCCATTTGGCTTGTGTAATGCACCTGCGACCTTTTAAAGGTGCATGTTGAGATTATTTAACGACATGGTTGAGAGAGGACTCGAAATGTTCATGGACGATGTCAACATTTTTGTCACCTCTTTCGATCATTGTTTAGAAAAACTGGAAAAAGTACTCGCCCGGTGTGTGGAAAAGAACTTAGTGCTGAATTGGGAAAAATGCCATTTCATGGTCACCGAGGGAATAGTTATTGGCCACATAGTATCATCCAAAGGGATAGAAGTTGATAGGGAAAAGATAGGTGTCATAGCTGATCTTACCCCACCAAAATCACTCAAAGACGTGCGCTCCTTCTTGGGCTACGCGGGCTTTTATTGAAGGTTCATTAAGGACTTTAACGCCATCGCTAGACCCTTAAGCAACCTAATCATGAAGGACACCCCATTCGAGTGGATGGAAGCATGCCAAAGCTTTTTTGAAAAATTAAAAAACATGTTTGTGTCCGCTCCCATCATGCAAGTTCCGAATTGGTCCTTACCATTCGAACATATGTGTTATGCTAGCGATTATGCAATCGGGGTTGTTATGGGCCAACGAAAAGATAAGCAAGCTCATGTCATCTACTATGCTAGCCGGACCCTTACCGGACCTCAACTCAACTACTCTAACACGAAGAAGGAGTTTCTAGCGGTGGTCTTTGCCTTTGATAAATTCCGGTCATATCTCATTGGTTCTCCCATCACGTGTTTCACCGATCACGGGGCTTTGAAATACCTACTTGCAAAGAAATATGCCAAACCGCGCCTCATAAGGTGGATCCTACTCCTATAAGAGTTCAATCTCTCCGTCAAAGATAAGAAAGGAGTAGAAAACGTCATTGCTGACCACTTATCTCGGCTTTTGTCCGACGTACCTAGTGATCCCGCACCCAAAGACGAATACTTCCCGGATGAGAAAATTTTTGCTACCTCTTCGTATCCCTGGTTTGCGGATATAGTGAAGTATCTTGTCACGGGAGCCGTCCCTCCCTATTGGACACTGCAAGATAAGAAGAGGTTGATTACTTGGTCGCGCATGTTCTTCTATGACAATCCATGCCTTTTTAAATATTGCGCTGACCAAATCATCCGACGATGTGTACCGGATGATGAAATACCGAAAGTCATCCAGTTTTGTCATTTAGAAGCTTGTGGAGGCCACTTTTTGATGAAAAAGACGGACGCAGAAATTCTACAATGCGGACTCTATTGGTCCACAATCTTCCGAGATGTAAACGATGCTTGCAAATCCAGCAATAGATGCCAACGAATGGGGGCCATTACCCGACGAGACATGATGCCTCTTATCCCTATACTCATTATTAAGATCTTTGACTGTTGGGGTATTGACTTCATGGGCCCTTTTCCCCCGTCCTTTGGTTTTCTATACATCCTTGTCGCTGTATACTACGTTTCTAAATGGGTGGAAGCCATAGCTACCAAGACAAATGACAACAAGGTGGTGATAAAATTCCTGCAAGAACACATACTTTCCCGCTTTAGTGCACCGAAAGCGATAATTAGTGATAATGGCACTCACTTTTGCAATAGGCCATTCGCGAAGCTCATGAGAAAGTATGGTATCGTTCACAAGGTTGGAACGACTTATCACCCACAAACGAATGGGCAGGCCAAACTAGAAAATCGGGAAATCAAGAACATTCTTGAAAAGACCGTCAATTCTACCCGGAAAGATTGGTCCCTTAGATTGAACGATTCGTTATGGACCTATCGTACCGCATACAAGAATCACCTCGGCATGTCCCCTTTCCGCTTTATGTATGGAAAACCTTTCCATCTTCCCCTTGAGCTTGAACACAAGGCGTATTGGGCAATTAAGCAATTGAATTATGCCATGGACAAGGCCGGTGAAGCCCGCAAGCTTCAATTGAATGAGTTAGAAGAACTACGTAATGATGCGTATGAGAATGCCAAAATTTCAAAAGAAAGGATGAAACTCGATCATGATAGCATCATTCGACGAAAAGAGTTTCTTCCCGGGCAAAAAGTTCTTCTCTACAACTCTCGGCTTCACCTCTTTCCGGCCAAGTTGCTATCACGATGGTCTGGCCCGTTCGTCGTGAAGAATGTTTTCCCCCATGGAGCTATTGAACTAGATGATTTAAAAGGGGGAAATACGTTCAAAGTGAATGGACAATGCCTTAAGCCATATCTCGAGGCGTGTGCAGAAGAAGTCGACACCGTCTGGTTGTCGGACCCCGTTTACGGGGTAGATTGAGCTGAAAAAAGTGAGGTCATCGTACCCTCGACGCGTATGGGGTGAGAGTCGTGTGTGTGAGAGTCGTGTATGTTTTGAGATTCGTTAGGACTAGGTTTTGTTCGGGAGAAGCATTCGCGTGTTTTGGGAATTTTGAGTCAAAGGGTGTTGACCAGTGAAATCGAGAGGGTTTTTAGTTTAGTTGGATAGAGAGTATGTCAGGAAAGTGAAATTTTTTGAAGAAGAGAGCTCGAAACCAAGTTAGGAGAATTCTAGCCCAAAATCCCTGGGGCGGACCGGTTCCTTTTTAAGGCCGGACCTGTCCGACCCTGGACCTCTCCTTTAATTTTAAAGGACCGGTCCGCTTGGCGAATGTTTGAAAAGTCAAATAGCCGGACCGGTCCGCCCCTACCCCGGACCGGTCCACCTTCTGCAGTTCTGAATTCTCCCCTTCCCAAGATTCACCCCCCTTTCCCCCCAATCCCATTCATTCCCTCCAATCCGTTTTCCCCACTCCTAACCCCAACCTTTCCCTCCCAAATACAACCCCTTTTCCCTCCAAACCCTTTCCCTCCAATTCCAACCCCTCCCCTCACCCCTTCCACTATAAATACACACCAATCCCTCCCTTTCTCTTCACACCGTCACCACAAATCCTCTCTTCTCACTCTCCAGTTTATCCTAGCAAAAATCCTTCTTGTTTCCATGGCCCCCCGCATTGCCCCCACCAAATCTGACTCCACCAAGATCCAACCATATGGTCACGACGAATTTCTCTCCCGCCAAGAGGAGCGATGGTGCACTCATATTTTTGGTTTGGACCGCAAACTCCATATGGAGCGCGCTGTCCAATAGGAAGGGCTGCCCAACTCAGTCACCGCCCTATTCATGGCTCGGAACTAGTGCCGATTCCTCAACCAACCCTACGAAGCAGTTTGCCCAACCGAGGTCCTCTCATTCTATGGCATTCTAGTTCGGATGACCCAATTCGAGGCCGAAGCTTTCGGGGATGGGAATGTCATCCCATTTTCCTTGGCCCGTCTCACGACCAAGTTGGCCGAGTATGACGTCTCGAATGCTCCCAAATTTACCTATCCCCGAAATGTCCCCCCGGTCAACAAGGATATCATCATGGCCCGAATTGCGCCGAATGTGGCTTGGACGGGGAAAACCGTCGCCGTTGGACGCCTAAAAGAGAAGGCGCACCTCACATTTCAGATTGTGTGCGCCAACATACTGCAAACGTCCAACGATTCCTCCATGCGGCCTCGGCAAGATACTTTGACCTATCATCTCTTCGACCCCCAAACTTCCATCCATTTGGGCCGCAATTTATACGCGGATATCATTAACGTGTCCTTGGATGAAAAGGGCACCACCCCACTTCCCTATGCCCGTTTGATCAGTTCCATCCTTAAGGATGCTGGCATAGCGCCCCTGGTCGACCACACTCGCATCCCCGGTCCTTTTGGACAAGGGACCCGCACTAAGAGCGCCAAACAGCTAGCTGTCCTACAGGCTAGGAAGGGAGGTGATAGATAAGAGGAGGCTGCCTCGAGCGAGAGCGAGGAAGAAGAGCCGGTGAGGATGTCGAGATGGGCGATCTCGGTCCGAACGAGGGGGATGACCTAGATTTCGAGTGGGTGGGAACCGACCTATCCGCCCGCATGTCGGAACTTGAAACGAACTTCAACACCTTTCAGACCAACTACAAGCGCGACATGAACATCGTTCTCCGCTTCCAAGCGAACATCTATCGCCGCATAGGGGATCATAATGAGCCGCTGCCTTCTTACTACCAGAACATTATGACCCCAACGCGCCCGGTTCCTCCCATCCCCCACCCTGGTGAAGCTTTATATGGTGTTGTCAGCTTTTTATTTATTTTTTCATGTTCACATTTGTATGCTTTTCCCTGCACATGTAACACAGTCCTAGTGTAATAAAACTGCATTTTATCCATTTGTTTGTTTTATTTATCGCACTTATTATTTTGCCTTATTTAGATTTTAGTCCTTTTTGCTTGAGGACAATGCAAAAGTCTAAGTTAGGGGGGGGGGGTCCCAAGTTCGTATGTCTAAAACTTCACAAATTTTCAAAATGCCCAGAAATTTCCAAAAAAATCAGAAAATTTTGAAAAAAATCCAAAAATATTTTTGTTCGAAATAAATAAAAAATTGGAATTCAAAATTTTCAAAAATATCATTAAAAGTCGGTTTAAAGTCTCAAATTGTGAAAACTGAACATACACAAAGCCGAAATTGACTAAAGATGGAAATTGAGCGAAAATTGACGACTTAACGAATAAGTGTAGAGATTAACAAACCCGGTGAGATTCGAGCCTATCACTTTTTGCTAGTTTTTAAATCAATCCGAGTTAATTGTTAACTCAAAGTTCTTTTCAGTGCCTAAGAAGTTGTCAAGGATCTCATTCCTTTCATTTTGATTGGTTTTGAAAAATGTGTGTAATATTGCTTTGAAAAATGTGCTAAATTGATCTCTAAACTTAAATTCATCTCGAAACGCATATGGTAACGCAATTGGTATTTTGGACAATGAAGTAGGCCATCGTTTGTCACCCCAAAATATTGGCCATAAAAATTCGTGAAAAATAACCAATTTTGCAACCCAAATTGAGCCGAATAGATTTTCCCTTTCGTTTGACAACCCGAAAAACCCAAATAGCCCGGAATTGTGAAATATGGAAAAAAATTTAGAATTTCAGTTCGGAAAGTGCAGAAAAAGGGGCAAGAAAAAAAATAGATATGCTCAACAAAAATAGCAAGAAAATAAAAGAAGTGAAAAACAGAAAAATATAGAAAATGAAGAAAAAATGAGCAATAGCCCGAAAAAAGCACAAATGGACATCATTAATGACCTTTCCAATTCCAACCTCCCTACCATTGTCATTTCACCCCATATACCTTTAAACCTGAAAAAGTCCTAACCGAGTCTAAATTGCGAAATTGGTTACCGCGTGGGGAGCTAATACACCAAAAGATAATAAAAGAGACTGAATGCGCGAAAAAGAGGCAATGTTCCCATTTTTAAAATCGTAATCCGTTGATGAGATCCTTTCACCATGAAATTTTTGTCTTTCTAATTGTATGCGTGATTTTGCGTCCATTACATTTACTCTTTATATCACGCATACCGAGAGAATAGCCACATTCCTAGTGATTCATTTGAGAGAGCATTCCGTGAGAAATTTAAATCAAAACGAATTTTCGGACAAGTAACGTAATGATCAATCGGTGGAAATTGGCGGTTATGTTTTCGGCTACGCACACACGCACGATGATTTGAGACTTGTAAACATGACTTGATGATGACTATTTTTCTAGAAAAGTTTGAATTGTACAATTTTTACATATTTTGAATTTTCTTTGAGTCGAATTTTGTGGGTATATTCTCTGCAAACCCTCACGAGACACCACTCGTCCTACTAGGGTAACCTAGAGGTTTAAAGGCTTGTTGCCTATGCTAAATGCAATCGCTTGCCGGCGAAAAAGGTATTCTATCCCAATAAAATGGTTTCAAGAATTGAGCTTGGCTAGGATTCTTTTACATTGCTCGGGACGCGCAAAGTTCTAAGTTAGGGTGGTTTGATTAGGCATAAATTCTTCCTAATTTATCCCTTGATTTAATCACTTTTAGCACCTCGAACAGTGTAATTGAGTTGACTTTATCTCATAATCTTGCTACTAACTGATCCTAATGAGTACACCGAGTTTCTGGTGTTTCATAGTGATTTTACAGGTATTTGATGTCAAGAAACGAAAGAAGGAAACCGGAAGAATCAAGGAAGAAAGAAGGAAAGTCAAAAGGGTAGAAACGTAATTTCCACCCAGAATTCGGATGAGGTACCTAAAGAGAAGTTGAAGAGATCTCATTCACAAGCACATAGGAAGAAACGACACCTCAATCGGAGTTCTGAAACAAAAGATGTGAGTAGTCAAAGTTGATCCAAAAAGTAAATTATCTAGACCGGTCCGCCCCTACCCCGGATCGGTCTGCCTTGCAAAACTCCAGGAGACCCCGGACCACAAGAAAACCGAAGAAGGCAAAAATAAAAGAACCGGTCTGTGGACAGACTGGTCCGCCCCAAAATAAAAGAACCGATCCGCCTAGAAAGCATATCGGTCCGCCTAAGGCCCAGACCTATCCGGCCTTCGAGATTTGCAAATCTTCTTTGTTTCAAGGAAGAGTCCTAGTGCAGCTGCAATTCCTAAATTCATGGAGGGTATAAAAACCCGATTTATTATTGTTATTTGGACGTATTTTTAGAGAGGATAATAGTTAGTTTTTCTTTTCTTTCCAAAAACCCTAGTTTAGCAAAAAATTTCAGTTTTAATTAAAAGATTGATTTAGAGATTAGCGGATTACTAGTTTCATTCATTGTTGCAATTACTGCTTGGGTAATTTTAGTGAGTATTTCTTATTTCTAATTCCTTTCTACATCTGATTACAATTTCCCTTAGAGTAATTTTGAATTCCTGCACATCATTTACCGGTTTCGTCACTTTCATCATGCTAGGCTAGATTTTCTAAGGTCGGGATACATGAACCCAGCCTGATGTGTTAATTTTATGTTTATAACATTAATCCCCTAAATTTGGTGATTAAAGACGACCGTATTGCGTAGGAACATAACAATTGTAGGTCTTTATATCTCGTTTGCCTCTGGGTAATCGTGATGATTTAGAATACAATTCGAATGTTACTATTGCGATACTGATTTACTCGTCCTCAGATTAGGTATGACGCGGGCTCGAACCTCGTATACATAATGCTTGGGAGTACAAAGTTCTGGGTCGGATTTAATCAGTCAAATTTATCATTAGTATTATAACTGCAATTCACTAGGGTTGGGGAATTTTATTCCCCTCCTATTTTTTCTTATCAGTTAGTCAAAAGTTCCAAACCAGTTTTCATTCACATTTTAGGCAAATTAGTGTAGTTGCATTTCTTCATAATTTCATAATTGCACTTAGCATAATCATTCTCAAAAAACCAAATCATTTTCTTTTTCTTCTTCGAGTCAGAGTTAGGGTTCCTCCGTCTTTTCCAGTCATTATAACTTCGTTGTCCTTTTTCCCTGAGGATCGATACCCGATTTGTCGGATTATTACTAACGCGACATGCTTGCACTTGATCCTAGAGTGAACGCACATTAGAGACATATTATGAGTTGCGTCATTACTCGTACATATATTTTATGTTTTATACCACTCATATATTTATGTCTTTTATCACATGCCACTCATTTGTATTCCCATGATTTACTTCATTCTTAGTAGTTGTACATATCCCTCTTAACATACATAACTCTTTTCATAAAGATACTAATTAAGACTTGTTCATTTTTCACACTGCATCAATAAAGCAATATACATTAATGGTATATTTGTCCAATATTGGGGAGCCACTTTGTGATGGGTTGTCAGTTCTGCAGGGCGTAATTAACTTATGAGATATGACTTCCACTATCCATTGGTCAATGAACTTCGACGCATATCGAACGATTCCCTCGCATTGTACCGCTTGACCGAACTCACAATGGGAGGTATGTAGAAGGAATTGATTCATGTACATTAATCAAATTATCTCTCACACGTAATGTCACCACGAGATATATCATTGGGCAAATCACTTACACTTAGGTATATCAAATGGATTTTCAACACGTACTGATGAATGATTGCCATTATAGGGAAGAAGTATATCGTGGAAGTCATGATAAAGAGGGAACCCTTACAATAACCTAGCACGAATAAACCTCATGTAGATGTATGCCGTAAGACACTCATACCTAGATTTTTGGTTCCAAGACAAAACTCGTCTAAAATTTTGGGTTGTCTTACTATCAATTTTGTGCTATTTTATCCGTTTTTAAAATAGATCATGTCCGAGAGTTCAAAATCAAGTCAAATCGTGTCTCGCATCGCACACCCCATATTTTATAGGCTCGGGCATTGTACGCCATTTCACTTTCACCCTAGGCAAAACGCAATACAAGTGAGACACAATAATCATAATTACACCCGGGACTCTTTTTCCCCCTTCCCCATTTTTCAAAAACACCAAGAATATTCTTTAAAAAAAATATTTCCCTCTCAGGTGTGACTGCACTCCTTAGTCTAGCTTCGTATTGGCTAATATACGTTATCAAACCACCTCTAAGATCTATACCACCATCAACCACTTCCGAACGGTTCCGAACGGTTCCACCCAGGATTCCTCATAACAAATTCTTAATGAGAATGTTAAATCCCAGCCAAATATGATGGAATTACTTGCTCAACTCATCGTGAAGATTGATAGCTTGGAAGCAGATGTGAAATACACTATATGGTTGACTTATTAGGAGTATGTGTCATATAGGAGTTTCAACTAGTTTGTATATACAGACAAAATATTTTCTAGTTTGAATTGAGCCTCCTTTTAACAAATTACTACAAATACTACATCAAGTATGTGTTCAGCCACCCAATAAAGGTTTATAAAGTCAAAAGGTAGTCAATAACACACTATAGGAACACATTTCACTCATATTGGATTTAATGTGTTTAGTATTATTTCTTAATATTCTTGGCTATTTTTAAAACATTTTAAAACAAATTTTTAAATATTTAAAATTGATTCGAAGTGTTTTTGAGCTTTAATTGAATTATGAAAACTTCCCTCAAAAACCTTTTGGACTAATTCTCAAATCGTCATAAACATTTGGGGATGCAAATGGTAATTTTTAAGATTTTATATATCATGTTTGTTGCCTGATAAGAGAGTAACACGTGTTGCACACCTGCTCACTTGGGATTGTTTAATTGTGTGTTTTCTTTACCTTATATAATTGAGAGCCATTTCCAGCCGTTGATATAATTTTATCGATGGTGTCCATGTTGCCTCTAGTGATCCTAATGCAAGCATTCTCAAATAATAGGATTTCTTAACCTAAAATAGGTAATAAACGGTTCCCATAACATACATTGGTGCATTCCTGACCATTAAATTAATCTCATAATCGTATATGTAAACTTGGCCTTGATTTTAGCCTTAGTCTCCATAAGATTCCTTTCCATCTATAAAATAGACTTCGTCTCCTCATTTTCAACTTTTACCAGTTAGAGAGTTTGAGAGAAAAGAGAGAAGAGAATAAAAAATCTTTTTAGGGAAAACTGTGTTAAAATGTTATCAAACGGTTTTTCAAAATATGAAGTGAGTTGGGGTTTGTAACAATAGAAGGATCTCGCTTCTGATTTTTCAAAAAAAAAAACACTTCTAAAAATCCTTATTAATACTCGAAAAACTTAGGGTTTATATGAGTTGTTAGTTAGAGTGTTATTGTGCATATGATTCAAACACAACCTCTTCTGAAAACTTATCTCTTTAAAAAAACCTCACAAGGTTGATTATCTTAGTTTTTTTTCGAAATCTGATATTTCGACAAAGTGATACATTTGACGTTGTATTTAGGTTGATTCATACAATTTCTTTATATAATTTGTTCTCTCAATGAATCTTAGTTTAAATTCTTTAGAAATTCAAATCCACCCACTCCCGTTTAAAAAACAGAGACTTAAAACAACCTGCATGTTTTAGATCCGGTCTGATTTTATGATTTCATAGTTTGTAACATTTTTGAATGTAGATAATATATTAGATTTGATTTTTTAAAATCTAAAACCAATAGATATAAAATATCCTTGTAGTTATAATGTTTTATTTTCTTTCTTTTAAAACAAAATCATCATATAAACTCTCTGTAATTTGTAGGATTATGTGTGTGGGTAAAACTATTGCATCTTTAGGCACTCACGATCACACCACTCTCACACACAAAACACTTAAACAAAGTGTTTTGTTGACAGACATATTCTTTTGACCGAGTCAACATATCGCTAAGAAGGAGAAGGAGCAAAAAAATCAAAAAGAGAAATCAAAGAAAAATAGAAGTACACCGTTGGAGGGATTGATCAAGTTAGGTATACTTCATGATTTATTTAGATTTTGTAGTTATGTTGTATGATTATAACCTGATTCATTTTTAGTGGATTTTTGGTTTGTGGCATAGAGGTCACCATGGAGGTTTTCCTTAGTTTGAAAATCTCGTGTTTACTTTACTGCTTTCATTTCTTAAATCTTTCTATACTGGTTAGGTTTTAAAGACTTAGTAGGGTTTTTATGTCTAAAAAGTGAGTATTCAATAATCTTAAGTTTAATTTTATTTTAAATCTTTAAATTTCTTATTTTTATATTTAGAAGGTGTTTCTTCAATGAGTTTAATCAGAGTTTACCTAATTTGTAACTTTTGTTCATAACTTGGTAAGATATTTTCAAGTGGTATCAGAGCCGGTTTTTCAAAATAATTTTGATCCTGAAACTCTTGAAATTGCTTTTGAAAAATAATTTTTCAAATGGATAAAAAATTTAAGAAGCTTGGTAACCTATCCCGACCACACCGCTTTGATAAACACGATTTTACTTACTGGAAGGTAAGGATGATTGCTTTCATATAAGGGATTCTGTGTGATGATGTTTAGGATATTATTGAAAATGGCTATGTTCACCATACTACGCCTTTAGCTGAAACCAATGAAATAAGGATTAAGAAAAGTCTCAGTGAGTTCATTAAGTAAGAAAAGCTAATGTCACTTAGTAATAATAAGGGTAAAAAATGCATCTTTATTTCTGTGAATGAACATGAATTTAAACACATTTCTATATGTACAACTTCCAAAGAATCCTAGGATAGTCACTACCCATGAAGGTGATGAGCGTGTTAAGGTTGGGAAGATCACTACATTGCATGAAAATGGGATGGTATATAATAGGAAAGAAATTAAACTTAAGATCTTGAGAACCCTGCATGCTAAGTTTGATAATAAAAGATACGCCATAGAAGAGATGAATAACCCCAACATAACTCTTGAATTGTTGAGTAGTAAACTTAGATTTGTTGAAATGGAGTTAGAATACAAGAAACATATGACCTATAAGATCAACTGGTTCTAATTTTGTGTTCACATCTCAGTTAATTGTCCTTAAAAAGACTATACCTGACTATGACCTAGACTTAGATGAGGACTATGACTTAGAACGTCTTGACAACCAAATTTACTTGATGAGTAAACACTTTAAAAAAATCATTAAGTTTAGGAATTCTATGACTTCCAAGTAAGGGAAATTTGTTATCAAAACTTCCAAAATCCTAGACCCCATGATAGCAATGGTGATAAACAGACCTTTGATAATCACTAAAGACCTAAGAAAGACCTTAAGAATTTTCACTGTCATAAGTGTGGAAATGGGATACTTTGCTAGTAAATGTTTGACTAAACTGAATAATACTATCACGACCCACATTTATAAAACCTAGGATGACTCTAAGGACTAAATAAGATGAACCTTAGTTATTTAATTCTAATTAATAATGAATTATATATTCTGATGACAAAGCATGCTTGTCTGTTGATAGTGCTTTATCTCCCGTTGTTGTGAATAATGAATCTACTGCTGTGATAAATGATCCTGATGCTTCTAATATAAGTGTGAATTAAAGTGAAAAATCTTAAGAAGAATTTAATGGGTGTGTGAGTGCCACCACACAAACTGAAGAGTTAGGGGACACATCACACACATCACTTAGTGAGTTCAAAGATGAATTACCTGACATACAAGAATTGTAGACCAAGACCCTTAAGAGGAGTGCCAAATTAGAAAAGATGGTAAAATAGATAACTGAATGTGTTGAACAACTAAGTAATAGTGTTAGGAAATATATTTAGGATTACACAGCCCAATGTGTTGCACATGAGATAGAAACTAAATAATATATTTCCAAATTAAAAGATCTTTTTGAGAAAAAAATTGTTTTAGAGGAAAGGTATAAATATACCTTAGTTGAATTGGAAGAATATAAATAGAAGGTCTCAAATGTCTTCAAAAAATGTATTCACTTTGATACTCATCCAAAACTTATGACAAGGTCATTAGCTATAGAAAGCTTAATTTTGATGATAAAACTAGCCTTGGATTTAATAAAAATATTAAAGAAAAAAAGAAAACTTTTCAAGATTCATGAATATTCTTTGTTAAAATAGGCCAAAATTTTGATAAATCTCATAAAGGAATTCTAAACATTGATGGTCTCTACAGCAACTGAAAATGTTATTAATCCAAAGACGAAACCTAATGGTAAAACTAAGTATGTTTGTCCCCCCATAAGAGATCTTGGACAAAATAGTAGGACTATTGTAGTTAAAACTCATGCTCCAAACATGTCTAAACCTATCTTCAAGGACTTAGAAAATAAAGTCAAGCCTACCTCACACCAGTATTGTGATTACTACGATGTCTACGGTCACTACATTGCTGAGTATTTTCAAAAATGTCTATTCGCACCTGTTTACCAAAACATTAGATATTATAAGAAGAGTTGAAATACGTATGTTCTCCCTCGGTAGACCACTCAAAAATCTAACTATAGAAAGAAAATGGAGGACCTCGAACTAAGAACAAAGCATTTCGAAAGAGTCCTCAAACCTTTTTTAAGTCTAAGGCCAAGAAAAAAAATTAAAACCAGGACCATTTGGGTTAGAAAAGATTAATTTCTACCCAGTTTGGGTGCAATGTGCTTATAACTACATTTAAAGATGAACGTACCTCAGCTGGTTGGTATTTAGATTATGGGTGTCTAAATACATGAGTATTGATGAGACTAAACTAACTAATAAGATAGACTTCTTACGAGGTAGCGTCCTTTTTGGTGATAGAGTCTCATTCTAGATCATTGGTAAAGGAATGCTTTGTGAAGATAGCCTTCCTGCTCTAAATGATGTCTTGTTGGTAAAAAGATCTTAAAGCCAATCTTCTTAGTATATCATAATTCTGTGACACTAATCACACAGTTACTTTTTCTAAAACTAATTGCAAAATTTTGAAAAAAGAAGGTAAATTTGTTCTTTTAGAAAATAGAACTCATGATAACTATTACACAATGATTCCAAGTATCGAATCTTATAAGGTTGTTAAATTAAATGATTCTGATCAGTGGCATAACAGATTAGGTCACACAAACTTTGATAATCTTCACAGATTGAGTTCCTAAGAGATATTTAGAGGTTTACCCAAACTGAAAAATACCTTCAATACTGTTCGTGATCTATGAGAAGTGGGGAAAATAAGTAAGATTTCTCATAAGAAAGTTAAAGAGGTCTTGACTTCTAAACCTCTTGAGATAATCCACATGGACTTAATGGGTCCTTCTGGAATTGTGAGACTTTGTAGTAAAAGGTACATTCTTGTGAAAGTGAATGAATTTACCCGATTTACTAAGGTTGCTTTTATGAAAAACAAATCGAATACCTTCCAAGAATTCCTTACAATGCTTTTAAAAATTATAAATAAAAAAGGATACCCAAGTATCTCGTATAAGGAGTGATATATGTGGATAATTTAAGGACTCTAGTGTGATAGAATATTGTTTTGGTAATTGTTATAAATATGAATTTAGTGCACCTAAGACACCTCAACAAAATGGTATTGCTGAGAGAAAGAATATAACAATCAAAGATATGACTAGGGTTATCTTACACACCAAAGGACCGCCAAAATACTTTTGGGTTGAGGCATTCCATATGACATGTCACATTAGTAATCGTGTCTACCTCAGAAAAATTACTAAAGAGACCTCCTATGAACTGTAGTACAATAATAAACAAAACTTGAAATACTTTAGAGCGTTCAGGTTTATTTGTTATGCCTGTAAAGACAAAGAAAATCATTCTAAATTTGATACCTGAAGTGATAAAGAATTTTTTTGGGATATTCCCAATCAAGTAGAACCTATCGTGTTCACAACTGCGTACCAACGAGTCTATAACTGTAATTGTAAATGACACAAGTGATGAGAGTAGTGACAGAAAACCAGTGCTCATGGATGAGTCTGAAAATGATCCTGAAATCGACTCTCCTCAGATTACTAATACACTACCACCCAAGGTCCCTGCAGTATTGACATGGGTTTCTAAAGACCAAACCCTAGAGAAGGTTGTTGGTAACCCTTTGGATCCTATAAGAACTAGATCGCAATTGTAGAACCAAAAGCGTAAATGATTCCCTTAGTGACTCATACAGGATTAACCCGATGCAAGAAGAGTTAGTTCAGTTCCAGAGCCATGACATTTGGTATCTAGTCCCGAGGCCTGGAGACAAAAAGGTTATCATTACCCGTTGGATTAATAAAAACAAAATTAATGAGTCTCGGATAGTTGTTAGAAATAAAGCGAGGTTAGTAACACAAGGTTATTATCAGATAGAGGGAATATATTTCACTACACCAAAAAGTCTAAATTATCACCCTTTAGCTGGCCAGCCTTGTCACGGTCATTGACCGTGATAAAAAACATGCGTTTTGTGTCATGGTCATTGACCGTGACAAGTCCATGACAAAGGCTTGTCACGGTCTATGACCGTGACAATACTTATATTATTGTCACGATCAAGGACCGTGACATGTCCGTGACAATTTCGTCAGTAAAAAAACCCTACGCTTTGTTTTTTCCCACCGTTTTGTTTTTTCCACTCTTTCTCTCTAAGTTATTTCGAGCTCTCTCTCTCTCTAAGGTATGTTTTTTTACCTCTCTTTCGCTTTCATTTCTATACGTCTGTGTATGTGTGTGTATATATGTTTGTGGTGGTGTGTGGTGGGCAGGGGGTGATGGGGGTGGGGTGGGGGGTGTGTGTACGTGTGCGTGTGTGGTGGGGGGAGGGGAAGGGACAGGGGGATAGGGAGGGGAGGGACAGGGGGCTTGGTGGGGGGAAGGTGGTGGTGGTGGTGTGTGTGTGTGTGCAGGTGTGTGCGTGTGTGTGGTGGGGTGAGGGGGCAGGGGTGATGGGGTGTATGTGTGTGTGTGTGCAGGTGTGTGTGTGGTGGGGGTAGGAGGTGGGGTGGTGTGTGTGCGTGTACGTGAGCATTTGTGTGGTGGGGGAGGGGGTGGGGTGGGGTGTGTGTGTGTGGTGATGGTGGTGGGGCAATCTCAAAAATTGAAACAGAAAAATTGATTAATAAAATATGTATTGCCCCTTTCATATGCAAGTAGGATTGCCCCTCATTAACAGATAATTGTTGAGATTCGAAATAACTTTAATTGTATAGCTTTAATAAAATAAATTGTAGCTTTAATTGTAACTTTAATTGTATAGTTTTAAAGGAAAGTAAATTAATAATTAGTGCCCATTTCATATGAAAGTAGGATTGCCCCTCAATGTAAATTAGTAAATTAATAATTGTATGCTTTAATTGTTAGTTTAATTGATGAAATGAATTAATTGGGTAGATGAATGAGAAGGAGTACGGGATACCTATTTGTTGTTGTAGTTGGATTATAGTGGATCGATGTTGGGTTGGTTAATTTTAGAAGTGGTATGACCACTGGATTAATGTCCATATGGGGGTGGGATTTTTTAACTTTTTTTTTAAAATTACTTTGTATCCAAAACAATATATATATATATATATATATATATATATATATATATATATATATATATATATATAGTATGGTAATTAAATGAAACATACTTGAAATTAGATTAGTGCGCATAGATACTAGCCTTCTAGTTCTTACGCGTACGCATTCAATAGCCCTTAGACACGTGCATTCAATAGCCCTTAGACACGTTCGAGAGTCATTACCCTTGTAATGAGATCTCTCGAATTGTCCCGTTTGGACAGTTTGGGATTGCATAATTTCTGTATAATATTCTTAGTGGCTTAAAGTTGTTACTTTTGGAGGAAGTTCTGCAGTCGTATCCTAATGTTCTATGGGTACATACTAGATTGACAAGTGTGACTGTTATTTCAATTGATCAATTGAAATAACACTCACACTTGCCAATCTACGTCGTGTACTTGGAGAACTACGAGGATATGCAGCCGATTTTTTTTTCAAATTGTAACAATGTGCATGAGCTGTTAAGTATATTACAGAAAAATGCGGTCTTGAATGGGATAGGACCACTCACCCTTTAGAGGAGATGGAGGAAATAGACATTTCTATTATAAATTGAATTTGAATATAAATAAGACATTATTAAATGAAACATACTATAAATCTAAGTTTTGTTTATACTAATCCACGAATATACTCTTCGTACCTTTAATAAGTGGTTAGTTGTGGTAGATGTGATGGGATATCTGAAATACAAAGAGTGGATGGGGGAGACAAATAGAATGGGGGATGTGTTTCACAGAGGTGCTAATGAATTTGTGAAATATGCAAAGAGATGTCATAATGATGAGGATTTGCTGTGTCTGTGTACAAGGTGTAAGAATAGTAAGGTGTTTGAGTGGAAAACAATTGAACTACATTTGTTAAGATCGGGTATGCAAGATAGTTATCGATTTTGGAGTATTCACGGTGAATTGAAAATTCCTTTTGTACCCGACCAATCCTCACAACAACCATCAACAAGGAGGATAGATGTAGAAGGGGATGACGTAGATCATAATATGTTAGAGAATTTAGTTGATGATGCATATGGAGTTTATGAAGTAGAGGTGTTACGACCCTGACCTAAAAATAGTAAGGAACTAGTGTCTTAACATGCCACCAAGGCATCCAATATTCTGGCCTTAAAATTTGTTTCTTTTAAAATATATGTGGCGGAAGTATAATCACATGGTTATGAATCGTAAAATACTGAAAGTGAAGGAATTACATCATCAGAGCTTTCTAAAGGGAACTTCATTTGTATTAAAATATCAATGAGTTACAACTTGACACAAAGAGCTAAACATGCTCTATCTAATTAAACAAACTTCTACTTAAGGTAACAAAAAGAGCTTTAAAAGATAAATGTTCAACATAGTCCTTTTTCATTCCATCCACGAGCTTAATTATTTCCTGAAAAATTGTTATTTATACAATGTCAGCTAAAAGCCGAATGAAATTCAATCTCTAGACATTCTAGGGTTTTTCAAAAAATGAATACCTATTAAATTTAAAATAGAAGGTATATACATAGAGATAGGAATTTCAAGTAATATATATATAAAGTAAATGACAATATATATATTTACAATAAATAGTTCAGAACAGAGCAGATAAAACCATTGAGCATGTGTCAAGTATTCAGTTTTAGTGGCCATGTACGCTGTAATACCCAGACAGATAGTGTTACCAAATGTTTCCACCCGGTAACATCACAGACATATAATCATGATTTCTGGAACAATACCTTATTTAGGGCACACCGGCGATAAACCAGCTGGGAAGGTACCACCCAAATATTTCCACCCGGTAGTCAAGGCCAACATAGTAAGAGAGTTTCCATAGGCCGAATCAATAATTTTAGAATTCAAATCAGATGTTTATATGGAGAGATATAAACATATAACAAACGACGAAATCATAGATATCGATGCATTTTGAGAATAAAAGCATTTCACAAAATTTACATAGTTTGCATAATATAATATAATCAAAATGCGCAAGAAATTGCATAGAGTACTCACCTAAAATAGAGGTCGAAATTATAGATAATGAGTCTTCGATCGCATGATAATCTAACAAATACGATAAAGCTTTAAGTATATGTTCTAAACAAGGTCCAATCTACATACTGTATTTTAATAATAACTTGTTTCAAAGGATTACTAAAAACCATTTTCTTAACTTTTAAAACTCATTGATCGTAATTAAAGTATTTCAATTCATAGTTCTTCCTAATCAGTCGGTTCCAGTAGAGATGGAGGGTCATAGGGGCACCGCTTAAATACCATCTCCTCTAGACAGAACATTTAAGAATTCATTCCCAATAGAGATGGAGGGTCACAGGGGCACCACTTAAATACCATCTTATGTAGACAGAATTTCGCCGGGGCTGAATTTGGAATTACTTAAATGGGATTCCATAATAACGAGTAATTACTTTTAAAAAATCAATTTTTTTAAAAGTGTATATATAATTTCAAACAAGTTTACATAAAATCAACTTGGATTTCTTCTAAACTTTAAGCTTTTATTAGTGAAGTCCTTAGTATATTTTACCAGCATAACTACTAAGTAAAGCTATAAAACACAAAATTAAAACTATAAAAATACATTATAACATTTAAATAAAATCATACCTAAGAAATGAATTCTTTCTTCAAAATTATAGAACTCCTTCTTAAGATATTTCCCAAGCTTTCTATCACTCTTTCTTACTATAATTCTTAAGAAATTGGTGTGAGTTTCAAATGAACCCTAAGGCCCTATTTATAGGTTTCCAAAAGTATTACGGTGTTGACACGTGTCTAATGACTAGGATTTTTGGAGTGGTGATTCAACACCGACGTGTCACGATCTGGAATGGTCTTATAGTTTTAATATCACCAAATGATGACAAGTGTTTTAGCTTTCTCTCTAAAGACGACATGTGTAATGTGGAAGTGACCAGCACGTGGTGGAAAGGTGATAAGGGTATAAGGGTCATTTCACACATGAAGGGTATTTTGGTAATTTCACACTATATTTTTTGAATATTTCTTAGAGGTCCTTGAAAATATTTTATTTACAAAATGGCCCATTTTATATTTTTATTTTAGTCCTTAAAGTTTCATAATATTATATTTTCTACCCCAAAACTTATTATTTACCTTAAGATATGTCATAAGACTTCGATTTGATCCAATTTACAGTTGATTCTTCGTAATTAAAAATGGGGCTTGTTATACTGATAGCCAATAATACCACATATCTAATAATATAAAATTTAGAAGATGATAAGTTACACAAGAGTGTAAAAACATAATATATATATAAAAGTGGGGTCATTACATCCTACCCTCCTTAAAAAAAGTTTGGTCCCCAAACATTTTCTTACATTAATTACCAACAAGGTATGGATATCTCTCATTTATTTCATATTCCCGCTCCCATGTTTCTTCTTCAACAGAATGATTCCGCCATGATACTTTGACTAGTGGAATAACCTTAGTTCGTAATATTTGATCTTTATGGTCAAAGATTTCCACTGGATGCTCAATGTACGAAAAATCTTCTCTAACTTAAAGAGGCTCATGACTTAAGATATGTTTTGGATCTGGAACATATTTCTTTATCATTGATACGTGAAACACATTATGTACACTAGAGAGTTTAGGTGGTAAGGCTATTTTATACGTAACATCACCTATCCTTTCAAGGATTTCAAAAGGTCCTATGTATCTTGGGCTCATCTTCCCTTTCTTCCCAAATCGTATTACTCCCTTTGCAAGCGATGCTGGTAAGAACACATAATCTCCTCTTTAGAATTCTAACTGTCGGTGTTGATTGTCAACATAACTCTTTTGATGGCTTTGAGCGGTTCGAAGTCAGTCTTGTATTAATTTTACCTTCTCTATTGTGATCTGAATCAATTATGGTTCCAACAATTTTCTTTCCCCAACTTCTACTCAACATGTAGGGGAACGACACCTTCTACCATAGAGTGCCTCATACTGAGCCATTTGAATACTTGCTTGATAACTATTATTATACGCGAATTCCACTAACTGTAAATGATCATACCAATTCTCTTTCAGATCAAGTACACATGCCCTAAGAATATCCTCTAAGGTTTGAATGGTTCTCTTAGATTGTCCATCTATTTGTGTATTAAAAGAGGTGCTAAAATTCAATTGTGTTCCCATGGCTGATTGTAGGCTTTTCCAAAAGCGAGACACAAATCTAGGGTCACTATCAGAAATAATTGAAATTGGGGTTCCATAAAGCCTAATAATTTCCTTCGCATACAACTTAGCTAACTTTTCTATAGAATGGGTAATCTTAATGGCAAGAAAATGAGCAGATTTAGTTAACCTATCAATAATTACCCAAATAGAGTCATTACCATTTGCACTCCTCGGTAAACCTGTCACAAAATCCATAGTAATACGTTACCATTTCCACTCTAGGATAGGTAGGGGTTGCAGTAATCCTGATGGTTTTTGATGTTCTGCCTTTACTTGTTGACAAACCAAACACTGAGATATAAAGTTTGCTATCTCCCTCTTCATGTTATTCCACCAAAATCCTTCTCGAAGATCCCTATACATTTTTGTACATCCGGGATGAAATGTGAATCTTGAGTAATGACTTTCCTCCAAAATTTGCCTCTTTAGTTGGGCATCGCATGGCACACACACTCTATTTCTAAACCTCAATATATCATCTAGTATCGCCAATTGATTTCTTCTACCCTTGATGACTTCTTCTCTAATCTTCTTCAGTTGTAGGTCATTTATTTGTGCAATTTTGATCCTTTTCATCAACATGGGTTGTACTTGTAAGTTTGTAATTATTCCTCCTTTTTTATAGATACGTACATCTATTTCCATACTTCTCAAATCCCTTAACAATGCTTCCTGGCTTGTAATAAGACACGTTAAATTTGGTGTAGACTTCCTACTTAAAGCATCGACTACTACATTAGCTTTCCCCGGTGATAGTGAATATTTACATCATAATCCTTCATCAATTCTAACCACCTCATTTGTCTCATATTCAACACTTTCTGAGTAAATATATACTTTAAACTCTTATGATCGGTATAAATCTCATAAGTCTCACCATACAAATAGTGTCTCCAGATCTTAAGAGCAAAAATTACAGCTGCTAATTCTAGGTCGTGGGTTGGATAATTCTGGTCATGGGTTTTCAACTGTCTCGAGGCGTAAGCTACTAATTTTCTATTTTGCATTAGCACACATCCCAAACCATTTTTAGAAGCATCACTATAAATCACAAATACCCCTGTCCCAAAAGGAATAGTCAAAATTGGGGCAGTTGCTAATTGATTCTTAAGTTATTGAAAACTATTCTCGACTTCCTCAAACCATTCATATTTCACCTTCTTTTGAGTTAACATAGATAGAGGTTTGGCAATACTAGAAAATCCTTCAACAAATCTTCGATAATAACCTACTAATCCAAGAAAACTACGAATATTCGTCACATGAGTTGGTCTAGGCCAATCTAATATGACTTTGATCTTTTGAGGGTCAACCGACACTCCCTCCTTGGAAATGACATGTCCTATAAAAGAGACAATAGGCAACCAAAACTCACACTTCTTTAATTTCGCATATAATTTCTCTTTCCTAAGGATTTATAATACCGTCTCTAAATGCTTTTCGTGTTCTTCAATACTTTTGGAATAAATAAGGATGTCATCAATGAAAATAACCACACACTGATCCAAATACTTCCTAAACACCCTATTCATCATATCCATAAAAGCGACTGGTGCATTAGTTAGTCTAAATGGCATTACAAGAAATTCATAGCGACCATATCTAGTACAAAAAGATGATTTTGAAATATCATCATCCTCAATCTTCAATTGATGATAGCCTGACCTAAGGTTAATCTTAGAGAATACTTGTTCACCTTCTAATTGATCAAACAAGTCGTCTATACGAGGTAAGGGGTATTTATTCTTAATGGTTACCTTATTAAGTTCACGGTAATCTATACATAGTCTCATTGTGACATCCTTCTTTTTCACAAATAACACTGGAGCACCCCAAGGCGATACACTTAGTCTGATAAAACCCTTGTCTAAAAGGTTTTCTAATTAAACTTTTAACTCTCTTAATTCTAAAGGTGCCATACGATATGGTGGTTTTAAGATTGGTATAGTTCCAGGAATAAGGTGAATGGTAAATTCTATTTCTCTATTAGGAGGTAGGCCTGGTAAATCATCTCGAAAAACATCCGTAAATTTCTTAGCGATAGGAATATCTTCTAAGCTAGGCCCTATTGTCTGCAAACTGGTAACAGTTGCAAGAAATCCTTGACATCCCTTCTTAAGAAAACTATAGGCTTTCATTGCAGAAATAATACACATCGGAGATATGATGCCAGCTCCTTCTAAACTAAATTTTGGTTGGTGAGGGATTTGGAAAGTAACACTCTTCTCAAAACAATCCACCTTAGCATGATATGATGCTAACTAGTCCATCCCCCAAATGACTTCAAAATCTCTAATGTGTAAAACTATCAAATCAACAAATAGTTTATGACTATTAATGTTTATGGGGCAAGCCTTGTATACTAATTTACCCATCAATAACTCACCCGAAGGAGTAGAAACGTGTATGTTATGATTCAAGGGTTTAGGAAATTTATGAAAGTGATTCAATACATGTATAGATACAAACGAATGGGTAGAAATGAGATCTATCAAAGCTTTATAAGGTTGTGCACATGTAGAAAGTGTACCTGACACTACCGCATTGGAAGCTTGGGTATCAGAAAGTGAAAAAACTCTACCCTGTCTGCCTTGATCCTTGTTTGTACTTGAAGGATTTATCAGAACCCTTGCTGGGTTTGGAAAGTCTTCTAACTTATGTCCTTTCTGTCCACATCTAAAACAAGCTCCCGAATCCTTATAACAAGGTCGTCCTCCATGCATCTTTCCACATTGTTTGCATATATGGTTAGAATACTGTTTGTTATCACTAGATCCCCCAACATTGGATGTGTTCCTAAAGAAATTTCTATTATTCGAGTTCTTTCCTTTTTGTTCCCCAAACTTCCTCTTACCATCTCTAATTCGATTGTACTCCTCACCACCCCTCTGAGCTATTGTAGCCCTAGTCACGACATCAATATATGATGTTAATTTCAGGATGGAAATTCGACTACGAATATTCAACCTTAACCCACGCTCAAACTTATTCTCTCTTAAAACATCAGTTGCTACAACATGACGTGCAAAACGAGATAACTCAGTTAACTTTGCCTCATATTGACTAATCGTCATATTCCTTTGCAGCAGACTCATGAAGTCAGCTGTCATTTAGTCTTTCACCGTTTTCGAAAAATATTTCTCATAAAAGATTACTAAGAAATCATTCCAACCAATGTAAGTATTCCTTTCCCCATGCATTCTCTTATTCATTTCCACTAATGTTCGGCCTCCCCTTCTAACATAAATGTTGCAAATGACACCCTTTGTTCATCGGTACACTTAAGAACATCGATTATCTTTTCCATCTGCATCACCCAACTTTCTGCTTCGGTGGGGTTAGGAGTAGCTTTAAAATATGGAGGATTCAACTTCTTAAACTGTTCAATAGTACATCTACTTAGTTCCAGATTCTTTAGTACTCTATTGTTCACCTGCTGCTCCACAATCTTTGCTAGACTTTCAATTCCTTTGTATGCACCTTCCAGTCCTTCTATACTCTAATCACTAGTTCCCATTGATGATATTCCCTTGGTCATTTTCTATAGTCATGGCCAAACGTAAGATCTACTATACTATATCAATATTGAAAACTAAAAGACCAATTATAAATAATATAACACATAGCGAGGGCTATCACATAAATTATATTTTTAATACTATCTCCTAAGGATGGAAACATAGAATCAATAACATTCGAAACCTATGCTCAGTAGTCTACGAGTTCATAACCTATTCTCTGATACCACCTCTGTCACGACCCTGACCCAAAAATAGTAGGGAACGAGTGTCTTAACATGCCACCAAGGCATCCAATATTCTGGCGTTAAATTTTTTTTCTTTTAAAATATATGTGGCGGAAGTATAATCACAAGGTTATGAATCGTAAAATACTGAAAGTGAAGGAATCACATCATCAGAGCTTTCTAAGGGAACTTCATTTGTATTAAAATATCAACGAGTTACAACTTGACGCAAAGATCTAAACATGCTCTATCTAATTAAACAAACTTCTACTTAAGGTAATAAAAAGATCTTTAAAAGATAAATGTTCAACATAGTCCTTTTTCATTCCATCCACGAGCTTAATTATTTCCTGAAAAATTATTATTTATACAATGTCAACTAAAAGCCGAATGAGATTCAATCTCCAGACATTCTAGGGTTTTTCAAAAAATGAATACCTATTAAATTTAGAATAGAAGGTATATACATAGAGATAGGAATTTCAAGCAATATATATAAAGTAAATGAAAATATATATATTTAGAATAAACAGTTCAGAACAGAGCAAATAAAACCATTGAGCATGTGTCAATTATTCAGTTTTAGTGGCCATGTATGCTCTAATACCCAGACATATAGTGTTACCAAATGTTTCCACCCAGTAACATCACAGACAGATAAACATGATTTCTGGAACAACGCCTTGTTTAGGGCACAGTAGGGTTAAACCAGCTGGGAAAGTACCACCCAAATATTTCCACCCGGTAGTCAAGGCCAACATAGTAAGAGAGTTTCCATAAGCCAAATCAATAATTTTAGAGATCAAATTATATGTTTATATGGAGGGATATAAACATATAACAAATGTCAGAAGCATCGGTATCAGAAGCATTTTGATAATAAAAGCATTTCACAAAATATACGTAGTTTGCATAATATAATGTAATCAAAATGCACAAGAAATTGCATAGAGTACTCACCTAAAATAGAGGTCGAAATTATAGATAATGAGTCTTCGATCGTATGTTAATCCAACAAATACGATAAATCTTTAAGTATATGTTCTAATCAAGGTCCAGTCTACCTATTGTATTTTAATAATAATTTTTTTCAAAGGATTATGAAAAACCATTTTGTTAACTTTTAAAACTCGTTGATCGTAATTAAAGGATTCAATTCATAGTTCTTCCTAATCAGTCGGTTCCCAGTAGAGATGGATGGTCACAGGGACACCACTTAAATACCATCTCCTCTAGGCAGAACATTTTCGGATTCATTCCCAGTAGAGATGGAGGGTCACAGGGGCACTACTTAAATACCATCTCATCTAGACAGAATTTCACCAAGCATGACTTTGGAATTACTTAAATGGGATTCCATAATAACGAGTAATTACTTTTAAACAATCACTTTTTTTAAAAGCGTATATATAATTTCAAACAATTTTACATAAAATCAACTTGGATTTCTTCTAAACTTTAAGTTTTGATTAGTGAATTCCTTAGTGTATTTTACCAGCATAACTACTAAGTAAAGCTATAAAACACAAAATTAAAACTATAAAAATACATTATAATATTGAAATAAAATCATACCTACGAAATGAATTCTTTCTTCGAAATTATAGAACTCCTTCTTAAGATATTTCCCAAGCTTTCAATCACTCTTTCTTACTATAATTCTCAAGGAATTTGCGTGAGTTTCAAATGAACCCTAAGGCCCTATTTATAGGTTTCCAAAAGTATTATGGTGTTGACACGTGACTAATAATTAGGATTTTTGCAGTGGTGATTCAACACCGAGGTGTCATGATCCGGAGTGGTCTTGCAGTGTTAATATCACCAAATGATGACAAGTGTGTTAGCTTTCTCTCTAAAGACGACATGTGTAATGTGGAAGTGACCAGTACGTGGTGGAAGGGTGATAAGGGTATAAGGGTCATTTCACACATGAAGGGTATTTTGGTAATTTCACACTATATTTTTTGAATATTTCTTAGAGGTCCTTGAAAATATTTTATTTATAAAATGGCCCATTTTATATTTCTATTTTAGTTCTTAAAGTTTCATAAAATTATATTTTCTACCCCAAAACTTATTATTTACCTTAAGATATGTCATAAGATTTCGATTTGATCCAATTTACAATTGATTCTTCGTAATTAAAAATGGGGTTTGTTATATTGATAGCCAATAATACAACGTATCTAATAATAAAAAATTTAGAAGATAATAAGTAACACAAGAGTGTAAAAACAAACTATATATATAAAAGTGGGGTCATTACAAGAGGAGAATAAGGTTACTGATGATGTAGAAGGTTCAAGTGCTCATGAGGATATCACGATAAAACTTGACGATGACTACCAAAGTTTAAAATTTAAGGTGACCCAACCGTTATACTATGGCTGTGAGAAAGATCAAATAACTTTACATGCCATGGTTGGTTTGCACAGTTTAAAGATGCAGTAAGGTTTGTCTTGCAATAGCGTGACATGAATTCTGAAATGGGTGAAAGGCTTACTACCCAAGGAGAATAAACTTCCAAATAGCTATCCTGTTAGGAAGAACAGTTTGAAAGGTTTGGGAATGAAGTATAAATAGATTAATTCTTGTGTGCATGACTGTATACTATACCGAAAGGAGTATGAAAATCTCGATCGTTGTCCGGTATGCGTTGAACCTAGATATGTCCAATTTACTAGTAAGGAAGACACAAGCTCAAAAGTGCCTCAAAAAGTATTGAAATATTTTCCCGTTGGTCATAGATTAAAGAGATTTTCCACAGTACCATGGATAGCAGAGGAAATTACTTGGCATGCTAGGGCAGAAGTAGGGGGTAATATCATACGTCATCCTATTGATTCTACTTCCTACAGGAGGATGAATTATGAGTATCCCGATTTTGCTCGAGAACAACGTAACATTAGTTTGTCTATATCAACAGATGATTTCAATCCATTTGGAAATTTAAGCACCAATCAGAGTGTATGGCCAGTGATCCTATCCCCACTCAGCCTCCCTCCTTCACAGTGTATGAGACCTGAAATTTTGATGATGGCTTTATTGATACTTGGGCCAAAGGCACCAAGTGATGACATCGACGTCTACCTGGCTCCTTTGGTAGAAGAATTAAATGGGTTGTGGAAAGAGGGTGTGAAATCATTTGACTCTTTTAGAAAAGAAGATTTTACGCTGAAAGCTATGTTGATGTGGGAAATTCATGAGTTTTCAGCTTATGGGACATTATCCGGTTGTGTAGTACATGGTTATTTGGGGTGTCCTATTTATGGAGAGGAGACTGAATCTCTTCGTCTATCCTTTAACTCAAAAATGTATACCATTGCCACATGAGGTTTTTACCCCGACTCATAGTTTCAGATCTGAGAAAGGTTCCAATTTTTTATTGGGCGGGGTTGAACATAGGCTACCACCGAGAAAACTTTCGGGTTCGAAAATTGAAAGTAAATATTCTGAATGCGGACCTAATATGCCAGGTAAGAATACCAAATTTAAGAATATCAAGCATAAAAAACCCCAACTGGGAATGAAACTGAGACAAGAAATGCATGTTCTAGGAGGTCAATTTTATTTGAATTGCCTTATTGGAAGAATAACCTGATGTGCCATGTATTAGATGTGATGCATGCAGAGAAGAACTTCACAGAACATATTGTGGGCACTTGACTTAGGGGGAGTCATTCGAAGGATAGAGAAAATACATGAAACGACCTAAATCGTTGAAACTTAAGCCACAACTATGGTTGAAGGAAGATAGTAAGGGAAGGACAATAATTCCCCCTCGTGCGTTTACTTTAATGAGTGGGGAAAAGGAAGGTGCTTTTAGACACAATATATAATTTGAAGGGCCTATCTTCTTTTTCGTCCAACTTGCAAAGGATTGTGAATTATGCTACTCATGATTTACACAAGTGTGAGTCCCACGATTGGCATGTGATCATGCAATTGGTTCCTCTATTGTTTAAGCACTGTTTCTCCAAGAACAAGGATTTGCGGAGGGCTATTATGAAAATTAGTATTACCTTCTCACTTTTGTGTGAGAAGGTAGCAATCGAGAACACATAGTGGACGCAAAATTGGCGGTGATCGAAGAGATTTGTGTGTTGGAGAAGTACTTTTCCCCAGCTTTATTTTAGATTATTTTATACATGATTAATTTTGTAATATGCAGAAAATATGAAGCCCGTGAGAACAATAAAAGACGAAAAATAATGGTACAATCAGACAGCTAATTTAGGTTGTGGTTGACACAAGAGGTAATTATAATGAAAATGGCCGTTATATAACGTTACATTACACTCAAATTTTACAACTAATATAATTAATTTATCTATATTCTCAGCTATTAAAGACGGGTGATGCGACATCAAGGCTTGCTCGTCTAGCCACTATACCCTTGTTTGTGGCACAAGCGTACAAAAAGTATCGATTCAATGGTTACATTTTTGGTGCTAAAGTGTACGAGGAAAGTACAAATGTATAGAACTCGGGCATTTCATACAAGGCTCTTACTTTCTTTCAAGCGAGCGCAAAAGATAAAAACCTCGTTGAAGCTAAAATGACTTACTATTGTGTAATCCAAAATATATTTGAATTGGATTGAATAATCTTTAAAGAGCTTGTATTTTACTGTGACTGGGTAAGAGTTGAGGATAAAAATGCTTGTAAAGTTGATCCTATCACCGATTTGATCATGGTTGACTTGTCCAAGTTGAAGAGCAACCACCACGTGAGCGATGAGCCGTTTGTTTATGCATTTCAAAAGGTTAACCAAGTGTTTTACTCGGAGTATATCAACAGCGAGTCGTGGTCAATTGTCCAACACGCGCTAAAGCGTTTAAATAGTAGTGTGGATGACTTGGCTGCTCCTACCAAATATCAATCCATTTTTGATGATAACCCGAATTTTAAACAATTTTTCAATTTGTAATAAATATTCCAATTTGTACCAAAACATCCATTTTCAATGATTTTAATTGATTTTCACTTTATCATTTTCACTCTTGTGTAGTGTGCATGTGTGTGGGCAGTAGGGGTGGGTGTGGGGATGTTTCACTCTTGTGCATATTATGAGATAGATGCTGTTGTTTTGGAATTCAGAATTGAGGTGCTTAACAGTAACGAATCATTTTTATTTGCAGTAATTGTACATATTTTCATGTCTTATTTTAATTCATTTTGATATGTACTAATAACATTTTTTACCGCAAATGTATCCTTCAAGTATTAAGGCGAGGATGATGATGTGGTCTGGCCTCGATGGTATCGGAGGCGATGAGGTCTCCTCGGCCCCTAGTCTCCCCAAATATGGAAAATTGGGGATGGCCATCGAGAACAAGTCAGGGCTATTATCGAGATCCCTCGAGTTGGTAAAGAGGATCATTGGCCTAGGGTACATTAGTTGGAAGGAGGTTCCATATGAGCTCAAGTTAGCTGTTTGGGTGGCACTACAAGTAATGTATTTATATTTATATTTATATTTATATGAATATTTCAATTTCATTTTATATTTATATTTATTTGCAACTAACATTGTATTTGTTGGACATGAACAATTCATCCTGGATCCAAAGCTACGCGATTCCGTCTTCGAGAAGTTGAGGGAGCAACACAAGACGTGGAAGCAAAATATGCGGACCAGGTACTTTGGGAAGACATGAGAATCCATTATCCAAAGGCGTGAATCTGTCTCACCGAATGAGCCGATCTCATTGGTACAATGGAAAAGGTTCATTGACAATGAGATCGGGGAGTGACAATTTCCATCTCGCCAATCGGGAAGGGAGAACTGGGAAAAAAAGACGAACGTGCACTACTCCGACCGGACATCTTACGCTGAGGTGGAGCATAGAATGATGGTAAGATTTAATTTTTCTATAACTACATAAAATATATTATTTTGCATTATTTTACTTTGCGGGCCCGATACTAATTTTACTTTATTTTATTTCAGGGGACAGGGAGTGGCCCTGCGGGTAGGCCACATAGGCTCGATACTTATGTGTCTCTTCGAATGAAGAAGGGGAAGGACAAGGAGGTGTCCCTAAGCGTCATAACAATAATTGTAAGTAATCCGACAGTTTACTTTTTGTTAATTACCTTATAATTTTTTAATTTACTTATTTTTCTAATCATGTGCTTTTTGTCGTTTCACGCAAAGCTTAAGGAAATGCATGAGTCGCAGTCTGATGCCGACAAGGAATCTTTGTCCATAAATTCACTCAGCCAAGTGTTTGGCTCTGATCGTAAGGGGAGGACAAGGGGGTGAGCTCGCGGGTGGCCAAATCTAGGATCTACAAATTGGAGTCAAGCGACACCGAGTTAGCTCGAACGGTGGATTCACATGATGCGAAGTTGTCCTATTTGGGGGTGACGGTCCAGGATATGTTCTCATTCGTGAATCATTCATTGGTTAGAAACCGTAAGGGGAAAGGGAAGGAGAAGGCTATGGAGGAGTAGGTGTGGGAGGAGGAGGTTCGGGAATACGAGGACGAGGATGTGGACCTCGCTGCTTCATCGCCGACACCTGCAGACTTTGAGGACCCACTTCCCTATTTGGCTCCCTTTAACAGACCGATGTCGACACTTGGTTGACCGAGCGTGTTTATAATGGACGTATTTGATGGCCAATAGATAGGGCGGGGTTAAGGTACCCAAATATCATCCAGGGTGCACAAATTCATAGACGTGAGCTTCAAGACATCGAGTCCAAGGTGCTCGTCACGCATGTGATGCCCGGGAAGGAGAACTCCCCATTGTGGTTGTGCGAGCAATGTGGAAACGTGTATATTAGTGGGTGTGTTAATTCGTATATCTTGTGGATTACTCACCTCCTCAGAGATAACCATACCCCAGACATTTAGTGACATTATTTTAAGTTTGAATTGAATTGTTTTCAGGTTGAATTGAATTATTTTAAGTTTTTACATATGAATTATATTTGGATTACATGGTGATGCATATTCTCTCTATTTTAAATGTATATTTGCATTATCTCTATTTTATTTGGATATATGATGTTTGAACAGGTACAACATTGGTATAACAGGTATAAATATACTGCTGGATAGTGGCAGCGGCCATACTGCCCAGTAAATTTTTTTTCAATTCTTCCCAAAATTGTCACGGTCAATGATCGTGAAAAGTCCTTGACAAAGAAAGTTGTCACGAACTTGTCACGGTCATTGACCGTGATAATTTTTTATAGAATGTCACGGGATTGTCACGATCCTTAACCGTGATAAAACTTATCGCGGTCAAGGACCGTGACACGACCGTGACAATTCTAATGAACTTATCACGGTCAATGACCGTGACAATTCTAATGAACTTATCACGGTCAATGATCGTGACAAGTTCGTGACAAACAAAGTTGTCTCGCCCAGAATTGTCATGGTCATTGACCTTGACAAGTTGAACTTGGCAAGGTTAATGACCGTGACAATTTGCCAAAATTGGTGTAGTGTTTTATCAGAGGAAGTATACGTTGAGCAACCTAAGGGCTTTGTTAATCCCTCTTACCCAACCATATCTGTGGACTGAAAAAGGTATTTTATGGCCTAAAGCAGGCCCCTAGGGCTTGGTATGAATGCCTCTCAACCTTTTTAGTCAATAAAGGGTTTAAGCGTGGCGGTAATGACATACATTATTTATCCAAAAATTTGACAAAAGTTTTGATTGCATAAGTTTAGGCGGATGATATCATTTTTGGTTCCACTTGCCTTGAACAAGTTAAGGATTTGTCTAGTATCATGCATAGGGAATTTTAAATGTCCTTAATGGGGGAGTTACGATATTTTTTGTGTTTACAAGTTAAACAATGTAGTGATGGCCTCTTTTCATCACAAACTAAACATATTAGTGAGTCAGTTAAAAAGTTTGGTCTAGATAATGATAAAACAGAATGAACACCCATTAGCACTTCAAGTAAGATAACTAACCTGGGAAAGATATTGATTCTACTTTGTATAGAAGCATGATAGGCATTTCATTGTATCTTATTGCATCCAGACCTGATATTTTGTATGCTTTTTGTGGGCGTGCGCACTATCAATATTCACCTAAAGAATGTCATTTATTGTGTGTTAAAAGAATCATAAAATATGTTAAGGGCATAATTAATTATGGAATTTGGTACAAAAAGACATTACAAACACTATAGTTGGTTACACAAATGCTGACTAGGAAGGTTACTTAGATGGAAGCAAAACAACGTTTAATGCTTCCTACTATATCGAAAATAGTCTGGTTGGGTTGAGTAGTAAGACATATAACTGTATATCACTACATATTGTCGATTTTGAATTAACGGCAACAGGTAGCTATTGTGCACAATTACTTTGGATTAAATAAATGTTATGTGATTATGGCATTAAGGAAGACAAACTTATATTATTCTGAGATAATCAAAGTTCTATTAACATGTCTGAAAATATTGTTCAACACTCACAGTCTAACACATTAAAATCAGACGTCACTTTATTTGAGAACTACCAAAGCCTTGGATAGTACTCATTTTGAATCATTAAGGAAAGTCAAAAGGATGATAGGCTCTGAATAATAAATCCAGCCTATTAGTCATATCATCGGTACATATCTTGATCATAATTGGCTTATGAGGATTTAGGGTATGGTTGTTTGATAAATGTCAAAAGATGCATCCTTTATTTATTTTATATAAGAGACCCCTGATATGACCCTAGTTATGACTTAAAATTTGGTAGAATACTTTTTTTTATCTCTCTTATATTTTGACCCATTGTATATTTGAGACAAAATGGGGGCAAAAAGGCTTGGGTACATATCTTAGAACCTTACTTTATGTGTTTTCTATGATTCAACTAACATGCCAATTTCAAGTGTTTCATGTCAAGCATTCTCATACAAATTTTGATGTACATTATTCTTTATTGGTTTAATGGTCTGTATTATAGTTAAGTTATATAATTTTTTTTCTTTTTTTCTTCATGTTAATTTTGGTTCCAGGATGGGATTGGGTATAATAGATTTTTGTATAAGAAACTAGGATATTATTTTTTTCCTACGAGTACTAATGTACTCAAGGGAATTTGATCTCTAATATCCAAAGAGGGAGATTGTAACACACTATATAGTTCACTTATTAGTAGTCTGTGCCATATAGGAGTTTCAACTAGTTTGGATATAAAGAGAAAATATTTTCTAGTTTGAATTTAGCCTCCCATCAAACGAAGTACTATAAAGACTTCATCAAGTACATTTTTACCAACATAATCATGGTTTATAAAGTCAAAATGTAGTCAAAAACACATTATATGAACTCATCTCACTCATATTACTTTTAGTGTGTTATTAATTACTGTTATTTTTTTTATAATTTTGGGGAATTTTAAAAAAAAATTAAAAAATTCTTTTAAATATTGAAAATTGATTTGAATTTTTTGTAGGTATTAATTGAATTATTAAAACATCCCTTAGAAAAATTTTGGACTAATTCTCAAAGTGGCATAAACATTTGGGGATGAAAATAGGAATTTGTAAGATTTTATATCTCATGTTTGTTGTGTGTTTTCTTTACCTCACATAACTGAGAGTCATTTCGAGTCGTTGATCCAATGTTATGCATAGTATGCGTGTTGCCATTAGTGATACTTGTGCAACCATTCCTAACAGATAGGATGCTTGACCTGAAACCGATTATAAACGGTTCACATAACCTACAGCGCTGCAATCCTAACCATTAGATTAATATCAAAATGGTAAATGTAATCTTGGCCATTGATATTATCCTTAGTCTCAATAAGCATCCCTTCCATCTATAAAAAGATACTTTGTCTCCTCATTTTTAACTTTTACCAGTTCGAGAGTTCGAGAGAAAAAAATAAAGAAGAGAGAGAATATAAGAAAAAACGATTTTGTGTAATACCCCATATTTTTATGATTTAAATAATTATGAGATTTTTGATTATTGTGGGATTAATTGAATTAAAATGTGAGAATTTAATTGTTCATTAATTCGGATTTAAAATAAATATTAACTAGCGTGCCAGGCTTAATACTTATTGATTGAATATTACTCTGTGATATGTAATATGGAACTATACACTTTGGTAAATTGTCAAGAATAAAAAATATAACAATTTAGTAAATTTAAGTCAGACGCGTGTGTGAGTCGTGTTAGGACTAAATTAAGGGAATAAATATATTAATTGTTTTATTAACTCGTATGGTCATTTCAAGTGCACTGTTGAGTCCGAAAGGGTCAACATAGTCAAAATGGTTTACCCGGGTGTTTAGTTTGGGTCCCGAGGCAATTTTAGGCCTAATCGGCACCCCGAGGGGGCATTATGGTAAATTGTATTTTTGGGCTTAATTAATGGACGAAAATTAGGAGTTATTTTATCAGCCAAGAAAAGTCCATTTGGGTTGAGAGTTACAGAAAGTAAAGAATGGCCATATAAGGTGTGAGGGAGAACCAATTTCCAAGAGGGAAGGCTCAATTAGCATCACCTTGCACAACCGCCACCACCACCGTGTAGATCGGGACAAGGGGAACACACCCATACCAACAATGCGAAGAAATCAGACGATGAATTCAAGGAAAGTTTTTATTACTTGTTGTACCTTAGCAATTATCATACTCATGTTAGTATAGGGATGTTATAAACATGTTTTGGTTCATAAAAGTGATGAAAATTGGAGAATTAGGATGTATAAATTGAATCTAAGATTTATTTAATTGAAACTCTACATGTATGCAGAATAGAAATCACATTTTGATGAACTGATGTGAAGAACGAATCTGGGAAACATGTGTTCCTGAATAAGAAATTAAAGAACTAGGGTTTTAGTGAATAATTTGGGGATTTCATAATTCTGTGATGATTCGTAATGACATAATGATGTTAGGATGTTAGAATCCATGTATAATTGTTAGAATTCGATTTGGGATTGATTGGTTGGAGTTTGGGATGTTAATTTATAGGTTTTAGGGTTAAAAATGGTGGAAAAACGCTGGAATTCTGGGTAGATGACGAAACAGTAGGTCTCACGCGAAGTCGCTCAAGCGACACGTGGAAGTCATTCGAACGACATGCCATCTAGTTCGAGCGACAAGGTGAATTTTCAAGAAATTTCTTAGGGGAAGTTTTAGAATTTTCCAATCTTTATGAGTGAGAGAAATTACCAGTTAACATAATTGAAATGAGGTAGGTCCATGAGAAATTATGTGAGTTTTATCACTAAATTACCACAACTCTTTAGTATTTACATTAATTAGTTCTGATGGATAATTGATGTTTATATTCTCGGATTAACAATTGAAAGATTATTTTTAAAAAGGAAAATATTTTGACACTGGATTAATTAATTATTAAGTGGTTAATAAGGTTATTATGTTTTCGAGGGTGATGCTAAGAATGAACCAACCGAACATTCTGTTTTAAATTTTGTAAAGGACTGATCATCCGATATTTAATTGCACGGGGTGTCACATTTTGAGGGAAAACTTTGTAAAAAAGTGTTCAATCCCTTTTTCAAAATAAGATGTGAGTTAAGGTTTATAACATAGAAAGATCTCCCTTACAATTTTTAAAATAACCACTTTGGAAAACCCTTATTCATTCTTTAAAACCTTAGGGTTTATGTGAGTTCTTAGTTGGAGTTCTCTTGAGCATAAGATTCAAACACAACCACCTTTGAAAACCTATCTCTATCAAAACAGCTTCACAAGGTTCATTATCTTCGTTTCTTTTTTGAAATTTGAGATTTCGACCAAGTGATACATTTCACGTTATATTTAGGTTGGTTTACATACTTTCTTTATAAAAATTATTTCTCTTTGTGGATCTTAGTTTAAGTTGTTAAATTTTTTAAATCCACTCGCTTATGCTTTAAGAATTGAAAAATAGACTTAAAACAACTTGCATGTTGTAGATCTGGTTTGATTTCGTAATTTTGCTGTTTGTAAAATCTTTGTGTATAAATGACATTTTAGATCTGATTTTTTTAAGATCTAAAATGAATAGATCTAAAATAGCCTTGGAATTTTAAGGTATGATTTTCTTTCTTTTAAAACAAAATCTTTATATAGACTCTTTGTAATTTGTAGGACTGGTTTGTAATGAATAAGTTTATGTGGTTAAATTGTTGCATGTTTAGGCACACACTATTACACCGCCCTCACATACCAAACACTTAAACGAAGTTTACTATTGAGAGGGAGATTCGTTTGACTGAGTCAATATATCGCTAA
This sequence comes from Sambucus nigra, assembly GCA_949130495.1. Lineage (NCBI taxonomy): Eukaryota > Viridiplantae > Streptophyta > Magnoliopsida > Dipsacales > Adoxaceae > Sambucus > Sambucus nigra. The sequence goes on along the minus strand of OX422218.1, from coordinate 383,110,567 downwards.
GAAGGATAAGGAGTAAGACAACTGATAAGGGAAATCAAAGAAGAAAAGAAGTACACCGTTGGAGGAATCGCTCAAGTTAAGTATACTTTGTTCTTTCTTTTGATTTTGTGGTTCTATTATAGGCTTGTAACCTGATTCATATTTAGTGGATTTCTAGTTTGTGGTGTAGAGGTCACCGTGGAGGTTTCCCCTAGTTTGGGTTTTACAACATAAAAATCTCATGTGTACTTTAGTTCTTTCATTTTTTAAAATGCTTAATAAGGATTTTATTTCTAAAACCGATTAACTATGAATCTTAAGTTTAATTATGTTTTAAATATTTACACTTCTTGTGTTTATAGTCAAAGGGAGTTTCTTTAATGAGTTTAGTCAGAGTTTACCTAATTTTTAACTTTTGTTAATAATTTGGTAAGCGATTTTCACGAGATGGAGAGAAACAGGGGTCAGATCCCAGATATACCAAATTCAGATGTTACTTTCCCCATGTTATGGGACTATAAATTCCTATACTGATATGGGCTCTAGAATAGTATCAGCATGCTTTGCATCCTCCATGTGTTTCACTCGCCAATGGGCCACCCCTGCATATCTTCCAACGCCAATTCTTGCTCAGCAAGGTACTAACTTTGCCATGCTTTCTCCAACCAACCCTAAAGAAGAGGAATCGAACCAATTGAGGTAGGATGTCAAACTTCTCTCCCAAAAATTTGACCAGGTAAACATCTTAGGGTTCTACGTGGATTACACCCACGTGTTCCCTTACCCGATAGTCAGGCTGCCTGAAAAGTTTGAAATGCCCGACATTAAATTTTTTAGAGGAAGTGGATTTACCATTATGAATCTATGGAACTACCATCTCTCCACGATCATAATTGGAGCCACAGAGGATATAACGGCTAAGATGTTTTAGTAGGCCCTTAAAGAAAGTGACCTTTGCTAATTCTTATCCCTAGAGGGATCCCGGATGTGCAACTGGGAAGATGTCGTAAGGGAGTTCATGACCTAGTATTAATACAATGAAAAGTTGGAGGTGACTTATCGAGATCTCGATTTTCTCAAATAAATCGTGGGGGAATATCTTAGTAGTTTCATCACTAGGTGGAGAGAGAAAGCTTCTACCATGATCAACCACCCATCCGAGGAAGAGAAGGTCATCATTCTAAAGAAGAACTTTTCTCCACACATCCAAACATCCATGGGTATCCAGTATTAACCCCATTTTAGATCCCTTAGGGAGGCTCGGGTTAAGATTGAAGAAAATGCCAATTGTCAAAAAGCCAAATCTGAGTCAAAGAAGGCGTATTAATCATGAAATATGATAATCTTTATACTATTACCTTGAAAAACATATCATTTTAGCCTACAACCTTATGGCCACAAAATGTCCATCCCGATTCAAATATAAAGGAATACATTGAAATCCATGTCCCTGTCTCCAAAGTGTACCAATTCCTCATATCCTGCAAACTCATTAATCCCTTGAACCCTCATCTACTTCTTGGTCCGCTTTTAAAATATTTGAAACATGACGCCTATTGCGATTTTCATCAGAACATTGGGCATACCACACATTAATGTCACCAATTGAAAAATGTTGTCCAAATCCTCATTGATAAAGGCATCATCACCACTCCTATAAACCCAAAACCAAAAGTTACTCAAAACCCCCTACCCATGCACCAAGGCAGTTTAAATGTCATCCTTATGGATAAAGATCCAGATTTCGATCTTTGTTCCAGAATTCAACCTGTCAATAATCCTACCTTATTCATCAACTCATTCAAATTACCTGTTGCTCTTAAAGTCTGTTCGTCCTTCCCACTACATCCTGAGAATGTTCCCTATCAATCTATGGCAAGGGCTTGCGGTATTGTCCAAAGTCATTAAAAAATAATAAGTATGGTTCTACCCGATGTTCTAGAACAATTCAAAAGTTATGGGATGAAATTACCATAAGGAATTTCTCTCAATAGAAAGGATTGTGAAAAGATTAATGACATATAAATAGAAGCTCAAAAGTGGGACCATTAGTCCAATGATTGGTTTATACCACCAAAGGAATTTAACTCCGTCAACATCCTTCAGATTTTGATAGATAAGTGTATCAAGTAAAAGAAGATATGTGAAGCTACCGAACTACTCACAACACTAAAACCCAAGGGATACCTAGTTCCTTTCCTAAAACATTTATTCCCCTCATGGGAAGATTTATATGACGAAGTAGTTGAAGTTTTGGAATGTATTTATTTCTCATAGAATAGAAACATTGTCATAACCGGGTGGGGAGACATCAGATAAATTAACGAATGAATCCAATAATGAAGTCCCCAATACAATTACATCCTTCTGTGGGTGATCTCTTTTGAAGAACTATTATCAGAGATTAATGTTGTTTCTCCAGCTCTGGAAATAAATTAAGACAATGGCTTTTTTTCTTTCCATAATATGTAAACCACATGACCTGATGAAGATGCTATCATAAAGATCCAATTCTCCCTTTAACAAGTTCATCCGTAGATAAAGGAAATAGGGTCTTTGAATATATTAGAATACCTGAAATGATAATTAGAAAGAGAAAGATCCTCGAGTAACTCCAGAAAACTCAAGTCAATATCAGCTTCATGGGGATCTTTATGTCTTCCCATCTTTACCGAAATTCCCTTATCAAGATCCTTAATCAGACTATGGATTATCCATCCCCTAATCCAATTGAGGCAATCCATATAGTCAGTACTCTAACTACTATAAGACTCATTTCCTTCGTTGAGGAAAAAATCCCAAAATTTTGCTCGGATTACAACTACACCGTCATTATCTCAGTAGAATTCTTGGAGATGACATTCCCATTGGTTCTCATTGATAATGGTTCTTCCTTGAATATTTTTTCATTGAGAACTCTCAAATTCCTAGGGTTATAATTTAGTGATCTCACTCATACATCTTCCGCCGTGCTTTCTTATCACAATACTCGATGAGAAGTCATAGATTTGATATCTCTCACACTAGAGGTTGGCCCAATATGCCCCCATACATAATTCTAGGTCATCGACATGCCTTCCTATTTCAACTTACTTCATGGTATCCCTTGGCTTCACACCATCATAGGATTAACATCTTCTCTTCATCATAAACTGAAGTTTTTTTATGGATAATCAGGTTATTAACACTATGAGAGATGATGATAACTCAGATGGCATCGGTACCAGTAATCGAGTTTTAGAAATCCAGCACAGTGGAAATGACATGTTACTCTCAGGATTTAAGATTTATCCTCTTCCTCTACTAGTTTTAGATAAATCCAAAGACAAAATTATTCCTGAACACAACCCACATGGGAATATCAATGTAGTTTAAATGTATAAGAACATGCATTTCATTGTCAAAATGGGGTAGGGCTATAGACAACATGGGATTCTTGAGCCGATTGTTCTGAAAAATATTACCCTCTATGTGGTTTGGGATATCAACCATCTCTAATTGAGATAATGAATCTTCATCAGCCATGAATTAAATAAATGATCTTTGAAGGCTCTCTAAATGGGAATTTCATCAAAGAAGGTGAATACTTACCCCTATTATAGCTTTTAGGAGCCATGGAATGACCGAGTTGAGAAGAAACTGAAGCTAAGGTTTGAGATATTGTTCGAGAACAAGTTTCGTTGGATTAAAGGTCCAAATTATGAGTTAAAACCTTTAACTATCAAGGATGATGACTCGAGCTCCTCAGACATAAAAAGCATGGAAAGCACTAACAGTGGAGAATCATTTGGGCTTAATGAACTAGTAATGGACCTATGCATAATCCACGCCAAGTTTGAACCATACGAACCTTCCATGAAGATAACTTCCGCGAATTAGACTCTCGTCAACTGGCGAAGTGTCCTAGTCGACTCAACTTTGATTGTCCTAAACCTTGTTATTTGTCCTCTAAAGAATGAATATGTTTAGCCATTTTTTATTCCTGATGGAAGTGTAAATGAGTCCTCCTTTAACGAGGTCCTCAATGTAGTAATTCCTGATTTTTTTAATGAAATAAAAGAAGATTTTGAGTATATTTTCATGAATTATATTAAGTGCATCGATTGGAATAAAAAAATATTTATGAAGATGATTTAATGAATGAAAAATTATCAACCGGTTATAATAAGGAAATAATAAAATAACGTAATCGTGTTGAAACTAATGATGATAGTATTGTTATTATTAATATTGGTTCTAGTAGAACTCTGCACAAGATTAGGACCTTAAAGAGAATGAGTGCTCATAATTCAAAAGACTCCTAAAAGAATTCATGGACGTCTCTACATGATCTTACAGTGATATGTTTGGCATCGACCCAGAGATTGTGTAACATGAGATCCCGACTTATCCTGAATTCACTCATGTCAAGAAAAATCTAAGAAAACTCTGGCCGGCATGGTCTCTCAAAGTGAAAGATAAAGTGTCCAAGAAATTGAACGTATGTTTCATCCTCTTGATTAAATATCCAACTGGAGTTTCCAACATTGTTTCTTTGCCAAAATCAGAAGGGAAAGTCCATATGTGCATCGACTACCAGGATATGATCAAATATTCTCCATACCCTTTAAACAATATCGACATGATTATTGACAACATCGCCAATCATGCCCTCAAGTCATTTATCGATGAGTTTGTGGGGTATAACCCGATCAAGGTGCATCCTGACCACCAAGAGAAGACTGCTTTCACCACCCCTTGGGGTATTTTTGCTACATTGTCACGCCTTTTGGTCTAAAAACTTTCGGGTATACATATCAAAGAGAAGACACAACCATCCTACATGATCTCATCTGCATAGATATTTAATTCTATTTATATGATAAAATCATCAAGTCCAAGACATGAGAACGACACGTTCCTATCTTGAGGAAATAATTTAAACATTTTCCATAATACCATATGTGTCTCAATCCACATGTGTCATAAAGGAAAAGATCCTTGGACTCATGGTTAGAGAAAGAGGGAATGAAGCACACCCTTCCAAACTTAAGAAAGTCCTTAAAATCCCACAGCCTCAGATTGAGCAAGAAGTTTATGGTTTCTCAGTCAATCATTAGTACATCGACAAATTCATCAATCAGATCACTTCCATCTTTGATCCCATCTTCAAACTCCTCCGAAAACATTCAACCAAAGTGTTGAATCAGGCGTGTCAAGAAACCTTCGATAAAATCAAGCAATACCTCACCCGGCCTCTGGTGCTCATGCCACCGCATCCTGGTCTACCCCTTATTTTGTACTTAACTATTACTGACATTGCAGCTGGGGATATGCTATCACTACACAATAAACAATTATGAAAAGAGAGAGAAATTTACTACGCTAGTCGAAAACTGGCAGGTATGAGGTGAACTATACATCATTGGAAAAAGGTGTGTGTTTTCTTTGTTTTTGTTACTCAAAAACTTTGACACTACATGCATGCGTTCCCCATTATGTTAGTGTTTCTAATAGATTCCATAAAGTACCTACTAGAAAATCTTGCCTTGTCAAGCTACATGGCTTATTGGATACTATTTCTAGACCAGTTCAATATCACCCATGTCACGTAAAATGCCATCAAAAGGATATCTTTTTCTGATTACCTAGCCGATAATCCCATGCGAGAAACTAATCTATGGATCACGAATAGCTCCGATGGAAGATGTTCTTTGACGGAAGAAGTACATCGTTTGGGGTTATTGCACATCTATAAAAATGCCCACTAGGGATACCCCTATAGTCGAGTATATGGCATGGAAGAAGTACTGCCTATTGATCTTGAGATACCATATCTATAGGTCATGCTCAAAAGTTAAGTCAATCGAATTGATTGGAAAAAAAGCCATTATGATGATCCTGTACTTTTGGATGAAAATAGACTTAAAGCTTTCTATCACATACAAGGGTATCACCGTTGCATTAAACGATCACTCGACAAAAATATAAAGACCACCGTGTGAGAGAAGCGACCTCACTCTTAAAGAAATTATAGAGCCCATCTGGGACCCAAAGGGGAAATTCAAGCCCAAATGGAGTCGTCCATACATGATGAAGAAGATCATGTAAGGTTGATCCACTATGATCACGAAACTTGATTCAAAAGAGATGGAATATCCAGTCAACTTGGATGATCTCAAGGAGTTTTACCATTGATACAACTCTTATGGCGCTATGCAATTCTCACCTCCATTATATTCTCTAAAAAAACTCTTATTTTCCACAGAAAGGACTACGTAGGACCTGGTCATCACAAACATTTTTCAAAACATACATATAATTTTATACCCAACACAGGTACATTGGTATACCATAGAGTAACTTTGGGTACGGTCCTTTATTTTTCACAAAATGCTATTTGTTCCCCTTACCAAGAAGCGCCGGTCTCTCTCATCATTTTTAAATGAACAAACGTATTATGTATTCCTTAGAGATCAGTATAGATAATTCAAACATAAATAATTATTCATAAGGGCACATCAAAATATGTCCAAATAATCATTTATTTCAAAAACCTTTATAAACATGGTTGTTACATGAAGTATCGGTAACAAGAAATCCCAAACACTTACATAAACCCTACCTACCATACACCTACTAGAATTATAAACCCATAACATAACCTACCAAACCCATACCCAAATATAAACAAATACATAAACCTATAATCCAAAACATCAAACACCCAACATACACCAAACATGTTTTTTGAAAGATTCACAACAAGGTCTCTCTCAACTACCAGAAGGTGTCGTACCATCACCATTACACCTATAGAGGCCCCAAGTAATATTCATTCTTGTTATGCATCCTCATGCACTCCATATAATGGTAAAACTTAGAAATCTTAAATGGGACCATAATACTCTCTTCCACGACCTCTGCTAGAATGAGCCACTTATGCCCTGTCTCCTCAGCACAAGCCTTCATAACCAAGTCCTTACACGACCACCTTAGAGAATCCCTTAACACTACTGCAACCTCCCTTACAGACTAGGATGGTTGGGTAAAAGGCCTCCAATGCTGCAACAAAGCCTCCAAATACATTATTAGTGACTCAGTCCGGCCCTCCACCCAATAAAAGTTAGTTATATGCAGAGTAAAAATTTATTCCCAACCCACTTGATGAAAAAGTCGTCAGGGAAAATAGAAAAAAGTTTGGCAGAGCCCACAAATCGAGCATAACGGAAGTCATCCATTTATATAACAGGCACTAATTTTCCTCACAATGGCATAGACGAATAAAGACAGCTAGATCGATTACTCAAGAACCAGTTAGTGCAGTCATCCACCGATGGACCAATATTCGTGCCAAACCACATAAATAAATGAGGAATACCAATTAGAGGGTATTCAGGGCAGTGCAACCAATCGAAGCCTTGATAACGACATATAAAACATTATGGGGCTACCTCACAAAAACGTGGAACAATTCTCTTTCTATCATCAAGACCGTTAAAAGTGTCCGTCAATATAGTGGCACAGGGTTACACTCGTAGTTCATCCATAACACTATGTTAGCTACTTTGGTATCCGCTCTCAGATTGCCTATTGTGGCCATCCCTTGATGTGGCATTTTCCTCTTGTCTCAATGGGTTACCAGTGCTCACACGTGCACACTCTGAGAGGGAAAGAAGGTCTCGAGAACTTTCTTGGAGTGCTTCGACCGTCGTTGATGTGGGGTGATGTAAAGAGATGGAGTCGCTAACCTATTTTTCACAGGATAGGCAAAGGAACATGTCACCACCTTGAGAGAGAAACATCAAAGACAAACTAATGCTTACAAAACCAATAGTTCAGATGTTCAGGGGCTAAGTTACGGAATAGGAAGGTTTTAGGCACCCATCCCCCCTTTCAGTATCTCATGGGATTATATTACTATTTTCCTTAATTTCTCTGTGAAGTGTGTGTGCGTGTATATATAAATGGAGATCAGAATTTCTAAACTCATATCATGGAAAAGATAGAGTAAAGTCATCCATAGGAATGCTCCCAAAATAATAACTAGAGAATACGATGTATGTGTTTATCGAGATATTGATCGTTATGATGAAATGATAATATGTGCTAGATAAAACGCATAAGATTGAATCACAAGTATTATATATATAGTAATATGTATATGGATAAAATAGGAAAAAGATGAAAATTGGAAAATAGAACTCGAGTTTCGAGTTTTAGCCCAAAATGCCTAAGTAGCCTATAAAGGCATCAAAGTCCACGTAGTTCGCATGAGGCACAAGGGTGGGCTTTATCCCATAGATTAAAGCGTGAGTTTATTATATGTGTGTGTGTATAAATGGTATTTTTAGTCTTGAGAAAATATGGTGAATAATCCTGTCGAAATTTATATGTGTAACCCTCTTTTTCTTTTTCTATTTTTTATAAAAAATAAAGTATGTGCAATATAACTAATAAAGGATGATATATTAATTTGTATGATCTAAAAATCTAAATTGAGAATTTATATAACTAGTGTAAAAATACATAAATATAGAGCGAGAAGGATGTTTGGACCTTCTTTGGAGATTTATGGCCTGATCTTGATTCTTGATGTGCTTCCTTGAAAGTTGGGATGAATGTTGGATGAGACAGAATGAGATTTTTTATAAATTGGGTATGATAATGATGGGAATGAGAGGTGGAAAGGAATTTCACACAAGGCTTCGTTGATTGCAAAAGAATGTTGCTAAGATCACTGATATTGATGGATCAGAGGTGTCCTTATAATAAGCTCATTCCCTCTATATATAGATAGGGGTACTATTGATCGATATACCCCTAACCTTTCCATTCGGTAGGTGACCCTAGTCACGCTACTGATAGGAAGGGAAATGGAACTGCTGATCGACAGTCTCGTGTAGATTTTTTTTGGAAAAATGATCGTAGAACGCAATAAATAAATCCAAATTGTGCATGGGGAATATCATTAGAAAGTTAATTTAGATACCTTGAACAGTCAGTTGGTTTGCTCCTGGGTCCGAGAGTTTAATTCGGGTCAAACGGAGCTCAAAAGTGCTCATCGGTACTTTGGACAGGAGAACATCGAACGATAATGAATCATTTGTCCAAACCGTAAATCAGAATCATGCATGGGGCATACCATTGTTATTCAAGGCACTTAGATGTTATAAAGATCTTATCTTGATTCAGAGAGTTGACTTTGGTGAAATGGGGCCCGGAAGCACCCGGTTATATTTCAGAGTACAATGGGTCATTCATCCGTACCGTAAGGTTGATTCATGCACGGGGTGGACCTTATTCAATTCCAATTGAAGATTTATTCAGTATTGTTCAAGGGGAGGATTTGACTTTGGTCAAATGGAGCCAAGGAGCACCCTGTGGCCTTCGGATCCAGTTTTAGGAGAAAATGGATCATTTCTCCAAGCGGTTAATCCATTTCACACATGGGGTACATCATTGGAAAGGGATTTCAGTGCCCTTTGAGGATCCATTGAGCTTTTGCTCTGACTATGGGGTTGATTGGTGTCAAATTGAGGGGCTTGAGAGCACCCAGTGGCCTCTAAATTGATTTTCAGTAGTAAAGTCGAACGTTCGTCCGAACAGTTATGCAAATTCATGCATGAGATTGACAGTTGGAAAGGTGATTCTATCACTTTTAAGTTACATTTGAGATTTCACTATGACGATGAAGTTTACTAGATTCAAATGGGGCCCGAGAGTGCCCAATTTCCTCTATATCGATACTCGGGGTATGACTTAGGGTTTATAGTGAATGGGTAGCTGTTAGAGACCTAATGAGAGACTTAAGGGGTTCCTAGAATGTGGTTTCTACAGATACCCTTGACGAATGAGCTTGGAACAAGTGAAAGCCATGGAATAGGCACCACATGATGTTTACGAAAGAGGTCAATTATGTGGACCTAAAGGGACGAGGATGAACAATTCATAGGGTCTAGGTCGATTATGATGACCTAAGGTAATGCTGAGGATGATGATTCTACGGGCCGAGGTTCATTATGAGGACCAAAAGTTGGATCGACCAATTCTACGAGTCGAGGTCAATTTTGCATAACTTAAGTGGAGAGCAACCAATTCTACGGGTCAAGATCAATTCTGTGGACCTTAAGTTGCGACAACCAATTTTGAGGTTTGAGGCCAATTCTGTGGGTCGAGGTCAATTCTGTGGACTTTAAGTATAGAGAAACTAATGTTACGAGTCGAGGTCAATTCTGTGAACCTAAAGTTGAGGCGACTTATTCTACGAGTTGAGGTCAATTATGAGGACCTTAAGTTGAGACCGACCAATTATGCAGGTTGAGGTTAATTCTTCCAACCTAAATTTGAGGTGACCAATTCTGAGGGTCAAGACCAATTCTTCGATCCTTAAGTTGAGGTGACCAATTCTGCGGGTCGAGGTTAATTTTAAGGACCTTATGTAGAGAGCGACCAATTGTATGGGTTGAGATCAATTCTGTGGACCTTAAGTAGAGAGCGACCAATTATGAGGGTTGAGGTCAATTCTGAGGTCCTTAAGTAGATAACGCGACCAATTTTATGGGTTGAGGTCAATTCTGTGAACCTTAAGTGAGGGCGTGGGTGTAACTTTCCTGGGGAACTTTGAGTATTCCTTTTTGGGACTCTACTAGGGAGAATATATCCATCTGAATATTATGTGGATGGATTGGGAAAAAGTTTACATAGCCATACTGGGGAAGCATTTTGATTTCTAAGGATTTTGGGATTCCACCGGGGAATGCGTTTCTTGGAGATGTCATTGGAGAGAGATGTCTAGTGAGGGGACATTGGAAATTTCTTGGAAAAAGTTTGGGAATTCCTATTGAGGAGGCACTTGATTTTTTGTTGAAGATGAAGTTCTCGGGTTTTTGTTGGGGAGTGGTAATGGAGGCATTAATTTTTAAGTATAAATTATGGTTTTAATCAAACTGGGGATTTGGGGGCTTGAAAAATTATTTTCTTAGTGAAAAAATGTTCTAATATTTATTTGGAAATTTTAGGAATTTTTTGGCCTTTTTTGTACAAAATATCAGGGGGTGCCGCCCGACAGGTTCTGGGGGTTTCCAAATGGCAGTGGAATGATCTTTTGGACTACCTTGGGAAGGTAAAGAAACAATGACAATCGACGAATGCCAGGGGAATGTTGATCGGAATACCCCTTAGCTCCTGTAAAAAGGTAAAAATTCTCTTCATTTTCCACAGTTTCTATCTTTCTCATATTTTACTTCTTTTTTTGCGATTCATTCTAGTGTCTTTTCTTCATTTTGAGATTAGAAAATGGGGGATTTTTCAATAAGTGAGACCCATATGGCTTGGCTAGTTGTTGATGATTGGACGCACTTGGAGTCGTGGGCTAGGGTACCTTTAGCATTGGGCAACGAGAATACCTTTTATCTATTCGATCCTATCTCCAATTAGAAGATTCTTATGTATGATACCTCTCACCATTAGTTGTCTAGGTGAGGAACCTTTATGGTTATGTAAGTATTGCATGACTTTTGGCATTCTTTTACGCATTTTCTTGTTTCTTTGAATTTTGACTAAAGGTCTTTCTTTTTGTTTTGACAGACTGACATTTTTGCGACGAGTCTTCGCTCTTGGGGGGGTGAAGGGATTTAGAGACATGTGGGAACACCTTCCTCCGATGATGCGCTGGGTGGTTTCTTCAGCGAGTTTTGGTAGTCTGGCATCTGTATTGGATAAGACCCCCCTCTCGATGGTTGTCTTATGTGATCCCGGGGAGAGGTGGTGGGATACTACCCACACCATATATTAGGGTTTTAAGGAGATGACAACGACTCCTATTGATGTACATCAACTGCTAAGGATAAACTACGAGGGGACATAGATAGAGGTAGACCGGTCCTGGGGGTAACATCGATGGTGGTGGAGGCGGCATCGGGCGATGTGGGATGGATAGTCTCAGGGAACTCGATCCATATATCTCTTCTTCAAGAGGTTTTATTGAGTCGGTAGATCGACGAGACCAACAGGCTGTAGGTTCTCCAGATGTCTCGTTTATTCATTTTTTTTTACTAGGAGTATTTTTGGTGTTGTCGAGTGGAGATGTCATCCACTTATGGTTTTGACCATATTTAAGGGTATTTTAGAATAACCTTCTCTTTAACTGGGTGAGCCTGACTTTACTAACTCTTTATCCATCTTTATATGCTTTCAACCGATGTTGCTAGTAGTTTTTTTACTGGCTCCATGTATCTTTTGGATATATATTTCTTTTTTGCATTTTCCTTTATTTCCTTTTTGATTTCTTATGATTGCTAACCCTTGTCCTTTTGCATATGTGGTTTTATGAGGTGATCGAGCTTAAGGCTCATTTTATTGGTTTGTAGGATGAGTCCATACGGGGCTTCTGCCGAATGTACCGATCTTAGAAGTCCAACCGATAGTAAAGGAAGTCTCTTTCCTTACTTGCGGTGCATCAGGTCTCGAATGACCTGATGAACGATTGAGTTATCTCTTTTTTTCTCTTTTTTTGAGTCTTCTTTTTGGAATTTCCTTTCTTTCCATTCTAGTACTGATTTTATCTTGGTAAAATGTAGGTCACAATCTATCCCTCGGGGACGGCCATCCAGAACATGGGGGTGACCGGGGGGAAATGCTCAGATGCGCCGACTACTAGCGCATGAGTTTGGCTACTCCTGGTATCTGGGAGTCAGAGTAGTCCGACAGATAGTGGGAGATGAGGTGGAGGTCCCGCAGGGATTCCCCCAATGTACATGAGGTTGGTGCGGGAGATGTAGGAGGATTCCCATTGTACACGGACATGGGATGACATACAACTACCTCGATTTCATGATGATCTGTCTAATGTTCTCATGCATCTACGATGTAGTGAATATGCCTTCGCCTCCTACGACTTCAGGAAGGGGTACGAGTCGGCTAGTAATGTCTGCCCACAGCGCTAATGGTGCATCGAGGACATCATCGACGATGACATCCAAGGTTACACTTCTTTGGCTTGCTCCTCCCCCTTACACCATCATTATGCCTTGTAACACCCCACCCGCCTGGGGAGAGAGAACGGAGCGCTAATGCGATAAAATAAATCCAAATCCACAAGTGACAAGGTATAGAGCATCTAACTCCCACAACAACAAAAGAGAAATTACAAATATCAATCTCTTCAAATTAAATACCAAATCTCTCGAATTACAATTACAACTAAGTCGAAAATAAATACAAATATCCAAAGCACTATACATCAAAATAATACAAATCTTTCCCAAACAATCCTCGCTAAAATCAATCTCCATAGCGCCCTAAAATCCAAGCTAACCTGCCACTAAAAAAAAATATGGGGAAGTACACAATACGACAAGAAAGATGCTCAACAAATATATGTTAGCGAGGAATAAAACGAAACAACACGAGTACGAATATTCAAATTAAAATGCAAATCTCAAAGCATTTATCAATATAATTTCTCAAGAACACTTTAACCGGGTCACCAGGCCTCACCACATCCGTATATGCTTTATCAAGCCATAGCCCGGGAAACAGGAATTTTGGCGGGTGCCCAACATCCGTGCCTTATTAAAATTTCATGACAACGTGCTCATCAAAAATATAATGATACCACATGAATCAAAATAATTTCAACAATTATTTTCCAGATTTCAATGAATTTATCAATTCAAATATGAGTTCAACTAATAAGAATTCAAAGAGAATGACACTCGCGAGATTTAAGGAGCATATTTTGTAAAACCCCATGCCTCAAACCATGATGAGAAACCAATGATCACATCCTCAAGATCAACTTAAAAGATCTAAAAAATCTCCTCCAAGAACTTCCAACAAAATAGCCTTAAGAACACCTCTAATCTAAGGTTGGAACTCACAAATCTCAAGGGACAAAGTATATATAAAAAGAAGAGGCATATAAAATATATTTGTTGCCAAAAGTAGTCCCAAAAGTAGGTTAAAAAGGTTTCCCATGACTTCCTTTTATAATGTAAAGAAACGAAGAGTTGGAATCCAAAAGACTCCTTTAAATAAGGCAAAGAAATGATAAATTGGAAGTCAAAACAACTCCAAGAGTTAAAAACATTTAAAAATAATTTTAAAATCCGTTTTAACTCCGATTTCGAAACCGTTTGAAATTCTCGCCTCAAAAAATAATAACCAACATATTTGAGCAATAAAAATAATTTTATCAAAAACTTTATTTTCCTCCATTTTCCAGAAATTAATTAAAATAGCCCAAAATTACGCGGGTTGTTACACTTCCCCACTAACAATGGAATTTCGCCCTTGAAACTCGCCGAATGCCTAACTCTCAATATCAGGCCAAAAATATTCAAAAATAAATCACTTTTCCCAAAAATAAATTCCTCACATCTAATCTCGAAACTTATCACGAATATCACCTAAAATTTTCTATCTCCAAAAATTGCTAACCACGCAATGAACCCAAAACCCAAGCCCCGAGGGTTGCCGTATACCTAAGCTCTGATACCATTTGTAACACCCCGCTCGCCCGGGGAGAGAGAACGGAGCGCTAATGCGATAAAATAAATCCAAATCCACAAGTGACAAGGTATAGAGTATCTAAGTCCCACAACAACAAAAGAGAAACTACAAATCTGAATCTCTTTAAATTAAATACGAAATCTCTCGAATTACAATTACAACTAACTCAAAAATAAGTACAAATCTCCAAAGCTCTATACATCAAAATAATACAAATCTTTCCCAAACAATACTCGCTAAAATCAATCTCCATAGCGCCCAAAATCAACGCTAACCTGCCACTAAAAGAAAATATGGGGAAGTACACAATACGACAAGAAAAATGCTCAACAAATATATGTTAGCGATGAATAAAACGTAACAACACGAGTAAGAATATTCAAATCAAAATGCAAATCTCAAAGCATTTATCAATATAATTTCTCAACAACACTTTAAACGGGTCACCAGGCCTCACCCCATCCGTATATGCTTTATCAAGCCATAGCCCGGGAAACAGGAATTTTGGCAGGTGCCCAACATCCGTGCCATATTAAAATCCCATGACAACGTGCTCGTCAACAATATAATAATACCACGTGAATCAAAATAATTTCAACAATTATTTTCCAAATTTCAATGAATTTATCAATTCAAATATGAGTTCAATTAACAAGAATTCAAAGTGAATGACACTCACGAGATTTAAGGAGCATATTGTGTAAAACCCCATACCTCAAACCATGATGAGAAACAAACGATCACATCCTCATGATCAACTCAAAAGATCTACAAAATCTCCTCCAAGAACCTCCAACAAAATAGTCTCAAGAACGCCTCTAATCTAAGGTTGGAACTCACAAATCTCAAGGGCCAAAGTATATATAAAAAGAAGAGGAATATAAAATATATTTTGTACCAAAAGTTGTGCCAACAGTAGGTTAAAAAGTTTGCACATGACTTCCTTTTATAATGTAAAAAAATGAAGAGTTGGAATCCAAAAGACTCCTTTAAATAAGGCAAAGAAATGAAGAGTTGGAAGTCAAAAAACCTCCAAGAGTTAAAAATATTTAAAAATCATTTAAAAATCCGTTTTAACTCCTATTTCGAAACAGTTTTAAATTCTCGCCTTAAAAAATAATAACCAACATATTTGAGAAATAAAAATAATTTTATCAAAAACTTTATTTTCCTCCATTTTCCAAAAATTAATTTAACTAGCCCAAAATTACGCGGGTTGTTACACTTCCCCACTAACAATGGAATTTCGCCCTTGAAATTCGCCGAATGCCTAACTCTCAAAATCAGCCCATCAAACTCCAAAAATAAATCACGTCTCCCAAAAATAAATTCCTCACATCTGATCTCAAAACTTATCACGAATATCACCTAAAATTTTCTATCTCCAAAAATTGCTAACCACGCAATGATCCCAAAACCCAAGCCCCGAGGGTTGCCGTATACCTAAGCTCTGATACCATTTGTAACACCCTGCCCGCCCGGGGAGAGAGAACGGAGCGCTAATGCGATAAAATAAATCCAAATCCACAAGTGACAAGGTATAGAGTATCTAAGTCCCACAACAACAAAAGAGAAACTACAAATCTCAATCTCTTTAAATTAAATACCAAATCTCTCGAATTACAATTACAACTAACTCGAAAATAAATACAAATCTCCAAAGCGCTATACATCAAAATAATACAAATCCTTCCCAAACAATCCTCGCTAAAATTAATCTCCATAGAGCCCCAAAATCAACGCTAACCTGCCACTAAAAGAAAATATGGGGAAGTACACACTACGACAAGAAAGATGCTCACCAAATATATGTTAGCGATGAATAAAACGTAACAACACGAGTACGAATATTCAAATCAAAATGCAAATCTCAAAGCATTTATCAATATAATTTCTCAACAACACTTTAAATGGGTCACCAGGCCTCACCACATCCGTATATGCTTTATCAAGCCATAGCCCGAGAAACAGGAATTTTGGCAGGTGCCCAACATCCGTGTCATATTAAAATCTCATGACAACGTGCTCATCAATAATATAATGATACCGCATGAATCAAAATAATTTCAACAATTATTTTCCAGATTTCAATGAATTTATCAATCCAAATATGAGTTCAATTAACAAGAATTCAAAGAGAATGACAGTCGCGAGATTTAAGGAGCATATTGTGTAAAATCCCATACCTCAAACCATGATGAGAAACCAACGATCACATCCTCAAGATCAACTCAAAAGATCTACAAAAGATCCTCCAAGAACCTCCAACAAAATAGCCTCAAGAACACCTCTAATCTAAGGTTGGAACTCACAAATCTCAAGGGCCAAAGTATATATAAAAAGAAGAGGAATATAAAATATATTTTGTACCAAAAGTTGTGCCAAAAGTAGGTTAAAAAGTTTGCACATGACTTCCTTTTATAATGTAAAGAAATGAAGAGTTGGAATCCAAAAGACTCCTTTAAATAAGGCAAAGAAATGAAGAGTTGGAAGTCAAAACAACTCCAAGAGTTAAAAATATTTAAAAATCATTTAAAAATCTGTTTTAACTCCTATTTCGAAACAGTTTTAAATTCTCGCCTTAAAAAATAATAACCAACATATTTGAGCAATAAAAATAATTTTATCAAAAACTTTATTTTCCTCAATTTTCCAGAAATTAATTTAACTAGCCCAAAATTACGCGAGTTGTTACACTTCCCCACTAACAATGGAATTTCGCCCTTGAAATTCGCCGAATGCCTAACTCTCAAAATCACGCCAACAATCTCCAAAAATAAATCACGTCTCCCAAAAATAAATTCCTCACATCTAATCTCGAAACTTATCACGAATATCACCTAAAATTTTCTATCTCCAAAAATTGCTAACCGCGCAATGAACCCAAAACCCAAGCCCCGAGGGTTGCCGTATACCTAAGCTCTGATACCATTTGTAACACCCCGCCCGCCCGGGGAGAGAGAACAAAGCGCTAATGCGATAAAATAAATCCAAATCCACAAGTGACAAGGTATAGAGTATCTAAGTCCCACAACAACAAAAGAGAAACTACAAATCTCAATCTCTTTAAATTAAATACCAAATCTCTCGAATTACAATTACAACTAACTCAAAATAAATACAAATCTCCAAAGCGCTATACATCAAAATAATACAAATCTTTCCCAAACAATCCTCGCTAAAATCAATCTCCATTGCGCCCCAAAATCAACGCTAACCTGCCACTAAAAGAAAATATGGGGAAGTACACACTACGACAAGAAAGATGCTCAACAAATATATGTTAGCGATGAATAAAACGTAACAACACGAGTACAAATATTCAAATCAAAATAGAAATATCAATGCATTTATCAATATAATTTCTCAACAACACTTTAAATGGGTCACCAGGCCTCACCACATCCGTATATGCTTTATCAAGCCATAGCCCGAGAAACAGGAATTTTGGCAGGTGCCCAACATCCATGCCATATTAAAATCTCATGACAACGTTCTCATCAATAATATAATGATACCGCATGAATCAAAATAATTTCAACAATTATTTTCCAGATTTCAATGAATTTATCAATTCAAATATGAGTTCAATTAACAAGAATTCAAAGAGAATGACACTCGCAAGATTTAAGGAGCATATTGTGTAAAATCCCATACCTCAAACCATGATGGGAAACCAACGATCACATCCTCAAGATCAACTCAAAAGATCTACAAAAGCTCCTCCAAGAACCTCCAACAAAATAGCCTCAAGAACACCTCTAATCTAAGGTTGGAACTCACAAATCTCAAGGGCCAAAGTATGTATAAAAAGAAGAGGAATATAAAATATATTTTCTACCAAAAGTTGTACCAAAAGTAGGTTAAAAAGGTTTCCCATATCTTCCTTTTATAATGTAAAGAAATGAAGAGTTGGAATCCAAAAGACTCCTTTAAATATGGCAAAGAAATAAAGAGTTGGAAGTCAAAACAACTCCAAGAGTTAAAAACATTTAAAAATCATTTTAAAATCCGTTTTAACTCCAATTTCGAAACCGTTTGAAATTCTCGCCTTAAAAAATAATAACCAACATATTTGAGCAATAAAAACAATTTTATCAAAAACTTTATTTTCCTCCATTTTCCAGAAATTAATTAAAATAGTCCAAAATTACGTGGGTTGTTACATGTCTAGGGGAGGATCGATGAGTATGCTGCATCGCCCCAACGTGATGGACCCAGAGGTGTTGGGGATGATGGATGAAGTCCTCAATCTAGAGGTATAGCTTTATCTTTTTGTCTTTTATTTTTTTAATTTCCTCTTTGCTTCAGATTAACTAATTTACCTTTTCTTTTCTTTTCTTGTAGCATAGTCGGGTGTCGACTACCTGGATGAGGGACATCCGAGACTGGGTGTTGTCACACCCCGCGTGATTCGACAGATGGGGTGGCCAGTTACTATCGTAGAACTGCGCCAGGCGTGAACTGAATAAATACCATTCTTAGCATGGGACAGATATGAGACATAAAAAAATCCATCCACAAGATCAATAATTAAATCAATCCCAAATGATAGTAACAACTAAACGATAAAAGATCAATCACATGCTAAAACGTCAAATAAAACCAATCTCCAATCATGATTCCAACTGTAAAAAAAAATCCAACTGAAAACCTCTAACAACTTTAGACCCTAATGGACCACTAAAAAACCCAAATGATGTCTTATAATGAAATACGATCTCATAATGAAATACGACTAAAAAGAAAGTCTAAGCTAAATAAAGAAATAAAAATGTAGTAGACTCCAGCTACAACTCCAAATGATAACTCCGAACATCCTATGCAGCTACTCCAGTACTAATACCTGAAAATATTAGTCAAACAACGAGGTTAGAGCCCCGAGCATGAATACAAAATACTCCCCTCAAAAAGGGTCCGTGAACCTAGAAAATAGCATTATATGCAATAAATATCACAATAGAGTATTTTAATTAGATGAGTAATTTAAACGAGGAAAAGATAAATTACTAACTACCCCCCCAGAGATTCTTATAAAAATCACACCAATATATTTTAATCATCCCACTGCCCCAAAGTATTAATTAAATTAAATTAACCCAAAGTTATCATTTATCTCAATTTTATTGTTCATTACGGTACTTCCGCAATAAATTCTACACCACCCGCAATTCCCCTCACCATAGCCAGCCAACCCGTTTAAATTGTCAGCCCTGCACATTATTCACCCACACGTCACAATAGCCAGTCAACCCGTTTAAACTGTTGGGCTTGCACGTTATTAACGATGCCAATATATTTTAATACTCGTTTTATTATCTTAGGTATTAAATTCTCATTTTTTTAATTTCATAATTTATAAATTTCCCCCACCCTTATTATCGATTTGAGATCCTTAAAATACCCCTTAGTCCCATACCTAAGGGTTCTCAAGTTATCAATACGTCCCACCTTATGTATAAGATGAATTTTTAACATAAATCTCGACCTAGTCACGTACCTAGACTAGTGTAACGACGATAAAATATCGAAAATCAGCCCACCTCTATTATGATAAAATTGCGATAATCTACCCTCACTAGCCTCATACCTAGAAGGCGTAAATCATCAAAAGGCCTACCCACTAGTCCCATACCTAGAAGGTGTCCTAAAATATTGGGAGAGAAAAAAATATCCAACAACCCGTCCTCACAATGGCAATTTAATAATACCAACAAGTCACACAAACAAGCATAATTAATCAATGTACCAAACTACGCATTATAGTCCAATTCAATTAAATCTTAATTTAATTTTCACATCGTCATAAACTCCCAATTAATTCCATTCAATTATTTTAAATTAAATACACCGATATTTCAACATTATAACATCATAATTCTATTTTCATTATCTCAACACAAATTACTTGAGTTATACACCCCCAAATTTATTTAAATCAAATCTAAGGTTTTTCTACAAGCAACCTACACTAATAAAACCCAAAATCCACTCAGAAATCCTACATGCCCAAGGGTTATGAATGTTATTCATATTGAAATTTTTTATAAAAACAGTCCCAAAAATTGTTATCATTATTCCTAATTAAGTCACTAATCTCTTTTAAGAAAAAAAATGATTAAGGGTTTAGAAGACACTTAAAATGCATAATACTAAAGGAAATGCATAGAGTGTTCATTCCTGTAATTTAGATGAAGAAAATCAGAGTTGACGGTTGAATTCCTCTAAAAAAATTAGTAAAGAGTCGTTCTTGAACAATCTTGAGAAAACTCAGTTTAAAGCTTCAAAACTTGGATTGAAAAATAGCTCTCCGATGGAGTTAAGGTTTTGAAGGAGGAAGAAGATGTAAAAGAGGAGATTGCTACTCTTAGGGTTTAGAAGAATGTGTTTTTAACAGTACTAAACCCATCACTTTGTTTATATACCAAAAAGAATTTGAGTCCTCATCAAATACAAACACTCTAAAAATTATTACAAACGATTTGACTGTCAGAATGGCTTGAAATTTTAGTATGTTATAGAGAACGGAGAGATGGAGCTACTGTGAAAAAATCATCTCGATCGGATGGTCATATTTAAAAAAATATTTTTTTTATCCTCCTTAGCTCGAATCCTCCCCCGATTTTTATACGAAAAGTTATAATTTTTTTATTTTTTACTACCGATTTAAATTCCAATTGAAACCTTATTTTGTATATATATATATAAACTAACATCTTTACATACCAAAATTAAATAGATCCCAAAGTTATTTTTTTCGGAATTCTAGATAATTTAATTAAAATTGGTTTAAAAATCACGGGTTGTTACAGGGGTCTTCAATGATTGTTCGTATACAATATTCGATCCCGGTTCCTTCCTATTTTGTGCCATCTGCTTCGTCTAAGGAGAGGTCTGGTTCAGGTAGTGGAGGCTCCTCATCTAGTCATTGGGTGAAGCACGTGCATCGCCGGGATGGGGAATCATAGAGAGAGAAAAGGAGAAAGTAAGAGAGAGAAAGTTTTTGGGGTATCAGACTGAGTCCTATTATTTTTCTTCTTTTTCGATTTTTTGCAAAAGATGAAATAAAGGAAACATATATATATATATATATATATATATATATATATATATATATATATATATATATATGCAATGGATTTGATTTTATTTATCTTTGCTTTAAATGACTTAATCTACATGCACTTTAACTTCATTTGCTGAGATCGTGAATAGGATTAAAATTACTTAAAAATAGTTTATTTTAAAACAGGATGATTAAAAATATAAGGAGGAAAATTCTGACTTCTTTTTGGAATAAAAATTGTATTTATTAAGATTTTTATTTTGAAAAAATAGGAAAAAGGTAATTTTCTAAAAGTTGGGGGATGACGATCGGCATACCCCTTGTCCTGCCTATCGGCGGGTCATTCCAATCACCCCAAAGCCTGATTGCACTTTTATCAGCAACTTTGTACTTTATGGGGGTAGTGTTCTATCCGGATTTTACAGACTCCTTGTATTCAACCAAGTTTTTCAAGTATAAAAAGGGGACAAGTGGAGAGTTTTCTTCGCCCATTCACATTTCTTTCTCTTTCTTATTTCTTGCTTCTTATCTTTATTATTTCCGTCACGGTTCTTTCTGTAATTGTAGAATTTGCCTCTTATCTTGAAAATTTAGAGGTGTTTGACAATGTAGACAACGTTGCCTTTAGCATACGTTGAGTTTCTTTCTGATACAACTGACCCATTGACTGGAACATGCTAACGGCAGTAGTACAATTCTGGTACCCCGAGGATTACGTTTTTTTATTTGGCTTGGATGAGGTATATCCGACATATGAAGAGTTTTGTACTATATTGGGATAAATACCAGTCTGGAGACGACCATGCCTGAATGCTCTCGATCTCCTCAAGAACAATTAGAGGAATTTCTTTATGTTTCACCCTCGATGGATCGGTCATTAGTCATTGGAGGAATGATCTCCCTCCCTACTATAATATATTTTCTGCATTTGCGAGATGTTGGTGATGAGGGCTATGCCAGAGCTTTAGCCCTTGGATCGACTTCGAAGCTACCGTTGATGACCGGGGACATGATGGTGGACCCTCAACCTGCTGCCATCACTATTTGGATGTCATACCATCGTAATCCTGCGATGGTGATACTGACGGATTCTTTGAACGATCTAGATGCTAAGCGGGAAGGCCATTTGGATTTTCTGAAGGCTCCTGCGTCAAGTCGAGTGGGAGAAAATTGTGCCTTCCCATACCCTGGATTTTTTTCCTATAGAGGATTTAACTGAAGGCTTGCGAATGCGACTGGGCCCTCTGTGGGAGAATTGTCGACTGTTAACTCATCCACCCCAATTTGTTGGCAGAGTTTGGCATGTTTCTGGGGATTATATGAAGTGGTTTTATAGGAGGGTAGTAGCTAAGATCTTGGTCGAAGAGATCGGTCAGAGATGCTTTGCTATGTTTGACACTATGGAGGAGGTGTAGTGATTTTCCTAGGCTAGTTCGGGCTTACTATTCCATGGATCTCCTTTGATATACTATCCAGTCAAATGAAGTCTAGGGACCTCAAGATGTAGATGATTATGTGGCTGGATATTCTTGTAGTTGAGGGTAGAGTCTTTTGTGAAGCTAATGATTATTTGTGAAGCTTTTGTGTGTTTGGTTATCAGAATAAATTTGGGGAGGTTTGGTTAGTTTGTTTAGGATTATTTTGGTTTGGTTCGTTTAGGGCAGTTAGGTTAGTGGGGGTTGTTGTTTGACTCCCTACGCTGATATTTCCTATAATTGTGTCAAAATTTCCCAAAATGGAATAAAAAAGGAATTTAATTATATTGTTATGCCTCTTGAGGAATTTTACATTTGAATTATCTATACCAATTGCTAAGGCATACACAATCCTTCTATTCATGTAAATAATAAAATGAACTATCATTCTTGGAGGTAAGAAAAGAATAGGATTTTATGAAAAGGAAGGGGATTGTGCCCATGTAAAGCATATGAGCTACCTACGTACCTCTATGGTTTTGAAATTTTTTTGAGTTTCCTTTTTGAAAGTAAAAAGGACTTTTAGAGGATCAGGCCCAACGTAGTTATGAGTAAAAGTAAATAAAGAATATTTTTTTTAAAATTGAAGGGGGATGAGAGGAGTCGTAGTGCATTGAGATTTTGGACTAGGGGGAAAAATTTATTGAGATGGTACAGGTTGACTGGACGCGCCATCTGTTCTCTGTCAAGGTCGGTGAGCATAGTGGCGCCATCAGACATGATCTTCATCATGATGTAGGGGGCACTCTAGTTTGGCTTGAATTTTCCTCTGGAGTCCTAGACGGGTTGTATGATTTCTTTGAGGGATAAATCCCCTTCTCGGATGCAATGATCCTTAACTCTATTATTACATGATCATGCTATCCAGAGATGGTACCTTGTAGATGATATAAAGCCTTTAGCCTCCTTTCATCTAAGAGTGATAACTCATTAAGTCGGCTCTAATGCCAGTCTTCTTTCGCTGACTTTGGTTTCAAGTATGATGCGTAGTGAAAGAAATTCTATTTCAATGGGTAGGACTTCTTCCATGCCGTATACTAGACAGTAAGGGGTAGCACCAGTATATGCTCAGACTGAAGTGAGGTATCCCCAGAGGGTGTAAGGGATTCGATAAACCCAATCTTGACAACTTTCGGTAATCTTACTGATGATTGCTTTAAGGTTCTTATTAGCGACTTCAGGTCTGTAGGGAGGAAATTTGTGTCTCTGAATCGAATACTCATTGATAAATTATGTTACTTTTTCCTCTAAATGTATCCCATTATCTACTTGTTCATGTGGGACCCCGTATCGACAAATGATGTTTTTCGAATGAACTTGGCTACTTTTTTAGCATTCAGCACTGCGTATGATTCAGTTTTGACCCAATTGGTGAAGTAATCAATGGCAACCAAGATGAGCTCATGCCCATTAGAGGCTGTGGGTGTTACTTTCCCTATATTTATTCCCCATGTGAAAAATGTCTAGGGAGAAGTCATATTGTATAATTCTCGTGGTGGCAAGTGATGGAGATTGGAAAAATGTTGGCATTTAATGCATCTTTAAACATAGGCAGTGCAATATTGAACCATGGTAGTCCAATAGTAACCTTGTTCGATAATCTTCCTGGTGAGAACATGTCCATTCATGCGGGGTCCGCATTCCCCATTATATATTTTTTGCATCATCTCTTCAATGGCAGCCCCTTTGATGCAATGTAAGTGGGTTATATTGAAGTTTCTCTTGAATATTGATTTATTATAGGCAATGTAGTGGGAGCTTGCGAAGGGTTTCTCAATATTTCTTTTTGGCATCCTGGGGATACTTACAATTCTTAAGGAGGTGACAAAGATCATAGTACCAACACTCGACCATATCAGAGTCCTATTCTGTAATGAGCTCAATATGATAGCAGTATGTCAGTTTAACTTGATTTTGGATCATGAAAGGGGCCATCATTATTCGTTTAGTCATGTTGACCATGAAGGCTAAGGTATCAAGGGCATCAGTTAAGTTGTTTATTGTTTAGGGCAAGTAGTGGAAGGTAATAACTCGGAACTGAGAGGCCAACTCATATAAGTGGGTGTAGCAGGGTATGAGCTTTTCATATTTGGCATTCCATCTTATAAGGACTTGGTCAATGATGAGGGAAGAGTCTCCGTAGATATCTAGGCATTGGATTCCTTTATGAATAGAAACTTTGAGGCCTACTATGCACCCCTCGTATTCGGTCATGTTATTGGTGCTGGGAAAATCTAGCTTGATGGCAATGGGAGTGTGAGAATCATCAGGGGTGATTAAGAGTATCCCAATGTTGTATGCTTTATTATTGGAAGAGTTGTTAAAAAAGATCTACCATGGAAGGTCTTCCTGAGTGGTACAAAGGATGTCTTCTTTTGAGAATTTGGAGATCTAAACATAGGCTTCCTCCATGCAGTAATAGATAATTTAGTCAGAGATGGATCTTCCTTTCATGGATTTATACGTGACATACATAATATCTAATTCAGCTAGCAACATCAACCATCAGGCCATTCAATTAGACATGGAAGGTTTCTCAAGAAAGTATGTAATATGATCCATTCGGGACACAAGTCTAATGGGAAAAGAGATCATGTAGTGTCATAATTTTTGAGGGACCCAAACAAGGGCGACACATGACTTCTCCAAGGAAGTGTAGTTGACTTTGTATCTAACCAATTTACAACTAGCATAGTAGATGCCCCTATCTTTGTGAGATTCTACAATGTATTTGGCTATCAAAGCCCTATCTGTCGTGTCTGTTATGGTAAAGTATAGGAGTAGAGGGAGACCGAGCAATGGTGGCATGAGTACCGAAGGTCGGGTTAGATACTGCTTGATTCGATTAAAGGCTTCCTGACAGGCTTCAATCTAAACTTTTATTGAATCCTTCCGGAGGATTTTGAAGACGGGTTCACAAATGAAAGTCGACTTGCTAATGAACCGACTGATATACTATAATTTTCCTAAGAATCCCTGGGCTTTATTTTCTGTTCGGGGTGGTGGTATTTCGAGTATGACATTAAGTTTGCAGGATTTTCTTCAATCTCGTTCTCACTAACCATGAATCCCAAGAGCTTTCCTTTAGTAACCCCAAAGACACATTTATGTGGGCTAAATCGCATATGGTATCGTCGTAACCGTTAGAAGAACTTTTGGAGAGTGGGAACATGACCTTCTCGAGTCTTAGACTTGATAATCATATCTTCCTTGTAGACCTCAAATTCTTTGTGTATCAGATCATGCAAGATGGTTTTGGAATCCATTTAGTAAGAAGACCCTACATTTTTAGACCAAATGGTATAACTGTGTGACAGAAAGTTCCCCAAGGGGTGATGAATGAAATTTTTTCTTGATGATCAAAGTGAATCTTGATCTAATTGTTTACTAAAAACCCATTAAAAAATGATTTGAGAGCGTGACTGGTTGTGTTGTCCATAATCATGTTGATATTGGGTAGCGGGTAATCATACTTCAGGGAGGCCTTATTCAAATCTCAATATTCAACGCACATGTGAACCTTTCCTACTAATTTTGGTATGGGTACAATGTTGGCTAACCATGTGGGATATTTGATCACCCGCATAAAGACTACGTTCCATTATTTGACCACTTCTTCCTTAACCTTGAGCGACCAGTCGGTGCGGAGCTTTTACAGTTTATGTTTGACCGATTTACATTCTAGAAGGGTTATAATCTCATGCTAAGCGATCTCGGGATCAATGTTGGGCATGTCATCGTAGGACTATATTAAGATGTTCACAAATTCCTATAGAAGTTCTTCGAGTTGTGCATGCTCATGCTCATCAAGGATGGACCCTATTCTACTCTCTTGAATTTGGCTACTAC
Organism: Sambucus nigra; assembly: GCA_949130495.1. Taxonomy (NCBI): domain Eukaryota; kingdom Viridiplantae; phylum Streptophyta; class Magnoliopsida; order Dipsacales; family Adoxaceae; genus Sambucus; species Sambucus nigra. The sequence goes on along the minus strand of OX422218.1, from coordinate 383,083,705 downwards.
AATCGAGATTAAAAATAATTGTTCATCTTCATTAATTTGAACGCGGTTTTATTATTTGCTATTAACCGTATTAAGATCAGTTAGGAATTGTTCATTTGCAAAGTCATCATAATCAAGAGTTTGATTAGAATCACGACAATTAATTTAAGGCATAACAAGACTCAAAATCTTCATTTATTTTATTATCAACATTGATAACCTCATGAAAGGAGGTCTCGATTACATTGTGATCAAAAAAGGGAGGAACATTAAAAGAAGAAATGGGATGAACATATGGGTTGGGTTGTATTTTAACAGGTTGAACTGGCACAACACTCTAGTTGAGGAGGGGTTCATCAGCATCATTGATTAGGATGGATGCATCAGATGATGTGGTAACTGAGTGTATCATAAAGAGTACCAACCCCAGTGTATGTAAGTTGAATGATAGGAACTTTTGAATCTCTGGAAGCAGCTATAGTTTTCTTAACAATAGGTTGCATATGATGATAGGAACTTTTGACCCATGGGTAGATATCTTAGAAGAAGATCTCCATTTCTAGCTTCATCTTCTTATCCACATGATCATACCATAGTTTGAGAAATCCATGAAAGGTAAGTTCTTCACCTTCTTTGACAAATCTTCCGTTCAAGGAATCCCCTAAGACAATCTTGGCACTCTCTAGCCTTCTCTTCAATCGAGGTTGGCAGAGCATTCTCAGTTCCTCTGATTATGGTTGATAACCCATGCCATATGGAGGAAAGGCCTTCTTCAGCACTATGGGTTCCAGTATCCCCTATTGTCTCCATCCCATCCCCAGTTTGTGCATGAAGTGCGTATTATTGAACATATGTATCACGTTGACAATGGTGTGAGGGTTGTGCTCCGAAAAAATTCAATATTTATAATCATCCCCTATTAGGAGAGAAAGTGGTTCGACTCAAAAACCAGACAAAAACATATCATTTACCCTAGAATGTATCTCTAGCACCGAATTACTGGGGCTTGTATTCTCAGTGTTATCATCATCGCCCAAGATGGTGATGACCTGCCCCTTAGTGAAGAACTTCAGTTTCTTATGGAGAGAGGAAGAAACTCCCTTGATATTGTGGAGCCATGGTCATCTGAGAAATAAGTTGAAACAAGTCGGTATGTCGATGACTTAAATTCAGTAACGGGATTTATAGGGCAAGACCCTATTATAAGCTTTTTAAATCCCGTCACTTCTCGACGATACTTGTCATAAGCACACACTGCGATCGAAGTTGGAGCAAGGTCACTTACTTTCAATCGCAAGAAGTTGAGGGTTCTTAACGGACAAACATTAAGTGTTGACTCGTTGTCGAACAACGAAAGCGGGACGATCTTTTCCATGACCTCGACAGAGATATTGAGAGCATAATTGTGATTTGGGCCAAATATAGGGATTTATTCCTCTGAGAAGGAGAGCATTCTGGTAGAGGTTAGAGACCCGACCAAGTTCTTCTTTTGGAGTGGTAGAAGGAGGGACTATTGGATCGGTAAGAAGTCTAATTAAGGCATTTTAGTGCAGTTGGGAAGACATAGAGAGTCCCCACATAGTGGTGTTAGCTTGAGTTTTCTTCAACTAATCGAGGCTAATTCTCTCCTCAATGGTAATTTCTGGCATAGGGATTTTCTCAACACCTTTTCCTTTATCTATCGTTGTTGCTCGGAACCTGGTAGTGCCTCCCAAATCTAGTCATATGGTTCATAGAATAGGGGAAAAATGGATACCCTGTTTCTTCATCTATCTCGAACTGTTCGATCACTTTGTTACTCTCTCCTAGTATATCTTCAAACGATATCATCCCACATACAGTGATCGCTGGGCTAGTATTTTCTAGGATTTTCTCTTCATCTGAACTATGAAATTTTTCCCCCATATGTTGGCAACGATGTCATCCTTCCATAAGAATTCGATACATTCTATGACCTCAATGGACTCTTCATATAAACCCTCCCACTCAATAGGGAGATAAAGAAGTGAGGAAACTAATAACTCTTGTATCTTCAAAGCATTGAGTAGCTCAGACATACTATAAATTTCATCGATACGTTGAAACAGGCCTGTCATGATTTGGACTACATCATCTAAACCGACATTATTGATGGATACCACCTAATTACCAAACTATCGATCCCACTTCCAAGATTCCAAGAACAGTGTGCTGAATTTTTAGCAATAAACGGTCATTTTTGAGGGAAATTACGACCCAAACTCTAAGAGTTGGTTTAGTAGCGCTGGTAATTCCATATGTTTTTTCCCTAAACGAGTATGAATGAGAATGCATGTTCTTATAAGAAGTTAAAGGGGGTTGGTCGACAAAATAGGAAGGATGTAGGAGAAAATACAGGCAAACTTTGAGGGGTTTAGGTGAATGTATGGGTATGATGGGTGATTTACTGGGTACAATCTGGGTAGATGGGCCAAATTTTGAATTATTTTCTAGGAAGATAGAATTTGCATGATATAAAACAGGGCTGTGAGTAGTGTTTGGATTAGGATTGGCTGGTGGAGCAATAGTGCCTTGATCAATTAGATATTGGATTATATTTTTGAGATGGAATAATTGATCAGTGGTATGGCCAACAGTTTGGTGAAAATCACAATAGGTGTCGAGTTTGAAATTTTTAGGAAATGAGTTTGGTAAACGATGAGGGTCCAATGGCTTTATGATATTTCGACTGAATAGGTCTTGGTAGACTTTGGAGAGGGGATCATGAATCTAAGTGTATTCTTTTTTGACTGGGTTGGTGAATAAGAAGTGGCAATTGAGAGATGTTATTGATAGATTAAATTACGGTATTGGTAGGCTTCTAATATTTTCTCGGAGTGAACTGTCTAAATATTTTCTTTGGCTCATTTTGAGTCTTGGCAAGACTTTCTTCGATCTCCACTCCTGATTCCCAGAGTTCTCGAGAATAAGGGTAATAATTTCCTCCTATCACCGTTCGAACATGGGGTAAGAAAGTTTTCTTCATAATACTGACTTGATCCTCTTCGGAAGGATGGTTAGTCATGGTGGCCTTTTTTTTTTCTCCACCTTTCTATGAAATTACTAATAGTTTCCCCGCAATTCTTCTGGAGAAGTTCTAAATCACGATGAGTAACCTCTAATTGCTCGCAGTATTTAATTACGATATGAATTCATGGGCAATATCCTCCTAACTATAAATTCTGGATTCTTCGAGGGATAGGAACCAATGAAGATCATTGTTCTTTAAAGTCTGTTGGAACATCTGGGCCATTATATCCTCGGAGGCACCTAGGAGAGTCGTGGCCTGGTAGTAACTTTGGAGATGGATAATTGGGGGCTCGCTACCCCCGAACTTCTCAATGTTTGGCATCTTTAATTTTGCTTTAGGTTTGGTGGACATATGGGTGTAATGGATATAGTTTTTGATGATTTAGACTTGGTCAAACTTTTTGGTCAATAACTTAATGTCCTCATTGACCTTGTTCAACTCTTCTTCCTTTAGATCGATGGGTATTGACATGTTAGCCCCTGGTTAGGCAAGGTTTGACATAGGGAGCTGAGCTAGCGATGGCCCATTAGCAAGAGGGGAACATGGAGCATGCTAGTACTCTTTTGGGACCCAAATAGGCTCAGTGAGGATGGACCCATAATGCGAGGGAAGAGGACCTCGGTCTCTTCGAGTATAAGGATCTGATTTCACTACATCTCATGAACCTCGATTTGAAGGTTGTCAATCTTAGCGATAAGTTGGACTAGAACCGTCATCAAATTAGGCTACACATTATATGTTTGACTCACTTGAGTCTGTACCATGTATGAGTTCCAACTAGTTTGGATATTGAGATAAAATGGGATTAAACTTTTAAGAGTTACCCTCTCTCAAAGATTCCAAGCTTCAAGACAAAAATTCGGTCCAAGAACCTCAATTATCTACAAAAAGGGAAGTATTGCGCTCATAAACCAAAACATAGGACACAATCACTTCATATATGTGTTATTATGCGTGCACAAGGGTCATATGAATTTTAGGAATTTTTATAACCATTTTAAATCACTTAAAACGTTTTAAAATCATTTAAAATGATTTTTGAAATTAATTAAAATGTGATTTTTAAATATTTGGTGTGAAAACAAAAATATTTTTTATCCTTAAAATTAGTTTAGGGTAGAAAATGAAACCGCTACAGAATTCTGGGGATGCAATTAGAATTTGTTAAAGTCTCAAAACATGCATTTCTGGTTTCATCCAGGCCATACACGTGTTGTTCTTGTAAGGATGCGATTTTTGTTTCTTTTTAGTCTTAGATAGGAGATTTATTCGCATCCTTTGATTTGAACTTATCTACGGTCTGCATGTGTTCTTTCACAATCCCTGTCTTACCCAAACCAACGAATCGTCGATCAAATAACCACCTCTTGTATGAGAAGTCAATAGGTCAGAGTTAATATCAATCGCCTATTTGGTTCGATGTTCTGGATCCTTCGTTGCCCTGTATAAAAAGAGCATTAGGGTCTGCATGAGAAGTTTTTATTTTTTTAAGACTTCTTCTCGTTTGAGAGAAAACACGGAGAGGAGAGAGAAAAGAGGAAAATGAGAAAACAAAGAAGAATATAGGGAGGAGAGAAAACTTAAATCGTTTGAAGATAAAACCTCAAATGTTTTCTCCAAACCTCGAACCCCAAACCCCAAAGGGATTAATCTTTCCAAAACAAAAAACCCAAAAACTGAGACATAGACTTTGGGGTTTATGAGAAGTTGAGTTTGTGTGTTTATAGACTTTTGAAGACCTCTTGAAAAGTATATCTCTCTAGGAACCTTACTCTGAGAAATCCAAAATTTTCTTTGTAAAATTTTTGAGGTTTTCTATAGAGAACATGACACATAGTATAGTTAGGTTCTTTACTTTATTATCTCTTAGATCTTACCCATATTTATATGATTTACATATCCAATCTCTCGATTTCAAATAAAATTTTAAAAAAAAGACTTCTGAGTTTGTATAGTATCAGATCTGAAAACGACTTTGTTTCAAAATACGATTTCACAGTTTGTGAAATTAATTTGAACATAAGTAAGATTTTGAAAAAAGATTGATCTAGTTTTCTAAAAGGTTATTCTTCAGATCTGAAAGATTGTTGAAGTATGTTCTTTAAAAATAATTTAAGATCCATTGCATCTTATATATAATTTCTGTAATTCATAGGAATTGTTTGTATAACTATTGAGAGATGTGAGTTTCATTCTTGCATGTAGTGTAGTCACATCGCATCACTGTCACTCTCACAAGAACACTTAGAAATTTGTGGTTCTTTGAGAGATATATTGTTGGTAGAGCTGCAATAATCAGTGGAAAAGGTAAGGAAGCTACTAGAGGGAGATCAAAGTCAGTCAGAACCATACTTTGAGAGTGGAATAACTTGTGTAGGTATAATTCTGAACTTAGACTTAGGATCTTGATAATGCATGCTTAGTGATTTAACTTGTATATTGTGGTTGTTTTAGTGGACTTTTTATTTTGTAGCGTGGAGGTCACCGTGGATGTTTCCCATAATTTTGGGTTTTGCCATGTAAAAAATCTTATGTAAATTTGTTTGAATGGTCTTTAAATATTTCTGTGATTTGTTTCTCACTTAAGACTTAGAAGTAGGTTTTATTCTAAAAACCTAAGGTAATCAAACTAATAGATCCAACACCCATATTCAGAATCTGTTTACACATCTTGTGTTGTATTTAAAAAAGAGTTTTGTTCAAGGAGTTTACAATCGGAGTTTAGTTAAAAGATAACTTTTAGTTATCAACTTAGTAAACAAGTTTTTCAAGTGGTATTAGAGCAGGTTAATCAAAATATTTTTTACCCCGAGACTTTAGAAACTATTTTTGAAATATAAGTTCAGAAAATGGATGAAAGATTTGAGAAGTTAGGTAACCTCTCACGTCTACCTCTCTTTGATGGACACAACTTCCCCTACTGGAAAGTACAGATGGTTGGTTTCATTCAAGGAACACTTGTTGATGACATTTTAGAAATGACTGAAAACGGTTACACAAATCCTACTAAGCCTTTGTCTGAAACCAATCCTACAAGAGTTAAGATAAGTCTTAGCTAATTCACTAAAGATGAGAAGAAATTGTCTTTGGGTAATAGTAAGGGAAAAAATGAAATCTTTATAATCATTAACGAGCATGAATTTAAAAGATTATCTACCTGCTCTACTTCTAATGAATCCCGGGACACTCTAGTCATCGCCCATGAGGGTGATGCACGTGTTAAGGATGGAAAACCCCAAATGTTAATCCAGCAGTACAACACACTGATTATGAATAATAGTCAATCTTTTGATGAATTTTATACAAAGTTAACCGATATTTTCACAAAACTGCATGCTAATGGTATAATTTAAAGTAAAAAAGAAATTATCCATCGTTAACTTCCAAATTAGACAATAAGAGATATGCTATAGAAGAAATGGACGACCGAAATTTGAATCCGAAAAAACTTAGTAGTAAATTAAGGATTGTCGAAATGGAATTGGAATATGAGAAGAAACTGACTGCCCAAAATAAGATACCAACTTGTTCTAATATTATGTTTTCATCACAAATGTTTGTTCCCAAAATAAGTCCATTAGACTTTCACCTTGACCTAAATGATGATTGTGATTTGGATCACCTTGACAATCAAATAGGTATTATGAGCAAGCATTTCAAAAAGATAATTAAATTTAGAAATGTAGTTACAGAGAAAGTTATCAAGGTCATCAAAATCATAGACCTCATGAAAGACACTATGAAAAACAGTCCAATGATAATAATAGACCCAAGACTGACCTGAAAGATGTGAAGTGTCATAGATGTGGAAAACTGGGACATTATGCTAATAGATGTGAAACCAAACTGAACAATAATAATAGAGCTAACATGTGCAAGACATGGGTCGACTGTACTGATTCTAATGAAGATGAAACTGAGTCAACCCAAAATGATGAGTCATGCATGGCCTTTTTTGCTAAAATTATGTACAATGATGATTTAGTATGCTTCCGTACTCATGATTCTATTATGCCACTTGATATTAATGTTATGCCTGCTAGTGATAAACCTGATAATGCTAGTATACGGGTGTGTCAAAGTGAAAGAATTATCGACGAACTGAACGTGTGTGTGAGTTCAACAGAAAAATTGAAAGCTATAAGGACACTACATATTACGCACTTAGTGAGTCCGATGATGATCTTCCAGATCTTCACGAGCTATACACCAAAATGCTTAAGAAAACTTCCTGTCTTGATAAAATGGTGAAGCTATTAATTCAACGAATAAACTTACTTAACCAGACCATTAGAGAGAATGCTAAAGATTATACTACTCAATGCATTGCCCATGAGATAGAATTTAAAGACTTTACCTTTAAAATAAAAGATTTGTATGAAAAAATCATGTTTTGCAATAAATATACAAGGCAACTCTTGTTGAATTAGAAGAATAAAAGCAAAAGGTATTATACGTGTTTAAAAAATTCTCACACTTTGAAACCCAAGATAAGTCCTACGAAGAAATAGTTGTAGGAAGTAAGGTTGATTATGAAGGTAAGTCCGGTCTAGGTTTTGGAGAAAAAATTATTACTAGTAAAATGAATGTGTCTCTTGAAAATGTCATTTTTGTTAAACAAGTCCAGAATCTTCAGAACTTTGAGAAAGATAATTTTAACAAAAAAAAATGTCTCTAAAGCAACTCAAGGTTCGAATAATCAACAACGTAACTATCCAACCAAGTATGTATGTCCACCTATTAGAGACCAACGCCAAAAAATAAGCCTAATGGCACTTGGACAACTATAACGAATAGGGCTAAACCTATCTTTAAATACTTTAGTAATAAAGTCAAGACTTCCACCCACCAGTATTATTCATACTGTGATGCTTATGGACACACCATTGTCGAAATTTTTCAAAAGAGACTGTGTACACCTACTTTTCAAAACTTTAACTATTATAGGAAGAGTAGGAACACTTATGTTTTCTTAAAGAAGACCACTCATAACTCTAACCATAAAAAGAAAGGAGGATCTAAAACTAATAAGAAACCATTTAGAAAACCCCATCAAACCTTTTCTAAACCCAAGGCATATAAAAATTTCAAACTAACCGTTTTTGGATGGAAAAAGATGATTTGTTACCCCAGCTCAAGTGTAATATTGTTATATCTTCTTTTAACGCACAACGCTCTTTATATAGATGGTACTTAGATTTTGAATGTTCTAAACATATAACTGGAGACCAAACCAAATTGACAAACAAGACAGACTTCCTTGGAGGTAGTGTGATGTTTAGAGATGGTGTTTCATTCTAGATCATAGGTAAGGGAACATTGTGCGAGGATAGGCTCCCAAATATAAATGATGCTCTACTAGTTAAAGGTCTTAAAAGATAACCTACTAAGCATATCATAGTTTTGTGATTATAATAACATAGTTAACTTTTCAGAAACTGATTGTAAAATTATTAATGAAAAGGAAAACTGTATTTTAACACGAAACAAAAATAAGGATAACTTCTATATAGTGATTCCGAAATCTGAATCTTTCCAAATCCCCAGATTAGATGATGCTGATCTATGGCACAATCGATTGGGACACAGAAATTTTAATAATCTTCGTAGGTTAAGTTCCCAAGAAATAGTTAGAGGAGTGCCGAAAATTAAAGATTCTTTTAATCCTGCTTCTGGTTCTTACCAAGAAGGGAAAATATTTTAATCTTCTCGTAAAAAGGATAAAGATGTTTTAACTTCAAAACCTTTGGAACTTATCCACATGAACCTTATGGGTCCTTCTAGAACTGTCAGCTTCCGTGGAAACATTTAATGGATGACTTCACATGATATACTTCTGTTGCATTCATGAAAAATAAATTTGATACCTTTAGTGAGTTCTTAAAAATTCTTTTAAGAATTGAGAACGAGAAGGACACCTAAGTATGCCGCATCAGAAGTGACAGAGGTGGAGAGTTCAAAGACTCTGGTGTTATAGAATACTGTATAGGTAATGGATATAAACACGAGTTTAGTGATCCAAAAATACCTCAACAAAATGGAATTATTGAACGTAAGAATAGGACCTACATGATATGGCTAGGGTCATGTTACATGAAAAAAGGCTACCAAAATACTTTTGGGTTGAGGCTGTACAAACTACGTGCCATATCATTAATCGTGTATAACTCAAGAAAAAATCCAAACAAACATCTTATGAGCTTTGGTACAACAAAATCCTAACTTAAAATATTTCAAAATATACGGTAGTGTATGTTATGTCTATAAAGATAGAAGAAACCATTCAAAATTTGACACCCGAGGAGAGAAAGGAATCTTTCTAGGCTACTCTCAAACAAGTAATGCTTAACGAGTGTTTAATTATCGAAATAAAGTCATAATGGAGACATTTAATGTAATTGTTAATGATACTAGTTTTGAGATTAGTTCCAATCAAACGGTGGTCCTGGATGAGGAAGAAACTTATTTTATTCCTAACTATTTAGAGATAATATATTCACTGCCACCTGAGAGTCCTTCTGTTCCAATTTGGGTTTCTAAAGACCATCTTATTGAAAATATTGTTGGTAATCCTTCGGAGCCAATTAGAACAAGATCCCAGCTTAAAAATGTGGCTAAATTTGCATGCTTCATTTCTCTTGTATAACCAAAAAATACAAACGATGCCCTTTATGACTCGTTCTGGATCAACGCTATGCAAGAAGAACTTATCTAGTTTCACAGTCACGATGTATGGTATCTTGTTCCTAGACTAAAGGGTAAGAAGGTTATCGACACGCGCTAGATTTTTAAAAACAAAACTGATGAAAATGGAGACATTATTAGAAATAAGGCTAGGTAGCACAAGGTTACTCTCATATGGAAGGAATTGACTTTGACGAAACCTTTGCCCCTGTTACTCGTCTCGATTCAGTTCGTCTCCTCCTTGCCGTATCATGTCATTTACAATTTATACATTTCCACATGGATGTTAAGTTCCCATTTTTAAATGGAATTTTAACTGAGGAGGTATACATAGAACAACCCAAAGGCTTTATAGCTCTATCAAATCCTTATCACGTATTTAGACTTAAGAAAGACTTATACGGCTTGAAACAAGCACCTAGAGCTTGGTATGAACGTCTATCCACCTTTCTGGTCTCAAATTGATTTATTCATGGAGGAAACGATTTGACCTTATTCGTTAAGAAGACAGATAAATATGTCTTAATTGCCCAAGTTTACATTGATGATATAATATTTGGATCGACTTGTTTAAATCAAGTAAAAGATTTTTTCGATATCATGCATGCTGAGTTTCAGATGTCACTAATGGGTGAATTACAATATTTCCTAGGATTACAAGTGAAACAATTTTGTGATGGATTATTTATCACCCAGTCAAAATATGCTGTTGATCTTGTTAAAAAATTTGTGCTGGATAACTCTAAACCCACACGTACACCCATGAGCACATCAATGAAATTATCTAAAGAAGAACATGGGAAAGACGTCGACCCGACACTATATAGAAGTATGATAAGCAATTTGTTATACCTTACTATGTATAGACCTGATATTTCCTTCGTTGTGTGTATCTGTGCTAAATACCATTGTGCACCTAAAGAAACCCACTTATTTTGTGCTAAAAGAATTATTAAATATGTTAAGGGTACATTCAACTTCAGTATTTGGTATAAAAAGGACACCACTAGTTCCATTATAGGATACACTGATGCTGATTAGGCAGGATGTTCAGACGATAGCAAAAGCACGTCTGGTGCCAATTATTATGTAGGAACTAAACACATAGGTTGGAGTAGTGAGAAAAAAATTTCATATCACTATTTACGGTAGAGTCTAATACATTATAGCGGGTAGGTATTGCGCTAACTTTTATGGATAAAGCAGATGCTTAGTGATCATGAGTTCACCAAAAAACAATTGACTATGTATTGCAATAACTAGAGCGCCATAAATATATCTAAAAATCATGTCCAGCACTCACGAACTAAGCACATAAAGATAAGACATCATTTTATTCGTGAGCTTGTAGAATCCAAAGAGCTTGATATTGAATATCTTAATTCTAAAAAAAATTTAGATGACATGTTTATGAAACCTTTAGGAAATATCAAATTTGAGTTCCTTCGGAAATCCATAGGGATGATAGTTCTCACATAATTTCTTTTTACACAAAAACTGGGGTTTTTATGGTTTTAAGGTTTAAACCAAAAAGAAATGGTTTAATACCAAAAATAAATTGAGGTGTTATTTATAAATCAGTGTTAGGATGATTATAAAGTTGTTGGTTGAGATTAGAAACCATAAAAATGTAGTTTGGGATATTATTTGGGATTTTGAAGAAGATGAAATCGCCCAAATTGTGAGCCCCGAACTGGGAGAATCGATTCAGGTCTAATCTGAATCGATTCGCATAAGGAGAATTGGGGAATTTTCTCAGGCCGAATCAATTCGGGTTGAGGTCGAATCGATTTTCCTTTGGAGACCTATTTGCAGACCAATTTTTAAATCCATTCGGATTTGGTCCGAATCGATTTGCATTACCGAATCGATTTTGAAAGGGGGGCGAATCGATTTGTTTATGCAGAACTGAGTAGTTTTTCCCTCTTTGAGTAAGGTGAAATTAAATTGAAGTGGGAATCGGATATGGGGATTCTAGTTATGATATTAGGAGTTGTATGTGATGGTTTAGAGGGTATATAAACTTTGAGATGAAAGGGTGGAATCTCGGGTTCATTCAACGTGAAATCTAAGGAACGGACTTAGTGAGTTTCTGGGTCGAGCCAAGACTGACAGAGAGAGTTCTTCTGCCAATGAGCATAGATATTTTGTGATTCGAATGTATATGAGCTAAATACATCCGAATAAATCCAAGGACACGATTACTAGGAATTAGTATATTTGCGATTAAATGTGTGTAAATACATAAATGTGATTATGGTGCGAAGTATATTTGCGTATGAGAATGCTTATGGGATTAGTATTTAAGTAGGAGAATACTTAAATATTATCATGAAATTGGCAATTATAGCCAGGTATACATTCGAAGAATGATATGTATATATAAATATATATGATGTGAATCTAATATATATATTATATGATACGAATACATATATATCTGTGTGTGATTGGTATATGTGTATCTTAAAGGAAGATTTCCACGGGCTTTCCTTTGGCTTAGGGTTGGAACAGCCAGATTATTTTTTTCTCTAGTGCGATCAAGGGAGGTTGTGCGATGTGGGTGAATCCCCTGGATTGAGGAGCATGGAGAGTATATACCTAGGTCATCTTATCCCGCGTTCGAGTGCGATGTGTGTATACCACTTGTAGTGGGAACATGATCGTATCCACCGTTGTGTATATTTTACCATGAACATTGAGTAAGTCTGGATTGGTACCGTGGTATAGTGAGTAAACTCGTAGTTGGATCGACACTTTGAAACCGCATCCTCGAGTTATAAATTGTTGGGTTGGTTATTATACTTGTGTGTATCGTATAATACTTGTGCGTATTGTATAATACTTGTGCATGAGAACAAGAAAATATATATCTCCAATGGGAGTAAAGAGATAAAATGAATATAGATTAAATCTCATTTCGGGAGATTTTATCCGGATGTATATTGTGATATGTATATGAGAGTGAGTATGATATGTATATTATTGTATGAGTATGTATATATATACGCTGTGTACTAAGGGTCTAGTGGACCTCAACGATCGACACTGCCAAGTAATAGTGTATCGGGAGGTTCCTTGTTTGGATTTCGCTTCACGAGACACCCCACGCACGAATATGGCATAGTGTTGAGACTGGGGAGAAGTTTAGCCCTTAGTGCTCAGTTTACTTAGGACTTTTAGAGTTTGGGGGTGACAGATTAGTTAGGCAGAGAAGCTTGACTAGAAACTTAGAGGGATACGTTAGGTGTGCACCATTAGAAGATAGGTGAGAGGTATTTCATGTGACTACAATACCAATTTAAGTATGAGATAAAACATATTTTTCTTAAATAAAATTTATGCACTTGCATAATATTTTCACAACTCGGGCTCTGACCCGTTTCTATATTTTCCCTCTTTTTATATATATATATGTGTGTGTATAGGTGTCCAGACATAGGGACACCTGGATGATGATTCCTTCGAGTCAGATGTGTGCTGCAGCAGCTGTGGATGCATGCAGGTTTTCTATAAACGCTTCTATCCTTGTAATCTAGATAGGAGGTATTGTATAAATATTTGGGCTAATAACCCAATTTCTTTTAGTTATTCTTTTACCTCCTTTTATGCGGAATTCAATTGGGTTGTATTATTGTTGAACCCAGTGTTCGGTTATTTTATTTCTTTTCAGTTTCATTTATATAAACTATGTGAATGTTTTATTTGATTAATTTGTTTAAAAAGATTAGTTAAATAAAATTTTGATGCCAGCCTAATAGGTTATTAGTAATTAATTTGATTTTCGACGGTGATGCTAAGAATGAACGATATGCAACTCCTTTTTTAATTTCGTACATGTGTGGTCGTCCGGTATTTTATTAGGCGGGGTGTCACAGATGGTATCAGAGCATCAGGTTCTAGTGTCCTTAGGAATCTTTGCGGACGTACTACGCTTACAACGTTTCTTTTGATTTGATATAGAGCCTTAGGATTAGGTTCATTGATTCTTCTTGTGAGATTTTGTTCTCCTGCCATATCATAAGATTATAGAAATATTTTGCGCGCTCGCTAGAGATTCGTGTGCTGATCGATGAAGGACGACCATAGAAGGCCATAGCAAGGGTTGCAGAAGGCTACTAAAGAATAGGACCACAATAGAGGTCACTCTCCTTATTTGGAGCAGTTAGATGAAGTCGGAAATTAGGACCACAATAGAGGTCACTCTCCTTATGGAATTTGTTAAGGATGGTTGCAATGACTACTAAAGAATAGAAGTTATAAGTATCCCAGTACCACTATAGTAGAGAGTGGTGCTAAACTTGAATTACCCAGTGAAGTAAATTGGGAAAAAGGTTCGAAGGGTCTTTGATAAGGACCCTACATTGAAGTTTAAGTTATACGGAGTAAGTGTAATGTGATTCAGCGAACGTCAAAGGCTTAGAAGCTTTGGCTTAAAGCAGGGTGTGGAAACACCCATATGTGAAAATTGTAGGAAAATTTTTTCACTCGTGGGAGGAATATTGAAATGGTGGGAACGGTGGACACCATATTTGGTACAACATGATGTGTTGCTCGTAGAGGAATCTTACATACGGTTTTAACCACAAATTCCTTTGGTTGATTAGGAAGGAAAAGCATATCGTTTTGTATTATTCACATAAGGATCGGCCAGAGGCCGACAGTGAATAAAGAGTGTCATGGAGAAGGGAACCTACTATGAAAGTACGGTACGTACAAATAAGACAGAGTCCTTAAGTGGAATGTTAGACTCATTAGATAAGTGTTGCTAACACTTGTGGTTAATTTGTATCCTTGGAACCCCATTAGTGGACATCCACACGGGGAATTTTTTTAAACCAGGGCTGTTGAAGTCGGTAGTGGAATTTCCTTTTAACGAAGAAGTTAAGGGAACTATGAAGGCAATCATCAGGATCAAGGCTATATAGTCCGAGATACTGATAATCTTAACCTGGTCAGGGTGACCATAGGTGGGGAAAGTTGCAATGTGGAATGTAGAACCACGCACTTTGACCTTGCTCGATAGGAGCTAAAGGATAAGAAAAGGGTCCCGAGGTGGGGCATCGATTAATGTAGTTTCTAGCTCATTTAGGGCAAGTATATCATACCTAGGAACCATTTGGAGTAATTAGGGAAATTGGTAAGGTGATTATAAGTTTCACCTCAGATTAAGGAGGTATATTTCGTGTGACAATATTGAATCACAATATTTTATTATCCCTAGATTCGTGTGTGATTCGAGTTAACTAGTAGTATCCATAACATTGTACAGTATATGTTTATGTGTTTTTCTGTGATAGCGAAGATCTATTTTCTTTCATTCACTGTGAAGAGCGGGTGTTGGTATTTTAAGTTTATATCAGATTGGTATTGCTCATTTTGTGTGTGTTATACGAGTATGGTGTTATTTTGAATATAATATTGTTCGGAGTGATAGCAGTCTATGATGGCAAGACTATCGTGTCGCTGGAACAGGTTGTTATTACGATATCTCACCTGAATACAGGTTGAGTTCGCTTTTATTATATGTATAGATGAAACTTTGGTGAGAAGATGTTTCATTATCGTGATACGAGTGCGTGGAACCTTATAAATGTGGTTTAAGTTATGTAGGGTTTATTATTGAGCTATGAGTTTAAGCTCATTATTGTTTGCGCAAGGACTTAGTGTTAGTGTGAGCGCTTGGTGGTGTGGCTCCTGGGCAGAGATAGAAGTTCAGACCACATTTTGTTGAAAGAGGGGATAGGTTTATCCCAGTTGCATATTTGAAGATAATGAACCTCCACGACTGACAA
This sequence comes from Sambucus nigra, assembly GCA_949130495.1. Lineage (NCBI taxonomy): Eukaryota > Viridiplantae > Streptophyta > Magnoliopsida > Dipsacales > Adoxaceae > Sambucus > Sambucus nigra. The sequence continues at coordinate 383,068,198 of OX422218.1, read as the reverse complement.
AGTTAAGTAGTCGTCTATTGGAGGGGTTCCTTGTTTGGAATTCTCTTATGAGACTCTCCACGCATGAACCTCAACGACGTCGTGAGTGGAGAGATATTATAGGATGCAAGGATGTTGGTTTCGTCGATAAATCATATAGTGTGGAGGAAACACTATAAACTGAGGGCCGCATGATGATGGTATGCTTATGGAAAAATAAGTGCTATGGAGAAGCACTAAAATGGTACTCTCACCGCAAGCAGGTGGGTGAAGCAAGAGTTAAAGAAATTGATTTGAGGCTTATAGCCAGGCCTTAATGAAAAGGCAAATTTTGGAGGAAGTATGTTTTGGGTATAATGTTCGTAACACTTTTGCTGAGAGTAGGCGCCCCAATTTAATGGACTTTCCATATCATTAATAGGAAGGATATAGTGGTAGAGGTACGTTAGTAGGTTAGGAAGGTAGAAATTAGGACGTCCCGCTGGTGTGCCTTAGGCCCTTATATCTTGATGATCGACGACACGAGGGAGTAGTGTAACGAGAGGGTTCCTTATATGGATTTCACTTTGCGAGACGTCCAACGCATGAAACCGAGCAAATGTTGGGAGTTGAGAAAGGTCTTAGGCACTAGGGATAATTTAGGATAGTACTATTTTACGAGGGTAGGAAAATGATTCGATCGTAGGATTATTTGAAAGTAAGTTTAGCAGAATGAGTAGCGCCAATGTAAGGAGTTAGTTATGAGTTAACCACAAGAAGATTGGTAGGTTAACCTTGAGAAGGATTGGATTTCCAAGTATAGGAAGAATTTTATTTTGCGGGTTAGGAAAACCATTGTGTGAGTATTACACCGAGGAAATAAGACCCATTGTTTAGAGAGAGTGTACGTATCATATGTTTATAATGGTTGTACAGATCGCCACGTTTTCAAAAAGGTGTATGGGAACCTTGGTAGATTGGTTTTAGATACCGCCTGATATAGGAGGGGTGTAGTATATAAAATGAAAGATTATGCCGTGAGGAATTCATAAATGAATTGGGAATGTGTTGGATGGAATGTCGTAATGATACGCGATAATCCAATTTTATAGGGAAAAAAGAGGTAGTATGCCAAGATAAGTGATGAGACTGATGGGAATAGTCAAGCTCTAGTGTAGTCTCTTTTGGGGGGAAATCAGATCTCCCGATGTGAATAAGCGGACGCTTAGAATAGAGGATCTCCGATGGTATCAATAAGTAGAGAGGTGGGTATAGGCTCATTTGAATTACAATCGGTTATAGAATCACTAAGTATAATGTGACGTTGAAGTCCTCTTACGACCGAGGTAGCAGTATAGTATAGTATAAACCTTAGTAGAGGTGGGTACTAAATGAGTGTATGGTTAAGAGCCATCGGGTTAGTACCATTCAACTTGAGGCATTAGGATGTGGAGTGATTCACGATCCTAGGTTAATGTTGGTAGTATCGGTTGTATCTGAATTTAGAGGGAGAAATTTCGTTGTAAGGGAGTGAGTATGTAAGACCCCGCACTTTTGAGGATAATTAAAATTTGTAAGTAATTGTAATTTGGGAATTCGAGAAATTATCGTGAAAAGTAATTTTTGAGGATTTCAGGGATTAGATGATTTTTTATATGTATTATATTTACTTTTCGGATTAAGTAAATGAGTTGGAGTATTTTAATTATATGTCGCAGCTGAGTAAAGCGACAGAGAATAATATTTTAATGGGAACATCGAAGTAAGTTGTGTTGGGTTAAATTAGTGATTTGTAGTCAAGTGCCTAGAATGGATATTTCTAGTGTGCGGTTGATTTCGGAATGGCCGAGTTAGTCAGAATAAAGTATCCAGGAGTAGTGTTTGAGTTTCAGGAATTTTTGGACCAGTAGCGACTCGTAATTGAGTAAATGAGTCATTTTTGCCTTTAAAGGGATAAACCCTTATTTCTCTCCTATATAAGAGAGAGAGAGTGGGAGAAAGAAAGAAAAAGAGAGAGGAAAGAAAGAGGAGAGGAAGAAAGGGAGAGAAAAGGGAGATTCCGGCCAAACTCCTCGGGATTCGACTCGAGGTCATCAGATTTTATCCTCCAGGCAAGTGTTTACTTGCTTTATTTAATTTAGTGTGTATATTTCATATCATAATTGGTAAATCATGAAATTTGGGTTAGAACCCTTAAAGTAAATTTTGGAAAACTTGATTAAGAGTTTAAAAATTGATGTATTGTAAACTCTAAATGATTTCTAGTGTTAAAACCTCGTTAACAGAGTGAAAAAATTGAATTGAAATGGAAGAAATGTCAAAAACTAGGGGTTTTATGGTTTTAAGGTTTAAACCTAAAAGAAATGGTTTAATACCATAAATAAATTAAGGTGTTAGTTATAAATCAGTGTTAGGATGATTATAGAGTTGCTGGTTGAGATTAAAAACCATAAATGAGTTGGAGTATTTTAATTGTCTTGTGCATGAGAACAAGACAATATATTTCTCTAATGGGAGTAAAGAGATAAAAGGAATATAGATTAAATATCATTCCGGGAGATTTTATCCCGATGTCTATTGTGATATGTATATGAGGCTGAGTATGATATGTATATTATTATATGAGTATGTATATAAATACGCTGTGTACTGAGGGTCTAATGGTTCTCGACGATCGACACTACGAAGTAGTAGTGTATTAGGGGGGTTCCTTGTTTGGATTTCGCTTCGCGAGACACCCCATGCACGATCATGGCATAGTGTTGAAACTGGGGAGATGTTTAGCCCTTAGTGCTCAGTTTACTTAGGACTGTTAGAGTTTGGTGGTTACGGATTAGTTAGGCAGAGTGGCTTGACTAGGATGTTTAGAGGGATACGTTAGGTGTGCACTATTAGAAGAGAGGTGAGAGGTATCTCATGTGAGTACGATACTCATTTAAGTATGAGATAAAACATATTTTTCTTCAATAAAGCATTTATGCGCTTGCATAATATTTTCACAACTCGGGCTCTGACCCGTTTCTATATTTTCTCTCTTTTGCTATATATAGGTGTCTAGACACATGGATGCCTGAATGCTGATTCCTTCGAGTCACATGTGTGCTACAGCAGCTGTAAATGCATGCAGGTTTTGTATAGATGCTTTTATCCTTCTAATCTAGATAGGAGGTATTGTATAAACACTCGGGATAATAACCCAACTGCTTTTATTTATTCTTTTACCGCCTTTTATGCGAAATTCAATTGGGTTGTATTATTGTTAAAACGATTGTTCGGTTATTTTATTTCTTATCAGTTTCATTTATATAAACTGTGTGAATGTTTTATTTATTAATTTGTTTAAAGAGATTAGTTAAATAAAATTTTGGCGCCAACCTAATAGGTTATTAGTAATTAATTTGGTTTTCGACATTGATGCTAAGAATGAACCATATGCGACTCCTGTTTTAATTTGGTACAAGAGTGATCGCATGGTATTTTATTAGGCGGGGTGTCACAACCATTTGTCATTTTGAAGAAAAACACAATTTTTGCTTTATTAACACATATAGTCTTGAAAACATGCACTTATTACATTTCAATATTCATTAGTATACTTTAGGGGCTGAAATTTATATTATCTTCACTTCAGGTTAAAACTCATTAAAACCTCTATTAAACTTGTTTATATGCTCATCACCCAAATACTACAAGTTTATATGCATGGAAGGAGGGATTTTAAGTCCAAAAATTCAAAAAATGAGTTTAATACATGAATAATTCGAGAAATTCCATGATACTTGAAAAAAAATACTTTTCAAGACAAAAAGACATTTTTGTTTTTAAAAAATTGAATAAATGTCTAACTTCATAAAAATCCCATTTTTACAAGAAAACTTCAAGATTTTATGTAACACCCCGTAATTTTGAATAATTATGCATGTAATTATTTTTGGTATTTTAGATCACATGTTTGCAGTAATTTAATTAAAATGAAATATTGTGTGTTTAATAAATATTAATTTGTGGTAATAATACTAATATTTATATGGTAAATTTACTAAGTGTGTTTATAGTGAATAAAATACGGTGAATTGTTAGTGCGTTGTAGTGAGTAATAACGACCGGATTGTGAGGATATCTCGATAGGGGATTATGAGTAGACTATACTGAGGTTGAGATGAGAAATTTATGTATAGTGACTCAGATGTTGATTTTGAGTGCAGGGTTGATCCCGAATAGGTCAAAATAGTCAGAAATAACTACACATGGTAGTAATTGGGTTCTAGGGGCTTTTTAGATTTGTTCGAACTCATGTAGGGGTATTTTGATCATTTTGATGTAGCCTAATAACCTAATTTCGGGATATATATTTTAAAAGATAAGGGTTAGGTGGGTAAACCAGCCATATCATTATTTATAAACCTTAAGAGAGAAGGAAAATGAGAGATATAAGAGAAATCAGGGGAGAAAGCTAGAGGAGGCCAATTCATAAAGGGATTCAGGGAAATTTTAGCTACAACCCATCACACATGAATTAGAATAAACTCTAAAAACATCCCAACCGAAGTAATTGACTTGCTTTATTTAATAGTAGTAGATTTTATTCATATTATGGTATGTGACGTGAATAACTATATTTGGGTGGGGGTTTTCACATGTAAAAAGGGGGGGGGGGGGTGAGATTTACCCCATAACTTCTAGAGTAAATGCATATATGATATTTTTGAATGATTTATACCTGCTGGAAATTGGATTTGATTAGAGATCCATTGGTTAATCACGATTACTTGGAGTTTTGAATCAAAACTAGGCCTAATTGTGATGTTAATCATGTAGTCCTATCTTTATGGATTAAATAGGTGATAGTTGAATATTAGAATCATCTAAGATTTATTTTTCCTAAGTTCTATATGTTTTGGTAAGTCTTTAAAACCATGTTGAAGGTGATTGGGTTGAATTTGGGGAAGAGAACAGGGGAGGAGTTCATGCTATGAGAAAGTTGTAAGGACATTTTTGTCCATTATCAATATGTATATCGTACGCCGTTACACCGTTGAAGAAATTCAATATCATATCTACATCAACATATCCTAATATCAAAGCATCTTCAACATCATAACCTCTGCGAGAATGAACTTGGTAAAGTTTTGTTTTTTAAGTCCCTTAAAGTTTCATACTTAGTATTGGGAAATATTTATAAAATGACTTTATAAAAATAAGGAGTAAGTTTTTTTAAGAAAAATGAGGTTTTTAAAAGATTTTTTGTTTTCTGGTAAACCGGATCGGTCCGCCTATTTTAAAAAAGAACCGATCTGCCTCCGGATTGATCCCCCTCAATACCGGACTGATCCTCTTTGCATCAGAACCAGTATACCTCGGATCATAGGCAAACTGAAGAAGCCTCTTTCAAAAACGAACCGATTTGAGGTCGGGCCGATCCTCCTCCTAGCTGGACCGATCCGGTCTCGATAAAATCAAGCATTTCCGTGAGATTTTCTACCATCTCAAAGTTATATATATATACCTATTTCGGTGGTGTATTTTCGAAGTCTTTGAGAAAATGTTTCTAAGAGTTCAAACAGAACAAGACTTCGATTTTTTGATGTGCCAAACATCTGTTTTGATTCACACACAAAAATCCCAATTACTTTTGTGAATCTTTTGGAACCCTAGAACACAAGCTTTTCTATTGTTCAACCTTTGTGGGGAGATCTTTGCAACCGAGGGCTGCGTGTCATTGCTAAGGGAGTCTCTACAAAGTGTTATGGCCGTGTGTCATTGAGGAGAGCTTCGGTTCTTCCTTTGTTGTTTGGGTTGTGAGTCCTTGGAGGGTGTTGCGTGTATTCTCTTGCTGAGTTCAAGACTGCGTGTCTTTGTGGGTTGGTTGCACGTTGATCCATTGCAGATTTCTCTATGTAATTGTAATTTGTGATTTATATATTCATAGTGAAATAAAGGTTTTACACGAAAGGAGTTTTTTCCTGAAATCCGTGTCTCGGCATATTTACTGCGTTGCATGCTTTATTTCTGATGGGTTGATTTAGATGCATGTTTAGGGGCTGTATTTATTTGATTTAAAAGTAGACTCTAATTAAATAAGTGTTACTTAGAAACTTGCGAATTTAATTTAATCAATTATCACACGTTACGTCTTTACAAATTGGTATGAGAGCAGGTTACGCTAATTTATCGCATATTCCTATTTTCCGCAAAATTGTGTGATATTGTTTTTTTTAAAATGAGTTTTGTGAAAATTCACATTTCTTCTTATGGAGCGCTTATATAACCAGATGCCTATTTTTGACTGGTCAAGTTATGCCTACTGGAAAGCTCGTATGAAATCGATTTTAAAATCTATTGATGAGCGTATTTGGTTGCTTTGCGAAAATGGTTGGACTGCTCCCACGGCCATCGTTAATAATGTCACCTCTCTAAAACTCGTGTCAGCCTGGACTAAAGATGATTATAAACTATCCAATTTTAATTCCCATGGTCTGAGTGCTATTTCTGAAGCTGTCACTCATGATGAGTTTCGTCGAATTATGACGTGCACCACGTCTAAGGAGGTTTGGGAAGTTTTGAAACTGACACATGAGGGTACGAATGCGGTTAAAGAATCAAAAGTACAAAATTTGGCCACCCAATTTGAGACTATCACCATGTCTGAGTCTGAATGCTTTGATGATTTTTATGCACGTTTGTCGGACATTGTTAACACATGTTTTAATTTGGGCGGGGTGATTGATAACATGCGTGTCGTTAAAAAGATTTTGAGATCTCTCCCAAAGCGCTTTATTCCTAAAGTCACTGTTTTGAACTCTTTGGGAAATTTGAAATCCCTTAGGTTGGAAGAACTTGTAGGAGATCTTCAAACCTATGAGATTGACATGTTTCCCAAAACCATTAAGGCTAAGGATAATGGCATTGCTTTAAAGACTCATTTTAAGAAAAATAATGAAAAAGTTTGTGAGTCCGATTCCGAGGGAGACTTTGATTTTAATGATATGGCCTTGTTTGCAAAGAATTTTAAAAAGTTTCTCAACATGAAGAAAAATAATTTTTCCAACAAAAATAGATTTTTTGAGAAAAATAAAAAGAAAGGAAAGGCCAAAGAAAGCGATGAGAGGGAAAAAGAGAATGACTCTGATGAGGAGTGTGAGGAAGATTTTGAGAATGTGACTTGTTTTAAATGTGGGGGTAAGGGGCATAAGTCGTTCGAGTGTCCTACGTGGATTAGAAAGAAAGGAAAGAAAGTAGCCATGCCCGCCACACTTAGTGATAGTAGTGAAGGGGAGGGTAATGAGACTAGTGCTTAGAAGTTTGTAACTTTTTCGAGTCGTGTAAGTACACCAACTTTGTCTCACGTTGATAAAGGTCATGATAACACCAATGATGACTTGAGTGTTTCTAGTGGATATGAGAGCGAGTTGGAGAGTGGAGATGAATGTGAGCTCTAAAAATCTTTTAGAGATTTGTACACCGAGACCTTGAAAACTAAGATATATAATCGTGATTTAGGTTGTTGGGTTTTAGATTTGGAGAGAGAGAGAGAGAAGGAGGTTTTGAGAAAGGAGAAGTGTGATTTGACCGACACGTTGTCTAGTCTGATGAAACGTGTATCCCAACTCGAGAGTGATCTCGAACATTCCAGGGAGGTCAAAGTCAATTTTTTGAATGCACCTTAGAAGGTTGAAAAGATGGTTCATAAGGGTAAAGGTCAGAAGTTAAGAATAAGTCATGACGGTGCTTCTACTTCACAATTATCACCCGAGTCGGTTCCCACTTTAGTGTTTGATTCATGTGAGTCTCATCCTAACCCACCTAGGCGTCCAATTTCTATTAGGAGAGTGCGTCCTAGAGTTTTTGAGAGAGGTGTTCCTAGGCCTATTTATGTTTGCTCACATTGCAACAGGAGAGAACACCTTAGGGAATTTTTCTTTAAGTTGGGGTATGTGTCATGTTTCACTTCTACATGTGTTTCTGGCACACATGCACCCACACATGATACTTTACATGCTCCTGGAGAATACATGAGAGAGTTTGCACATTTAGGTGAGCAAGTTTAGTTTTTGGTCAAATCTTCACAAGAATTGATGGAGGTTTTTCATAAGTTGTCACCACCTTTGGAAAACCCCTATGCACCTAATGATTGAGGTTTGACTTGTTTACTAGCATAGGGTGATTTTCATCATAAAGTTGATTGCCTATTGCTAGTATGTATCATTTTTGTATGTTTTATTTTTTTAAGAAAATTTTTGAAAAATACAAAAAGATTTTATTTTGGGAAAATCCAAAAATATTTTTGTATTTTGTTAGCACCGTTTAAGGATGGACACTTAGGATGACCGAGTCACAGCATCATTCCATTATTTTCATGTGACTATTTGATAGTGTTCTGATACAATAGGTCAATTCATCCATGTGCTTTATAATGTTTGGAGTCATTAAGATGTAATTAAGTGTTACTTCCTACATGTTTGACTCATCTTTCCTTTATTGCACACATGCACGGATTTGTTTAATTATTGTGCTTGTCTTATCACATGTTGGTTGGGTGTTTTAACTTCAATCATGTCCTTAAAACGAACCAAGTGCGACAAATTTTGATAAGGAAATTATGCATATAAAAACCATTTTGTGAGTTTGTGTGTTTTGTTTGAAAATGAGGGAGGGTTGCGAAAGGTTCATTTTGCCTTTGCGAATACTAAACCACCGTAAAATTGGACCTAAAAAATGGAGGAATTTTATTATCCGGAGTCTAAAGATGTTAAAAGAGCCCGAAAAAATTGAAAGGCAATAAAAAGATATTCATGCCAAAAAGGGGCCTTTTAGTTTTTTACACCAATTCTCCAAAGATTGAGAATTTAGTTTTTATACCTCTAAAAGAAAATATTCATGAGGGAGTTTGGTTGGAGAATTTAAAATGGGTTTGCACGTCCTTGAAATTCTTGCAAATGCGCTAAATAGTTTTGGACATTATTGGGGTGGAAATCATTTTGACTTTGATTTGTTGATTTTCATAAGACGATGTCATCTAAATTCAATAATATTTTCACCTAGGATACTTTTGATGTTCATTCATTAGGGGTACATATATGCATCGTGAACATATGATTTATTGAGTTGATTTACCTATCAAATGTGTTCACACCCATTCATTCCATTTCCATGACTTGGTTGTTCGAGTCTAAATCTATGGTGTGATTTTTGTGGCATATATTTTTTTCAAATGTATCTTATTTTTGTATGAAAAATTGGAAAAACAAAAATAGTTTCTGCATTTGTTTTTGAGCATCTCCTTGCAAGAGCACGTTTACCATATTGTTTGATGCCCTGTTTTGTGTACCGTGACACCCCGTTTTTGCTTATTTGATTCATTCTTCTCATTTGTCTATTTGGAACATCATAAAAAGGGGGAGAAAGAATTATCATATTATGGGGGAGTTTGAGTTTTGGGGGAGTTTTTGAGATTTAGCATATGTTTTAATCATAAATTTGTATCTATGTTTATCTCATTTCGAACTCGATATGTCACGTGGTATTTGCTTTGTCTTATGTGTGTAGATATGAAGATTAAAGATCAATATGTTTCACACCCTGATGAGAAAAGCTTTGAGATTTAATGATTGTTGAAGATTGAAGAACAAACGATGAGGATTTAAACATTTGTATCTTTCCATCTTTAGGGTTCATGGGAGGGTAGATTTGTATAGGTAATTAGTTGATAATTTGGATATTTTTTATGTATGTACCGTCATACACATATGGGGAGATTTGTAAGGACATTTTTGTCCATTGTCAATATGTATGTCGTATGCCGTTACACCGTTGAAGAAATTCAAGATCACATCTACATCAACGGATCCGAATATCAAAGCGTCTTCAACATCATAACCTCTACGAGAATGAACTTTGTAAAGTTTGTTTTTTAAGTCCCTTAAAGTTTCATACTTAGTATTGGGAAATTTTTTATAAGGAGTAAGTTTTTTCAAGCAAAATGAGGTTTTTAAAAGATTTTTTATTTTCTGGTAAATCGGACCGGTCCGCCTATTCTAAAAAAGAACCGATCCGCCTCTGGACCAATCCGCCTCCATAACGGATCAATCCTCTTTGCATCAGAACTAGTATACCCCGAATTGCAGGAAAACCGAAGAAGCCTCTTTAAAAAACAAACCGATCCTAGGTCGGACTGATCCACCTCCATGCCAGACCGATCCGATCTTGATAAAATCAAGAAGTTCCATGAGATTTTCTACCATCTCAAAGTTTTTTATATATATATACCTATTTCGGTGGTGTATTTTCGAAGTCTTTGAGAAAACGTTTCTAAGAGTTCGAACACTACAAGACTTCAATATTTTGAGTTGCCAAATATCTTTTTTTTATTCACACACAAAAATCTCAATTACTTTTGTGAATCTTTTGGAACCCTAGAACACAAGCTTTGCTGTTGTTCAACCTCTGTGGGGAGATCTTTGCAACCGAGGGATGCGTGTCATTGCTGAGGGAGTCTCTACAAAGTGTTATGGCTCTGTGTCATTGAGGAGAGCTGCGGTTCTTCCTTTGTTGTTTGGGCTGCGAGTCCTTGGAGGGTGCTGCGTGTATTCTCTTGCTGAGTTCAAGACTGCGTGTCTTTGTGGGTTGGTTGCGCGTTGATCCATTGCAGATTTCTCTATGTAATTGTAAGTTGCGATTTATATATTCATAGTGAATAAAATATTTTACACGAAAGGAGTTTTTTCCTGAAATTCGTGTCTCGGCATATTTACTGCGTTGCATGCTTTATTTCTAATGGGTTGATTTAGATGCATGTTTAGGGGCTGTATTTATTTGATTTAAAAGTAGACTCTAATTAAATAAGGGTTACATGGAAACTTGCGAATTTAATTTAATCAATTATCACACGTCACGTCTTTACAAAGCAAACCGGTTCGGAATTCTTGGTTGGTTCAGTTTGGGTTGTTTAATAGGTGGGTTAATTCTAGAGTATTTATATTGATTTCAAATTTTCATAAAAATAAGGGAATATTATTATAAGTGACCTAGGGAGTTTGCATTACCTTGGGAGGATAGATTAATCGATTATTAATTAGAAATTTTGAGAGAAATGATTTATAAAGATTTTTAAATGACGAATTGTGGGAGGAATATTAGGAAACATTTGATGTAAGGGATGGTTAGGTAAGTCCGAGTTTTTTGGCGGAGTGATGCTATGTTATCAAATTATTTATTTTATATGATGGACTAGTTAGATAAGTTCGGGTATTTTAGCAGGGCGATGCTACTTTATTTATTTAATTTGTGAAAACTTAAGTATATTAAGAGTCGGGGGATAAACTTGGCCTAGTGCTTCGAGTGATAGGCACGGATTAACCAGATTGTGTGACTATATATATATATATATATATATATATATATATATATATATATATATAGAGAGAGAGAGAGAGAGAGACAATATATATATATGCAAATAATAATGATATCTGTGTGAAAGATATTTATGTGAATCATACCCCTCTAGTGCTATCAGTGGATGTTAAGCAATGTGGGTGATCTTCCTTTGTGAGCGAAAGCACGGTAAGTATATTCCGCAAGTCATAGCGCCATGTTTATGTTATGTGATTTATATTTTTCGAAGTGAGGTAATTATGGGTATGGTTATGACTCATTGTCAAAGGACTACGACCACCTCTAATACGTTTACAATTTTTACCGAGTCCGTGTAAGCGTTCGACCTTCGATAACTAGGATGATGTGAGCAGACCCTGGATAATGATAACATTGTAGAGATCAGCATCCAGTGAGTTATTACTCTAATGGGTGGAGACCATAAATGACATGAATGTGATTGTTGTAGAATATCTTTACGTATATCATACGTGCTCAATACATTAAACGTGAATGTTATAAATAACTAGAGTTAAGTTATAAGATTTATTAACGTTGAGATGATTAATTAAGCTAATGAGTAAACTCACTAAGAAATAAACGATAGAAAATACTTGAGTTAGAGTTAGGTATTAGGGATATTTGCAACAAGACTAGTTAGGCAGATGGTGTAGCTAGGTGGGTTAAAATATATGCGCTAGGTGGGCACTATAGTTGAGGGGTGAGGGGTATCTCATGGGAGTATAACACCGACTTAAATATGAAAATTTGTACTAGATATTTATTTAATGCTTCTTAGTTACTTGCAAATGTTTTTAAAATGGATTTAGGCGCTGATCCATGTCAAATTATTTTTCAAAAACTTTTAGGTGTCCAGCTACAGGGACGCCGTGGATGACTATTATTTCCAGGGACACGAAGCTACAACTAATGTGGAGGTTTCATGTTGTTGAGTAGCCACTTAACTTATTATATTCTAGAATAGGTTATTTGATTTAGTTATCAGTTGGTCGTGTTTCCCCTTTATTTCCAGACTCTGTTACTTTTATTGATTATTTCATTCAGATGTTGTTTTGGATTTTGTTAACCGAAAGTTTATTCGGTATTGGGCTTTTATTATATGATGTTTAGACTTCATTATTGGTGTATTTTGTTATTTATATTTATTGTTGTGTTGGTTTTATTTAATGATCTACTTGTCGGGTTGTAATGAAAGATGAAATTTGGCACCAACTTATTTAAATAATGGGTGGTTAGTAATTTAAAAATGTTTTTGACAGTGATGCTAAGAATGAATCAAATGAGATTCCTATTTTATTTTAGTAGAAGATTGATCACTCGATATTTGAAGAGTCGGGGTATCACAGATGGTATCAGAGCATCGGGTTCTAGTGTCTATAGGATCTGTGTGGCGTACTATGATTTCAGTTTAGCATTCTTTGATATAGAGCCTATGATTAGGGTTGTTCTATTTATATTTATGTACTTACTCCCTTACCTTCTTCTGCTATTATTTTGTATTTGGTTTCAAACTTATACAATTCGATCTGGTTTCATATGTCTCCTCGGAGAGAACAACATGCTGGGAATGCTGGAGGAGTCAATGCTGAACAGGTTTGACAGGTACCTCAAGTACCACAAGGAATGGTGACAGTCACAGAGGTGTCTAACATAGTTGCATGTGCAGTTACTGTTACTTTATTGCATTGCCAAGACCATCATTTCCAGTTGATAGGGAAAAAAGAACAAGAGAATTTAGTTATTCTGATAGGAAAGGAAGTAACGAGGTTAGAGGAGCACTGGAACAATGTACCAGTTATCATTAGGGTGGGGATTTCCCGCTGAAAAATTCTGCTAAGAGATTACATTCAAGGGGATTTAGGCCTAATGTAAATAAACTTAGGCAAGTATAGAAAGGCCATTTTATCAATAGTAGCTGCAGCAGGTTCCCTAGGGATAAGGGAACAATGGGGATGACTAGCAGGGTTATGGCTAGGGATAACCCCGACAGAGCCACTCGGGCCAAAGGCAGGGGGGATTTACGGGTCGTTACTACACTTATGGAGATAAGGGACATTGGAAGAAGGATTACCCACAACAAATCAGGAGGGCAACAGGGTACCCAACAGGAAAACCATTACAACAGTTCTCGTGTCTATTTCGACGATTGTGATGCATCCAGGAACCAACTGTGTAGCCAGTGCCATTGGTGGGTAAAGGTATGATATTTTATTTTATCCTTGGGTAAGTAAAGAAAATTCTAAATGCCACGAGTGTGTCACCACAATTTAATTAGAACTAGATTTGATGCAAGATGAGTTTAGTGGATTCATCATATCATTACTATATTCATATACTCATATTTGTCGTTGGGTAGTGAGGACCTTATACACTTAATTTGTAAGCGAGTAGATATAGCTGCCAAGAGATTCGGTTTAGAGGACGACCTAGTAGTGTCATATGGAGTGGGGTACAATGTTATTTTGGGGATGAAATGGGTTGATCGGGTACAAGGAAATGGTGGATTAATTTGGAGGACAATTATGTCTTCCACTCCAGAGTATGGGACGTCTTTTGTGGCGATACCTTTTCCAGAAGCAGGGTCGAGCAACAACCTGTACTACATTGAGGAGGATACCTCACAGGGGGTGGTTAACTCATTGGATTTGATTCTTATTATTAGGTAGTTTGAAGATTTTTTCTAGGAGATACCCGGGTTGCACCCGATCGGAGATTGAGTTCATAATTGACTTAGCATATGGTACAAGTATGATTGCACGAGCACCTTATTACATGACCCATTTGGAAATGTGGGATTTGAGAGAGCATATATAGTAGCTCTCGGGATAGAGTTTCATCTGATGGAGGACATTATCATGGGGTGCACTAGTGTTGTTCGTCAAGAAGAAGGATGAATCTCTTTATCTGTGCATTGATTACAAGAGATCAACAAGGTCACGATTAGAAATAAATATCAATTTCCTCAAATCAATGACTTGCTCAATCGATTGAGAGGAGAAACATACTTCTCTAAGATAGACTTGGGATTAGAGTATCCTCAATTGCGCAGTAGAGAGGAGGACATTCCTAAGACCGCATGCCTGTCCTCATATGGATTATACGAGTTCATGGTGATGGTATTTGGGCTAATTAATGAACCAACAGTGTTCATGGACCTCATGAATAGGGTATTCAGAGATAAGCTTGACAAGTTCATGATCGTGCTCATAGTTGATATTCAGGTATGGTTCTGTAAATGTGAGAGGACCATCGGCTATACGCAAATTTTGAGAAGTGTGGAATCTGGTTATGGGTGGTACAGTTTCTTGGACACATTATTTTTAATACAGGCTTTGTAATTGGCCTGAGTTGGGTATCGACGATAAGGGAGTGGGTACAACCCATGACACTGACCAAGGCTCATAATTTTTTGGGATTTACTTGATATTATCACCACTTTAGAAAGGGCTTTTAGAAGATTGCAGTTCGTTGATGAATCTAACTCGCAAAGGAGTGTCGGGTCTTTGGGATGATCATGGTCAGTTAGCTTTTGATGATCTAGAGGACAAGTTGACTTCATCACCCGTGCTCGCATTGTCTAGTGGAGGATTGGAATATCATAAGTTCACAAATGCATTCATATAGGGACTTGGGGATGTACTGCATCAAAAGGATAGGGATATAACTTATGCACCTTGCAACCTTTGGCCCAATGAGAAGGATTATACCACGTATAAAAGTTAGTGAGAGACGAAATTTGGGAGATATGTAATCGATGGGGCATGGTATTTTTACTACGATTATTGCACGTATATGTAGATATCATTTTGAGCCAATAGATCTCTTGATTTAAGGCTAGTGAGGTCGGGAAGTGCTATGTATGAAGCACCAATCGAGATAAAACTGTCCCGGTTTGGAAACCCCCGTGATAGCAAGTAGCTCGGGTATGATTTTTACACATATATATAATATGCACATTCACACGGTCATATATATATATATATATATATATATATATCTTCACATTTCTAAATTAAGTGCACCCACGACTCATAATTATAAATATCCGTTCTTAGCACATTTTACTCGATTATCTCGCATAGCGATTTCGTCATTTTTATTCTCATATATAATTTAATTCATACTTACTCCTCATTTCTCGAAGTCTTCTACCTTTCTAAATATAATTTCATTAGGCATACTCTCACTTACTTTCGGGTCTAACTCCCTTACGGTCTCGATCTTTTATTAAACGCACACATGATTTCTTATACATATGAATAACTCCTCGTTAACCCAAAATCTCATCCTACATTAAGCTTCACTCAACGGGCTCTACCTAGACCCTAATGGTCTTCTCTATATCCCATTATGTTATAAAAATAGTACTCAAGGGTTCCTACGCATTTTAATCGAATTAAGAAAACAGAAGAAAAATACGCAGTTTTCCAGGAGGGATCGATCGATCGAGTAAAGGGGGTCGATCGATCGATCGATCAAGCAGTGATGACGAAACCTGCCATTGTCCAGTTATGGGTTTACATCTCCAACCTCAACCAAATCTCCATTGACGATCCCCAAACTCCCAAACAACATTTCTACAAGTACTATATACCTAACTACATGATTTTCTACGTAAAATATGTCCGAATTCATCAAGTATAACGATTTAATGGGGTAAAATTTACATAAACTTCAAGAACCCTAATTTTTCTTTAATTTCCATTCTTCCAATTATTTTTCTAGATTACTTGCTTCTAAATCCATAAAAATTCTTAGTATCCTCTACATGTGATTTAGTTGTCTAGACTATGTCTACTTCCTTTACAACATATAATTTTAAGTCTCAAAATTATTGGTTTCCTCCATGAAACATGTTCTAAACAACCCTAAACTAACATGATTGAAACATTAACTAAGATAAAGCAAGATAGATACTTGCCTAGAATTTGAGTTTCTAATTTGTGGATGAAAGAGGTATGGTTGCGTTCCTTGTCACGTGATCTACGCTTTGGTGGTGGTGACGGTGCAAACGGGTGAGGCTTTGAGTTGCTTGGAAAGCTCTCCAACTTCTTCTCTAATTGTCGTTCTTTGATTTTGTGTTTGTTAACCCTAGAAGACAACTCATAAAGGCAAATATATCCTTAGGAAATTCGTGGGTTTAATTACCCAAAAATACAAAATGACTATAATACCCTCCTGGGATGCTAATTAGGCCTAAAAAGGCACGAGACCCAAGCTAAATCCCCGGGTACACTTTTCTAACTATCTCGACCCTTCCAGACATGTTGGCGCACTCGAAATGACCATACGAGTGATTTATAATTTATTCACTTATAATAATAATAATAATAATAATAATAATAATAATAATAATAATAATAATAATAATAATAATAATAATAATAATAATAATAATAATAATAATAATAATTTAGTCCCGACACGACCCAAGCGTGTCCTGACTTAATTTCCATAATTGTCATATTATTTCCTCTTGACAATTTTAATAAATTCAATTCTACATATTACTCTACTCAATGAGTAATATTTAACAAATCAATAATTTTTCCAATAATTACTAACTTTCGTCACGCTGGTAAATATTTAAAACAAATTTATGGATTAATATTTAATTAATCTATGTTAATTAAATTTAATAAGTCCCTAAATTTAAAATCCATAAAAATACGGGGTATTACAATCCCTAGGACACTGGAACCTAGAATGCTCTCACACTAACTGTGACACTCCGTAAAATCTAATAATAGATTGATTAGGCCTAATATCAGTTAACGAGAATCAAAACAATTAAATATAATTCTAATTGTTCTTGGAAAACAAAGTAAATAATTGCATAATATTAGACATACACAAGAGATGAACCACATAAACTATGATATCGAATCAGCCTAAAGTAATAGATTCATTACTTACCATAATCGTCTATAAAAACTTATTAAAACCAACATAAAGTATCGGATGACTTAGAAGTAACATTCATATTACATAAAAGACTAAAGAGTATGAGGAAGCATGATTGACACCTACATCCTATAAGTTCAAGTCAGGGGTGCGGTTCCACTAGAGGACTATATCCTGAAAAATGTTACTGGGACATATTAACAATACGTCTAAGTAGTATATCAATATAATTGACTTTGAATTAAAATATGATTACACATCTTCATCAAGTCTTTTAGTTGTTTTTAAGTTACCTGAGCCCAAACAACCTTATATATCACGTGTCTACTCCGCAACCCCGGTATTCCCCATAAATAAGTCTTTCACATCATTATCGACTTTTAAGTACAATAAGACATTTAGTCATTTGAACTCTGTAAGAGGGTAGTTTAGATAAGATGAAGGCGTAACCCCTTTTTGAGTATAGTAATGATAAGTTAAATAGCAACACTATTGATTAACCACAGGACATACAAACACGGCTCAATGAAGATATACTCAGTTTGAACTCACAAATATCTCGTGTATAGCTCAGAAGGTAGTAGTCAACTTAGAAATAATGTAACTAGAGGGAGGGAGAAGTAAGCACCCTAGATACACCTTGTCAGGCAACCAAACACACCAACCACCCCAAGAATCTCTCTCAAGTATTAAAGGCTTCGTAATATATAACAATGGTGAGTGAGTAAACTCTTTGGTTTGCAATAACTCTCTCTGATGTATATTATCTCTAGTAATAACTTCTGCACTCTAAAAAAGATCATCCTCACCTCAAAGGTGGTTGGGGTCCTTAAATAGCCTACCACACCATCCCCGAGGCAACTCCGCCATTAATGCCTGTGAAAGACATCCCTCATACTTTATGTCACAAACATTAAATACCAGATGTAATAGTTGTCTCCACATCATAAACATTAAATGCCAAGATATGCCTTTTGCCTAACCAGTGTATGTCAGGAGGCTATTATCACAGAGGTGCATCACCAACTGTATGACAACCCAAATACCACGGTGGTTTACTCAAGTGAAGGTCTGACATTGCCTAGATGGTTAGTGACATCAGATAAAGTTGATGTGATATTAAGTAGAGGGTTGTTCGTCTTACAACCCAATGCCCCACGGTCAGGGTCCTTCGGTGTTTTACCAGGTGTATCTAAGATGGTCAGGACAAGACCCAACGGTTCCTCACTTCTCAATCCTCCAAACCAATTCCCTTTAAAGTTCCCACGACGAGGTCGTTTGATAGAGCATGAAATCTCTACAAGGCCCTGCCAAGCCTAGTCTCTCACGAGTACCGTTCGACCTCACACATAATCATTATTCTCGTTACATCATTACAATTGTTTAGCTCATAGTCAGTACAAACAAAAGATACAATATGGCTAAGTAACACAGCAAGCTAAAATATGAGTTGCCACGCTAAGGTGCCTTGCTGAGTAGCCACGCTTGAGTTGCCATGATGAGTTTCCACGCTGCCTTAACCCCAAATACTGTTGTAAATAAGGGAATTATCCCTAATCTCAGGATTACCTTCAAGCCCCCTCTACATTTGCCCCTTCGTGGAGAGATTTATTCTGGGAACAGGAAATGTCTGCACAAAAACTTCTCAATCCGATGAATCTTCTTTGTGTGTAAAAATTCTGGCATCCTTTCCATCATTATAGCAATATGTTAGAACCTCCAAGAAAAGTAAAATTATCCCCGATGTACCTGAACCAAAGTAGTGTGGATTATTGGTGTTTTGGTGAAGGGACATCGCTGTTTTTTCCTTACATTGAGCTTCAACCGTTCTAGCTTTACTATTTGAAATTATCCCCAAAAGCCTACTAAACTTCTCAAATACTCATTTTTACTCTGAGGAAGTGAAATTTTCTCGTTCATGCTGTTGTGGGGTATAGTTATGAGTAGTGATTTTTCATTAGGACTGCCCCTATCATTGGGACTTGTGAAATTCTCCCTTGTAACGCTTCACTATGTTAAAAAAACTAGAAATTCTCCCCGATGTAGCCGAGTCACAATTTAAACAATGTTTGTACTTGTGGCGAGGGGACATCGTAACTTTATTGAACCGTTGGGACATCTTTTTCATTGGGAGTTTATTCGATATGTCTGACAAAAAATTCTGGTGCCAAAACATAAACTTTCTGAAGAAGGAAACCCGTTCAATTCCCCAGGCTTCACTTCGTAAATGATGTGGCGCTATTTTTTCCACTATCAAAACACTTCCCGAAGTGCCATGTGTTCAGTTGAAATGATTATAAGCGGCCTTGCACGTGCGGTGGTGGGAAACTCAATAGACAGGTTTAAAAGGTTTCAAACGTCTCTTTTTTCAAAACCCTTCTCTTTCCTTCATCTTCTTTAAGCTCCCGTCTTCTTTAGAGAGAGAACTTTGTGTGAAAACCCCATTGTTGTCTAACTCTTTACCTGGATTCTTCCTTCTCTCATCTTTTATGCCACCACGTGCAATTTTGCTCCTCCTTCTTTGTTCCTAGACTTTCTTTTATTAAGTGGTTGCGTTCATCACTTGCTTACTATGGCTTCTTCAAGTGCCTCAAAGGTTACCACCACCACTGCTCAGCTAAGCTCCCCTTTTGCCACCTCTGGCGCCGCTGCTACCCCTAGCACCACTACCCTGAATGCTGCTCGTTAAGAGCAACTATGGTATTACCGTTGGTCTCCTATCTTTGGTAAAGATGATGAATTCTCTGATGCATGTAAGACCTCCCATTTCTAATCCAAGTATGACCCTTTAATGTTGGGCGATGAAAATGATGATCCGTCGAAGTGGGGATACCTTCCCCCATAGGTGACTCTGCACTTTAGGTTGGACCGTGGTGACTTCCCTTATTCTCAAATTGATTTCGAGGCACCTGGGGGGTTGCTAGCCCATTTTGCTGCCTGGAACACACATATAAAGAGCTATCATGTTGCTTCTCTTGCGAAGGTTTGTCTTTATCGAGCCTACTGGTTTGGGGAGTTCACACTTTATTAGCATAATGCTGTGCTGCAAGTACTAGTTTCCGGATGGAACGTTACAGCTCACAAATTCTTTGATGATTGGGGAGAGTTCACCATCACATTGGAGGACGTCTGCGAGCTACTTGGGTTTTAGCCCATGGGTGAGTTTGCATACCACGATAAGGCCTTAGATGCTGAAGAGACTACCGATCGAGCTGAGCTTGATCGAATCTACTGTAGTTGCACTAGGTGTTCAAATAAGGCCACTTTTACTCCCCTCATAAGTTATTTTTTTGAAGCTCCAACTCAAAAGGATGTCACTACTGCAATGGGATAAGGTAGAGGTATATCTTTGGAACTACCAGCCTACATTCTTATGTTGCTTTCACGCTTCTTCCTGACTGGGAAACCCAACGACCAGCCTAATAGGGACCTCATAAATATTTCCATCCATTTTTCCAGGGGTTTCAACCTTCCTCTGGCCACCATCGCCTTGGGCTTCCTTTATACGTTTCTGGATCAAACTCATATCGACATGGAACGGTCACTGTGTTGTTATAACTTGGCTAATTTTTCCAACACTATTATCTTGACGGGCTTCCTTTACACCAATTTTCCTTCCATTGCTACCAAGTCTATCTCTCTCCCCGTGAGCCAAGGTATTAAGCCCCCACGCCTCTTATGTTTCCATAAAAAATAGAGTCTAAAGGAGATAATGGTAGTTTTTTATCATTTTTACTCCTTTATAATGAGGCCATACATCGAATATACTTTTTCCCATTCTTGGGATTTTTTTCTTTTACAGCTTCAAGGGTCAAATTCATCCTAGTTGTAGAAGATCCTTCGCAGACCATGGTGCTTTTGTTTACCCTTGGGTTTCTTCCCTCCTTTACTGAATGGGGATACACCTTTGAACCTTATAACCCCGATAGATGCAATAGGCATTTCGGGTTTGATCAGGGGGCCCTCGACCCGTGTTTCAACAAAACCATATAAGGGCCACTTTTGCTGAATCTTGCACCTTCTATCTTCCAGCAACGGTGCTTGGTGTGACCTCTACCATCGATGGGTGAGTCACCCTTCCAAGTTACACTAGTAAGGGGGATATATCCACCTCTTATGCCACCAACTTATGTTTGGTGCAACTGATTAGGATTCGCGAGTTTATACAGAGTCGTCCCAAATATCCCCCAGTCTTTTCTTTCTTCGCCTCTGAGTTGGGTCTCAAGGGCAACTCCGTTCTTAGATTTGAGTTCCCTTTGAGTAAAACTGTCAAAGATCCTCCCCACGAGCTAACCCGTTATTGCTCGATGGTCCCCGCTGCCACGCCCAAGCCCAAGGCCCTTGCAATTGCCAAATAGCCCGCCCCTTCAGCTAAAGCTACTACAGGCGAAGGGCCTTCCCAGCCACTAGCCAAAAAGACAAGGAAGTCCAAGAGTGGGACTTCTTCAAAATTTAAGTCCCAAGCCCAAGATCCTTTGGAGGCATTCCCTATTGCCTCCATTCCTCCTCTTATGTCTGCATAAATGGGCGAGGAGTTGAGAAGGCAAGTTTAGGCTAAGGTAGAACGAATAAATGTTGAGTTTGAGTGACACGCCCCTGTTGTTCCTCCTTTGGCTACCTTTCCCACAGTCGTAGTTGATCCAACTGAGTCAATGACAAATAGGAGAAAAATTTTGGGGGTTCCTCAAGGTGATAGTGCAACGGGTAGGAGGAAGAAATATCTTGGTACCAAGTCCCAAAAGAAATGGACTCCTTAGATATATCCCTCCCCAGCTCCTTCTATTGCTGTCTCCTCTTCTCCCTTACCGGTGGTTATATCTTCTCATTCTCCTTTCGGATCTGAGGTATGTATGCATGTTTTTGCTTTTATTTACATTTTTGTTAAGGCAAGCTACATCTGCTTATCTCTTGATACCTCTGGTGAAGGTAATTGAGGAAGGAAGACCCAGTCCCCCCATGAGCCCTTTCATAGGGGGACGTTTTGGTATCTCTCAAGCAGATACTACTCCTCCCCGTTCCCCCATGATCGGGCTTTATTATTCCCGCCGCACAAAGGATGCTGCTGTGGGGGGAGGATCTGTTGAATGTAGGGGCATCTCCTATGAACCAGAGACAACTCCCCCAGCCCCTTCTGAATCTTAATCGCAGCACGAGGTCCTTCTGCCCATCATTGTAGCTAAGGAGTGTGCCCCTGAGGTAATATAAACAATTAATTTTCACGTCTCATGTTTTTTTATCCCTTCTCCTTTCTCTTTTCTTTCATATTGAACTATAATATGATGAGATGCCTTAGGTGGAAATGGCATCTTTGGTAGCTGGCATTATTCTCCCCACTATGCTGACGAGACCCATAACTGCGGTTCCCCTTTTTGGTGCCATAACGGGGGTAAGTAAAACTTCGGTGCATTTGCCCCTTTTTTTGTAGTTGCTCCCCATGTATAACTCGTGACTTCAAGTTTGCATCTTTTGCCAAGTCTTACCCCACCCTTTTATCTTAGTTGTCTTCCTCTTTTCAAGGCCAGGGTGGATGCTTTTGCCCAGCGTGATGGTTCTTCGGTGCCTACCCGTGCTAAGGTATCGGTTGAAGGGCTATCGTCTTCTTCGAGCGAAACTCCTATATTGGCCTTGGTACCTTTTCTTGGCAAGGGAACTTTGCCAAACGTTGAGGCTTTTTTAGATAAGGGCACCGTTGAGGCTTCTGAGGAAGTAATCCCGCCCCTAACAGTTCCTGCCACTATGGCCTCCATGGTGACTCCAATTCTCGCTCTTCTAACTGCTGAGGTACTTCATTAATTTCTCTACATTTCTTAACCTTTCAAACTTCACCTATGACGGTGACTTATCACTGAAAACACTTGTTAAGATTTTTCATAAACTCCACCTATATTGGTGACTTAACAACGAAATTCATAAACTCCACCTATATCGGTGACTTAACAACGAAAATGCTTGTTAAGATTTTTTCATAAACTCCACCAATATCGGTGACTTAACAACAAAAATGATGGTTAAGATTTTTCATCAACTCCACCTATTCCGGTGACTTAACAACGAAAATTCTTGTTAAGATTTTTTCAAAAATTCCACCTATGTTGGTGACTTAACAACTAAAACGCTTATTAATATTTTTCATAAACTCCACCTATATCGGTGACTTAGTAATGAAAATGCTTGTTAAGATTTTTCTATAAACTCATTATATCTTCGAACTATTCTCAGGTTTCTCAGGAGGATTATCCACCAGTTCTTTATCCCATCGCTTCACCCCGTCAGGAACCCGTTATTTCAGAAGAGTCTAGTCACAACGATCAAGGTTCCCCGACTAGTGCTGCTATCGAGAGAGAATCTTGCCGTGAGCTTCCTCAGCCTGACTTGGCTCCTCATTCCTTCTACCTGATGGTGCTTCAGTGTTATCCTCAAATGCATGCCAATCATCGCTTGGTAGTTGAGAATCTTGCAAGTCACCATCCTGAAATGTTCACTGTGGATGTCCTGCATTCTAACATCTCCATAATGAGTTATAGGCTTTAGGGCATGGCTATCGTTATGGATGAGATCGCCCGCACTCTGACCTCAAATGTTACCAGAGTCCTCCTCAACCATTTCCTGGGCTACCTGAAGGAGTTGGGTCGTGATGGCTTTCGTTTTGACTGGCTTATCATGCACTTAAAAAAATTTGAAGAGACAGTGACTGGATAGCCAGAGGGAACTTCTACAAAAACATCATGAGGACCAATGGGTTCAGGAAGCTAAGTTGGCTGAGTTAGAACCTCTCCTTGCATCTATTGACAAAGAGGGGGGGGGGGGATATCGAAGAAGCTCTACGTCTGGCCAAGCTGAAGCGAGAGAGACTCCTTATTGAGCGTACACAAGTGCAAATGAGGTTGGAGGTTTCTATAAATGCCCAATAGTCTTGCCTGGAAGCTTCTTCGGGTCTTCCTAGAGATTTTTTTTTGCTCCAGATCTTTGGTTCCTCTTAGGTCAATGATTTGTTGTAAATATTTTCATTTTCTTCTTTCTATTTAATTCTTGGGCAATAGCTCCCAATTTTGTAATGCCCCAAAGTTTATTAACGATGAAAAATGTATGTTTTCCCATGTTATTTCCTTGCGTTACAACTATTTGCATACATTGTGAAGTTTTATAATTCTTTCATCTCCACTTGAGTTATAATAAAAAGAACTTGCATACTCATCATAAAAAGAAGTTGTGCATTCATAATAACAACTAGATACATCAGTGGTCCAAACATAGTTTCTTAAACATGATAGACTTTCAACCATTTATTATTAATCTGGAATGGTTTATCTTATTCCATCCTTGAAATTAAGCAATATCCTGAGTCATGAGCTTCTTTTATAATGAAAGGTCCCTCCCAATTTGCTGCAAACTTGGTTAGGGTTAACCCTCTGATCTGCTTCACTACTGCTTTCAACAAAAGGTCTCCCTCCATGAACTTCCTCGGTCTTACCAAGTTATCATATGCCTTGGAAAGATCTTTCGTATACATTTGAAAGTGTTGCATCGCATTATCTCTGCATTCATCCAACGCTTCCAACTGCACATGTTTATTCTGAGGGAGCATGCTACTTCGTAAGGCATATCGAGCAGAGGGAACTTACAACTCTATTAGGAGAATTGCCTCGGCACCATAGACAAGGGATAATTGAGTATACCCTGTGGGATTTTTCTTAGTTTTTCGATAGGCCCACAATACAGATGGTATCTTATCATCCCACGATCCTGGGAAATCTTCCATCATTTTAGCATAGAGATTAACCAAGGTTTTATTAGTTGCTTCGGCTTGACCGTTTCCCTTTGGGTATGCCACTGTTGAAGTATGATGAACGATGGAGTACTTATCTGTGAGCATCGTTACCTCTGAATTGACAAAAAGGGTTTCGTTATCTAAGAGAATAACCTTTGGAATCCCAAAATAACAAATGATGTGTTCTCTGAGGAAGTTGCTCACGACTCCCGCTGTTTCCTTTCTCAGTGGTATCGCTTCACCCCACTTTGTGAAGAACTTCGTTGGTACTAGTATCCATATCTTCCCCTTGAAGAAGGATGTATTGCCCCTACCAGGTCGAACGCCCAAGTGTGAAAAGGATAAGGCGCTGCTAGGGAGTGTAGATCTACGGATAGAGCATGGATCATATTTCTATGAAGTTGAGAAGCTTTGCATTTTCGAATGAACTCAGTGGAGTCTTTCTCTATTATTGTCCAATAATATCCCAACATTATTAATTGGTCATACAACTTGGCCCCTCCTATGTGAGCTAGATCATGCACCTGTTTAAGGACCTCGACCGCTTTTTCTTTTGTGATGCAACGCAGTGTCCTGTTAAAGTACCCCTTTCAGTAAAGTTGCCCCTCCTAAATGTAGAACCTCGGGGCCCTTCACTTGAGTACCATTACGTCAATCTTTTTTATTAGGATAAATCCATTTTTAATGAAGTCAATATAGGGCTACCTCCAGTTAGGTTTAGATCCCACGAAATGACATTCAGCTGCTTTAAAAAATAACTGGCATTTGTCACACTTTCGTTGTAGCTTCACCGCGTTCTGTATCATTTTAGGCTAAAAAAACCCTCTCTTTGGATTCTTCGATAGAGAGGTTTCTCTGTTGTCTCGCAGTTCTCTTCATGTGTTTTCTTCAATCTCCGCTCTGCCTCTTCTGGGTCAATGCACATTGACTACCAGCCTCCTGCATTCCTGAAGTAAAGGTTTCCCTAATTTGTGAAGTATTGGGCTAATTCCCTTAGTTCCATCAGTCCTTCCCTAGATTCCTGTTATTTCCTAATCTCTCCCCTCCAGTCTGTATCCTCCTCTATCGATAGAATTTACTGTACTATTGAAGGAATAATTCTTTGTTAGATCATGACAGTAGTTGTATCATTCCTCATGACCATTTTCTAAACAATGGTGGTATAGGTGCCTAGGTGACGGTTCATCTTTCTGGGATGTCTCTTGATCTTGGTCCGATAAAACTGGCAGAGGAGCCTTTGAATAATGGTTCTGTATGGTGCCACACTCATGTGTTTCAATGCGTACTCTTCATTCACTTGCTGAATCACCAAATTTGAATAACCTTTGATGCAAAGTGAACGAATCCCCCTTAGAATAGCCTCTATCAATCCCAACACCAAGGCTTCATATTTCACCTCGTTGTTGGAACAAGAGAAATATAATTTGTAGGAAAGGTAAATATCCTCCATTTCTTTTGAAATAATAACCCCTGCTCCTCCTTTATTTTCCACCGAAGATCCATCGAACTGCATTGTTCATTCCTCATCCGTTGCGTCTAGGTGATTGTCCTGCAAATCGTCTCCCAAAATACTTTATTTAGGTGGTTCAAATGTTCCCGAGGGGAAGAACGCCAACAGATTGGCGTACGCTTTGCTTTTGATTGCATGAGGAACCACACACTTCAAGTCATATTTAGAGAGGATAAGGAACCACCTAGCTGCCCTACCAATTAATATAGTTCTTGCCAGCAAATACTTAATAGGATCACATCTAGTTATAATATAAATTGTAAAAGACATCATATAATGTCTAAGTTTTTGTGCTACAAAGACTAAGGCTAAACAATGCTTTTCCAAACTACTATATCTGACCTCTGGCCATGTATGATTCTGCTAAGGTAGTAGACCGACCGTTCTTCTCCATCAATCTCATGTGCCAACAAAGCTCCCACGGACCTCGTGGTAGATGTGAGGTATAGCTGCAATGGTATTCCTTCCTATGGGGGAACCATGATTTGTGGTGAAATGAGCAGCTTCTTCATCCCAACGAGTGAATCCTCTTGAACCTCCTCCCACTTGAATTTCATGTTCCTTTGTATCATCAGCATCAACGAATGTGTTATCTCGGCTAATCTGGGCTCAAATCTCCTAATATAGGAGACTTTATCGAGGAAACTCTTCAGCTACTTCGTCGTTCTTGGACTTGGCATCTCCAAGATCGCTCGCTACTTATCCTGGTCCATCTGCACCCCTTACTGATCAACCATGAAGCCTAAAAATTTTCCACTCGTTACTCCGAAGACACGCTTAAGTGGGTTTATCTTTAATTTATACTTCGTGCATCAGGAAAACACCTTCCTTAAATCTCTCAGATGGGACTCCTCTCTCCTCGATTTGATGACCAAATCATCCACATAGAATTCCACAAATTTGTAAAAGAAATCATGAAAAATGGCCACCATTGTTTTTTGGTAAGTAGCCCCAGCATTCTTGAGTCCAAACAGCATTACTCTATACATGAAATTGCCCAATGGAGTTCTAAACGCCATTTTCTCTACATCCGTGGGGTCCATCTTAATATGGTTGTACCCTACGTACCGATCCATGAAGCTATACATCTCATGACCAGCCGTTGCATCTATTAAGTTGTCAATGGAGGGAAAATGAAACTCATCCTTGGGGAAATCTCAATTCAAATCTCTGAAGTCCACACAGATCCTTATTTTGTTTTTATCTTTCTTTACCATCGGGACAATGCTAGACAGCCAAAGCGGGTGCTATATCAGTTTGATGAACCCTGTTGCTAATATTTATTAGACCTCTTCCTTTATCTTCAAGTCTAGCTCAGGCTTGTACGTTCTTGTTGCTTGTTTCACCGGAATGGCTGAAGGCATCACGTTCAACTTGTGGCAGATGGCTCCCTCATCCATCCCTTCCATCTTTGTGTATTCCAATGCGAAAATGTCTATGAACTCCTAAATCAACTCAACGAAAGCCTCTCATTTCTTCTTATTGAGATCTTTCGAGATGAAAATAGGCCTTGGATCCTCCCCTTCTTTTTCCAGGTTAAATTGCTCCAACTCTTGTGCCTATGGCTTCGATTGATCTTCCATGTAATTTGGTTCTTCGGCAACATCTTCCATGAATTATTGTATATTGGAGTTGTCTATCACCATACATTGCCCCCATTAATCCACCCAAAAGCACTCATATATCGGGTCAGCCTCATTGTCATCTTCTTCGATCGCCCGTTTACACCATTATAATCGATATATCACCTTTCCTTCTTCGGTAATGACATTCTTACACTGCCTATTAGTAGTGGTGACTACTTTCCTCTTCTTCTCTCTAGAAGCCTCAGATACTCTTTTTCCTGAGAACCGGCTCATCACGCTTTGTCATTGGACCTTATATTCCATCGGATCCACTCTGAGCCTCATCCTGTCTTTGAGCTGCTTTGAGATGTTTTGAGGCCGAGGGACCGCCTAGTGAGCTTCTTCGATCATCACTCTTATGCTTCTTGTAACCTCTTTATTCTTCTCGTTCAAGGGCTCCATCCTTTATCGGATCGAGGGAACCCATGCTCCCTCCATTCTTCTCGTTAGAACCCAAAAATCCTCCTCCAACTCTCTGTAAAATGCAGCATCTACCAAGTGATCTTCCTTGACAACGAATGGCCTCTTCGTAGCTCTAATGGTTACCTCCATTCCCTTGATATTTTCCTTAGCCCATTGGTGGTACATCGAAGGAACTAGCCCTTGGTTGTGCATCCACACTCTTCCTATCAGCAGATAGTAGGAAGTTTCACTCTCTATTACACGGAACTTGATATGGGAACTCAGATTTCCCATTACAATCCCAACATTTACGTACCTTATGGACTTGGAAGATTGGTTATTATACCCCGAAATCACCAAAGGCATGGGGACCAACCTTTCTTCCAGAATATGGGTTGCGTGGAAAGAGTTGATTGTCATGATATTGATGGAAACTCTCCCATCCATTAGAGTACTTGTAAAACTAACTCCTTTGACGCTGGTAGTCACATACAATGGCCTGTTATGGGGAAATCTCACGGCCCTATTTGCATCGCTAAAAGTTACTTCTGACAGAAACTTCTTCACCAACCTGGCCATGGGTTCCCACCATCTCAGTGAGGGGACCGAATTCTTCCTCGCAATGTCAAGTATTGCCTGGGTTATTTCCAACCTACTCTTATTTGGTATCCCTACTTGGTCGAAGAACCAGGAGAACTTTGGGGATTTTGAAACTGCACAGTATTTTATTACTGGGTCTGCTTCTTCCACTTCAACACTGTATATATCCTCCACATCTTTGGCACCTGCCTTATTATAGGCTAATACCACGTTATCCATTCCCTTCCTACAATCTTCCAGAGCTTCTTCTAACTCTCCCTTCTTTGTAGTTGGCCTTCTTTCTTCTCTCTCTGCTTCCTCGTCATAAGACACCACCAAATTGGCCCCATGTGCTGGGAGTGGGTTGTTGTTGAGGCTCTGCGAAGGGATTTACAATGCCCCTGCCTTCATAGACTTATCGATGATTCTCTTAAATGTGAAACAACTCTTCGTTGGATTTTGGATCTTCTGATGAATCTGGCAATATTTTGAATCTGCCCTTATTGCCGCATCGGGTTCCCCAACAGGAATGCCCTTTGGTTCATTACCGTTCCTCCTTGGACCATGACATTGTAACAGCTGGCAACCTCCTCCACGATACAAGGCAGTGGCGGTGGGTCTTCCCTGTCTCTTCCAAACTTCCTTTTATTATCCTTCTGTAGCGCCTTGCCCCTATCTGCTCCCTCGGTGTACCCTACCCGTGGGGGCTGAGACGTACCCCGCCAGGTTGTATAGGCTGCCTAAACATCATGGGCACCACCACTGGATTTGGTTGCACCACCAAGGAGATATTTCTTGTTGCTTTTAAGAACGCTAAAAAAGTCCCCTCGCGCGTATCATTACTGAGATGACAAATGTAATCAGGAAGCAGCCCCTCCGCACAGATCTGCAATAACTTGGATTCTTTGGCCTCCTCCCTCACATCGAGGGAACTTTCCCTGAACCTTCGAACGTACGCCACCACTTCTTACCCAAGCCGTTTCTTCTCCCTCCCCAGTTGGGTCAAAGTACACTCATCTTTCGCAAAAAAGAACTTCTGGACGAACAAAACGTGCATCTCCTCCCATGTAGAAGCGCTATTGGGAGCCACATGAGAATAACAGGTATATGCTTTATCGGTTAAGGATTTTAAAAACTCTCTCAACCTGAGCTTCTTATTATTACAATGCGCCCCTAAGTGTTCAATGAAGCGCTTAATGTGCTCCTTCGGGTTTCCACCATTCCCTGTGTATTTTTCAAAAATAGGAGGAATATAATCTTTTGAATGGGGCTCATAGTTGTATTCCTGGGGGTAAGGTGTTTGAAAGTCGTCATAAATCGAAGATACCTCATCAGTAGATTACGAGGAGGCTTGCATGAACTTTAGTATATCTTTCTGCATCGTCTTACTCATTACCTCCATGGGTGATGCCATTGGAGCAACAACTAACAGGACCATAGGCCGAGTGCCCATTTTGGCTGGATCAATCATCATAGTTGGGGCCATTCATACTACCGAAGTTCCCACTACTGGATTAACAATAGAGGGAATACTTGCTGGGACTATTCCCATTATTCCTGTACTTGGTGGGGCCATTGGGGTTGCCCCTGGTGTCACGAAAGAGTTGGCTTAAAATCCCCCCAACACCGTTGAAGCTACTTGAGTTTGAAAAAACTCGTAAAACTTATTCATGAGGAGTGCCACTTGAGCTGGTCCCAACGAGGAACTTGTGGAAGCTTGTGTCACCCCTGGAATTCCTATCGTCGCCTGAACTGGAGGTACCTCTATTCGAGGGCCCCCATGAATTAGAGCCTCCAGTTCTCTCGCTGCCTGTTCTTCATTGTGTTGAATGTCATCAAAGTTGATCCTTCGATTAATGTTAACTTGATCCATAATCCTTTCTTAGAAGAATGCCTCCCCAGTAGAGTCACCAAATGTAATAGGGTAGTTTAGATAAGATGGAGGCGTAACCCCTTTTTGAGTACAGTAATGAAAAGTGAAATTATAACACTATTGATTAACCACAGGACATACAAATACGACTCAATGAAGATAGACTCATTTTGAACTCACAAATCTCTCATGTATAACTCAGAAGGTAGTAGTGAACTTAGAAATAACTTAGCTAGAGGGAGAGAGAAGTAAGCACCCTAGATACACCTTGGCAGGTGGCCAAACACACCAACCACCCTCAAGAATCTCTGTCAAGTATTAAAGGCTTGTTAATCTATGACAATGGTGAGTGAGTAAACTCTATGGTTTGTAATAACTCTCTCTGATGTATATTATCTCTAGTAATAACTTCTGAACTCTCAAAAAGATCATCCTCTCCTCAGAGGTGGTTGGGGTCCTTAAATAGCCTCCCACACCATCCTCGAGGCAACTTTGCGATTAATGTCTGTGAAAGACATTCCTCATACTTTATGTCATAAACATTAAATACCTAATGCACTAGTTGTCTCCACGTCATAACCATTAAATGCCAAGACATACCTTTTGCCTAACCCTTGTATGTCAGGAGGCTGCCAACTGTCTAACAGTCCCAAATACCACGGTGGTTTACTCAAGTACAGGTCTGACATTGCCTAGCTGGTTAGTGACATCAAATAAAGTGGATGTGACATTAAGTATATGGTTGTTTGGCTGACAACTCAATGCCCGGTGGAACTTAAGGTTGCTCCCCCCGAGGTTCAACGATTAGGGTCCTTCGGTGTTTTACCAGGTGTATCTAAGATGGTCAGGACAAGCCCCAATGGTGCCTCATTTATCAATCCTCCAAACCAAGTCCCTCCAAAGTTCCCACAACGAGGTCGTTCGATAGAGAATGAAAGCTCTCCCAGGCCCTGCCAAGCCTAGTCTCTCACGAGTATCGTTCGACCTCACACATAATCACTATTCCCGTTTCATCATTACAATTTTTATAGCTCATAGTCAGTAAAAACAAAAGATACAATATGGCTAAGTAACACAACAAGCTATAATATGAGTTGCCACGCCAAGCTGCCTCGCTGAGATGCCATGCTGAGTTGCCACGCTTGAGCTACCTTGCTGTGTTGCCACACTGCCTTAACCCCAGAAACTGTTGTAAATAAGGGAATTATCCCTAATCTCAGGATTACCTTCGAGCCCCCTCTACAAACTCATTATTGTATTAGATCACAAGAAAGTATCTACATCGGTATTATCATAATGCCTCATTATTGTATTAGATCACAGGAAAGTATCTACATCGGTATTATCATAATCCAATATGGTCCCAAAAGGAATACCACATAAAAGGGACTCATAATAAGACCACATATAATGAAGCTCTAACTTATCACCTTTAAATTTTTATCGAATTTCTTTTTCAAAGTTACGCCACCGTATTCGTATGAGATTCGCAGTCGTTTGAACGAGATTGGTTTAACTTTGAATGAAACATTTTTGGCCGTCCTCTAGAATTTCATTCAAAGCAATCGTTCGAACTTATTGAAATGATATCATGGGCGTCATTTGAATGAGGTTCATATTAGTTCGAATGATCGGGAAAAAAAATATATTTTAATAATATCTAGACCAAATCTTTTATACTTATCCTAGTTTAACCAACTTTCTTATAAATTGGCTGAACGTGATTAGACTTTTAAAGAACTCTGTTCATAAACAAAAACACCTCTTTTGAGTTATCTTTTACGATTAAACACCTCCATAAACATTCCAAACCCCTTGGAGTAATTTAGATAACTTTACTAAGTCGCGAAGAAGGTTTCTTTTTATAAACCTTTTGTGGCGAGAAATATCTACTGCTAAATTATGAAATCGGATTTTCATTGCTAAAGAAGACAAGGTTGATCGATAGATACCGAGGGTAGATCGCTACCTGTGGACGACTATGAATCTGAGTCATATTCTATTGATGGTTTTGAGGTCTCTGCGCATCTCACTTAGATTGTCTAAGTTTTGTAAGTCGATTATCGCTCAAAACATTTAATAATGTTGAATATATGGTTTTGCCCTTTTTAAGGATTTTCCCTCATGGATCACGATACGATACTAGGGCATTAGCCAGGTCCGAGAAAGTGGGCTGAAGATAAGAGAGCTCTGTCGAGAGTAGTGGATGAACTAATAAGGTTACATTGAAAAAAGAATCCCAACCATGGAGGGGATCAATCTAAATGATAGAGAATCGTTTGGGTGACCTCATCAAGAGCAGAAATCCACTCCAAAGAGTCTTTGTGTAGGGATATTTATTTGAAACCTCCATGATTAGACATCCCATACCTATAAAATTCAATCCACCTGTGATCACTCCCATATATATTTTCGATGGCTGATGAGATGCATTGCAGATCCTTTTTAAGAACTCTCACGGGAGCTACTCAAATTTAGTATAACAGGTTACTGAGAGGGAAGATCTATAACTTTGAAAATTTGGCCAATTATTTTTCTAATAACTTTTTTTTCAAATCAAAACATGGTAAGAGGGTAGCTCACTTGTTAAATGTTTGTCAACACGAGGATGAAATGACTAGGGAGTGTATTGCCAGATTTAATACTGAATTGTTAGAAGTAATGGACTACAATGAGAAAGTTGCCATCATAAAAATTATGGGTGGGATTTTACTTAGGAAGTTATACTAGGCAATTACAATGGATCCTCAAAAAAATATGGCCGAGCTCTTGGCCATGGCAGGAAAGATCATGAACACCGAAGAAGCATTGTCTACAAAATAGTTCAGCTACGGAAAATTAGAAGGAGGTAATAGTTCAGGTAGGAAGGAAAAATCTAAAGAGGGCTCCAAGATGAAGAATGAAAAGAGGATATATCAAAAGTATGATGAGTACACTTCCCTAACAATGGGATATCACCATATTATTGATGAAATTGAAGGAAATAGTGAATTGAAGTGGTTGTAGAAGTTAAAAACTCCAGTTGGAAGAAGAGATAAGTACAAATATTACAAGTTCCATAAAGACCACATGCATAAAATCAAACATTGCCAAGCCTTGAAGGATGAAACTGAGGCCCTCATAAAAAAGAAGGAAGATGAATAAATACGTGGATAAAAATGGTAGGTTAACATAAGATTATGATGATTGAAAGCCAATAAGGAGATGATGGTCACCCCATGATGAAAATAAGGAGAAAAAAGGAGCTCGTGAGAACAATAATGAAGAAGATCCAAACATCCCTGCTAGGCCCAATGAGCCAGTAGAAGAAGTTCACATGATTTCTCTGGGGTGCCATTTCATAGAAGGAGGTGATGATGGTGGTGGTGATGGACTAACTGAGAGAAAGTTATACCTCAATAAATCAAAGGCTTGTACCACTAGTAGAGAAGTCAATATGTCAACTGCAGCAGACATCCAACCTCATAAGGTCACCAAGGATTAACTAATGATTGGACTTTCTAGGGACGACCTATTTGGATTGTTGTATCCTCATGACGACCCATTGGTAACAACCATGATGGTCCAAAAAAGGAGCGTGAAGAGAATCCTTGTAAACAATGGGAGTTCAACAGATGTACTATTCAATGACTGTTTCAGAAAGCTAAAGATGTCCAAAAGAAAATTGCAAACATATTATGGTCCACTAATCGGATTCTCAAGCGAGAAGGTATAACCACTGGGATAATCAAGCTATAGGATATTATTGGAACTAGACCGACATGTAGAACATAGATGATGATATTATTCATCGTTGACAAGAATGTCTCATAAACCTACAACATTATTATGGGAAGAGTGGGTTTAAGGAAATTCGAGGCTATTTCTTGAACTGTTCATTAATGTCCATAGTTTTGCACCAATATCGGTGTGGGAGTTATGAAGGGAAACCAAATGGAAGCACATGAATGCTACTATACCTCAGCCGACGAAGAGGAAAGAAAGAAGTTATCTCAAACTTATCGGATCGAGACACTAGATCCTCAGGATGAAGTTAAGTTGGTAATAAGGGAAAGCAATTGAGAAAATAGATCCAATAATTCTGGATGATGAGCTTCTTGAAAGGACAATCCAGATTGGCTCATCCCTAGATCCCATCCTCAAGAAGTAACTTGATGATTTTCCACGAGCTAGAAAAAGCATTATTTTTTAGGAGCCACGAAGATATGCCATGAATTGATCCAACCATTATTAGTCACGAGCTCAACATAACAAAGGAATCAAAGTCAGTAAAACAAAAATGACAAGTATTAACAGAGGAAACAAATAAGTCAATGCAAGAAGAAGTGGCCAAGCTAAAGATGGGCGATTTTAGAGAAGATGTGAAGTATCCTGATTGGCAAGAAAATATGGCGATTGTGTTAAAGAAGAACAAAAGGGGAGAATGTATGTCAACTTTACAGACTCAAATAAGGCATATCCCAAGTATTTTTATCTTTTGCCTTGAATCAATCAACTTGTGGATGCAATAGCTGGGCACGAACAATTGAGCTTCATGGATGGCTATTTAATAATAAACAAATTAAAATGAAGCCGGAGGATAGATATAAGACCTCATTCATTACCAACCAAGGCACCTTTTATTAAAATGTTATGCCCTTCGGACTGAAAAATGCAAAGCCACGTATCAAAGGCTGGTGAACAAGGTGTTTAAAGAAAAATATAGGTAAGATTATGGAATTTTATGTAGAAGAAATGCTAACAAAAAGTGTGAAGGGATATGACTATGCCCAAGCCTTCGTCCATACCTTCGGTGAGCTAAAGAAATATCAGATGAAGCTAAATCTAGCCAATTGTGTGTTTGAAGTCAAGTATGAAAATTTATTGGGTTTTATTATTAATTAAAGGGGAATAGAGGCCAACCCTGATAAGATCCAGGCGTTGATCAATATGCAACTTCGTAAGAGAGAGAATGAAATTCAAGGATTAAAAAGTCACGTGGCAGCCTTAAACATATTCGTATCTAGAGCAACTAATATATAATACTCCGATCGGTTTTTGGGTTACTACTGTGTCAACCCGCGTCGAGTCAAGGAGTTAAAGTATGGGGACGAAAGTCCAATTTTATTAATTAAGAAAACCGTTTTACTTGCACCATTTATTAAAGATTAATTTATCGTTTTAAGTTGGAAAAATGGGTGGCCACTTTAAGTCATAAGGTTAATTTACAGGATTTAGTTATAAAAATTCGATTCAATCCACAATATTGTTTAAATAAGAATTAAACCACATGCATCCATGTATCATAACAGACCATGTCTACATGCCTAAATAAAATGTTTAGAATCCCAAATTCACTAAAGCTCTAAACCATGATTTTATTAAAATGACACAGCACTAATGATGTTCATTTTTCTCTGGGGCTTTACCCGCATCCTTTCTGACATTTCTACTGGAGGTACCTGGGGTGGGGGTTTTAATATAAAAAAGGAGGGGGTGAGTGAATTCTCAGCAGTGTGGGTAATACTAAGCTATACATTTTCTACAAAAATACTATACATATAACATGTATTTTAATCAATTTTGATAATGTTTAACAATTTAGCTAGTATCAATGCACTCGAGATATAAGCTCATACTCACACTTAACCATTTCACACCACCCTTTAGTGGGACTAGAGACTATTAACCATATTTTATTCATTAGTCTCCTTTTATTACGTTTTATTTGGTTGTCTTACTTATGCATTTTCGGGCACAACCATTATCATTTCCATTTTTCATTATCTTTTGTCAGAATCTTTAAATAACCAAATACTTTAACAGGCTCCACACTGCCGGCTATCCTACCATATATACTCTAGCCAATGATTTTGGGTATTTAATCCAAGGACTTTGGGCCTCCTTAATTATCCTAGTGTCATCCGAGTCCATATTAATGTGTGTTAACATCTTATCTAATGTCCACATTATTCCGTCACTATACCGTTTTCATCATTTCTACGATTTATATTAGCATTTCCCTTTTTTCAACGTGCTATTTTGTCTACTTTTCCATTTTCACTAAAACGAGGAGTCCAACCATTAGGATCCTCAAATATTTTAAAATCACCATTTTAACCCTCTTTTCATAATAGCTTCGTGAAAAACATTATTAAATCACCGCAGCACTAAAAATCAACTTTTCCTTTCCAAACATCCTTTCTATGATTTTTTGTCAAAAATCATGTTTTTCATTTTATGTTTACTAATAAGCACCTAAAAGCGTTAAAATTATACCTCAAATAGATGTATTTTAAATGCTAATTCTCAGTAAAATCGGACTTATGTTGGTATTTGATTATTTTGTAGGTCAATAAAAATTTGCGGTGTCAAACAAGCTTAATTCGAGGCAGTTTCTATAAATAAGTGGTCAAGTACATCAAATGTGGCAGTGATGCAGTCAAAGGAGTTAAACCCCAATTCCCGTACCAATTACCATACCAAACCCCTAGCGTGTGTGTATAGTTTTATTTTTGTATTTTTCAAATCATTTTTATTATTTCATTTTTTTTCTTTAATGTTCTATTATTTATGTAAATATAATAGATGTGCGTTTATTTTTCATTTAGTTTTTAATTTTTATTATTAGTCTAGTTTTATTAATATTTTATTTTTATTATGTTAGGTTTATTAGAATTATTTTATTTTTAGATTAAGAATTTAACTTTCTAATAGATTTTGTATTTTCTTTAGTTTTATTTTATTAACTTAAGATTTTATTTTTTAGTTTACTTTATTAGTATTTTAAATTTTTTACTTTTTTTTAGAAATTTTTATTTTTATTAGGTACACATTTAACACACCCACACCCACCATAACACCTCTTAAATCCACACACTACCTAACCTACACTCACCCACAATCTAACATCCTACATCTCATTCAACCCACAATTTACACCTCTCTCCAAAACAAAGCCCGTATACCAAAACCTCATGCGATTTCCCCCAAACCCTACTTTAACCCGAGA
Organism: Sambucus nigra; assembly: GCA_949130495.1. NCBI lineage: Eukaryota > Viridiplantae > Streptophyta > Magnoliopsida > Dipsacales > Adoxaceae > Sambucus > Sambucus nigra. Next base: position 383,030,194 of record OX422218.1, on the reverse strand, counting down.
CGTGCCACCTGAAAAATTCGGTCACCCAAACCTCCATCTCCATGGAAACCGGCCAACCGTCACTTGCATAGCCTGTTGCTCCAAGAACCAGCCCGAACCATCTCCGAACCAAACTCGGATTGACTAAGAACCAAACTGCGACCCAGTCCACTTGCTACTTAGGGCTTAACCCATTTTTGGCCATACCCTCTGACCCGAAACCGTTCGAGATAACCCAAAACAACAAACCCATATACCCACAAACCAAACTCCAAACCCCAACCCACCTAAAAACCCGGTGAACCCATACCCGTAAACCCGAAACATCCATCTCCCAAAACCCATATCTACAAACCGACCCCATGGCAGCCAGACCCCCAATCTACTCCTGCACCTCTGTCCGAACCCGAATTTCATTGCCATGCCTTACCCATTTCATGCAAAATCCATTATCTACAGCACCCAAGCATCTGCCATTTTCCCAAAATAAAAGTCACACGTTCTGAATTACTTTTACTCCCTTTGTCCTAAACTACCCTAATCCATTATACCTTCCAATTTTACCCCTTGTTCCATACCTATTTTAAAAGATAAACCCTAGAATAAAGTAAGCGGGGGGGGGGGGGGGGGGGGGGGGATTCGGACAGTGTAGAGGTAGAAGCTTGGGAGCACATTTTTAGCTGTAGTTTTAGGAGTAGATTGTAAAAAAAATTATTTCTTCTTTTATAATTTTTTTTAGTGACTTGAGTGAACCAAAATATATTGTGGCACACAAATTTTGGAGTTTTGGCATTTCTTTGAGTGTTGTAATATTTCAGAATTATGGGTGCACTTAATTGTAGGAGACTAGGTTCAATTATTTTTTCTCATTCCATTTTATTTTATATGCCTTTTATTGTGTCATTATTACATTTTATATATAATAATACCGAAATGAGAGGCTAAATACCCCATTCAAAGGGTGAAATGAAAACCTCAACTTAATTATTTTTATTTTCAGTTTGTTTATTTATTATGCCGCTTTGAATATTAATATTAAATTTTACAATTTATATTTACGCCTCGAGATAGGGAGAATTATTTTCGAGAGAAAATCACAAATTCATATTATAATATTTATTTATTAATTAAGTTAGAGATAGGAAATTTTTAAATAATATTATAGTTTGAATTTCTCCACTCTAAAAATGAAATTTTTAATGATTTAAAATACTTTTAGTGAATTTTCCCTAACGGGTCATTTTTTAGAAAATGTTTAAATCTTTTTTTATGAGTATGTAAAATGTAAATATTAATCTTATAAAAGGACTATATGTAACTTTACATTTGCAACGAGAGTACATTTGTGAATTTATATATGTTTTGGGGTATTTCAAATAGATAAACTAAGTAATAAAAATAAATAGGTTAAGGGGTGAATTTTAACCCCTTGAATCATCTCACGTTTATTCACTCCACGCATTTTAGCTCACATTATAATTTTATTTATTTATTAGTGAAGTTGAAATTTTAGTTCATAGGTAAACCATCCCGTTACCAAATTGTTTTAAAACCCGATTACATATTCTTCATTATTGTTTTTATCCTCATTGAGGAGCACAGATTGACCCCTTACTTAACATTATATATGTTTTAGTGTATTTGTAGGTACAAAGGAGATTTTTGATTAACGGACTTTTATTTTACAACGACACATATACCGAAAAGACGTAATATCATTTACCACATAAAATAAATTTAATCTTTCAAGACCATTTTTTTTAACCAATGTCCATAACTTTTCCCTATTATCATATATGACTTCAAATATCATTCTTATTAATTCTAACAATATTTATAACACATTTTTAGGGATGTTTTTAGTCATTCTATCATTTCAACATGAATTATTCAGTCTAAAATACCATTTCTATCTTACTAGATGATTCTACACATGTCTAAGAGGATTTCAAGCCTAGAAACTCCTCAAAAGTCACTTATACAAGATAATAATCAAATGTTTATATTTTTTTATGATTTCTTCCATATTTCAAGGTAAAAATATCATTTTATTCATAAAATACCCATCTAGGGTTTGTCTTCTTTGAAAACCCATTCTTGCAAGACCTTAACATTTAGCAAATAATTTTATTTTTGGAATTAAATGTCATCTAACAAGCATCTTGCACATTTTTTATTAAAAAAAATCTTGAAATCTTTAGGAAGAGGAAAACCCTACCTCAAAGTTTGAAGAGGAGACAAAGAAGACGATTATGGAAGCTCGTAACTCCAAAGTCCCCCAACGCTCCTCAAAATGCTCTAAAGTTCTTCCTATAAGCTTGGATCTACCCACTTCCTTTATTGATAGAAGCTTGAAGAGGATAGATAAATCTTTTGGAATGGTATGTAAAGGTTTATTATAGTGGTGGAATGGTGGAACTGTGGAATATCATGGTTAAGGATAAAGATGGGTTCTTGGAACTTAGAAAGAGAGAAATATGCTGATGATAATTGGTGCGGGATGAAACTCCCCAACTCTCCCTTCTTACAAGCTTAAGAACCATAACAAAATGATTTACAAACTCATCCACACATGATATACACATTTTATCATTTGGGTTCACGAGAAGTCGACATGTCATCAAATCAAGGTCCCAAAACGTGACAGGACACAAGGGTAACTTGAAATAAACAAAATCTGATCAGGTCATTCTAATGAGATCGCACCTCGTTCGAACGAGATTTAATCTTGTTCGAATGACATTTAAATGACATACTAATGAGGATAAAAATCCAAGGCATAAGAAGTTAGTTTATTCTTTATTAAAAGCCCACTTCAAAAGGGAAGGATTTCTCGTTCGAACCAACAACGTTCTCATTCTAACGAGATAGGAATCTCATTTGAACGATTCTCAATTTTGTTTGAACCATAAAATTCTTTTAAATTCTCAATTCTCCCAAATAACTTCTAACAACTACCACAAGAGACACATGAGTATAGAATAACCAACAACCTGCCGTATATAAATGTGATTCAATTCACAATGTTTCTACCTAATTAAAATTTTACAAGGAAATAGATAAGATCGAGGGCATGGGTATTACATTCTCCCAAATTTAGGATATTTCATCCTAGAAATAAGAACGACCAACTAGGGAAAGAGTTTCGGGTGATTCTCTCGTATCTTCGTCTCACATTTTAGGTAGCACCTTCAATGCCCTGAAACTCCCAAAGAATCTTCACTAGAGGAATGATATTATTGCGCAGGACCCAATCCGTACGATATAAAATGGATATAGGTCGCGCGGGAAACGTATCATCTTGCTCTAACTCTATGAGATTACACTCTATGACATGCTAGGGGTTGTGAAGATATTTATTCAACATAGAGAGTAGGAATACATTATTCACTTAGGACAAGGTTGGGGAATCTCCAAGAGGTACGACACATCCCCAATTCGTTCTAGGATATCAAAAAGATCGATATACATTAGGGCCATCTTTCCCTTCTCCCTAAATCATTAACTACTAGTCCTCATTCTAACCTTTAGCATCACATGGTCACCTACTCAAAACTCTAGGGGTACTCAAATATTATTGACATAATTATTTTACCGGCTCTGTGCCATCATGATTCTCTACTGAATTAATTGAATATTCTCCATCATCTCTTAAATCAATTCTGAATTTGTGAGATGCTTCTCATCAAACCCCGCCCAACAAATCGGGAAGCGATATGGACTCCTATAAAGAGCCGCATAAGGATCCATATTGATGCTCGCCTAATAACTATTGTTGTTGGCTAACTCTACCAGTTGCAAATATTTTGCCCAACTACGTTGAAAGTATAGAGAACAAGCTCTCAGTATATACTCCAAAATCTGGATGGTCTACTCTAACTGTCCATCGATCTCAGGATGATATGCCGTACTCATATTCATCTCGGTACCCAAATCCTGTAGGAATTTCTTCCAAAATCTTGATACAAACTGGGGATCCCTATTTGAGATGATCGAGATTGGGATAATGTGAAGTCTGACTATGTCTCGAACATACAACCTTGCCAACTTAGCCACGCTGTCCATGACCTTGATCGATAAGAAGTGTGCAAACTTCATGAGTCGATCCATTGTAACCCATACTGCATCATGAACATGCTCATACCATGGTAAAGCTCATAGTAAATCCATCATGATATGCTCCCAGCTCTATTCTGCCATAGGTAGTGGTTGCGATAGCTATACTGACAAGTATAGCCTTTGGCTACATGTGTAGCCATATCTCTATTTATGCTAAGACACCAGAAATCCCTGCATATGTCCTTATACATCTTGGTGGCACTGGGATATATGTTGAAGCGTAAGTGATGGGCCTCCTCCATCACCTATTCCTAAAGCTCATCGATAATAGGGACAATTAATCGGCCCTTGTGTTTCTCTCCGTCTTCCTTATCCATGGTAAGAGTGTCAAACACTTCCCCATTTTAAATACGTTCCCGATACTGGACAAACTTGGGATCACATTACTGGGCATCAAGAACCTTTGGCTGGATGAGCTGCCACACCACAAAGGTATGCCCTATCGTAAACCCATTGGACGTGCAAATCAAAATTTTGTAACTCACTAAACATTTTTACTAGATGGCACCTCATTGCCGTAAGGGCGAGACTAAACTTTTAGCTAAGAGGAACAACCACCACATTGTCCTTGTCGGGATGATATTATAATGAGAAGTCATATTCCTCCATCAATTCCATCCATCACCTCTGATGGAGAGTAAGATCACGCTGCCTGAAGATGAACTAAAGGATCTTATGATAAAAAAACATCTTAAATTGTTCCCCATACAGGTAATACCTCCATCTATTGACTGAAAATACCATAGAAACTACCTTTAGATCATGGGTGTGGTAGACCTCTCATGAACTTCTAAGTAAAGGGATGCATAAGTGATCACCTACCCATTCTGCAACAAAATTGCACCAAGCCCTGACCCCAAAGTGCCATAATACACTGTGTAACTGTTGTTGTGCTTTGGAAGGATAAGAATGGACACAAAATCCAACCTAACCTTTGGCTCTTGAAAGGATGACTAACAGACCTCTAACCACTCAAAGTTCATATCCTTACAAGTTAATATCATGAGGGGTAAAATAACCCTCGAGAAATCTTGGATGAACCTTCTATAGTGACCGGCCAAAATCAAGAAACTATGGACTTCTGCAACTTTCCTTGGCCTGTCCCATCCCAGGACGACCTCAAACTTCGATGGATCGATAGAAATACCCTCGCTAGAAACCAAATGGCCAAGGAATGTAACCTACTCCATCCTGAATTCGCACTTACTAATCCTGTCACATAGTTAATTCTCCATAACCAATTACAAAGTCGTGCGGAGGTGCTACTTATAGTCTATATCCGATGTCGAATAAACCAATATGTCATCCACGAAGATAATCACAAACTGGTCTAGGTAAGGATGATAAATACAATTATTAAATCCATGAACATTTTTGAGGCATTGGTCAAATCGAAGGGTATCATGAGGAACTCTTAGTGCTCGTACAAAGTCCAGAATGCCGTCTTAGGGATATCCTCCTCCCTGATATATAGGTAATGGTACCCAGATCAAAAATCAATCTTTTAAATACGGTGTCGACCTTTGGCTTTACAAAAAAGTCTCGATACCCACCCCGAGACATCTTGTGATCGCCTCCCTGGGATCTTATGGGCTCCCTCTTCTTATCCCTAATGTCCCTACCATCCTCAGCATCAAGCTCCAACCAAATAGCCTTATTCACTACCGTTCAAAAGTTTAGTAGATCTATACCTACCAGGATTTTCTGAATGCCCAGGTTGAGGCCCTTAACAAGCAACCTCATCTTCTTGGTTTCATCTCTCTACACAGCATCGATATACTTACACAAGCTTTTGAACTTCACAAGGTACTCCTTCATAGAGGTTTACCCTTGTATCAACTGAAGGAACTTGTCCTCCTTGGCATGCTTGAATGCCTGGGCAAAGTACCTATCGATAAAGGAAGCCCTAAAGCTACTCATATTAATGGCATATGTAGTACTGACAGATTAGGCGCTCCACCAGTGCTGTGCTTGATCTGTAAGCTAAAACGTGTCTATCTTGACTTTTTGACCAAATGGCACGTAAAAAATCTCCATTATCTTGATGAATTCATCGATCCACCCTTCTGCAGAATCGGGGTCAGCTGCCCCATTAAAGCCGGTCAGGTTAAGGCTCATGAACTCCTTAAGGATGGAGGCGGAGGTAGAAGTCTCGACTGTCCCATTGCGGTTATCCCGCTGCTACTATATGAGAGAGTTGGCAAGCTAGCACAAGACTTTCTCTATGCGTATATGCTCACTAGTACTCGATCCTCTAGCTATATTGCAATGTGGAGGAATCTACACAAGAAGGGAGAGTTCGATACATAATGATACAAATAGAAAGCGATAGCAGAAGCAATGTATTAAAATAGTAACTTAAGAATTAACTAAGTGAAAAATATAAGGAATGCGTATTAAGAAAGCATAAACACTTTTCCACACCTGGGAATCCTATTTCTCTGATTCCATTTGTAATGCCCCGACCCGTGTTTGGGTCACCATTGGGTCAACTCTCACCGAGTCAAGGAATTAAAGGGGGAGGGGGACAGTATAATTTTATTACTTAAGAAAAGCCTTTTAATTAAACCATTTATTAAAGAGTAATTTATCATTTTTAAGTTAAAAAAGGGTGCTGATTCAATTCACTAAATTGGTTAAGTAAGAACTAAACCACATGCATCACTGTATTATTCCAGACCATGGCCAAAAGCCTGAATAAAATGTTTAGAATCCCCAATTCACTAAATTTATAAACCATTATTTTATTAAAATGACAGAGAACGAACGACGCTGATTTCCCTCTGGGGCCTTACCCGCATCCTTTCTAACGTCCCTACTAGAGGTACCTATGGTGGGGTGGGGGTTTTAACATAAAAATCATGGGGTGAATGAAAACTCAACAAGGTGGGTAATACTAAGTTTTACGTTTTCTACAAAAATACTATACACATAACATGTATTTTAATCAATTCTGAAAACATTTAATAATTTAGCTGGTATTAAAGAAACTCCTATGCAATGTAGTGGAACGATGAGCTCATACTCACACTTAACCATTTCACACCACCCTTTACTGGGTCTAGAGACTATTAACCATATTTTATTCATTAGTGTCCATTTATTACATTTCATTTGGTTGTCTTACTTATGTATTTTCGAGCAAAACTAATATTATTTTCATTTTCCATTATCTTTTCTTGCAATCTTCCAATAATCACATACTTTAATGGCTCTACACTGCCGGCTATGCTACCATATGCTCAGTCCAGTGATTTTGGATATTTCACCCCAGGGCTCTGGGACCTCCGTAATTATCACTATGTCATCCAAATTCATATTAATGTGTATGAACATTTTAGCTAATGTCTACATTATTCCGTCATTATACCATTTTCATCATTTCTACAGTTTATATTACCATTTCTTTTTTTGTCAACAAGCTATTTTGTCTACTTTATCCATTTTCATCATTATCTTGCACATTTCTTTCATAATAATTTCGTGAGAAACATTATTAAATCATCATGGCACTAAAAATCATTTTTTCCTTTACAAAAATAATTTCTATGATTTTATGTCAAAAATCATGTTTATCATTTTATGTTTAGCACATAAAATACATTTAATCATTCATGATCATTTTTTTTAACTAAATGTCCATAACTTTGCCCTATTATCACACGTGACTTCAAATATTATTTTTATTCATTCTAACAATATTTATAACTCATTTTAGGGAATTTTCTAGTCATTCTATCATTTTTTCATAAAATCCATTTCAACATGATTTATTAAGTCTAAAATACCATTTCTATCTTACTATATGATTCTACACATGTTAAGGAGGATTTCAACCCTAGAAACTTATCAAAATGCCCTTAAACAAGATATAATCATGGGTTTATATTCTTCACATTTTTGCCATATTTCAAGGTAAAAAAAATTCCATTTTGTTCAAAAAATACCCATAAAGGGTTTATCTTCTTTGAAAACCTAATTTTGTAAGACATTAACATATTAGAAAATAGTTTCATTTTTGGCATTAAATATCATCTAGCATGCATCATACACATTTTTTCATAGCTAAAAACCTTAAAAAATTTAGAAAGAGGAAAATGTTACCTCGAAGTTTGAAGAGGAGATAATGAGAAGATGACTATGGAAACTCCTAACTCCAAAGACCCCCAAAGCTCCTTAAAATGATCCAAATTTCCTCCTGTAAGCTTGGATCTACCCAATCCCTTTCTTGATAGAAGATTAAAGATGATAGATAAAGCTTGGGAATGGTGTGTAATGGTTTTGTGGCAAGGTGTAAGTATGAAGGAGAATGGTTGAGGAAGAAGATAGGTTCTTGGAACTTAGAGAGAGAGAAATATGCTGATGATAATTGGTGGGGGAAGAACCTCCGCAACTCTCCTTTCTTATTGATATGCCCTAAGTGTACTCTTGGACTTGGGGACACTAACCTCGGCCTCTCTCACAGCTGAGCTATCATGAAGTTTACAATAACTGTCAGAAAGGTCATCTTTTACAAGGTCGGCTCCTTATTGAACAACCTCGGTTGGCCAGTAGCCGAGGTCAATAACATCTTGTGGGCTCAAACTAGTACCAATCTCGTCCTCTACTTTAGCCGACACTGCATCAAACCTCATACCTAACCTCGGCTGATCATTCAGGCTGAGGTCATACTTAAGATTGGTAGGACAAGGAAACATTCAAACTTCATAATGTGATACTCGGCTAGTCCGAGGTTCCATCAGATGATGTCACAGGTTCGAGAATGCATAAGCATATAGAAGACTTGGAACATGTTAGCAAGGTAGTTATAACTAAATCATTCCCCTCACGTGCGGGAATATTTAGTCATCATTATCTACATGAGATCAGCCAGGTGTCAAAAGAGTACTAGTTCAATCCTCGTATATATGCTCATTGCATGCTTGGGGGTACACTACACCCCCCAACCACTATATATACATGTCTTCCCTTACCTTGGATGGGATACAAAATTACAACCCTAGCAGAAATTATGTTTGTATACATAGTAGAGAGAGAAAGTGAGAGATTGTATCAAATGCCATTAGTGCCCTCATTTTAGTGATTCTTACTCACACACTCACAGTGGATGTAGGCCAAATTGGTTGAACTACATTTATACTAGTTTAACTCATCTTCTATTTATCTCCTTCTATATGTTATCTACTCTAATGCTACCATTGTTATTGCTAGCTTGAGCTTATCAACACCTCAGCTGGTGGTGTTGTTTACTGCATCATCATTTTTGGCACCGTCTGTGGGAATGAGAAGCTATCTCTTCATCCTTTGCTGCTTAACCTCATCGGAGAATCTGGTGGTGAGCCACACCTCCCCTATCGAGTGGAGCAGTTTCACCATTGAAAGAGATCCTCAAAGGTATCAAGATTTCTATTATTTCCATTACAAGCTCTCTAGTCTCTTCCATGGAACCGGAGTTACCACCACCTCCTACACCAGGTGAAGTAGGACCAAGTTCAAATCACATACCACCTCAGTCCGAGATGGCTGAGGTGGTTATAGCCCTAAAATATTTGGTAGCAAGCCAACAAGAGATGCATGAGAAATTTGCTCAATTCAGCCAAAACATCTTGAGACCACCTGGGGTCTCATCGGAGATGATTACTCCGGCAGCTGCTCAGCCACATCATGAGGCCAGAGGACCACCCTAAGAACTAAGAAATGACCTTCCTACTCCTCAGCGGAGGAGGGATGTTGTTGACATGCCATGTATTGGCCCTGCGATTACGTGTCATAAGATCAATATTGTAGAGGACGCCAAACCTATCAAGCAGAGAAGGAGGATATACTTAATAGAGAAGTACGAAGTCATCATAGACGAGGTTCAAAAACTTGAGGAGGCCGAGTTTATTAGAGAAGTAATATACCTCAAGTGGATGTCTAATGCTTTTATAGTGCCAAATGGTAAAGGAAAATAGAGGATGTGCGTAGAATTTACCGATTTAAAAAAGTCTTGATCAAATGATAGTTTTCCCCTGCCTCGTATAGATCAGATGGTGGATGCAACATTAGGTCATGAACTCATGAGCTTCATGGATGCATATTCCGGATATAATCATATTTTCATGGACTCGACCGACTAAGAGAAGATAACGTTCATTACAGATAAGGGGACCTATTGCTACAAGGTCATGCCCTTTGGTGTGAAGAATACAGTGGCTACTTACCAACATCTCATAAATAAGATGTTCGAGGATCAGATAGGAAAAACCATGGAAGTATATGTAGATGACTTGCTGACGAAGAGCTTGAAGTTCGACACTCATGTTGTCGACCTCGAAAGAACTTTTGACAACATGGACAAATACCGAATGAAGCTCAACTCGACCAATTGTGTCTTTGGGGTTGGAGCTGGAAAATTTTTAGGCTTCATTATAAATTAGAGGGGGATAGAGTCCAACCCTGAGAAGATCAAGGCTATGCTTGAAATGAAGACACCCAGATCCATTAAAGACATTGAGAGGATGACCGGACGAGTGGTTACACTCATCAGGTTCATCTCTAGAGCTACAGATAAATGTCTTACTTTTTTTAAAATTCTCAGAAAAGCCTTCGAATGGAATGATGAATGTGACAAATCTTTTCAAGAGATAAAGTACTATCTCAGATCCCCCATACTTCTATCTCGACCAATTTAGGGTGAGAAGTTTTATGTATATTTAACCATCTCAGAGTCAACCATTAGTAATGACATCGTAAGAGAAGAGGACGGAGTGCAGAGACCAGTGAACTTCAATAGTAAGGCAATACAAGGGTTTGAGAAGATGTACCCTCAGATGGAAAAATTAGCTTATGCTTTGATACATGCTTCTAGGAAAATGAATCCATATTTCTAAGCTCACTCCATGGTCGTCCTCATCGATTACCCACTCAGGCAGGTCATCCATAAGCCTAAGAAGTCAGGACGGCTAATGACCTGGGCAATTGAGTTGGGGGAGTACGATGGTGTTTATCAACCTGGGGTTGCCATCAAGGGACAAGCTCTCACAGATTTTATGTCTGAGTTTACCTGGGAGGAGGCCGAGGTTGAGAACAGTCTTAAAATTTTAGATGAGTTAGTAAAAAGGAACGTCAGCCGAACCTTGGACGAGGCCGAGATAAGTATATCCAAGCAAAGAGAAGTTAAGAATGAAGAAAAGAAATACCTCGTATAATAGGGAATCCTCTCAGAGGGAAACTTATATTAAAATGAAACCATTTGGAACCTATTCATTGATGGGTCGTCTTGTGAAAATGGAAATTGACCAGGATTGATAGTGTCGGCCCGAGACGGTACAAATGTTGAGTACGCGCTAAGGTTAAAATTTTAATCCTCCAATAATGAGGCAGAATATGAGGCATTGATAACAGGTCTTTCTTTAACAAAATCCCTCAGTATCAGCCAGCTCCTAGTCCAGAGTGACTCAAGATTGGCTGTGAACCAAATCCTGGGGGTATATGAATCCAAGGATGAAAGGATGGACATATATCTGAAGAGCTTAAGATAGATGTTATAAGTCTTCAAAGAAGTAAATATGAAGAGGATACCTCGGTTGGACAACAACTGAATCACTCGCGAGGTTGGCCACGGAAATAAGAACATACATAAGGAGAACAATACCAGTTGAGATTCTGCTCCAACTGGCCATTGAAGAGAAAAAGGTTTCTAAATCTTTCTTAAATCTGAGTCCGGGGGACTCATGGATGGACCCTCTTCTCAAATACATCAGATAGGGAGAACTATCATAGTCAAAGTTAGAAAGGATAAAGTTAAGGTTAAGAGCTGCTAAATTCTCTATTGTAGGAGATGTCTTGTATAAAAAGGGATTCCTGCTCCCTCTCCTCAGATGTATCCACCCTTCAGAGGTTCCACACATATTGAACGATGTGCATGAGGGATCTTGTTCAAGCAACATAGGAGGGAGGTCGTTGCCTAAGAGGATAATCACTTAGGGGTATTGGTGGCCGACCTTGGCCAAAGATGAAACTACGTATATGAAGAAATGTGATAAGTGTCAGAGGTTCTCCACCATTAGCCATCATCCACACCGACATCTGACTTCTATCTATTACCCTTAGCCCTTTGAAGTATGGGGCATTGATTTGGTAGGACCCTTGCCAAGAGATATAAACAACTATAGGTTATTAATAGTGGCAATTGATTATTTCTCCAAATGGGTGGAGGCCGAGCCAATGATCACAATCATTGAGAAGAATACTTTCCAGTTCATTTGGAAGAACATTAGATGCCGGTATAGCCTTCTAAACACCCTCATCTTAGATAATGGAAATCAATTCAAGAATGTTTCCTTAGAAAAATACTGCGAAAGAGTAGGGATCAAGAAATTCTTCTCTTCTCCTGGGCGACCCCACGCAAACGGTTAGACCAAGGTCACAAATCGAATAATCCTAGATGGGATAAAAAAGAATCTGGAAGAGGCCAAAGGAAGAAGGATATATGAAGTATATGCTGTGCTTTGGGCTTACAAGATGACGGTGAGGACAACTATAGGGGAAACCTCATTTGTGCTAGCCCATGGCCCAGAGGTCGTCATCTCAATAGAGATAGGGCTCCCCACTCATAGAGTCCATACATATGACCCTCAGATGAATGAGTAAGAGATAAGACTCAATCTTAATTTAATTGAGGAAAGAAAAGAAGATGCAAAGATAAGACATGCAGCCTATCAGCAGAGAACTGTGAGGTTCTATAATTAGAGGGTAAAGTCAAGACCGATAGCTGTGGGGGATCTGGTCCTGAAGAAGACACGAAAAAACCCAATAAGTTCCATCCCAACTATCATCGTCCTTATAGGGTCATCGATGAGGTCGTACCAGATACCTATCAGCTAGAAAATATTGAAAGATAACCTTTCTCCAACCCTTGGAATGTCGATGAGTTAAAGAAATATTACTTATGATGTTGCAATTGTTCTTATCTTTTTGTAATACATATATCAGTTTATACAAAGGATGTTAATGAAAAGATATCAATGTTGTGTTGATACTTTTGTTACAATGTATATGTTTTAAACCTCATTTATTTGGTGGAGTATGAGGTGAAACATCATTAACTTGGTGACCTTAGACCTTTAACATCATAAATTTGGTGAATAACGAGGTGAAAATCATTAACTTAGTGACCTCAGACCTTTTAACATCATTTAGTTGGTGAAAGTATGAGGTGAAACATCATTAACTTGGTGACCTCACACCCTTTAACATCATTTAGTTAGTGAAAATATGAGGTGAAATATCATTAACTTTGTGACCTCAGACCTTTAAACATCATTAATTTGGTGAATTACGAGGTGAAACATCATTAACTTGGTGACCTCAGACCTTTAACATCATTAATTTGGTGAATTACGAGGTAAAACATCATTAACTTGGTGACCTCATCCCTTTAACATTATTAATTTGATGAATTATGAGGTTAAATATCATTAACTTGCTGACCTCAGACCTTTAACATCATTAATTTGATGAATTACGAGGTGAAACATCATTAACTTGGTGACCTCGAACCTTTTAACATCATTTAGTTGGTGAAAATATGAGGTGAAACATCGTTAACTTGGTGACCTCAAACCCTTTAACATCATTTACTTGGTGAAAATTTGAGGTGAAACATCATTAACTTGGTGACCTCAGACCTTTGAACATCATTAATTTGGTGAATTACGAGGTGAAACATCATTAACTTGGTGACCTCATACCTTTAACATCATTTAGTTGGTGAAAATATGAGGTGAAACATCATTAACTTGGTGACCACAAATCTTTAACATCATTAATTTGGTGAATTACAAGGTTAAACATCATTAACATGGTGACCTCAAACCTTTAACATCATATATTTGGTGAATTATATAAGTATGTTGTTACTTGGTTTTATTCCCATTATTAAAATTTTATGTTATATGGTGGATAAAGGAAACATCGTAGACATGAAATAGAAAAGCAACAAGTAAAGGAAATCAACATAAGTGAAGGAAATGGAATTTCATTCATTCGAACCAAAAAGGATTACATCATTCCGAGGGAAGAGGTTACGTTTCATTAAATAAAGGTTACTTAAAAATCTTCACAAAATTTTAGGCATGAAGAATAGACGCTCAAAGTTCAGCTTCACCCTCGGCTTCAACCGACCCATCAGTAGTAGGGCTGTTTGGCTCTAGTACTTGATTGGTAACTTCAACCTCGTCATCCTAATTCCCACTATCTTGGGACTCAGTCACCCACTGGATCCTCTCGGCAGGGCCACCCTCTTTAACATCCTTAAAGGCCTTAGCAAGATGAGCATTTCCAAAGCTGAGGCCAATAAAGTCCTCGATCGACAAACTGCCAAAACTTTGTTGCTTCATGGTAGCCCATTAGCTGGTTGCCTTTATGTCCCTCTTTAGATACTCGAGGCTGAAGCTTACAAACTCATTCGAGACTTGGTACTCTTGGAAGAATTTCTCTGAGGCATCTTGGACAGCAGCATCGACCATGGATTAAAGGTTGTGATATTTATCCCTCGGATCCTGGGCATGATCAGTCTCCATATTAGCAATCTTAACATCTGTGTCCTTCTAACCTCGCTTCAGGTTAGTGATCTCCTTCCTGAGGTTCTCCTCAAGCTTGTTGGCATCCTCTCCTTTCTGAATCAGAGGCAGCCTCTTCAGAGTATAGCTGGCAAAGCTGTGGAGAGAAACAACACCCTGTAAAAAGAGGTTAGACACATTGGTAAGAATGACTGGCTAAACTGAGAGGTAACACTTGAATAAAATCTGCAAATAAATACCTGAACGAACCTATGAATAGCAAACTCGACAAGTAGAGGTACGTCCAGTGATTGCAGGAAGCGTTGTCATCCGGGGTAATCATTTGGCCGAGGACATCAGAAGCCTTGGCACTGTGACCGATGATGTTATCACCAATCTTCATGGCAGAGAGATGAGAAGCCAGAGCCTTGTCAGTAGAAATGGGGATGCCACGCTCTATGGCTGGAATTTTTTAAGGTCTCATACGTGGAGGGTTAGCTGTAGCCTTCCTCTTCTCAGTTGAGTCAGTAGGGGCTTTCCCCTTCTTTGTGTGGTCAGGGGGTGGTATAGTCTTGCCACCACACTTCTCTAGTAATTTTGTGATGCTTGAAGCAGACATATTCCAAATATCTTCAGAAACTCCCTCTGGTCTCTCTGAAAAAAGACAAATATTGGATTTAGAAGATCAGACATATGAAGAGTAGAGAATTAACTTGGTGTAAAAAAGTTTTTTTTCTAGAATACTTACGAAGCTCGACCAAGGGTCCACTCCCAAGACCTGTCTGCTATAAATAGTAAGGGGTCATCATATGCTCGTATTTGATGAGGTTACCATCTTCGCCCTGACTATGAAGGTCTTCAACGCTCTTACGGTCCCCCTGGCTCAGTTCAGGATCAATTTTTGTCGAGACAGAGACCTTGGCCCACCTAAGGGGAATCCTTAGAACATACGTTCCACGAGCCTCATTAGGGCCAAACTCCCAAGCCCCTGAGGCCAAAAAGAATCGAGGCTTCCAGTTGTGGTTAGAGGTTTGGGTCACTAACAACATTTTCTTCTCAAACTTCCTGGCTACGAAGTTGTAGTAACCAAGATGATTTTTAGAGGAATATGGTATGTAACAAGATAAGAATACCCTAACTGAAAAGTCAGTATAATGAACCACCTTCCAAAGAACAATAGCCATAACCAAGACCCTCCAAGCATTTGGGGAAAGTTGAGAAGGAGCAAGATTGATATGAGATAGGACATATCGGATAGTAGGGTGGATTGGAAGATGAAAGACGAGTTTGAACATATGCTCATAGACACAGATCTCTCCCTCTCGACCATCGAAGGCCCTCTCACCCTTCAGTGGTTTTCTTAATTTAATGGGTGAAGGAATGTCATACAGATGTCTGAAGATGAGAAGGTTGTACTCAGTGACAGAAGTCTGAGGACCGTCAACTTTGCAAGTGTCAAGTTCACTCCCTTCATCATCATCATCATCGTAGCCCTCAATAGCCTACGGATGGGCTTCAGAGGGGGCTCTAGGAAACTATGTTAGAGGAATTGCCTCAATAGGGCCAGGGAAATATACCATAGGTTCTAAGATCTCTATGGAGGGAGACCTACGAGAGGTTCTAGCATCTCGATGAGATGAGTAATGATCAGAAACCTCTGCTTCTTCATAGATTCCACTCCCCCGGGGAGAGTAATCCATAGCCTCTTCGAAAGAGTTTACATACTCAGTAGCCTCAGAGGTGGACATAGGGTCTAAAGAGGCTGACTCATACATTGGCACTAGAACCTTAGTAGGCTCAACAGTCTTAGGTTATATGACCTTCAAAGGTGTAGGAAAGATTGGTCTGAGGGGAAAGGCCTCGGCCCTATGAGCTTCTGCTTGGGCTAGATCTATTTGTCTAATCTTCTGAAAGGTCTTGTCGTGTAGATTTGGAAACTCTTCAGCAAGCTTATACAAATCTCTGAGCATATGGAAGACGATACTACACTTGTGGTAAAAACTCAAACTTCAAACAGGTACACAACTTATGCTACCTAAACTAAAGATCAAAGGTTGGAAATTGAAAGGTTTCAACCAAGAAACCAACAACACCCTAAGTTAGGTCACTGGAGAAGATGACCGGAAGGTCACCAGAAAGCCTAAAAGAGAGAAGTTTATGGCTAAAACAACCTCAGAGTATCCTGGTATGGCTCTAGTACTACCTAACCACTGTAATCCTAACCCTATAACCATTTGATAGTGGTGGAAACCCTCACTGGAAAATGATAAAGTCACAGAAAAACCAAAAATGTAAATTAATACCCAGAAATGAAAATCTTGAAGGTGAAGAACAATACCTGATGAAGTTTGAAGGAAGGAAGAAGAGGTTAGAAGCAAAAAACCTTGAGTTATTGTGAAGTATGGAGGTTTTGAGGAAGAAAGTTGTAGAAAGGTTATAGGCAGGAAAACTAAGGAACAAGAAAGAGAATGAAAAGACAAAAGGGTTTACATATCCTTACAATGATGAGGCATGGATATTGAGGTACTCATCATTGCCCTAGAAAGTCTAAAAGATGTCGTCAGAGTTGCCATGCCTTGGAGAAAATGCTAGCCACTTGAGTGAATGACATGTGTCCAAGGCACCACTCCAAACCCCAAGATATGAAAAACTTTCTTAATTAACCTAACTCTTATATCCCTCAATCACCTATGTCACATAGAAGACTAAAGACTAGGAGGTGATTGATATGCCCTAAGTGTACTCTCAGACTTGGGGTCATTAACCTCGGCCTGTCAGAGGCAGCATTGAACCCATTTCTATTATGACCAATCATAGGGGAAAAATTATACTTTTATTTGGCCATGTCAGAGGCAGCATTTTGCTCGGCTCTGATAAAAATTGATGGAGAAGTTCAAAAACCAACATACTACATGAGTAAAGCCTTTGTCGGTATAGAAATAAGATATTCTAGAATGGAAAAATTGGCTCTTTCTTTGAAAGTGGCATCTATATAGACGTATTAGTATTTCCAAGCCCACTCTATAGTAATATACATTGATCTCCCACTTTGACAAACAATCCATAAAATTGAGAAGTCTCGCAGGTTGATGGCATGGGCTATAGAGTAGGGTGGATATAATATCTTATATGAGCCAGAGACTGCAATCAATGGTTAAGCTATAGTAGATTTCCTGGTTGAATTCACCTATAAAGATAAAAGGCCATCCAAGCAGGCTACTGTAGTTCCAACCAACCTCGCCCAAAGACCAACATAGTTCTCGTCCAATCAAAATAAGACACGATAGAGGGCGTGAATTTTCAAGAATTTTTTTAATGATAGTTCATTAGTAGAAGGAGGCTTTGAAAAAGAGCTACCTATGTGGAAGATATTCGTGGATGGATCTTCATTTTTAAATGGTAGTGGAGCTTGATTGATAATCTACGCACTTGATGGAGCTGATATAGAATATGCTCTCCGATTCAAATTTGAAGCATCTAATAATGAAGCAGAATATGAGGCTTTGATTGCCAGATTAATGTTAGCTATATCACTTGGGGCCGAGTAGATAATAGCCCGCAGTGATTCACAGTATGTGGTGAACCAGGTTCTTGGAGAATATGAAGCAAGATAGGGAAACAAGTTAAAATATATGACAAGGGTGAAATTGTTATTGCTAAAGCAAAAAGCGCTTCAAATGATTATAATCCCCAGAATTAAGAATACAAGAGAAGATGCATTATCTCTTCTTGTATTAGCCACCAGGGCTGATCTGAGGACAACCGTGTCCATAGATTTAATGTTACAGAGGAGCATTAACATTGAAGGAGTCAACTTTCTGGATCAAACCATGGGCCTATCGTTGATGAACCCAATTCGAAGATACTTGGAGGAAGGCACTTTTCTAACCAATAAAAAGAAAAGAAGAAGACTTCATTACAAGGAAACCAAATTTTCCATGGATAATGAATTAATATACAAAATAGGGTTTATATCATGAGATATATGCATCCCATTAAAATACCAAACCTGTTCAAAGAAATACACAAAGGATTGTGTGTTACCCACAAGGTTGGTTGGACCTTGGTAAAAAGAGGAGAAATATAAGGTTTATATTGTGCCACAATGAAGAAATACTGCGACTAATACACGCAGAAGTGAGAAAAGGCTCAGATATTCGAAGTGGTCCACAAAATATCGGGAGACGAGTTATTGACGATCATATTACCTTGGACTTTTTCCATCTGGCATATGGATTTTGTCGTCCCACTACCAAAGATAAAAGGAAGATTCAGTTATCTAGTGGTAAAGGTAAATTATTTTAAAAAATGGGCTGAGGCCGAATTACTAATAGAAATGACCTATACAAAGGTATTCCATTTTGTATGGAGAAATGTGATATGAAAATATAGGACCCTCAACACCTTCATTACTGACCACGACACCCAGTTTGACAACGGGGAATTTTAAAAGTATTTCTATAAGGCCAAAATAAAAAATCTACACTCATCACCAGCTCATCCACAATGCAATGGGTAGACATAAGTCATGAATATAACATTTTTAAAAAGAATGAATAAAAGTTGGATTCAACCAATGGTAACTGGATAAATAAATTACAAAGCATACTGTGGGCCTATAAGAAAACACCGTAAACAGTAACACGAGAAACATCCTATATGTTGGCTTTTGGCAGTGAGGTCATGGTCCCAATTGAAGTTGGCCTTCAAAGACACATGGTCCTCAACTTTGATTCTCCTAAAAGTGATTTTAAGAGAAGGTTGGACTTAGACTTATGAAGGAGGTCAGGGAGGTAACAAAGCTTAGGGTAGTAGCTTATCAACGATGCACAACAAAATTTTACAACAAATGATTCAGGCCAAGTATCTTCAAGGAAGGTGACTACGTCTTAAGGAGTTTATGAAAAAATCCAACAAGTTAGAGGATAATTGGCACGGTCCTTACCGTATTGCCGAAGTTTTACGACCTAGTACTTATCGTATTGAAACTCTAGAAGGATAATTGTTCCATAACCCTTGGAACTTTGAGCACTTCAAGAGGTATTATCATTAAATAAGTCTTTTTATTTAGTAAGAAAAATAAATGCAGTGGAAAGTTAAAAATATTGTAAGAAAATAAGTCGTTAATAAGAATACATGTTACCCCAAAATCAGTTTTATGATTTTCAAATTCGTTTTGGCTTCATTTAAAGTACATTCAAATAGATGGGCAATAATCTTCAGCTAAAGACATCTTGAGTTCAAAACTCATTGCTTTACAAGCTCAACACACATTTTTTGGAAAACAATACAAGGTCTGGTCGACTTAGGCTGACCTAATTAACCAACGCATGTCTTTCACTGCACACAAATCTTTCAAGCTTAGGTCGACTCAAGCCAACCCAATTGACCAAAGCCCATCTTTAACTCATGTCAGGCCAACCCAATAGACTAAACCACATATTTGACTGCACAAAAATATTTTATGGTCAGGTCAACCCAATTGACCAAATCACATCTTTGACTACAAAAATACTTTAAAAGAGGGTGTTGATGAGCTTTAAAAACTTGCAAACATACAATTCCTAACTAGACACTAAACAGTTCATCCCTAGGGATCTAGTATGCCTAGACTATGAAGACAAGATCAGAAAAAATAGATAAAAGGTTAAGAAATAATAGAATGACCCAAACAAAACATTAATTAGACTATATTATTGACTAGATCCAACCATTCAAATCCATGAGAAAAAAACTTGAAAAATAAAAATATAGAAATTACAGGATGAATAATATAACTAATTTTCAATGATAACTAACTCATGAGATTTTTATAGGAAAAGAAAAAATAAGAAAGAGTAAATGTAGACACCACATTCTAGGACCCCCTATGTCTCTCCTTAGGTACTTAACACCTCCCCATTTCACTACAAACAATAAGTTATACTCTGAGTAATGATTTAGAGGCAATTGGGCTCTCCCACGCCTCGTTTGACTCCGATAAACTCTATCGTCAGAGAGAAAGCTCAATGGATATTTGAAGGGCTATGAATACCCTTTCCAATGGTTTACCTCGTGTATGAATTGGCATAATGGTTTGAATGAATGGACCATCTTACTACCCAAAATCGATCTAGAGGCCACCTGGCACTCCCGATCCCCAATTTGACCCCGGTCAACCTCATCGTCAAAGTGAAAGATCTTGGAATCTTTGAAGGGACCTAAAAACCCTTTTCAATGGTCTACCCCATGCATGAAACATCATAACCATTTGGACGAACGATCCATTTTCCACCAAAAACTGATCCTAAGGTCACCAGGCGCTCCCCGGCACCCTTTGAAAAAAGTCAACTCTTCAACTCGAATGAGACTGAATGAATCTTCGAAGGGAAATGAATAAACTTTCTAATGGTCTATCTTGTGTACGATTATGACTTACGGTACGGACGAACGATCCATTTTACTCCGAGAGGTCACCGGGCGCTTTCAGGCCCCGGTTAACCAAGGTTAACTTCCTGAACTCTGCAAAGGACGGACGTTCTAACTTTTTTGAACTCAACAAAGGATTGACATTTTTATTCGACGATCTCCCATCCAAATAACTGACGTGCTCTTCCAAGCCACGTTTGACCCAAAGTCAACTCTCAAACCCTTGAGGAGTCCAATGGACTCTTAAAGGTATCCGAATGAACCTTTTAACGTTACACCCCGTGCATGATTTGGATCAATGAATTGAATTCTATGACCATTTTTCTAGAAAAAATCTACACAAGACTGCCAATTGGCAGGTTCATTTTCCTGTCAACTGACAGGATGCCTAGGGTTACCTCCCGATTGGTAGGTCTAGGTCTATGTCGATCGGCACCCCCTTACCCGATAAATATAGGGCATGACCTCACTCCCAATATACACCTCAGATTCATCAACATGAGTGATCTCCCAACATTCTCTCGAAATCAATGGGATTACCATATCCAAACCTGTTTCCAACATTCCTCTTCTATCATCCTCTTACCAAACTTAGTAAGTTACCTTCACTCTACTATCATAACTTCCATACAAGTGTAAAGGTAACACTTCAACATACATGATCAAGCTCAAAGTTCTCCAAGAAGGTCCAATCTCTCATTTTCTCTCTAAATTCTCTTAATTTTGCATTAGATTACTTTACTCTTTACTCTAGCATTATATTTTTTTGAATCACATACATTAATATAATCTTTCATTAGATATATTGCACATACTTTATTTTTTATACAAAATCAAAAATAAACAAAAAGAGGGTTACACCTATAAATTCCAAACGGGATTATCCATCACACTTTTCCAAAACTAAAACACATTTTTTACACGCACACCTATAATAAAATCACGCATGAATCTATGGGATAAATCCCACCCCTATGGTACGTGATAACTATGTGGAATTTGAAGCCCTTATAGGCCACGTAGGCGTTTCGGACTAAAATTCGAGACTCGAGTCCAATTTTCCCAATTTTCTAATTTTTCAATCTCTCAATTTTCCCAAATTCCCCATTTTCACATTTATCATATTCTTAATACATACAATATTTGTGATCCTTGTTAGCGTTTCATCCCACATATATTATCATTTCATCATAACGATCAATATCATGATAAACGTATAAATCGTATTTGCAATTTATTATTTTGGGAACATTTATATGGATGACCTCCACTATATATACATGCACACATATTTCGCGGAGAAATGAAGAAAATTAATAACACAATCCCATGAGATACCGAAAGGGAGGAATGGGTGCCTAACACATTTCGATTTCATAACTTAGCCCCCGAAACCTTTGAACTATTGGTTTCATAAGCATCCGTTTGTCTTTAATACCGCTCTCTCGAAGAGGCGACATTGTCTCTTGCCTATTTTGTGCAAAATAGGTTGACGACTCCATCTCTTTACATTCACCCCACACCAACGACGATCGAAGCGCTCCTAGAGAGTACAAAGGTGTGAGACCCTTTTGTTCTCCCCGCATTTTTCCCCCACCCCGCGGGAGAGAGTGAGGATGAGGAGGCACATTTTGGAATGGCCAGAGTGGTGACTCCGCTGGAGATTTTTTTTCATTAGAGGGCTAGACTTTGTTTGCATGGGTGTTTTGTTTTTTTGCTTGTGTGCATACTCACCTACCTGTATGTTCCATTTTTCTCCTCCATTATTTCTTGCACATATATACATCATGCATGTATCACTACTCACTCACACACTTGTAGATACTCTCCATGTACACTTCACACTACTTGCACCTACGATAACCCATATCCATATGTTGCACACACCACTTAGAATTTCCATGCTTAGGTTTCCATATATCCATGCTTACTGACACTTTTCACACACCACTTGTAGTTGATTCATGCTTAGGATCACTACCACACACTCACTTGTAGATATTCACACATCACTCACTTTCTCATATCCATGATTAGTATAATCTTCATGCTCAATGTTAGATTTATACTTTTACATTATCCCCTGCTTAGTATAGTGCTCATCATGCTAAATAAAGATACTATCTCCATAATATACTAATCAAGAATCATGCATTTTTGCACACTACATTACTAAAGAGCATGGCTATTGACCAAATTTTGTCCCGTAACTGGGGGTCAATTAACGTACACCACCAAGGAAATTCATTCAAGGAAGGAACCTGATGCGTACGAGAAAACTTGATGCTCTCTCAGGAGTGAACCTCGGTTGGGTGATGCGTGAAAAGAAGGCAAATTCAAGTGGCTTGTCCACACGTACCGAGATCCCTCAAAATAATGATGTATACCGTGGAAGTCATGCCAAAGGGGGAACCCTTCCAATTAACCTAACAAATGCATACCCTTATATAGGCGCCAAGCCTAGTACACCTATATTTAGTTAGTCGATTTTTACCTGAAACTTTGTTGAAATAACGGGTTGGCATGCGGTCCAAATTTTCGCACGATTTCTTCTTTTTATAAATGAGACCATGTCTATGATCCCGGCAACAAGTCCATTCACATTTTTGCATATTATTTTTAAACCCAATTTTCCCAGGCTCGGATCTCATCCGACATTTCTTTTGGCATTTAAGTAAACCTAATACATGTGAGAACTTAATAAACATAATAATAATCATGCTGAGACCCGTCTCTCATTATTTTTCCTTCTTTACCAAAAGTGTCAAGCATTTTTTTTTCTTTTACCTAAAGTATTTTCCCCCTTTTTACCCAAAAAAATTTTGTCCTCCCTTTTCCAAGAAAGTCAAAAATATTTACCTCCCTTTTAAAAAAAGAACATTTTTCCCCCTTCTATTTAAAAAATAAATTCAATTTTTTTCTCCTTCTAAGGTTGATCGCATACCCGACCCTTAGCCTCACTCCCTATTGTCTTCGGTCTTTCGTTGAACCGCCTCGAGGCTTCGTTAGTTCCCTCGCTACTTCTTTAGAGTCTGGAATTCATCTTCACCCACACTCTATAGAGAACACATACCAAGTATCGAATGTTCATTCGAATTTGAAGATGGTTCTAGCACAACTCACTGCCAAGATTGATAACCTTTAAATCGAGGTTCATGAAATGCAACGAAATCGAGTCCCTATTCCTGAAGATCCCGAGGTCCTCTTACCTCACGCTATTGCTTCACCTTCACCCTAATCTATTTAGGTCCCCTAGGAATATTACCATGCTCCATGTTCGCCTCCTATTAATGGGTCGTTGCCAGTCCAACTCCTTATACCGAATCTTGCCCAACTATGGTCCAACCTACCCGTAACTATTGATTTGAAGGAGGAAGAGTTGAATAAGGTCAAGGTGGACCTCAAGATGTTGACCAAGAGGTTTGACCAAGTCTAAATCTCTAGGAACTACATTGATTACCCCCATATATCTCCCTATCCTAAAGAAAGGTTGCTAGAATGGTTCAAGATGCCTAACATTAAGAAGTTTAGGGGTAGTGGACCCCCAATTTTTCATCTCCGAAGTTACCACTGAGCCATGACTCTTCTAGGAGCCTTCAAGGTAATAATGGACCAAATGTTCCAACTGACTTTGAAGGACAGCGCTCTTCGTTGGATCTTATCTCACGAAGGGTCCAGAATTTGCAATTGGGAGGATGTTACCCACAAATTCATGTCACACTGCGAGTACAAAAAAGAATTGAAAGTTACCCATCATGATTTAGAACTGCCCAAATAGAATCATGGGAATCAGTTAGTAACTTTATAGTAAGGTGGAGAGTGAAAGCATCCACCATGAACAACCGGCCTTCTAAAGAGGAGCAAGTCAGTATTGTAAAGAAGAATTTCTTACCCTATGTTCGAAAAATGATGGGAGGACAATACTACCCTCATTTTTTAGCCCTTCGAGAAGTAGGAGTAGAAATCACAGAAAGTCTTACCAAGATAAAATTTGAATCGAAGAAAGCATCTGGACAGTTCATTCCCAGAAAATATGAAAAGCCAGCTAATACCGGTGTTTCAACCATCAATAATATTTCCCTGCCTACCACTTCATGGGAACCATAAATCCGCCCTAATCCCGTCAAGAAAGAATACATTGAACGTCATGATCCTCTCTCTAAATTTTATCAAGCCCCCTTAAGACAAAATTTCATCAAACAATTGGACCCTCATCTATTACTAAACCCACTTCCTAAAAATTTAAAACCAGACGATCATTGGGATTCTCACCAAACTCCCGGACATACCACTAATCAGTGTTTCCACCTTCAAAATGTAATCCAAGGTCCTATTGATCGGGGTATCATCGCCCCACCAGCCAATCCAAAACTAAATACTTCCCACAATCTACTCCAATATCATACAGATGCCATCTTCCGAAACGAATACCCAAAATTTGATCCATCTACCCAAATTATACCCAGTAAACCACCCATTATACCTATATATTCCCTCAAACCACTCCAAGTTTGCCCATATTTCCTCCCACACCTTACCAATTTCATCGATCAGGCTCTGTCACTCCTTACTAGGGCATGCATTACTGTTCGTACCCGTTTTGGAGGAATGGATATGGAATTATTAGCAGTGTTGAACCAACTCCTAGAGTTTGGACTAAAATTACCCTCCAAGATGATCATTGAATGTCAGAGATTCAGTACACAATTCTTTAAAGATTGAAAGTGGTCTCAAGAGTCAGATAATTAGGTGGTATCGATCGATGAAGTTAATTTGGATGATGTCATCCATATCATGTCAAACATACTTTGAAAGTCCGGTGAAATTAGCAGCATATCGAAGATACTTGATTCTTTAAAGATACAAGGTCACTTGGTCCCTTCACTTTTACATATCCCCGTCGAATGGTAGGATCTATACGAAGAGGCCATTTAAGTTGTGGAGTGTATTGACTTCTCGTGGATGGATGATGTCAATACCAGAAAATGAGGAGATGAATTTGATGATTCAGATGAAGAGAAAAGCCCAGAAAAGACTAGCTCAGTAGTCAGTAATTGTGGAATGATATCATTTGAAGAGATGTTAGGAGAAACCAAATGGTGGCTGAATAACCCGAGATAGATGAAGAGATGGGGTTTCTGTTCATTCCCCTCTTTTTTGAACCATAAGATTAGATCAGGAAGGCATTATCAAATTTTGAGACCACAACCATTAATGATCAACAAGGGAAAAGATGTTGAGAATCTGCCTATATAGAATATGACCCTCGAGGAGAGAACGATCCTTGATTAGTTGAAGAAAACCCAAGATGACATCACTTTGTGGGGACTCTTTATGTCTTCCTAGCTGCACCGAAATACCTTTGATCGATATACTCACCAGACCCACAGTCCCTCCTTCCACCATGCACGAAGAAGTACTGAATCTGGTCGGATCCCTAACCTTTACGTAAAATGCTCTCCTCCTCCGAACAAAAAATTCCAAAGATTGAGCCAAACCATATTTGTGCTATCAATATCTCTATCTAAGTCATGGGAAAGACGGTCCCACTCTCTCTTATCGATAATGTATTAGATCTTAACTTTTTCCCATTGAGAACCCTCAATTGATTGGGACTAAAAGTAAGCGACCTTGCTCCAACCTCTGCCATGGTGCGTGCACATGATAATACTCGTTGAGAACTAATGGGACCCATAAAGCTCATAGTAGGTGTCGACCCTATGAACCCTATTATTAAATTCCAACTCATCAACATCTTGGCTTGTTTAATCTATTACTTGGACGACCATGGCTCCATAGTATTAAGGGTGTGTCTTCTTCCCTTCATCAGAAAATGAAGTTCTTCACCAATGGGTAAGTGATCACCATCTTGGGCGACGATGAAAACACTGAGAATGTAAGCACCAAAAATTTAGTACTTGAGATACAACATAGGGTAAATGATATGTTTCTATCAGGTTTTCAAGGCTAACCACTTCTACTGCCAGTAGGGGATGCTTTCAAAGATAAGGTTTGTCCAGAGTATAACCCTCATGGAAATCTCAATGTGATCCAGATGTTCAATAACTTTCACTTCATGCATGGACTAGGGATAGGACGATGACAATAGGGGATACTTGAACCCATAGTATTAAAGAAGGCTTTTCATCCTTGCGGATTGGGTTATCAACCGTAAGCAAAAGAACTTAGAATGCTCTGCCAACCTCGATTGAAAATAAGGCTATAAAGTACCAAGACTGTCTGAAGAGATTCCTTAAATGGAAGATTTATCAAAGAGGGTGAATATTTACCCTTTTACGACTTTCTTGAACCATGGTATGATCATGTGGAAAAGAGGACGAAACCATGAATGGAGATATTTTTCTAAGAAAACTACTAAAGGGCCGAAAGTTCCCACCATCTTGTGCAACCACTCATTGAGAAGACCGTAACTAATCCCATAAATTCTGAGGGAAATGACTTTGAGGATTCATTCAACTTGTAGACACTGGGGCTAACACTCTACATGGTCCACTCAAGTGTTACATCATCGGATCCATCCTGCCTGATCAAAGTTGTTGATGCAGCTCTCCTCAACTGGCATACTATACCAGTTCCACCCACTGAAATATAACCCAACTATGATGTTTATCCCATTTACTCTTACTTTATTGTTCCTCCCTATTCTAATGTAATCGAGACCTCATTCGATGAGGTTCTCAATGCTATTTTTCCCAAAAATGAAATAAATGAAGATTTTAAGTATCTTGCTATGCCTTACATTAATTGCCTTGATTCTAATCAAACTTTTGATGATGATGATTTTGCAAATGAACAATTCTTAAATTATCTTAATTAGGGTAATAACAAACAACATACCCGCATTTAAGTTAATGAAGATAAAACTGTTGTTATTAATCTCAGTTTTAGTAGCCAAATGCATGAGATTAGGATAGGGGCCACCCTTGACGAGCTTAAGCATGAGCGACTCGAAGAATTATTGAAGGAATTTGTGGATGTCTTCGCATGGTTCTACAATGAAATGCCCGATATTGTTCCTGAGATAGCTCAACACGAGATTCTTACTCTCGTAGATGCAAACCAATCAAACAAAAATTGCGAAAGCTCCACACCGAATGGTAACTCATGGATAAGGAAGAAGTGGTTAAACAGTTGAACGTGGGTTTCATTCTCGTGACAGAATATACCATATAACTAGATAATATTGTACCTTTGTTGAAATTCAAAGGAAAGGTTGGCATTTGCATTGACTATCGAGACTTGAGTAAGGCCTCTTTAAATGATGATTACCCTCTATCCAATATCAACATGATTATGGACCACATGGATAGTCATGCTCTTAAGTCATTCATTGATAGGTTTTCCGAACATAATCAGATCAAGATGTACCTAGATCATCAAGATAAAATCGCATTCATTACCCCTTACGGAACCTTTTGTTATACAGTCATGCATTTCGTCTAAAAAATGCAGGGGCTACCTACCAAAAGGCTGCCACAACCACATTGCATGATCTGATGCACAAAAACGTTGAGGTCTACATGGATGATATGATTATCAATTCTAACACTAGGGAAGTTCATGTTAGCTCTCTCTAAAAGTTATTTGAGAGACTACTACAATATCAGATGCAACTTAACCCACATAAATGTGTCTTCGGCATTACCAAAGGAAAGCTCTTGGGATTCATGCTTAGTGAGCAAAGGATTGAAGAAGATCTTTCTAAGATGAAATCCATACTCAAAATTCAACCACCCCAAACGGAGAAGGAAGTCCAGGGATTCCTTTGGAAATTACAGTATATTATCCGGTTTATCATCCAGCTGACTTTTATCTTTGAACCCATCTTCAAAATACTCTGAAAGGATTCCACTGAGGTTTGGAATGAAGCTTGCCAAAATTCCTTTGACCAAATCAAGAAATACATAACCCAACCTCCGGTACTCATGTCGCCGCAGCCTGGGCTTCCCCTAATCCTATACCTGACTGTAACAGACATCGCAGTTGGGTCTTACCTAGCCTAATACCTTAAAGAATCTTTCTATGAGAGAGCCATCTACTATTCCGGTCGTAAGATGGCCAGGTATGAAGTTAATTACACTCCCTTAGAAACAACATGTGTCACCCTTGTCTGGGTTACCCAAAAACTATGACACTATATGCTCGCCTTTCTTATCAAACTTGTGTCCCGAATGGATCCCATCAAATATCTACTCGAGAAGCCTTCCTTGTCCAACCGAATGGCCCGATGGTTGATGCTTCTAACCAAATTCGATATTTTGTATGTCACGTAGAAAGCCATGAAAGGAAGAGCCATTTGTAACTACCTCGCTGACTATCCGATGGAAGAAACTGATGTCTAGTTTTTTTAATTTTCGAATAAAATTATCCTTTGTACCTCCCAAGAACACCTCCAGTGGCAAATGTTCTTCGATGGCACTTCCAACAAGAAATGATACATTGTTGGGATACTAATGATTGACCCAATGACTCTCACACTCCCATTACCATGAAGCTGAAGTTTCCCTACACCAACAACATGACTGAATATGAGGCATGCACGGTAGGCCTCAAAGTCTCTCTCAAGAAAGGAATTCGATACCTAGATGTCAACGGGGATTCAATGATATGAAAAAAATATTTCATATTTCTGCCCTATATCTTTATGCATTCTAGCATTTTTATGTTCTTAATACCTATATTTATGCTCATTAACCAGACAACCTCGTATTTGGATATATACATGCTTCGTAGGGGTTAATTATGCTTTTATAGGTATTGGAACGCTAAAAGTGAGTATTTGTTGCATTTTGGAGAAGTTCCGTCACTGGACGCTACTTCAAGGGCATTTTAGTCAATTCACATTTCATCCATGGCTCATGGAAACACCACGGATGCGTAGTTCACTTAGTTAGCATCATGTGTCCACAAATGGCGCGTCGTTTGGAGTCCAGACGAAGGAGTTACGGCCAATTCCATTTGCACACTTTTTCCCCTCTTCATGGACTAAGAAGACAAGAAATAGAGTGCCGATCGACCACAGTTTGAAATTTTGCCTTACGAAGGAGACAAAAGTTTTTTCCCTGCTCGATTGATCGATCGACGGTTTGGGCCGATCGATCGACCCTGCGAGATTTTTGGCAATTCGTTCCTTTTCTTTTCTTTTTCTTTTATTTCTTTTCCAACTTACTACTTAAGAAAAATTTGGTTTGTAAAGAGGATATATATATATATATATATATATTAGATAGTTTAGGTTAGGGTTTGGAGGTGGAGAGCTCATTTCCTCTTCTTCTTTGGGTGGTCCCCATTTCAGGATTATAAGTGCACTATTCATTATTCCTTCCATTTAATTTAAATTGCAATTCCTTATTTTCCTGATTTATAGTTAATTTACTTCCTTTCTAATTTAGTTTTCTAGATTTATTTGCGTGCTTTGTAGTCGCGATTATTTACTGATTTCCTTTATCGCATTTTTATCTTGCTTTCTAGATAATTTAGTCTAGGTTGTGTCGGATTGAAGTCACTTGGGGTTGACATGTTGCTTAGCTTTGGTGATGGAGTTTACAGGTCTTTTTCAAGTGTGTTGTCCTAGTTATTACGCCTAGGAGATTTGACGGGGTATATCGTGTATGCTCCGTGCTTACGACCTTGCATGCGTAATTTTCGGGATATTTGTTGACGCCAAAATCTTATTAGACTTTTATGCGAATTTAGGGGTGTGACAACTCTTGATTTAATTAACTATTGAAATGAGAAGCAAACTTAATAACTCGTCAACCCATGTAACCATTTTATACTAATTAACTCAGGTGAGGGATATTCGACGTAACCTATAGTTTTTACTCGCTTTCTTAATCTAGTTTGAATACACTCACCTAGGTTAATATTTCTCTTTTCTGCATCTTTTCCTTTTTGTTGTAATTACCTTTTACATTTTTATTTTGAGAAGTACTAAACCAAGTAGTATTCTAGCAACTCGTCTCTGTGGATTTTCGATACTCGGACTTGGCCGCTATACTCACCTGTTGAGTGTAGTCATAAGTTTAGATTTTTAGATTGAGGCGGTGAACAGAAAATAGCAACCGACATTTTGACACGCGCCTCTTTTCACCCTCGATCAAAAAGGCGCCGTTGCCAGGAACTAGTTTGTTTTAGAATTTATGTGATTTAGTATTTTGTAGTATTTTCATTATATTTGTATTTTTTTCTAACCTTTTTGCAGGACTTCTATATTTAAGCGCCAAGAAACGCTTGAATTTTTTGTGCGCGCATCTACTTTGTGGAATTTGCCACTTCAATCCATTTTTGGGGTAAGCATGTCTTATTCCAATTCTTTCGGTAATCATTATTATAATTCTCAAAATGCCCGTAATCCTATGACTTTTGGTCAATACTTAGAGTTCCAAAAAATTACAAATTCAAAAATGACTTTGGGCGAGTATAACGAAAGTCAAAACTTGTGTTATTGGAATTTTGAGGATGATGATAGGAATTTTGAAACGAATTGCAATAGTTTTCAAAATTCTTATAATAATGAGTTTAAGTATAAGTCTGATGGTAATTTTCAAAGTTTGCATTTTCAAGAATCCGCGACTCGACCTATGACATTCGGTGAGGGTTTGCGCATGCTTGAAAATGAGAAATTTAAAAATCATTATCGGGAAGAAAATCGTTGTTGGGAACATGAGTTGGATTTATTCTTTGAATCCGACGATGATTTTTATTTCGAGACTTTTGAAGTCGAGGAATGTTTTGAACCAATTGAGGATTTTGTGCCTACTTTGGAACAAACCATTATTGACTTAGCCCATTGCATAATAGATATTGAAAGTGAGGATGAAATGGAAGTAATATCCATTTGCAATGAAATGATTTCTTCTTTGACCCCCAGAGAAGAACATTTCATTGAAAATGATCTTATATCCTTCGAAACTCAATCTTCAACCGATGATGACTCATCTCTTGAGTTTGAATTTCTTTCCTTGCCATTTTCATTCTCTGTTATCACACCGTCAAAGTACCTGATAAATTGGTTTCGAACTTTAATGTGTTAAACCTTTTCGTCGATGAGGAGTACTTGCTAGAGTCGCCTTCCATGAAGGCATGTTTTCCCTCATGTGCGCCGCCTCCCATTCCAACTTGAAAATCCTTGGGAGGATATTCTTCTTTTCTCAGTCCCCACATGTTTTTGTCGCCCGTTCATCCAAATCCCCCATCGTCCGTCTAAAACTTTTAATTGATGATGGTTCCTTTCCTATTCCTTACACATGCCTTCCATTGTTCAAACGGAATTCATATTTTTCAGAAGGCATGCTTTCAAGTGAGGGTACACCGGTCACCCTTCAAAGTCAAATAATTTTCATGGTGGACCCTAAACTATTTAGACTTCTAGTGTATAGTTAGTCTGAAGCCTAAATAGTAGGTTGTATATAGTTAGCTTTGTATCATTTTTTTATTTAGTTTTTCTTTAATTTTTATTTTAGTCTCTTGTAATTAGTTAACTTGTTGTTATTTGTTTTTCCTATGCTCGGTACTAACTTGTTTTGTAGATTCTTCGGACTTGTTCTTATGGGGATCGTTCCAATTTTGGGTAATATCTCTCTTTTCCTCTCTTTAACTTGGTTCTTAATTCACGTTGGGGACAATGTCAGGTTTTAAGTTAGGGTGTGTGTGATATTCTATCCATTTCTTTATTTAGTCCATGTTTTTGCTCACATGTTAGTTACCTAGCATGCTTTTCTTATGAAAAATTAAAAATTTCAAAAATATTTTCTTTCTTTTTTGTCCTTTATTGGGCATTTTGTCTTTATTTTCGATGATAAATTTCAATAAATTCCCGATCCAATTGACAACCCAATGATGCATTTTCTCGATTTTAGAAGTTATTAGACTGTCGTCCTAATTATTGATATTATGCATAACTTCATGAATTAAACTTTAATCCCATGAGCACATGCGCTTTTCTTGTTCTTTTGATTTGGTTTAAGATTTTTATAACTCGGTAATATTTTGTTTCATTGTATATACTTACACCGAGTAAGCTTTGTACATTTCGTCGTTTGTGAGTGTATACACTATTCTTTCCTCTTGGAAAACGTTGAATTCGTCAGTAATCTCACTATTCTTTCATTTGATCGTTCATTAATTAAGTTGATTCTTTCAATGTATTACTTGAGAATGATTTTGAAAGTTTGTTTTGACTCGAGAATTGCGTAAACTTTAGGAAATGATCATAGGCCATCTTTGTTATATCACCCATATTAGCCTTGACCTCAACTTAAATGTTTTCCCTCATTAACCCCTTTGAGCATAAATAATAGCCTTTCGTTTCATAACCCAAAATTCCCATATCCAACTCTGAATTGGAGTTATATACCATACATATACCTTTGTTTGGAATTATACTTGGGATTGAATGATGTTCTTGTTATGTGGTTGCAATTTAGGCATGTGAGAGCGAGAAAAGTAAAGAAAAGAAAAAGTGAAGAAAAAGAGAATGTAGAAAACAAAAGAAAACAAAAGAAAAAGTGAGAAAAAGAAGAAAATAAAAAGAAAGAGAAAGTTATAAATGTTTTATATAGTTCAATAAGCTTTGTTTACTCTCCCCATTGTTATATTCAACGCTTTTTATGGAGTTTATTTTCCAATTTTTGATTTTGACCGCATTTTCCCATTATCCTAAGTTTTTATTTCGAACACTTTGAATCCGTATCTACATTACTTTCATTTTATACCCTAGCCTAGCCTACATTAGATCCCTATACAAGCCCTATGTGATCTTAGGGTGCATTTAATTTAGAAGTTAAAATAGTTTTGATAATCTATGAAAATGCATTTCGCTCCTTTAATGAGCGGTATCTTTCATTGAGATTACAAGTTTTTATTTTCTATATAGCGTTCTACATTTGTGACATGTGTGCGTCCTAGTTTCCATTTACATTTCCTCTTTATGCCCGCATGTTCCGTGTGTTAACTCCCTGTTTCGAGTGAATTCACTTGATGAGTGTAATGCCCGAGAGGATTGAATACATGCTTGCTTTATTTAGTATCCGATTTATTTAAGTTTTTGCCAAATCACACTTTGCATGTTCTCGTTCCCTTCCCACATTTTAAGGTTTCAATTCTACGAGGTGCATTCTATAATTATAATAACTACGGACTTTTGTTTGAATTCCTTCATTGTGTTAATAATGCGTATGAAATCCTTTCTATTATTGTTGAGCTTGTTGCATGTTGGTTTGGGCATATTTTGAGGAAACTGTATGATATTTTTGGGTTTCATCCCTGAAAACCCTCACGATACGACACTCATCCACTAGGGTATCCTAGGAGTTTAACGGCTTATTGCATACGCTAAATACAATCGTGTTCCCTACGAAAGTGGCATTTATATTTTAATGCCTGTATACGTCTTATACTGCCTTCTGTGAACTGATTTTGTTTGTTTCATCACTAGGGACTAGCAATGTCTAAGTTAGGGGGTGTGATACGACACAAATATTGCATATTTTCGCCCTATATATTTATCTATTCTAGAAATTTTACGTTCTTAATGCCTATATTTATGCTCGTTAACTAGAAAACCTCGTATTTGGATATATACATGCTTTTTAGGGGGTTAATTGTGCTTTTATAGGTATTGGAACGCTAAAAGTGAGGATCCATTGCATTTCGGAGAAGTTCCATCACTGGACGCTACTTCAAGGGCATTTTAGTTAATTCACATTTCGTCTCCGGCTCATCGAAATTCCACGAATGTGTAGTTTGCTAAGTTAGCATCACGTGGCCGTAAACGGCGTGTCGTTTGGCTCTGGACAAAAGAGTTATAGCCATTTCTATTTGCACACTTTTTCCCCTCTTCATGGACTAAGAAGGCCAAGAAACAAAGTGTCGGTTACCTAGGGCAAACGAGATCAAAAGTCCTACAATGGTTGTGATCACCACACAAAATGATTTGATCATTTACTTAATTCAGGGAACCAATTTTACATATATGCAAACCACATCGGGTTGGGTTGATCCATCCCAACCCCTAAAAGTATAACTTAACATGGTGCAAGTAATAAAACTAGGGTTTCTACGGTGCATGCAACTGAACTCATGATGAAATTACTTTTGAAGAAAAATAAAAATGTAAGACCCACTGGGAATAAACTAATTATGCAAGAATTATTGAAATCAAACAAGATAGAAGGAAAAGAAATCAACTTTAGTGCATAAATTGTAATTGAGAATTAGAAACTATAATTGGTGAGATTCTAGGGTTGTTCTCTACTTTCTCTCTCTAAAATAATGTAAAAATAATATCTTCCATGTTTGGGAGTCATTTTGAATAAATAACCTACGAAATTACAAGAGTTTTATCCATGCAAGACTCTATCTAGAAAACTGGATAATTACAGAATTTAACCTTTGGACAGGTCTGGCCTAATATTTCGATTCAGTCCGGTGCATACCGAATCAGTTTGTTTATTTGTTATATCGGATCGATCCACTTCACACAGGGTATACAGTGAGTTTAAGGGTCAGGACCGGTTCATTTTCGAGGGAATTCAGATCGGTCCATTTCACAAGACTTATACAGTGACTTCAAAGGGGCCGGATCGATTCGTTTATGATGAAATCCGGATCGGTTAGGGTCCTTGATAAATTTCTCTTAATTTTTTCATATTTTTCTAGTATCTTTCAAGGATCATAAAATTTGCTCAGGACTCGGATTTGGACACCATTTCTTCCTACGTGCTTGTAAACTCGAGGTCTTCAACTTTCATTTTGGGTCCTCGTCCTGATTCTAGATGCAGATTACTCTTTTTCCTTTTTGACTTTTCTTCTTTTCTTTTCTTTCGGTTTCTTTCTTTCTCTCATGCATTAAATACTTGCAAAATTTATGAGAAATACAAATAACTCGGGGTATTTGTTAGAAGATGTTAGTATCATAGTTATGAGATAAATCAACGCATTTTACATCGCCCGAGGTGATAAAAGCCTCTAAATTAAAGGGATAAATCGACAAAATTTATGCCTAATCTAACCCCCTAACTTAAAAACTTTGATCGTCCCGAGCAATGTCAAAGAATCAAAATCATGGTCAAACTCTAACTAAGGATATAATACCTCTTTCAGAGGAAAACGATTACATTTAGCAATTCAACATGCCTTTAAACCTCTAAGTTTCCCTAGTAGAACGAGTTGTGTCTCGTGAGGGGTTGAAGTGAATATACCCACAAAATTTATTTTTGACTCGGGAAAATTCAAAATATCTAAAAATTGGATAATTTAAACTCCCCGAAAAAAAATTTCACCAAGAAAAATAGTTACCTTAAAATCATATTCACAAGTCTCAAATCATAGTGTATGTGTTCAAAGCCAAAAATCAAACGGCAAATTTCCACCGATTGACCATTACGTTACTTTTTCGAAAATTCGTTTTGAATTCAAAATCTCACGGATACACTCACAAACAAATCACTCGAAATGTGGCTATTTTCTCTTGGTATGCGTGATATAAGGAGTAAATGCATTTGACAAAAGGTCACGCACACAAAATTGAAAGGGGAAAATTTGAGGTGAAAAGATCTCTTCATCAGATTACGATTACTTAGAAAACGGGAAACATCGTCTCTTATTCACACAAATTAATCTCTCTTATTATATTTTATTGTCTTAGCTTTCCACGCGATAATAAGTTTTGCAATATGGACTTGGTTAGGACTTTTCTGGGTTATCAGGTGTATTTGGGTAATATGGGAATGGTCGGGTAATTTAGAATTGGAAAAATGTCCTTATTATGTCCTTTAGCGCTTTTTCTGGGCTTTTGCTCATTTTCTCTTCTTTTTCTATTTTTTCTAATTTCACATTTATCGTGTTTTTTTTGTTGAGCATACTTCTATTTTTCTTTACCTTTTTTATCGCACAAATTGGACTTAAATTCTAACTTTTTCATTTTTTACAATTCCGGGCCAATTATTTTTTTTCGAGTTACCGAACAAAAAGGGAAACATTTATAAGGCTCAATTGGGTTGTAAAAGGGATGAATTTTTCATTACTTTTTATGGTCAATATTTTTGGGTGTCAAATGAGGGCCTACTTCATTGTCTAAATTGCGAAATGCTTTACCATATGCGTCTCAAGATTAATTTAAGTTTAGAGATATATTTAGTGTGCTTTCAAGACAACATCTCACACATTTCCTGTAACCATTCAAAGAAAAGGTATTGAGACCCTCAACGACTTTTTAAAACTCTGAAATGAACGTTGAGTTAACCATTAACTCGAATTGATTTAAAAACTCACAAACATGATATGCTCGAAATCTCACCGGGTTTGTTAATCTCCACACTTATTCGCAAAGTCGTCAATTTTATTTCAATTTCCATCTTTGGTCAATTTTGGATTTGTGCATTTGGATTTTTACAATTTGAGACAAAAAAAAAATTGTGACATTTTTGAAGCTTTTAAATTCCAATTTTCATTTATTTTGAAGAAAAATATTTCTGGCTTTTTTTTCAAAAAATTTCAATTTTTTGGGAATTTTTAAAAAAAATTTAATTTTTTTTGGCATTACAAAAATTTGAGAAGTTTTAGAAAAACGCACTTGTCACCCCCATAACTTAGACTTTTGCCTTGTCCTCAAGAAAAAAGGAAAAAATCCAACTAAGAGCGAATTAAAAGTGCGATGAAAAAAAACAAACAAATAAGGAAAATGAAAATTCTTATATTAAGAACAAGCATGTGTTACAAGAGGATAGGAAAAACCAATAACCAGTTGTTACAACCAACATGAAGACATCATAAACACAACCAACACATCAAAACACTAAACAAGGGCTTCACTGGGGCAGTGGGTGGGAACTACCGGGTGTATTCGGGTCGTATGGGTCATAAAAGTATGCTGGTGGTGGCTTACTCATAGAAATACGATACATCTCAGCTTGAAGGCGATGCATCATAATTATATTGCGCTGGTATTGTGTGAGGAACTCGTAGAAGCGCTTCTCCACCAATGAAAGGTGATTGTCAAAATCTAAATTGGCATCCTCATCATACTTCTCCTCACCTTCCCCCATCTCAATATCCGTAGTTGCCTCCTCTTCCTCTTTGCTCGCATCATTATCACTCTCGTCCTCATCCAATTCATCCTGATTTAGCCTTCCTGCCCATAGAATCTCCCGTTGCTTCTGACTTTTAGTACATGTGCCCTACCCAAGTGGGTTGGGAAGGCGAGGAAAATTGGTGGGAGGCTCAATGTCGGCATCCTCTAGGATGTAACTGATGAGCCGAGCATACGAGAGGGGGGTTTTACCCTTTTTCTCAGCGACTGCATAGAATATGTCTTTATAAATGGTTTGGCCAGGTGGATCGGGCTATTGGGGTCAAATATGTGATAAACAAGGGTGGCTTGACGCGGGCGCATGGCCGAGTCATTGAAAGTTTGGAGTATATTCGCACATACAATATGAAAAGTGAGGCGCGCTTTGTCACTTAGCCGACCCATCGGGAATGTCTCGGTAGCCCATGGTGTGCCAGGAGCAATGCGGGACATGTACACGTACTTTTCAAGGGGAGGGAGGTGGTTGGGGATATGTTTATGGGAAAGGGCTTGGAATGTCTTTTGTAGATAATTTCTGGATGAGAGTGTTCAAGTAGAATGGGACGCGAATGTCGAACACATACGCCTCGGAGACGTTATGCTCGGTTCAGAATAGGGAGCCACAAAAATCTCATACTTGGGGTGCCCACGCCGCCCCGTGTGGGTCATTGAAGAAACAACACCAACCCTTCGCCATGAAGAGATTGGTGACGGAATTGGTCATCTTAGGCCAAATAACTATGCGCTCCATGTGTAGTTTGCGAGAGGGGCTGAAGAAGTGCTCACACCATAGTCATTCTTGAAGGGAGCGGTATGTACCCCCGCCGTCGTTGAGAATCTCAATGGAGTCTTATTTTTGGGGAAGGGCTTGGTTGGGCATGTTTACATAAGGAAAATTGGGTGTATGGGAGAGAGTAAGAGAGTGATGAGAGAGTGGTGGCGAGAAGGGGATGTATTTATGGATGGGGAGAGGAGGTGGGTGGTTATTTTTATAGGGAAAAGGTTTGGGAGGTAAGGGGGGATGGGTTTGGATGGAAAATGGATGGGGAGAGTGGTAGGAGATAATTTGGGAGGGAAATGGAGGAATTGGGTGAAAAGGTGGGGATGAACTTAGGGAAGATAATAGGTTACAGAAACTGGACCGATACGGCTTCCCAGGACCAAACCGGACCGGGTCTTTTTTTATTTTTGAATTTCTTTAAAATGGACCGATTTGGGTTTTAAGGACCGGACCGATTCGGGTTCCCAGAAAGTCTAATTTTCCCCCTAACTTTGAATTCCCTTCTCTCTCAGACCTCGGATGTTCTACCATTATTCCTATGCATGATCGACCTAAAACCTCCCAATGCTTAATCCGAACCATATACACTTTATCGATATGTGTGGTAGTGTTCGTATCCCTAACCTCTTGGACTTAACCTATGAACTCAAACTAACTTAACCTACGCACAACTACTATACAGAAGAATTCACCCCATACGCGTCGGGGGTGCGGCGACCTCTCTGTTACAGCTCACTCAACCCCGTAAACGGGGTACGAGAACCAAATGGTGTCAACTTCATCTACACACACCTCTAAATAAGGCGTTGTCCTTTAACTTTAAATGTATCTCCCCCCTTAGGATCTTCCATTTCAATAGCTCCGTAAGGTAATACCTTCTTCACGACGAATAGGCCAGTCCATCTAGATTGCAATTTACCTGAAAACAAATAAAGCCTAGAGTTGTAGAGAAGCACTTTTTGTCCAGAATGAAACTACTTGCATCAGATAATCTTATCATGTGCAAGTTTCATCCATTATTTGGATATCATAGCGTTCCCGTACGCATCATTGCATATCTTTTCCAACTCATTCAATTGAACCTTACGAGCTTCACTAACTTTATCCAAGTTGTAGTTCAACCTCTTAATGGCCCAATAAGCCTTGTGTTCTAGCTCCATGGGGAGATGGAAAGGTTTTCCACACACAAAGAGAAATAGGAACATCCCGAGGGGGTTCTTATATGTGGTGCGATAAGCCCATAATGAATCATTCAATAGAAGGGACCAATCTTTTCAGTTAGGATCGACGGTCATCTCGAAGAAATTCTTGATCTCATGTTTCTCCAACTCGGCTTACCCATTCATTTTTGGGTGATAAGTCTTTCCAACCTTATGGACGACCCCATACTTTCTCATACAATTCTCAAATAACTTGTTGCAAAAATGCTTACCGTTTTAAATAATTATCGCCTTCGGAGCACCAAAACGATAGAGTATGTGTTCTTGTAAGAAATTTATCACCACTTTGTTGTCATTCATTTTTTTAGCTATAGCTTCTACCCATTTAGAAACATAGTCTACCGCAACGAGAATGTATAGGAACCCAAACGACGAGGGGAAAGGTACCATGAAGTCAATACCCCAACAATTAAAAATCTCAATAATGAGTATGGGGGTTAGTGGCATCATATCTCATCGGGTAATGGCTCCCATCCGTTGACACCTATTTCAAGATTTGCAACAATTGTTAATATCTCGGAACATTCTAGGCCGATAGAGGCCGCTTTGAAGGATTTTAGCGGTCGTATTTTTCATCGAAAAATGACCTCCACAAGCTTTCGAATGACATAATTGGATGACTTTTGCTATCTCATCATCCGATACACATCGTCGGATGACTTTATCCGTACAATATTTGAAGACGAATGGATCATCATAGAAAAACATACGTGACCAAGTAATAAACCTCTTCTTCTATTGAGGTGTTCAATCGGGAGGGACGGCTCCCGTGACAAGATAATTAACTATGTCCGCAAACCAGGGGAGAGAAGATGTAGCAAATAACTACTCATCCAGAAAGTATTTGTATATGGGTAAGGTATTGTAACAACCCGCGTAATTTTGGGCTATTTTAATTAATTTCTGAAAAATGGAGGAAAATAAAGTTTTTGATAAAATTATTTTGATTGCTCAAATATGTTGAATATTATTTTTAAAGGCGAGAATTTCAAACGGTTTTTAACTCTTGGAATTCTAAGTCGGCGAACATTAAGTAATTTTCAAGAGTTGTTTTGACTTCCAACTCTTCATTTCTTTGCCTTATTTAAAGGAGTCTTTTGGATTCCAACTCTTCATTTCTTTGCATTATAAAAGGAAGTCGTGGGCAAGCCTTTTAACATACTTTTGGCTCAAATTTTGGCAGCAAATATATTTTATATTCCTCTTCTTTTTATATACACATTGGCCCTTGAGATTTATGAGTTCCAACCTTAGATTAGAGGTGTTCTTGGGCTATTTTGTTGGAAGTTATTAGAGGAGATTTTGTAGATCTTTTGTGTTGATCTTGAGGATGTTATCGTTGGTTTCTCATCATGGTTTGAGGTACGAGGTTTTACACAATATGCTCCTTAAATCTCGCGAGTGTCATTCTCTTTGAATTCTTGTTTTATTGAACTCATATTTGAATTGATAAATTCATTGAAATCTGGAAAATAATTGTTGAAATTATTTTGATTCATGTGGTATCATTATATTATTGATGAGCACATTGTCATGAGATTTTAATATGACACGGATGTTGGGCACTCGCCAAAATTCTTGTTTCCCGAGCTATGGCTTGATAAAGCATCTACGAATGTGGTGAGGCCTGGTGACCCGGTTAAAGTGTTATTGAGAAATTATATTGATAAATGCTTTGAGATTTTTATTTTGAATTGAATATCCGTACTCGTGTTGTTACGTTTTATTCATTGCTAACATATATTTGTTGAGTATCTTTCCTGTCGTATTGTGTACTTCCCCATATTTTCTTTTAGTTGGCAGGTTAGCGTGGATTTTATCGCTATGGATTATTGGGATTATTTTAGCGTGGATTATTTGGGAAGAATTTTAATACAAGTTTCAAGAATTGTATAAATTATTTCATTGGTGTATAGAGCATTTTTATTTGAGTTAGATAGTTGTAATTTTAATTCGAGAGACTTGTTGTATTTGAAGAATTGAGATTAGTGGATTCGTATTATTGTGGGTTTATTTAGATGCTCTAATACCATTTTTAACACCCTGGCAGCCCGGGGAGAGCGAACGGAGTGCTAATGCGCTAATGTGGTTAGCAATTTTTGGAGATAGAAAATTTTAGGTGATATTCGTGATAAGTTTCGAGATTAGAGGTGAGGAGTTTATTTTTGGGAGACATGATTTATTTTTGGAGATTGTTGGCCTGATTTTGAGAGTTAGGCATTCGGCGAATTTTGAGGGAGAAATTCCATTGTTAGTGGGGAAGTGTAACAACCCGCGTAATTTTGGGCTATTTTAATTAATTTCTGAAAAATGGAGGAAAATAAAGTTTTTGATAAAATTATTTTTATTTCTCAAATATGTTGAATATTATTTTTAAAGGCGAGAATTTCAAACGGTTTCGAAATCGGAGTTAAAATGGATTTTAAAAGGATTTTTAATGTTTTTAACTCTTGGAATTCTAAGTCAGCGAACATTAAGTAATTTTCAAGAGTTGTTTTAACTTCCAACTCTTCATTTCTTTGCCTTATTTAAAGGAGTCTTTTGTATTCCAACTCTTCATTTCTTTGCATTATAAAAGGAAGTCGTGGGCAAGCCTTTTAACATACTTTTGGCACAAATTTTGGCAGCAAATATATTTTATATTCCTCTTCTTTTTATATACACATTGGCCCTTGAGATTTGTGAGTTCCAACCTTAGATTAGAGGTGTTCTTGGGCTATTTTGTTCGAAGTTCTTGGAGGAGATTTTGTAGATCTTTTGTGTTGATCTTGAGGATGTGATCGTTGGTTTCTCATCATGGTTTGAGGTACGGGGTTTTACACAATATGCTCCTTAAATCTCGCGAGTGTCATTCTCTTTGAATTCTTATTTAATTGAACTCATATTTGAATTGATAAATTCATTGAAATCTGAAAAATAATTGTTGAAATTATTTTGATTCATGTGGTATCAGTATATTGTTGATGAGCACGTTATCGTGAGATTTTAATATGGCACGGATGTTGGGCACCCACCAAAATTCCTATTTCCCGAGCTATGGCTTGATAAAGCATCTACGAATGTGGTGAGGCCTGGTGACCCGGTTAAAGTGTTATTGAGAAATTATATTGATAAATGCTTTGAGATTTGCATTTTGAATTGAATATTCGTACTCGTGTTGTTACGTTTTATTCATTGCTAACATATATTTGTTGAGTATCTTTCCTGTCGTATTGTGTACTTCCCCATATTTTCTTTTAGTTGGCAGGTTAGCGTGGATTTTATCGCTATGGATTATTGGAATTATTTTAGCGTGGATTATTTGGGAAGAATTTTAATACAAGTTGCAAGAATTGTATAAATTATTTCATTGGTGTATAAAGCATTTTTATTTGAGTTAGATAGTTGTAATTTTAATTCGAGAGACTTGTTGTATTTGAAGAATTGAGATTAGTGGATTCGTATTATTGTGGGTTTATTTAGATGCTCTGATACCATTTGTAACACCCTGGCAGCCCGGGGAGAGCGAACGGAGTGCTAATGCGCTAATGTGGTTAGCAATTTTTGGAGATAGAAAATTTTAGGTGATATTCGTGATAAGTTTCGAGATTAGAGGTGAGGAGTTTATTTTTGGGA
Source organism: Sambucus nigra (assembly GCA_949130495.1). Taxonomy (NCBI): domain Eukaryota; kingdom Viridiplantae; phylum Streptophyta; class Magnoliopsida; order Dipsacales; family Adoxaceae; genus Sambucus; species Sambucus nigra. The sequence continues at coordinate 382,986,436 of OX422218.1, read as the reverse complement.
GACGTGATTTATTTTTGGAGATTGTTGGCCTGATTTTGAGAGTTAGGTATTCGGCAAATTTTGAGGGCGAAATTCCATTGTTAGTGGGGAAGTGTAACAACCCGCGTAATTTTGGGCTATTTTAATTAATTTCTGAAAAATGGAGGAAAATAAAGTTTTTGATAAAATTATTTTTATTTCTCAAATATGTTGAATATTATTTTTAAAGGCGAGAATTTCAAACGGTTTCGAAATCGGAGTTAAAATGGATTTTAAAAGGATTTTTAATGTTTTTAACTCTTGGAATTCTAAGTCGGCGAACATTAAGTAATTTTCAAGAGTTGTTTTAACTTCCAACTCTTCATTTCTTTGCCTTATTTAAAGGAGTCTTTTGTATTCCAACTCTTCATTTCTTTGCATTATAAAAGGAAGTCGTGGGCAAGCCTTTTAACATACTTTTGGCACAAATTTTGGCAGCAAATATATTTTATATTCCTCTTCTTTTTATATACACATTGGCCCTTGAGATTTGTGAGTTCCAACCTTAGATTAGAGGTGTTCTTGGGCTATTTTGTTCGAAGTTCTTGGAGGAGATTTTGTAGATCTTTTGTGTTGATCTTGAGGATGTGATCATTGGTTTCTCATCATGGTTTGAGGTACGGGGTTTTACACAATATGCTCCTTAAATCTCGCGAGTGTCATTCTCTTTGAATTCTTATTTAATTGAACTCATATTTGAATTGATAAATTCATTGAAATCTGAAAAATAATTGTTGAAATTATTTTGATTCATGTGGTATCAGTATATTGTTGATGAGCACGTTATCGTGAGATTTTAATATGGCACGGATGTTGGGCACCCACCAAAATTCCTATTTCCCGAGCTATGGCTTGATAAAGCATCTACGAATGTGGTGAGGCCTGGTGACCCGGTTAAAGTGTTATTGAGAAATTATATTGATAAATGCTTTGAGATTTGCATTTTGAATTGAATATTCGTACTCGTGTTGTTACGTTTTATTCATTGCTAACATATATTTGTTGAGTATCTTTCCTGTCGTATTGTGTACTTCCCCATATTTTCTTTTAGTTGGCAGGTTAGCGTGGATTTTATCGCTATGGATTATTGGGATTATTTTAGCGTGGATTATTTGGGAAGAATTTTAATACAAGTTGCAAGAATTGTATAAATTATTTCATTGGTGTATAAAGCATTTTTATTTGAGTTAGATAGTTGTAATTTTAATTCGAGAGACTTGTTGTATTTGAAGAATTGAGATTAGTGGATTCGTATTATTGTGGGTTTATTTAGATGCTCTGATACCATTTGTAACACCCTGCCAGCCCGGGGAGAGCGAACGGAGTGCTAATGCGCTAATGTGGTTAGCAATTTTTGGAGATAGAAAATTTTAGGTGATATTCGTGATAAGTTTCGAGATTAGAGGTGAGGAGTTTATTTTTGGGAGACGTGATTTATTTTTGGAGATTGTTGGCCTGATTTTGAGAGTTAGGTATTCGGCAAATTTTGAGGGCGAAATTCCATTGTTAGTGGGGAAGTGTAACAACCCGCGTAATTTTGGGCTATTTTAATTAATTTCTGAAAAATGGAGGAAAATAAAGTTTTTGATAAAATTGTTTTTATTTCTCAAATATGTTGAATATTATTTTTAAAGGCGAGAATTTCAAACGGTTTCGAAATCGGAGTTAAAACGGATTTTAAAAGGATTTTTAATGTTTTTAACTCTTGGAATTCTAAGTCGGCGAACATTAAGTAATTTTCAAGAGTTGTTTTAACTTCCAACTCTTCATTTCTTTGCCTTATTTAAAGGAGTCTTTTGTATTCCAACTCTTCATTTCTTTGCATTATAAAAGGAAGTCGTGGGCAAGCCTTTTAACATACTTTTGGCACAAATTTTGGCAGCAAATATATTTTATATTCCTCTTCTTTTTATATACACATTGGCCCTTGAGATTTGTGAGTTCCAACCTTAGATTAGAGGTGTTCTTGGGATATTTTGTTCGAAGTTCTTGGAGGAGATTTTGTAGATCTTTTGTGTTGATATTGAGGATGTGATCGTTGGTTTCTCATCATGGTTTGAGGTATGGGGTTTTACACAATATGTTCCTTAAATCTCGCGAGTGTCATTCTCTTTGAATTCTTGTTTAATTGAACTCATATTTGAATTGATAAATTCATTGAAATCTGGAAAATAATTGTTGAAATTATTTTGATTCATGTGGTATCAGTATATTGTTGATGAGCACGTTATCATGAGATTTTAATATGGCACGGATGTTGGGCACCCACCAAAATTCCTATTTCCCGAGCTATGGCTTGATAAAGCATATACGGATGTGGTGAGGCCTGGTGACTGGGTTAAAGTGTTATTGAGAAATTATATTGATAAATGATTTGAGATTTGCATTTTGAATTGAATATTCGTACTCGTGTTGTTACGTTTTATTCATCGCTAACATATATTTGTTGAGCATCTTTCCTGTCGTATTGTGTACTTCCCCATATTTTCTTTTAGTTGGCAGGTTAGCGTGGATTTGAGCGCTATGGATTATTGGGATTATTTTAGCGTGGATTATTTGGGAAGAATTTTAATTCAAGTTGGAAGAATTGTATTAATTATTTCATTGGTTTATACAGCATTTTTATTCGAGTTAGATAGTTGTAATTTTAATTCGAGAGACTTGTTGTATTTGAAGAATTGAGATTAGTGGATTTATAGTATTGTGGGTTTATTTAGATGCTATATACCTTGTCACTTGTGGATTTGGATTTATTTTATCGCATTAGCGCTCCGTTCACTCTCCCCGGGCGGGCGGGGTGTTATAGGGATCACTAGGCACATCTATCGAAAGGCAGGATAAATGATTGGCGATGACTTTTCTACTCCTTTCTTTTCTTTAATAGAGAGATTAAACCCTTGTAAGAGTAGGATCCACCTTATGAGGAGCGGCTTCGCATCTTTCTTAGCATGGAGATATTTTAGAGCTGCATGGTAGGTGAAGCATGTGATGGGGGAATTGATGAGGTACGAGTGAAATTTATCTAGGGCAAACACTATCGCTAGCAATTCTTTCTCCGTGGTGGAGTAATTGAGTTGTGGTCCGGTTAAAGTTCGGCTAGCATAGTAGATGACATGAGCTTTCTTATCTTTCCCTTTGGCCTAAAACAACCCCTATCGCTAAATAACTTGCATCACACATGAGCTCGAATGGTAAAGACCAATATGGAGCTTGGATGATGGGAGCGGAAACAAGCAAGGTTTTTAATTTATCAAAAGCACATTGGCATGCCTCATTCCACTCAAATGGGGTGTCCTTCATAATAAGGTTACTCAAGGGTCTAGCGGTGGTGCTAAAGTCCTTGATGAACCTTCTATAAAACCCCGCGTGGCCCAATAAGGAATGTACATCTTTTAGTGATCTCGATGGTGGTAACTTAGCTATGACATCAATTTTGGCCCTATCTATTCAATTCCCTTGGAGGATACAATGTGACGAAGAACTATTCCTTCGGTGAACATAAAATGGCATTTCTCCTAATTCGGCACCAAGTTCTTTTCTACACACCGGGCAAGTACTTTCTCTAGATTCGCTAAGAAAAGATCAAAAGAGGTGTCGAAAATGCTGAAGTCATTCACAAAAACTTCAAGTCCTCTTTCAACCACGTCGCTAAAGAGACTTAACATACACCTTTGAAAAGTCGCGGGTGCATTGCACAATCCAAATGGCATACGTTTGAAGGGAAACGTGCTAAAAGGACATGTGAAAGTCATCTTCTCTTGGTCAAGTAAATCTACCTCTATTTGGTTATATTCTGAATAACCATCAAGGAAGCAATAGTAGGGGTGTCCTACTACTCTCTCTAGCATTTGGTAGATGAATGGTAAAGGGAAATGGCCTTTCTTAGTGGCCACATTGAGTTTCTGATAATCAATACAAATGCGCCACCCGATGCTGGTACGTTGGGGAATTAGATCACCCTTGGCATTCTCAACCACAATTATACCCAAATTCTTCGGTAAAATTGTATAGGACTCACCCATTTGCTATCTGATATTGGGTAGATGATGTCGGCGTCTAACAGCTTAATAATTTCAGCTCGCACTACCTCTTTCATCGGAGGGGAACATGCGTGACTACCTCGGTGGTAGTTCCTCGAATCTCGAAACCCATCTTACATCTCTTACATCCTCATCCGACGCTCTCTCGTCTAATATCTCTCTTAAATCCTCTATCTCCCTCTCGAAGTCGGTGTACGTCCCATCACTCTCACTACTTGATATAAGTCACGCTCCGAAGTAATCTCCACTGAAATATTCCTCTATGTGCTCCTCTACAATCTCCTCAATAAGATTCACGGCGTGAAAATCATCCTCATCACCCACATGTTGGGCGATGTTATAATGTTTGTCTCTAAGGTCATGATCCTGAATGTGAGTTGCATTTTCACATTTCGAGTGTTAATCAAGGCATTAGCCATAAGTAAGAATGGGCGTGGAATGATAATGGGAATATGATTACTTGAGGTGAAGGAGGGATTCGTGTCCTGAATGACAAAATATACCGGGAAGTAGAAGGTATCAACTTGGACTATCACGTCCTTGACAATACATCTTGGTATCTTCATGGTACGATCCATAATTTGGAGAGTGATCTTTGTGGGCTTGAGGTCACCCAAATCAAGATGCCTATAAATAGAGTAGGGGAGGATATTCACACTTGCCCCTAAATCGAGTAAGTCCTTTTCAATTCGGTTCTCTCCTATGATGCAGGAAATGGTAGGTGCACCCAGATCTTTAAACTTTAGTGGGAGGTCATTGAGTAAAACGGAGCTCATGTTTTGTGCTAGGAATACGTTCTTATTTACCTTTAGCCTTCTTTTCACCATCAATAAGTCCTTGAGAAGTTTAGCGTAGGAGAGAATTAACTTTATGGCATCGAGGAAAGGTAAATTCAGCTTGACTTGTTTAAAGGCCTCTAGCACATCATCACAGGGGTTTCCTTTTCGGGGAGGAACCAACTGTTGAGGACATGGCACGGCGGTGGGTGGTTTCACTATGACTTCAGGCTTACTAGTGTTGTCATTTTCATTCACCTTAAAGGGGGCATCTTCGGTCTCTTTCATGCTGGACGAAACCGCATTGTCCTTAGGTGTGTCGTATGGGGGAGGTGATAAATCAACAACTCTCCCAATACGTAGAGTGGTGATGGTTTGACATTGCTCTTAATTCTCTATGGATGTAGAGCTAACACTAGTTTGACCTCGAGGAGGTCTTTGACCTTATGCCAAAAACTTACCCTTCTCTTGGATACTCAACGATTGGTTGCATTTTGGGAATTGATAAATTGGTTTATAGTATCCTCGAGATCTCTCCGCGGTGGAGTTACATATGGTCCGGGAGGTGGTGCTTGAATATGTCCTTACATATGTGGTGCTTGTTGAAAGTTTGGGGGTGGAGGAGGGGCAAATGTGTGAATTAGGATTCAATGCAACATGTTATTACCCATAAATAAAAATAGGATGGTTTTTCCATGAAAGGTTGTAAGAATTCCTATGCGGGGCACCGAAATTACCCTTAAATCCTCCTACTCCACTCACTTGCTCCTGAAGCATAACTTTGTAGGCAGGTATTGCCGGGCATTCCTCCGTGGAATGTCCCACCTCATAAATAAGAAACACCTTTTTTTATGGGGGCGTGGATGGAACTGGTTGCTGACCTTACCCGTACATCGAGCATTTCTCTCTTTTGCATCTCAAATTGGTCCAATCGATGATGTAATAAAGTATCTTTGTCTACGTGGTAGAAAATGGATGTAGAGGGAGTGATGGACGCTTGATGAGGTTGATTTTTTTCATTAGGATAAGATGTGTCCCACGCTTGAGTAGCCTCAGCAACATACTTAACGTGGATCTTAGCCTTATTAGAATCTAGTTCGAAAAAAGGGTCCATCACACATAGTTTCAATGAGTTGCTTGAAGTTAATATTCAGACCATTATGAAAGAAAGAGATAATTTGTTGTTTATCAAGACCATGGCGAGGGCAGGAAGTGGATAACTCATTAAAACGCTCATGACATTGATCGAACGAGTCATTTTTTAGTTGTCAAAAAGTTTGAATTTGAGCCTTAATGGAGTTCGTTCGATGCGGAGGGAAGAACTTTTTGAGAAATTTGGATTTCAACTCATTCCACGACGTAATCAATTTTGGAGATAAAGACCATATCCATGTCTTAGCTTTGTCCTTTAAAGAGAAAGGGAAAAGCTTGAGGCGGATCACATTGTTTATGCATGTTTGATCGCTAAAAGTCTCACACGACTCCTCAAACTCAAGAACGTGGAGATATGGTTTCTTTGACTCCATTCCATGATAAGTAGGAAGTATTTGGATCATCCCATTTCTAAAGTGAAATTACCCTGATTGTAAGGGAGTAGAATGCATCCCGGAGTGACTGATTGCTCGGGATATAAGAATTCTCTCAAAGGGAGATTAGGTGCACTCCCTGACCCGTACCATGACTGGATTGATCAACCATGTCTATCTATTCAAGTGACTCAGTATCCTTACTCGATGTGCTCGGAGTGTAACCTGAAGTGTAACCTGATGAGTAACTCGAAGGATCACTCTAAGTGTGGCTTGATATGGAGTTTGGTATAGGACGTGGAACCCAAAACTGAGGAATGTTAGGAGTATGTGGGCTATCAGGATCATACACAACTAACATATTCTCGTAAATGTGATTTGGAGTTGATTGAGGAGTTTGTTGCGGATTTTTCATGAAAGGACTATGAGAAATGTTGTTCTTTTTGGATTTTTTTATATTTTTTGTCAAAGTTTTAGATTAACTAGATCTAACCTATCGTCTACCTAATTCCCCAACAACAACGCTAAAAACTTGATGAGACCACAAATGTGTCCAAAGTGTGTTCCGATATAGGCTTAAGTTCAAGCCTACCGCGTAAGTAATAAACCCGATAAGACGGGGTCGAATCCATAGAGAAATAGGACGAATACTCGTGACAACAAACGATAAGATGGTCAACCATAACCTGACTAAAAAGAAAGGAAAATAGTGATCAAAGTGGGAAAATTTCTATAAACTAAATGCAAATTAATTAAAGTAATTATGATATTAAATATGCAATTGTAAGATAATTATGATTTACTAAATATGAATGGGAAAAATAGGTTAGAATGAAATTGTACGACCCTAGTACGTTTTCCAGTTATAAAACTAGTTATGAATTAAATAATTAATTAAATCCAATCTTTATTAATCTTAAGCATTACATATATGAGGGTACTATCCCGTAGCATACATAATCAAAAGTAAGAATAAAGCTATGTTGTCGTAGCTACACGCATGTCACACACTTAAGCATCCCGATTACCAAGGGAAAACAAGATCAAAAGTCCAACAACGATTGCGATAACCACACAACATGATTGGATCATTTGCTTAATTCAGGGAACTAATTTTACATACATGCAAACCACATAGGGTTGGGTTGATGCATCCTAACCCCTAAAAGTCTAGCCTAACATGGTGCAAGTACCATAAACTAGGGTTTCTACGATGCATGCAACTGAACTCATGATGAAATTACTTCTAAAGAAGAATAAATATGTAATGCCTACTGGGAATAAACTAATTATGCAAGAATTATTGAAATCAAACGAAAGAGAAGAGAAAGAGATCAAATTTACTACAGAAATTGTAATTGAGAATTAACAACTATAATTGATGAGCTTTAAGGCTTCTTCTCTACTTTCTCTCTCTAAAACTATGTAAAAATAAGTTTTCCCATGTTTGGGAGTCATTTTGAATAAATAACCTATGAAATTACAAGAGTTTTAGCCATGCAAGACTCTATCTACAAAATTGGATAATTACAAAATTTAACCTTCGGATCGGCCTGACCTGATATTTTTGTTTGGTCCGATGCATACTGAATCAGTTCATTTATTTATTATATCGAATCGGTCCGCTTCACGCGGGTATATAGTGAGCTTAAAGGTCCGGACCGGTTCATTTCTTAGGGAATCCGGATTGGTCCGTTTTACAAGACTTATATGGTGACTTCTAAGGGATCAGATTGGTCCGAGCCCTTGATCAATTTGTCTTCATTTTCTCATCAGTTTCTAATGATTATCTCACATATTTTAAGGCTCATAACATTTTCTCGGGGACTTGGATTTGGACGTCGTTTCTTACTACGTGCTTGTAGGCTCTAGGTCTTCAACTTTCATTTTAGATCCTCATCCAGATTCTAGTTGTAGATTACTCTTTTTCCATTTTGACTTTTCCTCGTTTTTTTTCTTTTCGTTTCTTTCTTTCTCTCATGCATTAAATACCTGAAAAAATGGTTAGAAATAGACAAAACTCGGGGTATTTATTAGAAGATGTTAGTATCATAGATATGAGGTAAATAAACGCATTTTACATCACTCGAGGTGATAAAAGCCTCTAAATTAAAGGGATAAATAGACAGAATTTATGCTTAATCACTTAGCTACCCTCTTTTGGAGTTCATCATAACCTTTGAAGAAGGCCATGGTGGTGTCAATGTCGTATTCTTTAGAAGTTTTAAAGGCCTTGACAACGTCTTATACATGCATAGAAATAGTAGCCAAGGCAGTAGCAAGTTACACCTTTAAGTCATCAATCTTGTTTATAGCAGTCTTGAGGTCTTATTCCAGTTTTCTGACTACTTCTTCAGCTTTTTACTGAGGTGTTAAACCTTAGTCTCCATACGATCATCAGTCTTTTAAAGCTTGGTATATGCAAGGTACTTGTCTGGATGAGCCTTAGATAGATCAGCCTCAAGAACTTTGATTTTATCTTCAAGCCCCTCCTTGGTATTTCGAAGATCATCACAAGAGTTCATGATAAACAAAACTTTCTCCCTTAGAATAGTTGTGGCCATATTACCCTACATAAGAAGATATTGAAAAAATTAGTTAAAGTAAAATAGATAAACTTCGAGGAGAACAATTGAAATGATTCAGATTCAACTCACCATAAACGCCTTATGATGGGTAAACTTTAAGAGATTATCCACATCCAAAGTCTACAGGAACTAAAAGTCAAGGGTATAGCCCACATACCCTGAGAATTCATATGTATAAGTAATATTTAGGAGGATAGAGTTATTATCCCCATAAAGTTTTTGCTAGATCATCAGAGGGTTAAGATCATAAGTCTCAACATGACCATAAGGAGATGAGGAATCGGCCCCCTTGTAGAATCTTTGGGTAAGTCGGCCTTTAATGACTATATTCTCTTTGACATTGAAATAGTGATATTTGGATGATTAATGGAAGTATTATCCAAAGCCTCTTCTTATTGGTAGGCCTTTTATCATACACTTTTATTTTTCCTTTGTCAGCAACCTTATTCTTTTTGGCCTCTTCACCAGTTAATTTTTATGCCTCAGCATTTGTGAGTCGAGTTTTGTCATTATTTATTTGTCTGGTAGGAGCCTCCTCCCTTTCTTTCTTAGCAAATGCCTGCTAGGCCAATTCTTCGAGTTGTTAAGCTCAAATTTCCTTTAGTTTCTACTAAGAAATATTGGTTGAAGCCATGATAGATCAACTTAGATTTGGAGTTGAAGTTTCACGAAAAACATGGACAAAGTCAGTTAATAAGATAGTTGATATGAAGTACAAAAACACCTAAAAAAATAAGGATGACCTAAGACTTGTAAAAGTTTCTCAACTTCTTTGACCTCCTGATCAGTCTTTCCATATTTCCCTCCGACTGGACAACTTCCACCTCTTCTTCCACCTCCTCTTCCTCAGATCTTTTCTCCTCCTCCTCCTCCTCCTCCTCCTCCTCGTCATCATCATCATTAATATGTAGCCTTGGTGGGCTATAATTCTTAAGATCAATAGTACTAATGCTCAAGTAGTTCTTTATGGACCTAAACTTCTTGGGGGAGTATATATCTTCAAAGTACTAAGGATCCGAGGTGAAAGTTTGCCTAATTATATTTACCAACCTTTTGTCCAATAATTATACCTTTTTGACAATCAAATTTGGGGAACACCAGTCCTAGGAATGTTGATCCTTCTTTTTGGATATTTGTGAAAGAACTCTCATGCACTGGAGATATAATAGAATTTACTTTTCCAATTACGGTTGCTACTTTGATTGACTTGTACTATTCTAGTGTTGATGCCTAGGGAGAAAAATAGTAGTTCCCTGGGTTTTTCATATTATCCTTTAAATCATATACCTACTTGAACATATACCTATTAATATCAAACCCCCATATTTCTTCTAGTAGATCATGGACCTAATTATAAACCTATATGCATTTGGAGGAAGTTGGGTAAGAACCACTCGATACCCCTTTAAGGTGGATCTTATTGAGGGATGTAAGGAAAAATATACTCATACTTGGAATGCCCAAAGTAGAATGAAAACCTCATTGGAATTTCTCCTCTCGTAGGCCCTCTCCTCTGGGTCAGGCATCCTAATGGTCACATCGTTAGGTATAGAATACATAATACTAAGGTTAGATAGATCGTCTATTCAGATATCACTTATGTACCATATGGCATCCGATGTATAAGGATCGTATGAGGTCATAAGAACCTCTTTAAGGTCCACCACCTCAATAGTTATAAGAACCTTAACAAGTATAGTGGAGGGTGAAAGATTTCCCATTAAAGCTCTATCCTCAAAATTTAAGTGGTTAGATAAAGTCATGTCACTTATGTCCGTGTAATTTTCCCCCAACTCTATATTGTATGCTATCAAAAGTATTCGAGGTGTGATATTCCTATGTTCAATACTCAACACTTGGGGGCTTAGGAGCTGACGCGGAAAAAGAATCAAATTTTGGGTTCGCTGGATTATCCTCAGGTATAAGGACTTGGAGTGGAATAGGAAACCAATCAAAAAAATCTCGATGGAAAATCTTATTCTAGTCAGTAATGTGTTTCCAAATTCTCGAAGTTTCACTCATACATGTCACACTAACTCCTAGAAACCCTAGAAATGAAAAACCCAAATGAAAAAAAATGGTAAATGATAAAAGACTTGAGAAAGAAAGCACGGAAAAAACTAGATGTTAGAAATGAACATAAAGAAGAGGTGCACATTATCCAAATGACTTGGCAATGGATCAACATAGATTTCTACCTCTTTAGAAATATTGAACACAAAAAATTTAAAAAGACCAAAAGCTCATTTCACTCGTATTTTATAAAGGCAAAAATTCATGTGTCAAATGCGTCTGTCGAAGATGCATCGGATTTTTGACATGTGGCACATTTCAGTAAACTAGAAATTTTAAACAATGAATTTATAAATCATTCTTCTCGATTGATCGAGAAGAATAATTATCGACCTCTGAACTAAGAAATGCCAATCCAAGACCATTTATAAAACCTCCACTTAATTATTTACTCGATGATTTTCTTGAAGATTTATATTTACAGTCGTGAGGAAAGTCTCTCAAAATGATGTTGATCAAGTGAAATTCAATTAGTTCTTTACTCTATGTTTTAAAATTTTCATTTGTAAATACTTCACTTAGAGAATCTCATGACTCGAAGAGAACTTTGTAAAACCATTCAATAGAGTAAAAGCTCCTCCTCGGTCGAGAAAACTTACTAAGGGATGACCTCGACTTAGCATGACAAATCATCCATAGGTAATGTGGTTGGCCTCTTTCCTCTCTGAGTGGATGGGATCATTGTCAGCAAGGATAAATAATGGAATATAACTTTAATAGTGTCGTTAAAGGCTGGAGTATAATAGATGAATGACACCATCGACAACAAATATGTGCAAGGACATTCATCATGGGTAAACCTTTAAACGATTATCCATATTGGTTGTAATCCATTAATAAGATGCTCATGACCAACTTATAAGGGCATGAAACATGTAAAACCACTTGGTCTTGGACTGGCATACATTCTTTTATACTCACTTACTATAAAAAGAGAGATACCCCATTGGGACCTAGACCGACAAAAATAGACTCATACATTCTAATTGTCAAATCACTAAGTGAACCGAATTTGAGTGATTTGTATTGTTCTTAGACCCCTATTCAACTGAAACATAGTACAAAAAGACACCATGTGAAAAAAAGATACCCAGTGGTTGTAGGACCCTTCTTGAGGGTTGAACCACGTAATCGTTGTTGTAATTATTCTTATTCTGACCTCCAGATCTGTATTTCATTACTTATTATTGTTTGTTATCCTGGACTGGATCTCAACTTGATAAGTCGAACCTAGAAACAAATTTTAGATGATAACGACCATAAAAAAGACAGAGTCTTCAATCTTTAGAATTTGCATGAAGAATCTTTGGTATTGAGAAACCATAAGATCTTCAACTTTAATGCCCATTGGTTCTAATGAACAAGACTCTCTATATATATATTCTAACTTTGAATCAATATTTTTGTCTCGATCTGTGCAAGACTCAAATTCTTTGACACAGAATTACAATAACGAAAGTATAATAATAAATGTTTACATTTTCCATCTTAACTTTTATTTATTCCATGATAAAATACCCAAAACCTAATAACTCTTGATTACGATAACCAAGCTCACCTCACAATAGCCATATAATAAGAGTAGAGTGCTGAAATACTCCTAAAATCCATAAGACTACCGACAACCAACAATTCGAGTCTGAAACATGGAGTTGAGTCACAATCTCTTGAAAATATTTAAAATACATGAAACGCAGCCAAAAGATCAGGAAAGTATGATATGAACAAAGAACCCCCCCTCCCCCCCCCCCCCCCCCCCCCCCAGCTTTGGGAATCCTTTGATAACAAATTATTATGGGTGTTATTAATGGGACCTCAAACTTTTCTTCATTCCACCAATGTCTTACATGCTTGAAAAACTAACTAAAAACTTATTCGATACACCAAGCAAAGAGGCACCCTAAGAGTGAAAACATATAAGTTAAATTTGACAAAAAAAAAAACTAAATTTTTCTTCTCTTTCTCTCTTTAACTTCTTGTTATCTCACATAACCCTAACTATACCTTATCACCTCCTCCCACAACCATCACCACCTTTTCCCACAAATTCCACCACCTACTCCTAACACCAACTATCCACCCCATCGCTACTCCTTCTATTTTTAACTAAAAAAATAACACAACCTCCCCACAACTAGCATTTCAACCCTAACTTTATTTTTTTAATAGAAAAAACATCATAAATGATACTAAATAAATTTTTATACTTAAAACAATAAAAAAAATGGAAAGATAAAACCCTAATATACCCTAAGAAACACCCCAAAATGTAAACTCGTAAAAAATGGCCGCCTCTGCACATCTAGTGATCTGTCAGCATGGAAATGGGCTTTCCATTGTGGGAAGTCACCGTGGAAATGGGCTTGACATGGTGATTTAACACCATGGAAATCCACGGTGACTTTCGATGGTGAAAATGGGCTTTCCACGGTGGAAGTCACCATGGAAATGGGTCTGACATAACGAATTTCCACCGTGGAAAGCCATGATGACTTTCTATTGTGAAAAGCTAATTTCTGCGGTGACTGGTCACCATGAGAAAAAAATGGCTTAATTTTGGTGCTTCGAAGTAAAATATTGTGTAACTTTTAATGTGGTGTTTGAAAGTAAATTTTGGGGTGCCTTTAACAACACCCAATTAATATGAACTGTGAATACAAGAATAAGCGTGAAAGCAAATGTAATATAGAATCCCTTTGTCTGACAAACCAGCTACGGTAATATAAAATAATTATTGTGAAATGTAATATAAAATAATTATTATTTCCCAATTATTCTATAAAATAATTATTTCCCAATTATTCTATAGAATAATTATTGTATATTACATGTGCTTTCACAATCATAATTATAAAAAAGATCATAATTAGAAAGAAAATGTAATATAAATCCCCATAATTATTCTATGACAAACTAGCTACGGATAAAAAATATCCATAAAAACCAAGTAAATGTATCAACACAAATAAAATCCAAAACCAAATAGGAGTGATATAAATCAATTATAAAGTATCTTAAATGTACTAAACAAAAATGGTACAAACTCCATTAACAACAAATGGACATAAATATAAATCTCTAATCCTTATTAGAAAAGTCAACCAACATTTTATAATCCTTATAACGATCATCATACTCAACACCATCATCATAATCATCATCTTCATCTATAGAAACATTAACATCCTCATCATACACTAGAGTAGGAGCAAGAACTGGACTAGATCAGCCCAAAAAGATGCGAAGCTCGCTTGCTAAAATCCGTATAAGAATGTGATCGATAGTTCTATCGACGAAGAGATAATTAAAATGATATGTCATAGCATCATCACATCCACATGAGAAAATTAATAATTCATAAATTAGACTGTGCATCGAGGTACTCTCTGGAGGACTAATATTATCTCAGGATAGGTGTTGGAGTATGACCACTTGCAATATCCTTAGCATCATGGTAAATGGCTAATGTAGGAGTTCAACACAAACACTACACCAAAAAGGCCAAATTTCCACCCCTCAGCCAGCCACCCTTACCACGGTCAATGACCGTGACAAGTCCGTGACAAGGTATTATCATGGTCAATGACCGTGACAATTGTACTTGTCACGGTCACTAACCGTGACCACGTTAGAAAGTTGTCACGGTCAAAGACCTTGACAGGTCCATGACAACTATCTCACTAAATAAAAACCGTCCCTCTTTTTTTCACAGAATTTTGTTTTCCTCTCTCTCTCTCTCTCCTTTGTGTGTATATGAATATGTGTGTATGTATGTGTGTGTGTGTGTGTGTGTTGTATGGGTGGGTGGGTGCAGGTGTATGTGCGTGTGTGGGGGGGGTAATGGAACAATTAGGGTTTCATACATAAATGTGTAAATACCCTAATATATGTTGAACCCTTATATATAAATACCCCAATATTGTTAGCTAATACATAATGATTAGTAATTAACCCTTGATTTCATACGTAAATGTGTAAATGATGATTCTCCCCATGTTTAAGAGGCTTAAAGTTCAATTTGAAAATTTTCTCATGGAATAGTCACAATAGGAATTGGAATTGGGACTTATAATTATTATTATTAGTTTAATTATGACATTAATTGAATATAAATGAATTAGGAGCCATTATATTCCCCTTATTAATTGTTGGTTTTAAATTAGTAAGTAGGTAGTTGAATTGATGTTTAGGATATTTAGTAATTGTACATATTATGGGTCAGATGTTGTTGTTTTGGAATTCAAAATTAAGTTGTTAAACATTAATATTACACAAGGACAGTTGAAACAGACAAATTGATTAATAAAATATAGCTTTAATTGTAACTTTAATTGTATATCTTTAATTTTATATCTTTAATGATGATATATTTATAAGACGTGATGCAATGAATTAATTGAGTAAATGAATTATAAGGAGTATGGGATACACATTTGTTAGTTTGTTGTTGTTGTTGTTGTTGTTGTTTGATTATAGTGAACCGATGTTAGGTTGGTTAATTTTGGAAGTGGCATGACCAATGGATTACTGTCTAAATTGGGGGGGGGCAGTTTTCAACTTTTTTCTAAAATTACTTTGTGTCACGAACATGAGAACCCGGGTATTTCTGAATTAATGCTCTGATACTAATCTCCAAACGCGAGGATCGCCAATTTTAAAATCTTTCTCTTTCAAAATCAATTTCCTTTTAAATGAGGAATAAAGATTGTTCAAAACAACAATTTAATTTTCCAAATTTAATTTGATTTTTTTTTCTTAAAAAGATGAAAAAATAAATTAAACACAAATTTTTATTTCTAAAAGAAAAATTAAAATTAAACCTAAATAAGTGAATTATGATGAACACACACACACACACACACTTGAAATTCACTTAAACCAAATTAATTTAACCCAAGTCCTAGAAATATTCCTAACACTAAATAATTCAATTTGCAAATTACATTGTTTAGGCTTGAATTAAATTTAGTTAAACATTAACCAAATATTAAACATGCACCAAATTAAACAAGAGAAGTGAATTAAACCATATTTTATATTTTAATCCTAAGCATGCGTTCTAGGTGATTTGTAAGATAAAATAAATTCACAACTACTATGCCGCGATGTACAAGGAAAAACTCACAACAGGAAAAAACCTAGGACGACCCTAGCCTTAAGTCCACTAATTAAGGAATTTAACAAGTACAAGAAAAATGAATTACTCAACTCGACACGACTCTTTTCAATACCCTGGCGCGTCTTCTTATACCAACCTCTGCTTGGTCGACAATCCCGAAATCCATTAGAGCCTTGGAATCCACTAATGACGCTTTAGGATCCTGTCGACCACAAATGGTGCCTTTCACTGTATGAGAATGCTGCAGCCAAAACCAAACTTCTTCTTTTATGGGAAATAGAAGAAAAATCCAAACTTCTCCTTCTTATGGTAGAGATGAAACAATGGTGCCAAGAAACTCCAACAAAAAATTATATGTATATATATATATATATATATATATATATATATATATATATATATATATATATATATGAAGAAATACTTGGAATTGTAAACAAAATAATTTTATGGGTGTAAACACGTGTATAAGAGAATTTCTAATTAATTGTGACACATGAAAACATGGACTTTTGTTATGAAATATTAGCTCTAAAAAATCTCTCAAGGAGGTTGCAAAAGTCTTCGAAAAGGTCTGTCCTGAAGTTGCCTTTAAATCTATCAGAAGATAATGGGACAAAGTAGTTAAAAAATGGGTTAAAACTACCAAAAAATTTCCCGCCCAGAAATCTCGTTCGAACGAGATTTTCTTTCGAACGAAGTCTCATTCAAACGAACCTTCTAACGAAGTTCTAGAGGAAAAAAGGGAAAAGTAATTAGCAAACTCGTTCAAACGAAATTCTTGTTTGAACGACAAATTCGAATGAAGTGACAGAATGGTCAAAATTCATTTTAAAAAAGTTTTTATTGAAAGTTTTAAAATAACCTTCTGAAAATAAACTTCAGTTTAAAATAAAATTACACCCATTAAACAATATTCCAAGCTCCTATATATATATACTAGGGTATACCCGTGCCGATGGCACGGTGACAAATTTTTTCCCAATTATTTATGGTTATAGTCGATGGTATGGTTACACATTCGTTACAGTGCATTTGTCTCTTAGAGACAAATCAATATGTATTTTTTACAACTCCAGTTAATTGACCAATAAATTACAAAATGAAAAATTAGAATCTTGATCAAGTTTATTTATAATTGTGACAAACATATACTTTTTTTACGACGCACTCATAATATCGCAATATGCCATGCATCATATTGTTGGTACATTACATAATTACTGGCTACAATACAATGAAACAATGATAATATCACTCTCAATGTACTAATATGGTATGTTTTATTACCGAGAGATTCTACATGAACCGCATGTAGAACCGCCTAGCGACCATTTTTCTCTTTGTCTTTTTGTCTTTTTTTTAAAGTTTTCTATTCTTTTTTTTAACAGTTTTCTATATATATAAAAAACAATTTTTTTTATTAAAATTAAACAGCGTTGTTAAATGTGGGTCCGCGCCACATTCCCAAGTCCACGTCACTTTTTAAATTTTAATTAAAAAAAACTGTTTAATTTGATGTCTTAGAACCACATTCCCGACTCCACATCATTCGTCGAATGTGGGTCCACGCCAGCAACACCAATTAATCGCGATATTTTTTTAATAAAATACCACGATTAATTAGTGGCGCTAGCGCGGACCAACATTCAACAAATAATGTGGCCTGAAAATTTGTGGCCCCGTTAGCAGCACTAATTAATCTCGATATTTAACTCTAAAAATATCGCGATAAATTGGTGTCAGTGACGCGGACCCACATTCAACAAATGATGTGGGTCCAAAAATGTGGGTCCGCGTCACTGACACTAATTAATCGTAATATTCTTTATTGAAAAAATATCGTGATTAATTGGAGTTACCGGCGCAGACCCACATTCAACAAACGATGTGGTTCCGCGTCAGTGGCACTAATTAATAGCGATATTTTTTATTGAAAAAATATCACGATTAATTAATGCTGCTGGCGCGGACCCACGTTCAACAAATGATGTGGAGCCAAGAATAAGGTCCGCGCCAGCGGCACTAATCAATCGCAATATCGTGTTAATAAAAATATTTTTTTTATTTATGAAAAATATATTTTTTAATTTTAATAAATAAAATATTTTATTTAAAAAAAACTATTTTTTATAATAATAATGGGAAAACTATTTCTTTTATATAAAAAATTATTGTTATATTAATTGTTATAAATAAAACACTAAGAAAGTTATAAAAAAAGAAAAAACATGTTGTCCCAAGACGGGTTAAGAGGCGGTTCCATTAAAATAAATTAGGTGTAAATTAAAGAAATTAGGTGTAAATTAAAATAATTTATTTATTTCAGGGGTGTCAAATCCAAGGTTTCGTTATTTCATTATTAATTTTTATTTTCATTCGAAGTTTCTTACAAAGGTTTGTATCATATCAAATCCCTTCTTCATATTTGCCCATATCTAATTAATTTGTTTATATTAGGATTTTCTAAAACCCCCACTCTTCATATAAGCCAAAAAAATAGTCAGAGGGCTCATCCAACATTTTTTAAAGTATGACTAAAAAGTAAGTACATGACACAGTGCAAACGATGGATTAAAAACTATATGTACACATTTTTTTTTGTATAAATAGTTATTTTATTAACTTCCGTATGTTTATTTAAAATTTTAACCTTATATAATTTCTAAATAAAAAACAAAGAAGCCAACATTAAAAAGTACATCCTTATCGTCATAATCCTAGTGTTAAAAAAGAATGATAATTTCGTAATAATCGAAGTGTTAGAAAAGGCAACGACCACCATACGAAAAGCATTTATGACAATTTGTTATTTTATATAATTAAATACTTTTGTAATAATGTTTTTTATAGAAATAATAATCATATTCAAAATTAATGCTTACTAATTTCCATTTACCAATTACTTTTTTTATCGTGTATAAATAGTGTATTTATAGTTTAAATTGTGTCAAAAAACTAAGTACACCTTATTTTCCATTTAATAACTTATTTTCCATTTAAAATCCTACGGTGAATAGTTTCATGTCTACAACTTTTACTATGGAACATAGGATCTGCCTACCATATCTTTGGTGATATTTACTTTTGGTTACATATGTACTTTCTGTTACCATGTGTAGGATTGGAAAGAGAAAAGAGACCATATCCTTTATGAACCCAGTGTCGTCTAGGTTTTCAAATCTTCTTGATTAGACAACAGAGAAAAACATAGCTTTATCATATCAATCTTATTTTGATGAAAAATTATGCCCGGATCTTCTATTCTAAGAGAGTGCAATTATTCATGAAAAAAACAAAACTGCCAACTGAACTATTTTTTCTAACTAAACTAAAACCAAGACAAAAAAAAAAACAGTTCACGTGTGGAGATGTTCAGAACCAAAATGTCAACAACTGTTTATGAAACCTGAAGTAATATATGGTCATTCAAGAACACCTTCTAGGAATAACAAAAACACTTATAAATTCTCACCATAAGTCCCCAGAAAAGGCGTCATAAACCAAAGTAATATACCAGTAAGATTTTTTCAAACACCTTCTAGGCATTTAAAACACATCATTGTTGTTTTCACAAAAAACATATGTTCGTACACTCCTTAAACACACCCACCTGAGGCGACGTGGTGGCACCCTTTTTAATAGCTGAGTTGATATAGGCGACGGGGTTGCTCCCTTCCCCCACCCACCTGAGGCGCGTGGTGGAAGAAAAAGCTTGAAGAAGCTTGAGGCGGCGTGGTTACATTCAATGAGGCAGCGTGGTTGCAACCTCAGAGGCAGCGTGGTAGCTCCACCCATTTGATGCCTCGGTGATGGTGAAATGTTGGTTTACAGGTCTGCAAATCAGAAGGAAATAACAACCACCTGTCTAGAAAAATAATGGAAAGTCAATTAATGAAATATAAATAAGGATTTGAGACCTTACATGTCATAACTCAAATCTACACCCACAGATAGATAAAGTAAATGTTTCACCCATGGACACAAAGCCTCTCTACACCCAAAACCACAAATCCAAACTTGGGGTGTTCTGGTTGTGGAATCAATCAACCTCCATCTATAAAATAAAAGGAGGAAAAAGTTAATTTTACAACCATTCAACTTCAAGTCAATTAAAAAATAAAAACACTTGGAAACCTAACATAAAAACATACATGGAAAGAGGATTGAAGATGGTGGAGAGAGTACTAATCGGTGGAGAGAGTCTGAGGCTATGGCTTTGGAGGTTTTAGGATGGGGTGATAGAGAGAGAACTCACAGATAACTGGGTCAAACATATATTTGAAATCTTAATATCTTTTTCAATGCCTCTCGAGTCTCGTGAACTCATAGGGTAGAGTTTGGAGGTTCCCAATGCTTCTCCAGTGCCGTGAGCCGCGTTCCAAAGAGAGCGACACAATTGGTTTTGGTTAGACAAACGTGAGATGTAATCTCAGCCGTGAGTTGATAAAGACCAAATTTATCAACTTTCAATCTCAGCCATCAGTTGGCTTAGACAAAAAATCCCTCCTCCTTTATTATATAGATATATGTAATGCATTCATACCTTAGGAGTGATTGGAACTAAGTTGATGACGTGAAACGAGGCACACACAAATCGACAATGATGTTCTCTTAATAAGTAGGACGTAATGTCTTCAACTTTAATATGTCAAAGTCTTGAAGGATACACAAGAACACTATCCTATGACTCAAACATTTTTGTCCGGAAATGAGCCAACACTACATTAAGACTCAACCGGAGACTTGTGTCCTTACAAATCTCCCCATTTGGCTATTCCGGGACAAAAACTAAAAAAAAAATCCTAAAGGGCCATCAATCTCTACTATACTAAAAAACATCCCACCCAAAATTAGCAAACTTGACTCAAGACCCAAGTCTTAATAGCTTTGCTGATGAAAGTTGCCCCTTAGGAAAAATTCCTGCACACCTGCACAATTAAACAAACTATCAAACGCATAGGGAATATCAAGAATATTTAAATCCATGTAAAATAAATACTCCCCCTAAATTAAGTCACCTTTATCAAATGTGATCTACCTAAGAAGGTCGTGACTCCCCCTAAGTTAAATCTCCTAAACTAAGATACTATTATAATAGGATTAGATACAATTTCTCCCCCTATCATTATTCTCCCCCTTTTTGTTCAGGAATAGACAAAGGTGATAGAATTAATAAAGTACTCATTTCTCCCCACAGATAATTAAGTACATGAATCTGCCTAAAAACTACACAAGGGATATATATATGGGAAAACAAGTAGAGCTAAGATGCATTAAGTGTTAAAGACATGGAAGCATATGGTCAACAAATAGACAATAACTAATCTAAGTAAGAATAATGGATGTTAACTTTGAAGCGAACAAAAATGATATCAATTTCGAACATAAGAAACTAGACATGTGATATCAAACAAAATTTTGCAACAAGTTAGGTACTAATTATGAATTAATGCATAGGTGGACTAGCTAAAATGGCAAAGACTCAAAATAAACCATAATATCATATATATATATGTATACACAATAGATATAAAATATATACAAGCACACATATACAGATATAAACACACAAATGACACAAAATAATATAACATCAGTTTTTCACTCTTATGGCATAAATGTGTTGTATGGAACGGAAGTGAAGGGGCGTGCACAAGATACCAATGAATTAAAACCCAATCACTTAAAACATGTTCACAGAGTTCTCATGTGATTAAATTTTTTTATCACATTTAGATACAGCCTCATGTGACAATATAAATTGAACTCATTGAACAAACAAACACAATGCATACAAGCCTAGACTTTTGATAATTCTACAAACCAATAGAGTCATGAAATTTAAAGGACCACTAGGATAAACGAACATTGTGCAAACCGTTGACAATCCATCCAAACTCCCTCAATATAAGCATATTATTTTAATCTTTTGAATGAATAAATCAACTAAACAAAATAGGCCTTGGCAAATATTTTCTTTTAATGTCATTATTGTTTTAGGCCTTTGGACCACGTATTTCTTTTAGGTCCAAGCAAATGATGATATTTCCTTTCGGAGCCCTTCCCCGTGCACGTGCGTGCGCGCGCGCACACACACACACACACACACACACACACACACACACACACACACACACACACATATATATATATATATATATATATATATATATATAATTTTTTATTCCTCAAATCTCATGTGCAATGAATTTTAACAAGCATTAGTCCTCGTATGTCACATAATACGTAAATGACTAGATTGATAGGAGAACACCTCACAAAACTCAAATATACATGTGAAGTTAAAATTTCATGTGAGCTCATGCATGTGTGAATTGAGGCATATAAAAATAGAATCCATTATAGCAACACAAAATCCAACTACTCCATGTAAGTATGGTAAAAAACATTTTAAGGATTGACAATCTTAATAACAAATTCTAGCCACATGGAAGCGAAAACAAGGGATTCAAACAAAAACATATGCCACAAAAGGTGTGTAAAACCAAAATAAATACACAAAAAAACTTTTTGAGTTTTTGAAATTTTTAACCAACCAAACAAAATATTTACTCAAAAGACAAACAAAAATCATTTGTATTTTTCATTAAGCCTAGATTACTAAAAAGATAAAGCACAATTGATAAACAAAAAACTTTTTGTATATTTTTCCTTTAATCCAAACTAAAAAATATTATATAAAAGATAAAAAAATCATAATTCTAGCATGAGATACGTGATAAAGCAATAACTAGAAAATGATAAACAAGCATACAATTAGCGTGATAATATATCATGAAGCAAAAAATCTAAAGTATGCAAATAACTAACACATTCAACCTTTGGATTTAGCAAAGGAGGTATCGTGTGAAAGTACACGAGAATAAAAAATCCTATCTTGTAAAGCTATCAAGTCGGATCTCCTAACCCAAACAAATGATGAATGACGATTTCAGGATATATGAATCTTGGCTACCTCGGTTGCCTTAAGTTGGGATTTTTTAGGACCCATTTTAAGATCAAAATAAAATTTCTTAACATGACCTTTTCGACCGCAGTGTGAACAAGTAAAAACATGCCGAAAGGTGGAACCTAAGGATTGATCTCTAAAGGCTTTGCTAGGTGATTCTCTTAAAACTTTGGTTTTGGCTTTACGAGTTGACTCATTACATGTATGAAAGCCTAAACCACACGTGTCATTTTTAATTTGGACCGTTCCTAATATTTTATTTAATTTCTCCAAACATAACTCCAAATCAAATTTGACTTTGCTAGAGTCTTTTAATTTATTTTCTAAATTTAAAATGTGAGACTCTAATAAAACATGGCACTCTTTAAACTTGAGAAGCTCCTTTTTCATTGACTCCATTAAACCTCTAAGGCTATCTCTCTCTCCTTCTACATATTCAATCTTGTCTCAAAGAGTTCTCTCATGTGTCCTAAGGTCTTTAACCAACACACTATCATCAACGACCTTGACATGCTCTCTTAAACTAGCTTCTAACTTCAAATTTTCTCTTTTTAATTTAATAGATTCATCATGTGGTTCTTGAAACGCAAATTGAAGTTCACTCACATTAACCTCTTCTTCATTTTCACTCTCTCTTTCTTCTCCACTGTGACTATCATTTTCTTTTATATCTTCACAAACAAAGGCCTTGGAAGTGTCACGTATTTGTATATCTTCATGGGAAGATTCATTATCGGCGCTCACATGACTAGCCATGAACGCGACAAAGTTGCGCTCAATGGGGGAAGCGGGTCCCTCTTCCTGATCACTATCACTAAGGGTAGAATTATATGAAATTGGTTGTTTACCCTCTTTCCTTAGTTTAGTGGGGAATTCAAAGGCCCTATGGCCATAATCCTCACAACCGTAACACCTATTAAACTCGTCCCTATTTAAATTTTCATTAAAAGTTTTTGGGATCTTTCCGAATTTGTCATGCTTAGAATTTTAAAATTTCTTAAAATCATTTTTAAATTTATCTTTGTTAAATTTAAGAAATTTATGAAATTTCCTAGAAAACATAGCCATATCTTCCGAGTCACTCTCACTCTCACTATCTACTACTTGTTTTTCCTCCCTTTGGGCTTTTGAAGAAACACCCTTATCTATTTTCTTTTCAGTTTTGGAGGGAAACATGTCTACTTCACAGGTTTGTAAATCACCTTCGAGCTCTTCTAATTTCATAGAGGCTAAAGTGGGTAAAGAATTTAACACGATCACCTTAGGAATAAATCTATCGGGTAGGGACATTAAAAAAAATTTTACTACTCGATCATCGGGTAGTTTCTCTCCCAAATTAAAACATGAATTAACTATATCAGAAAGTCTAGAATAAAATTCATCAAATATTTCTTTTTCATTCATTTTGATGGTTTCAAATTGAGTGGCGAGGTTTTGGAGTTTAGAAGCTTTTAAGTGAGTTGTACACTATCCCAAGCTTCTTTAGCGGTTTCACATGTCATAATGTGTCGAAATTCATCCGGTGTGACCGCGCTAAATAAGACATTTAAACCTCGAGAATTAAAATTTGCACGTTTAAATTTATTCTCACTCCATCTATCTGCGGGTTTAGGAACATGCTCATTTTCTACCAAATATGCAAGTGGGGACCACCCGTTAACAACTGATATCCAAACCCTCTCGTCGATAGATTTCAATGCCAATTTCATGCGCGCTTTCCAATACGCGTAATTAGAACCATCGAAAATAGGAAATTTAGAAGATGGGGAAAATTCCATTTTTAACCAAAAATATTTAAAAGGACCTTAACACAATAAATTAGTGCCCCGGCTTTAATACCAGTCTGAGAACGCGGGTGTTTCTGAATCAATGCTCTGATACCAATCTCAAAACGCGAGGACCCCAAATTTTAAAACCATTCTCTTTCAAAATCAATTTCCTTTTAAATGCGGAATAAAGATGGTTCAATACAACAATTTAATTTTCCAACTTTTATTTGATTTTATTTTCTTAAAAAGATGAAAAATTAAATTAAACAGAAATTTTAATATTTAAAAGAAAAATTAAAATTAATCCTAAATAAGTGAATTATGATGAACACACACACACACTTGAAATTCACTTATACCAAATTAATTTAACCCAAGTCTTAGAAATTTTCCTAACATTAAATAATTCAATTGGCAAATTAGGCCAAACCGAATTTTATCATATTACATTATTTAGACTTGAATTAAATTAAGTTAAACATTACCCAAATATTAAGCATGCACCAAATTAAACAAGAGAAGTCAATTAAACCATATTTAATCTTTTAAACCTAAGCATGCGTTCTAGGTGATTTGCAAGATAAAATAAATTCACAACCACTACGCCACGATGTACAAGAAAAAACCCACAACGGGAAAAGATCTCGGACGACCCTAGCCTTAAGTCCACTAAGTATGGAATTTTACAAGTATAAGACAAATGACTTACTCAACTCGACTCGACTCCTTTCAAGCCCCTGACGCATCTTCTTGTACCAATCTCTGCTTAGTCGACAATTCTAAAAACCACCGAAACCTTGGAATCCACCAATAAAGCTTAGGAACCTGTCAACCACAGGTGCCTTTTACCTTATGAGAATGCCACAGCCAAAACCAAACCTCTTATTTTGTGGTAAATAGAAGAAAAATCCAAACTTGTCCTTCTTGTGGTAGAGATGAAGCAATGGTGCCAAGTAAATAATATATATATGAAGAAATACTTGGAATTGTAAACGAAACAATTTTATGGGTGTAAACACATGTGTATAAGAGAATTTCTAATTAATTCCGACACATGAAAATAGGGACTTTTATTATGAAATATTGGCTCTCAAAAAGCTCTCAAGGAGGTTGCAAAAGTCTTAGAAAAGGTCTCTCCCGAAGTTGCCTTTAAAACTATCAAAAGCTAGTGGGACAGAGTAGTGAAAAAATGGGTTTAAACTGGCAAAAATTTTCCCGCCCAGAAATCACGTCCGAACGATATTTCCGTTCGAACGAAGTCTTATTCGAATGACCCTTCTAACAAAGTTCCAGAGGCCAAAAGGGAAAAGTCTTTGGCAAACTTGTTCGAATGAAATTATCGTTCGAACGACAAACTTGTTTGAACGACAATTTCGAATCAAGTGACATAATGGTCAAAATTCAGTTTAAGCCCAAAAACTTTTTATTCAAAGTTCTAAAATAACCTTCTGATAATAAACTTCAGTTTAAAATAAAATTACACCCATTAAAAAAAAATTCCAAGCTCCTATATATATGTAATGCATTCATACCTTAGGAGTGATTGGAACTAAGTTGATGACGTGAAATGAGGCACATGTAAACCGGCAATGATGTTATCTTGATAAGTAAGAAGCAATGTCTTCAACTTTAACATGTCAGAAGCTTGAAGGATACAAAAGAACACTATCCTATGACTCAAAATTTTTTGTTCGAAAATGAGCCAACACTACATTAAGACTCAATCAGAGACTTGTGTCCTTACAGAATAATATATTATTCATTCATATATTCATATAGTATGTTTCATTTATGATAATTAAATGGAACATACTTGAAATTACATATAGTGCGCATAGATACTAGCCTTCTAGTTTTTATGCGTACGCATTCAATAGACCTTAGACCCATTCAAGAGCCATTACCCATGTAGTGAGATTTGTCCTGTTTGGACAGTTTGGGATTGCATAATTTATGTATAATAATATTATTAGTGGCTTAAACTTGATACTTTTGGAGGAAGTTCTTCAGTTGTATCCTAATGTTCTCTGGGTACATACTAGATTGGAAAGTGTGAGTGTTATTTCAATTGGTAAATTGAAATAACACTCACACTTGCGAATCTACGTAGTGCACTTGGAGAACTATGTGTATATGATGCCGAATTTTTCTCAAATTGTAACAATGTGCATGATCTGTTAATTATATTACAAAAATATGCGATCTTGAATGGTATAGGACCACTCACCCTTTAGAGGAGATGGAGGAAATAGGAATTAATATTATAAACTGAATTTGAAATTGAAATTTAAAAATCAAATATAAATAAGACATAATTAAATGAAACATATTATAAATCTAAGTTTTGTGTATACTAATCCGAGAATATACACTTCTTACCTTTAATAAGTGATTGTTTATACTAATCCACACACATACGCTTCTTACCTTGACAAGTTGGACTTGCCACAATTATTGACCGTGGCAATCCTATAGTTTTGGTGTAGTGAAAGTTTATCCCTTGGAACGTGAATCACTAGAACTCTTGATCAGACCTAGAATGTACATAAAATAATTAGATACTAAATACATAACACCTAGAGATTGTAGGTACCTAGTGACCATATGAGCTAAGGGTAATGCATCCTATGTCAAATATGAATAACCGTGATGCATAACCTCTACAATTAAGTGACTAGTAATTTATGGTGACACATGGCTATGGCATGAATGAGATGTCCGATAGAGTACTAGAAAACTTATGATCGTTTCCTGGGCATGAGGTTATAGATAACCATAAAGTGTAAGATAAAATATCTCTGTATTCGTGATGATTGCAAAAATAAATTGCCTACCCACACAATCTCTCATTGCTAAGAACGTTGCTAACTAATAATTGGTTAAACTTCTTTCATTATAGGGGGTGTAATCAATACACTCACCTCTTACTAAAATCATATAATTTGACAACATATACTTAGTCATGATCTATAAGCCATGAACAAATGATGTATGGATCAAAGGATCCTCAGGAAACTATCATGTTCTCATAGAACGCGTGAAAAAGTGGCATTAATCGATGCTTGTGGGCTAGGTAAATGGGATGGTGAGAGGTATTAAATCTTCCTCTCATAATATAAGTCCTCTATGGTCCGTTGGAGATGTATCATGTCCACATCCCTCCCAGCTCTAACAGCTCGATAAAAAACATCCTTCCTCAGTGCCAGGGCATCCCTCGTGAAGAGAATAGAAGATGAATTTCTGGTCATCTCCAAAATGGGTATAGAGACACTCGGGGCCTTAGTATGCTGCGTAAAAGTGATCGCTGCACTAGGTTGTGTGATAGGTATCTTTTTAGAATGAGATGTTTTACCAGTATCATTTGAGGTCGATAAATGACTCTATTGTATGCATATGTCTTCTCACAAAAAATTGTGATAGACAAATTCATTAAATGCACATAAACAAGAAAAATGGATAGAAATACAAAGAGAGCACAACAAGTGATATGAGAAATTGGTAAAAAAATACCCAAATCCTACCTAAAAACATCAATACAACACCTAGAAATTATGTAATGTCCTATAATAACAATAAAGTAGATCAAATAAAGAAAAAATATTTTAAAGAATACTTGTTGGAGGCAGATATAGAAATACCCAAATGTCACAAATCTAGGGCTTCTCTCTCCAAATCCAATATAAAATAACCATATAAAATCAATTTAAGATCCAAACACCAAGTCACATTCTTCACTTAAAAATGGCCCAGGGTTTTCTCGGGGGTTAAGGAATTTGAAACGGTTTGAAATGAAATAACAAAACCACCCTTTAAGTAAAGTGACTGCAATGTCTTGTATACGCCTAAAAAATGCACCCTGCATACATGTACTAAATCAAACCTTGCAAATGGTTCGAGGTAGTAACTAAAGCAATGAAAACCTCTCCATACTAAACTTAGCCAACATAACCAAAATTATAAACATTCATTCTGACATTTCATAACACAAATTTGAGATATATGCAAATTTTAACAACTCTCTCACACACAATATATACATATGACTTAAAAATATATAAGGTGTGAACATGATTAGACTATTTATGATAAACATGATTCATTGTATGAATTTCCTTTGAGTTTAGATTAATGACATAATTTAATAACATAGTCAACACAATCCTTAATCACTTGACAACATATTCAAAATTCTAATTGAATCAAAGAGAGCGACTTTTGTATCTAATTATGGCATGATCGTAAATAAGTATACGTCACATAATCTAGTTATAAGAATTACAATTCATGCATAAGTTTATCCTTTCGTTAATATCATTTTGAGATCTTTTAAATGGTATAATCTTACGTTGTAAGCTCCTCATATGATGTATAGTCCTAAAGGAAGATAGTAAAACATAACATTACCAAAAATTTGGAAGCCCTATTTTATTTTTCTTGCCTTGAATTTTGTAGCACTTGACTTTGTCTATTTTCATCATAAAATGGATTTTACTATAATGACTTTCACATACACTTTGGTAGACACCTTTCGATGATACCTAAGTTCAAATCAACGTGATCTCACCAATGGTATCCCTTTCCAATAATCATTTGCACCAAAGAATTCATTCTTTAACAATCATTAAAATTCATGTAAACATAAAATTTAATCACACATCAGAAAAATAATAAAATAAGAATATCTTTGAAATTTTAAAATATGAATGATGTAGTATGTATATATATAATATATAAATACTAACACATATAAGAAAATACATTAAGATGCATGAATGTATGAAAATCCTCATAAAAAAGTATGACAACGATCCAAGTGTGAAAATGAAATTTCTCACCCAAATGATCTGATCCCAAACAAATCAAGGATTTCCTAGGAAGGGGATCTACGTAAGTAATAAGTATCCAAAGCAAACTACTAAGCTAGGTAACTAGGGGTGATGCCTCTTTCGAATATTTAGAAGGCACAAATATAACTTTTTTCATTGCAAACTTTCTTTTAGGCAAGTCAATCACACTCTTCTTCCCTAGAACATTCGTAGGCATACCTCTATAATCCTTAGGCATCCATCTCTCTTTCCTTATAGGATTATTATTCCTAGAAACATAAGCATAAGATATAGATCTAAAAAATTCTTTCCTAACCTCTTTTCTTTTATTGACCATAAACTTAATCCGTCTCACTAACTTGTTAATCTCACCTCTTAGATCACTAATAGGATCCATATTCATAAAATTTATCCTATTTTGAATTAATCTATCATTTAAGTAGTTAAACAACCTACAAGTTTGGATAGAATAACCATGTAACCTTCAATAGGTACAAAAATGTACAGTTCTCTTAAACTTAGGTTTAGGTTCATGAGGTCTCCAATAAACTCTCTCAATATCTATTATTTTAAATCAAAAGCGGCCGTTGTGATTTATTTTACCATAAAATCAACATCCATAGGCATGATGCCTAAATTAAGACATAGATACGAACTCGCTTTTCTTCAATTTTGGAGTTTGTTCAGTAGTATTGTTCCTACTGCAAGAAGAAATTTCAATATTCTAATTTGAAACAAAATTATTTTCTTTCATTGTTTCAACATAGCCAATACCATTTTTGCCATTTTTATTTAAACACCATTCATTATTATCAGGAATATTTTTTCTATTAATCATGTCAATTTTCAAATTTTTGACATGTTGAAGCTCAATTTTTGACTTTTCAAAATCAACTTTCAAAATTTATCATTGAATCTCAACTTCTTTTTTTTCAATAGAACCTGATTTTTTTATTTATTTCAAAGTATAATTATCATCTTATAAAACATCAATATTTTCTTTGAGTTTTAAAATCTCTAATTGAACACTTTTAACTTTTTCTTATTTTTCATGTTGTTCAAATGGAAAGGATTTCATTCTCTTCAAAAGTTTAATGTTTAAAATTTTCAATATCAAGGAATCTTGATAAGCTCATAATAGTCATAATGTATGACATCAACTTAATCATCATTCTCATTTATTTACCTATGGTATGATGTTTGTGAACCTACACTTCTACCCAATGAGGAATCATTATGAGATCTATGACTAGAATCTTTGACCTTATTTTTCTTCACAACATCATCAAATGATAAACTCTCATCACAACACTTTTTCACCTTCTTCTAATCTCACCATGAATGCAATCTTAGTCCTGCATTTATCACTTGAAGAACTCTCATCGAATTTTTCAAGCTCGCTTTATAGATTATTTTTCTTCTCAAAGTCTTTCTACCTCTATTGCTTTCTTGATTATGTTGAACATACATTCATGTTATGTCCTACCCTACCATAACCAAAACACATATCTTCCTCTACTTCGTTTCCTCTGTTGGTCACATTCCTTTCATGAATACCTTGATAGTTATGTCTAGTGGACTTATGTTGCATAGGTTCAAACATCTTTTCACTTTTGAAAGACTTCTTATTATTTTGATCAAATTTTTTGAATTTTTCATAAATAAAGTGATATCCACTTCAACATTATCTTTTGGTATATCTTAACTGTTGCTATACATAACCTTCTCAACAGAATAAAAAACAAATGGAATATCCTTATGAGGCTTAAATACACTCAAATGTTTTTCTTGATTATAAATTTGAAGATACCTTACTAACTATTTTAACTACATATGTCTATATCCTTTACCTCATTAAGTATATAAACCTTGGTTTTGAATCTATAGGTTAGCATTCTCAATAACTTCTTCATAACCTTGTTCTCGAGGATCTTCCCTTCAAGTTTAAAAGAGGCATTAGCAAATTCGATCAATTTTGTATAATAAATATTTAAGCTCTCCTCTTCATTTATTCACATAGTTTCTAAATAATCGCAATGTTTTGCAACTTAACTCTTTTAACACTTAAAGTTCCCTCATGAGTGACTCTCAATATCTCCAAGTCTTCCTTTGCCATTTCATAATTGAGTATACGATTATACTCTTGTGTGATAACCTATGCAAATATAGCGTTTAACGCAATTGAGTTACAATTACAAGCAACAAACTCAACATCCAACCAAAAAACCCTTGGTTTTATAATCCTAGCCCCATCTTCTTCAATCATGGGATAACTCCACCAATCTTCTACACTCATCCACACTCTCTCATGCCTAAAATATAAACAAGCATGCATTTTGACTTTCCAATGGACATAAGTTGAGCCACTAAAATAAGGAGGATAATCCATAGAGATACTATCTCGATATTGATCCATTCTCTAAAAAATATCTAAACACAACCTCAAGCTAAATTTAGGAGAATAGAACACAACTAAAACACACAAACAATCAAGATCAACTCTAACACGTGAGTGCATAAAGGAGCAATTGATCTGATACCAATTGAGGGTGGTGTATTTTACACAAAATATTCACCTTATATAAACTTACAGATTGTGTGTGTGTGTGTGGGGGGGGGGGGGGGGGGGGGATGTGAATAGATTTTAGTGAGAATTTTTCCAATTTAAAAATTCTCTTTGTCAATTTTTAGAAAAAAAGTAGTTAACATGCATCTAGGTGAGAGATTTAATAAATCTAAGTCAATTAAGGGAATTAGGAACAAATCTACGTTATATATGTGATTTAATACATGCAGTTACTAAGAAAAGTTTACCAATTGATTATGTTAGATCCAAACTTAAATCCAAGTGTGTGTGTGTGATAGCAGTTATGTACATGAATAATAAACAATAACAAAAGAATCATAAGACAAGATCTACGTGGAAAAACCCCACCTAGGGGTGAAAAAACCTTGGTGCATCCTAGTCTCTCATTCATTTTGAATTTTTTTTTTGCACAAACAAAAGTTAACTATGGACGTTGAAACTTTCCCCCATTTGAATGAGTGATCCTCGCAAATCTCCGGCAATAAAACATGGAAGTTAGGTTCTCCATCCTCGGATCGCACCACAAATTAAATCCCCAATAGAGAATTCATCTCCTCTTAGATCTAGCATGTAGATCTTCAAATTTTTATACGAATAAGTTGAATTGAGTCTAGACTATGTCGTTTTTTAGCTCAAATTACTCTCAAATCTCACAAATCATGAATAAACTATATATACAAGTTTTATCTTAAAATTATGTAGATCAAGTGAAATTGATAATCTCAAGGTGTTTCTTTAATCACTTGACTTGAAAATATTATCTTTATGTGTGAGAAGCACTAAAGAAATGGATATCTAAAAATAGGAGGGTAGAAGTCCAATTTATTTAATTCTTTTAAAAATCTAGCAACATCATGTTCATAGTTAGATAGTCCTCCATGCGCATGGTTTTGAGCAAAGGCCTAAGTCACATTGAATTTGTGACACCTGTGTGCATGAAAAGATTTTAAGTCATGTGTACACTTTTAGGAAAAATACATGATGACGAAAAATATGTCGTGCGCACGGTAAGGTTTTACAACTATGCACACAGTTTTAGGAATAACTATTTCTCTACCTGAAGCATGTTGTTATGCGCACGCTTATAGAAACAATGCAAGATTCAACTAAACAAGCATACAAGGAAATGCATTTTAGAAAATATTTCACTTGATCAGTTCACAAAAATCATTTTCAACAAAAATATAATCATGTACGTGTGTGTGTGTGTGTGTGTGTGTGTGTGTGTGTGTGTGTGTGTATGCCTTGAAATGATTCAGTCAATATTACCACAAAAAGGATATAGTCATTAATCTTCAAATTTTTCATGCGAAAGCTTTGGCATAGATAAGCCATAAGATCTTTAATTCTAATGCCCATAGATACTAATAAAAACGTCTCTCTTTATATATCGTTTAACCACGAATCAAGATTTTTTTGGCTCGATTTGTGTAAGACTTAAATTATTTGAGATGAAATCAAGGCAAGTAAACTATAACAATAAATTTTTAGGTTTTCATAAATCTACACATGATGATTAATAGATAAGTCTTGGGAATAATTTCATCCATATGAAGATTTGGTCAAATATGACACTCAAATTTGGGATCCGCGTAACAGTTAGTAATCTTTGAATCATCCCAAAGTATTTTAGAATATTATTCCCTCAGCCAAACCATAAACATCAACCTTAAGCTAATCTTATCATCCATGGACTCCCATCGTACTTGCAATAAGGCCTTCCCCATAATCAACCATTATACTAAAAATGGAACTAGTCCCTTAACTCGGAATTATGAGGAAGATATGACTTAAGGATATTCATCACCCTCGTAAAGGAGTCCAATAATGTTGGAAACTATTGCTAGATAAGTGGTGATTTATCCCCTCAGCCTAATGCTACAAAAAATGTCATATTGGTTCCTATCGGTTTGAAATTAAGGTCCACACACCATCGACTGACGTTTGGTTTCTATAACCTACTTATACCTTGACCCAAGCCCCATATCACACAACAAATGTACCTGAATGTAATATATGTAATTTAAGAACTTTAAGCTAAATAAATTATAAATTATTATATATTTTCCCGTAGTGACACGTGATGCCACTATTTAAATATATTATCGTTATTACACGTGTTAATGTTATTAGAAATTTAAATCGAATATAAAATATTGTAATTCATTAATTTACCATTTATATTAGATATGTAAGTTAATAAATAATTTAATTAGGGAATTAACAAATTTGGTAAATAAATGTTAGTATAATATATATTGAGGACTCTTGGTACATGTGTAATATCCTAATAGGACTTAAAATGATGGGTTTAGTCTCTATGGGTTGGCAATGGACTTGGGTTAGGTTTTGGGCCGTTCAGAGAAGTAGTTGGGTTAATTTGGTTGAGGTTTAGAATCAACCTAAGCATAGTTTCTAAATTAACCTATTAAAAAGGCCATTTGGCTAACCATAATTCATTCTAAAACTTTCGAAGAGAAGCCTTAGATCTAGATAGAGGAGACTAATTGGAGAATTAGGGCATTTGGACTTGGATTTCACCCCTTTCAATCCAAGCAAGTTTACTTACTACAAAATTTAATTGTTTTTGAGTTATATCATAATCGTTCATTGGAATCAAAATGTAATTGGATTAAAAATTTCATTTGGACATTAAGTAACTAGTTTTATAATTAAACTAATATCATGATTTAGATTACTATTTCTGTTCTTGATATAGATGGAATTCTTATTGAATTTAAGATAAAATAGATATGATATTATTACAAGAAGGTTAAGCAGTGAGAAAAATTTATATCCCCTTGATAATGTAATGAGTTGATATCTAATTTAAGTCAAATTGATCTAAGGTGAAATTAGGGTTATTGAATGTAATTGGAATTTATACCATTAAGTGTTGCTAAAATCATGTAAAAACCTTAGTCATAAGTTAGTATAATGTTGGACATGTATATATGATTATTGTGATGAATTGGGATATTAGAAATTCATTCATGATAGATCTTTAAGGTTAATTCCCGTAAGGAAGATGATGCCATGATTTCTGGAATGATCGATCGACCCCTCTATGTTAGGCCAAGAAATGGTTAGGATTTGTTTGGTTGAGTTCAAAACTTGATATTGGTTTAGGGATTTTGTTCTTAGTTATAAGAGAATAATTATGTAATGAATATGAATTTAAGATTTGAAATCGTTATGTAAATAAGATTACTTGTTTTGTGTATTATATACAACATACCGAGCATGCGTTCTCATGGGATACATACTAGAGTGGATATCCTGATGGGGAACGTACGACGGAGACCACTTTGGTACCCTGATAGATAGAGACGGGATTTACCTTGGTCATGATTATGACAAAGACCACTTTGGTACCCCGATAGATAGAGACGGAAGTTACCTTCGTCATGATTACGAAGGAGCCACCTGAGTAACCCAAAAGATAGAGACGGGCTTTACCTTGATCATAAAATAGGCCTTCATTATGTGAGGGATAATGATTAGTCCATTTGTGACGTACATTGCAGGGAACATTTATGTGGATGTATACTTAAAAATGTATTTCACGTGTCTATGTAAAAAAATCTGAGGGACAAGGCACCTATAAGTATAATAAACTCGACGAGATTGAGTTACAGCTCGATGTTATCTATGAGGAGAGACCACAATGTATACTTCATCGGAGAGATAAGACACTGCGATTGAAGGTCATACGATTAGTTAGAGTCTAATGGGAAGTCCATAGCGAGATAGAGTCTACATGGTAGAGAGAGGATGACATGCAGGTGAGATATCTAAAGTTGTTCAAGTCACGTATAAAATAATTCTATTTTTTAGGATGAAATTCCAGATTTTAGGGGGAAGAATGTAAAACCCATAATTTAAGTGTTTTTAATTTGATAAATTAAAAATGATTATATATTTACCTATAGTGACATGTGACGTCACTATTTAATTATGTTATCTTTGTTACATGTGTTAATGTTTTTAGAAATTTAAATCGAATATAAAATATGACAATTTAGTAATTTAATATTTACATTATAGTTGTAAGTTAATAAATAATTTAATTAGGGAATTAATACATTTTGTAAATAGATGTTAGTATAATATATTGAGACTTTTGGGACATGTGGAATGTCCAAATAGGACTTAAAATAATGGGGCTTATATCCTATGGGTTGCTATTGGACTTGGGTTAGGTTTTGGATCGTTTAGAGAAGCAGTTGGGCTAATTTAACTGAGGTTTAGAATAGGCATAAGAATAATTTTGAAATTGACCTAATAAATGGCCATTTGGCTAAGCTTGTCCTTTTGGAGAGAAAACCTAGAGCTAAAGAGAGGAGACTACTTGGCGAAGATGAAAATTAGGGCATTTAGGCTTGGATTTCATCCATTTCAATCAAGGCAAGTTTACTTATTAGAATGTTTTAATTGTTTTTGAGTCATAATATAATTATTCATTGGAATCAAAACATAATTTAATTAAAATATTATATGGACATTAATTCACATGTTTAGTAATTAAATTAGTATTATAATTTAGATTACTATTCATGTTCTTGACATAGCTTGAACTCTTATTGAATTGGAGATAGAATTGATATGAAATTGCTGGAATAAGGTTAAGCACTGATAAAAATTTGGAGGACCCTTGATAAAGTAATGAATTGATATCTAATTTGAGTCAAATTGATTTAAGATGAAATTTTAGGGTTCTTAAATGAAATTGGAATTTAGACCATTAGATCTTGTTAGAATCATGTCAAAACCTTATTCATAGGTTATAAATGATGTTGGGACGCTTATATAAGATTATATATGATTATTGTGATGGATTAGGACCTTAGAAGTTCATTCATGCATGATTCTTCACGTTAATTCTCGTAAGGAAATGATCCTTTGGGTTAGGCCAAGAAATGGTTAGGATTTGTTTAGTTAAGTTCGAAAGTTGGCATTAGTGTAGAGATTTTGTTTTCTTAGTCATAAGAGAATAAATAATGAATCTCAATTGATGACTTGAAATCTTTACTTAATCAAGACTACTTGTTATTTGTATTATGTGAAACTTACCGGGTGTGATTTCTCATGGGATATGCACTAGAGGGGATATCCTGATGGGGCACATACGACAGAGGCCACATTGGTACCCCGATATATAGAGACGGGATTTACCCTAGTCATGATTATGATGCAGAACACTTCTGTATACCCCCTCTAGATAAAGATGGGATTTATCTTGGTCATGATTATGATGGAGGCCAATTTGATAACCTGATAGATAGAGACATGATTTACCTTGGTAATGAAATAGGCCTTCTGACTCGCTCAGAAAATTGTATAGCGCAAGTGTACGCTAATCGCGAGAGTAATTAAAGCCCGGTAAGACCGGGGTCGATTTCCGCAGGGAATTATATGAAGTACCGAGGATATTCTTTCAGTAAAATATCCATAAACAAGAATAAAAGATAAAAGAAAAGATGATTTGGGTTATACGTGTTGTAATGAACCAAAGCGAACCAAGATAAATGGAACGCTACACAAAATAGAAATAAGACAAGCGAGATTTATAAACCGGATTATGAAACGATTCTTTAACAAAAGGTTAAGGAGAATTCCCCCACCTCGAATGCACGCAACTCAACGGATTCTTCCGATTAAATCACAATAAAATGGGAATAATATATCAATATCAACAATCCTACATGAAGGATGTCAACCCAACAATATAAGATGAAGGTAACAATATATTATCGAACAAATGCGTTGATGTTGGAGTTAAGTCTTAAAATACAACCCTTACATGATAAGAGAGGATAAAATCCTATGAAATTCCAATCTCAACCCATACACCCATTTATTGGATTTAATCATTGAACCAAGCCAAGAACTAAACTCTCCAAGGTGGGTTTATGCTCCCAACCTAGGGAGATTAGCTACTCATGACACCAACCATATCAAAACACATCATTAAACTAATAGTAAGTGTAATAACTATAATGAGACTAAGCATTCAAGGCACAAACACAACATTAATTGCACCACACTGTAACAAGGATCAACAAGAAACAATAGAGGAGGAAATTTACTTGCAATAAATGAAGTTGATGATGAAAATGACAAGCAAATTATCTAGCCCTAGGAGAGAGAGAGAGAAGCCAACAAAAATCCCTTTTATCTATTTCTTTTCACACGAATGTAATCAGATGCTTTACAAGAATAAACCACCACAAATATATACTAAGTGGAAGAAAACCACAAAACAAGGGTGGTAAGGCCAAACCAAAACTGCGGGGGTTTTGCAGAAAATGAAGTACCGGTCGACCGCTGGTCAGTGACCGGTCGACCGCTTATCAAGGAGAGGGCACACTGTCTCATTTCGAAGGCAAAAGTCAAAACACCGGTCGACCGCTTATCTTGGACCGGTCGACCGCTCCTGCAAACATCAGCACTCTCCCCTCTTTTGATACACAACAAAGGGGCTCGGGAAAACGCCCATAACTTGGTCATCGTGAACTGAATTGACAAACCGTCAGGGGCTACGCGAAGTTGGCAAGAAGAACTACAACATCCGTGAAGAGTTCGGGCACAAAGCTCGAATGTAGGAATGACAGAATTACCCCTGAAGTTGCGTAAAGCACTGAACGTTCCCGGATGACGCGCACTTGCACCGTTTAGCATTCCAATCCCTACAAAAGCTCAAATAAACCTCGCAAAGCATATATATATGGAAACCAAGGGTTATACAGTACAAGAGCTTAAATACGTGAAATAACGGTCGCAAGCGTGCGTGCATGCATAATTAACGGGCGCAAGATATACAATATTTGCGACTAATCACACCCCCTAACTTACACATTGCTAGTCCCTGGCTATGAAACAAAACAAAACCCGCCACAAAAGTGCGGTGGTATAGCAACAATATAAACACAGAAAAAGTGCCACTTTCGCGGGCGCACGGTTGCATTTAGCGAATGCAACAAGCCGTTAAACCGCTAGGTTACCCTAGCGGACGAGTGTTGTCTCGTGAGGGTTTTCAGGGATGATACCCACAAACATCGAATTT
The DNA here is from genome assembly GCA_949130495.1 of Sambucus nigra. NCBI lineage: Eukaryota > Viridiplantae > Streptophyta > Magnoliopsida > Dipsacales > Adoxaceae > Sambucus > Sambucus nigra. The sequence goes on along the minus strand of OX422218.1, from coordinate 382,947,075 downwards.
CCTCAAAACATGCATGGCCAAACCACCCAATATGCCAAACTCAACAATAATTAGATATTTCAACATATTATTAACAAAGCAAAGGAGAGGTTCTGCCCAATAATCCAAAACTATGAACATTAGAAGAATAACTACATGGAATTGAAACCTCAAATGTGAGTGGTGCGCATGCATATGTAAAGAGATTTGATTCGGTAAAAACGCCTACAACCCGGATAACCATTAAAGCATGCTTCCACTCAATCCTCTCCGGATATCACACTCAACAATTAGAAACACTCGGAATAGGGTGTAACACACGGGACATACGGGCATAAACAATAATTGTAAAAGGAAACTAAGCCGCGCACATGTCAAAGAAGGAGAACGCAATATAAAAGTGAAAAAAATACAATCTCATGAAAGGATATCGCATATTAATCAATGTGAAATGCACATAAACAGATTATCGCTAATGTTCGACCGTTGAATCACGTCACCCTAGGATCAAATAGGACTTTATTGGGTTGTAATGTGGGTTTGGGGTTATGGGAAATGAAATGAAAGGAAGTATTTACGGATACAAAAACTGTTCGGAGATGAAAATATTTGGGATAATGGAAAATGGCGGGCGATTTCAAAATTGGAACATGATATCCAAACACGCCTTAAATATATCAATCGTGAGAGTAACAGGGATTATTGAGTTACTATGAACATAATATACAAATTGCTCTTTCTTTCTTTTTTTCTATTTTCTTTTTTCTATTTTCTTTTTTCTATTTTCTTTTTTCTATTTTCTTTTTTCTATTTTCTCCCACACTACACAACATCATTCAATCCCAAATATCATTCCAAAACATAGGTAAGAAAGGTAATGTGTATGGTGTAAAACTCCAATGTGGAGTTGGTTAGGGAATTGGGACGAAAAGAAAGGTCATAATTAGGTTCAACGGGGTTGACTAGGGACATGTATAAGGGTAAGGTTAAGGTCATATGGGTTAACAACAAAGAGAGCCTAAGATCCTTTCCTAAAGTTTCATGTGATTCTCGAGACACAACACCGTTGAAAATCATGCTCATGTGATACATCAATTAATATGCAATCAATGAAAAGAAAATGAGATCGCCAACAAAATACGTTATTCAAGAAAGAGAGTAATGTATAAACACTCTGAAACGAAGAAAAGCACGAAACTCGCTAGGTTTTTAGTGTACACAAAGCAACAACAAGATACCAAGCTATAATTGTCCTACCGAATGATTTAGAAAATATGCTCAAGTGCTCATGGGTTTCAAGGTTTAATTCATGCATTTATCCCCAATGTTGAATAATATAAGGACTAGAGTTTAATAACATGAAAGAAATAGAAAATGCATTATTGAATTAGCAATCGGATAGGGCAATTATTAAGTTTATCATAGGAAAATAGGGCAAAATGCCCAAAAGAGGGAAAAGAAATAAAGAAAATTTTTATTTTTATTTTTTATTCTTTTTTTTATTTTTTTATTTTTTTTACAATTATTTATATATATATATATGGCACACGAGGGATGAAAAAGAAATTGAGATGCCTAAACACACCCCCTAACTTGAATCGCACATTGTCCTCAATGTAATTAAAAGACATTATGAAAAAAAAGAGGAAGAAGAATAAATCACCCCAATTTAGAGTGAAGTCCGAGGTTATCAACGCGCGCCCTATACCAACATAAGAAAAAAAAACAAAAATATGTACCACAATGATTAAGTTAGAAAGAAACATGCCATGAGTCTCAATAGTTTAGAGGGGTTGAAATGCAGATACTAGATAATTGATGGTGGACATAGGATTTGGAAAAATGTATACACATCAAAATCTAATAATTCAACAACAACTAAATTATCATTACTAATATTATAGAATTCAGTACAGGCATTGGTCATTGTGAAATAAAATAAAACAGAGAATACATAGTTCGCCGAGTCGCCCCCAAAAATGAAACAAATCATCAGCCATCAGAAAAAACCACCCAATATGCCCCATACACTAGACTAGAAACCCGCACCACTGGATGAACCCGGATTAGCTGGGTCGTACGGACTCTGAAAATGCGACGGAAGCGGCGCCTCAGGGCCATGCTGCTGGATATAGAGATCACGCATCATGGACTGGACCATATGAAACTCGTGTCGCCGCTCGGTCCGGTCCTGGATCTGGTCAACCCCATACTGGTCAAACCGGGACTCCAAAGTCGCCAGCCGTAACTGGGTCTCCTCCCATATGCGCTCGTACCGTGCCTCGAACGCCGCAAAGCGGGCGTCGGTAAGTGCGGTAGGCACCTCAGTGTGCTGGCCTGACCCCTGCTCTGCCCTCCTGAAGTCTGTCTCCTCGTCAATATCCTCAACAACCACTCTCGGCCTCTTCTGAACTACCGGCTCACCCCAGTAGTGCTGCAAGCACCTCCTGATGTTCTCTCTAGTTAGGATGGGTTTGGGGTCCACTTTCCTATCCGAAGGGTACTCGGGGCACTTGGCTTGAATGCAAATTTGGGTCACTATATCGGGCAATAGAAGGAGACGTTCCATGCCTTTTCCTTAGATGCCAAATACATCAGATCCAAATAGTATTGCGGGAGATTGATGTCTCCCGATTGTTTCAGCAGTGTGTAGAGGAAGACAGCATGCTTATGGCGTACCTCGGATCTATTGTTGGTAACCATCAAACAATGCACGTTGACATAGTGCAAGAGCCTCGGTAAATCTGCCATCGCGGCCGACCGGAACATCTTCTTGGTCCAAACCTCTCCCGGGGCAAGAAACTCTATAAGTGTGTCCAAATCAAAGGTCGCCTCATTAGAGAGGCTCACAAATGGGAACGGGTCAGCCACATTGCCCATCCAGCGGGCCAAGTCCTTCCGCCTAAACGTGATTCGAACTCCACGTACAAAAGCCTCGAAGACACACTTTTCTCCCTTGCATTTGATCAATGAGGCGTAGAAAATGCGCACAAGTTCTTCATTTATCGTGATTGGACTTCCCACGAACGAGTCCCAATTATACCGCTTAAGAATGGCCATGACTGGATGGGGAAGGGCATCCATTTTCCATGCCAAATTGATCGCAAGCGGGCATTTTGAAGTTGCAAAGAACGCCTCAAACCACTGCTTTTCCTGGGCACAACGGAACCCATCGATGCCTTTAGGAGGCACGCATCGAGACTGCTTGTATTTGTCAACGTCACCCATTATACCTGCAAAACAGAAATTAGTACAACAGTGTAGTTGAAACTAAATTTGCAATGGTAAGGACTGAATTTACTAGCAAGAAAATGTCCAAAAGATGAAAATGTGTTCATTGAGGCATTTGAACAAACACTTAGCGTGCAAAATCGGAAAACAGGGGTATGGAGCAATTTTATACTAACCAAGATCCCCCATTCATGGCAATCTCAAGAATAAACATTAACATTTTGCCATGAATGGGATTTTAACAAGAAAGCAGTTTGCAAGGTAGCAAAAATAGGGTGAGGGCACAATTTGGGGCAACAACAAATACAAGCTACAACATTCAATTCAACAACACAATCAACACAATCAATGGAAAATATGTGTGTGAGTGAGAAAGTGAGTGGAACAATGAGAGCATAAAAAACAAATCAAAAATTATTCCCAAAAATCCCAACAAAAATCAACCCAAAATCACGAAACATACCCAAAAATACCCACAATCAGTAAATGCAATATGAAAATAGTAGTGGGATTCATACCTTGAATGATGGAGGAGGGTAATGGAAGTGGAATGGGAGAGAAAAAATGGACTTATGGCTTAATTTTGAGAATTTCGGGTGAAGAGAGAATGGGAGAAGTTGAGAGAGTAAGAGATAAATGAGGGGGAAATGAAACGGGCAGGGCATAATAACTGAGGCATGCGGTCGACCGCTGGTCTGGGACCGGTCGACCGCGTTTTATATTTAAAACTGGGAGTGGAGACAGTATGCTCGATTAAAAACAACCGGTCGACCGCTGGTCTTTGACCGGTCGACCGCACTTTACAAAAAACCTTTGGAGTGGAGACAGTGAGCTTGGAATGGTTTCAGCGGTCGACCGCTGGTACTTAACCGGTCGACCGCGACTCTGTTTTTCAATCCACCTCACCTTCTGCTAAAAACTCAACTAAACCTACAATTCTCTCAACTCGACTACGGGACGCTCTCGGGGCGATAGATATATAACCGAATGTGCATAAGCACGATTGCCTCGGAATCAATATGAAACGAGGCAATCCAAAAAAAGTAGGGACAATCCAAAACCTACGTCGTGACACCCTCCGAGGGGCCCGCAAGAGGTGGATCCTCAAGAGGTATTTCAGCAAGCTCGGGATTGAACCCCTCCAAGAAAGGCTTGAGCCTCTGCCCATTCACTTTAGAAATGGTTCCGGTTCTTGGGTTTAAAATGTCGACGGCACCGTGATCGTGTACCTTTTGCACCACGAACGGTCCGTTCCACCGGGATTGCAATTTCTCGGGAAAAAGGTGGAGGCGAGAGTCATAGAGTAGGACTTTGTGGCCCACCTCCAAGTGCTTGCGCACTATCCTTCTATCATGAAAGGCCTTGGTTTTAGCCTTGAAGATACGAGAATTCTCGTATTGATCGTTCCGCAACTCCTCAAGTTTGTTGAGTTGGAACTTACGAAGGTCACCGCCTTCGTTAATGTCAAAATTGAGCTTTTTTACAGCCCAATATGCCCGGTGCTCAAGCTCAACCGGCAAGTGACAAGCTTTCCCATAAACCAAATGGTACGGGGACATTCCGAGGTGTGTCTTATAGGCCGTCCGATACGCCCATAGCGCGTCGGTTAACCTATACGACCAATCCTTAGTTAAAGGATCCACAGTCTTCTCAAGAATGCCCTTTATCTCCCTGTTTGCCAATTCTGCTTGACCATTGGTTTGTGGGTGATAGGCGGTGGCAACCTTATGGGTTACCCCATATTGCGACATCAAGCGGCGGAATATATCGTTACAAAAGTGGACGCCTTGGTCGCTTATGAGTGCTTTGGGTGTGCCGAAGCGAGCCAAGATGTTCTCTTTGAGGAATTTCAACACCACCTTGGTGGTATTGTTCCTTGTAGGCACGACTTCAACCCATTTTGATACATAGTCGACTGCGACTAAAATGTACTCAAAATGATTGGACTTTGGGAACGGACCCATGAAGTCTATTCCCCAACAATCGAAAATTTCGATTACGAGAATAGGGGCAAGGGGCATCATGTTCCTTTTTGTTATCTTCCCAATAGATTGGCAACGGGCGCAAATTTTACATAAGGCATGCGCATCTTTAAAGATCGTTGGCCAATAGAAACCGCATTATAAGACTTTGACGGCGGTCTTTTGGGAAGAAAAGTGTCCCCCACATGCACCGTCGTGACAAAACAACAAGACACTTGCGATCTCATCATTTGGGACACACTTGCGTATGATTTGGTCCGGACATAGCTTGTACATGTATGGATCATCTATGAAAAATGACCGGGCCACCATAGAAAGTCTCTCCTTGTCCTTAGCCGAAAAGTGCGGTGGGTAGGCCTCGGTGACAATGAGATTGGCGATATCAGCAAACCATGGAAACGTAGCAACGGCCATGAGTTGCTCATCCGGGAAGCACTCTCAGATTGGGATGGGGTCGATATGATCATGATAAAATGTAAGTCGGGATAAGTGATCCGCAACTACATTCTCCACCCCTTTTTTTATCTTTGATAGAGAGGTCAAATTCTTGGAGGAGGAGAACCCAACGAATGAGCCTACTTTTCGCATCCTTCTTAGAAAGAAGGTACTTAAGTGCGGCATGGTCGGTGAAACACACAATGGGAGATCCAACCAAGTACGCCCGGAATTTGTCCAACGCGAAAACTATTGCTAGTAGCTCTTTCTCCGTGGTGGAGTAGTTCATCTGTGCACTGTCTAGCGTGCGACTAGCATAAGAAATCACGTGTGGTTTTTTATCCCTCCTCTGACCAAGTACCGCCCCCACGGCATAATCACTCGCGTCGCACATAAGCTCGAATGGAAGGGTCCAATCGGGCGCTTGCATTATAGGGGCGGTGGTCAACATCGATTTCAATTTATCGAAAGATTCCTGGCACGAATTACTCCACAGAAACGGAGCATCTTTAGCAAGAAGAGCGCACATGGGGCGTGCGATCGAGCTAAAATCCTGAATAAAACGTCGGTAGAAACCGGCGTGACCAAGAAAGGACCTTACATCCTTGAGGTTTTTCGGAGCGGGAAGGTTGGCTATAACTTCGGTTTTAGCTTTGTCAACTTGAATACCGTCGTTAGAGACGATATGGCCCAAAACTATCCCTCGTGTCACCATGAAGTGACACTTCTCCCAATTGAGAATAAGGTTATTCTCAATACACCTCGCTAGAACTCTTTTCAGATTGGCTAGGCAATCATCATATGTATTACCAAAGACACTGAAGTCGTCCATGAAGACTTCTACAATGTCTGCCACCATGTCACTGAATATGCTCAGCATGCACCGTTGAAATGTTGCCAGTGCATTGCAAAGACCAAACGACATTCTCCGAAAGGCAAAAGTGCCGTACGGGCAAGTGAACGTGGTCTTCTCTTGATGCTCGGGGGCTATTTCGATTTGATTGTACCCCGAGTATCCATCAAGAAAACAGTAATAAATATGTTCGGCTACCCGTTCTAGGATTTGGTCAAGAAAGGGTAATGGAAAGTGGTCTTTCCTTGTGACCGCGTTAAGCTTTCTATAATCAATGCACACGCGGTAGCCGGTAGGAATGCGTGAGGGTAAAAGGTCACCCTCCGCACTTTCGACAACAGTGACACCCGACTTCTTTGGCACAACTTGTGTCGGGCTCACCCACTCGCTATCGGAAATGGGGTACATTATCCCCACATCCAACAATTTGACTACCTCCGCCATCACCACCTTACTCATAATCGGGTTCAACCGTCTTTGCATTTGACGGGTGGGTTTGGCATCTTCCTCTAAATAGATGCTATGAGTGCAAATGGAGGGATTGATCCCTTTTAAGTCGGAAATGCACCATCCTATAGCACTCTTGTGTTCTCTCAACACCCCAAGTAAGGCCTCCTCTTGACAATTGTCAAGGTTCGCCGCTATAATCACCGGAAAAGTGTTCTCACCACCTAGGAAAGCATACTTGAGCTCCTTTGGCAAGGTTTTGAGCTCGAGGCTAGGCATTGAAACACTCGACGGGAAAGGAAAAGAGTCGCGTGGGGGTAGTTTCTCAAAGTGGGATATCCACATCGAGTCTTCGCTAACCCCGTCGCTTTCATTATGCGTGAGGTCACTTCCACCGTCACCATCTATGTTGTTACCATCCAACCCTTCATTCACCTCCTCAAAGTGCTCGAGGGAATCACACATGTCCACTAACTCCCCATTCAGTGAAAAATAGTTTGCATAAAGGGCATCTTCATAGCCCTTATCATTGAGGAGCAAACCGCTTTCCAGGGAGTTAGCAGGAATTGCCTCTAATGGATCTTGAAAATGGGAGAGGTCAAAACAATCTTGCACAAGTGTGTCGATACAAGCCACAGACTCAACCGCATCCTCACTCTCATTGCTAAATTGGGGTTGCTTGAGGAGGTTGAACACATTGACCTCAACCGTCATGTTCCGAAATGACAGTTTCATCACCCCGTTTCTGCAATTGATGTTCGCATTCACGGTGGCGAGAAATGGGCGCCCAAGAATGATAGGGATTTGTGCACTCCCATTAGGCACGGGTTGAGTGTCCAATATGATAAAATCTACCGGGTAGTAGAAAGAATCGACTTGGACAATCACGTCCTCTACAACTCCTCTAGGTATCCTAGTCGAACGGTCGGCTAGTTGTAACGTGACAGGAGTTGATTTAATATCACCGAGCTTTAACTCGAGATATACTGAATAAGGAAGCAAGTTTACACTTGCTCCTAAATCGAGGAGGGCGCGTTCAATTCTAGTCTCCCCAATCACACATGAAATGGTGGGGCAACCCGGGTCTTTGAATTTTGGGGCTAGTTCATTGGTTATGATAGCACTAGCTTGGGCGGCCATGTATTCCTTTGAGCGCACACTTTGTCTCCTTTTGACCGTACACAAGTCTTTTATAAACTTGGCGTACTTGGGCACATGTTCAATTGCCTTTAGGAGGGGGATGTTCATGTTCACTTGCTTGAACAACTCGAGAAACCCCTCTTCGGAGGCTTTTGTGGGCTTTACCCTAAGTCGTTGAGGAAAAGGCGCCGGAATGGGACAGATTGGGCCTTTCACAACAATAGGCTCATCTCCCTCTTTGAGGATGTCATCGTCTATGTTTGCGGGACCGTGAAATGGCACGTCCTCAGTAGCAACGGCTTTGCCTTGGGATTTAGCATGAATGGGCGGCTCCGGCGATGGTCGCACAACTTTGTTGTCGACCGTTTTGCCGCTCCTAAGGGTGGAAATACCCTTAGCATGCTCAGTGTGCGACGTACTCGAGGTGGAGCCCTCATTACCCATTTGGATTTTGGTATTGGGCTGAGGTTGTGCCGGGAGAAGGGGTCTCGCTACTCCTTGGGAATTCTGAACCAACTGTGCAAGAGAGATTTGCATCTCTTGCATAGTGCGCGCCATTTGCGAGATAGACTGTTCAAGTTGTGACACTTTTTGAACAGTCGCGAATTGTTCCTCATTATGGCACCTCTGAGGCGGTAAATACGAAGCGGGTGGTCCCGCGGGCGGGTGTTGTTGTGATTGATATGGGGGCGGTTGTTGAAATTGCGCGGGCTGACACGGGCCTTGAAAGTTCGGAGTTGGGGCTATTTGAGAATTGGAGTTATGGTCCTTCCAACTCATCAGAGGATGGGTTGTCCTCCAACTAGGATTGTAGGGAGGGTTATTGGGATCGAACGGGGCATTGGAGTATTGCTTCCGATATGCCCCTATAACATTGGCTTGCTCTTGCAACTGGCCTTTAATGCTAGGGAGTGACGGACACTCCCTCGTTTGGTGGCCAATGTTGTCACAAATAACGCAGACAACTTCCTCCACAACAGAAACCTTTTTGACGGTTTCCATGAGTGGGGGTTGTTGTGTGAGTTGCATTGCGTCAATTCTACGACATAACTGGTCATACTTGGCTTGAGTATCTTGATTTTCCTGTAGGATACTCAAACCACTGGTTTGCCCACGAGGGACCGGGTTATCGCGAACAGTTCGGTCGTAAGGGTTCGATGTGTCCCATCCCCGAGATGTCTTTGAGACAAACTTGAAATGGGCCTCTACCTCCTCACCACTCAAGTCTATAAGACTACCTTGACACATTGTTTCGACCAATTGTTTGGTCAAAGGATTAAGCCCTCCGTGAAAGATTGAAATTAATCGCATCTGATCAAAATTGTGATGCGGGCAAGACCGCTTTAAAGATTTAAAGCATTCCCAACATTTGTCAAACGTCTCATGATCATATTGTTGAAAGTTTTGAATTTGTTTCATGAGCACGTTTGTCTTATGTATGGGAAAGAATTCCTTTAAAAAGAGGTCCTGCAGCTGCTGCCAATTCCCCACAGAGTTGGGGGGAAGGGTAATCAACCAATCTTTCGCTTTGTCTTTAATGGAAAATGAAAATAACTTAAGCCGCACAAGATCGGGTGTGCAATTTTGATCGAAAAAAGTGTTGCACACCTCTTCAAAGTCTCTTATGTGGCGATAAGGGTTTTCATTTTCCATCCCGTGAAAGGAAGGCAAAAGATTAATCATACCATTCCGAAAGTGGAAAGCTCCGTGGTTAAACAGGGAATGTGATGCATCCGGGCACGGAGACTGTCTCCGGTCGGAGGTAATCGCCAAATGATTGGCGCACAGGGGCAGCAGCCCGCGGGGCGCATAATTATACTCCATATGGGGATCAAAAGATCGTACCGAGTGGGGTGCACTCGGGTATTGTGATATGGACGACAAGTCTATCTGGGATGGCGCCGTATTAAGAGAGTACCGATGTTGAGACGATTCCCCAGAGTTATTGAAGAGATTATTTGAGCCTTCAGAAGAAAATAGTGGTCTGTAGTCCCCGGCGATCCCTTGGTTCGAAGCGTTGCTCATTAGGACAGAAGACCTATCCTTCACAAACAACACTAGCTCAAACAATTAAATGCAAAAGTTTTATCGACAAAGAACTAAATCAATATAGTCGTTACTAATAATTCCCCGGCAACGGCGCCAAAAAACTTTGACTCGCTCAGAAAATTGTATAGCGCAAGTGTACGCTAATCGCGAGAGTAATAAAAGCCCGGTAAGACCGGGGTCGATTTCCGCAGGGAATTATATGAAGTACCGAGGATATTCTTTCAGTAAAATATCCATAAACAAGAATAAAAGATAAAAGAAAAGATGATTTGGGTTATACGTGTTGTAATGAACCAAAGCGAACCAAGATAAATGGAACGCTACACAAAAATAGAAACAAGACAAGCGAGATTTATAAACCGGATTATGAAACGATTCTTTAACAAAAGGTTAAGGAGCATTCCCCCACCTCGAATGCACGCAACTCAACGGATTCTTCTGATTAAATCACAATAAAATGGGAATAATATATCAATATCAACAATCCTACATGAAGGATGTCAACCCAACAATATAAGATGAAGGTAACAATATATTATCGAACAAATGCGTTGATGTTGGAGTTAAGTCTTAAAATACAACCCTTACATGATAAGAGAGGATAAAATCCTATGAAACTCCAATCTCAACCCACACACCCATTTATTGGATTTAATCATTGAACCAAGCCAAGAACTAAACTCTCCAAGGTGGGTTTATGCTCCCAACCTAGGGAGATTAGCTACTCATGAAACCAACCATATCAAAACACATCATTAAACTAATAGTAAGTGTAATAACTATAATGAGACTAAGCATTCAAGGCACAAACACAACATTAATTGCACCACACTGTAACAAGGATCAAGAAGAAACAATAGAGGAGGAAATTTACTTGCAATAAATGAAGTTGATGATGAAAATGACAAGAAAATTATCTAGCCCTAGGAGAGACAGAGAAGCCAACAAAAATCCCTTTTATCTATTTCTTTTCACACGAATGTAATCATATGCTTTACAAGAATAAACCACCACAAATATATACTAAGTGGAAGAAAACCACAAAACAAGGGTGGTAAGGCCAAACCAAAACTGCGGGGGTTTTGCAGAAAATGAAGTACCGGTCGACCGCTGGTCAGTGACCGATCGACCGCTTATCAAGGAGAGGGCACACTGTCTCATTTCGAAGGCAAAAGTCAAAACACCGGTCGACCGCTTATCTTGGACCGGTCGACCGCTCCTGCAAACATCAGCACTCTCCCCTCTTTTGATACACAACAAAGGGGCTCGGGAAAACGCCCATAACTTGGTCATCGTGAACCGAATTGACCAACCGTCAGGGGCTACGCGAAGTTGGCAAGAAGAACTACAACATCCGTGAAGAGTTCGGGCACAAAGCTCGAATGTAGGAATGACAGAATTACCCCTGAAGTTGCGTAAAGCACTGAACGTTCCCGGATGACGCGCACTTGCACCGTTTAGCATTCCAATCCCTACAAAAGCTCAAATAAACCTCGCAAAGCATATATATATGGAAACCAAGGGTTATACAGTACAAGAGCTTAAATACGTGAAATAACGGTCGCAAGCGTGCGTGCATGCATAATTAACGGGCGCAAGATATACAATATTTGCGACTAATCACCTTCAATATGCGAGGGATAATGAGTAGTATATTTATGATGCATGTGGCATGGACCATACTTATGTGGATGTAGACATTGAAATTGTCTGTATTCACTAATATATTCAAATGCCTGGTATGTTTAAAATCTTTAATAATTGAAACTTTACCTATATTCAGTTGAAATAAATAATACGTAATCAGGGGATTCAATTGGATTTGGGAGTAGACGCATGAGATATATTGGTTGTTGGGTTGGAATAACTTAAAAGAACCTAAAATACGAGATAAAGGTGCATAGTTGTATTTTAGCCCAAACTTAATTATAATTTTACTTTTCATAGAATCTTTGTTAATGATGTTTTTAAATTATCTTTTTAGGACATAGGCCTCACCCATGATTAAATTTTATCTCTCTTTCAGTTGATGTTCAGATATGATTGTAGGTGTTAAGCCCGTGTGATCATTCTTTTATTCCCATCTATTTATATACCGTGTCAGATTTATATTTAGTAAATTGAGTTGGTATTATTATCATTACATTTGGCATGGGATTTCATTATGAGACAGTGTAGTATGCGATGATTCTATTACTTCTAATTGATTGGGTATGAAAGGTTATGATGGTTCACCACTATTCAATTTAGTTATTTATATTATGCATTTAGTTTTATTTCCAGTCATGGCTAGAATGATATCCAAATGTTTACAATAATATTTTATTTATTTTAGATTTGATCAATCTAGATTAGATTTTACGGGTTATCACACTCAACCTAGATGTTATCTCACACATATATCGACCTCCATCTAACTCGACCTGATTCAAACAATAGCCTAAATTTTGAGATTCATTCAGAGAGAGTAATTTGAACATTATGTAACTCCGACAACACTTATTTAGGACCATAAACCATATGAATGATATTTTTTACACATTACAATCTATGTTCAAGAGACACATGAGCGTGTGCATCATGCTTGGGGTGTAAATTATGCCACTTGATGATTATAAAAAAAATATATGCATCTTCATTATTAAGCATGTTTTATTTGATTTCCTTATTGTTACTCTGATAAAAACTAAGAGGAGATAGAAAGATCTTGTAAAACTATGTATTATTGTTGGTTTGTCATCAATTATAGCGAATAAATTACCCCATTCTGTATTATGCAAGCTATTAACAGGACCGACCCCAAGATTTTGGGGGCTCGAAGTGAAATCATGATTTGGCCCCCATATATAACGAGATGTTTCTATCATTACTTATAAGAAAACACTTTTTATTCAAAATCCATTTGTTTTCTTATTATTATAATGTGTTGCACCTAAGTAAATTTAGGGTTGTCTACATACCAATGGAGGGTCTATACCTAACCCAAGGATCAAGCACAATATAGTTCTCCTAATCTACCCACTCCGGTCAAAGCTTAAAAATCAAACTCTTACACTCTTATTTTTAAAATATAGATACATAAAAGTACCAAAATAATATATCAATTGGTGTGAGATGTTCTCCCATATTTTGAAGCAAAAATACTAATTATATATGCATAATCAAGATTCTTTTCCATATATTTATCAATTGATAATATAGCCAATCCATTGGACCTTTCTTGAGACATGATTGGCCGAACATATGACTCTACCAATCATCCTTGAAAAACTTATTTTTTACAGAGACAACAGTAATGGGAAGGGTCAATAATACCCTATAAACAATCCATGCAGTTGGAATACTATCGTCCATCTTTTGCAAATAGTTTAACCTCACTTTTAATTTTTGGATCTCCTTTTATGTTACCAAAGTTTAACTCCATGGGTTAAAATAGCACCGAGACGTGCGGACTTTGATGATCCACTTCTCTATTTGGCTCGCTTCAACAGATCGATGTCGACACTTGGTTGGCCGAGCGTGTTTATACTGGACATATTTTATGGCCAACGGATAGGGCGGGGGTTGAGGGACCTGAATATCGTCCAGGGTGCACTAGTTCATGGACGTGAGCTTCAAGACATCGAGTCTAGGGCACTCGTCATGCATATGATGCCCAGGAAGAAAAACTCCCAATTCTAGTTGCACGAACAATGCGTCACGGTGTACACTAGTGGATTTGTTAATTCTTATATCGTGTGGCCTACTGACCTCCTCAGCGTTAACCATACCCCAGACATTTAGTGACATTGATTTAAGTTTGAATTGAATTATTTTAAATTATTACATTTGAATTATATTTGGATTATATGGTGATGCATATTCTCTCTATTTTGAATTTATATTTGAATTATCTCTATTTTATTTGGATATATGATGTTTGAACAGGTACAAGGTTGTTATAATAGGTACAAATATACTGTTGGGCAGTGGCAGTGGCCATACTGCCCAGCATTATTCTTTTCAATTCTGCCCAAAATTGTCATGGTCATTGACCGTGACCAGTCCTTGACAAAGAAACTTGTCACGGTCACTGACCGTGATAATTTTTTTAAAGAATTGTCACGGGCCTGTCACGTTCCTTGACCATGACAAATCTTGGCACGATCAAGGATCGTGACACGACCATGGCAATTCTAATGAACTTGTCATAGTCAATAACCGTGACATGACAGTGATAAAAAAAGTTGTCTCACCCAGAATTGTCATGGTCATTGACCTTGACAAGTTGAAGTTGTCAAGGTCAATGACCGTGACAATTCGGCAGATTTGGTGGAGTGTACCACTTGGAATTTTTTAAACTTGCAAACCAAGGAATAAAGATAATTCACCTACCATGCTCATCTCAAACTCACTCTTCATCTCCTCAAAGAAACTATGCACACACTTTCCTATAGTAGAACCAGGAATCATGTATTCTACATAAATTTTCACTATAAGGATGTGATTCTTAGCTCTTACCATGAAATGTGTTATGTCAACACCACCTCTCTTTAAACCATTTTTTAGAAGATACGCGGGCATTCTCTCATATTAAGTCCTTGGAGCTTGTTTGAGACTACATAATGCTTTTTCAAGTTTAAACATATGGGATGGAAATTTTGGGTCTTCAAACCCTTGTGGTTGTACCACATACACCTACTCATTCACTACACTATTAAAAGCAATTAAAACTTTACATCCATTTGAAAAGGTTTAAATTTCATAAAGCATGCAATGGAAAGTAAAAGACGTGCACTTTCCAACCTTGCAACCCGGGCAAAGGTCTCATCAAAATCAATCCCTTCAATTTGTTATAAACCTTGTGCAACAAGTAGTGCCTTGTATCTCAAAATTACCCCATCTTTATCCATTTTATTTTTGTAAACCCATTTTGTACCAATTATCTTAATATTTTGAGGCCTAAATACCAATTCCCAATTTTTTAACCTTTCAAATTGATTGAGTTCTTCTTGCATAGCACGTATCCAATTCCCATCTGTCAAACCTTATTTGATATTTTTAGGTTCAATTTGAGAAGTAAAACATTAACAGTTAAGTTTACTCAAAATTTGATTTCTCGTTTTTCACACAACTTTCAAGGTTCCTATGATTTTATAAGGGGTGTTATTACAATGAACCAATGTAAGAACTCCTCTATCTCTCTCACCTTGCTCACCATTAGACTCATTTTATGAAGAAGATCGTTCAATGTCTCTCCTAGAAGAACTAGACTCTCCTGCATCCAAATTACTAATTGTAGTGAGTTTAAATCGAGAGAAGGACAAAGAAACTAATGAACCTAAAGCAGTAACCAGTGAGGGGATGCCACACGAGCAACCCCAATTCATTCAGACAATTGTGGTTATATTAAATTTTATTTATTAGCACTCGTCTATTGTTTGAACACATGTTTACTTAGCAAGAAGCCTCAGCCGATCAAGTAGGGCTCGAGCACATGCTTAGTTAGGATCTCTTAAGAGTTTTGATTTGGAGGTTAAGAGGCAAGTCTTGTTAACCAAGCTAAGGTTCAACTACTTTAGTACCCTAGAAAAGAGAGAATACTAAGATTAGGGACCTAAGAGGGTAGTCACTGACTCACATACACTTACATAGCTCACATTTGGTAAATTGAGTGAGTAGTTAAGGTACTGCTCGCAAAGTCATTTTGGAATATAAGATTGGCAAGGGGCCCTCAAGGCCCCTCACAAGTTTCAAAATTATTTACAAAATAACCATTTGAAATATTGTCAAAAATGTATTTTTTGGCGCAATGCCCGACACATTTTCTTTTTACTTTGATTGTATTGGATGTTGCCTGCCAGTGGGGACACCGATAAACTATAAAATAAGACAAAAAATACAACTCAGATATTCTCACAAGGTAATATCCCTTTGGCGCGCGCACCATGTCAGCACTAATATTTTTTTATAAATAGAGAACTAGGAAAAGGTGAAAATTAGTCAGAATCTGAGCATTACTCTACTCATTTTTAAACAAAAAATTGTCTCTCCCCGCTCACTCCTTAGTACTTGAAGTTCTTGTATCTTCACTCTCAAAGAATCATCACTCTCAAGTGATTCTGTTCTTTTTTTTTTCTTTTTGAAAATATTATATTTAATCATTGTCTTCTTCACATTGTAATCAAAAAGTCATTATTGTATTGCAAAAGTTAGGTTTTGATTTACTTATTGATATTAAAACTTTAAATACCTTGAAGGCTATTTCCATTAGAGTGGGTCATGTCTCACCCTTCTATTTTATTCATAGACCCAAGTACCACTACCCTCCTACATTAGGCGACTTCGTTGTGGAGGTATTCTCATTTCCATGGATGAACAAGGTTATAACGTTTCAAAGAAGTTGATTTTTAAAGACACTCAAGTCGGTAATAGAGTTCAGATCGATCATACGACTAATAAGGAAGTCAAGGTCACCGGAGCAAGTGCTTCTTTCTCCTTTAGGGGGAAGGCGAGCACATCAGTGGATGCGCCACCGAATGGTATGAATCTGATGAGTATATTTTTTTGAGTTCTTAAGATAACACAGTGTGGTTATCGCCAATTTAGGCCAAGCTTGTGTAACATCGATGGTTGCTTTTGTTGGAGGAGCAGGTGAAGTCGAGACTGTGCTAGCTAGAAGAGTGGCGATATAGTAGGTTACAACTCCAGTAAGTTCATCAGTGACAAAGAAGTTGGAGGCAGAGGAATCATTCCAAAACCTTCACATTGGAAGAAGTGAAGTTCTTGCTCTCATTTTTAAAGAGAGACACCACTTACGTATGAAGAGTTATAGAAACCTTACCCATATAGTATCAATGAAAAATCATACCCCAAGGTGTACGTACCTCCCAAATTCACAAAGTTAAAAGGTAGAGGTGAAAAACCTAGGGATAATGTTAAGAGGTTTGTGGAGAATCTTGGCATGCATGACAACAACAAGAAGATAAAGTTGAGGTATTTTTGGAAAACTCTCAACGGAAAAGCCTACTCATTGTAAGGATAAATTTCCAATCAATTCAATATGTTTGCAATTGGCATAATTTTGGACAAAACATTTGAGTCATAGACTAGCCTTTATTTTGTTGATCTCATAATCCTATGCGTGTTTGATGAAGATATAACATCCACGCTTCAAAGATAGGATATATCATGTCGTGATTATCTTGCCATATTTGTCTTTATGTTTACCGAGAATCTCATAGGTATGAAAGCATTTTGAATATGGTCCTTGAATATTTTTCAAGGCTGTTTGTTTTTGAATAAAAATCATTTGGAACTGTTTTCAAAACAAAATTTGAAGAAAAATATTTTTTGACTATAATCATGTTAGAACGAGATTTGTACCTCGTTAGAAAGAAATTGAGTTTTCGTTAAAACAAAGTTGGTCTCATTATTCTTGTTGGAACGACCATCTAATGTATATCTAACGAGGCCTCCCCTGTTTAATAGTTCCACTCTCGTTAAAAGATCGTTACAAGGACGATCGAACGAGAAAGCTTCTTCATTCCAAAGAACTAGAGTTTTGTTATAATGAAAAACTAATCTCGTTCGAAAGACCTTAGTTTTCGCTCAAAGGATTTTATCGCCTCAAAATTTGCCTTTTACTATTTGATGCATGTTGGACTTAGGTTTTGGCGAAAAACATTTTCCTATCTATTTACAGAGTTGCAAAACCCTAGTTTCACCCTTTGAGTTTAAAAATATAAGTTCTTTATATTCATATGTTTTAAGATCTTTAGTTTGGGAACCAAGGTATTATTCTCTACATCTGAAGAGAACGTGTTTTGCACGGTGGATTTCGGACTTGCTGTTTACATGCGGTGGACTTCGTGTTTGTTGTGTTGCAGTGAAGAAGTGGTGGATTTTTTGTTTCCATCCGTAGATGGTTGTTGATCCTGGATCGGTGGATAATGATATGTGCATGGACTCTTACGTTGTGGCAGCTTATGTGCGTGGACTTCTGCGTTGCACCATGGAGGAGCGATCAGAGTTTGAAGAGCGTTAAGGATTGTGGGATTGAGTGATTGAGTATATCTATTGTCAACTTTTGTAATTTTGTATCATAGTAAACTATTTATCTAGGCCATTCAAGGTTTTTCCCCTCATGGTTTTTCTCGTACATTGGCATGTCGTATATGGTTTATTTATTTTATTTTCTTATTACCTTGATGCATGTTTTAGGTTAAAAAGATAAAATTGGATAAATCCATTTTGAACAATAAAGGTTTACAATTGGTGAAAAGTTTTTTATAGGGAAAATTTGTTTTAGTATTTAAAATTGAAAATTAAAAAAATAAACATTTTATTTATTCGGACCATCCCTGCGTACTAGCACATAACATTCTCAAATTTCTATCAGAGCAGGAGTCACTAAGTCACCATGTAGATTCTTGTTTCCTACTGTTTAGGGTGATTTGTTTTATCCCCCTCTCTCGTGTTGGTTTTATTTTTTCTTCTGTCAATGGATTCTTATTGTGATAAGTTGTCTGATGTGTTTAGTGATGACAACTTTGATATTAGAGAGGAATTTTATGAGCTTTATAATGATGCTAAAAATTTAACTAGTTTGAATTTGAAGTTTTCGAAAAAGAATTAAAATTCTTGAAAAGGAATTTTTTATTTTAAAGTTGCAATGGAAATTTTGAAAATTGTTCAAACTCAAAAATATTTCCTAGGTGAGAAGCTTGTGGACATGAAGCATGATTTTAAATCTTTAGAAGTGTCCAAGAAAGAGAGTGACTATTCGAAAAAGAATTAGAGGACTCTTAAATTTTGACGGTTAGTGTACGTGCCATTGAGAATAATGATGAATTGATTAATGATTTGAGGGAATGTGAGAATACTCATAATGATAAGTTCGCTTGCATTAAGGGGGAGAGAGATAGAAATCTAAGAATGATTGAAAATTTTAAGAGGGAGTACCTATCACTTGCGGTGTTTAACTTTTTGCTAGAGTCTATAATTTTGAAGTTAGAAGATGATTTGAAATATTCAAGTAGTGTTGGTAGTGATTATACAGCCATCCTTGATTATAATGTTCCATTTCCAAGGCTAAGACCATCATTTGTCTTAGAGGGTCAATCACATCCCAAGGTGTTAGAAAAGGTCAACCCAAAGGTCCCATTCCTCATCGCATCTACATGTGCAAACACTACGGTAGGAAATGTCAGCTTAGGATGTTTTGTTATGATCTTAAAAACGACCATAGGAAGTTGTAGTCTAGTGTCCGTTTGGTTCGCCAAACTTAACACGTTAGGTATACATCTATTTAGGTTAGGAAATCCATTTTTGAGTAACAAAATGTTAGATTGGTTGATTATCATATGCTTGGACATGACTCTTCAAATGATATATCTTGTGGCTGATTGCTTGCATGTTTGCATACAATATCTTTTGTGCTTCACGATGTATATGTTTGCTAGTTGTATGTGGTTTTCATCTTTTGTATTTTGATTTTTCTTTTATTGAGTCGTATTGAAATTGCGTGTCTTTTAAGTTAGCTTGTTTTCAAAATTGGTATTTTCTTTTGGAATTTTTTAGAAAAACTCAAAAAGATTTTTGGTTTTTGTGTATTCTAGTTTTACACATTTTGTGTGGCATACTGGTTTGTTTGAAATCAATTCATTTCATGTTTTCCACTTGACTAGGACATTTGGTTATGATTATTAATACTTAAATTGTTCTTAATCGTGCTTGCATGGGGTTGTTTTGAACTTGATTTACTTGATGGATTCACTTTGTATATTCCTCCAAACACACATTGACGAGCTCTTTGAATGATAACTTCAAATATTATATTTGAGATATGTGATATATTCTCCCACCAATCTTGTCATCTACAAATTTTGTGACTATAGGGGATTTTTGCATGTAAGAACCGTTGCCTGTGAGATTATTTGATTTTATTGAAAAGATGAGGGTTCATGGGAAATGATTATGAAATTAGCAAATCTCCTTTGCGGGAAAACCACCATTGGTAAGAGCTTAATGAAAATATTAAAGTTAACAAAATAGAAAAAATTGCCAAAGGCCTACATGTTTTATTTGATTGATCTTGCAAAAGTGATAGCCTCAAAATAATTGAGAATAAAGAAAATATGATATATGTTTATCATTTGAGGGTGTTTAATTGAAGATCAATGGGTATTCATAATGAATCCTAGTTATGATCATATTTTTCATGACGCTATTGATTTGTAGAATCATCAATATTCTAGGCTTTTGTGCTTTGTGCCTATTTATTCGTAGAGTTCACTTTATCTTATTACTTGAGGCCAAATCTTAGTTTGATAATGTTTTGCGAGCAACTAGAACTCCTTGAACATATATGCTTATTTAGGTCATAATTCATTTGTATCTAGTTCATGCACATTATTCAATCCCACATGTTTAGACACATCAACAATATCCTAGTGTGTAAAACTTATGTGTTTCGTGTTAAGTTTTGTGGTTGTTTATACCTATATATAAGAACTGGTATTTTATTGGTATATTTGACATATTTATATATGGTATAGTTTGTTTTGAGTTTTTGCGGTTTACATTTAATCCATGTTTTTCATATGCTTTATCTTAGGATTTTATTCAGTAAGCTATATGATCGTATTGGTATTTCTCATTGTATGCATTGAAATTTCAAAATTGGTATCATACTTCATTACTTATTCATGATTATATTTTTTGAATCGATATTTATATTCATTGATCATTGTGTGTATTATTTGTGCTTGATTTTCCATTATGCGTGTCTTCTACACTTTACGCCATTACATGATGTTATTCCCTCTTCCCTCATTCAAAATTAGTATTTCATGTTCACATATTTAGGGGGAGATTTATTATTATTATTATTTTTTTTTTTTTGGGGGGGGGGGGGGGGACGGAATTTATTTATGCTATTTTTCTTTGTCTATTCCTGAACACAAATGGGGAGAAATTGTATCTTTCTTTTTTATGATTAGGTTATCTTTATCTTAGGGGAAGACATCTTGAATCGGTTGAGATTATTTTAGATATTATTAGATGTTTATTCTTATGAGAATTTATACTTGATATATTCTCTTTGCATTTGAAGGTGTGTTTAAGTGTGCATGTTTACAACATGCTTAAAAGTTTTCAAGAAAAGCAAAGCTACTCAGAGTATTTGTCTATCGAGGGTCTGTACATTTTCCTCTTTTAGGTTAGGGATTGAGTCTTTTTTTGAAGATCTTGAAGGCCTATAGGATTTTTATTTGGTTTTGTCCCGGAATAGCCAAAGAGGGAGATTTGTAAAGACAAATTTCCAATGGATTCAATTTGTTTGTAATTGGCATAATTCCGGACAAGAGTGTTGAGTCATAGGTTAGGTTTTGTGTTATTGATCACGTAAGTCTATGACTTGTTTGATGAAGACGTAATGGCTAAGCTTTGAAGATTGGATACATCGTTCCATGTTTATCATGCCATGTTTGTCTTCGCATTTATTGAGGATCTCGCATATGGTCCTTGGATATATTTTGGGGAGTAATTTATTTATATTGTCTTGCTTTGTCTATTCCTGAACAAATAGAGGGAGAAATAGTACATTTCCCTTTTATGATTAGGATATCTTTATCTTACGGGGAGACATCTTACCTAGGTTCAGGTTATTTTATATATTGTTAGATGTTTATTCTTATGAGGATTTAATACTTGATATATTCTCTTTGCATTTGAAGGCGTGTTTAAGTGTGCATGCTTACAACATGCGGCAAAGCTTTCCAGAAAAACAAAGATACTCAAAGTATATGTGTATTGAGGATATGTATGTTTTCCTTTTTGGGGTTGGGGATTAAGACCTTTTAGAGATCTTGATCTCTCGAAAAAGACAAAGGGATATATTTGTAAGGACAAATTTCCAATGGAGTCAATTTGATTGTAATTGGCATAATTCCAGACAATACATTTGAGTCATATGTTAGGCTTTGTGTTGTCGATTTTATAAGCTTATGGAATTTTTTATGAAGACATAGCGACTAAGATTCAAAGATTGGATAAATTGTGTCGTGTTTATCATTCCATGTTTGTCTTCACGTTTATCGAGGATCTCATAGGTATGAGTGAATTTTGAATATGATCCTTGGATATTTTTAAGGGTATTTGTTCTTGAACAAAAATCATTGGAAACTATTTTAAATTATATTTTAAAGAAAAATATTTTTTTGATTCTAATCTCGTTAGAATGAGATTTGTACCTCATTAGAATGAAATTGATTTTTCATTTTAGAAAAGTTAGTCTCATTAGAAAGGCATTGGATTCTCATTGGAACGACCATCTAATGTACATCTAACGAGGCCTCATCGGTTTCATGGTGACACTCTCGTTAAAAGTTGATTAGAAGGACGATCGAACAAGAAAGCTTCTTCGTTCGAACAAACTAAAGTTTCGTTGGAAATAAAAGCTAATCTCTTTCGAGTGACCTTAGTTTTTATTCGAATGAGTTGGCCGCCTTGAAATTCATATCTTACTATTTAAGGTTCGTTGAAGTTAGATTTGTTAGTGACCTTTTAGTTAAAACCGTTTTCCTATTTTTTTACTAAAGTTCCAAAACCGTAGTTTCACCTTCTCAGTTTAAAGATCCAAGTTCTTCATATTCATATGTTCCATGGTCTTTAGTTTGGGAACCAAAGTTTGATTCTCTACATTTTAAGAGGACGTGTTTCCTGCGGTGAATTCCGTACTTGTTGCTTACATAATGTGGACTCCGTGTCTGTGGTATTGCAATGAAGAAGCGATGGATTCCGTATTTCAATCTGTGGATGGTTGTTGAGATTGGATTGATGGATACCGAGACGTGCGTGGACTCATGCGTTATGATATCTTGAGTGGGTGGACTCTTTTATTGGACTAGAGCAGTCAAAGATTGAAGAGGATCAAGTTGTAGAGTAAGTCAATTGTAAACTTTTGTAATTCCATATCATAGTGAACTGTTTGGTTGGGTCATACTAGAATTTTCCCTCTGTGGTTTTACTCATACATCAACATGTTGGGTATGGTTTATTTGTTTTATCTGCTTATCACTTAGTGTATGTTTTAGGTTAAAAGGATAAAAATAGGTAAATCAATTTTTCACAACAAAGGTTTAAAATTCGTGTAAAGTTTTTTTACATGATTAATTTGTTTAAAGTTTTAATCTTTAAAAATTTAAAAAACATAAGAAGAGTTTTTATTTGTTCAGACCATTCCTTACATACTAGAAAATAAAATTTATCACATATGTTACTCTCACTTATCACTGAACAACACCTCCACTTAATAGGAACTGCATGGACAATTTTTGCCGAATTTTTTGTGGCTGAAGACAAGTTCACACTGAGAGACTTGGACTAACAAGTGCAAAAGACGGGTGAGGAGTTGATGAAATAGTTTAAGCATTTTAGGTAAAGAGTGCTAGATGTGCGTGAGGGTGTTATGGAGGAGATATTATTGCAGATTTGTTTAGAGGGGCTAATGGATGAATACAAAATCCATCTGATTAATGAGATCCGTGAGGATACCTTCAGAGAAGTCACGCGGCCAATGAGTAACATCTCCATGATCATTAAGCAAATACCCCAAGGATAGAGGTAACATATGCCTTTCCAGGTTGGTAGGTTTCAAGTTTCATGTCGACAAGCAGTGAACTCTATTAAAGGAATCCCTTAGGTAGGGTTGGGGGGCCAAGGGCCCAAGAACAATAATTTTGCTGGAAAAAATAAATTTGGGAATGACTTGCCACTGCCATTACCGTGCATCATGGAAGAAGTTATGGACTATTATTGGAGGTTGTTGCACAAGGGGGTGGGAGGTCACCCTGATTCAAAAGGTCAGTGCCCACGAAGGTAGACACAGAAAACACAATGTGTTCTGAGTTGCACCAAAGGGTGGAACATGTTACCAATGATTGATATTATTTGCACTGTGATATGCCCCAAGTGTGACCTCGGCCTAGAGACACCAACCTCGACTGAGGTAATGGCCGACTCTGGACAAGCCTTATGCGCGCGATATCAGCCCTGGGCCATAGCAAGGTCGGCCCAGGCCGACACCACCACAAGCCTCTCCAAAGGAAACTACACGCATCATGAGGGTCAACAACATTCTCGTACATTTGGAAAAGGCAACCTCGTTCGGATATAGGTCGAGCACTCAAGAAGCTTAATAACAACTCCATCGTGGCATCTGTTCATTCTCCAAGCATAAGCCTGCCCAACCTCGGCATAGGCCGACCCTATCCATTGTCTCGTCCAGGACCGAGTCGAGACTCCTATGGTTCATCTCATATCAAACGAAGTAGATTTGTCAACCTCGGCCTCTCCCAGGCCGAGGTCATGCACTAGTGTGGCAGCCGGGCATCTGTTGACATTTGGATAAGGACACATGGGCACAAATCAATTGTAACAAGATTATTCCCCACACGTGGGGAGAATATTTCATCATCATCCTCTACATGTGACAGTGATAGGTGGCTTTCCTACATTGGTGAGGCTAACACACACATGGATACTACATGCATGGGGGGTATACTACTCCCCCTAGGTACTATATATAGAGGTCATCCTCTACCTTGCAAAGGATCCAAGATCAGTAACCCTAGCTAAAACTTTGTTCAAATACAGAGTAGAGAGAGAAAGCTTGTGATATTGTATCCATGGCCATTAGAGCCCTTATACAGTGATACACATCATACACTTGCATAGTGGATGTAGGCCTAATTGGCTGAACCACTTATATTCCGGTGTTGATCCCTCTTCTCCTCATATCCTTCTATTATGTGTGTATATACCCTATGCTGCCATTGTTAACATTGAATTGAGCTCACAAAACACCTTGAAGGGTGGTGCAGTTTCCTGCATCATCATTTTGGCACCGTTTGTGGGAAACGAGAAGCTATCTCTTCCCCTTCTTCAGCTTAACATCACCGGAGACTCTGGTGGTGAATCGGGCACCACCCCTTGCGTGGAGATGTTTCACCATTGAAAGAGGTCATGTAAGGTATTAAGCTCACTTGCTACTCAAGCTCTTTATTTTTGACACATGGCACCTGAATTACCACCTCCTCTTCCTTCGTCCGGTGGAGGAAGGCCCAGTTCCAGCCAGGCACTGCCTCAGTCCGAAATGGCGGAAGTGGCTGCAGCCTTAAAATCCTTAGCTGCAACGTAGCAAGCAATGAAGGAGCAATTCGAACAGCTCAGCCAAACTATGATGAGGCCACCTAGAGTCTCACCAGATATGATCACTTCGGCGGCAGTTCAGCCTCATCCCAACGCCAGGGGACCACCCCAGGCATCGATAAAGGATTAGCCTACACCCCAGCGGAGAAGGGACGTTGCTGACCCTAGGATCTTGTGCCTGGGGAGGTAAGGAAACCCTTACCCAAAGGACAGGTATGACTATCTAGAGGCGGAGGAGGCGTCAGAAGACTGCTGGGAGCCGTATGAGGTGTCAAATAACACCGTACGACCCCTTTGGAAGAGTCAAGGAGGTGTCGGCCGAAGAGATGAAGAGGCTCATAAAAGAGGGTCTTCTTTTGATAGGTTGAGCAGAGGATCGGCCTTTGAGAGGTTGGGTCCATTGAATGACCTAAGACACTGGTTATCCAGGTCCAGGAGTGATGTCGGATCGTAAAGAGGAGACAGACCAGGTCGGCCTGACCAAAGCCGACCCTGCGACAGAAGAGGCAGAGAACAGGAGGAGGTCAATAGCCGACGCTGTGCTGCAGCAGGGGAACCCTCGGTCCATCCTATGGAAGTGGCTGGGGATAACCTCGGCTAGGTCGAAGGAGGAAAACCATGGAATGAATCCATCCAACGTCTCGAGGAGAATATAGGAGACCTCATTAAAAGTAGATATCCATTGCAGAGGCCTTACTCGAAGGGCTCACGATTTGTGGCTAGGATAGTGAGCTTCCCAACCATAGCTAACTTCAAACCTCCTGCGATGTCTCCCAAGTAAGATGGTAGGACCAACCCAGTACACCACATAGAGATGTATCATTCGGCAGCAGACATCTACTCGATACCCGATGAGATGAAGTGTAGAGCCTTATCTGGGACCTTAACAGGGGCAGTGCACAGTTGGTTTACCTCCCTTCCGAAGAACTCGATTGAGAACTTTAAAGGCTTGGCTGAATGGTTCATCCATAATTTCTACTTTGGGGTGAGACCTCAAAATAAGACCATTCACCTACTGTATGTCAAGCAGGGAAAGGATGAGAGCCTAAGGGATTACATAGCCAGGTTCAAGAAAGAGAAGTTGGAGGTCGAGTACTATGAGGAGAACATAGCCATGACTGCACTCATAGGGGGTCTACAGAAAGGGAAGCTGTTGTGGAAACTGGCGGAAGACCCTCCTCGGTCAATGGCGGAACTCTTGGCAACCGCAGGGAAAGTAATTAATGCGGAAGAGGCAATGGCCGCCAAGTATGAGGATGAGAAACGCGGTGGCAGTGGAAAGTCCCCAAAGAAGAAAGACGGGAAGAAGAGATCGGGTGATGACAAGTTCTCCCACTACACTCCTCTGACTGTGAGCTGTGAGCACATCCTCAATGAGATTAAGAATGACATGACTCTGAGGTGGCCAGAGAAGCTGAAAGCTCCACCACATAAGAGGAACAAAAACCTATGGTGTGAGTTCCACCAAGATCATGGTCACGTCACAGATAGATGCTTTGCTTTGAAGGATGAGATTGAGAAGATGTTAAAATCTGGGAAGTTGAGAAAATATGTAGACGGTAAGGCTCCTAAAAGTGGAAGATATGACCTTAAGAAAAGGAGGAATGATAGATGCCGTGACAACGTCCCAGCCCGAAGAGATGATGATTCATAAGGTGACGATGAAGACGATCCGGATCTTCCACTGAAGGATAACAACAGCACGGTGAAGAGGGTTGGTATGATATCATTCGATGTTGGCACAATATGCAGAGGACTGGCAGGTGGTGGATCTGAAGTAGCTGATAGGAAGGCTCATGTGGCAGAGGCCAAATCACTGGCCAAGCTTGAGGTTATGAATCTAATGTCTTCCAATATAGTACAAAAGAGGAAGAAAGTAGACATGAACACCCTCGTAGTTGGGTTCTCCAGACTCGACTTTAGAGGTATCTTAGCCCCCAATGATGACCCTTTGGTCATAACGACAAGGGTGCATGGATGTGAGGTGCATAGGATCCTCGTAGATGGGGGGAGCTCGGCAGATGTGATGTTTTGGCCATGCTTCAAGAGCTTGGGTCTTAGTAGAGCAAGACTAGTATCCTATCACCACCCCCTGATAGGCTTCAGTGGGGAAAAGGTTCACCCCTTGGGCATGTAGGAGATGGATGTATGGATGGGTGATGAGTGGCCTAAGAGGTTGACAAAGAAAATTAATTTCTTCGTAATGGATGAGAGTGTCTTCACGGCCTATAACCTCATCATAGGAAGAGTGGCCCTTAAGGAGTTCGAGGTCGTGCCATCGACGATCCACCAGATGCTAAAATTCCCGACCCCCTATTGGGTAGGGTAAGTGCAAGGTGACCAAACCACAGCGCGAGAATGTTACTTCAACTCGGCCGAAGAGAGAGAGGCCCATAAGAGGGCCACCACCACTTACAGCATTGATACTCTGGATCCTAGAGATGAGACAAAATTGAAGAAGGGAGAGGCCGCGAAAGAGGTAGAATCCGTCGTCCTCAATGAGGAAGAGCCAGAAAAAACCATCCAGGTCGGTAAGGCCCTTAATTTGGAAGTCAAGGAAGAGCTGATAAACTTCCTCAGGAAGAGGTAAAGTGTCTTCGCATGGAGTCACGCAGAGATGCCTGGCATCGACCCTGAGGTGATGAGTCACAAGCTCAACGTAACCAAAGATACTAAGCCTATTAAACAGAGACGAAGGGTCTACTCCAGGGAGAAATACGACGTCATCCGAGAAGAGGTAAAAAAGTTAGAAGAGGCTGAGCTTATAAGAGAAGTCACATATCCGGAGTGGTTATCAAATGCAGTCATCGTACCCAAGGCCAATGGGAAGTGGAGGATGTGTGTCGACTTCACCGACCTGAACAGATCTTGTCCAAAAGATAGCTATCCCTTACCTCGGATATATCAGATGGTGGATGCCACGGCAGGACATGAGCTTCATGGAAGCGTACTCAGGCTATACCCAAATCTTCATGGATGCTGAAGACTCAGAGAAGACAGCCTTCATTACTGACAAAGTAACGTACTGCTACAAGGTAATGCCCATCGGTCAAAAAAATGCAGGGGCGACATACCAATGTCTTGTTAATAATATGTTTGAAGAGCAAATAGGTACTACCATGGAAGTGTATGTAGATGACATGCTAACAAAGAGCTTGAAAGACTCCACCCATGTAGCAGACCTTGAGAAGACCTTTGATGTTATGGACTCATACAGAATGAAACTCAACTCGGCTAAGTGTGTCTTTGGAGTAGGAGCTGGGAAGTTCTTAGGATTAATCGTCAACCAGAGAGGAATTGAAGAAAATCGTGAGAAAATCAAGGCATTGCTTGACATAAAGACTCCTAGGAGTATCAAGGATGTCGAAAGACTCACGGGGAGAGTGGCTGCGCTTAACAGATTTGTCTCTAGGGCAACGGATAAGTGTCTTCCATTCTTTAAAATTCTAAGAAAGGCCTTCCAATGGGACGAAGAGTGTGAAAAAGCATTCATCCAACTCAAGTCTTACTTGGGGTCACCCTTATTGCTATCTCGGCCCGTCGCAAGAGAGAAGTTGTATGTGTATATGGCAGTCTCTGAATCAGCCATCAGTGCGGCCATCATACAAGAAGACGATGGGATCCAAAGGCCTGTATACTTCAACAGTAAGGCCCTTTAGGGGTCTGAACAAAATTATCCACGTATGGAAAAGTTGGCTTATGCCCTTATACATGCTTCAAGAAAAATGAAGCCTTACTTCCAAGCTCACTCCATGGTAGTCCTCACTGACTCCCTACTAAGGCAGGTCCTGCTTAAACCTGAGAAGTCCGAGAGATTGATGACCTGGGCCATCGAGTTAGGAGAGTATGATCTTACCTACCAGCCTAGGATAGCCATCAAAGGGCAGGCCCTCGCGGACTTTGTTGTAGAGTTCACATGGGAAAAGGACAAGGGAGAGAATGGCCTAGGGGACGCCGAAGAGACAAACCGAGGTGTCTTTTGAAGTTCATAAGAGACAATACCATACGTCTTCCAAGATCAGGAAGAGGTCACCTCAGGCAAGGTCCGGGATAGAGTGGAAGAGAATGAAGAGGATCGGTACCTCTTCAAGAAAGGAGTCATGACAGAAGGGGTCTTCTCATCAGATAAAGACATTTGGAGCCTCTTCGTTGATGGCTCTTCCTGCGATAATGGAAGCGGTGCGGGGCTAATACTCTCAGCTCCAGATGGCGCCAACATTGAATATGCCTTGAGATTCGACTTCGAGGCCTCAAACAACGAGTCCGAGTATGAGGCCATGATAGCAGGTCTCTTATTGGAAAAAACTCTTTGCGTAAAGTGGCTCTTACTCCACAGCGACTCAAGGTTAGTTGTCAATCAAGTACTGGGAGTCTATGAGGCCAAGGATGAAAGGATGGCCAAGTACCTGAAGAGGGTGAGAAAGATGTTGGAATATTTTGTGGAGGAAAAATTGAAGAGAGTGCCTCGACAAAGTAACAGTCACGCAGATGCATTGGCAAGGCTGGCCTCGACAATGAAGATAGATGTTAGAAGGACCATTCCGATTGAGGTCTTGGGAAAGGTAACCATCGAGGAAGAAGAGGTATGTAACCCTTGTCACAATTTGAACCTAGGAGACTCTTGGATCGACCCACTCGTCAGATACATTAAAGAGGGAGAGTTGCCAGAGTCCAAATTAGAGAGGAGAAAATTGAGATATAGAGCTGCCAAGTTCTCAATGATAGGAGACGTCTTGTACAAGAAGGGATTTCTATTACCTCTCCTCAGATGTGTGCATCCCACCGAAGTTCCCCGGGTCTTACAGGAAGTTAATGAGGGTTCTTTATCTAGCCATATAGGGGGAAGACCCTTAGCCAAAAGAATCATCACACAGGGGTACTGGTGGCCAACCTTGTCCAAGGACGCTTCAGACTACGTGAAGAGGTGCGATAAATGTCAAAGGTTTGCCACAATTCCTCACCAACCCCATCAGCCTATGACGTCAATCTCTTCTCCATGGCCATTTGCGGTACGGGGAATTGACTTAGTAGGACCCTTGCCAAGAGATATCAATAATTATAGATTCTTGATAATTTCCATCGATTACTTCTCAAAGTGGGTGGAGGCAGAGCCGATGATAACAATCATAGAGCAGAAGACCTTCCAGTTTATTTGGAGAAACATCATATGCAGATACGACCTCCAAAACACTCTCATCTCAGACAATGGGACCCAATTCAATAACTCCTCTTTAGAAAAGTACTGCCTAAGAGTTGGGATAAAGTATTTCTTCTCATGTCCTGGTTGACCTCAGGCGAACGGTCAGACCGAGGTTACGAACAGAACAATTCTCGAGGGAATCAAGAAAAGGTTAGGGGATGCGAAGGAAAGATGGAATGAAGAGGTCTACGCTGTGTTATGGGCCTATAGAACAACGACAAGGACACCTACAGGAGAGACCCCGTTCATGCTAGCACATGGCTCAGAGGATGTCATACCAACAGAAGTGAGGCTCCCAACTCATAGGGTTCAGACCTATGACCCCGATAAAAATGAGGAAGAGAGGAGGTTAGACCTGGATCTGATTGAAGAAAGAAGAGAAGACGTGGAGACCAGACAAGCAGCCTACCAACAGAGGGCAGCGAAATTCTACAACCAGAGGGTGAAGTCACGACCCATTGTAGCAGGAGACCTAGTGTTGAAAAAGACCTTACAGAAAGAAAATAATCTTCACCCAAACTGGCATGGCCCCTACAGAGTGACAAAAGAGGTTGTCCTTGGCACCTTCAGGCTACAAAACCTAGAAGGAGAACCCTTTGCTAACCCATGGAACGCTGATCACCTAAAGAAATATTACATATGATGTTGCATAGAGTTTGTAAATGTATCATCTTGTTATGAAGAGGTTATTAATAAAAGATCAGTTCCTGTGACGACTCTTGCTTCATTCTTATGTCAGAAATTATGAGGATAACATCTTAGGTGATGACCTCAGACCCTCATAACACCATTCAGTGGTGACGAGGTCTGAGCTCAGACACCATAATGGATGACTGCAGACCCTTAACATCATTAATTTGGTGAGATTAATTATGAGGATAACATCTTAGGTGATGACCTCAGACCCTCATAACACCATTCAGTGGTGACGAGGTCTGAGATCAGACACCATAATGGATGACCTCAGACCCTTAACATCATTAATTTGGTGAGATCAATTATGAGGATAACATCTTAGGTGATGACCTCAGACCCTCATAACACCACAATGGTGACGAGGTCTGAGCTCATACACAATAATGGATGACCTCAGACCCTTAACATCATTAATTTGGTGAGATCAATTATGAGGATAACATCTTAGGTGGTGACCTCAGACCCTAACACCATTCAGTGGTGACGAGGTCTGAGATCAGACACCATAATGGATGACCTCAGACCCTTAACATCATTAATTTCATGAGATCAATTATGACGATAACATCTTAGGTGATGACCTCAGACCCTCATAACACCACAGTGGTGACGAGGTCTGAGCTCAGACACCATAATGGATGACCTCAGACCCATAACATCATTAATTTGGTGAGATCAATTATGAGGATAACATCTTAGGTGATGACCTCAGACCTTCATAACACCACTCGGTGGTGACGAGGTCTGAGCTCAGACACCATAGTGGATGACCTCAGACCCTTAACATCATTAATTTGGTGAGATTAATTATGAGGATAACATCTTAGGTGATGACCTCAGACCCTCATAACACCATTCAGTGGTGACGAGTTCTGAGCTTAGACACCATAATGGATGACCTCAGACCCTTAACATCATTAATTTGGTGAGATTAATTATGAGGATAACATCTTAGGTGATGACCTCAGACCCTCGTAACACCACTCAGTGGTGATGAGGTCTGAGCTCAGGCACCATTGTGGATGACCTCAGACCCTTAACATCATTAATTTGGTGAGATTAATTATGAGGATAACATCTTAGGTGATGACTTCAGACCCTCATAACACCATTCAGTGGTGACGAGGTCTGAGCGTAGACACCATAATGGATGACCTCAGACCCTTAACATCATTAATTTGGTGAGATTAATTATGAGGATAACATCTTAGGTGATGACCTCAGACCCTCATAACACCACTCAGTGGTGACGAGGTCTGAGGTCAGGACCATTGATTAAATTTAAAATGAGATATCATTGCAATAAAGCAGAGAATGGAAAATATTACGTAACATTCAATAAAAGTGAAGGTAGTCCTCCTCAGAGGTTCATATACTCAGATATAATATATGTTCAGCAATTACAGACAATAGAAGTTACAAACAATGATAAAAAAATTCCTAAAGGTTGGAGGGGGGAATGTTAACGTCGTCGGCCTGATTGGCTTGATCCACATTGGTCACCTCGGCCGCATCATCATGATGGTCTGCCCCTCCAACCTCGGTCCCTTACAACGTAGCAGTCTTGGTAGGAGCGGCAACCTCTTCCTCAACCTCCTGAAGAGCTTGGGCAAACTGAGGATCAGCAAAGCCGAGGCCAACGAAATCAGAGGCCTTCAAAGTGTTGGCCTCTCTCTACCTGACGTCGGCCCATTTAATAGTGGCTTTGATACCTTTTTCAAGGTATTCAAAGCTGAAGCCCATGAATTCATCAGAGGACTTATAGTCAACAATTATTTTCTCTGAAGCATCCTCAAGGGAAGCCCTGACTGCTGAGTTGACTTTCTGCTGCAGAGTGTCGTCCTTAGTCTTCAGAGCTGCAGCATGATCCTTGCTGAACTGGGAGATGTCCTTCTCCAACCCCTTCACTTTCTTCTCAGAGTCCTTCATCTTAGACTTGAGATGGTCAATCTCTGCATTAAGAGTTCTCTGTACTTTCTCAGCCTCTTGCCCCTTTTGGATGTGGGGCAATTTCCTCAGAGTCTAGTTGGATAAGTGGTGCATAGCTGCCACGCCCTGCATGTTTTGTGATCATGAATAAGCTGAGGAAAAATCAGATGTTACACTTAAAGAATTTCTGAAGAAAGATCAAGTCATACCTAGACGGCTCTGTGAAGGCCGAACTCAACCAGTAATGGGGTGTCCAGTGACCTGAAGAAGCATTTATCAGCCTCGGTCATTGCAGAGCCGATGGCATCAAGGGCCTGAAGACTGTGGCCGACTATGCTATCAGATAATTTCAACTGGTCCAGACGAGCCGCAGGACGTCAGCTGAAGAAATGGGGATGGAAGTGTCGACAGTCTTCTTCTTCGGCCTCTGATCCTCAGGGGCATGACCCTCTGGAGCCCTCTTCTTCGTGTCCTGGGACTTTGATGTAGAGGGAGCTGGGGGAGGAGCGTTCAGGCCAACTTTCTTAGCAAGTCTTGTTAAACTGGGTGCAGCCATTTCCCACAACTCGTCCGAGATGTCTTGTGGTCGCTTTGCAATGAAATTAGAAGATCTAGGTTAGAAAATCATATATGAATGAATTCATAGGTTCAACTTTAAATAAAAATGCTTACCAAGCTCGGCAAGGGGACTTCTACCTAGACCTGTCCCTGAGAGGTAATGGGGTGTCATCAAATGTTCAAACTTAACGAACAGACCATGTGTCCCTTAGTCTTGCAGGGCTCTCACCTTCTGAAGATTTTGAAGACTTAGACCAGGGTCGGCCCTAGCAGATATGGTGACCTTACCCCATCTAAGGGGTATCCTCGGCTCTAGAATATATGAGGGAACACATGGGCCAAATTCCCATGGCCTAGAAGCATAGAAGTACCTAGGCTTCCAGTTATGGTTTGAAGTCTGAGTTATCTGGAGCATTTTCTTCTCAGGCCTCCGAGCTACAAAATGATAGTAGATCGGATGATTTTTGGCCGAGGATGGGACATAGCAACCTATGAAGACCTGAACTGGAAGGTCAGAGTGGTGGACTGCCCTCCACAAGACTATGGCCCCTATTATGACCCTCCAAGCATTGGGGGATAGTTGTGAGGGGGCCAAATTGATGAAGGAGAGGATGGACTTAATAATGGGATGGATGGGTAGACAAAACCCTAACTTAAACATCTTCTCATACTGGCAGATCGCGCCATCTCGGCCATGATAAGACCTCTCCTCTCTCACAGGTCTCCTAAGCTTTATGGAGGGACTAATGGAATATAGATATCTGAAGCAGATAAGGTCTACCTCAGTAACTGTGCTCTAGATCTCGGTCGCCTCAGAGACGTCGACATCTCTCTCAACATCGTCATCACCATCCAACTCAACATCGGCCGGAGTAGATGTTGATGGGTTACTCGGGAACTTTTGAGCGAACTCTGCCCCGGTGACGGTCGACAGAGGAATGGCGTCAAGAATGGGTGGTACAGCCACACTTGGCTCAACAATTTCAACCTCTGAGGAAGAGGCTGAGGTGCTTGAGCTATTATGAGATGTGGCTCAGCTGGAGACCTCGGCCTGATCAGGCCGAGGTGTGAAGTCCATGCCCTCCTGAAAGGAATCCATAGACATGGGGTCTGAGGTAGAAGATTCAGACTCAGACATCGGTATGGGATCGATAGGGACCTTTGTCTGATAGAAGAACTCCGGGGGATTAGGATATATCACCTTAAGAGGTGGTGGAAAGATACGTCTAATGGTAAATTCTTGTGACCTACGAGCCTCCTCCTGTGCTCTTTCTATTTGTCTAATATTTTCTAAAGTCTTCTCTCTAAGGGATGGGAACTCCTCAAGAAGATGGTATAAGGGTCTGAGCATCAGAGGCCGACCCTTAACTTAGGATAACTGCCTAAGCTACAAACAAGACTGGTCGATAAAATAAAGGAATCTAAAGATCAAACATAGAAGTTTAAAGAAAATACTGTTCGCCTGAAACTATGGTGCTCATCGGAAAACGATGAAACTCACCGAAAAATGCAAACCAGAAGTGAAAAGCAAAGAAAATGAAGGGGAGAAGGTACCTGGAAATGAAACGACGAGGGAAAGTGAAGAAAATTCGCGAGAAACAACCAACAATGACCTCTGAAGTGGAGTCTTGTTCGAAAGGCCTTTTAGAGGGAGAAAGCATTCGCAGGAGAGAGAATTGAAGAAAGAGGAAGAAATGAGGGCTCAAAAGCCTTAAATGTGCAGGCACAAGGCCAATCATTGCCTTGGGAACCCCAAAGGGCGGCTGACAAAACGCGCCTACCAAGTAGGCATGCCCCAACGTTGGACAAGTGTCAAGTAAGTATTGGCTCATAACAAACAGGCCTCGGAGGTGTGATAATCCCCTAGTCACCTGCTCTCACATATGACTAAGGGCTGGGGGTGATTGATATGCCCCAAGTGTGACCTCGGCCTAGAGACACAAACCTCAGCCGAGGTAATGGACGACTCTGGACAAGCCTTATGCGCGCGATATCAGCCCTCGGCTATAGCAAGGTCGGCCCAGGCCGACACCACCACAAGCCTATCTAAAGGACACTACACGCATCATGAGGGTCAGCAACATTCTCGTACATCTGGAAAAGGCAACCTCGACCGGATATATGCCGAGCACGCAAGAAGACCCAACAATAACTCCATCGTGGCATCTGTTGATGCTCCAAGCATAAGCCTGCCCAACCTCGGCATAGGCCGACCCTATCCATTGTCTCAGCCAGGACCGAGCCGAGACTCCTATGGTTCATCTCATATCAAATGAAGTAGACTTATCAACCTCGACCTCTCCCAGGCCGAGGTCATGCACCAGTATGGCAGCCGAGCATCTGTTGACATTTGGATTAGGACACGTGGGCACAAATCAGTTGTAACAAGATTATTCCCCACACGTGGTGAGAATATTTCATCATCATCCTCTACATGTGACAGTGACAGGTGGCTCTCTCACATTGGTGAGGCTAACACACACATGCATACTACATGCATGGGGGGTATACTACACCCCCTAGTTACTATATATAGAGGTCATCCTCTACCTTGCAAATGATCCAAGATCAGTAACCCTATCTAAAACTTTGTTCAAATACATAGTAGACAGAGAAAGCTTATGAGATTGTATCCATGGCCATTAGAGCCCTTATACAGTGATACATATCATACACTTGCATAGTGGACGTAGGCCTAATTGGCTGAACCACTTATATTCCGGTGTTGATCTCTCTTCTCCTCATCTCCTTCTACTATGTGTGTATATACCCTATGCTGCCATTGTTAACATTGAATTGAGCTCACAAAACAGCTTGAAGGGTGGTGAAGTTTCATGCATCATCACACTGAGGAATAGGGAATAAGTTGTTAATATCACATTGCAAATTTCGCCTATGGACATTAACAAAAATCCATTGTTGGCTCTTCATTATGGAACAACGAACATGGTGACAATGCATGATTCGAAAAAAATGATCAATTTTAAAAAATGACTGAATGATGATAATGCATGCCAACGATGGATATCCAATTTGGTTAAGGGAATTCCCAAAATGAGTCGGACGAGGATATGGAACTTGAAGAAGGAAGCGTCTATGTGTCTCCTTCCCTGATGAGGGGGGAACATAAGAATATGAGTACGTATGCAATGCATAGACGTACAAAGCTGAAATAGATTCCGAGTGTGTAGAAATTACAAGAATCC
This sequence comes from Sambucus nigra, assembly GCA_949130495.1. Taxonomy (NCBI): domain Eukaryota; kingdom Viridiplantae; phylum Streptophyta; class Magnoliopsida; order Dipsacales; family Adoxaceae; genus Sambucus; species Sambucus nigra. The sequence goes on along the minus strand of OX422218.1, from coordinate 382,910,178 downwards.
CCATGTTCAAATCGTTCTTCGACGAAATTAGAGTGAAATATGAAACATGAGTAGTAATCACTAAGAAGATATTAGAAGCAGTATAGGAGAGAGAGAGAGGACCCCTCCCTCAACTAGAATGTCCCCATGGGAAGATTCATTAAGAAGTATACATCCGAGTTAGTATTTTCATAGGCGGAGAGGAAAGTGCATTTCTTCCACAATATACCTCAATATGTTACTTCTCTAATAAATGGAATTATTTTCTAAGATCGTTGTTAGATGGGGTGGCATCGATAAATATCATGCCTATTAGCACTCTCTATGAGGGTGGAATTTCTCAAGAAAAAATTATGTTTGTACCACTCGTGATCTCTGGCTTTGACATTGCGGGGATGCAGTCGATTAGCTATGTAAATGTGGGGATTAAGTTGGTAAACTTCACATCCCACACTAAATTTAATATTTTGGGATGAAATTATCGACCTAGAGTAAGATTATTTTATGATTGATGAGTTCCATATTGTTAAACACGTTGAGGAACTGGAGGAAATGCCGAAATGCATTCATGACGGACCATGAGATAAGCTCTAGGAGATTGAAGAGCTAAACTTAGGAATGGAAGGGGGTGATGAGTGACCCATTTTTATTTCCAAAGGCTTAAATACTAAGCAGCGAGAGGAGATCATTGGCTTGCCCAAAGAATTCACAGATGTCTTTGGACGGAAGTATAAAGACATAGAGAGGACAGATTGAAGGTGAGTTCTCACAAGTTCATTGCCTGTGAGATAGGCTATGCAAACAAATAAATCTAAGTTAGATTTGAAGATCAAAGTGAAGGTGGAGAAGCTGCTTATCACTGGGTTCATCAAACCCATTCAGCACATAGTATGGGTGTCAAGCATTGTTCCCGTGGAAAAGAAAAATAAGAAGTAAATATGGGTTTAAGTAGATTTTAGAGATCTGAAGCGCACTTTTCCAAAAGGCGAGTTTCCTCTGCCCAGTATCGACAGTTTGGTGGATGCCACTGTCGATTATGAAATTTATAGTTTTATGGATGGATATGTGGGCTACAATCTGATCAGAATGGACCTGACGGACGCTAAGAAGACAACTTTTGGACCGCTCTAGGTAATTTTTGCTACATTGCCATGCCTTTTGGACTAAAAAATTTAAGAGTAACTTACCAAGTGACCATGATGGCGATATTTCATAACTTATTTCATGATATATTGCAGTTATATGTATATGATTTGGTGGTGAAGTCAAAAAAGGAGGGCACGCATGTCCAGGATATTAAAAGAGTCTTTAATCGATGCTGGAAGTATAAAATGCGGATGTATCCCTCATAATGAATCTTTGAAGTTACTGCAGGAAAATTTTGGGGATTCGTCATCAATAGGTAAAGAGTTCAAGTTGACCTAGAAAAATAAAATGCCATTTTGATGATTCCACAGTCAAAGAGTTAGAGACAATTCAAGAGTTTCTCAAGGAAGGTCTCTTATCTGAGAAGGTTTATAACAACATTAGCGGAAGTGACTCACCCCTTTTCGCCACTCATAAAGGATTAGGCAAATTGGGTGTGGGGGATGAGCAAAAGAAGGCATTTGAAAGGATTAAAGAAATATTTAGTTCTACCTTAACCATGATCCCACTAAAATCACGCATGACTCTATATTGTACCACACTTCTACAGAGCAGTCTATCGGGGACCTGCTTACATTAAAATAGAAGGAGTAGAGCAACATCAGATTACCTATCCCGAGTGATTTTAGGAATCATGTCTAGGTATACAAATGTAGAAAGGGATTTTACGACTTTAGTACTTGTATCACTAAAACTGAGGCAACACTTGTTATTCTTCATGGTTCATATTATCACCAAATGTGATCCTATCAGATACTTGCTTGCGTAAACCGTGCGAGCAACCAAGTGGTTACTAATACTCCAAGAATATGATGTAAAATTTCTTAATCTAAAATCCATTAGGAGCCATGCTGTGCCTAATCTGCTAGCTAACTTTGCAAGTTAAAACTTTGAACCTCTGAGAGAAGATATTTCAAGGGACATCTTCCAAGCCTATTTAGCTGAAGAGATAAAAAAAAGGGAGTATCTAGTTTGACTACTCCTGCGTGCATGGCACTGGCAGAGCAGGTATTATAATCTTAAGAGATAAAGAGAAGGTCAACCTCTCTTATAACTTGCATTTCAAGTGATCTAATAACGAAGTGAAATATGAGGCTATCATGCTTAGACAACTAGAGGCTGTGAGAAGAGGCATTAGAGTACTCTATACACGAGAAGACTCCAATCTGGTGGTTAATCATCTTAATAGGGACTTCACACTCAAGCATCCTAACCTTGCTCTGTATAGAGCAATCATTCAAAGGTTATTGGGTTAATTTTTAGCTGTCAAAATAGAAAGGCACTTAAGGATGATGAACAAGCACCCAAATTCTTTGGAAACGATTGTACAAAAATTAGAGATGAAAGAGCTTGAGGTCACGATCATCGTCCGGTGAAGAACAGTCCCAACCATAGTGAGATATCCATTCCTAAGTGAAAATCCTAAGTATTGGATATTTTCAATTACAAAGAAGCTAGAGACATGCAAAGGGGAAGTTAAATTGTCAGAATTAGTAAATTTTCATAGGCTGCAGGGTATGTTGTATTTCAAAGCCTCATATGGTTTTTTAGCGTGATATGTAGGAGAAGAGGAAGCCCAAGAGAAATTAATAACGATCTACAATAGGCACTATGGGGACAAAGACATCCTTCTCTAGAGGCATCTATAACGAGGGGACAATCATTGACCCACCATGAGCAGAGAGGATGCTCGCATGCATGCCTAAAGTGCCAAACCCATTTTGATCATCCAATGGGGGTGATTTTTGTTGATGTTCTAGAAGATTAGAGGACACTCTACATAACCTATCTCAGAAATGGAGAGCTATCTACTGAAAGGGCAGATGAGATTTATTTGAAGAAAAAGTGTCTCGTTGCTACTTGGTGAATTGGGAACTCTATAGGAAGGGCTATAATGAGAAGGCCTTAAGATGTGTGGTGGGGAAAAATGATAAGACTATCGAAGGAAGTCCACGAGCCTTCACATATGGGCGGTGCCAAATTATATGACCAACTAATGACCCTGGGATAATATTGGCCAACGATGGAGGCAGACTCTATAAGGTTTGTACAGAAATGTAGAGCGTGCTAAATTTGTGGAAATATGATTCTTGCCCCTCCACGAGTTTGCAAAGATGAGATTTTCCTTACCCATTCAACATTTGGGCATTTTATTTGGTAGAAAAAATTCGCCCGACCTCTCATGGGAAATCCTTCATTCTGATTGCCACAAAGTTGTATACCAAGTGGGCAGAAGCAATTTCATTAAGAAGGGTTACTGCTCCGGTGGTAAAAAAGTTCATTTAGGATTATATAATATGATGGTTTGGCATTCTAAAGGACATTCTCACAAAAAATGTCAAGAGATTCATGTGCAAAGAGATTGGTACGCGCACGGACAAGTATAAAATCATACATAATATGTCAATTATTTCCTACACAAAAGGGAATGTTTAGGAAAATGTCACCAACAAGACTCTGATCAATATTTTGAAAATGATGTTCGAAGATCTGTCAAAAATAAGGGAGTATAAACTGTTAATGGTTTTATAGGCATACAAGACCTCCAAGAGGAAGCCAACTGGTTTTAGCCCATTTTATCTAGTTTATGGCACAAAGGTCATCTTACTAGTAGAATTGGTTGTACCATCAGAAGGAATGGCCCCTGAGCCATAATTTGGTGCATGATACAGACATGTGCAGTTAGAAGCTCTATATGAGAATCATGATAAAGCTAAAAAACATTCAAGTCTACACTAAATAGTTGTCTAGAGTTTATGAAAATTTAGTTAAGCCTAGAGAATTTCAAGTGGGAGACTTAGTTTTGTGAGCATCCACTCATCACTTAAAAAGCATCTTGGACTCAAAATTCAAGCCCAACAGGGAGGGGCCATTCGTGGTGCAAAGAGTAGAATGATCAAGATATTTTCGAATCTCAGAGTTGGAGAGCGAGTGCATTCAATCGATCAATCGCAAATGGTTCAAAAAGTACTATGCGTCAGGTACCCTTACTTTTTTTCCATATAGTTCATCTTAGAAAAGGTAAGCTCTTTAAGTGAAAAGGAAAATTGTTGATGACATTTTATTGTAATAGCACAATTGAAAAATATTACTTTTTACACAATGAATACAATAGTCAATGTTCGGTCATGACCAATTTCTTCATAAGATTTATGATGATGTTTATAATGTTTATCAGTTTACATAACCAACAACCTTATCATGCATCTTTTTGCAAACTTCTACGAGAGGATAAATCTAAAAAATTGATTTTGCTTTTTCTAAGTTAAATTTACGAGCAGAGCAACATGAGATTATCATAGTATAAGAGAAAATATATTTAATTTAGGGAACATTGCTCATCATACTTTGGGGGGATATATACCTCCCGATGACAAAATATGATGAGAAAATCACCTTTACGTGCAATACTTTGAGGGATAAGCTCCCAGAAAGGAGTAGACAATAGAATAAGGGGTACGGAGTTTCATTGAAAATTTTAAAATTTGAAAAATTGTAAAATTTTGCAAGTTATTTAAATAGTTTGTATGTTGTCCGTAATAAAAAAAAGGGAGTTGGTTCTTAAGTCCTATTTTTTAAAAGGAAATATAAGACAAGCATCCCATAGAATATGGGAAAATTTCATGTATTACTCGCCAAATTGTGAAGTAATACACTCCCACAGAATGTGGTAAAGTTACATATATTACTCGCCAAATTATGAGCAGGCACTCCCACATAAGAAGGAAATAATATCAATTCACGAGCGGATACTCCCGCAAAATAAGGGATATTCCATAACATTTGAGAAAAAGGATGAAAAACACAAAGTGTAAAGACAAATATAAAAAAAAATCTTTTATTCTCATTTATATAAACGAGCTGCTCAAAAGAGAGCCGACCTTCATGTTACAAACAAAAGGAGAGAGTCGTTCATAAGAGTTTAATAAACCAAAAGAAAATTAATATTATCCTTTGAGTAAAAGTCTTAAAATGAGGGTCCAAATTCTCGAACAACATCTTCTTGGAGTTTATTTAATCGACCGTCATCTTTTATTTCTCTAGCTAGGACTTTAGCTAGTTGTACTTCCAAAGTTTGGATCTACTCGTGAATATTATTGGCCTCGGACCGACGGATCTTGGATGTGGTTTGTTTGAAGGATCAACTTTCATCAATCTTTTAGAAACTAGATGGATAAGTCAACGAATGGAAGAATCAAGCCAGTCAATCTTAAAATGGTAGCAATTATCCAAGTCTTTGATAGTTGCAAAAATGATTCGAGCACCTACACTAGTAACATCGCTGAGAGGAGTTGAAGTAAAGTTATGAACATGGATCGCGAGTGCTTTCCGAATGATAGCAGCTAGGCTATCAATATTTTAAATTCTCTTGGCTATGAAAGTCTCAGGGTGATACTCAAACATTATGTTTAGGAAAACATGCTCTTGTTCTCCAAATCTCTAAGAGTGATGCTCTGGCGATATATCCCTCATGAAAATTTTAGGAGCAACCACCTCTATGGCTTCAAAACAAGTGTACATAGAGCTATTCTAGGAACTAAGGGGAAGACTCGTCATTAGTCTGCTCCCCTTCAACTCTATTAGAAAGAGTGGCCTAAAAAATTTCTCATTATCTTCAACCGCCTCCCTAGACTCGTTCATTTCTTCCTGAAAAAGGATAATGAGGAAAGGAATAAGCTAAGGAAAATATACCAAGGAATGTAAAGAATAATAACAAAGAAAAATACTTACCAATTTGCCAATAGGAATCAACATGCTACCAGATAGATTGCGTTGCTCCCTTTGACTATCAATAGGCTCCACAGTCACAAAAGCGCTCATGACACTAACCTGAAAATAAAGAAATGTGAAGTGGACACTCAAGCACTTGCATAGTAAAGGTAAGTAAAATAATAAAATAAAGTAAATATATTAATACTTGAGGCTCCATAGTTACAAGAAACTGTAAAGTGTTACTTGAGCACTCGCAAAATGAAAGAAAGTTATAAAAGAAACAAGTGTGACAGAATAATATAAGAGGAGCACTCGCAGTAATGCTTGCAGAATATTCCGCAGTTAAAGGAACGCTCGTATCGCTAACCTAAAAATAAAGAAATACAGAAAGTGTTGCTTGAGCATTTGCATAGTGAGAGAAAGTTACAAAACAACCAGGTATGACCGAATAATACCTGAGGATCACCCATGGCTATGTTCATAGGGAGTTCCATAATTAAAGGAACACTCGTAGTGCTAACCGAAAGGCATGGGAAAGAAATGTGTTATAAGAGTACTTGCATAGTAAAAGTAAGATTAAAAGATATAGTTATGAAAGAATAATACCTAAGTGCTCATAGACATTCTTACAGGAGGTTCCATGGTCAAGGGAACGCTCTCCGACTCTCTTGGGGAAACACAGGTGAGGGAACACTTATGACCATACTCACTTAAGGTTCCACAATTATGGGAAAGCTCGTGATGACAACCTAAAAAATAGAATATAGAAAAGAAGAAGCAATCATCTGAGTAATTACACAAAATAGCCCAAGTATAGAGTTTGCATGTTAAAAAGCAATGGATGTTAGGTTAATACTTGAGGTGGCATTAATGATGTTGTCCTCACAACAACACTTGATGAAAATGTAGCAATGAGATGAATACTACCAACGATCGCCTAAAATGAAAGTAAAAGATAAAGTGAGTAACTATACGAGCATATGTAAAGTAAAATGGGAACTTTGAAAACAAGTGTAGTTCCATGAGAAACAGGCCCACTCAAAGAAAATGCTACCTTTGTTGAACAAGTGACGTTGGAAACAGGCCCACTTGAAGCAACACTCCAAATATGTTGAGTATGGAGGGACTCGACCTAGTGGTTGTGTTCCAAAGGTAGATATACCCTTCGGATAGATATTCTCCCATATGGAGGTAACCTAAGAATGATGACCCCTGTAAGTAAAAGTATCCCACCAATAGTGAGGGGACTACCCATGAGAAAACCCTATAAAAACTGGAGTATTAAAAAACATATAGTGTTGTATTTTGATTAACAAGACTAATATTAAAATAACGGGAAATGATATTCTTAAAGAATAACTCCCAAGATCTAGCCACAACACTAGATGGGGTCTGTTCTAATGAACCGCTTGTTGCAGAAGAAGAGAATGGCATGGCAATAAGAGTGAGTGGAGCCACAGACACCTATTAAAAATAAATAAGTGTTAGAAAAGAATGAATAAGGACTTAGACAAAAATATCTTTATGAATAAATAGATACCTGGACTGAATGAGAAGTCAAAAAAGAACTCCTAATAGTGGCGGGATATACAACAGAGAGTTGCTTGGGAAATAATTGAGAATTTAGTCCACAAGCACCGTAGTTTGGAAGTTTAAATTACGAAAAGGAAAAATAAAGAATAAATAAGCCTAATACATGTACAAACCTCTCGTGTTAAGACCATAAAATGCACCATCATAGAGTTCCTCTCTTATTAAAATAGAGCACGAGGAGCAGCAGGGGAGGAAAGTTATGGAACTTCCCTCACTCCAAAGGGATCGCTCGTCCTTAAAGAAGAAGCCTTCTGGAAGATGGTTGAGAGTTAGTAATAAGATAAATTACAACTCAAAACCAAAATATAATAAAAGAAAAAAATAAATAACTAAGTTAAAAACCTAGAGTCTCATCACGACGAGTTTTCCCATAGGGCAAAGATTCAGTGGTTGGGCTAGTGGAAGAAGGGGAATAGATCATCTTGTCATCATGATCATTGTTGCCCTGTTCCAAATCTAGAGCCATAATTCATGGATGATAAAAATAAAGGAAAATTATCATATGGGTGATCTTTATTAATGCTAAGTAAGTTAATGTCATTAGAAGAATAACTATGATAATCATAAGAAGGAGTACTTCCATAATCAACAAGCTCCTCTTCAGACGAATAAGATAACAAGAGAGTTCTCGTAGTTCCATTACTTATATCTTTACTAAGTAAAAGAGGAATAGCAAGAGTACCTTCCACTGGTGAGTAAAAAGTGGAGAAAAGGATTGAGACAGTGTGGCTTTGAGAGATTCAAAGATTTGCTCACGAATGGTCTGGAATGTTTCCTCAACGGAAAAGGTGTTAGTGTCTGAACCTCAATCTTCAAAAACATAAGTACTGACCAAATTTTATGTTATTTTTTCTTCTTAGATGCTCTCTTCTTCACTAGAGAAGGAAGAGAGTCAATTACACTAGTTGTAGCAGGAACAAAGTTGGAAACATCAACATATGGATGCTTCCTTTTTGATGGAATCTCGGCCTTACCAATACCTTAGGCTATTTGGTCTTTGGATCTGTATGATTCGAGTAAATTTTCTCCTCGTGTAGAGAATTCACAAGGATAGTTATAACCTTCTTGAGATGATTGCTTTCAACCTGGATGCGATGCAAAGCTTCTTTGCTAGTACACTTGGTCATATACATGTCATAAGAGGGGATACCCTTAATGAAAAACACATAGGGGGCATCTTAGATATAATTTTTTTTTTATCAATACGATTTGGCATTGCCATAGGCCAAATCACGATTGGATGAATAAGAGAAGGTTATCACAGCAGGTATGAAGAAATTTCCAAAATGAGCAGTTTTTTGCACCATCCCTTGGGAGTAAAGTTGGAGTAAGCCTCAAAATATAAAGATGAGGGTGAGAGGATGGTAGGAAAATTAGGAGAGTAAGTGCCATGATCATATAAAAATTATCTCATCACTGTCTTAGAGTGGTAAAACTCAATCCCTTCGCCATGCTCAGTCAAATATGGGAGTATACATGGATGTATTGTAACACCCCGCCCGCCCGGAGAGAGCGAACGGAGCGCTAATGCGATAAAACTAAACTAAATCCACAATATAACAAGGTATACAGCACCTAAATCCCACAACAACCAAAGAGAAACTACAAATCTCAATTTCTTCAAATAAATTTCAAGTCGCTCGAATTACATACAATAACTAACTCGAAAATAAAATACAAATCTCCAAAGCTCTATACATCAAAATAATACAAATCTTCCAAAAATATTCTTCCCAAAATAATCCACGCTAAAATAATCCCAATTGGTCCATAGCATCCCAATCCATGCTAACCTGCCAACAAAAAGAAAATATGGGGAAGTACACAATACGACAAGAAAGATGCTCAACAAATATATGTTAGCGATGAATAAAATGTAACAACATGAGTACGAATATTCAAATCAAAATGCAAATCTCAATTGCATTTCATCATTATAATTTCTCAACAACACTTTAACCGGGTTACCATGCCTCACCACATCCGTATATGCTTTATCAAGCCATAGCCCGGGAAACAGGAATTTTGGCGGGTGCCCAACATCCGTGCCATATTAAAATCTCATGACAACGTGCTCATCAACAATATAATGATATCACATGAATCAAAATAATTTCAACAATTATTTTCCAGATTTCAATGAATTTATCAATTCAAACATGAGTTCAATTAAACAAGAATTCAAAGAGAATGACACTCGCGAGATTTAAGGAGCATATTGTGTAAAACCCCATACCTCAAACCATGATGAGAAACCAACGATCACATCCTCAAGATCAACACAAAAGATCTACAAAATCTCCTCCAAGAACTTCCAACAAAATAGCCCAAGAACACCTCTAATCTAAGGTTGGAACTCACAAAATCTCAAGGGCCAATGTGTATATAAAAAGAAGAGGAATATAAAATATATTTGCTCCCAAAATTTGTGCCAAAAGTAGGTTAAAAAGCTTGCCCACGACTTCCTTTTATAATGCAAAGAAATGAAGAGTTGGAATCCAAAAGACTCCTTTATATAAGGCAAATAAATGAAGAGTTGGAAGTTAAAACAACTCTTGAAAATTACTTAATGTTCACCGACTTAGAATTCCAAGAGTTAAAAACATTTAAAAATAATTTTAAAATTCGTTTTAACTCCGATTTCGAAACCGTTTGAAATTCTCGCCTTAAAAATGATAACCAACATATTTGAGCAATAAAATTAATTTTATCAAAAAATTTATTTTGAGCGAACGGAGCGCTAATGCGATAAAATAAATCCAAATCCACAAGTGACAAGGTATAAAGCATCTAAATAAACCCACAATAATATAAATCCACTAATCTTAATCTCTTCAATTATAACAAGTCTCTCGAATTAAAATTATAACTATCTAACTCGAATAAAAATACAAATCTCCAAAGCTCTATACATCAAAATAATACAACTCTTTCCCGAACAATCCTCGCTAAAATCAATCTCCATAGCGCCCCAAAATCCGCGCTAACCTGCCACTAAAAGAAAATATGGTGAAGTACACAATACGACTGGAAAGATGCTCAACAAATATATATTAGTAATAAGGCGTAACAACACGAGTACGAATATTCAAATAAAATGCAAATCTCAAAGCATTTATCAATATAATTTTTCAACAACACATCAATGGATAACCATGCCTCACCCCATTCGCAAATGATTTATCAAGCCATAGCCGGGAATAGGTATTTTGGCGGGTACTCAACATCCGTGCCATATTAAAATCTCATGACAACGTGCTCAATTACAACTTGAATAATTCCACATGAATCGAAATAATTTCAACAATTATTTTTCTAGATTTCCAAGAATTTATCAATTCAAACATGAGTTCAATTAACAAGAATTAAACGGAATAACACTCGTGAGATTAAGGAACATATTGTGTAAAATCCCATACCTCAAACCATGATGAGAAACCAATGATCACATCCTCAAGATCAACACAAAAGATCTACAGAATCTTCTCCAAGAACCTCCAACAAAATAGCCCCAAGAACACCTCTAATCTAAAGGTTGAAACTCACAAATCTCAAGGGCCAATGTGTATATAAAAAGAAGAGGAATATAAAATATATTTGCTGCCAAAATTTGTGCCAAAAGTAGGTTAAAAAGGTTGCCCACGACTTCCTTTTATAATACAAAGAAATGAAGAGTTGGAATCCAAAATACTCCTTGAAATAAGGCAAATAAATGAAGAATTGGAAGTTAAAACAACTCTTGAAAATTACTTAATGTTCCCCGACTTAGAATTCCAAGAGTTAAAAACATTTAAAAATAATTTTAAAATTCGTTTTAACTCCGATTTCGAAACCGTTTGAAATTCTCGCCTTAAAAATAATAACCAACATATTTGAGCAATAAAATTAATTTTATCAAAAACTTTATTTTCCTCCATTTTCCAAAAATTAATTAAAATAGCCCAAAATTACGTGGGTTGTTACATGTATGACTGCCATTACAGAGATGTGAGGATAATAACCAAAAGAGTCAGCATTGGATGGAGAAAAAGGTGCCAGAGGAAGCAAAGTAAAATCAACAAGAAGATCTTCCAACCACTAATTTTGAGTAGGGACATAAAGAGAAGTCGTCAACTTTATCCAAAAACATACTAAGTGATTACTTAGGGGCCTTTTTATGCCACCTAAAAATACGAGCAGATTGGCCATACAGCGAGCGAGCCTCATGGGACCAATTTGGGAATCGATCGAAAAGGGAACCCATTAACACAAAATAATTAATGAAACTTACCACATAAAAATGATCATGTGAACGTTCCAATCAACATGAGTTCGATCTAGCCAAGTATAAATAGATCCCAAAGTAAGAGTAGCAAATGGCACACTCCTTCCATGATCACTTATGACTGCTAAACGAAAAATTAGCTCATGAGGAGAGTCATTTGGCCTCCCTTGGAATTGGAATATGCTAAGGAATGTGACAAAAAAATAACCAACTGAGTCTTCGATTAGAGTTTTGGACCATCTTGAATCCTAGGCATTTTTTCCTTGACCTCTTCCTTGGATAATGATTCAAAGTCTTTGTACCAATACTGTTGCCTTGACCCTAGTTTGGGTAAGAGGGACATACTAGGTACACTTGGAAAAAGCTTGATGGATATCCTCATAGCCATCAGTAAAAAAAATATTGTTTCCCAAAATGGGCAAATCGATTAACTCCTAGATATCTTCCATGGTAATGGAAAATTCTCCCTAGATGGTAATAAAAATGTGGGAATCCACACTCCATTGAGAAAGTATGATGTTGTAAGGACTCATACTCTTAGGGTTAGTATTTAAGCCAGTAAGGGTTCGAGTTATGCCTAAATCATCAATAATAGAATGATATCATGGATCAACAATATTATAGTGAACCCATAGTGCCTATTCCCTGGGGCCCCTCCACATACATAAATATTTACATTGGAGTAGGGTAAATCACCCCTGTCCACTCGAACTCATAGAACACTATTAGTAAGAACTACATGGGCATCCTCAGATTCCGTAAACCCTAAGAGTGAGAGCTCTTTTATTTTATCCACAAATTCAACCTCAAATCTCTCGAACAAAGGCATGATGTCATCTTCCTTACCAAAGAAAGGTGCAAGATGATAAATTTAGAAGTATATTTTGTTCTAGTCTCCAAAAAATTGTCTTTACCACTTGGGCAAGGCAGTGGAACCACTCATAGAAGTCTTAGCACCACCAAAGATGATGGTGGAAACAACAGATGAAACCACGAGAGAGGAGGTGATGGATATGGCACTAATGGAAGCGAAAGTGGTAACATTGAGAAGGATTGGCAAAAGTGGCCACCAAAAAAACATAGGGTGAGCAAGCCTAAGACAGAAGTGAAAAAATATTGGATGAGTGACTCAAAATTAAGAACCAGACAAACATCTCTAAGAAACTAATGAACGTAGAGAAGTAATCAGTGAGGGGATGCCACATGAGCAACCCCAAGCCATTCAAACAATTGTGTTTATATAAAAGTTTATTCATTAACATTATTTTATTGTTGGAACACATGTTTACTTAGCAAGAAGCCTTATCCAAGAACGCAGGGCTCGAGAATATGGCCAATTAAGATCTCTTGAGAGTTTTTATTTGGAGGCTGATAGGCAAGTCTTGTTGAGCAAGCTAAGGATCAACCACTTCAGTACCTTAGGAAAGTGAGAATATTATGATGAGGGATCCAAGAGGGTAGTCACATGCTCACATACACTTACGCATCTCACATATCATAAAATGGGCAAGCAGGCAAGGTACTACTCGTAAAATCATTTTGCAAGATAACATTGGCGAGTGGACCTCAAGGCCGCTCACAAGTTTGCCAAATTATTTACCAAATAACCGTTTGAAATATTAACGAAATCGTTCTTTTGTCTACTATGACCCACATCTCTATTTTTTGACATTGGTTTCGCTGGATGTCTTCTGTCAGAGGGGATGATGACAAATAGTACAAAAAGTACCACTGAGATATTTTCACAAGGGAATTTCCATTTAGCACTCATGTGCCATATCAAACCTAATGTTTGGCTATAAATAGTGCACTAGGGCAAGGTAAAAAATAGTCACAATTTGAGCACTTGTACTCTAACAATTTTTACACAAAAATTATTATCTCCCTACTCTCTTCTTGTTACGTGAAGTGCTAATCTTTTCACTCTCAACGAATCATCACCATAAAGTGATTCCATTCTTTTTATTCTTACTGGAAAAGTTATATTTAATCATTGTCTTCCTCAAATTGTAATCCGAAAGTCATTGTATTACAAAATTTAATTTTTGATTTAATTGTTTCTCTTAAAACTTTAAATACCTTAAAGGTTGTTTCTAATGAAGTGGGTCACACCTCTCCCTTCCAGTTTATTCATAGACCCCAGTACCACTACCCTCCTACACTAACCTCCACAACATTAGGATCTAAAATCTTTCCTTCAACCTCATCATCCCAAGTAACCACATGCAAGAAATCATCATTAATAATCACATTAAATGTCACCATCACTTTCTAGATCTTTAAGTTTTAGATTTTATATGGTCGAATATTTTGGGAATAACCAAGGAATATCCCATCTTCACTCCTTGAGTCAAACTTGGTCAAATACTCCATATCATGAAGGATATAACACTTGCTACCAAATACCTTAAAGTACTTTATAATAGACTTCTTTCTTTTTTAAAGTTCATAATTAAGGAGTAGTTTTGGTGAAGGGTCTAAGGAAAACCCTATTTGTGCTATGACACGCAATTTGCATTACATCTCAAAATCTCTTAGGCAAGTTTTTGCCTTCAAGCGTAGATTGGGACATCTCTTGTAATGTTCTATTCTTTTTCTTAACAATCCCATTTTTCTGTGGAGCTCCAACAATTGAAAATTCATGCTTTATCCCAACCTCATCACCATACTTCTTAACCTTAGACTCTATGAACTCAGAGCCATGATCACTCCTCAATCTCACATTAAATAAGGATTAATTATTTTGAATCTTTTTACACACCAACATAATGATCTCAAAAGAGTCGATCTTATCTCTCATAAGCCCAATAAACATAAATCTAGAAAAATCATCCACCATCACAAAGAAATATATCTTACCTCTCATGCTCTCTGTCTAGAAGGACCTATCAAATCTACATGTACTAACTTTAGTGGCCTCTGTTGTACTCTCACTCAATTTCTTGTGGGATTTTCTTTCCTTTTTAACACATTTTATAAACATTACTCTCTAGTTTCCCTTGCTTATTAAGACCCCTAGCTCTCTCCTTCTTAGACAAAATCTCCAAATAATGAAAGTTAATGTATCCTAATCATGGATGCCACAAACCAATCGATTATATCTTTGCATTTTGAAACATAATACTTGAATGACTCACTAAGACCTAACAAGTCTCATTTGATCTAAGTTCCCTAATTAAATCCCCATTCTCCTATTTTTTCACCAATCATTCGGCCTTGGAAAATATCACAAGGTGACTATAATCACATAGTTGACTTATTCTAACAAGATTAGTCGTAAGTCATTCAACATACAAAACGTTGTGAAGTATAGTGTTATTCAAAACTCTTACTGTTCCTTTCCCACTAACACATGATTTCTTCCCATTACCAAATGTCATAATACTACCATTACAATCCACCAAAGAAGCAAATAATGGCTTCTCACTCGTCATGTGTTTAGAACGCCCACTATCAAAATGCCAAATACTCTAATTTGAATCTTTTAGAGCCCAATCATTGTATAACAATTATGTATTTCTTCCCTAACCCACTCAATCTTCACTTTATTTCTCTTTCTCAACTTACAAGCCTCATTTTGAAGTTTCTTGAACTCATTCTCAAGTATTATATTCATTCCTTGAAAATCATTTCTCCTTGAGAACTTAGAGTATCAAGATTGATCTTCTCTTTGAAGTTTAAAAAATAAATTTCTCATGTGTCCTCTCATGAAACAATATGAGAACTTATAGATTTGAAATGGTTTTGGAGAAAATTTCACATTCCCTTTGGCAAATTGTTTTTCTCTTTGATTTTGATAAACACGTTATCTTTTCAAATGATTTGTTTGATGCCTAAAATGAGGAATTGGTTGTTTAAAAACTTTTCTATGATTCTTTATTTTTTAAAGAAATTTTTATTGCTTGATATGAGAATACTTTTTAGTTTTCACGTATACTTTAACGCTCTTAATTGGCAAAACATACTTCTCAAGATCTTTTCCTTATGAAGCAACTTTTTTAACTTTAACTTCAGTAGAATTCTTTATACAACTTCATCTTTCATCTCATGCAAAATATTATTAGATGTATTAGGATAAGAATTGAAGTAATCAAAACTAATACCTTTCTTACCGATTCGGACCATAGATTTTTCAAAAATCATTGTATTCATTTTCCTTTGATCTCTCTTCAAGAATAAGCTTAACGTTTAAAGCATATGACAACCCAGATTTAAGAGAAATAACTTCTTTTCGATACTCTCTTTCTTTGATTTCAAACATTTTGAAATCTTTCTCAAGTTTACATTTCATATTAAGGAAATCACCTTTTTACTTTTTAAAGAATATTTTTGATCATTCACTTGTATTAACTCACGTTTGAGTTCAAATATTATTTCATCATTTTCTTTCAACAAGCTTCTTTCCTCTTCAAACACTTTAATTTTATTTCTCATTTATTGTAACCATTGTTAATTTTACTCATTTCCTCATCATCACTCATCTCATTATTTTTGTGTGCACTTTCATAGCTAGACTTGCGCGATGCATGTGAAGAGTATTAGCTATAGATGATCATGCAGATGAATGAATGTTATCAAGACTCGCATATAAATCATAAAAATCTAGAATCTCCATGTAAAATCATAAAATAATCAAACATACACAATTAAAGGATCAACTTAGGATGATAAGTGTTTATGAGCAACCGTGCTTTGATACTAATCAAAGATTCAAGTGTGTGAACACTAGAAATAACCTGGGGGTGAACATGTTAAATTAATAAATTCTACAAATTTAAAAATCAAGTTCGAATTAAAAAGTAGATTTAAGCCAATTTTCAAATTTTAAAATGAAAAGCAATCACACAACACTGGGTATACGAGGAAAAAATAGAGGGTATAGGAGGAAAAAAATCTTCCAATGGGTAAAACAACATTTGCGTGACCCTGCATCTCATATTTTTGAATAGTTCATTTTACACAATACAAGACGAAAATTCACTCTCATGCACTCAGAATAAATTACCTATGAATATTGCAACTCTCTCTCATTCCAATGTGGAATCCGATTGAAGCTCCATCTCTCATATACGAAATTCCATTCTCCATCCTAAATCCACACCATTCTTCGACTCTCAATACCTTGAGCACTGCCTTTTAGATCTTGGGGTCTAGATTATGTGGTTTGATTGGAAATTTAGATGCAAGCAAGGCTATATGTGGATTAAAACCTTTAAAATCATCTCATAAATGAAGATCTAAAAGTAGATATAGAAAATCTCACAAACTCTTAAAAGAACACTCAATTTGAATTAAAGAGAGAAAGTAGAGCTCTCTATGATAAAACAATTCTTCCACTGATGTATTTAGAAGTGAGGAAAAAGAGGTTTTGGTTTCGATGAAAACAAGGTCTACTTAGAGTGAAATTTAAATATCTAGCTATGTCTTGCGCACAGTTGATTTTTCCATTGGACACGGTTTTGGACGGTGTTACCCCTGAACAAAAATATCCATGGACTGCACTCTCGATTTTTCCACCAAACTGCATTTAATAAAAAAAAACACTTATAAAAAATATTTTGACAATCTTTTGAAAATAAGACCTTGATCCTTTTCACCAACAAATATACAAATCAAATGAATATTTCATAAAAATAAGTTTTAAGTTATAAACTCTCATTTTAAAATATGTGAGTGTGTGTAATAAAAAAATGTTTTAGAACTCCTTAAAAGGATATACTTCAATAATTGAGAGGTCTTCATATCTTCAAATCATAAGACTTCATAGCTAATAGACAAACAAACTCTCATACATCTAAGTGAATCAAGATTTTGGGCTCGACTTTGTGAATGAATTAAATGTTGTGTCATGAGAGATAACCAACTAATATATAATATGAAATCTTACATTTTTACATGTTATATTTCATTTTATATGGATGTTACAGAAGTAATGACTTGGTATGTCCCTCTTAGCTATTACACAATAATCTTGCTCTTGGGCTTGTGATCAATTATATAATCTTCCTCTAAGTACCAAAAATTTGTGCTAACCCATACCCTTTGGTCCTTAGGATTATAAATTTGCCACATGTGGTTCCTTTTGGATAACCAAAAAGAGAGATACATATGTCCTTGATTCCAACTTCCCATCTCATTCCTCAGCACATGTGTTGGGCAACCCCAAATCCAAACATGTCCTAGTCTAGGCTTGCACCCAGTCCATAGTTCAGTAGGAGTTATTGAGACAAACTTAAAAGGAACTAGCTTCAATAAATATGTAGCTTCCTCTAGTGAAAATCCCCAAAAGAAATTCATCAGGTCCAATAACTCATCATGTATTTAACCAAGTCAAAAAGAGCCCTATTCCTACTCTTCACTACACCATTATACCATGGAGTGCCTGATGTAGAAAACTAATATGCAATCCCAAACTCCTATAAGTTATTACTAAAATCTTCCAATATGTACTCACTTCCACAATCATGTCATTGAGTTTGGATTAGTTTATCATGCCTATAATTCATCTCAACGTTATACACTTTGAACTTATGAAAGTTTTTAGACTTAAGATGCATAAGGTAAACATACCCAAACCTTGAGTAATCATTAATGAAAGTAATTACTAGTAAATACCTCTTGCCTAGATAGTCATAAGGCCACACAAATTAGAATAAACCAATTTCAACATATCTTTAACTCTATAGAAGTTTCCCATAAATGGCCTCCTTGTAACGTTAGCTTTTAAGAAGGATTCGTAGACTAGAAGTGCTTCCACTTTTAACGAACTTAATTGTCCATTTGAGATGAGTCTTTGTATCCTTTTAAGATTGATATGACCTATCCTAAGTTACAAATATATGTTTGGTTCAACTTAGAAGGTCCTTTTCTCTTTAGGTTATTTCCATTTAAGTTGTTCAATTAAGTATTTAGTAGTAGTGGTGAGATAAGTCTTATAATTTAAAGATTATTTTCCAATGCTCCAGAACAAATAGGAGATTTGCCATTCTTTTATAAAAACTCCATTATTAAAATAAACCAAATATCTTTTCATCACAAGTTTAGAAACTATATAAAATTTCTTTTGATACTAGTAATATCGAAATAATCTATGAATATTAACTTATTGACTTTATTAAAATTTAAAACTAAATTTCCTCGTCCTCCTCCTCCTCCTCGTCCTCCTCCTCCCCCTCCTAGTGCCTTGTGATGATCACCCATGAACATAAACATCTCTCCATAACTGAGCTCCCTAGTTATATGGATCAATGCAAAGAATTGAAAACATGATTAATGGATCCCAAATCTTCACACTAATTATCGGTATATTCAACCACAAAACATGTCTCGATGACAAAGAAGAAATTAACTCTTTCATTATTTTGTGGTAAGAAGAAGGAGCACTACTTCTTCCAATATCCTGACCATTCGCCGATATAACATTTCCTTTTGCTTTTTACTTGCTCTCTAAGGCTTAAAGTTAGTCTTGACCACCACATGTTGTGTTTGAGAATTTTTCTTCTTCTTCTTCTTCTTCTTCTTCTTCTTCTTCTTCTTCTTCTTCTTCTTCTTCTTCTTCTTCTTCTTCTTATTATTATTATTATTATTATTATTATTATTATTATTATTATTATTATTATTATTATTATTATTATTATTATTATTATTATTATTATTATTATTATTATTATTATTATTATTATTATTATTATTATTATTATTATTATTATTATTATTATTATTATTATTATTATTATTATTATTCTTATTCTTATTATTATTATTATTATTATTATTATTATTATTATTATTATTATTATTATTATTATTACTACTACTACTACTACTACTACTACTACTACTACTACTACTACTACTACCTTACAGGATAGAAAAATATTGGCCTATCTCAGCAACCTAAATCACACCCATATGCTTAGTGATATTATCCACCACTTGGAGTTTCTTAAGAAGTTGCAGCAAAGAGTAATCAAAATTATTCATAGGATAATTCAGGTGAAACTGTTTAAAGGACT
Source organism: Sambucus nigra (assembly GCA_949130495.1). Classification (NCBI taxonomy): domain Eukaryota; kingdom Viridiplantae; phylum Streptophyta; class Magnoliopsida; order Dipsacales; family Adoxaceae; genus Sambucus; species Sambucus nigra. The sequence continues at coordinate 382,890,468 of OX422218.1, read as the reverse complement.
CCAGTAGTGATTGGAGCACAAAATTAACCCAAGTTTCACCATCAATTTTGGATCCAAGCACCTCCAGTTGTCCTAAGATATACATCATCTTTAAAAACATACTCGTGAACTGGAGTAACCTCTAAAATATTTGTGTTCACCATATTTTCCATTACATCCAGCCTTACAATAAGATTCTATTCCTCAAGTTTGTCCCTAAGGTTCAGAGTCATGTCTTAATCACTTAACATATGATGATTTTAGTGTTACAACACATTGGTCATATAGGCCAATATGTAGGGATGATACCATATTCGTCCACTATTATTCCAAAACTTCTTAGACCTCCCTATTTCCATCATGTAAGCACAAAGGTCCTAAGGTCAACCCCTGACCTCTTCCAGACCATTTTTGAGTTCCTTAGACCTTTGCTGCCCTAAAGACAACACCACATGAGTACCCTAGGCCTCAACCACTTTCTCGCTCTCCTAGAAATATCAGTCATACTAACATGTCTCTATAAACAAGATCAGATACCTCAGTACCAGTCTGCTTCCATGTATAATGTACATAAAAGGCTTTAAATATAAAGAGAAATGATCGCCAACAATCATCTTATCCTCAACACAAAGGTATATCGTTTCAACGTACCTCCAACCGATCCTATGGTAAACTATTAATAGTTCTAGACATCCTAGATTTTTGTATGGGTTCCTGTAGCTCTTCTGACGAGTAGGTGAAAAACATAACACTATTCCATTACCACCACCACCACTCAGTTTCAATTGCATTGGTGACTCCCATCTGCATTAAATGCACCCAACAACTACCTTACACTACGTGCAAAACCTTTGACCAACACTCCACCCAGAGTTGATCCCATCAGATCTCTGAGACACCATAACTATGTTGTGACTGCCCATTTATTCTCTCTCCAAGATATGGATTATAATAGGGAGATAGATAAGGGTTGGCGACATCTTTAAATCATCAAATAGACATATAACAGAGATTTATAGGTTTTCCAAGTATCTACTCCTTATTCTATAAACTCTCAGCCCACTACTGTGATGTTAAAACCATAGTTCAGGTCATTTCCATCTATCTTATTTGTTTTATTACTTATTAAACCCTAAACTAGTACTTGGGATCCCTTAGATAAGTCCACCATTTACTTTTTATGGTCCTTCGAATTAGTGATAAAGGCCGTTGGGACCTCATACTATCTTGTAAATAACTCAAGAGGTCTTATGTATTGTAATAATTCTTTTAGGATCAATTAAACAATATAACACCTTTTTATAGTGGTTATAGAATCCTTAACTGATGTCCAAACCACTTTATATACTTTTCTCACACTTTGACACATCTCCCCTTAACCCTTCTGAGGCCTTGAGGGGATCACCTATTGGGTTTGGGTCACTCATAATTTCAAAACCCACTAATTTGGTTCCATTTATGGGAGCAAAAAGTTACAAATACTCTATATAAAAACCTTGATCTATTTAAAACGTCGACCAACACCGTGTTGGCCCATTCTGTCAAAGACATGGAAGCTTGACAAAAGGAAATTCAACAGAAACAGTTGATATTCTCCAAATACTTCATTTAAAACATGTGGTAGAGGAACGAGCTCGACCAAAATATAAAGAAGTCGGTGAGAACCTGTTGCCCTAGTTGGATGGGGAAAATGATATATAGGGTGTTCCTAGGTACCCCCAACGATCAATGATTGACATCCTTATCAATGATAGTTTTTCACCATCGAATATCAATATCAAGTTGGTTTTAGTATGGCTAGACCCTATAAAAAGGATATCAAGAAGTTAAAAGATTGGTTGGGGAATTTCCTCAATGAGTACAAAATTCAAGCTCCCAACACCATTGACTTAACTTTCCAAAAGGCATTATCTCCATTATCTAATGACGTTCAACATTATGCTTTTACCCTAAAGTGGAAGATACCGACTATTGAACCATTTGACGTGTACAAGGATCCCATTAATCATTTGGACAGTTATAGTCACTCATGCTCCCTCAAGACACCCTATACGAGGTCCTGTATAGAGCCTTTCCTACTACTTTGGGAGGAATGATGTGGCACTGCTTTGCCAAGATCAAACAAGGGACCATTGGGATCTTTAATGAGTTGGTAAGTTAATTTATTATCCATTTCATAACAGATCATAAGATGAGGAAACTAGTCACCTCCTTCCTTCACTTCAGATAAAATACTGGAAAAGCTCTCAGAGAGTATGTCAAGATATTCAACTAAAAGGCTCTTAAGGTTGATGATTTGTTTGACACCATTTGTGTGGACACTTTTATCTTAGGCTTCAACTCAGAAGACCTATTGAGCTCCTTTAGCAAGAATACTCTAAGTTCAATGACTGAACTTATCGAGAGAGCTCATAAATATATGAATGCATAGGATGAAATCTCAGTAAGGCATACCATAATATCCCTCAATAAGGAAAGAGGGAAAATTTCTTCTCTCATATTGAGGAGTCCCCTAAGGTGGTTGAGGCAAAGAAGAAAAAAAATGGAGACAAAAAGAATCCCCCCCCCCCCCCCCCCCGAAGCTAAGAATTTCACCCCACTTACAACCACTATAGAGGAAGTGTTCTCAACTTTGGAAATATAAGATCTTTTACCTCTACCCAAGCTCATCAAGGACAAATATGATTGGAGGTACAAGTACAAGTATTGCAAGTTCCGTCAAGACCATGTCCATAACACTAATGACTTGTTCACGATTAAAGAATTCATTTAAGGGGTGATACAATTGCGTTACCTCAAGGAGTTTATGGCTGAACACGCAGGCAAAGGTCAACTTAACAATAATAACAAGAAAAAAGATGATTCACCTTTAATTGATGTTGATAATATTTTCAGAGGTTTTTCTAGTGGTGGGGTCTCTTCCACATCCATAAAGGATCACCTTAGAAGCATCTAACATGAAGGAGTATATGTCACTAGTGTTTCCCTTCCAACTCAAACCTAAAGGGAGTTCTAATGATGGTTTTTTTTATAGAAACTGGACTCTGAAGAGTTCGCCTGCCCCATGACGACCCCTTTTATTATCACTATGATTATGGAGAATGCCAATATGAAGAGAGTTTTGATTGATACTGGAATCTCAGTTGAGAACCAATTCTTGGATGCTTTCTAAGCCATGGTCGTTGCCCTAAGGACCTGTAATGTGTCACCACTCCTTTGATTGGATTCAATGGGGAATATACATAGTCCAAGGGGTATGTCACTCTTCCATCACCATTTATAACACTCCACTCTTCCACCACCGATGTTGTCAATAATTCAACCACCGCTCGCAGCGGTATGGGCTTTTATTATCTCTAAGCCACAAATCGGTGCCAGTGGGGTTTGAACGCTTGACATGTGCATTATCAATCACATGCCTTATTATTGGAGATAATGGGACTCAATGTTACCAGAGTGAAAATCTACATATATGAACCATTACTTTCCCTTACCGAGGCGATGTGGGATGTAACTCTTTTACTATCAAATAAAATGTGGAACGAGTTGGTTATAATCCATTACTGGTACCTAAATCGCCTCAGGTTCTATACAATGATGCATAATCTCGCTGCTATGACATTGCTGTAACAATGTCAGATCCTACACATAAAGTGAATATGAGCAAAAAAATTGCATTTTAAAATGCGAGATTCTCATTTTATACCCTATCTTTTGTTGCCTTGGCGAAGCACCCTATTTTTATATGTTTGAGAATGAGTTAAACGGTTTGGAATTTTGTGTCCACATATTTGAAAAATCAAAACTCCTATTTAACTCACTCTCTTCTCATTCAAAAAATAATGTTAAGAATTTCATAAAGGTTTTCATTATTTTACCAAGTTAAAATAAATAATATTTTTTTAAAGGTAAAAAAATTATTTGTACTTTGAGACATACATTATTATCATTCTAATTTAATGTTTGATTACTTCTCTCAAGTCTTAAACAAACATTTTTCAAGACTTGTTCTTGAGAAGCTTTTAAATATTTTTGATATCTTGAAAATACTTAATGAGTGTATTTTGATTAGTCAATCACTTTTCAAAACTTCCCTCAACCTTTAGGACCCTCATATCCTAGGAATTTAGACCTACAAATCGTTGCTTTTTACTTGTTTCTCTTTGGAGAAAAAACGTTTTTCTTCAAAATTTAAAAAGAATAATGTTTTCTCTTAAAAATTTAAAATAAGAGATTTGTTTTGGTGCAAACGCGACATTATCAATGAAAGTTGACACTTGCGATGAGGCGAATGGTTGGAGAGTGACTTGTGCTTGCTCATATAGCTAGGAGGTGAAATAAGAGTCTTGTATAGGTTGTGAGTTATTGAGTCTAGTAGAGGTTCAAATTTTTATGTCATTTCTACCTTTTATAAATCTTTACTTGTCTAGTGGAAGGTGTTGATTTGGCTCGAGAGTTTTCTCGCAAGGGTTTTTCCATCGTACAAATCATCGTCTCAAGTGAGTGATTTATTATTCCGCATTTTTATTTATCTAATATCCTTCATGAACATATATTGTTAAGTTAAATCAATATATAAATCACTTTTCCACTTAGACGTTAGGATTAATTTTTTCCCTAATTCGACTTAAAAGTAAGCATCGCCTTCATTTAAGTAGTAATTTAGGTAGTGTCTCTCTACACGCGCAAACTATCAATTGGTATCAAAGACAAAACCTCATATTATCTAGGTTTAATAACCTAAAGGTAGATCTTGTGTGTGTATAAATGGAATATTTGTTTGACAAATTTGAGTATTCTCCTTGTATCATGTCCGATATGTCATTCTTCGAGTTTTATTCTCCACCCATCTTTACTTATCGTCCTTCACCCGTAAATGGATATGAATCAAGTGACGATGATAGCATGATTTTTATTTCTTAACTCTTGATGATAAATATAATAAACTATACGTAGAGTCTTTTAATCTTTTTAAAGAGAATACTTTATTATCCTTTAAACACAAAGAATATAAAAAAGAGAATAATATGTTACAACTTAAGCATTTATAGTTAATCAAATTTAAGTTGATCATGCTTACTTAAGTGAGAAGATGAATTTGTTAAAGGAAGAGTCCCCAATTGTTGATTGTAGTTCAACAAATGTTATCGTGTAAATTATTAGCAATCTAGAATTACCCTTTATAATACTATCATGTCATATGTTCATAAATTTATTTTTTATTTTGCTTGTCATAAGGATGATCTTGCTCACTTAGCTATATTTATGACCCGATACTATGCTGAGTGAGATGCTTCTAAAAATGAATCTAGTAGTGGGGGTAAGGCCACAACATAGAGGAATGGAGTTGCGTAATATAGCGTAATAGAAATTTGTCTCTAATGAGAAATAGATACGAACGTTCTATTGCGCTCTATTATGCAACCTCACTGCGCTCTATGTTGTCACCCTACCCCCACCACTAGATTTATTTTTTGAAGCGTCTCACTCAAAATAGTATCGGGCCCGAAATGTAGCTAAGTAAGCAAGATCATCCAGAGGACAAGAAAAATTAATAAATAAATTTATTAATATTTGACAAATTAGTATTATAAAGGGAATTTTAGATAACTAATAACTGGCATGCTAGTGCAAAAAAATTAAATTTAAACAAATGGCATTACAGATGAACGTTTAGTATTGAGCGAGTATACCTAGCAAACCACTTTACCTAGCACCAAATCACTGATGCAGTCACATATGCACTCATCTGTGGTCTACCAACTCTCCCCATTTAATGGATTTGCAATAAAATATGGGAATAAGAATTAAAAATGAGAATAATCGTTTGAACTTAACAAATTAAATTAGGAAGGAAAACACGGCCACCCCAACTCATGAGTTGTTGCAATCAATGACCTAGTTAGGCCGTGAGTTATTAAAGTTTACAGTCTGTCCAAGTCGTGACTTGTTGAATAATCACAGATAACTTAGGCCGTTGATATGAAAACTTTGTTGGTCTATTAGAACCGGGAATATGAGTTCCACGACTGAACTTTGCCGTGAAAACCCATCAGCTATAGTTATGGGAGACCATGAGGAATTCAGTTTCAACATATATTTATATAATGGTTAAGGTATAAAGGTATATTAGGTTATATTAGTTTATATATTGGAGTTTGAAATTGTGGTCATGAGAAAAATATACGAGGGCGTGAATATGAGTCCTACGGTTAAGGTATAAGGGTATATTAGTTTGATTAAGGCTTTGATAATGGAAAGGATTTTGAGTCAGTGGGTGCGAAACCTAAAATACTCAGTTAATTTCAAACTCTAAATGAATACCAAGACTTGAATAACAATACCCTTAAATAATGAAATTTATTTTAATCCCTAAGTAACCACATTCAGTGAATAGTAACAATACTCAATTAATTTTAATCTCTAAATAAATTTCAAGCCCTAAATGACAATACCCTTAAATAATGTAATTTATTTTAATCCCTAAGTAACCACATTCAGTTAATACACCTTTAAATAATGCAATTAATTTCCAATTCTAAATCACAATTCCAAATCAATGTTAACAATACCCAACGAATTTCAATCCCTAAATATAACATACCCAATAAAAATATGAAATTATAAAACATCCCCTTTTTTTGAAAAAATGAGTATACACATACACATGCATATACACACGTATACATAAATACACACACACACTCACATGCACATACACACAAATATACACACGTACATATACATACACACACACATACAAGCATACACACATATATACACATGTACACAGACAAACACATATATTTACACACATTCACACACACATAACACATATACATGCATACAGACACATACACAAAAATACACAAAAATACACACATATACATTAGGGTTTAAATCAGAAATACAAAAAATAAGGTTTACCTTTGATATTGAGAGAGAAACTAGCGTTTAAGAGAGAGGAAATCCAAATCGTCGATAGCGCATTAAGAAAGAGAGAGAGAGATTGGCGCGGGAATAAATGAAATTGAGGCAAAATATATTTAGTATAAGGACACTGGTCATGGCCTAGAACCGTGACCCACTACCAGGACCCTTAAATGTCTTCCACATTAATATGTAGGAAATTATGTGGTCATGGACCTAATCCATGACCCACACAAGTGAACATGTTGATATGGTCACAACCCAAATCCGTGACACAATGGGTGTGCATAGTGGCATTAGTTATGACCCTTGTTCGTAACCCTTCCATGACCAAACTTGGAGGGAACTTTGGGGACATGATGGTCACGACCTTAGGTCGTGACCCACACTGGTCAAGGATTTGTTCCGTGACCACTTAGAAGAGCATCCATGACCAAAGTGGGTCATGGATATGGTCTCACCAAAGTTGATGTGATTACGGATTTAGATCGTGACCCCTTGGGTGTGACGATTAATAGGATTTGTTGTAGTGTTGTTCGGCTCTCTGGTGTTGGCCTAACACTTTTTCTTTATATATTAGAGCTGGGAAAATTATGTTTCCCGAGATCTCATAGGGATCCTAACAATCTTTCCCATCGTAGTCTTGGTCATCTGGATAATCCCACACTTATTTGGCAATGCTAAAATGCCTAGGATCAGTAACATCCCTCAATCATTGGTGGCATTGAGCTCCCTTTTGCCAAATCTATTGTCTCCCTGACGATCAGAGTGATGATCAGGGATGGGTCATCTAGTTCCCTACCCAAAACACTTTGGATGTATGCCGTGAACTTTTCTTGCATTTTTTGTTGGCTATCCACTAGAGATCGCAACGCCGCTGCCACATCAGCCATTTCTAACTGAGGTGGTGGTTGGATAGAACTTGGGCCAGCTCTAAGAGGCACATATGATTCTATAGCTCCGGTAAGGAGAAGCAGTAAAGATAGATGAACTGTAAGAAGAATGGAAGCTTAAAGAGCACACCCAACTCTTTCAATAGTGGTACAAGGCCAACAACGGTGGAGATGGACCACCACCAGAGGAAAAAGTGAGTGTCTTAGCTAAAAAAGAAGAAGAAAATCAAGTTTTTTTCCCACAGACAACGCCAAAATGATGGTAACAGAGATATTAACACTTAAATTTGTATAGTTAAACCTAGTTATCAACAATAATGGAGTACTCAAATGTATGAACATGATAATATAGATAAGCAGGAAAATGATAAAAGCATAAAGGAGACATAAAATATAAGCGGTTTATCTTGATATCCTACTTTATTGTGCAAGAATGGTAAAGTTTTAACTATGAATAAGGAACTAATTGGATAAGGATTACAACTCTCAGGATTTCTCTCTCTACAATAATCTGGACGGAGTTTAGCTAGGATTTTTAGTAATTAATTCCTTACAATCAAGAAGATGAAGTTTATATAGGCTTGGGGGGTACATAATGCACCCCCAAGCATACAACATGAGTGTTTGAGGTAAGTAATCTAATAGGAGTTCAACACCGAAATATCACACACTCAATCAATGATGTTAAAATATTCCCTCACGTGTTGTGAATATACGTTATAACTGCATACCCATGTGGACTAACGATGCCTAAATCTTGCGTGTCATACATCGTGTATATGTCATCCTTGGAGGTCTTGGTCGGGTCGAGGAAGCTGGGTCGAAGTGTAGTGTCGGATTGCCATGGTGGCACAAGGCCGAGATAAGACATCCAAGACAGATGTGAGAGTGCGGTTTACTAGCTAATCATTCAGTATCGACTTTCCATGGTGTCGCAAGGCCGAGACCATTAAGGGTGGCCTTCACTATGCTGACGGATGAGTAGGTCCACTTGATGGGAGTTGAGTAGTGTTAGCTAGAACGGGTTGAGTCTGTCTAGGTACTAGAGCACACTTATGTATATCACCTCCTCGACTCAATATTTCATAGCTTACACAAGACATTTCTTACACCTCATAGATGGAAGATTAAGTGTGAATCATTCCCCGACCACTCTCCATGTGTGTATCAAATTTCATTGATAATGTCCCTTTTTGCACCAAAAAAATTATTGTTTGAAGTAAAAATTTTGTGTTCTCAAATGGAACAAGTGAAAAGTCACGATTTGTAGATCTAAGTTCTTAGGATGTCAGGGTCCTAAAGGTTGACGGAAGTTTAAAAAGGTGTTTGGATAATCAAAACAAACTCATAAAGTTTTTTTGTGAAATAAAAAATATTTAAAGTTTCTCATAGACGCGTTTTGCAAAATGTTTGTTCAAGACTTGAGAGAAGTAATCAAACTTCAAAAACTTTAGACTATAATGAAAATAATTGATACCTCAAAAGTATAAAGAAGTTTGTTTGTTTTGCTTTTAAGAAAATATTATTTATTTTAGATTGATAAAATAATGAAAATCTTTCTAAAATTCTTAAACCTTATTTTGTGAATGAGAAGATAGTGAGTTAACTAGGAGTTTCGGTTTTTCAAATATTTGGAAACAAACTTCCAAACTTTTTACTCATTAACGACTACACAAAAATAGGTTGTTTCCTCATGGCAAGAAAATATATGGCATAAAAAGAGAACCTCACGTTATACAATGCAATCTTTTGGTCATATTCACTTTTTGTACTAAATTTGACATTGTTACCGCAATGTCGCAACAACAAGACATTGCCTCATTGCGGAGAACCTGAGGAAATATAGGTCATGGTAAGAAGCCAATAAATTTTGGACGTGGAAAAGGATACCAAAAATAGACTTCCACTGTAGCGAGACATTGGGTGCTGTGGAGAAACTGAGGTGAGGTTTGTCGCAACTTTGTTGAAAGACATTTGATCTTGGACAAAAGGCACCAGCGATGAGATTTTGTTACCGCCACTACACAAAAAAGGACTTTTTCACCTTTCACCTGCAAGGACTTGTTACGGTAAAAAATCTTAATAATAAAATACAAAGGTGTTGTCATGGTCATTGACCCTGACACGACCATGATAATCTATGGTCACATTCATGTAAGGGTCAAAGACTGTGACAGCACCTCCGCGTTTTCTTATCAAGGTAGTGTCAGGGTTAAAGACCATGAAAAAAAATATGAGATTAATTAAAACCTCATCCCTTTTTTCTTAGCCCTCCACACAAACAAATCTATATTGTTTCTCTCCTCCCTCTCTCTCTCTCTCCCACCGGCTCTCTCCCTCTTGTCCCAAATGCTCAGCCACCACAAGCCTCCACCGCCGTCATTACTGCGGGCACTCTCTCTCTATTCCCACCGACGCTCTCTCTCTGTCATCAGTATTCTCTCTATCCAACTCTCTTCTATAAAGATTATATTTGTGTTATTATGTAGTTTTATCATATATACTTGTTATTATATGCTATTATATATGTATTTTTAAAGTTTTTTACATATTATTCTCTATTGTATAATGCATGTTCATCAATGGATCTATTTTTAAGGTTTTAATTTGTATTGTTGTTATCATAATGCTTGCTCTTTTGATGTGTAAATATTTGAATCTTTAAAGTGGTTTTGATAAAAAGATGTGGTTTATGGTAAATAAAAATAAGGACCTAGTTCTATATATATATATATATATATATATATATATATATATGTGTGTGTGTGCGTGTGTGTGTGTATGTGTGTGTGTGTGTGAAATGTATTGAATGTTCCAGGATATTTGGTTTGATATGTATAAGTGAACATGAATGTGTATTTATTTCTAATTTCCTGATGTTTTTCTTTTGCTTGTAATGTTAATGTGTTGAATGTTTTTTCCCTTTAGATTATGAATTGAGTTTTTAAATGTACAATCTCACATAATATGAAAATTCTTTGAATCTATTTGTTTATGATATATTACAGCAGTTTGTGTATAGTATATTACATCAGTTGAATATCATGTGTAGTTCTTGCCTTTGAATTTTTCTATGCAATCAGTGTGAAACCAAATATGTATATGTGTTTGGTTTTATAACGTGGAGCGTATAGTTTCACCTATATATGTCTACTAGATATATCCATGGCAAGCTGGTAAACTTTTAGGATTATTTGTCTCTTTGGTGCTCCAGTGCAATGTGACTAGAACATACAACGTATATTTAGGTCATTAATTGTGTTTATGTTATATTTGTATTTATGTTATTAATTAATTATTTATAATCACATACTTTTTTTGTTATTTTTTCTAATCACGTACTTTTTGTTATTTCAGGAAAAGCTCAAAGAAGTCCACAACTCCCAGAGTGATGCCGATAAAGAATCTTTAAGTACGGATTCACTTAGCCAAGTGTGCGGGCGGGATCATAAAGGCCGTATATGGGGTGTTAGCTCTCGAGTGAAGAAGTCAAATCTCATCGGGATTTCCTCAAACAATTGTGGATTGTAACGCAAGGTCGACTAGTTTAAGACCAAATCAGACCAAAAGTTTGACAACATAAAAAAAATTGAATAAGCTTTTTTCGATGGTTAAGAATTCTATTCAAGATCGATCCAGGAGTAGCTCTAGGAAGGGAAAGGAGAAAGTAGTGGATGAGAGGACTACTACTCCGTCTTTCTCACCCTCACAGATAAACCCCTCATCTCCATATAAATTATTCTCCACCCCAACCGTCCCAACTATACAGAATCCATTTACAATTATTTGGGATAAAGTCTATTTACTAGTCTTATGAGGAGGAGACAAAATTAACGGGGGGGTGAGGGAACTGAGTATATGCCTAGGTTCCTTGGTGAATAACCATCTATTGTAGCCTCGCGAGGCTCGATCTGCATCACTGATGTTGTGTTTGGGAATGAAAATAAAATCTTGTGGTTGAATGAACAATGTGGCATGCGGTATAACGAGGGTTGTGTTGGTTTTTTATTATATGTCCTACCTTTGTCCTCCAACCTGAGAATCAATGAACATTCACATTTTTTCATAATAATTATATTTAACATTCAAATTCGAGTTAATATATTTTGTTTCTTGTTTATATTTGTTTGATATTGATTATTATTATTATTAATATTGGTGTTCATTGATATTAGTTATTGTTAAAATATATCTTCAATTTCTTCTGCATGTTAAATAATACATTGTTGGGCAGTGGGAGTGGACATACTATCCATCAGTTTTTTTATTTTGTTGCCTAGTTTTGTTACGAACTTTGACCGTGATAAGTCCTTGTCAAGGTCTACTTGTGAAGGAATTGTCACATTCAAAATCCTTGACATGTTTTTCTTTGTCAATGACTTTTCACGGTCAAGGTTCGTGACAAATAAAAACTTTTTCCAAACTTTAACCGTGATATGTCGGTAAAAAATGAAAACTTATGATGTACTTCGACAGTGACAAGTCCTTGACAAAACCAGTTGTCACCCATATTCTTGTCACGGTATTTTATCATGACAAGTTCAAATTGTCAAGCTAAATTACCGTGACAAGTAGCATATTTTGTTGTAGTGAGCAAGATATAGCGTCATTGCGAAGAAACTGTGGCGAGGAAGGTCGCCCCATTCGCTAGAAAATTTGAACCAGTAATTTTCCTTCAAGAGTTTTGAAAATATTTTGGCAAAACACTATAAGTATGTTTTCTCAATCAAGATCATTCATACTTAAAATACACACATAAGAATTCATTTTTTCAGAACATAGTTTTCTACAAGAAAAGTATATTGCATAGTGTATTTGTTCAAATAGCCTAAACAACTCACAAACAAGTTTTAACACATTTTCCAATTTAAGAAAATTTACTTTAAGTTATGTTAAACCATGCGTGTATTGTTTCATCTAAGTCCATTACTTTTCCCTAAGGTGGCATTTCTTATGGATATAGAAGCGGATGATGTCCTGGATGAAGTTGATCAAGTTCGGTGAATTTTTCTTGACTTGAAGCTTTCTAGAATGACCTCTTGGGCTAGAGACACAAAGTCGGTTTTGGTCAACAGAATAAGACAATACTAATCCTATAGGGATCATGAGTATAATGCATACTCTTACCATCTTCCCATTTATTTATTCCATGAGAAAACACACAAAAATAAATATTACAAACAAATGAATCAAATTTATCCCCTATGTCATGACTCGCCCAGCCAAAGGAATAAAAAGGTAGAAATACAAACTCGAATTAATCACAAGATATTTCACAACCATTTAGAAATATGATCCATATTTCTTGCGAAACACTTAGTAAACATATAAAAAATACCAATGTGTAATGAAAAGACAAAGAAATATAAGTGATAAGACGAAACAATTGATAAAATAATATTAGAGCAGTTCATCTAATCTCTCTATGATATATAAACTTCATTACCTAAGTTTATTCTCATGTAATTTCATTTCCATATAAATTATTTCATAGTGTATCATTATGATACTCCCCCTTTATTCATTCTTCTCAACCTTTTATCATGTAATTGACAAAGGAAAGATGATAAAATCAATAGATGGTGTGATTAAGAACATAATGAAACATTTTATGAAGAAATAAATTAAGAAAGGAATAATAAAAAGTATTGTAATAAAATATATCACAATATTCAATTGAGATAAAAGTTAAACTCCGATATGAACACAAGGAATAAATGTACGAGGTAACAATGATAACTATGATAAGTAGCAACCAAATATATATCACCTAAAATGCTAAAAATATTTATTCTTAACTAAAATATCCTTAACATGTTATAGCATAAGGTATAACCTAAGACAATAAATTTTCTCTCATTTTATCCTATAGCTTGATTTATTTTGTCAAAAATTGGTTCTCCTCCTAAATCATGTATTCTCTCGCTCTAGGAAACTTCTCCCTACTTAGGAAAGATGAAGAGATTAAGAAATCGAATCAATTATAACACAAGGAACGTATCTATATGACATAATTAGAGAAAATAGGCTTATAATGTGATAGAACATTTTATGTATCACAATAAGCTCAAGTAGATGATAGGAGTGTGGGATATGAATCACATGGTATAATGTATAAAGGCATAAATGTTCAACAATTATATAATAATCCAAAAATGTTAACCATCATCAAGATTTTAGCATAAACACTCAAAATGTACTTATACACAAGGTAAGCATAATACAGAAATATTATAGGATGAAAAAGAAACAAAAACAAAATTCTATATACCAAATGATATATCATATTAAAGAAAGTATCGATGAAATACGTCTAAGATCCAAAGGTAAAGTGTGGGTAAAACAATGATTAAAAACCACCATGGAAATATGATATGATAAAATAAGATATAACATTTTATCTTATCATCCTATCAAATATGATCAAAACAAAGTATGATTAAAACAGCATTTGGATGTAGCATATTTACTCCAAATGAGGAAACTATGATATCAACATATATGGCAATTTTGTATGAATATCAAAGTCAGTGGGATACATATACTCTAAGAATATGAATAAGAAACATTAAGTGTAAAGCCAATAAAGACAAAACAAGAGTAAATATATACCAAAATATTATCACTCAACAAAGAAAAATACCTCCAAACATGCATTTTAAATAAATATTTTATGATTGTGCAAGATGTACTACAAGGGGAAAAGGAGAATAATATGCAAAGAAAATGATAACAAGTTGATCTCCTAGCAACTTATATTAAAATTTTGATAAGAAAAAAAGGGCAATATTATCACATTTAACAAAATTTGAGTACTATGTCCAATGTTCATAAACAAGAAAAGATTATCCATAAAAGCCTAATGACATGATGAGGGCATTAACTAAGAGCATAAGATAATGTCTCTATCGTGAAAAATAAAATTAAAGAACACAATTGAAAGAATAAAACCAAGATCGAGTTCAATTAATAATAACAATTCAAGAACAAATAACTCAAACCATCAATATTAGTGAAAATTTCCAGCATTTAGTTCAATATTTTCAACGAACACTTTTCTCTTCCTCAATGAGCCATTTGGTTAAAACCTTTAGTTTCACATCCTTGATGTTACTCAATCTTGGATAGATACTATAAAAACCACATTCTAAGACCCCTAAGTCTCTCCTTAGACTCCTAGCATTTCCCCTTTCTAGCACATACCTTGGTCGCACTCCGAGTACCGATCTAGGAACCATCGAGCGCCACCGGGCCCCATTTAACTCCGGTCAACTCTTTCGTCAGAGATAAATCCCTTTGAATATGTTAAGGTATACAAATACCCTTTTCAAAGGGCTTGCCCATATGCTAATCGGCATAACGGTTCGGACGAACGGACCATTTCACTATCTTAAACTGATTCAAAGGCCATCGGGCGCTCCCAGGGCCTGAATTGACCCCAATCAACTCCAACGTTAGAGTGAAATATCTTTGAATATTTAAAGGTAACTGAAACTCCTTTCCAATGATCTACCCCGTGCGCAAATTGGCGTAACCGTTCGGACGAACGATCAGTTTTCCCTAAAAAATCAATTCGGAGGCCATCGGCTGCTCTCGGACCCTATTTGACCAAAGTCAACTCTTCAGCTCGAATGATACTAAATGAATATCTGAAGGGAACTGAACACCCTTTCTAACGATCTACCCCATGTGTGATTTTAACCTATGGTGTGGACGAATGATCCCTTTGCCTCCGACGGTCTCGTGTCTAAAGGACGGACGTGCGCTTCCGAACCACATTTGATCCAAAGTCAACTATCGAACCGGGGAGTGGTCCAAAGGACTCTCGAAATAATCTGAAATAAGTTTATAATGGTATTCCTCATGTGAAATTTGGATCAACGGTGTGTACACTACAATCATTTTTCCAGAAAAAGTCCGAACGAGATTGCCAATTAGCAGGTCCTAAACCCTGCCAACAGGCACAGTGTCAAGGGTGACCTGAAGATCATCACCCCCTGGGGTATGCCGATTGGAGCCTCTTTTTGCCCTATAAATAAGGTCCATGACCTCATTCCTAAGAGACACAAAAAAATCCATCAACATTAGTGATCTCAGTAACATTCTCTCAAAATCAGTGAAGTTCTATATGAGAAATCCCATTCAAGCCTAAATACCCATCCTTTTCACACCCAATTTGGAAAATATCCATCTCTCTCATCAACATCCATTAACATTCAAAGGAGTTCATTCAATATCCAAGCTCAAGCTCCAAAGAAGGTCTAACTCCTTCCCATCCTCTTTTAAATCTCTTATTTTTGCATAAATTATTTTGGATTCATAATCTAGTTTCATTTTAGTTCATACATATTAACATATGTGTTTTTTATTAGCATATTGCACATACTTTATTTTTCATAAATGACAAACAAACAAATGAAAGAGGGTTACACCCATAAATTCGGATCGGAATTATCCACCACACTTTTTCCAAAACCAAAACTACATTTTCTACACGCACACACCTAAAATTTCGTTCGAATCTATGGGATAAACTCCACCCCTATTCTACATTCAAACTACGTGGACTTTGATGCCTTTATAGGATACATAGGCATCTGGGATTAAAATTTGAGACTCAAGTCCAATTTTCTAATTTTCCAATTTCTCTTATTTTTCATAATCCTCAAAATTCCTCATTTTCATAACTATCTTAAATATATATATGACATACTTGTTCGTGTCTCATCCCACATATATTATCGTTTCCCAATAACGATCAATATCTCGATGAACGCTCATATTATATCTTCTACATTTGTTATTATTTTGAGAATATTCCTATGGATGACCTCACCTATCATTTCCATGGTATGGATCGATCGATTCCAATCTCCATCATATAAACAAATGCATACACTTTATGGGGATAAATAAAAATATTAACATTTGCTCATGAGAGACCGAAAGGGAGGGATGGGTGCCTAACACCATCCCATTCCATAACTTAGCCCCCGGACATTCGATCTATTGGTTTCGCATGCATCAGTTTGTCCTTGATGTCGCTCTATCGAAGTGGCAATATATTCTTTTGCCTGTTTTAAGAAAAATAGTCCGACGACTCTATCTCTTTACATTCACACCACACCGACGATGGCCGAATCCCTCTTTTCGAAAAGAATGGTGCGAGACCATGATGCGGTTCTTCCTCGAGGGAGGATCCTCCTTCCTTTCCCCTCTGGAACGAACGTCATGCCGATCGGGATGGCCACAGTGGCGACTCTACTGGGGAGTATTTTTAAGAGGGATAGACTTTATTTACATGGATGTTTTATTTTCTTGTATATTCCCCCACTTGCATGTTCCTCATATTATTCATATGTACCTCATTCTTATGCTACTATTCACACACTTGTAGAAGACTCTCCATGTACACTTCACACCATGTGCACCTAGGATCACGCATATCCACATATCGCACACATCACTTATCCATGCTCGGTATAGCTTTACTATCGTTACTTGTACTTTGCTCACTTTTTGGCATGATAAAAAAATATACTCTCACCATAAGATACTAATAAGAGAATCATGCATAATTCACACCACATCACCAAAGAGCATTGTTACTGACCAAATTTTGTCCCGTAACTGGAGAGTCACTTCGTGATGGGCTCTAGTCCGGTAGGACGAAGTTAGCCTAAGCAATATGACTCTCACCTTCCATTGGCCAAGTGCCTTTGATGTATATCGAACGGTTCCCTTGCATCGTACCGCTTGACTTAAGTCATGATAGGAGGTATATCGTAGGGAACTCATTCCCATACGTCGAGTATATCGAATTCGTTACCACGCATACCATCCCCATGAGGTATATAGTGAGGCAATTCACGTACACTTAGGTATAACAACTGCTTGTCCACATGTACCGATTGCCCTCAACAGCAAGACGTGGAAGTCACGCCAAAGGGGGACCCCTTTCCAATCAACCCAACCAATTGCATACCCGCATATAGGTTTCAAGCCTAGGACACGCGTGTTATATTGTTGGTTTTGACTTGAAACTTTGCCGAAATTCCAGGTCGACGGGATGCCCTAATTTTAATGCAATTTTAAAATAGGACCCTGCTCGTGATCCTAGTTACAAGTCCAACCATATCTTTACATATGTTACAAACCCAATTTTTCCAGGCTCGGGTCCCGTCTTCCATTTCATTTTGCATTTAGGAGAACTTAATACAAGTGGGAACCTAATAAAACAATCATGCTGAGACCCGTCTCTAGTCTTTTCCTCTATCTTTTTCCCAAAAAGTGTCCAAAAACATTTTCCCCTCTTTTATCAAAAATACCAAAAACATTTTTGTCTTCATCTTCTCCAAAAATGTCAAAAAATATTTTCCTCCTTTTCTAAAAATAACAAGTTTCCTTTTCCTATACCAAAAATAAACTCTGATTTTCCTCCTTCTCAAGTCGATCATATACCCTTGGCCTGGCTGCCTATTGGCTTCAATCTTTAATCAAACCACCCCAAAGTTCTGTCAGTCCCCTTACTTCCTCTGAGTCCTAGACTCACCACCTTCCATGGATAACACGGATCAAGTGACGAATGTACAGTCGGATTTATTGACGGTCCTAAATCATATCACAACCAACATTGACAACCTTCAAACCTAGGTTCATGAGATATAAATAAATCGGGTCCCTGTCCCTGAAGATCTTGATGTCATTTTCCCTCACGCCACGGGTCAGCCTGCACCCAAACCTATCTGGGTTATTGAAGAATACCATCATGCTCCACGGTCTCCTCCTGTTAATGGGCCGCCACCAACCCAGCTTCCTATACCAAACCTTTCCCAGATCGGGGCTAATTTACCCGTAAATGTTTATCCAAAAGAGAAAGAACTGAACAAGGTTAAGGAAGACCTCAAGATGCTAAGCAAGAAATTTGATAGGTTATAATCTTTGGGAACTACATGGACTACACCCACATGTCTCCCTATCCTAAATCCAGGTTACCAAAAAAATTCAAGATGCCAAATATTGAAAAGTTTGGAGGCAGTGGACCCCCTATCGTTCATCTCCTTAGCTATCACCGAGACATGACTCTCCTAGGGGATTTCAAATAAATAATAGCTCAGATGTTCCGACAGACTTTGAAAGGTAGAGCCCTGTATTGGTTCATATCCCTTAAAGAATCTATAATCCACAATTGGGAATATGTTGCCCATGAGTTTATGTCATAGTACAAATAGAATGAGGAGCTAGAGGTTACCTGTCGTGACTTAAAGCTACTTAAATAGAATCCTGGGGAATCGGTCAGCAACTTCATAGAAAGATGGAGCAAAAAATCATCTACCATGACCAGTCGTCCTTCCGAAAAAGAACAAGTCAGCATTGTGAAGAACAAATTCCTACCTCATGTCCGAGCAACCATGGGAGGGCAGTATTACCCTCAGTTTTAAACCCTCCGAGAAGTAAGAGTAGAAATCGAAGAAGGTCTTGTTAAGACGGAAGTTAAACCGAAGAAAATATCTGGGCAATTTGCTCCAAGAAAGTTTGAAAAGCATGCTAGTACCTTAGTTTCTACTATCAACAACATCTCTCAGCCTGCCGCTTCGTGGGCACCAGAAAGTCGCCCAAACCCAATCTGAAAGGAATATACCGAGATTCACGCTTCTCTATCCAAAGTCTACTAGGATCTCTTAAACCAAAACCTGATAAAACGTTTGGACCCTCATCCATTACCAAATTCACTTTCGAAATATTTCAAACCTGATCCCATTGTGACTATCACCAAACTGCGGGCCATACCACCGACCAATGTTTCCATCTACAAAACACAATCCAAAGCCTAATTGACCGGGGTATCATCGCCCCACCAGCGAATCCCAAACCAAACACTACCCATAATCCACTCCCAAATCATATAAACACAATCTTCCTAGAAGAAGACTCAAAACTCGACATGTCTACCAAAATCATGCCAAGTAAATTACTAGTCATACCCATATACTCTCCTAAATCTCTCCAAATACGACCAAATTTCCTCTTACACCCTACCAACCATGTCGATCAAACCTCATCACTCCTCACCTGATCATGCATTGTTGTCTATACCCGTTCTGGAGGTAAAGATATGGAATTATCAGAAGTACTGAACCAAATCTTAGAGTTCGGGCTGAAATTGCCCTCCCACATGACCATCAACTATCATAGATTTAATAGGTTGTTCTTAGAAGCTCGAAGATGGGCCCGACAGTTAGTTATCTGGGTAGTTCCCGCCAATGAAATCAGTCTTGATGACCAGGTCCAAATCATAGAAGATTTCTTTCGACAGACTGGTGATATTTGTAGTATATCCGAGTTGCTCGACGCTTTAAAATTACAAGGGCACCTCGTCTCCTTAGTCTTTCATTTCCCTATTGAATAGGAGGAATTATACAAAGAGGCCATAGAAGTTGTAGAGTGTATTGACTTTACATGTAAAACAATATCATTGCCACCGAATGGGGGGACGATTTCAAAGAATGAGAGGAAGAGACAGATTCAGGAAAGACTAGTGTCATAGCCAACCTATGCGGAGTGATATCATTCGAGGCGCTTCTAGGAGAGATAAACTCAATATCGATGAAGAAATAGGGTTTCTATTTTTTCCCTCTTCCGTGAACCACATGACTAGGTCGAAGAGACATTACCAGAATTCGAGCTTACAACCATCACCAAGTGATAAAGGGAATGGTGTTAAGAATATCCCTATGCCATAAATGACTCTTGAAGAAAGTAAGGTGATCAATTGAAGAAAACTCAATATAACATCACTCTATGGGGACTTTTCGTGTCTTCCGAACTACAGAAAAATGCCCTAATCAAGCTACTCACATAACCCACTGTTCCTCCCTGCACCACACCAGAAGAAGTAGTGAACCTAGTTGGATCCTTGACCTCTACCTGAATGCTCTCCTTTTCCAAAGAGGAGATCCCTAAGACTGGTCACAACCACAATCATGCTCCTAATATCTCTTTCTAAGTTATGGGGAAAACTATCCCCCTCTCACTCGTCAACAATGAATCAGCTCTGAATGTTTGTCCGTTAAGAACCCTCAATTATCTGGGATTAAGAGTGAGCGACCTTGCTCCAACCTCTGCTTCCATGCGTACCTACGACAACACCCATCGAGAAGTAATGTGATCTATTAAGCTTGCAATAGGGGTTGGCCGTATAAATCCTGTTATTGAATTCCAAGTCATTAATATCCTAGGCTATTTCAATCTGTTTCTTGAACGATCGTGGCTCCACAACATCAAAGGGGTGTATTCTTCCCTTTATCAAAAATTGAAGTTCTTTACCGGTGGATAAGTTATCACCATCTTGGGAGATAGTGACAACAACAAGAATGCAAGCACTAGTAATTTGGAACTCGAGATACAACACGGAGTGAACGATATGCTCCTATCAGGCTTCCAAGTCAAAGCAGTCCTACTCCCAGCATGGGATGACTTCAAAGACATGGTTTATCCATAATATGATCCTCATGGAAATGTCAATGTAATCCAAATGTTCAAAAATATGCACTTCATGCCCGGTCTGGGGCTAGGACAAAGACAACAAGGGATAACTGAACCTATTGTGTTGAAGGAGGCCTTTCCTCCCTGTGGCTTGGGCTATAAACCATCAGAAGAAGAACTCAGATTGATCCATCAGCTTCGACTAAACAGAAAGTTAGAATGTGCTAAGACTATCTCCACAGATTCACTAAATGGAAGATTCATCAAGGAGGGTGAAGATTTCCCCTTCTACGACTTCCCTGAGCCTTGGTATGAACCTATAGACAAAAGGATGAAACCAGGAATGGAGATCTTTTTTCAATACAGCTACCTGGGGGCTGAGAGTTCCCAACACTATGTAAAACCACTCACTGAAGAGACCGTAGTTGATGTCAGGGATTCTGAGGACAGAGACTCCAAGGACCCTTTCAACTTGCAGATACTGGGGCTAGCACTCTATATAATCCACATAAGGACTACATCATTTGACCCGTCCTACCTCATTAGAGATGTCGATACACCCCTACTCTACTGGCATGCTGCACCCATGCCACCTGTTGATATTCAACCTAACCCTGATGTTTATCCCCTTTCCCCATTAGTTGTTTCCTCTCCCTCTGATGTAATCGATACCTCCTTTGATGAGGTTCTCAATGTTGTTTGTCCTATCAATGAAATAAATGAAGCTTTTGAGTATCTTATTGCGCCTTACATTAATTTTATTGATTCTTATCAAACTCTTGATAATGATGACTTTGCAAATGAACCATTCTTAACTGATCTAAATAAGTTTAATAGAAAATAACATAATCGCGTTCAAGTTAATGAAGATGAAATTATTGTTATTAATCTCGATTGTAGTAGCCAAATGCGTGAGATTATGATGGGGGGTACCCTTGATGAGAATGAGCGCATGCAACCCAAAGATCTACTGACGGAATTTGTGGATGTCTTTGCATGGTCCTACGATGATATGCCCGGCATTGATCCTGAGATAGTACAGCATGAGATTCTAACTCCCCCAGAAGGTAAACCAGTCAAACAGAAGCTCTAAAAGCTCCTCACCGAATGGTCACTCAAGCTCAAAGAAGAAGTAGTCGAGCAATTGAACGTGGGCTTCATTCGATTAATTGAATATCCTACATGGCTGGCTAATATCGTACCCATGCAAAAATTAGGAGGAAAGTCCGCATGTGTGTCAACTACTAAGACTTGAACAAGGCCTCTCCAAAGGATGATTACCCGCTACCCAACATCTATATGATTGTGGACAACAAAGCCAGTCACGCTCTCAAGTCATTCATTGAAGGGTTTTTCAGATATAACCAGATCAAATGAATCCTAATTATCAAGAGAAAACTGCATTCATCAGCCCTTGGGGAACCTTTTGCTACACCGTAATGCATTTGGTCTAAAAAATGCAGGGGCTACCTACCAAATGGTTGCCACAACCATTCTGCATGATATAAAACATAAGGAAGTCTAGGTCAATACGGATGACATGATTATTAAGTCTAAGACTAGAAAAGGCCATGTTTTCGCTCTTCGAAAATTCTTTGAACGACTGCGACAATACCAAATGCGGCTTAACCCATAAAAATATGTCTTCGACATTACCAAAGGGAAACTCTTGGGATTAATGGTTAGTGAGAAAGGTATAGAAGCATATCTTGCTAAGATGAAAGACATACATGAGATGTCATCTAGAAGAATGGAGAAATAAGTCCGAGGATTCCTTGGGAAATTATAGTACATCAGTCGATTCATCAGCCATTTGACTACCATCTATGAACCCATCTTCAAACTCCTCCGAAAGGATTCAATCAATGTTTAGAATAAATCTTTCTAAGAAGCATTTTACCTAATTAAGCAATACCTAACCCAACCTCTGATGATCACGCCACCGTAGCCTGGTCTTCCCTTACTCCTATACCTAACCGTGACCGATACTGCCATAGGGAATTTTCTAGCCCAATACATTGAAGAAACCCGTAAAGAGAAATCCATATACTATGCCATTACAAAATTGGTCAGTTACGAGGTCAAGTACATCGTCTTGGAAAAGGCATGTGTCGCTCTTATCTGGGTTACCCAAAAGTTACGGCACTACATGCTCGCCTTCCCCATAGAACTCATATCCCGAATGGATCCCATCAAATACCTACTCGAGAAGACCATCCTATATAGCCAAATGGGTCGTTGGTTGATTCTTCTAGCCGAGTTTTATGTCACCTATGTCACACATAAAGCCATGAAAGGAAGAGCCATTACTAACTACCTTGCTGGCTACCCTATGGAAGAGGCCAATGTCTAGATTTCTAAATTCCCATAGGAGAATAATCTTTTTGCCTCCCACAAAGATCTTCGATGGAAAATGTTATTTGACGGCGCTACCAATAAAAAAAGGATATGGAATTGGAATCCTCCTAATTGCCCCCGATGACTCCTACACTCCCATTTCCATCAAATTGGATTTCCCCTACACTAACAACATGGTTGAATACGAGGCATGCACGGTAGGCCTCAAAGTTTCACTCAAAAAAGGAATTCGATACCTCAATGTCTACGGGGATTCATCCCTTATCATCGGTCAAGTATTGAGGAAATGGAAAGTCAAGGATAAGAAACACTTACCCTTTTGTGCCCACCTTGAAGAACTAGCTTTCCAATTTAAAAAAATCACCTTCCTCTATCTGCCCTGAGTAAAGAACAACCTGGATGATGCCCATGCCACCTTAGCCTTCATTATTGAGATGCCTGAAGGAATAACCATGTCCCTTTTACTTATGCATAAATAAGACAAACCAACCCACTACTACCACATCGAGCTCTATACGGAGGAAGAACCCAAAATAGTCGACTACTGGTACTATGACATTTGTCACCTCCTCAAATAAGGTAGGTATCCCCAAGGAGATGACAAGAAAGACCGATCAACTCTCCGCAGACTGGACACCCAGTACATTGTCCGTGATAAAGCATTGTTTAAGAGAAACTTCGATATAACCCATTTATAGTGCATCGCAGGGGCTAACATTGAAGAAATGATGCATAAAATCCACAACGGGGAATGTGGACCCCACATGAATGATCATATGCACGGCAAAAAGATCATTTGATAGGGATACTACTGGATTACCATGGTTCAGGACTGCACAGCCTACGTGCAACGATGTCTCAAATGCCTTCTCCAACTGACAGCATCTAACTCCACGAGAACTATAAAACATGACTTCTCCCTGGTTATTTTCCACATGGGGCATCGACATCATATGGAAAGTTACACCATAGGAATCCAATGGGCATGATTTCATCCTAGTCATTATTGACTACTTCACTAAATGGGTCGAAGCCGAGTCATACGCAGTTCTGAATGCCAAGAAAGTGGCCAAATTCATTAAGAAAAACATCATCTACAAATATAGGGTCCTACATGAGGTGGTATCAGACGATGGGCTAAATTTTAAGGCGGGGGTTACAGAAGTGGTCAACAAGTATGGGATTCAAAAACATAAATCCTTTCCATATCGATCTCAAACCAATGGATTAGTCGAAGTAGCCAATAAGAATCTCAAAGCCATCATCAGCAAGATGATCGCGAGTTGTCTCGATTGGGCCGATAGGATCCCTTACACCCTCTGGGGCTACCAAACTTCAATTCGAACCTCTATTAGGGCTCCCCCTTACTCTCTAGTCTACGGCATGGAACCAGTCCTACCTATGGAGATGGAAATACCCTCTTTGCATGTCATGCTCGAAAGTAAGGTTAGCGAAGAAGACTGGAACCAAATTTGTCTTGACGAGCTATTCCTCTTAGAAGAAATGAGATTGAAAGATCTCTATTACATAAAAGGATACCATCGTCGTATAGAGATATCATTGAATAAGATATTCAAGGAGCGTGGTGTCCAAGAGGGGGACTTAGCCCTTAGAGAAATAGTAGAGCCTATCTGGGACCCCAGAGGGAAATTTAACCCCAAATGGAGCGACCCCTAGCTTGTGAAGAAGATCCTATTGGGTGGCGCTGCTGTTCTCACCGACCTCGATGAAAAATAAATGGCGCATCCAGTCAACCTGGATCATCTCAAAAAAATATACCCCTAGTCCGCGCGCTATGACTCTTCTCATCTCCCTTATATTCTAATAAAAAAATCTCTTCTTTTCCCTTTACCCAAAACTACCAGGGCCTGATCCTCTAAAAAAAATTCAAAAATCAATTTCAAAATTTTCCAAAACCCTCAGAGGTACGTAGGCGATCCCTCACTTCACATGAGTGCGACCCCCTTCTTTATCATAAAATGCTATTCTTTTCTTATCCTCGGGAACGACATTTCATTTTAACATATAAATGAACAAAAGGATTATATATTCCTCAGGGATTGGTATAGATAATTCAAAATGCAAAAAATCATCAAGAGGCACAACTAGATGATAAAAAACTTATTTATTTCATTATCTAAAATTTTCGTACGATTACATCGGCGTAAAGAGTCAAACGACTTCCCTTGCCAACACTATACATACCAAAAAAAACCCAGATAATAAAAAGCTTCACTACTACTGAAAATCACCCACTAATTATTCCTATAAAGAACAAAACCACACCTTTTACAAAGATCATCCCAAAGCTCTACCCGCAGCTTCCAGAGGAACAAACACCATTATCACATGCATCCTAGGCTCCTCAAATGTCTGGGTTTTTCTCCGGATAAGGAACCCCCCAGAAATTGAAGAAAAACTTTCCCCACCAAGTACCAAGCAATTAAAAAAGTGAAATCAAAGCCGTGGATTGATTGGACTGGACTGTACTAATATGTCGATAGACAGGATAGGGATCATCCAGATTGGCAACCTCCTATTTTGGGAAAATCCCCATTTTCCTCTTTCGCCACAAAAAAACAAATAAAACTAATTTTTATCTTCATGAAATTCTGAATCTTCTTTATACTTATGCTTTTACTAATCTCATTTTAGATAAAGTCATTCTCAAATCAATCTTCAAAATTCTTTTTATGGTCTCAGCAACGAAGTAAAAAGACAATGTGAATTAATCACTAAACAAAGAAAATCAACAAAAAATTTTGTATTAGATAATCCCCGGGGGGTATCAATAATAATCTCAATTATAAAATATTTAATTTCCTTTTTAAAACAAATGCGGAAGCGTTGAATACAAGTGATGGTTCAATCAAAACAACAAGGCCGGGTTTTAATATCTTACAAAACAAATTAAAACAAAATTCAAGTCCTAGAATTTGCCTAAGTCATGATTAACAATTATATCCAAAATTAGGTGAAACCAAATTAATGCAAGAGACTTGAATAAACCAATTTTACCCAATATTTAATTTAAGTCCCAAATTAAATGAGTGTGATAATTAAACCCAATTTTATCTTGAATTAAACCTAAAGCATGCGTTCTAAATGATGAGCAAGATAAAATAAACAAAGTCACACAACACCGCGATGTACGAGGAAAAACCCACTAACGGGAAAAAACCTCGGGACGACCCTAGCCTCAAATCCACTAAAAATGGTATTACAAAATACAAGACAAAAGACTTACTTCCTAAACTCGAACCCTCTCAAGCCGTGATGTTTCTTCTTGTATCAACCTCCAATTAGCGGATAACCAACGGAGCTCCACCGTGGTCTCGGAATACACCGATGGGACAATTAGGCACACCGTCACCCAAACATGGAGCCTTTCCCCAAACGGGTAGAAATGAAACAAACTTCTCTTCAATTCGGTGTAGAGAAAAACCGGTGCCAAAACAATCTCCAAGCAATTGAAATTTATATAGAAGCTTGGATAAACAATTGGGTGTAAACTAGAGTGTGTATGAAATTTTTCTTGAAAGAATTACACTCAAAACATGAACATTTTCCTAAAAATATTTTTGCTCTCAAACTCTCTCTAGGAAATAAACTAAGTTGGAAAAGTTGTCTTGGAAAATGTGTTTCCCGCACATAATTAAGCATGAAAAAGTTGGTTGAAAACCAAGTGGAGAAGTGGGGAAAAACTGTCAAAAACTGCTCAAAACCGTTCCCGCCTGACGTCTCGTTCGAACGAACTTGACTCTCGTTCGAACGAGACTTCTAACGAGCGACCAGCCTGGGCTCGTTAGAATCTCGTTAGATATCTCGTTCGAACGACATATCGAACGACTGACCAGAATAGGGTCGTTGGCAAACTCGTTCGAACGAACTTGGTTCGAACGACAAAACTCGTTCGAACGAAACCTGGTTCGAATGAAAAAACTCGTTCGAACGACATTTCTAACGAACGACCAGAAAGATTTAAAAATTCGATTTTGGCCCAGAAACTTTTATAAACTTTTATATACTTATTTTTAAGTTTCTAATTGATTCTTTCTGAAAAATAAAATGCAGTTTTTATTAACCTAACACCCAATACAAATTGTTCCAAGCTCCTATATACATATAATTACATTCATACCTTAGGAGCATGGAACCTTAATTGATGACGTAGAAACGAGGCACACAAACCGGCATTTTGATGAAGCTTTAAGTTCTTTGCCGCTACGTCTTCAATACATACTTCATAGGCTTGAGAATATTACAATAAATACTATCCTATGAATAAATGTTTTTTTCCGGAATTGAGCCAAAACTACATATGGACTCAATTGGAAATTTGTGTCCTTACAAATCTCCCCCTTTGGCTATTCCGGGACAAAAACCAAACAAAAATCCTAAAGGGCCGTCAAGCTCTACTAGACTCAAAACATAACCCGCCCAATCTTGACTCAACCCAAGGATTAAACTCTTTGCCATAGAAAGATGCCGCTATAGAATAATTCCTGCACACTTAAGCAAACTCATCAAATGCATAGGGAATATCAAAATATTAAATGCAATTAGTTAATTACTCCCCCTAAATTAATTCTCCCTTTAAACACATGACCTACTTAGAAAGACGTCTCCCCCTAAGATAAATCTCCCCCAAACGAAGATACGATACTATCATCATTCTCCCCCTTTTTGTTCGGGAATAGGCAAAGGATAAAGAACTAATAAACAGCATGTGAAGGCTTAAAGTGATAAGACATGAAAGTATATGGGCAATTAAAAGCAAGGCAAAGACAAACAAATATCATATATATATATATATATATATACTAGAAATATATCAATGAACCACTTGCATATATATATAGATATAAACACACACATGACACAAAATACAATAAGTTTGCACACTCGTATGGTAAAAATGTGTCATATGGAAACGGAAGTGTAGGGGTGTGAACAAGAAACAATTAAATTTAGACCCAAACACTTAAGAAACGTTCATGGAGTTCTCATTTGATTGCAAACTTCATCACAGTTAAATATAACCTCATGTGACAATATAAAGATTGAACTCAATGAACAAACATACACAATGCATACAAGCCTAGCATGATGGTGACTCTACAAACAAAATAGAGTCATGACATTAAAGACAACTAGGATAAACGGACATTGTGCAAACCGTTGATATACCATCCAATTCTGCCTCAATAAGCATATATATTCTTTTGTTTTTGAATGAATATATCAAACAAACATAGGCCTTGGCAATTGCTTTCTTTGAATGCCAAATATTCTGTTTTTAGGCCTTTGGATCACGTATTTCTTTCAGATCCAATCAACGGTGGCTTACTATCGCAAAGGATTTAATTCATCCTTTCGGAGCCCTTCCCCGTGCATATATGAATTTATCATGTTTTCATTTTTCACACAAATCTCACATGCAACGGATTTTGACATGCACTAGTCCTCCTAGGTCATAGATATGTAGATGACTAGATTGATAGGAGAACACCTCAAAAAGCTCAAATATAACATGTGACATTAAGATTTCAAAAGAGCTCGTGCATGTGTGAATAGAGGCATATAGAAATAGAATCCATTTAAACAATACAAAATCAAACTACTCCATATAAAACATGGTAAAGAACATTTTAAGGATTGAAAATCTAAACCAAAAGTTCTAGCCACATGGAAGCGTAAACGATAGGATTCAAACACAAATATATGCCACATAAAGTGTGTCAAACAAAAATACACACAAAAACAAAATCTTTTTGAGTTTTTAACATTTTTAATCAAAAATAAATATTTACTCAAAAGGACAAACAAAAATCATTTGTATTTTTCATTAAGCTTAAATAAAATAAATAAAATACAAATGATAAACAAAAATCTTTTTATATTATGCAGTCGATTCAAACACAAAATATAATACAAAAAGATAAAGAAGTCATAATTTCTAGCATGTGATATGAAATAAGGCAATGACTAGAAAATGACTAAACAAGCATACATTTAGCATATGATTATGGCATGAAACAAAAGCTAAAGTATGCAAACACTAACACATTCATCCATTAGATTTAGCAAGGGAGGAAGTATGTGTAAGTAAATGAGAATCAAAATCCCTATTTTGTAAGGCAACCAAGTCGGATTTCCTAACCCAAATAAATGAAGAATTACTATCTTGGGGTGTAGGAATGTTAGCTATCGTGGTTACTTTACTTTGGGATTTTCTAGGAATTCGTTTAAGATCTAAACAAAATTGCCTAAGATGACCTTTTCGACCACAATGAGTACAAGTAAGAACATGTCGAAAAGATTTATCTAAGGAGTGATCATTAAATGCATTCCTAGAAGATTCTCCTAAAACATTGGTTTTGACTTTAGGGTTAAAATCATTACAAGAATTGAAGCCTAAACCAAAAGTGTCATTTTTAATTTGGACCGTTCCTAACATTTTATCTAGTTTTTCCGAACGACACTCCAAATCAAATTTGACATTACTAGAATCTTTTAATTTATTTTCCAATTCAACAATGTTAGATTCTAGTAAAAAATTATGCTCTTCAAAAGCAAGAAGCTCCTTTTTCAAGGATTCCATTAAACCCCTAAGGTTATCTCTCTCGCCTTCTACATATTCAATCTTCTCTTGAAGAGTCCTCACATGTGTCCTAAGGTCTTCTATTAAGGCACTTTCATCAATGACCTTGGCACTCTCTCTTAAACTTGCTTCTAACTTCAAATTAGCTCTTTTCAATTTAATAGATTCTTTATATAATTCATGAAAAGCATTTTGAAGTTCACTCATATCAACCTCATCTTCATTTTCACTCTCTTCTTCTTTTTCACTCTCACTATCATCAAAAATAAGAGAATCATGTACAATGACCTTGGAAGTGGCATGTGCTATAATTTCATCATCCGATGAGTTCTCATTATCACTCACATGTGCCATAAAAGCCACAAAATTTTTCTTAGTGGGGGATTCGGGCTTCTCTTCCTTATCACTATCACTAAGGGTCGCATTATATGAAATGGGTCGTTTACCCTCTTTCCTTAGTTTAGTGGGGCACTCAAAAGCCCTATGGCCATAACCTTCACAACTAAAACATTTATTAGACTCGTCCCTATCAATATTTTCATTACTAGGTTTAGGGATCTTATCGGCTTTAGAAATCTTCTCGTTTTTATCATGTTTAGAGGATTCAAATTTCTTAAAATCATTTTTAACTTTATCTTTGTTAAATTTAAGAAATTTTCTAAATTTACGAGCAAACAAAGCCATATCTTCCGAGTCACTATCACTATCGCTCTCTACTACTTGTTTAACCTCTTTGCGGGCTTTTAAAGCAACGCCCTTTTCAATTTTCTTTTCACTTTTAGAGGGAAACATATCTAGTTAATAGGTTTGTAAATCACCTACAAGCTCTTCTAATTTCGTAGAGGCTAAAGTGGGTAAAGAATTTAAAACGGTCACCTTTGGAATAAATCTATCGGGTAGTGACCTCAAAATTTTCTTCACAACACGGTCGTCAGGTATTTTCTCTCCCAAGTTAAAGGATTTATTAACAATATCAGAAAGTCTAGCATAAAATTTATAAAATGTTTCTTTTTCATCCATTTTGATAGTTTCAAATTGAGTAGTGAGGTTTTGGAGTTTAGAAGCTTTAACGACACTCGTTCCTTCATGAGTTAATTGTAAAATATCCCAAGCTTCTTTAGCGGTTTCACACGTCATAATACGTCGGAATTCTTCCGGTGCGACAGCGCTAAACAAGGCATTTAAACCTCGAGAATTAAAGTTTGCTAGCTTAAACTCATTTTCAGTCCATCTATCAACGGATTTGGGAACATGTACATTTTCAATTAAATGTGTTGGTGGGGTCCAACCGTTAACAACAGACATCCAAACACGTTCATCGATAGATTTAAGTGCCGATTTCATTCGCGCTTTCCAATACGCGTAGTTAGAACCATCAAAAATAGGAAATTTTAAAAATGGGAAAAAATCCATATTTAGCCAAAAAGTAAAGGATCTTTAACGAAATAATTTATCGTTTTTGGCTCTGATACCAATTTGTATTAGATAATCCCCGGGGGGTATCAATAATAATCTCAATTATAAAATATTTAATTTCCTTTTTAAAACAAATGCGGAAGCGTTGAATACAAGTGATGGTTCAATCAAAACAACAAGGCCGGGTTTTAATATCTTACAAAACAAATTAAAACAAAATTCAAGTCCTAGAATTTGCCTAAGTCATGATTAACAATTATATCCAAAATTAGGAGAAACCAAATTAATGCAAGAGACTTGAATAAACCAATTTTACCCAATATTTAATTTAAGTCCCAAATTAAATGAGTGTGATAATTAAACCCAATTTTATCTTGAATTAAACCTAAAGCATGCGTTCTAAATGATGAGCAAGATAAAATAAACAAAGTCACACAACACCGCGGTGTACGAGGAAAAACCCACTAACGGGAAAAAACCTCGGGACGGCCCTAGCCTCAAATCCACTAAAAATGGTATTACAAAATACAAGACAAAAGACTTACTTCCTAAACTCGAACCCTCTCAAGCCGTGATGCTTCTTCTTGTATCAACCTCCAATTAGCGGATAACCAACGGAGCTCCACCGTGGTCTCGGAATACACCGATGGGACAATTAGGCACACCGTCACCCAAACATGGAGCCTTTCCCCAAACGGGTAGAAATGAAACGAACTTCTCTTCAATTCGGTGTAGAGAAAAACCGGTGCCAAAACAATCTCCAAGCAATTGAAATTTATATAGAAGCTTGGATAAACAATTGGGTGAAAACTAGAGTGTGTATGAAATTTTTCTTGAAAGAATTACACTCAAAACATGAACATTTTCCTAAAAATATTTTTGCTCTCAAACTCTCTCTAGGAAATAAACTAAGTTGGAAAAGTTGTCTTGGAAAATGTGTTTCCCGCACATAATTAAGCATGAAAAAGTTGGTTGAAAACCAAGTGGAGAAGTGGGGAAAAAACTGTCAAAAACTGCTCAAAACCGTTCCCGCCTGACGTCTCGTTCGAACGAACTTGACTCTCGTTCGAACGAGACTTCTAACGAGCGACCAGCCTGGGCTCGTTAGAATCTCGTTAGATATCTCGTTCGAACGACATATCGAACGACTGACCAGAATAGGGTCGTTGGCAAACTCGTTCGAACGAACTTGGTTCGAACGACAAAACTCGTTCGAACGAAACCTGGTTCGAATGAAAAAACTCGTTCGAACGACATTTCTAACGAACGACCAGAAAGATTTAAAAATTCGATTTTGGCCCAGAAACTTTTATAAACTTTTATATACTTATTTTTAAGTTTCTAATTGATTCTTTCTGAAAAATAAAATGCAGTTTTTATTAACCTAACACCCAATACAAATTGTTCCAAGCTCCTATATACATATAATTACATTCATACCTTGGGAGCATGGAACCTTAATTGATGACGTAGAAACGAGGCACACAAACCGGCATTTTGATGAAGCTTTAAGTTCTTTGCCGCTACGTCTTCAATACATACTTCATAGGCTTGAGAATATTACAATAAATACTATCCTATGAATAAATGTTTTTGTCCGGAATTGAGCCAAAACTATATATGGGCTCAATTGGAAATTTGTGTCGTTACAAATTTCATTTTTTTCTGTGTTACATTAACATTTTGTAGGAAAAATAGAAAAAACAACGGGACTCGGTCTGAACCCAATTTTTCTCTCTCTCTCTCTAGGATCCCCCATCCCTGCGATGCTCCTTCTTCCCCTTATGGTGAAATGATGTACCCCCACTTTCAGAGCCAGTCCCTTCCCCCAACGAGGAAGATGGCATAAAGCAAGAAGGGAATTGGACCTACTCACGAATATGAGCAGTCGTCGAAGATATCCAGTCCCTAATGTCCTTCATCTAGGTGGTCAAAACACTGATAAACTGGAACGAAGAATGGAAAAGATCAAATCATTCAAGCATGAGGAAAGAGAAAGAAATCAAGGAAATAAAAAAAGATGTATCACATGCCAGAGGACCTCCTCCGTTAGACCCAACTCCTTCAGGTCCATCGCATGAGGGAGATGTGGTAGACACACTAATCCCCCATCAGCTCGCTGAAGTTTGTTCCTAGGAGAATGTAGCCAGACCAAAGAAGGCCCTGAAGTCTTCGCCGCCGCCACTGATGTAGAAGAACCTCATGCGCTATAAGAGAACCCCACCTGCCGACTCTATCTCGTTCTAAGGATAGGCATCACATCATAAATTCTAGGGAACATCTTCTAACTCATAACGAAGTCTAGATAGTCATACATCACCGCTATGTCACTATACAGGGATTATGGCTCTCCCATCATTGCCCCCACCTAGGCATCATCAGACATCTACCGCACGTGCCTCATGAACATAGGGGGCCTTACCGGCGACACCGTAACCTCATCCTCCACAATCTGTCGAACTACCCTCTCCTCAAGATACCAGGAGTAGCCAAACTCATGCACCAGAAGGCACCGCATTTGTGCATGTCTCCCAGTCACCCCGGTGTGTTAAATAGTCGTCCCCCGAGGAAAAATGGTCACCTGCAAATCTCCAACAAAAATGAAGGATTAGTATCAATAAAATGGCATCAAAGGAAAAGAATAGTCTCAAGGACAAAAGAATGCTTCCCCGCTCGCTCGTCAGGCCATTCAAGACCTGACGCACTGCCTCCAGAGAAAGGTTCCTATTCGATTGTCGATTAGACCTCCGCCATCGAAACATCCGGTAAAAGTCCCCAACGGAGTCATCCTTCAAAGAAATCAGTTGGGTGTTCAACCCAATCATCTTTTAGAACCACGTCCGAAAAAGACAAGGATCAGCATTCAAGAAATAAAAAATAAGTGCATGAATGGAAAATGTGAATGCATAAAGGAAAATGCGCAAAATAAGCACTAGATGAATGCATCCAAAGAATGGTAAAGGGTTACCAAAGTCAGGCTCCCCAGTCATAACGCGGATGTTCGAAAACACCCTTAGAAATGGCAGAAACCACATATGGAAGACGTCGCCACCAGAAAACCCCCTAACACCAGCAAGATAAATAAGTGGGCCATCTGACACATCTGTTGGCCGTCATTTTCATCGACCATCCTCCTAAGCAAAAGCTCCCTCAAACAAGACAAGCGGAGGGAATATCAAAAAACCACCCTCTCCACATCACCAAGAGCTGCCTTCACTGCTTACGACGTCCCCCTCAGCGTCCTGGCCACCTCAATCTAGGATCCTTCGCAGTCCAACCCTAACAACTACTGAACATCGATGGGAGTCACCGTCATCTCCCCGAAGCCAAAATGGAAGGTGTGGGTAGTGTCTCACTATCTCTCTCCCAAAGCACATAGAACTGCAGTGGAACGGGGCATCTCATCCAAAGCCGACACAAGCCTCCCAAAACTCATAGATAATACCATCCAATGCACCACGGCAGGAAGGTTCTCCCAAACATCCTTAAGCCTTGTTGTACCACGGGCATGAATAGTCGACATGGAGATGTCAGACTGTCAAGAAATGAAGAAAAATCCTTGTCATATTCAAGAAATAAAGCAATCACGATAAGAAAAGAATAAAGGAATACCAAGAGTCATATAGTACTTACATAGCCACCAGGGTTAACTACCCTTTGAGATAGATGATGCAAAGTCTTATGCAGTCTTATCATCCTCCACAGTCTCAAATGAGTCAAAAGAATTCTCGCTACCCAATGCGAGGGGCACCCTAGTCCTCCACTCCAACCCAGCCCAGTCATCGGCATTGAGCGTCGCCATATGGGTAGCACATCTTGAGAATTCAACCATTTCAGACATTAAGATGATTTGAAGAGTTTTATATCAGAAGAAAAGAAGTCAAAATACTGTGCAAAATGAGGAGAACCCACCCCCTTTTTATAGGAGGCTAAGGGTCATTCCGATCAGTAGTCCCCTCCAACCACCGATCG
This sequence comes from Sambucus nigra, assembly GCA_949130495.1. Classification (NCBI taxonomy): domain Eukaryota; kingdom Viridiplantae; phylum Streptophyta; class Magnoliopsida; order Dipsacales; family Adoxaceae; genus Sambucus; species Sambucus nigra. Next base: position 382,854,831 of record OX422218.1, on the reverse strand, counting down.
ACACTAAACCTTTCACCTTTTCGAGGTATCCTAAAAGTACTTTCACCTACTTGAGGTATCCCAAAATTCTGTGCCAATAACGATTCACACACATCCATCTATGCTAGTTGGAACACCCTTTTCATAAAAAAAGTTAAAAAAAATACTAGAAAATTCCGAACAATTCCCAAAACATTCTTAAAATTGCCAAATCCATTCTAGCACCTTGTTCACCAAGGGAAATAATTTTTTTACACCCTAGTGGAATTCCAGAGAATCATTCTCCCCAGCAACGTCTCCAAAGGACACTCCAAATCTTTCCCCAGCTGCAAATCCTCGGATCATTCACTATTCCCTAGCGGAACCTAAAATCCAATCTTTATCCCCAATGAAGCCCCCAAAATTCCCAAAGGAACAGTACACCTCTATTAGGTCAGAATTGACCTCGGTCTTGGATCTTAACCTTAGTTAGGTCAGAATTTACCTCTATCCTTGGTCGTCACATCTTTTAGGTAATAATTAACCTCGATGTTGGATCATCACCTTAGTTAGGTCATAATTGACCCCAATCCTTGATCTTCACCTCTCTTAGGTCAGAATTAACCCCAATCTTGGATCTTCACCTTAGTTAGGTCATAATTGACCTCAGTACTCGTTCGTTACCTCTTTTAGGTTAGAATTGACCTCAGTCTGGGATCGTCACCTCAGTTAGGTCAGAATTGATCTCGGTCATCACCTCTCTTAGGTCAGAATTGACCTCGGTCTTGGATTGTCACCTTAGTTAGGTAAAAATTGACCTCAGTCCTCAATTGTCACCTCTCTTAGGTCATAATTGACCTCGGTCCTCGGTCATCACCTCTTTTAGGTCAGAATTGACCTCTCTCTTGGATCATCATCTTATTTAGGTCATATTTGACCTTGGTCCTCGGTCGTCACCAATCTTAGGTTAGAATTTACCTCACTCTCATATCGTCACCTTAGTTAGGTAATAATTGACCTCGATCCTCGATCTTCACCTCTCTTAGGTCAAAATTGACATAAATCTTGGGTTGTCACCTTAACTAGGTCAGAATTGACCTCGGTTCAAAGTCGTCACCTCTCTTAGGTCAGAATTGACCTTAGACTTAGATCATCATCTCAGTTAGGTCAAAATTAACCTCAGTCGTTACCTCTATTAGGTCAGAATTGACCTCGACCCTCTTAATCGGTCACCCACGTCCCTTAGGTCCGCAGAACTGACCTCCCTCCATCATGTGGTGTCTATTCGATGGCCATCACTTGTTCCAATCTCACCCATCGAGGACCTATATAGACACCACATTCTAGGAACCCCTAAGTCTCTCCTTAGACTCCTAGCACTTCCCCTTTCCATCGTAAACCTAGGTCGACTCAGAGTACCGATCTAGGGACCATCGGGTGCCCCTGGGCCCCATTTGACTCCAGTCAACTCTTTGAAATATCTTTGAATCTTTGGGGGTCTAAAAATATCCTTTCCAATGGGCTACCCCATGCACAATTCGACATAACTGTTCAGATGAACGAACCATTTCACTACCAAAAATTGATTTCGAGGCCATCAGGCACTCCCGGGCCCCGAATTGACCCTAATCAACTCCAGCATCAGACAAAAAGCTCTTTGAATCTTCAAAGGACATTGAAACCTCTTTCCAACAGTCCACCTCGTGTATGAATCGGCATAATTGTTCAAACGAACGATTAGTTTTCCCTCAAAAATAGATCTAGAGGCCACCGGGCACTCTCGGACTCCGTTTGACCAAAGTCAACTCTTTAGCTCAAATGAGACTGAATAAATCTATGAAGGTCACTGAATATCCTTTCTAACGATCCGCCCTTTGCGTGATTCTAACCTACGATGCGGAAAAAAAGATTCGTTTTACTCCGAGAGGTCACTGGGCGCTTTCAGGCATCGATTGACCAAGGTCAATTTTCTGAACTGAATGAAACTCTTTGGAATGTCTAAGTACATCTCCTAACCTTTCCAATGGTCCACCCCATGAATAATTCTAACTTACCATGAGGACGAATGATCCGTTTGCGTCCGTCGATCTCCCATTCAAAGGATCGACGTGCACTTCCGAGACAGATTTGACCCAAAGTCAACTCCATGGCCCGAGAGCGATCCAAAGCACTCTCAGAGGTCTCTAAAGTACCATTCTAACAGTATTAACTATGCACGATTCTGATCAACAGTTTTGTGCTATGATCATTTTCCCAGAAAAGTCTGCATAAGACTACCAATTGGCAGGACCTGAACCCTACCTCTCGGCACAGTGTCAAGGGTGAACTGTTGATAGGCACCCCCTGGGTTATGCCGATCAGCACCCCCTCTTACCTATAAATAAGGTCCATGACCTCATTCCCAAGATGCACAGCAAAAACCCATCAGCATCAATGATCTCAGCAAAATTCTCTTGAAGTCAGCGAAGTTCCATTTGAGAAATCCCATTCATGCCTAAATACCCATCCTTTTCACACCCAATTTGGAAAATATCCTTCTCTCTTATCAACATCCATAAACATTCAAAGGAGTCCATCCAAGATCTAGTCTCAGGCTCTAAAGAAGGTCCATCCAACCCCTTCTCCTCCTCTTTTAAATCTCTTATTTTTGTAGATTCATAATCTACTTTCATTTTAGTTCATACATATTAACATCTACATTTTTTATTAGTATATTGCACATTCATTATTTTTCATAAAAGACCCAAAAATAAATAAAAGAGGGTTACACCCGTAAATTCCGAACGAAATTATCCACCACACTTTTTCTAAAGCCTAATATATTTTCTACACGCACACACCAAATAAAATTCTGTTCGAATCTAGGGATAAACCCCACCCATATTCTACATTTGAACTATGTGGACTTTGATGCCTTTATAGGCTACGTAGGTGTCTCGGATTAAAATCCGAGACTCGAGTCTAATTTTCTAATTTTCCAATTTCTCTTATTTTTCATAATCCTCAAAATTCCTCATTTTCATAACTATATTAAATATATATATATATATATATATATATATATATATATATATATATATATATATATATATATATATATATATATATATATATATATAACATACTTGTTCACATCTCATCCCACATATATTATCGTTTCCCAATAACGAGCAATATCTTGATAAATGCTCATATTCTATCTTCTACATTTGTTATTATTTTGAAAATATTCTATGGATGACCTTACCCTATCTTTTACATGGTATGTGTCGAACGATTCCAATCTCCATCATATAAACACATGCATACACTTTACGGGGATAAAGGAAAATATTAACATTTTCCCATGAGAGACCTAAAGGGAAGGATGGGTTCCTAACACCTTCCCATTCCGTAAATTAGCCCCCGGACCTTTGATTTATTAGTTTCGCATGCATCAGTTTGTACTTGATTTCGCTCTCTCGAAGTGGCAATATATTCTTTTGCCTGTTTTGAGCAAAATAGGATGGATACTCTCTCTCTTTACATTCACCCCACACCGAGGACGGTCGCAGCCCCCATTTTGAAGAGAATGGTACGATACCGCGACACGGTTCTTCCTCGGTGGAGGATCCTCCTTCCTTACCCCTCTAGAACAAGCTTCGCATCGATCATTATGGCCATAGGTACATTTCTTTAGAACATCACTTTGTTCAAAATGTTTTTGTATGTGAAGGATTTCACTCATTCATTACTAAGATAGGTAATTATTTCCAATTTTCAATGTTTACATCATCCAATCAAAGTTGTAGCCCTAATCACATCTTTAGCCACGATTTTTTATTTAGCATCTTGCTTTTCAACTCCTTTAAATAATGAATCAATCTATTCATACACATTTGAGGATACATAACTCTCTCTCACAAATATTTGAAGCTTTGAATCATTTGTAAAATATTGTACAACGTTGTCATTCCTCATAAAGTGGCATCTATACAATTTGTAGTGCAGTGTAAAGTGCAACAATATATGATAATGTATTCTCAAAGTATAAATTTTCTCAAAATTTACAAGACTTAAAAGAAAATTGAATTCATCTCATAAAGCACATGTCATATGCCCAAATAAATAGAAAAATGATCAAATAATGTATTTTAATATACGAAAATATATCACGAAGTATATCATCAAAAAGGTAAAAACATGATTCTACCCAAAAAAATATCTTCTTCGAATTTTTTGATCAAAGATATATAAAACTGTTGATAGGAGAGATCGGACACTAGTCATTACCGTACTAGCAAGCCAAGTGTAAAGTACATAATAAGAAAACAAAGATAGTAAAGAGAGAGAAAACATAAGATATAGAGTAGTTCGGCTATTAAAATGAGCCTACATCCACTTTATTTCCCCATTCTCATTATATGTGTTGTAGTACAGGTTTGCAATGTCATAATAGGCATACAATGTAGATGAGAGAAGAGAATACATGTCTATGATGGTTTCGGGAGTGCCGCAGAGATGGTCGAGATGCCGATGAGTAGCCCCCAAGCTATACCAAGGGATATAGAGTGTTTAGAAATGCCTCCACAAGTGTGTTGGTCTCTGGAATAGGTATCAATAAAAGAAATGAACCCATATCCCCTATCTCTAGGTGTAGACCTCTATTTATAGGAGGTGTATATGTTGTGATGTTGTTGTGCATGAGACGGGTTGAGGCCAACTAAGATGAAAGGTAGGGGTTTCACCCTATAACATGTGAATGAGAGGGGCTACGGTATATACAGGTAGGGGTGATATATGTAAGGTTGTGGTAGCAAGACTTCCTTGCATCCTTCTCAAGGTGCCTCGTCAAGGGTGCTATATTTTCCATATCAATAAGCCCCCAAGTCGTAGTGCCAATAGATAATGATTGGGGATGCAGCTGAGTAATCGAGTATTCTATTCTAAAGTTGTCGCTATCATTTAAATGTGACGCTTTATCTTCCTATGGCCTCTTATATAAATGGCAACTGGTTGTGTCCTATACTATGTTTCCAAATCCTTGAGAGAAGATTGAGAGAAATTTTTTTCCATTTCTCCCTTTGAGCTTTTCGGTGATCTTTAGGCGATTATTCGAGTTGGTTCAAGTGATTTCCCCTACGGCTTGTGGTTGAGAAGTTGGTGGTTCATGGTTGACTAACACCCCCGTCCTCCTTTCTCGTTGGTCTCCAAGTAACAAATCAAAACTTCCTCATTAGTTTTTGTAGAGGGGGCTTGAAGGTAGTCCTGAGATTAGGGATAATTCCTTAATTGGAAAAAGTGTTTGAGATTAAGCAACCGAAGAAGCTCAAGCATGGCAACTTAAGCGCGGAAACTCAGCAAGGTAGCTTGATGTGGAAACTCATACTTTAGCTTGTTGTATGAGTCATATTGTATTTCTGTTTATGTTGGCTGTAAATTATAACGATTTTAATGTTGTAACGAGATTAATAATGAGTTTGTGTGAGGTCAAACGGTACTTGTGAGAGACCAGGCTTGGCAGGGCCTGGGAGAGCTTTCATGCTCTATCGAATGACCTCGTCGTGGGAACTTTAGAGGGACCTAGTTTGGAGGATTGAGAAGTGAGGCACCGTTGGGGGCTTATCCTGACCATCTTAGATACACCTGGTAAAACACATGGGGACCCTGACCGTGAACCATGGGCGGAGAAACCTTGAGTTCCATCGGGCGTCGTGTTTTGAACCAGGAACCCTCTACTTAATGTCGCATCTACTATAGGTGATGTCACTATCCAGCTTAACAATGTCAGACTTGAATTTGAGTAAACCACCGTGGTATTTGGGGCTGTCAGGAAGTTGGTGAGCCACCTCTGCGACAACAGGCCCCTGACACACAAGTGGTTGGGCAAAAGGCATGTCTTGGCATTTAATGTTTATGACGTGGAGACAACTAGTGCATCAGGAATTTAATATTGTGACATAAAGTATGAGGTATATCTTTCATAGTCTTGCATGATTGAGTTGCCTCTGTGGTGGTGTGGGGGGCTATTGAAGGACCCCAACAACCTTTGAGGGGGGATGATCCTTTTGGGAGTAAAGGAGTTATTGCTAGAGAGAATACACAGTAGAGAGAGTTATTATAAACCAGAAGGGTTTACTCACTCACCATTACTATTTATTACTGAGCCTTTAATACTTGACAGAGATTCATAAGGGTTTTTGGTATGTTTCTACCTGCCTAACAAGGTGTATCTTGGGTGCTTACTTCTCTCTCCCTCTTGATAAGTTACTTCTAAGTTCATTACTATCTTCTGAGTTATACACGAGAGTTTTGTGAGTTTAAACTGAGTTTATCTTCATTGAGTTTTTGTTTGTGTGTCTTATCATTAATCCTAGGGCTTTGGCCAATTAGCTTATCATTACCCTACTCAAATAGGGGTTTATGCCTCCATCTATAATCTAAACTACCCTCTTACACCTGGCGACTCCGATGGGGAGGCATTCTTCTAAGTAAGGAGTACGGCACACGAAAATGCTAATCGAAGGCTCAACTTTGGTGACATACAACATAATGAAGAACGGGTTGCGAGACAACTACAGGCCCTAAGGTATGAGGCACCTTGAAGAGGTACCTCCGATTTCGACGACATAAGGTGTTCCGAGGGTGACACAAGCTTCAACGAGTGCGAGGCTGGGAGGATTTTAGGCTAATGCCTTCGTAACACCAGGGTTAGCTCCAACGACCCCATCAGGTGAAGGTGTTGCGAGAATGGCCCCAGCAAACATACCCTCTATTAGGGAACATCAGGAGTATTGACGGCCCCAATCGTGGCTCCTGCTCCAGCTGCAATGAGCACTCATCCCGTAATACCATTGGATATTGCACTAGTAGCATCACCCCTGGAAGAAATGAGAAAGGTGATGCAAAAGGAGATGATGAAGTTCATACAGGCTTCCTCACAATCTGCTGGCGGGGTAGCTTTGGTTTTTTATGACTTTCAAACACCGTATCCCCAGGAATACAACGACGAGACCTATCCGAAGGACTATATTCCTCATATTTTTGAAAAATACACGGGAAAGGGTGGGAGCCCGAAGGAGCATATTAAGCGCTTTGTTGAACATTTGGGGGAACATTATAATAATAAAAGGCTTAGGTTGAGGGAGTTTTCTAAATCCTTGATCGATAAAGCATATACCTGGTATTCCTATTTGGCTCCCAACATCGTTCCTACATGGGAAGAGATGTACGTGTTGTTTGTCCATAAGTTCTTCCTGGAAAAATATAAATTTACTTTGACCCAACTGGGTAGGGAGATGCAACGACCTAGGGAATAAGTGGTGGCCTATATTCGAAGATTCAGATAAAGATCCCTCGATGTGAGGGAGGAGGCCAAAGAATCCAAGTTATTGCAGATCTGCGCTGAGGGGCTGCTTTCTGAGTACATCTGTCATCTTATTAATGAAATGTGCGAGGGAACTTTTGCGGCATTCTTAAAAGCAACGAGAAACATCTCTTTGGTGGTGAAATCCAATTCAGTGGAGGTGCTCATGATGTTTAGGCAGTCGATGCAACCCGTGGGGGGTAGGTCTCAGCCCCCACGGGTAGGTTACATCGAGGGGGAGATAGGAGAAAAGCACAGAAGAATAACAAGAGGAAGTTCAGAAAAGATAGGGAAGACCCACCTCCATTGCCTTGTATAGTAGAAGATGATGTCAGCTGTTACAACGCGATGGTCCATGGGGGAACGACCTATGAGCCAAAAGACGTTCCCGCTGGGGAGCCCGATGCGACAACAAAGGCGGATCCAAAGTATTATTAGGTTCATCGGAGCATCCAGCATCCAACAGAGAGTTGCTTCACACTGAGAATAATTATTGACAAGTATGTGAAGGCAGGGACGTTGCAAATCCTCCCACAGAATGTCAATAACAACCCATTACCATCACATGGGATCTCGTGGTGGCCTACGGTGAAGAGGTGGAGAGATGAGAAAGAGAAGAGTATGAAGAAGCTTTGGAGACCTATAACAAGGGAATGGCTAATGTAGTTTTGGCCTACGATGAAGTAAGCGCCAAATACGTGGAGGATGTGTACAGTGTTAAAGGTGAGGAAGCAGATCCGGGCCTACTGTGCAGTTTCAAAATCCCCGAAGTTTACCTGGTTCTTCGACCAAGTGGGGATTCTAAAAGAAAGCAGGTTGGAAATAACCCAAGAGATACTGGATATTACGTGGAAAGATGTAGTCCCTTCACTGAAATGGAAGGAACCCATGGCCAGGTTGGTAAGGAGGTTCCTGTCAAAGGTGACCCTCAGCGATGCCGATAGGGCTGTGAGATTCCCTCATAATAGGCCATTGTACATGACTACCAGTGTCAACGGAGTTATTTTGGCGAGGACTCTCATGGATGGGGGAGCTTCCATTAATATCATGCCAATTAACTCCTTTCATGCTACCAATATTCAGAAAGAAAGGTTAGTCCCCATGCCTTTGGTAATTTCGGGGTATGATAACCATTCTTCTAAATCCATTGGATGTGTTAATGTGGGGATTGTGATGGGAAATTTGAGCTCCCATATAAAGTTCCATGTGATAGAGAGTGCAACTTCCTATCATCTACTGATAGGAAGGGTGTCGATGCACAACCAAGGGTTAGTTCCTTCTACGTACCACCAATGCGCTAAGGTGAATATCAAGGGGGTGGAGGTAACCATCAGGGATACAAAGAGGCCCTTGGCTATCGAGGAGGCACACTTGGTGGACGCGGAATTTTATACTGAGTTGGAAGGAGATGTACAGGTCCTAACGAGGAGGATGGAGGGACCATGGATTCCCTCGATCAGAGAACGGATGGGGCCTTTGAACGAGCATAGTAAAGAGGTTACGGGAAGCACAAGAGTAATGACCCAAGAAGCTCACCAGGCGGTCCCTCGGCACCAAGGCATCTCGAAGCAATTCAAAGATAGGATGAGGCCCAAAGTGGATCCTATAGAACACGTGGTCCAATGAAAAAGTCTATTGAGTCGATTCTCAGGAAAAAGAGTGGCCGAAGAATTTAGAGAGAAGAAGAGCAAAGCAGTCACTACTACCGGTAGATAGTGCAAGAAGGTCATTATCGAGGAAGGAAAGGTGGTGTATCAATTATAACGTTATGAACGGGAAACCCAGGAAGTGGACGACAAGGTTGACCCGATATATGAGTTCTTTCTGGTAGATCAAAGGGGATAATGTATGGCGATAGACAATTCCAGCATACAGGAGTTTGTGGAGGAAGTCATCGAAGAAACAGATTACATGGCGGATCGACCGAGTCCATAAGCACAAGAGCTAGAGTAGTTGAACCTGGCAAAAGAAGGGGAAGACCTAAGGCCCATCTTCATCTCGAAGGATCTCGATAAAGAGAAATGAGAGGCCTTGATTGAGTTTATTTTGGAATTCGTAGACGTCTTTGCATGGAAGTACACAGAGATGGAGGGTCTAGATGAAGAAGTAAGCCGTCATAAGTTGAACTTGATGCCTTCAGCCATTCCAGTAAAATAAGCAGTGAGAACGTACAAGCCTGAGCTGGATTTGAATATCAAAGAAGAATTTCAACGCTTACTAATGGCAGGGTTCATTACACCGATACAGCACCCACTTTGGTTATCCAGTATTGTCCCAGTGGGGAAGACAGAAAAAAACTAGATAAGGATCTGCGTGGACTTCAGAGATTTGAATAGTGCCTGTCCCAAAGACGACTTACCTCTTCCCTCCATCGATAGCCTGATAGGCGCAATGGATAGTCATGAGATGTATAGCTTCATGGATGGGTATATAGGGTACAATCAGATCAAGATGGAACCCTCGGACGCAGAGAAAATAGCATTCAGAACCCCATTGGGTAACTTCATGTATAGGGTGATGTCATTTCGACTCAATAACGCTGGGGTGACTTACTAAAGAACAATGATGGCCATTTTCCATGACTTCTTTCATAAATTTGTGGAATTCTATGTGGATGACTTGGTCATCATGTCGAGAAAGGAGGATTCCCATCTGAGCAATTTGAGGAAGGTGTTTTACCGTTGCAGGAAGTTTAAATTAAAAATGAACCCATTGAATTTTGTTTTTGGAGTAACAAGTGGGAAGTTCCTAGGCTTCGTGGTTGATCGAAAAGGGGTGCATATGGATCAGGATAAACAGCGGGCGATCTTAGAAATGCCATGTCCAAGAACGGCAAAGGAGCTCAAGAGTTTCCTCGGTAAAGTCTCCGACCTTAGGAGATTCATGCCAGGGTTAGTCGAGATAACACACCCACTGATACAGCTGATATGAAAGAACACGAAGTTCAAATGGTAATCAATTCAACAGGAGTCTCTTGACACACTGAAGAAGTTGCTCATCTCACCACAAGCCATGGTTCCACCAAGGGCAGGAATACCATTGTAGTTGTACCTCACACCCACCACAAGGTCCATGGGAGCCTTACTAGCACAAGAGATCGATGGACAAGAATGGCCAGTTTACTACCTCAATAGGATCATCCATGGGCCAGAAGTCAGATATAATAGGTTAGAAAGGCATTGTTTAGCCTTAGTATTTGTAGCACAAAAACTTAGACATTATATGTTGTCTTTTAAAATTCATATTGTAACTAGATGTGATCCTATTAAGTATTTGCTTACAATAACTATATTGATTGGCAGGGCAGCTAGATGGTTCCTTATCCTCTCCGAATATGACTTGAAGTGCGTGGTTCGTCGCGCAATTAAAAGATAGGCGTACGCTGATCTGTTGGCCATTTTCCCTTCGAGAACCTTCGAGCCACCCAAAGAAGATATTCCAGGAGACGATTTGCAGGCTAACCACCTAGACGCAATGGATGAGGAATGGACAATGCAGTTCGATGGTTCATCGACAGAAAAGAAAGGCGGAGCAGGGGTAATTCTTTTGAAAGAAATGGGGGATTGCCTTTCTTATAAGTTAGATTTCCCCTGCTCTAACAACGAGGAAGAATATGAAGCATTGGTGTTGGGATTTTTAGAGGCTCTTTGAAGAGGTATCCGTTCAATATACATCAAGGGAGATTCAAACTTGGTGGTTCAATAAGTGAATGGGGAATACGCATTGAAACACAGAGCCTGGAACCATACAAACGATCATTCAGAGGCTCCTTGGCCAGTTCCATCGGACCGAGATCAAGAGGCATCCCATAACGATGAACCATCACCCAGACGCCTAAGCCACCATTTCCCAGAAGATGATTATGAGGAGAGATACGACTACTATTGTGATTCAGCGAAGAACATATCCTTCGATGGTACAGTCAATTTTACCAATAGAAGAGAACGCAGACTGTAGGGGAGAGATTAAGATCGATGGGGCTCAGAGAATTGGCCCAGTACTTTACAAACTAGGGAAACCTTTACTTCAGAAACACAGGAAGATGGTTATCGAGGTGCATCGACCTCAGAATAAACAGGGAAGAGATTAAAGAAAAGTAATGAGGAACACTGCGAAATGAATGAGATCCCACTTTATAGAAGAATTCAAAGGGAAGGGTATTTTTGTCCTAGCATGAAGCAGGATGGAGCCGAGTTATAACGAAAATGCGATAAATGCCAGTTGTTCTTCGAGGCAAAAGAATGTCATTTCGTGGAGACTTGGCTTGATTGGAGACAACCCTATATTGACTTCATTAAAGATGGAGTCGTCCCAACAGAGAAAATTGATGCGATGGGACTCCGGCGAAGGTCCCCGAGATTCTACGTTTAAGAGGGGAAGCATTATCGAAGGGGTTACTTCAACAGTCCATTGCGTTGCATCACGAAGGAAAAAGCGACCGAAGTTCTCAAACAGGAGCACGATCCACTTCATATAGGAGGGGCCAAGTTTTATGACCAGTTGATGACTTTAGGGTACTATTAGCCAACGATGGAGAAAGATTCTGTTGAGTTTGTTCGAAAGTTCAAGGCTTTCCAGCTTTATGAAAATATGATTCATGCCCCGTCAGTGGACTTTCACTCCCTGGCAATGCCTTATCCTTTTCAGCCTTGGGCATTTGACCTGGTAGGGGTAGTACACCCTTCTTCGAGGGGGAAGATATGGATCCTGGTAGCAACGGAGTGTTTCACAAAGTGGGTCGAGGCGATACCACTAAGGAGGGCAACCGAAGGAGTAGTAATCAACTTCATTAGAGAATACATCATTTGCCATTTTGGGATCCCAAAGGTTATCCTTTCAGAAAACAGAACCCCTTTCGTTAATTCAAAGGTAACGATGCTCACAGACAAATACTCCATTGTCCATGACACTTCAACGGTGGCATACCCAAAGGGGAACGGTCAAGACGAAGCGACTAATAAGACCTTGGTCAATATCTTAGCTAAAACGATGGAGGATTTCCCAGGATCGTGGGATGACAATATACCAGTCATTTTATGGGCCTATCAGATGACTAAGAGGAAGCCTACAAGGTATACGCAGTTCTCTCTTATTTATGGGGCTGAGGAAATTCTCCTGGTAGAGTTAGAAGTTCCCTCGGCTCGATATGCTTTGTGAAGAAGCATGTTCCCTCAGAATAGACACGTGCATTTGGAAGCATTGGATTAACACATGGATAATGCGATGCAACACTTTCAAATGTATACTAAGCATCTCTCCAGGTCATATGATAACTTGGTGAGACCAAGGAAGTTCGTGGAGGGAGATCTTTTATTGAAGGCAACAGTTAAACATATTAGGGGGCTTCCACTACCTAAGTTTGCAGCGAATTGGGAGGGACCTTTCATCATAAGGGAGGCTCATCACTCAGGTTATTGCTTAATTTCAAAAATGGAAGAAGACAAACCATTCCATATTAACAATAAGTGGTTTAAGGTTTATCATGTGTAGGCAGTTATGTTTGACCACTGATCCATTTAGTTGTTGTTATGAATACACAAGTTCTTTCTTATGATATGTAAGTTCCTTTTATTATAACTCAGGAAGAGATGAAATAATTATAAAACTTCACACTTCACAATCCATGCAATAAGTTCTAACACAAAGAAAATAGCATGAGAACAAGTATATTTTTCCATTCATATACTTCGGGGCATTACAAAGTTAGGATCTATTGCCCAAGAATTACTTGAGAAGAAAGGAAAAATACATATAAAAAAACTCATTGACCTAGGAGGAACCACAAATCCGAGGAAGAGAAAAAATCTCCAAGAAGGCCCGAAGAAGCTTCTAAGCAAGATCGTTGGGAATTAATGGAAACTTCCAACCTAGTAAGTGCTTGCATACGTTTTATAAGAAGTTCCCCTCGCTTTAGCTTTGCCAAATGCTGAGCTTCTTCGAGGTCCTCCACATCCTTGTCAATGGCTCTAAGGAGAGGTGCTAATTCGGTCATCTTGGCTTCCTCAGCCCTCTGATCCTACTGATGTTTTTGTAAGAGCTCCCACTGGTTGTCCAATCACTTGGTCTTCAAAGTCTTCAAATGTGCGATGATTCAGTCAAAACGGAACCCGTCACGACCCAACTCCCTCAGATAACCCATGAATTAGTTGAAGAGGGGTTTGGTAACATTGGCGGTTGGAGTGTTGGCAATTTTAGCAATAACAGTGTCCATGCCTTGAAGCCTGAAGCTCATAACTGAGATGTTCGAGCGTAGGCAGTCCACCGTGAAGGTTTCAGGATGATGGATCAGAAGTTGCTCGATTGCAAAACGGTGGTTGGCCGACATTTGGGGAGAACGTTAGAGTACCATTAGGAAGAAGGCGGGAGGAGCCAAGTCGAGCAGAGGAAGCTCGTACCCAGATTCACATTATGCGGTAGCCCCCATCGTCAAACCTTAATCATTATGGATCGATTCTTCGGAGGAGACATGTTCATGGTGTGGTGAGGCAATGGGCGAAGAAAATGGTGGAGAATCCTCCCGAGGAAACTGAGAACAGTTAGGGGAAACATGGAGTTTATCAAAAAATCTTAACAAGCTTTTTTGTTGTTAAGTCACCGATATAGGTGGAGTTTATGAAAAATCTTAACAAGAATTTTCATTGTTAAGTAACTGATATAGGCGGAGTTTATGAAAAATCTTAACAAGCATTTTCGTTGTTAAGTCACCGATATAGGTGGAGTTTATGAAAAAATATTAATAATTGTTTTCATTGTTAAGCCACCGTTATAGGTGGAGTTTATAGAAAAAATCTTAACAAGTGTTTTCATTGTTAAGTCACCGTTATAGGCCGAGTTTATGAGAAAAATCTTAACGATTGTTTTCATTATTAAGTCACCGATATAGATGGAGTTTATGAAAAAATATTAACTAGTGTTTTCATTGTTAATTCACTAATATAGGTGGAGTTTATGAAAAAACTTTAACAAGTGTTTTCATTGCTAAGTCACCGATATAGGTGGAGTTTATGAGAAAAAAATCTTAACAAGTGTTTGCATTGTTAAGTCACCATTATAGGTGGAGTTTATGGAAAAACCCTTAACAAGTGTTTTCATTGATTACGTCACCTATACAGGTGGATTTTGAGAAGCTGAGAATACAACGAAATTAGAGAAGTACCTTAGCAGCAGTAGGAGGGAGAGGGGTAGTTTCCACAGGAGCCAAAATGCTAGAAATCGTGGGAGGCAGGCTCATTACCTCAGCAACCTCAATGGAGCCCTTGGGTGTAGAAGCTTCAATGGTAGGCAAAATCCCCTCGCCGACATAGGGTACTATGGCTAACATAAACGTATCATCAGAAGGAGATGTTGGACCTTTCAGAGATGCCCCAACGAGAGCAGCCACACCAACCTGAGATTGGGAGGGGATAAGTCCACTAAACTCAAAGGGCGGAGAAAGACTTGGAGAAAGCTGCAAACGTAAAGACAAGTGTTAGAAAGAAGGAGTAACCAAAAAAGGATAAGAGATAGAAATCCACCTAGCTTACCCCCGTTATGGCCCTGAAAAGAGGAACTGCAGTAATAGGTCTTTCTAGTGCAGGAGGAAGGAGAATGCTGGCTATCAGCGATGCCACTTCCACCTAAAATAGCCCAACATGTTATAATTGATGAGTAAACCAATGGGACAAATAAAAGACGTAAGTCTTGGGAAGAAATTTACCTGCGGGGCACTCTCTTCGACCACAACAAGGGGCAGAGAGACCTCTCGCTCCGAGAGTAACTCAGAGGAAGCTGGAACAGTTGCCTCGGGTGAGTCATAAATCTAAGCAGCACCCGTGGAGGCATCCCTAGCCCGATGAGAGGATGAATGGTGCGAATAGTTAAGGCTTATTAAAGGAGAACGTGCAAGGCCGACAATGGCTGGAGGGGTACTGCTACGTCCCCCCACGAAACGGCTCACTGCGGGACTGGGGGACTGGGAGTACTAACCCTTGCTTCTTCAACTCCCTGCACCAAAGTTATTAGGTAATAAGTACAGGCACTATGTTAAGAGAAGGAGAATGAGAAATAAAGAATTCCCACATACCTCAGATTCAGAGGGAGAACGAGAAGGTATAACCACGGGCGAAGATGGTGAGGAGGCAGTAGCGGAAGGAGCTGGTAATAAAGTTCTCTCAAGTGTCTGCTTTTTCTGGGACTTAGTGCCCAATGTTTTCCTTCTTGATCCCGTTGCACCACCACTTTTAGGTAACTTTGATTTTCTTCTCCTTTTTACCGGTGGCTCACTAGGATCAACCACGATTTTTGGGGAATGTACCCGGAGGAGGAACGGTGATCGTGCGTCGTTGGAATTTAGCATTTATGCGAGCAGCTTCGGCCTCCACTCGCCTCCTCAGCTCTTCATCCAGTTTCAGAGACATAAGCGGGGGAATGGAGGCAATTAGGAATGCCTCCAATGGAGTTTGCGTTTGACCTGGGGCCTTAGACTTTTTAGACCCGGATTTATTGGCCTTCTTAGCAGGTGGTTGAGAAGACCCTTCTCCCGTGGCATCTTCGGCCGTGGGGGCAGATGGTTTGGGGGTCGCAGCGGCCTTTGGTTTAGGCTTGGCAACAGGGATCATGGGGAAGTATGAAGGAAGTTCTATGGGAGGTTCTTTGGGGGTCTAGCTTAGAGGGAACTCAACCCCGAGAATGGAATTTCCCTTCAAACCTAACTCCAGGGAAGAAAATGAAAGAACTGGAGGATACACGGGATCACCCTCGATGAATTTAGCAATTTGGTCATGTTGCCTCGGTTAATATTTATCGCAAACAGAGGGGTCACGTCCCTTTGCCTAATGATTATGGGGATGGTGACCCGCCCAGCCAATGTGGAACTCACTCCCCATGCGGCAGTTGAGGATAATAGAGAACATGCCTCGCCAAAATACACCTTCAAGTTAGATAACTGAAACACCAGGCGAGGAGCCCCTTGATCAAAGCCAAATTGACGACTGCATCGATTGGGATTGTAATATCCGCTCCTGTATCACCACTCGGTGTATGAGGGCAGGTATCCTCATGAAAATAGAAGCACAACGGCCAATGAGGGGTCTTCAATAATGAGGTCTACGGTGGTTGGCCGGACCACTCTTTCCCCATGTTTGAAAAAATCACAAGTATAGAAGAAAATATCCTCCCCATAGGGCCTCATTATAAAACTCGAAAAGTCATCAACAAAGGAGGTCAGCTTATTCTGGCTCTACCTCTTATGGTAAACAAATGAGTGAGAAGGCAAGATTGTTTCCCTCAAGGGAGGACACTTAGTCTTGGCTGCTACGGTCGGGAAGTGCACATAAAGGAAACCCGTTAGGAGAACACAATTGGAAAAATTGGCTACGTTGTAATGACCTAAATATCGCTCCATATCAAAAAAGGATCGTATCGAGCCATGTGTAGAGGGACCCCAAGGCGATCGCAGCTAGAGGGAGCATGATACCCCGGGCCAAACGAAGGGATATATTGATAATATCCCTTCGAGGTTGGTCATTGGGTTTTGCCCATTAAAAGGAAGCAACAAAGAATGATAAGGATATAGGCAGGAAGCTCTAGCAATGTACCTTATCTCGGGGAAGCCTCAGAGGAACTTCCTTCGGAAGGGTCCTTGAAGAAGTAGTTGATAAGGGGAGTGAACGTGGCTTTGTTTGAAGTACCGATGCACCTTTGGCATAAACGGTCCATCGCCAAACGGTCAGTAGTTTCTTGGGCATCCAGGGCTTCATCGGAAAATGGCTCATAACTTGTTGCCTCAAGGCATAAGAGCTCGCACACATCCTCCAACGTTATTTTAAACTCTCCCCATGCAGCGATGAACGTGTGAGTAGTAACATTCCAGTGAGATACCAAAACTGGAAGAGCAGTATTGTTTTTGGAGAAGGTGAACTCACCAAACCATTTGGCTCGATGAATCCCAATCTTAGCAAGGATATCAGCATGGGAACTCTACATATGAGAGTTCCAAGCAGCAAAGTAAGTAGGAGAGCCCCCAAGGTGTTCAAAATTGAAGTGGTACCATGGGAAGTCCCCTCGCTCAATACATAATCTGAGAGTCCCCTCGGGAGGTAGAAAGCCCCATTCATCAAAATTCTCATCTTCATCACCAAGCGTCATGGCATCATACTTGGCGTTAAAAATGTAACTTTTACAAAACCCAGTAAAGTTGCCACCTTCACCAAAAATGGGGGACCGGTGGTAGAAACACAACTGTTCTTGACGAGCAGCGGTCAATGAGGCAGCAGAGGGGGAGGTGACAATGGGGTCAGTAGGAGGAGCACTGGTGGCAAGAGTGGCAGGGTTGCTTAAAGAGGCCATTACAGATAATGGAAGTACGAAAAGGTCTGGTAAAATAAGAGTTGGAAATGAATAGGGAGGTGCACAACCGCAGGTGGTGGTGCAAAAGATGAGAGGAAGCGGAGACTGAGTAAATAAGAGGGCAATAATGGAGGTCGCACAGAGTTCGCAAAGAGTTTCTCTCTCTAAAAGAGGCGAGGAGCTTGAAGAAGATAAAGAAGATGAAGATATAGAAGGATTTTGAAATAAAAGAGACGTTTGAAGGGTTTCAAACTCGACGGTTGCAGTTTCCCACCATCGCACGTGCAAGGGTCGCCTATAATCATTTCAAATGAACACGTGACACATCGGGAAGGGTCTCGACAGTTGAAAAGACTGCACCACATCATTTAGTGAAATGACGCTTGGGAAAAAGAAGGGGGCTTCCTTTTCCAGCAAGTTGATTTTTGGCACCAAATTTGTTTCAGACTTATCCAATAACTCCCAACGAAGGTAGTCCCCCAACGATTCAAAAAAGCTATGATGTCCCCTCGCCACATGTCCAAACGTTGTTTAAAGGGTGACTCAGTTACATCAAGAAGAATTTATGCTTTCTCGAACACAACGAAGCGTCACAAGGGAGAATTTTACTTACCAGGAGTACAAACGAGTATTTGAGAAGGTTAGTAGGCCTCTCGGGAGAATTTCAAATAGTAAAGCTAGAACGGTTAAGGCTCAGCATGAGGAAAAGTGGCTATGTCCCTTCGCCCAAGCCCCAATGACAATGGCACTTCGACTGAGGTACATCGGGGAGAATTTTACTTTTTCTAGGAGATTATATCGCTGTGGTTCTAACGAGAGAAAGAAGGCGAGAATTTTTTCACACAGAGAAGGTTCATCAGATTTAGAAGTTTCGTGCAGACATTTCTTGTTCCAATAAATTTCTCCATGAAGGGGAAAATGTAGATGGGGATTGAAGGTAGTCATGAGATTAGGGATAATTCCTTAATTGTCAAAAGTGTTTGAGACTAAGCAACCAAAGAAGGTCAAGCGTGGAAACTCAAGCACGGTAACTCAGCAAGGCAGCTTGGCGTGGAAACTCATACTTTAGCTTGTTGTATTAGTCATATTGTATTTCTGTTCATGTTAATTGTAAACTATAACGATTATAATGTTGTAACCGGATTAATAACAAGTTTGTGTGAGGTCAAACGGTACTTGCGAGAGACCATGCTTGGCAGGGCCTGGGAGAGCTTTCATGCTCTATCGAATGACCTTGCCGTGGGAACTTTAGTGGGACCTGATTTGGAGTATTGAGAAGTGAGGCACTGTTAGGGGCTTATCCTGACCATCTTACATACACCTGGTAAAACACCGAGGGACCCTGATCGTGGAACCATGGGCGGAGCAGCCTTGAGTTCCATCGGGCGTTGTGTTGTGAACCAGGAAACCCTCTACTTAATGTCAGATCTACTATAGGTGATGTCACTATCCATCTAAACAATGTCAGACTTGCACTTGAGTAAACCACCGTGGTATTTGAGGCTGTCAGGCAGTTGGTGAGCCACCTCTCGACAACAGCCCCCTGACACACAAGTGGTTGGGAAAAAGGAATGTCTTATCATTTAATGTTTATGCGTGGAGACAACTAGTGCATCAGGCATTTAATGTTGTGACATAAAGTATGAGGGATGTCTGTCGTAGTCTTTAATGACTGAGTTGCCTCGGGGATTGTGTGGGGGGCTATTTAAGGACCCCAACCACCTTTGAGAAGGGGATGATCATTTTGGGAGTAGAGGAGTTATTACTCGAGAGAATACACATCGGATAGGGTTATTGCAAATTAGAGGGGTTTACTAACTCACCATTGTTATTTATTACGGAGATTTTAATAGTTGACAGAGATTCTTGAGGGTTTTTGGTGTGTTTATACCTGCCTACCAAGGTGTATCTAGGGTGCTTACTTCTCTCTCCCTCTAGCTAAGTTACTTCTAAGTTCATTACTATCTTCTGAGTTATACACGAGAGTTTTGTGAGTTTAAACTGAGTTTATCTTCATTGTGTTTGTGTTTGTGTGTCTTATCATTAATCGTATGGCTTTGGCCAATTAGCTTATCATTACCCTACTCAAATAGGGGTTACGCCTCCATCTATAATCTAAACTACCCTCTTACAGTTTTATAATTCCATCTTTTTTACTGTTCCTCTTGATTTCTATTTACAAATGAACCATTCGAATCCTCCTTTCTACTGAATTATATTAAACAAATAATTTTGAATTGAATCGATACTGCTAAATTATTGATGAAATTAACTCATTTTAGCCCATTGATTTGACTGGATCATAGTAGATATATGGTTTGGATTTAAATCAATCTTCAATCGATTAAATAACTGATAACATCCATATTGACTCAATAAATGAAACTTGCTGACTTAGACTTTGATTTTTAGGGCTTTTTAATTCCATGCACCCGTGTAGGATCAAATTGATTGTCCTTAGAGTCTTATAAGTTGAAAACATACCATTCTATTCTTGATGTTCTTAAGCAAACCTTTCAAATCCTAGGGCTTTAATCTTTAGATTAGGCAACCTTCACTATCAAACTGTTTAGGAGTTTGGCCGCAGCAGGTAGCATATTCTTGTGCTATTTGGCTACGACCTCATGTTAATACTTGTATAATAAATACCCTTTTGCCCGTAGGTTTTAGCCTTAGGCTAGTAGCCACAGATTTTTGTCAATAAACTGAAGGACTACGGCATATCAGGACATACCTAATGTCTCCTTCCCTAAAAATAATGTGCCCTGATAGTAATTGTTGTAATCTCTAGGATTCCAAAGCCTAACACTTAGTGTAGTTAGCTGTAAATTCAGCTTTCAAACTTGTTATTACGTTGTTCCTATCGTGACCTCTAAGAGGTTTATCTCTCCATACTGGTTGTGGCACCTAATAGTGTACTTTCTACTTTTCAGGTCTTGCTGCAGCTATATAAGCCGAAATCCTGATGAATTTCTTAAGGATTTTTGGAACAAATATTTTTTAGTTTCTCCTCCCCAACTCCATTCCGTGCATCCTTTAAAGACATTTGGGCCTTACCTACTCAAAGATTGCCTAAATTGCGTCATTTTAGATTCTGAATTCGCGAATTCCACTTGTAGGAAAGATCATGAGGTAATGGAAGAGGAAACCCACTCAAGTAGCAACCCTATGGACATTGATGTCGCAATTGGTGGGGCTTCAGAGGCCAGGGACGTACTTCTGGCCCATCAAACTAAATAAAGAGACCTCATACAACCTTAAACGTCCACAGCATCATGACTCAGAAAAGGTTTGACCAAGTTAATGAGGAATTTGAGTTTTCAGAGAATGTAATATGTTGAGCACCTTCCGCAAAGCAGAGGTCATTCTCTATAATTGTTGATGATAGGTCTGATTTCCCCTCCATGCCTTCGTATATGCATTGCGGATAATTATACCAGTCCCAGTTAGGAGAATCTTTTATGATGAAGTTAGCCCCAGCTCAATTAGATCCAAATGGATGGAGGGCATGTAATACCCCGTAATTTTATTGATATTTATTTAAGGGATTAATTAAATTAAATGCGAATTAATTGAAAATTAATCCAGATATAAATACTAACGAGATGTGAGTTGGTATTTGATTATGATGTGTATATATGGCAATATATGAATATTGAAAATATTAAAATTATCGTGAGACGGAAATACAATAATTTGGGAAATTTAGTTGGGACGCACGTGTCAGTCGTGCCATGAATGTAATTATTTGAATTAAAAAGTGACTTTTATTTTATCAACGGAATGGTCATTTTGAGTGCGCCAACATGTCCGGAAGGGTCAAAATAGTAGGAAAGCACTAGTTGGGGGTTTAGTTTGGGTCCCGGGGCATTATTGGGCCATAACGGCAACTTAAAAGGGTATTTTGGTAATTTTGAAATTTTGGGGATTAAAGCCTACGAATTTTAGGAGTTAATTATACATTATTTAGTAACCCACTAAGCCCATTATCAACATTTGGAAAGTTAGAGGGCTACGAGAGTTATAGGAAGAGTTGGAGGAGGTTCCCAAAAGAAAACCCATAACCACCATCTTCAACCTTGGGAGAAAATTTGTAGAGAAAGGGGAGAGATCAACCTTCAACCTTCAATATCAAATTTTGAAGAACAATCTAAGGCAAGTGATTTAGTATTTTTAATGCATTGAATATGTCTTCCATGCTTAGTGTAGGAAGAATCTTATATTAAACTTTTTGAAGAAAAACCCATGAAATTTGTTGGAGAAACCTTGAATTTGGGTTAGGATTTGCATGTTGTATGATAATGGACTGATTTAATATTTGAATAGTTATACATGATGATTTAAAAATGGATTTTTGATGATTAATTTGTCATAAGAAAATTTGGAGTTCATGTTCATAGGGTTTGGGAAAATATTTGAAGATTCATATTAATTCCATGATAATTTGTAAGAATTGACCCCTTAAATATGATAAGGAATGATGTAGTGATTAGTAATGGTTTATATATATTAAAACATAATTGGGATGGTCTCAGGGAGGATTTAGAGGAGAGAAGAATTGAGAAAAATGGAATTGGGATTTTTTGGGCTGAAACTGCCATCTCGTTAGAAGACATGCCCAGGTCGTTCGAACGAACTTCTAACGAGATGACAGTATGACTTCTAACGAGTTAGTATTTCATTAGAATCCCTTTTATTCGAACGAACTCATTCGAATGACCTCATTCGAACGAGGTTTCTAACGAGTTGACAGAATGGCCTTTTTGGCCTGACTTGATTTCTAGTGTCCTATAGACTTATGTAAATGGTGAGATAACCTTGCCTCATTAACTAGTGGGTATAGTTGGGAGATTGGGGTACGTTTAGGAGTAAAACTTATAATGGTAACTTGAGCCGGATGACATTGTGGATTAGGAAGCGAGTAACTAATCACGAAGTGAGGATAATTGATAACTTAATTACATATAAACCGGGGACTTGTGATTTGTATAACACTAAGTGTTGGTATAAGAACGAGAAGTATACCACAAATAAAATATTGTAATATCTAAGATGTTAGAAGGCTTAGTATATGTAATTATTTGTGTATGAAATACCTACCGTACTTGCTATCATGGGAGGTTGGCGTTCGTTTAGGACCATCTAATCTTTGTGTGCCTACGGGGGGGATTTAGATTGGTACCTCGAGGACATAGGTCACATAAGGTCTTATTGAGAAGTTAATAAGTCTGCTGATCATGGGAGCGTAGGTATGTGCGTGACCCATGTGATGTGAACTATGTTCGCCTCCATTGTTTGTGATTGTTTATTTATGAAACGTTTCCCGAGAGATTTGGAATACATGGTCCTGATGTACGTGATGTACCGGGATTTGATAGCAGAGTATGTGTGCACTGCAGCTTAGTCTCGGGGTGATAGTACTGTATATTTATGGTGAGAATAATATACTGTTAATTGAAATGAATTGTCGGGAATAATTGTGAGTTTAATTAATAGTAACAGTTTGTAAAGTGAAAATGGAAGATTTCTAATAAATTGTAGTACTAAAGTGGGAAACTGTGTAATAAGGTATAATACCCTGTTAAATAGAAGATGTTGGGAATTGAATTGGATATTATATGGAAATGTTAGACTTAGCATTGGACTAGATAGTTATGTGAACAACTAAAATGGGTACGGGTATGATAGGAGTGCACAATTAGTTGAGATGTGAGGAACTCATGTGAGTGCACACACTATCATGTACTTTATATTCACTATTTAATGATATTAAACACTTGCATATTTTTAAATTATTTTCACAATTGGGCTCTGACCCGTTTTCTTTCAAATCTATTTTTTTGTAAAAATCTTTTAGGTGCCCAGCCACAAGGACACCATGCATAGGAATTCTATTCAGGTGACGTGTTGTAGCTGCTATGGAAGTTACAGGACCTTGACAGTAGAAGCCTCTATCTTCGATCTGGACTCCATTATCAGTTTCTATCATTTGTTGGGCATGTCACCCATTCCTTTTAGGGACATTTTACTTATTCAGTTATTTCAGACTTTGGGTTGTAATTAATTTTAGTGATGCAGACTTTGAATTATTTATTTCGGGATTTGGTTTGTTGTGAGGAGTTTTCCTCCAGACTCATTATTATTGGATGGTTATTCTATTGTGTCTATATTGTGTTGGTTATGTTAACTTTTCATAATTCATTTATTGCTTGCTAAATCGGATTTAATTAAAATGGACAACTCACTTTTTAAATACTAGGTGGTTAGTAATTATTAATAATGTATTCAACAGTGATGCTATGAACTGTACCAACTTGGCATTTTGTATTAATTTAATAAAGGAGTAAGTACTCGATATTTAATTAGTCGGGGTGTCACAGGTGATATCAGAGCATCAGGTTCTAGTGTCCTTAGGATCTGTACGGCTTATTATGTTTCCGCTGAGCTTTCTTTGATGTAGAGCCCTATATTTTAGTACTGTTGTACTCTTTTGTGTATGTATCGCTCTTCAGCTATTTTGAGATAATAGCTATGAAAGTATAAGACTTTACTCTCATTTCAGATGCCTCCACGACGTGCGCAGCGAGTTCCTAGGAATGCACATCCAGAGCTACAGCTTGCACCAGTTCAGGGCACCATGAATGCCGCCGAGGTTGCAGCTATTGTAGCCCAAGCGGTAAATGTTGCCCTAGCCGTTGTACAGCAGGCACCACCTTAGGCGCCAGTAGCCGCGCCGGTTCAGGCTCATGCATTCTCGTCTGCTTGGGAACGCGTCCGTGATGCTTTTCAGAAAGCAAACCCTCCGGAGTTTGCGGGTAGCTCCGATGTTGTGGTATCCAGTCAGTGGAGGAAGGATATTCAGAGGCACTTGAGGATGTAAGGGTGCACAGATGTTCAGAAGCAGATACTAGCTACTTTCTAGCTAGTAGGATCTGCATTGCAGTGGTGGGAGTCCATTACCACCGCAGAGGAGAGGGAGACCCTCACTATACAGAAGTTCTGGGTGCGGTTTGATCGTAAATATTTTCCGTCAGCTGTTCACACGGAGATGAGGAGGAAATTGATGAACCTCAAGCATGAGGGGAGGATCGTGGCCAAGTATGAGGCCGAATTCACTAATCTCTTGAACATTGTTCCCGATGAGATACCGACTGAGGAGAAGAAGATTCAGAAGTTCACGGATGGATTGACTTGGAGGATCCGTCAACACTTGTTGGGGAATCTCTCGTTGGTCACTTATTCTAATGTGGTTAACGCTGCATTACTTCACTGCCAGTATCATCGCTTCCACATGTCTGAGAGAAAGAGATCAGGGGAGTCCAGCCAACAGGGCAGGAACGGGGGAAAGGGTGCCAGTGGGGCACAATCTGCTCAGGGACAGCACAAGCAGGGTGACCAGGGTTCCCAACAGGGGGATCCTAAAAGGTTTAGATCTGGGGGTTTCATAAGTGGACAAGGAGGTTTCAGGCATGGCCATCAGGGTCAGAACGACCATCAGGGCCAGCAAGGTCAGAATGGTCAGCAGCAGCAGTTTCAGCAGGGCCACCATGGCCAGGGGAGGAATGGTAACGGCCACTAGGGCCGGGGGCAACAGGGACAGAGAGGGGGAAACTTCATGGGGAAGTTCTTTGTTTGTGGCAAGACTGGCCACAAATGCAAGGATTGTCCTGATAGGGGCAGGGCCCCGCAGCAGCAGCATCAGGGTGCTCGACATGAACCAGAGAGGCCTATGTTTCCTGCCGCCCTCCCAGCACCACCACAGATGGCAGAACTACCACCCATTCCAGCGGTCCCAGTCCAGTAGGGATAACTTCAATATGGGAGAGTGTATCAGCTCCAACATACCGCAGCCCCACAGGATCCACCGACTATTGAGGGTATGTTCTCTATTCAGGGGACTATGGGGCGTATTTTATTTGACACGGGGGCCACACATTATTTCATTGCCATGAAGTTTGCACGCACTACTGGGTTATTAGACACCGTCGAGAACCCGATTACTTGTGTAGATTCACCGTTGAGTATGGGTTTCGTGATTTCCCTTATATGTAGAGGTGTGGGTATAGAGATCGGGAGATTTACTCTACCCGCTGATATGTTAGTATTAGAGATGACTGAGTACGATGAGATTATTATTATGGATTGGCTAGTTATGTACCAAGCCATGATAGACTGTTTTTGTAGGAGTATTATCTTTGCCATTCCCGAGCAGGAGATGTTTTTAGTGGCGATGCCTCGCCCTGAGGGAGGATCGTCCACTCACTTGTACTATATAGAGGAGAAGACCTCTAGGGAAGTGGTGATACCACTCGATGCGATTCCAGTTGTTAGAGAGTTTGCCAATGTATTTCAAGATATACCTAGACTACCTCCGAGTAGAGAGATAGATTTTGTGATCGATTTGACGCCGGGAACTCGGCTTATTGCCCGCGCACCTTATCGTATGGCTCCAGCAGAGATGAGAGAGTTACGAGATCAGATTGAGCAATTCTTGGGTCAGGGGTTCATCCGGAGGAGTACTTCGCCATGGGGTGCCCCTGTGTTGTTTGTAAAGAAGAGGGATGGATCGTTGAGGTTGTGTGTAGAGTACCGAGAGTTGAATAAGGTCACGATACGGAATAAATATCCGTTTCCCCGAATTGATGATTTATTCAACCAGCTGAGAGGATCTTCTTTCTTCTTAAAGATTGATTTGCGGTCAGGATACCATCAGTTGCATATCAGGGAACAGGACGTCTCAAAGACTTCTTTCTTAACGAGATATGGTTCCTACGAGTTTCGGGTTATGCCTTTTGGCTTAACCAATGCTCCAACCGTGTTTATGGACTTGATGAATAGGGTTTTCAGAGAGTTCCTAGACCGGTTCGTCATTGTCTTTATTGATGACATTCTGGTTTACTCCCAGACAGAAGAGGAGCACGCCGAGCATTTGAGGCTGGTTTTGCAAACGCTACATCAGAACGAGGTGTATGCAAAGTATGAGAAGTGTGGGTTTTGGCTGAAGGAGGTACAGTTTTGGGGAATATCATTTCAGACCGGGGGATATCGGTAGATCCGGGGAAGGTATCCGGGGTGAGGGAGTGGGGACATCCCACGACACCAACTGAGATCCATAGTTTTTTGGGAATAGTGGGATACTACAGGAGGTTTATTCGGGATTTCTCAAAGATAGCAGGTCCTTTGACACATCTGACTCGCAAGGGTGTGCCATTCATCTGGAGCGATGCCTGTCAGTTGGCATTCGATGAGTTGAAGCACAAGTTGACCTCAGCACCTGTGTTAGCATTGCCCAAACCTGGATTTGAGTATTTAGTTTACACCGATGCGTCCTTACAATGACTCGGAGGTGTGTTATAGCAGGAGAGTCAGGCCATAGCTTATGCTTCCTGTAAGCTTAAGCCTCACGAGAGGAATTACCCCACCCATGACTTGGAGTTGGCGGAAGTGGTATCTGCCCTTCGGATTTGGAGACATTACCTCTTGGGGGAGAAGTTTAGATTGTTCATGGACCACAAGTCTCTACAGTACCTCTTCACGCAGAAAGAGTTGAATATGCGTCAACGACGGTGGCTTGAGTTTGTGAAGGATTATCAGTTTGATATCCAATATCACCCGGGAAAGGCTAACGTGGTAGCAGACGCGTTGAGCCATAGGCCAGTATATGGGGTGGAAGAGGTGTGGAAAACTAAATGGAAGGAGTTGGGATACCAGGATGCAGTATCCCGATCGTTCATGTCTGTGATGACTGTTACACCGCATATTGTCACGAGAGTGGTAAAGGCCCAGGAAAATGACTCGTTTTATCAAGAGCAGATAGTTCGATTACTAGCAGAGGGAGCCGAGTCCTATACCGTTAGTTCATATGGGGGATTACGCTTTAATGGGAGACTAGTCATTCCGAAAGGGGAGGAATTGCGACACGAGATGATGGCAGAGTCGCACGGCTCACGATTCGCGGTACCCCCTGGTGGGGACAAAATGTACCAAGACATGAGACGTCAGTATTGGTGGAGTGGGATGAAGAGAGATATTGTCTTGTTTGTTTCTAAATGCGCCACTTGTCAGCTGGTAAAAGTGGATCATCAGAGACCGACAGGACTTCTACAGCCATTAGAGGTTTCGACGTGGATATGGGAGAGCATATCCATGGACTTTATCACGGGGTTACCTACGTCACAGAGGGGTCACGACTCCATTTGGGTAATTTTGGACTGGTTGACCAAAGTTGCTCATTTTATACCCGTAAGCACAGACTACACTACGGGACAATATGCCTAGATTTTCATTGCGGAAATAGTGAGACTTCACGGTGTGCCTCTAAATATCATGTCTGATCGAGACAAGATATTTGTTTCACAGTTTTGGGAGAGTTTCCAGGAGGCCATGGGCACTGAATTGAAGTTGAGTACGGCTTATCACCCACAGACCGATGGGAAGACCGAGCGTACAAATCAGATGTTATAGGACATGTTGAGTATGTGAATCATAGACTTTGGGGGTGGATGGGAGCAGTACCTTCCACTGGTGGAGTTTTCTTATAATAAATCCTATCAGTTCACCATTGGCATGGCTCCTTTTGAGGCGTTGTATGGTAGACCTTGTCGTTCCCCAGCATGTTGGTTAGAAGTGGGGGACAACAAACATCTTGGGCCGGAAGTGATTCAGGATACTTTGGAAAGAATAGAGATGATACGGAGTCGCATTCGGCTAGCTCAGGATCAGCAAAAGAGCTATGCTGATGCGAAAAGGTTCTTCAGAGAATTCAAAGTGGGGGACCAGGTTTTACTAAGAGTATCTCCTATGAAGGGGATTATGTGTTTTGGGAAGAAGGGGAAACTAGCACCGAGATATGTGGGGCCATTTCCTATCATAGAGTAGATCGGGCCAGTTGCGTCAACAAAATAAACAGAGTATCCGGGAAAACCACCCAATAAATCAGAAAACGGGGTGCCAAAAGTTTAGAAATTTGAAAGCAGTTAAGAAAATTAAATTTAAACAACCCATTCTGATAAGCAAGTGGAATTCCACAAGAATATATATAATACAACTAAAACGAACGTATACTAATGGACCGAATAGGCTGTCAATCCATAGCAACATACAACGAAGTACAAAATTCAAATCTCTTACTTAATACATTCGTTATACAAGTACAAAAGTTCGGGCCACACGCCCGAGTGTAATACCCAACCATATCTAGAATACAAAGATGAAAGCGTCTAATACAATGTCCTGTAATAACCCGCAAAATCTTACAGCTCGTCGAAAGCAAAGAAATGGGAACATTAAAACGGGCGTCCTTGCGGTGGAGCACCTGAGCGGATACAATCATATATACAAAAAGGAAAATAAACCGATGAGGGCCGGGTTCTATATGAGCACCAGAAGAAATAAAAAGCATGATAGAAATGAACAGTTATGCAAGAATGATAAGGATGATAATATGGCATATTATCTAGCATGTTAAGCCTAAATTACAATTTAAGACAATTAACTAAATGATGAAATGAAATGTCATTTACATAAAAGGAACAAAAGTAAATGACTTAAATTTAAAACCTTTCCTCATTTATCAAATTTCCATTATCTTTTGTATTCCTTAATAGAAATAAAACCATTTATTAACTTCCATAGTTAATTATCTTACCATTTCATCTTTCCATTCCTTAATAGGAATATCATTAATATCAAGTGCTCTTTATGGCACATATCTCATTCCCGTGCTCTTTATGGCACGTATCCATGCTCTTTATGGCATATAACCATCATGTCCCACATGATGCAGAAAAGTTATATTTATATACATATAACGATTCTAAGACCGCCCCTCCGAGTTTCCCCACTGGGCGCACCCCTAAATGAACATTATCTTCCAGGGCCTATCTATACAAGACAATCTGGGATCATAACGCAATGTCAGGAAGCGGCCATATGCCTGCGGGAAAGTCAGGACCACACCCGGAATCCCCTAACCAGTCGCAGAAAAACATATAAAAACCCCACATATGGCCTAGGACTATATCCTCCCTGCATTCATTAGCCAGGGGGAATCACCAAGCGCGCGAACTTCCCTTATGATGTCATTTGAGAGGTGTGTTGAAGTAAATTAACATTTACCATACTTTATCTCATTTACATTTCAATTTACCATTACCAAATTCCATTTCCAATATCCATGTGTTTGGTTCTTTTTATTCGAACCTATCATAATTAAACAACCGGGTTCATTTTATTTGAACCGATCATCATTAACATAGCTTGGGTTCATTTTAGTGGAACCTATCCTCTTTAAACCATTTGGGTTCATTTTATGCGAACCTAATTCCCATCGAATATTATCATTAATATTCCTCAAATTACAAGTCCCGACTAAATCTCCAAATGATCATTATGATCCTACAAATCCCCGAAGTTCATATAGTTTTGATAAGCCCTTAAGTCTCCAAGCATGGGCATTTAACTTCCTAAATTCAAAAATTTTGAATAAAAGAAGAAATGCCTCAACATTTCTTTAAACAACCCCGAAAATAAACCCCCGATGACCTAATTCTAATCTAGGGTGGCGACCAAACTCAACTAATACTCTAGGACTCTAAGTTCACTTCTTTCAAGAAGGTTCCTAGGTTCTAATCCTAAAGAAAAAGATCAAAAATTAAAAAAGAAAATGACTCAGAACTGCAGGAACCGAATGGATTCGCCCCAAGGGCCGAATCGATTCGCCCTGCCGAATCGATTCGCAATGAAAGTGAATCAGTTCGGAATACAAATCCAACATTCTTCATACTACCGAATCGATTCGGCCTTAACCCGAATCGATTCGGGCACACAAACCTGGGAAACTGCAACTATGCGAATCGATTCGCCCTAGGGGCCGAATCGATTCGCCCCTGCGAAATTGCCAAGAATGGATATGGAGTTCTAAACTCCAAATTTTCTCCAAACTCAAAACCAACCAAACCCAATTAATATAATGGAACTAATACACCAAAAATACACCCAACTACCATCATTTGCAACATATATCATTTAAATCAATTTCCAAGGGTTAATACCCAAATAATCTAACAAAACCCTAAAATGACAATTCATAATTATCAATACTAATTATTCTCCTTAAATCATGAAATAGCAAGTAGTTAACTTGCCTCAATCTTGCAAGAATCTGATTTGATCAGGATGAAAGCAAGAACAACTCCAAATCTCTCTTTTCTCCAAAGTTCTCTTCCTCTCTCTCTCTCTGTAGGGCTAAATTTTGTAAAAATGGAAGAAAAGAAATGGGTTGGGGGACATAAAACGTGGCTTAAGTCTAAAAAGTCCAACATTAATGACTAATACGCGATATAATAAATCGCAACTACACATTTAAGCTATAACCAGTCAAAAGTGCCCGAAATGCCAAAATACAATATGGCACTTATTTTGACTGTCTCGCACCTACCGGGACCAACTACACTATCCAAATTATCATTTGGAAATTTTATAACTCATTTTAAGTTCCAGTATCTCATTAAACCAAAATGTCATTTTATATCTTATGACACAATAAATCACCACATGGATATTTTTACCTTCTCACAAGGTAACTATACAACAATTTAGTAAATATTAACCTTTCTTATATTAAATTAACATTTACTCAACCTCCATCATTTTATAATTAATTACTACACATAGTAAATAAATATAAAATACGCTACCAAAAGAGAGGGTTGTTACATACTCCCCCCTTATGGGGGAATTTAGCCCCCAAAATTCAGGCATACCTCGCAAGAAGAAATGCGGATACCTTTCATGCATGGCATCCTAGCGATCCCATGTCGATTCCTCGACACTGTGCTAACTACCTTGCACCATAATAAAAGGTACTACCCGCGATCTCAATCGCCACACCCCACGTTCTAAAATAGCAACCGACTATTCCTCAGAAGAAATGTCAAGTTGCATCTACTTAGAAAGAAATGTGCCTAAAGGCACCATCACATCTCTTGTACTTCTATACAAGAGAGATATGGAACCCGTTATGAACTTGCTGCAAAGGTTTCGGTAAAGCAAGTTAATAGGTTACCGGACCCACCTTAACATATATAGGAAAGGTCCAACGTAACGTGGTGCAAGTTTTCGCTTTTCTACTCAAAATTCTTAATGCCCTTCATAGGCGATACTCGCACCAACACTTGGTCCACCGTCCTCATACTCCACATGCCTTCTCCTCGCATCGACTTAACTCTTTCGTTGATCTTGGTTATACAAATGCGATTCCGAATGATCTCAATATTCGAAGAAGTATCTCGGATCATTCCAGACCCGAGAGACTTATCATCTCGCACCTCTAACCAACAAGCGGGAGATCCACAAGGCCTACTATACCAGGATTTTTAAAGGTCCATCCCGATAGTGAATCGATACAAATCATTATAAGCGAATTCAACTAGTGGGAGACACCGTTCCTGACTCTTCTCGAAGTCAAGCATACACATAAGGAGCATATCCTCCAACATATGGTTTACCCTTTCGATCCGGCCGTCTATAGAGGATGATAAGAAGTGCTTAACAACAATTTAATCCCCATGGCTTCTTGGAAACTTGCCAAGAATGAGAAACAAGGATCCTATTTCAATCGGAACTATAATCAAGGGCACCCCATGCAGTCCAACAACCTTTCTATGCCCGGCCACTAATACTGGCGGCGCATATCTTGACACATAAGTCGTTACTCGCATGTAACGCAACCTTAGAACTGCAAGATTCCACCATTTCTACCTTTCTTAAGTCCCTCTCATTCGGGACAAGATTCTCTTATGGAAACGCACCCCACCCTCAGAATCAATAGAGCAGGTTTCTGTTCCCTAAATCAGCAGCTCTTATATGTGGTCTTAACCACTCGTGTCTCTTCTACGACATCTTGCAACGAAATGCTGCTCGCACAAAAGACTGAATTCTGCCCAGGAAGTAATACCTTCTTTTCCTATACAGCGGTCACCCCCACGATAAATTTTAAATCTAAACATGGTATAATACTTCTCACAAGTCTAAACTTATGAGGCGCATAAACCATAGTTCTATTCTCCAGTACTATTACTCCCCATCTTAGCAGAGACTTGTCGATTAAATCCACCCTCGAGCTTAACAACATGGGCTCAGGAGTGAAAGTCAATTCACCTTTTTTTTCGAAAGCGAAGTTGCCAACATAACATTCTAACTACGAGAGGCCTCATCTCTTTCGGCCTAACCAACCAAACTTCTCGAAATCTCCCACTTCTGGTTACTAGGAAACAATCCCTCTTAGAGTTAACACACAATCTATTCGTGGTCAAATCCCGACAGCCCTCCTAAAATAACGTCACATAACTAAAGGCCTTATGTCCAAACAATCCTAAGGTCTACCTACCTATATCCTATCTAAGTCGTATACATATAATACTAAGTATATCCCTAGTGCCCAAGACCTTTCTCAACTCCCGACATTTGCTCGGTTTCATGTGTGGGACGTCTCGCCGAAGTGAAATCCAAACAAGGAACCCTCCCGTTACACGACTACCTCGCGTGGTCAATCATCAA
This sequence comes from Sambucus nigra, assembly GCA_949130495.1. Lineage (NCBI taxonomy): Eukaryota > Viridiplantae > Streptophyta > Magnoliopsida > Dipsacales > Adoxaceae > Sambucus > Sambucus nigra. The sequence goes on along the minus strand of OX422218.1, from coordinate 382,821,644 downwards.
GATATACAGGTCTAAGACACATGTTCGGGACCGAAAAGATTCTACTTATATACATTACCATTTAAATAACTGAAGAGTTAATAAATCAAACATTCACTTTTCATAAAGCCTTATAATTATATACCCCACAATATATATACCTTTTTAAATAGACTTCTTATCAAGGCATAACCCGAAGTCTTAATTCGACTTCGCATCCCAGTCTCCCTCGCATCGATCAGAGGAGAGAACTATATACAGTGCTTCTATTTTGCACTTTAATAGCCATTAATCACTCGTTTACGTGATTCTCGGCCAAACCTTTCAACCAACAAAAAAATAAAATAAAAATATGAAATTAACTAAAAGAAGAAAGAACAACATCTCTCCACTTCCAACGTCGTCGAGGTTCACGCGTGGAGCATCCCGCAAAAGCAGAATCCAAACAAGGAACCCCTCCTATACGCTACTACTCAACTATGTCGGTCGTGGAGATAAGGCATACAAATCACATCATACCCGACCATGTCAAGGACGAGTAAATCGACCTCAAGGCACAAATTACCACAAGAAATACCTATATGTAAACAAACAAGGAATTGAGCGAACCATCTCTCGTAGAAAACTCAACACTAGTAAAAATACTCTCAGCAGATCTCATCAAATCTGTAGTCTGAGAAGAGCTCATAAAACAAATGAGCGTGTAACACCCGCATCGAATAACACATAATAAAACTTACCCTTAATAGCGGGCGGTGCTAACGAAGCTGGAGGAAACATAACCTCCTAAATTTGATAAACTCTCCCATTCAGTAACTGTGCCTGCTGCATGGGAACAACCGAATCAGATACCTGAGGTGGAAAATGAATGTATGGCTGATACTGAGTCCTAGCAACTGACCCCCAAACAACCGAGGACACTCCATGGAAGTGACCTGCCTCCCCACATAGGAAGCACCGTCCCTTCATATCCTCTCGACCTCGACCCCCGTTATTTCTAAACTAGGTAATGCCTTGGCCCATATGGTCTTTACCTCCTTGACCACCCCGACCTACATGAGTGAGAATCACCTTCACTGTGCCAATGTTATTGCCACCCGTAATATACCCTCCAAAACGTTGTCTCTTAGACGAAACCCCTTGTCGAGGGTCCCTCTCTTTCTGCTTACTACCCGAAGATTGGGATGAGGGAAATGCTCCTCCTCCAATCCCAAACCCTCTAGGCTTTCCTACTTGCCCCACTATAGTAGCTTTCTTGCTACCCGATGTATATAACCGATGCTCATGGCAATGGGGTGAGGCTGTATTCATAACCTCACCAAAAGTTTGTAAAGCTGAATTACCCAACAATTGTTGCCGGATTCTCCAGTTTAGATCTCACATAAACTTTGAGATCTTCCTATCTTTCGGAGCCACTTCATCCAGGACAAAACTCATCAACCGTGAAAACTCCTCTACATCTTTCGCCAAAAATCTCTCTCTTTGCACAAAATCCCAGAGCTTCTTTCTCATATCCTTTTGAACTGTGGGAGGAACGTACTCACGATCGAACAAAGCCCAAAAATCAGTGATCGTCATTGTGTCTCTCTGATCTGGTGTGGTCATTGTCTCCCACCAGTATAACGCACACCCGACTAGCTTACAAGTGGCAAGGGCTTGTTTCTCTCCTCACTACATTCCATAATTCGAAGGTGGCGTTGTCTGTTCTCTTTCCATATATTGGCTTGATAACATTCATGCTTCCATCGAATTCCGGGGGATTGCACTTTAGAAAGGACTCCCAAACCCTTTTTCACGGAGTGAGTCCCATAGGATCTTGCACATCGTGAGCCCATTGTTGAGCCTGTGGCAAATTGTTGGACCACTGCGGTCATGGCGACATTAACCTCTTGAGCTACTATGTTTGCTATATCCATAGCATTAACGGTCCCTTATGGCGACGGCGGAGGACCTACATCCTCTTCTACAACCCTATTATGTCTCGCTGGGCGACCTCTCTAGGCGACATTTGAGACGAAGAAACAATAGAGTTAAAATACTATCTGAAACTATCTATCTCGCAGAAGATCGCAAACATAGACAACTGCACAGTCCTAACATTAGCCTCTATATCAAAGAACGCTATGGTAGAACGTGACGAATCCACATAGATCCTAAAGACTCTAAAACCTGATGCTCTGATACCATCTGTGACAACCTGCGATCCGAGATAAGGGGTGGCCAGCCCGATACCCAGAGGTAAGAGGAATCATGGATGGATATCATCCGCAGCATCAACAAAATAAACTGAGTATCCGGGAAAACCACCCAATAAATCATAAAACGGGTTGCCAAAAGTTTAGAAATTTGAAAGCAGTTAAAAAAATTAAATTTACAACCCATTCTGATAAGCAAGTGGAATTCCACAGGAAGATATATAATACAACTAAAACGAATGTATACAAATGGACCGAATAGGCTGTCAATCCACAGCAACATACAACGAAGTACAAAATTTAAATATCTAACTTAATACATTCATTATACAAGTACAAACGTTTGGGCCACACGCCCGAGTGTAATACCCGATCATATCTAGAATACAAAGATGAAAGCGTGTAATACAATGTCCTGTAATAACCCGCAAAATCTTACAGCTCGTCGAAAGCAAAGAAATGGGAACATCAAAACGGGCGTCCTTGCGGTGGAGCACCTGAGCGGATACAATCATATATACAACAAGGAAAATAAACCAGTCAGGGCCGGGTTCTATATGATCACCAGAAAAAATAAAAAGCATGATCGAAATGAACAGTTATGCAAGAATGATAAGGATGATAATATGGCATATTGTCTAGCATGTTAAGCCTAAATTACAATTTAAGACAATTTAACTAAATGATGAAATGAAATGTCATTTACATAAAAGGAAGAAAAGTAAATGACTTAAATTTAAAAGCTTTCCTCATTTATCAAATTTCCATTATCTTTTGTATTCCTTAATAGGAATAAAACCATTTATTAACTTCCATAGTTAATTATCTTACCATTTCATCTTTCCATTCCTTAATAGGAATATCATTAATATCAAGTGCTCTTAATGGCACATATCTCATTCCCGTGCACTTTATGGCACGTATCCATGCTCTTTATGGCATATAACCATCAAGTCCCACTTGATGCAGAAAAGTTATATTCATATACATATAACGATTCTAAGACCGCCCCTCTGAGTTTCCCCAATGGGCGCGCCCCTAAATGACCATTATCTTCTAGGGCCTATCTATACAAGACAATCTGGGATCATAACGCAACGTCGGGAAGCGGCCATATGCCTGCGGGAAAGTCAGGACCACACCCGGAATCCCCTAACCAGCGCAGAAAAACATATAAAAACCCCACATGTGGCCTAGGACTATATCCTTTCTGCATTCATTAGCCAGGGGGCATCACCAAGCGTGCTAACTTCCCTTATGATGTCATTTAGAGAGAGGTGTTTAAGTAAATTAACATTTACCATACTTTATCTCATTTACATTTCAATTTACCTTTACCAAATTCCATTTCTAATATCCATGTGTTTGGTTCTTTTTATTCTAACCTATCATAATTAAACAACCGGGTTCATTTTATTTGAAACGATCATCATTAACATAGCTTGGGTTCATTTTAGTGGAACCTATCCTCTTTAAACCATTTGGTTTCATTTTATGCGAACCTAATTCCCATCAAATAATATCATTAATATTCCTCAAATTACAAGTCCCGACTAAATCTCCAAATGATCATTATGATCCTACAAATCCCCGAAGTTCATATAATTTTGATAAGTCCTTAAGTCTCCAAGCATGGGTATTTAACATCCAAACTTCAAAAATTTTGAATAAAAGAAGAAATGCCTCAACATATCTTTAAACACCCCGGGAAATAAACCCCAGATGACCCAATTCTAATCTAGGGTGGCGACCAAACTCAACTAATACTCTAGGACTCTAAGTTCACTTCTTTCAATAAGGTTCCTAGGTTCTAATCCTAAAGAAAAAGATCAAAAATTAAAAAAGAAAATGACTCAAAACTGCAGGAACCGAATGGATTCGCCCCAAGGGCCGAATCGATTCACCCTGCCGAATCGATTCACACTGAAACTGAATCGGTTCGGAAGACAAATCCAACATTCTGCATACTACCGAATCGATTCGGCCTTAACCCGAATCGATTCGGGCACACAGACCTGGGAACCTGCAACTATACGAATCGATTCGCCCTAGGGGCGAATCGATTCGCCCCTGCGAAATTGCCAAGAATGGCTATGGAGTCCTAAACTCCAAATTTTCTCCAAACTCAAAACCAACCAAACCCAATTAATCTAATGGAACTAATACATCAAAAATACACCCAACTACCATCATTTGCAACATATATCATCGAAATCAATTTCCAAGGGTTAATACCCAAATAATCTAACAAAACCCTAAAATGACATTTCATAACAATTCCTAAATATCAATACTAATTATTCTAGTTAAATCATACAATAGAAAGTAGTTAACTTGCCTCAATCTTGCAAGAATCTGATTTGATCAGGATGAAAGCAAGAACAACTCCAAATCTCTCTTTTCTCCAAAGTTCTCTCTCTCTCTCTCTCTAGGGCTAAATTTTGTAAGAATGGAAGAAAAGAAATGGGGTTGGGGGACTTAAAACGTGGATTAAGTCTAAAAAGTCCAACATTAATGACTAATACGCGATATAATAAATCGCAACTACACATTTAAGCTATAACCAGTCAAAAGTGCCCGAAATGCCAAAATACAATATGGCACTTATTTTGACAATCTCGCACCTACCGGGGCCAACTAAACTATCCAAATTATCATTTGGAAATTTTATAACTCATTTTAAATTTCGATATCTCATTAAACCAAAATGTCATTTTATATCTTATGACACAATAAATCACCACATGGATATTTTTACCTTCTCACAAGGTAACTATACAACAATTTAGTAAATATTAACCTTTCTCATGTTAAATTAACATTTACTCAACCTCCATCATTTTATAATTAATTACTACACATAGTAAATAAATATAAAATATGCTACCAGAAGAGAGGGATGTTACAGTGAACTATGTTCGCCCCCATTGTTTGTGATTGTTTATTTATGAAACGTTTCCTGAGAGATTCGGAATACGTGGTCCTCATGTACGTGATGTACCGGGATTTGATAGCAGAGTATGTGTGCACCGCAGCTTAGTCTCGGGGTGCTAGTATTGTATATTTATGGTGAGAATAATATATTATTAATTGAAATGAATTGTCGGGAATAATTGTGAGTTTAATTAGTAGTAACAGTTTGTAAAGTGAAAATGGAAGATTTCTAATAAATTGTAGTACTAAAGTGGGAAACTGTGTAATAAGGTATAATACCCTGTTAAATAGAAGATGTTGGGAATTGAATTGGATATTATATTGAAATGTTAGACTTAGCATCGGACTAGATGGTTATGTGAACAACTAGAATGGGTACGGGTACGATAGGAGTGCCCAATTAGTTGAGAGGTGAGAAACTCATGTGAGTGCACACACTATCATGTACTTTTTATTCACTGTTTAATGATATTAAACACTTGCATATTTTTAAATTATTTTCACAATCGGACTCTGACCCGTTTTCTTTCAAATCTATTTTTTTGTAAAAACCTTTTAGGTGCCCAACCACAAGGACACCATGCATAGGAATTCTATTCAGGTGACGTGACGTAGCTGATATGGAAGTTACAGGACCCTGACAGTAGAAGCCTCTATCTTCGATCTGGACTCCATTATCAGTTTATCTCATTTGTTGGGCATGTCGCCCATTCCTTTTAGGGACTTTTTACTTATTCAGTTATTTCAAACTTTGGGTTGTAATTAATTTTAGTGATGCAGACATTGAATTATTTATTTCGGGATTTGGTTTGTTGTGAGGAGTTTTCCTCCAGACTCATTATTATTGGATGGTTATTCTATTGTGTCTATATTGTGTTGGTTATGTTAACTTTTCATAATTCATTTATTGCCTGTTAAATCGGATTTAATTAAAATGGACAACTCACTTTTTAAATACTAGGTGGTTAGTAATTATGAATAATGTATTCGACAGTGATGCTATGAACTGTACCAACTTGGCATTTTGCATTAATTTAATAAAGGAGTAGCTACCTGGTATTTAATTAGTCGGGGTGTCACAGGGCACTTCTTGAATCCCTAGTGCTATGGAAGAATAGGTACAAGAGGTACATAACTCCCGTGGACTTCTTCCACTTTCATAGACCAAAGGAGAACTTTATAAATTTCACGTGGTAATATTACTTCTCCCTCTACAACAATGAGGAAACCCTTTACAGTGGCAGACCCACCAGTGTAAAAAACTAGAAGGGAAAGTATTTTTATGTTTCTGGAGAAGGGTGGGAGATCCACCAAGATGAGTTTGACAGAGATAAATGATTCAGGATGTCGCTGCAATGGGGAGCCCATCCAAACTAGGTAAATAAGGCTACAGACCTTTGAGTACACATCTCGTCCTGTTTCCACAGTTTCCATATTTCATCTATTGTTTTGTACTAACACTGAACTTTTATGCAGCTCTTGAATAAGAAGAGCTGCGACCATAAGTGCTGACAACAAAAGAATTGGCACCTTAGCGACTTCAGCCTCAATTTTTTAGCGAGGTTACTTCACCAGCAAATCTCTGCCAAAAGTTATAGTTGTAGAAGGTATAACCCTTACTTTATTAACTCCGTAACAATTTTTTTAAACCTTCAAATTTTGTCACTACTTCATTTCTACTTCAGGTGAGGAGATAGATAGGGAGATCTTAGCAGCTTAACTAGAGAAAATGGGTGAGGACGCAGTTGTCCTCAATAATGAAGCTAGGCAAAATAAGAGAAAAAGGACCAAGTCCAAGCGTCCTCCCGCACCCACTATGGTCGACCAAATAGCTCATGTTGCGCCTACAGTTCAGGTTGAGGAGTTTTCTCCTCAAGAAAGGCCTGAGGGCCAATTTTATGATGACTTTGGCAGTCATCTTTCCTTGGCAGGCTTAATGCCCTATGAGTCTGAGCCACAGCATGGTCGTTGAACTTTCCAAACTAACACTTCAAATTCACCCCCTCCTCCCATAATAGTGGTTGTTAATACCAACCTAGCACCTCCACAAAGTCGTTCTAGAGTGGGCCTGGATGGCCATCCATGGCCTCAATTACAGAGGTCAGATCCTCAATCATTCTTTGACACAACTACCAGGGAGGTCCATAATGATAGTACAAATACAGCACCCTACTGCGCTCGATACTCTGCACTTCATATGATTATATGTCATGGACCTTCTAAGCATAGGGTGTGTCCCTACTCAATACGGGGTGTGGCCCTATCAAATACAGGGCGCGACACATACCACTTGCCCATTATGAAAACGCCGCGGATCTACCCCGTACATGGTGCGACACCTTTTGCTCTGGCCTGTTGCAGGATGTCGCAATCACATTGCTTGCCTTAGAGGTCGCATCCCTCTCCATTACATCAACTCCGGATTTTATATATGTCATGTTCTCAGAGCACGTGAGAATATCTCCCATAAATAGAGGACCACACCTCGAAATAAGGGACGAATTCCCCTCCCTCAAAACAGTTTCTACAACACTTAAAAAAAAGCATTGCCATACTCTCTCTCTCTCTAGATATAACCTCAACATATAGCTTTGGGGTTAATCATCTACACACTAAACAAGAACTGGTAGCCACAACCCATAAATGAAAGCATGCAAAGGAAAGAAAACCCCATCGTCAGAAAGTGTCGTGCACAGTCTTTGGTTAGCAGCAGAAGATGAGCACATTAAGTTTTCTGGAAACTAGAAGGCTTCAGCTACCTAGTCAACCCATTCTTGGGTCATAATGATACGGATATCAAGCACAGATAGAGGCCTCTCAGACCTCCCGAAAGGTCCAGTTGGTCCATCCCTAACAATAGTTTCACCCTCAGCCGCTGTGTTATCTCCCACACCCATTGGTCGGTTACAAGAGTTGGCTTCCTCTTCCATCGGCGTGGTCTTGGAATCCTTACTAGAAACAGAGTCCATGGACTTTGAGTGTAATACTATGCAGTTGGGGAAATTATTAATTTGACAAGGCCCTATTGACTTCAAAGGGGGCACGAAAGGAAGTTCAGGAGGCGAGGCTCCAAAATGCTTTGCCCAAAAGCCTCTCAAAAACTCATCTAGGTCAAAGCTCATATGGCTACAACGGTACCTGAAAAGCACAAGACGCAATTAGGTGCTACAGCCAGTATGGTATAAAGGCCTCTTAGAGGCCACAACAAGTTCAACGAAACATCAAGAAGAACACGAAATATTGAGGCCAAATGGATAAGTGTGGGGGTTTCAGACCCCAAAAAGACAATTATCGTCGCGGCACATTGATTGGATACATTTTATAATGCCGCGGCTACTCACTCAACGACGTCAAACTATTGGCTAAAGCGTCGCGGAGTCTAAATCTGAGAACCTAAGGAGCCACAGTCATCGCTTGCCACAAGCCGCGGCTAGGGCTCAAATCAAGGAATATTTGAAGGATTAAGGGCATCCCTAGATTACTAATTCCATACTTTATCATGCCGCGGCCATTCACTCAAACAGTTTAGTACCTAATATTTATTCGTTTATAGATCGAAGACCCAGAATATGAAGAGTTTATCTAAAAACATCAAGAACAGGTATTTGATTTCAATATGATTCGATACAAACGCAGTTTATATGATCTAAGCAGTGGAAGATTAAGGGTGCGTTTCGTATTATGAAGGTCGATTCAAGGAATTCTAGCAATAAATATAATTATTTATCATGCATATGTATTCGATACATGGAAATTATCAGATTATTCAATCAAAATCCTAGGTTCCTATCAAGCAATTGGGGTTTTTCTGAAATAAATACACCCAGAAAAATCTAACACGAAGTTCAGAAATGCAGATGTTCATGTGTTCGACTATTAAAGAAGAATTATGAAGTACAAAAAGCTATTTAAAAAGGATGTTTATTAAAAAATTACCTGGAAATAAAGAAGATGGCAATGATGAGCCTCAAACCACCTTGAAACCACCACACTCAGCCTTGGAAGGTTGCCAAAAAGAGAAAAATGATGTATGAACAGAGCTCAGCTCTCGAAATGCTTTCAAAGATTTGGAAAGTGTAATGAAGTCCACGGCTTGAACAATTTATATAAGAGAGCGCAGAAGATGAATCTTCTCCTTGTAAGTACCGGAGCACCTAAGAAGACTAAACTAAGTCGCAGCCCCAATCGCAATCTCTTGGCACTACGACTTGGGTGCTTATTGATAGTACAAATACAACACCCTATCGTGGATGATACTCTGGACTGCATATGATTATATGCCGTGGCCCTTCTAACCATAGGGTGCGGCCCTACTCAATACGGGGTGCGGCCCTATCAAATACATGGCGCGTCACATACCACTTGCCCATTATGAAAATGTCGTGGATCTATCCAGTACAGGGTGCGGCACCTTTGGCTCTAGCCTGTTGTAGGATGAAGCACTCATATTCCTTACCTTATAGGCCACATCCCTCTCCATTACAGTAAATCCTGATTTTATATGCTTCATGTGCTCAGAGCACGTGAGCATATCTCCCATATATAGAGGACCACACCTCGAAATAAGGGACAGATTCCCCTCCCTCGGAATAGTTTTTACAACACTTAAAAAAAAGCCTTGCCATACTCTCTCTCGAGATATAACCTCAACATATAGCTTGGGGGTTACTCATATACATCGTGGCCAGATCTCCGGCACGCCTGGAACCGTAACAACCATGTAATTATCTTTTATTCTTACACTTGTACGCCTTATGTGGCTTGATAATACTGTACAATGTAACGCATCTAATGAGAGTAGTGCACCAAAGTGGACTTAGGTCTATTTTAGAGGATGAACCACTCTATACCTTGTATTCTCTCTATTTACTCGCTTTATTTACTTATTACACAATTTACTCTTGACTTGCTGGTATGAGAACGTCTTATGGACAATTTCTCGTATCATCAATTTGGCGCCGTCTGTGGGAAACGAGATATTTCAATCTTGTTTCTCTATATTTCGAGTTCTTAAACACCTTATTTTATTCGTGGGGATCTTTTGGATCATCGTCTCATGAGTAAATTCTGGTTACTGAGCTCTATCTTATCTTTACACCCTTAAATGGGTATTTTTTATACCAGGTCCGTTATGTTCTCTCTTTTATGACCTTAGATCTATCTTACATTCCCATGTGATATCATTTCACCTAGATAGTGTTGAAAAGAATGATGGGATTTACCCTCGAAAAGATGAATGGTTAGGGAAGAATTATGTTTACTCCCTTTTCATTGTTCTTTGCCTATGATCTAGGGTTTATCTATAGAATTGTGTCATTTTATGCATCGATAAGCTATTCGCTCATGGATAGACCCTAGTAGGTATGCTCTCCACGAGTTTCGAGAGAAGAACTCAGTTTTTGGGATTTAATTTTGGGATGGTCCCTTCACTGCCTAGGTAGGGATGCGACGTGGTAGTTCAGCTACCTTACATGCCACGACCTCTACTAGGGCAGTTGCAGTACCAAAGCTTCAAAACATCAAGGAATGGACTTAGGTGATATCCAGATCAACCTTTGTGAATATCATAGAAAGGCCACAGCGGTGCACTTATGTGTTATACTGGTCACGGCCTCAACAGCAATACTATATAGTAGTGCAAACGCTGCATCTCCATTTCCTACTTAGTCACTTCAATATTTTTTAGATTACTCACTTCTGTTAGTTTTGTCTCAGATTATATATACTTTGTAATGACTGACAAAAGAATAAATGGAGGGAGAATCCATCCAGAGTACAAAACTCAAAGATGAGATTGTGTAGCTGTGCAATCACCTCAACCACCTCTACGACAGTCATGCCTCACTTCAGACATAGGTCAACTAGTTAACTTAGAGAGTCCCAATGCTAGAGGCCGAGGCCTCATCCAATGTGTCCGCACCACCCAGGAACATTTCTTTAACATCCTTTGCTACCGCGGCATGTACCAGATGATCTGTCCACGAAAGCAATCACTAAGAGTCAGAAAAGGCAGAAGGAAGCTCAAAGGCCTATACCCATTTGGCTTTCCCAATCGAAGACATATTTGAGTCCATTAGGTAGGACAAGCTACTGAGGTGTCCAAATAATCTCAAAGCTCCACCCCACAAGAGGAACAAAGCCAAGTGGTGCAAGTTCCATCAGGACCATGGCCACGACACTGAGCAGTGCTATGCACTAAAGGATGAAATTGAAAGGTGGATTGGGCAAGGGATTTTGCGGAGGTTCCCCAAAGATGTTTTGGGGATGAAGTTTAGTCTCACATACCACATGCACATTTTTCATGCTTATGTCTTATATTCTATATGTCTCTACTTTCCAGTAACAACTCTTCTTATGCTATTTTAAACTAAACTTTGTATAATCTTCCCAAAGTCATATATATATATATATGAATAGTTGTATGAAATCAAGTTCACTTTTATAGTTCCATATTTTGATTCTCATTTCCATGAAATGTTATCTTATAAAGACCATTTTCGCCTTAAACAGCCATATCTCGATTGGAGACAATATGTTAGATCTGGAACAATAGATTATCTCAAAAGACTATTATTATTTCAAGATGCACCTACGGAGGGATTGCTCTCTTAACTAGCTCACAAGTTCCCCTCATGATGTGCAACTATATCTTATCATATGATGATCATATTCACGAAAGCATCTGAGGATTCAAGGAGCTTTTATTAGCCACAGGGGCTTACAATGCTCGTTCTTAGCTTTCGGGATGCGTCATTAAGTCGGGAGACTTACAATATCTAGTCAGGAATGGCTTTATATATAAATATCTATAGTTGTGGGTGGCTTAATAACATAACCCAACATGGGGAGGCTTGATAATATCCCATTTATCAGCTGTGGATGGCTTAATAACATAACCCATCCTGGAGAGGCTTGATAATATCCCATTTTTGAGTTGTGGGTGGGTTCATAACATAACCCAGCCTGGGCAGGCTTGATAATAATCCATTTATCAGCTGTAGATGGCTTAATAACATAACCCATCCTGGAGAGGCTTGATAATATCCCATTTTTGAGTTGTGGGTGGGTTAATAACATAACCGAGCTTGGGGAGGCTTGATAATATCCCATTTATTAGTTGTGGGTGTCTTAATAACATAACCCAGCCTAGGGAGGCTTGATAATATCCCATTTATCAGTTGTGAGTGGCTTAATAACATAACCCAGCCTGGGGAGGCTTGATAATATCCCATTTATCAGTTGTGGGTGGATTAAAAACATAACTAAGCCTGGGGAGGCTTGATAATATCCCATTTATTAGCTGTGGGTGGCTTAATAACATAACCCATCCTGGGGAGGCTTGAAAATATCCCATTTATTAGCTGTGGGTAGCTTAATAACATAAACCAGCCTGGGGAGGCTTGATAATATCCCATTTATCAGTTGTGGGTGGCTTAATAACATAACTCAGCCCGGGGAGGCTTGATAATATCCCATTTATTAGCTGTGGGTGGCTTAATAGCATAACCCAGCCTGGGGAGGCTTGAAAATATCCCATTTATTTATTGTGGGTGGCTTAATAACATAACCCAGCCTGGGAAGGCTTGATAATATCCAATTTATTAGTTGTGGGTGGCTTAATAACATAAAGCAGCCTGAGGAGGCTTGATAATATCCCATTTATATACAGAAGGACGGTGTTAAAGAAGATAAAATCCATATTCCATGAAAGTCAATTGAAGTGACTAGAGGAAAGCCATGAAAGGCAATTGCTATTTTGCTGTAATCACGAAGAATGCCAAAGCTACAAAATCAAGGGCTAAACATACAACCGCAATAATTAAATGAATCAAGCGACAAAGGCAAGAAGTATAGTTAACCTACCGCAGCCATGATCAAGAAGCAGTATTGTAATGAGGATCCATTTTTAAGGCGCCACGGCCTTAAACTAATTCAGGGTTTGTTTAATTAAGCAAGCAAGTGAAATATAAAAGCATCAATTGAAGTATCAAGGCATTGGAAGAAAAATCATGAAAATGTTATACAGAAACCATTGGATGGCCGTAGCCTTAATAAGGATTACAGGCCGCAGCCTTGGCCATTCTTTATATTCCATATTGGTTATGGGATGTAAAAAAAAAACTATATGGTTTAAGCAGAAAAAGGTAAAAGGAAAGCACCCATTCAAGAAAAGCGCCGCGGAGTAGGGCCTAATTATAAATCTACAACCATAAAGATACAGAAGATGGGTCCTAAACACTCAAAGGTGCCGCGACCTATTAGAGAAAAATGAAGGTGTAGCCTCTATTTAGGAAGGGGCTATGATCGCTTTCAAACATTCAAGATTGTACGTAGCGGGGAAAAGGGGCACAACCCATCCACATTAAAGTGCTGCGGCCTTAAGGTATATTGCATTTTGATTTCTAAATATGGCTACAGCCCATGACCCGTACGTTTGCAAGAAGAAAATGTATAATTAAAGGAAGCAAAACATTCATTCAAGTATCAAAGCAAGAAAAGCAAAACATAAGAAATTCAAAATCCACTAGAGGAGGTGTCAAAAATAGTAAACATTGAAATTGGTCGCAGCCTTGATCATATCAGTTAGATTACAGACAAGGGGGTCGCAGCCACTATAAAGAATTACAAAAAGTGTCAAAGGGGCTCAGCTCATATATGTAAAAGTTGAAAAATTAGAAGGGACGTGGACCTATACATATGAGTCATTCAAATAATTTTAAAGATTACAGACTCACGAGCCCTCATCGTCATGGACATCCCCTTCCTCACCATCCGCAGCTATTTCGGTCTCTTCCTCCACAACTACTGCCTCAACCTCTGCCCTCAACCCGGCTTTCTCATCGGCTGCAGCCTTGAGTTCAGCTATGCATTGCTGATGCTCAACATCACCAAGTCCCCAGGAAATAACCATCTCCTTAGTCTTTGGGGAGTTCTTTATGATTCTGTGTCGGAGTTCTTGGTAACCATGAAGGTAGGCCCTATTATTTATAAGGAAAAAAATCTTTTGATCCCTTAAATGACTCCACTGTGCTGTCAATGGCCAGTTGGAGGGCTTCACCATGATCCACCTCCATTTTCTTGAATGCCATGGTATGGGCTTCGGCATCACGAGCATCCTTGGCCTCCAGCTCCTCATACCTCTTTTGAAGGTGTCTCAGCTTATTATTGGACGACTCAACAACTTGGGAAGCTTTCACGGCTTATTCTTGAGAGACCTTAATAGACTCCGTGGTCTGGTTAAAATTTGCCTCGACTTCTTCCTTTGCCTTTACTACAGCTTCCAAGTTTATCTAAGCCGCCTGAAGTGCCGCGGCAGTAAACAGCTTACCAGCTTCAAAGGAGGAATTATGTGTATTCTCCAAATCATCAGTATATACCCTCTCCGTAGCCTCCTTCAGTTTGTAGAGGGACTCATACTTCCTCTTTTGGGCTACCGTGACGTTCGCGGCCTGAAAAGAAAAAGTTAGGAGCAAGGTGTAATTCAAAATTTAAATCGAGAAAACAATTGCACTTACCCCCAAAAGACTATGGGGGACACAATCCTCCAGGTCATCATGATCCTTGTCCACCAACCTGTCAAGGTCCGCGGAGTCAAGAACCCTCTTCATCCTTTGGGAAGCCCTCACAGTAGTGTCCCATGAGGACTCAGGGTCGGGCTGTCTTAGTTGTGGTCATGACCGTCCATCAGGACTAACCTCGACGCGACACTGGGGAGGCACCAAGTTGGCATTAATCGCAACTACAGGTGGTGGGGGAAGAGAAGTTGAATGCATAAGGGTATCAGACGTGGACATCAAACCTATCACAACTAAATTGTCTCTGATGTCATCATCAAACTCATCTTGGGGTTAGGGGCCAGCAATGTCAGTTTTCTCAACATCATGATTTTGGGTCGTGGTAGGAGGATTTTGGTCGCTGAAAGGGACTGTGGCTGGAGCTTTGGTCCTGGGCCTCTTCTTTTTTCAGTGCCTTGTAGCATTATTGAGGACAATTGCATCCCCATCCATTTCTGCGAGTTGGGAAGCCAAGTGTTCCTTGTCAACCTCCTCACTTGAAAGAGGAAAATAAATAGTAAATATTTGAAGTTTTAAATAAAAGTTACCGCGGAGTAAGAATGTTGATTGAGTTGTTACCTTCCGCGGCCATCACTTTGGGTATAGATTTATTTGGGAAGTATCTTGCTTCAAACACAGAGTCAGAAGTAATAAGTGTGTTGAATCTCTTATGTTCAGCAGGAACGGCGGCGGCCTCAGTAACTCTCCTCTCTTATCGCTTGACCAATTAAAAGTTGTAGAGAACTGCAGAAAACATTTGAAGAGTTAGTACAGAAAGATTAATGAGCAATTATAAAGAATGGACGTGGCTATAATCCAATTACCTAGTTTGGAGGGACCCTTCCATTGTCAAGGCCTTTTAAACGACTTCTCCCTCTCAGTCTCCTGAGGGTGAAACTCCTACCCTTATCCATAGATGTAGAAACACTTCCCCATACAGTTCTTTACACTGGTCGGCCTCCCAAAGTAAAGGGTCTTGTCCCTATCGCAGAAGGAGATGTAGTAATAGCTAGAAAACTTTAAAGAGTTTTCCTTCGGGCGGTAGAAGTGGAAAAATTACGCGGGAGTAATGTCTTTTTTGAATTGATTCTCCCAAAGCACGACTGCGGTAAGAATGGCCCTCCATCCATTGGGATCTAACTAAGCTGGGACCAATTTTATCATTTGAAAAAGTCTCCCGATGGGAACAGAAATTGGTATCCATAGCCTGTAAATGAAATCATGCAAAGGAAAGAAAACCCCATCGTCAGAAAGTGTTGTGCACGGTCTTTGGTTAGTGACAGGTGTTGAGAACATAATGTTTTTTGGAAAATCGAAGGCTTTAGCTACCTGGTCAACCCAGTCTTGGGTCATAATACTGTGGATATCAAGCGCATCTAGAGTCCTCTCAGCCCTCCCAAAAGGGCAAGCTGGTTCATCCCTAACAATAGTTTCACCCTCAGCCGCAGTGTTATCTCCCACATCCATTGGTCGATTACTAGAGTTAGCTTCCTCTTCCATCGGCGTGGTCTCTAAATCCTTCCTAGAAGTAGATTCTACAGAGTTTGAGTTTAATACTATGCAGTTGGGTACATTATTCAGTTGAAAAGTCCCTATTGACTTCAAAGGAGGCACGAAAGGAAGTTGAGGAGGCGAGGCTCCAAAGTTCTTTGCCTAAAATCCTCTTAAAAACTCATCTGGGTCAAAGCTCATATGGCTGCAGCAGTACCTGAAAAGCACAAGTTGTAGTTTGGTGCCGCAGCCAGTATGGTATAGAGGCGTCTTAGAGGCCACGACAGGTTCAATGAAACATCAATAAGAACACGAAATATTGAGGCCAAATGGGCAAGTGTGGGGGTTTCAGAGCCCCAAAAGACAATTATCATCGTGGCACATTGATTAGATACGTTTTATAATGTCACAACTACTCACTCAACAATGTCAAACTATGGGATAAAGCGTCGCACAGTCTAAATCTAAGAACCTAAGGATCCGCAGTCATCGCTCGCCACAAGCCGCGGCTAGGGCTCAAATCAAGGAATATTTGAAGGATTAAGGGCAGCCCTAGATTTCTAAATCGGTACTTTATCATGCAGCGTCCATTCACTCAAACAGTTTAGTACCTAATGTTTATTCGTTTAAAGATCGAAGATCGAGAATATGAAGAGTTTATCTAAGAACATCAAGAACAGATATTTGATTTCAATATGATTTGACACAAACGCAGTTTATATAATCTAAGCAGTGGAAGATTAAGGGTGCATTTCATATTATGAAGGTTGATTTAAGGAATTCTACAAAAAATACAATTATTTATCATGCATATGTATTCGATACTTGGAAATTATTAGATTATTCAATCAAAACCCTAGGTTCCTATCAAGCAATTGGGTTTTTTTCTGAAATAAATACACCCAAAAAAAATTTGACACAAAGTTCAAAAATGCAGAAGTTCATGTGTTCTACTATTAAAGAAGAATTACGAACTACAAAAGCTATTTAAAAAGAATGTTTGTTGAAAAATTACGTGGAAATGAAGAAGATGGCAATGATCATCCTTAAACCTCTTTGGAACCACTACACTCATCCTTAGAAAGTCGTCGGAAAGAGCAAAAGGACGTATGAATAGAGCTCAGTTCTCGAAATGCTCTCAAAGATTTGGAAAACATAATGAAGTCCACGGCCTGAACAATTTATATAAGAGAGAACGAAAGATGAATCTTCGCCTTGGAAGTACCATGGCACCTAAGAAGACTGAACTAAGCTGCATCCCCAATCGCAATCTCTTGGCACTACGACTTGGGGGCTTATTGATAGTACAAATACAGCACCCTACCGTGGATGATACTCTCCACTGCATATGATTATATGTCGCGGCCCTTCTAAGCATAGGGCGCGACACTACTCAATACGGGGTGTAGGCCTATCAAATACTGGGCGCGACACATACAACTTTCCCATTATGAAAATGTCGTGGATCTACCCAGTACATGGTTCGGCACCTTTCGCTCTAGCCTATTGCAGGATACAGCACTCACATTGCTTGCCTTATAGGCCCCATCCCTCTCTATTACAGTAACTCCAGATTTTATATACGTCACTTGCTCAGAGCACGTGAGCATATCTCCCATAAATAAAGGACCACACCTCGAAATAAGAGACTGATTCCCCTCCCTCAGAATAGTTTCTACAATACTTTAAAAAAAAGCCTTGCCATACTCTCCTCTGGATATAACCTCAACATATAGCTTAGGGGTTACTCATCTATGTCGTTGACAGATCTTGGGCACGCCTGGAACCATAACATCCATGCATTCTATTTTATTCTTACACTTGTACACCTCATATGGCTTGATAATTCTGTACAATGTAATGCATCTAATGAGAGTAGTGAACCAAAGTGGACATAGGCCTATTTTAGAAGCTAAACCACTCTATACCTTGTCTTCTCTCTATTTACTCTCTTTATTTACTTATTACACACTTTACCCTTGACTTACTGGTATGAGAACGTCTTATGGCAAGATACGAAAGCTTCCAAACAACATAGACCTCTACTGTCTGGTGGAGGAGGACAATGAGCATCTTAAAGAATATGCTCTCCACAGTCTGCTGAGGGTAAGGGGAACATCGCTTTCCAATATTCTTCTTATAACTCATTTTGTTTCTAACCTTCAATTTATTTTCAGGCCGCGAACATTGTGTTGTCCCAGAAGCTCAAATATGAAGGCCTATACAAGTTGAAGGAGGCCGCGGAGAGGGTGCATACTGCTGACCTGGAGAATGCCAGGAATTCTTCATTTGTGGTAGGTAAAAATTCTGCTGTTACGACACTCCAAGCAGCCCAAATGAACCTTGATACTTCCATCAAGGCTAGGGATGACGCAGAGGAAAAATTGAAAACTGTCGCAGCCTCTCTCGAAACTGAACAAGCAAAAGTTGTGGAAGCTACTAAACTTGCCTCTAGTCTTGAGTCTCAACTGAAGGAGCTTCAAGAAAAATATAGTCAGTGGGAGGCAGATCGCGCTGCAAACCTTAGGCAAATGGAGGATTCTCACTCTACAACCCTCAAGCAGACCGCAAAAGTTGACATAGCTAACTACAAAAAGTCGAGAGATTTATTCCTCACCAATAACAAGGCATACATCCATGGCTACCAAGAACTAAGATACAGGGTGGCCAAAAATTCCCTGATGCCAAGTATCGAGTTATTTCATGGAGTGTTGATGATGAAGAACACAGTGCCTGTGTAACTGAGATGAGTACTAGGGAAGAGGAGAGAGTAATAAAGATGATGGAGGAGGTTGTGGTAGATGATGGGGAGATTGAGATGGTCGCAAAAGGTGAAGACGGAGATGTTGAAGATGATGTTGAGTCTTAAACATAGCAATTTGTCTCCTTTTTTATACTATACACTGGGTTGCGGCCTCCAAACATTTGAACTTTATTTAGGCTACAGCCATTTGTTTGTACTTGTAACTTGACATTTTAAAACCTTTAGCCCAGGCCAAGGTTGCGGCCTTTAATCTAATTTCACTTAACTTCTCCTTTTCTTATTCCTTTGTTGTTTGCTTTGATATTTGAATGAATGATATCTCCATATATTTGATTTCTTGAATGAACAACTTGTAAATATGCTTCCTTAATAACTAAACTGAAATGTAGATATGACACCGTAGAAACACCTTGTAAATGGTTCCTTCAAGTAGGATATGGCCTGTTGTATTTTTTCTTGGATTTTTTAAACTTTCCACCGCATATATTGTGGTTGTCATCCCCCAAGTCACGGTGCCAAAGAAAAATGGCTTTGGGGTTGCGGTTTAACTTCAATTACCTCAGTTAATTTTTCCATCATTTTTCTAAGTCTTGGCTGCAATTAAGAGGTTGTGGTTGGTTTGAAGTTCTGCCACGGAATTTGAGCAATTCAGATTTTAATGTCATATTTTTTCTTCTGCATCTTCCAAATGAATGAATGTACTCCTTAATGGCGGTAGCCATATTGATAAGGTTGTGGCACCTTCCAGGCCCTTGTCAAGAAATTGATGACAGCATGTTGGGCTGAAGCCAACTTCTTTCTGTAGCTTTATTATGCTTTATGATGTCAGTGTCATAACATCCTTTAGTCGCTTCAATTGCATTTCATGGTTTTCCTTTAGTCCCTTTATCATGAAACCACTTTCGTAGCTTCTCTTAGTCGCTTTGATTGGGTTATTATCAGGCCTCCCTGGGATACGTATTATAAAACTTCCCCAAGACATGTTTGGATATATATAAAGCCTTCCCAGACTATAATTGGATTATTTACAAACAATTAGGTCTTATTCCCCTTCAAATATAGGAATATCCGTAAACAATTAAGTCTTCGGACCCTTCAAATATAAGATTATTCGCAGGCAACTAAGTTTTCAGCCCCTGCGGGTTATTGTCAGACCTCCCCGGGCTAGGTATTATAAAGCTTCCCCAAGCTAATGTACGGGATATTTTCAAGCCTCCTCAGGCTAATGTACGCATCCCAAAAGTTGAGTGGGGGAAATGTAAGCCCTTGAGGCTGATAGTAGCATATACCGAAGGATGGTTGGCCTTATGAGTGGCATTGTAACCCAACTAAGATTATCATTTTTGAACCATTGGATCATTCCTGAAATAAATAGTCTTCCGAGATAACTTGACATCTTTCCTTTGAAATATGTTCAAGACGAAGGCCATTCATAAGATTTCTATAAATGGGAAGTCAAGAGATAAAACATGACTAAATCTGTTCTTCGTATATATATAAGATTTTATTAGGAAAATACAAAGTAAGCCTAATTTCATATATTCATATATATATATATATATATATATATATATATATATATATATATATATATATATATATATATATATATATATATATATATATTAGGTTTGTAAGGAAATACAATGCTTGTGTTGTAAAGACAACACTTCAGATTTAATAGAAAATATAGACTAAAGTGGGGTTAAACATGTGGCCTGCTTGGTAAAGACTACATCCTCTAAGCATTTTTCAGGAATCGTTGCAACATCCCCTACCTCACAAGCCTTTCAATCTCGTTCTTCAGGGAGTAGCATACGTCAGTGTCGTGGCCATGGTCTATATGGAATTTGCACCACTTGGCCCGATCTCTTTTGTGGTGAGGAGTCTTTAGCTTCTCCGACCACTTCAGCAATTTGTCTCATTTGATGAGCTCTAAGATGTCTTCAATTATGTAAATCAAAGGGGTGTAGACCTCAAAGTCTTCTTTTTCCTACTTCACCATGTTCCTCTTTTGGACCAGGGCTGCGACCCCTGGGACAGTAGCTTATGTGGCTGCAGCCATTACGGCCGGGATAAAAACTTTGTGTGCCGCGGGCTCTAGCATAAGAACCCTTTGGGTTAAGAAGTTGATCTGAGTCTAGAGTGAGGCATGACTGTCATACAAATGATTGAGGTGGTTTTACAGCTGAGCAATCTCATTCTTCATTTTCACACTTTAGATGGACTCTCCCTCCATTTTTTGTTTTGTTAGTCTTTAAAAAATATATAATCTGAGACAAAACTAGCAGGACTGAGTAATCACAGAATGTAGGATGAACTAAATATTAAGTCAGGATGTAGCATTTTCATTGCTATAATGTTTTTACTGATGAGGTCATGGCTAGTGAGACACATATGTGCATTACCGTTGCCCTTGAGTGGAATTCACCATGGTTGAACTTGAGGCCACTTGAATCCATTACCCAATGATTTGAAGGTGTTGTAAACCAACTGCACTAATAGGGGCTGTGGAAAAAAGGTCAGTTAAACTACCAAGTCGCATCCCATCTTGGGAAGAAGGGATAAATCCCATAATTGGAACCCAGAAACTGAGTTTTTCACATGAAACACATGGAGAACATACCTACTAGGGTCTATCCGGGGCAGAACAACCTCTTGGTGCAAAAAATAGCACAATTCTAGTGACAAACCCTAGATAACGGGTAAAGAACAACAAAGATGATTAAACATAACTCTTCCCTAATCACCCACCTTTACGGGGATGAAGCCCAATATTCTTTTCAGCATTATCTAGGTGAGGCGATATCAAAGGGGTATCGAAGAAACGGATTCAGGGTTATATAAAAAAAAGAGGACCCATGAACGGATATGAATATACTTTATACCCATTTAAGGGTGTGTATACAAAATACGAGTTCAATAACCAAAATTCACCCGTGAGATAATGATTCAAAGGATCCCCATCAATAAAATAAGGTGTTTAAGAAACCAAAATATAGAGAAACAAGATTAAAATACCTCGCTTCCCACAGACAGTGCCAGATTATTGACACGAGAAATCGGACACTGGTTGTTCCCATACCATCAAGTCAAGTGTAAAGTACATAATAAGACAATAATGCTAGTAAAGAGAGAGAAAGCAAAAGATATAGAGTGGTTCACCTATTAAAATGAGCCTGCGTCCATTTTTTCCCCCATTATCATTATATGTATTGTAGTACAGGTTTATAATGTCGTGATAGGCGTACAATGTAGATGAGAGAAGAGAATACATGTCTATGACGGTTCCGGGAGTGCTGGATAGTTGGTGAGATGCCGATGAGTAGCCCCCAAGTTTTACCAAGAGATATAGAGTGTTTGCCAATGCCTCCACAAGTGTGGTGGTCTCTGGACTAGGTATCAGTACAAGAAATGAACCCGGATCCCCTATCTCGAGGTATAGACGTATATTTATAGGAGGTGGTGTATGTGTTGTGCTGCTGTTATGCATGAGAGGGGATATGGCCACCTAAGCTAAAGGGTAGGACCCTCACCTTATACCAAGTGAATGAGAGGGGATGCAGCAAATATAGGTAGGGGTGCTATATGTAAGGCTACGACAGCAAGACTTCTGTGCATACTTCTTGAAGGTGTTGCGCCAGGGGTGCTATATTTGCCATATCAATAACCACAAAGGATCATGTCATAGGATTAAAATATGTACATGAAGCACATCATCCTAAACATATTCCAACAAGCTCAAATCAACAAAAATAACCAAGATAATCAATCTAAAGACAAGGCAAGGTTAACGTTAAGAGATCATGTAAAACCTAAGTACAAGACTAGGTAAATCCAAGGATAATAAACATAAGAAATAAACATGTTTCCAAGGTAAGGTGAAAATATTTTTAATATGCATACAAACATAACATGCATAGATCAAATAGAAGACCAACAGGATGTGACAATCCTAAGAATATCTTAGGAAATCTAAAAAAAAGTAATCTTAAAAACAAAGTCTTTCCAATTTATTCAATAAATAAATCGAAATCAAATTAAAAAAATAAACAAATCTGTCATGAGTTATCTAGAATGTTGGTCATTACATATAAACTAACATATGAAACAAAAGTACATACCCTAGAATGAGATATATGACGATGAAACACAAATAAGGCTATGACCATGCAAGAAATAACCTCTAGCATTTAGAGGTGGAAGAGACCAACTTCAAAATTTTCTTATTCTCAACTTCAATTCCTCCCAAAGTGTCCTTCCTAATCCATACATGACTCTTTTTATTTTTGACTTTCTTTCTTTGCCCACAAAATCAAAAATATGTTGACTCTTTTTTACCCAAATTTATCTTTTAATGGGTTTATGTGCAAATTTCCTAGTATCATAAACTTTTTGACCATTGTTGTTCCCCGCAAAATTCTTACCATGGTTCAAAGTTCAAATTGGCTTGAGTAAATAGACAAATTCCCTCAAATGTCTAACTTTGTGATAATGATCATATTTAAATGATTTTGGTATAGTCATTTGGGTTTTAGGCTTGGAAACAACCTTTCCAAAATGTCTCATTTTCATCAATTTGTAACAAAAATCCATACTGTGACATATCTTATGACAATGAAAATAAATAAAAAAAAGTTGTTATTAGGTCTTTTATGGTGAGGCGCATGATTTTTATTATAAAACTTGGGATGGAAAAGATTATATTTCATTTCAAAATTATTTATAACATTTTCCCTTTTATCTTGAGTTTTCAAATGATTTTGTTTTATATTTGTTGTTTTATTTTGAGAAGAATATTTTGCAAAAATTGTTCACTAGTGGAAGCCGAAACACTGAACTTGGGTTGTCACTAGCATAACTTTTCCAAAATATTGTAAACATATCTCAAGGTTTACCTTAACCATTTTTACTAGGTTCAAATCATTATGAAGGCTTTCCACTTTCTTTTCAAAAACAAATTTTGACTCTTCACACAAAATAAGATCCATTTTCAAGAGATATGGAAAAATACTTTCTCTCTTCTTCAATATTAATTCAATTTTCATCCTCCTATTTTGAAGTAATGTAGCTATCTATTCACTCATCCAAAAAGTCTAAAATATCCAAAAAAGGGACATTAATACCTTTTTGTTTATCAAAGAGGATAGGTCTTTGATATTTCAAACTACACCAAAAAATCTTTTTCATTTTCATTTTGCACAAATGTAACCTCAGTACAAAACTTTCTCTTTTGAGAGTTTTGACCTTTTTTCGAAGACCTCCATTTTCTTCTAGGGTTAGAAAAAATAAATTTCAAGAAATCGGATCACAGACGTAACTATATATGTGAGCGAGTACACCTGGTAGACCAAGTCACCTACCACAACAACTGATTTTAGGGCATGAGTATCAAAAGCGATAAATTTCACATCTAATGTGTGCAATTATTTATTCGTGTGTAATAAAAACATGCCCTAATACAAATTCATTAATAAATGCAGCTTCTAAGGTAAATTCATCAAATATTTAGTTACTTTCACAAGACATTCGATTTGAGAATAGAGTCATTTGAGTTTGTGATTGGATCAAATTGACCCATCTCAATTTCCACATGTTTGTATACACATACATTTAGTGATTACTTTCATTGATGTAGTGATTAGAAAATGAAGTTAAATTAGCTTGATTTTATGAAGATTGTGTTAAAAAAACTAATCACCAATGCACATGTAAAAGAATACGTTGGGGGATCCAGGATCAATTTAGTCTAATCACACATTCTGAAGACTATTTAATGGCCTTCTTGGATCGCAGGAATCGGGTAAACTTTACTTTAACTGAAGTAGTTATATAATTGATATTCATTATCTTTTAAAGCTTTTAGATGATAGAATGAGTACGGGAGATTTATTGATTTTTTTTGGTTTGGTTGTTGGGTAATTATTGGATGTTGTGATGTTGTTGGATAGTATGTTAGAAGGACTACGGGATAATTATTGGTTTTGTTTGGTTTGGGTGTTGGGGAATTATGGGTTGTTGGCTTGTTGTTGGATAGTATGTTGGAAGGAGTACGATATAATTATTGGTTGTTGGCTTGTTGGCTTGTTGTTGGTTTTTGGTTGTTGGATAATCACGGGACCCCCAATTTGAGAACACGATGTTAATTTTAAAATATCAAGACTTAAGCTTAAAAACATAGCGTTAGGGGGAAAAACCCCGAAACACCCCCCAAACGTGAACAATCAGTCGCAAGAGTCGTGGAAGTTTAAGATCTCAACGATTAGATATTGATCATGGATAATTGGTCGAGAGGTGTACCAAGCGTCGTCGGCACTAGATTTGTACTCCACCTCATCGTCGGGATTCACCATCATAGGTATGGCATTGGGAACGTGGGATAGTGTCAAAGCTAGTGTAGTGTTTGTTTAGAGTAGCATGGTGTGTGTGTGAAATACAAAAAAAAATCAAAAATAGTCACACGGGTTTGAAAACATACCACGGGGGTGTGGTCACCCCCAACGGTACCTAAATGTCACCGTGAGTGGCACGAACACTTCGTGTGCAACTGTTTAGAGCTCAATAGTTTTGCAACTTTTTAGAGCTCAAGAGTTTTATGAAAAGGAAATTAATTGGAGAGAGATGGTTAGATACCTTGGGAATCCTACGTGCTACGACAACCAATAACTATCCAACATATTATACAACAATCAGACATTCATCTCGTGCGAGGTATTGGCAAATCTCACAGGGCCATTTGCGGGGTGTTTTCATTTTTCACCCTCTAACGGCATATTTTTAAGCTTACCTCTAGATATTTTCATATTATTGTCATATTCTCAAATCTCTCGTGACCACGTGGTCAGTTCCTTTAAGTTATATTGGTCCCGTACGAGGTATTGGCACCTCTCATGGGACCGTTTGGGGGATGTTTCGATTTTTTTCCCTCTAACGCCATGTTTTTAAGCTTAAGTCTAAATATTTTCAAAATATTATCATATTCTCAAACCGAGGGTCCCATGACCATGTGATTAGTTCCTGGGAGTTATTTTGGTCCCTTACGAGGTGTTCGCACCTCTCACGGGGCCGTTTGCGGGTGTTTTGGTTTTTCACCCCCAAACGGCATGTTTTTAATCTTAAGTCTATATATTTTCAAATTATCGTCATATTCTCAAACCTTGATCCCGTGACCATGCGGTAAATTACTATGACTTACATTGGTATTGTTCGAGGTGTTTGCGCCTCTCACGAAGCCGTTTGGGGATGCTTTGGGCTTTCACCCTCTAGTTTGACAAGAAAATCTGCCTTTTCTGGCCTTACGAAATGCAGCATGTTGTACATGTCATTGAAATTGTTCTGGAAAGAGTCCCGGGCAATATAATGTGCTTTCCCATTTGGAGTTTGATAGAGTATTCCAAATACAACTCCTCTCATTACGGGGAGTTTGGCCTTCATCAATATCCACTAATCCAAGGCACTGCAACAGTATTTTCCCCAATTCTTGATGTTTCTCATTTTCAACACTCCTTTTCCCTTTCTTTGCGTGTTCCTTTGCTGTGATTTTCTCACCGGCAAGCTTTTCATACAAATTATAGCTTACTCCCAATACGCTTTGTTCTTTCTTCCATGAATACACTTTCGTCATGCGTACAACTTATTTACTCGCACACCTTTTCTCTTGGAGAAGCTGAAGGTCTATATTTTCATTTCTAGATTTGTCAGGATTGTTGAGGTTCTGAAATGGGAATTTAACTTTCCATTTTTAATTAAAAAATGGAAATATGGAAATGCCCGATTCATAACCTCAATAATGCTGAGAAATCTAGAACTGAAAATATAAATCTTAAGCTTATCCTAGAGTAAATAAGTTGTACGCGTGACGAATGTCTATTCGTGGAAATATACCAATGTGTACTAAGAGTAAGCTATAATTTTTATGAGAAGTTTGCTGCTGAGAAAATCAGGGTGAAGGAACACATAAAGAAAGGGAAAATGATTGTTGTAAATGAGAAACATAAAGAATGGGGGAAAATACTATTTGAGTGTCCTGGATTGGTGGATATTGATGAAGGCCTCACTCCCCGTAATGAGAGGAGTCGTATTTGGAATACTCTATCAAACTCCAAATGGTTAAATGCATCATATTATCTGGGAGTCCTTTCTAGAATAATTTCAATGAGCTCTACAGCACACTGCATTTGGTAAGTTCAGAAATGGCAGCTTTTCTTGCCAAACCTGCCTTTAGAGGGTGAAACCCTAAAGCACCACCAAAACGGCCCCGTGAGAGGTGAAAACACCTCGCACGGGACCAATGTAACTCACAGGAACTGGTTGTGTGGTCATGGGACCCCCAATTTAAAAATATGACAATAATTTGAAAATATATAGACTTAGGCTTAAAAGCATGCCGTTAGAGGGAGAAAACCTAAAACACCCCCATGAAAGGCACGAACACCACGCACAAGACCAAAGTAACTTGCAGGAACTGACCCGTGATCACAGGACCCCCGATTTAAGAATATGATAATAATTTTAAATTATCTAAACTTAAGCTTAAAAACATGTCGTTAGAGAGAGAAAAACCAAAACACCCCCCAAACAGCCCTGTGAGAGGAGCCAACACCTCGTAGGGGACCAATGTAATTCACAGGAATTGGTTGCCTGGTCACAAGACCCAGGATTTGAGAATATGACAATAATTTTAAAATATCTAGACTTAAGTTTAAAAACATGATGTTAGAATGTGAAAAAACAAAACACCCTATGAGAGGAGCAAACACCTCGCATGGGAATAATGTCCGATCGTTGGATATTTATTGGTTGTATTAGCATATATGATTCCCAAGGTCTCAAACCATCTCTCTCCAATTAACGTCCTATTCATAAAACTCTTGAGCTCTAAAAAGTTGCAAAACTCTTGAGCTCCAAATAGTTGTGCATAAGGTGTTCATGCCACTCGCGGAGTCATTTTCTTTTCGTTGGGGTGCCGACAACCCCGCGGTAAGTTTTAAGCCTAAGTGTGCCTATTTTTAATTTTTTTTGTATTTCACACACATACCATGCTACTCTAGACAAACACTACAGTAGCTTTCACACTTTCCCAAGTTTTCATCGCCATACCAATGCTCTCGAATTACTCATATGAGGTAGAGTACAAATCTAAAGCCGACCATGCTTCGTACACCTCTCAATTCAGTCTTAAGCGGTGCCAACACCTTCCACGAGACCAATGTAACTCTTAGGAGCCAACCGCATGGTCATGGGAACCCCGGTCTGAAAGCACGACCCAATTTTTAGAATATCTACACTTAGCCTTGCAAACATGCCATTATATGACAAACCCCAAAACACCCAACTGAACGATGTCAACACCTCACACGAGACCAATGTAACTCGTAGGAACCGGTCGTGTGGTCACAGGACCCCCAGTCTGAGAGCAGGACCCAATTTTCAGAATATCTGCACTTAGGCTTGAAAATATGTCGTTAGAGGGCGAACCCCCAAAAACACCCTGCAAACGGCCCCGTAAGCGATGCCAACACCTCACACGGAACCAATGTTACTAGTAGTAACCGATTGTGTGGTCACAGGACCCCCGATCTGAGAGCATGACCCAAGCTTCCGAATATCGACACTTTGGCTTGAAAACATGTTGTTAGAGGGAGAAACCCCCAAACGGCCTTGTGAGCAGTGATAACACCTCGCATAGGACCAATGTAACTCGTAACAACAGACCGCGTGGTGACAGGACCCATGGTTTGAGAGCATATCCCAATTTTAAGAATATATACACTTAGGCTTCAAAACATGTCGTTAGAGGGTGAAACCTCGAAACACCCACCAAACAACCCCGTGAGTGGCGACAACACCTTACACGGGACTAATGTAACTCGTAAGAACCTATCACATGGTCACGGGACCCCAAGTCTGAGAGCACGGCCCAATCTTCATAATATCTACACTTAGGCTTAAAAACATGTCTTTAGATGGAGAAATTCCGAAACACCCCCCAAATGGCCCATGAGTGGTGCCAACACCTCATATGGGGCCAATGTAACTCGTAGGAACCAACCACGTGGTCACAAGACTCCTAGTCTGAGAGAACGGCCCAATCTTCATAATATCTACACCTGAGATTGACAACATGTCGTTAAAGGGAAAAAATCCTCAAAAATCCCCAAAATGTACTTGTGAGTGGCGCCAACACCTCACAGATGACTAATGTAACTCGTAGGAATCGACAGCGTGGTCACGGGACCCCCGATCCAAGAGCACGTCCCAATTTTCATAATATTAACACTTAGTCTTAAAAACATGCCATTATAGGGGGAACCCCAAAACACCCCCCAAACGTCCTTGTGAGCGACGCTAAAACCTTACACGGGATCAATGTAACTTGTAGGAACATATCACGTGGTCATGGGACCCCCAGTTCAAGATGATGGCCCAATCTTCATAACATCTACACTTAGGATTGAAAACATGTTGTTAGAGGGAGAAACCTCGAAACACACCCAAAACGGCCCCATGAGCACTGTCAACACCTCGTACGGGACCAATATGACTCGTAGGAATCGATCGTGTGGTCACAAGACCCCCGGTTCGAGAGCATGGCCCAATTTTCAGAATATCGACACTTAGGCTTGAAAACATGGAGATGGAGGGAAAAACCATGAAACAACCCCCAAACTACCTTGGCTGCAGCTCTAATACCTCACATGGGACCAGTGTAACTCTTAGGAACCGATCGCGTGGTCATGGGACCCCCGGTTCAAGATGACAACCCAATATTCAGAATATCTACACTTAAGCTTAAAAACATGCCGTTAAATAGCGAATCAATGAAACACCACCTAAATGACCCCGTGAGTGGTGCCAACACCTCGCACGGGACCAATGTAACTCGTAGGAACCGACCACGTGGTCACGAGACCCCGAGTACAAGAGCACAACCCAATCATAATAATATCTACACTTAAGCTTGAAAACATGCTATTAGAGGGAAAAACCCTAAAACACTCCCCAAATGGCCCCGTGAGTAGTGCCAACACCTCGTACGAGATCAATGTAACTCGTCATAACTGATTGCGTGGTCACGGGACCCCCGACCTGAGAGAATGGACCAATTTTCATAATATCGACATTTAGGCTTGTAAACGTGTCGTTAGAGGGCAAACCCGTGAAACACCCCCAAACGGCCACGTGAGTGGCGCCATCATCTCGCATGGGACTAATGTAACTCGTCGGAACTAATTGCATGGACACGGGACCCCCGGTCTGTGATCATGGCCCAATTTTCAGAATATCTAAACTTAGGGTTAAAAATGTGCCGTTAGAAGGTGAAACCCCCAAACGGCCCTGTGAACGACGCCAACATCACGCAAGAGACCAATGTAATTCATAAGAACCGATTGAGTGGTCACGGGACCCACGATCCGAGAGCACGGTCCAATTTTCATAATATCTGCACTTAGACTTCAAAAAATGTCATTAAAAAGACAAATCTCGAAACATATACCAATAGCCCCGCCAGTGGTGCCACACCTCGTAGAGGACCAATGTAACTCGTAGGAATCGAATGCATGGTCACAGGACCCCCGGTCTAAAATCATGACCCAATCTTCAGAATATCTACACTTAGGATAAAAAATAGGCCATTAGAGGGTGAAACCCCGAAACACCTCCCAAGCAGCCCTCTGAGTGGCTCCAACACCTCACACGGAACTAATGTAACTCGTAGCAACCGACTGCATTGTCACGGGACTCCCAATTCGAGAGCATGGCCCAATCTTCAAAATATCTACACCTAGGCTTTAAAACATGTCGTTAGAGGGAGAAACCACGAAACACCCCTCAAACGACCCCTTGAGTGGTCGGAACACCTTGCTCGGGTCATTGTAACTCGTAGGAATTGACACAGTGGTTACGAGACCCTCGGTCCGATAGCATGACCCAATTTTTAGAATATCCACACTTAGGCTTAAAACATGTCGTTAGAGGATGAAACCCGAAAAGACCCTCCAAATAGCCCCGTGAGCGGTGCCAACACCTCGCACGGGACCAGTGTAACTCATAGAAGCCGACGATGGATCATGAGACCGTAAGTCCAAGAGGGCAGACCAAACTTAAGAATATCGATACTTAGGCTTGAAAACATGTCGTTAGAGGGTGACCCCCCCCCCCCCCCCCAAATGGCCCCATGAGCGATGCCAACACCTCGCATGAGACCAATGAAACTCATAGGAATCGACCACATGGTCATGGGACCCCCGGTTCGAGAGCATGGACCAATCTTTAAAATATCTACACTTAGTCTTAAAAACATGTCGTTGGATGGCGAAACCCCCAAACACCTCCCAAATGGCCCCGTGAGCGATGCCAACAACTCGTATGAGACTAATGTAACTCGTAGGAACCGACCGTATGGTCATGGGACCCCCGGTCCGAGAGCATGGCCCAAATTTTAGAATATCTACACTTAGGCTTCAAAACATGTCGTTAGAGGCCGAAACACCAAAACACCCCCCAAACGGCCCCGTGAGCGGTACGAACACCTCGTACGGGACCAATGTAACTCGTATGAACCGACAGCATGGTCACGGGACCCCCGATTCGAGAGCATGACCCAATATTTAGAATATATACACTTAGTCTTGAAAACATACTTTATAGGGAGAAACCCCTAAACACCCCCCAAATGGTCGCACGAGCCAATATAACTGCTAGGAACCGACAACATAGTCATGGAAACCTCGGTCCGAGAGAATTAACCAATTATTAGAATTTCTACACTTAAGCTTGAGAACATGTCATTAAAGGACAAAACCCTAAAATACCCTCCAAACAGCGTCGTGAGCAGCACCAACACCTCGCACGGGAGCAAAGTAACTCATAGGAATCGACCTCATGGTCACGGGACCCCCGTTCCGAGAGCACGACCTAATTTTCAGAATATCAACAATTAGGCTTGAAAACATGTCGTTAGAGGGAAACACCCCCCAAACAGCCCCATGAGCGGTGCCTACCCCTCGTACGGGATCCATGTAACTTTTAGGATCCGACTGCGTGGTCACGGGACCCCTATTTTGAGAGCATGAACCAGTTTTCAAAATATCTACATTTAGTCTTGTAAACATGTTATTAGAGGGCGAAACCTCGACCCCCCCCTAAATGGCCCCATGAGCAGTGCCAACACCTCGCACGAGACCAATGTAACTCGAAAGAACTGACAGCGTTCTCACAGGACCCCTGATCCAAAAGCATGACCAATTTTCAAAATATCTACACTTAGGCTTAAATATATGCCGTTAGAGGGTGAAACCCCAAAACCTCGCCCAAACAGCCCCGTGAACGATGCTAATACCTTGCACTGGATGAATGTAACTTGTCGGAACCGACTGCATTGTCACAGGACACCCGGTCCGAGAGCACAACCTAATTTTTAGAATATCTACACTTAGATTTGAAAACATGTCGTTAGAAGGAGAAACCACAAAACACCTCTCGAACGGCTCTGTGACCGATGCCAACACCTCGCACGGGAACAAAGTAACTCGTAGTAACTGACCACGTGGTCAAGGGACCCCCAATCGGAGAGCACGACCCAATCTTTAGAATATCACTCTTAGGCTTGAAAACATGTCGTTAGATGACGAAACCCTGAAACCCCCCAAATGGCCCTGTGAGTGGTGCCAACACCTCGAACGGGCCAATGTAACTTGTAGGAACCGATCGCACGATCATAGGACCCCGGTCTAATAGCACGACCTAATCTTGAAAATATCTACACTTAGGCTTGAAAACATGTCGTTAGAGGATGAAACACCGAAATGGCTCCGTGAGCGATGCCAACACCTCGCGCGAGACCAATGTAACTATTAAGAACCGATCGTATGGTCACGGGACCCCCGATCTGATAGCATGGCCCAGTTTATAGAATATCTACAATTAGGCTTCAAAACATGTCATTAGAGGGTGAAACCCGAAAACACCCCCAAACGGCCTCGTGAGCGACGCCAACACCTCGCAAGGGACCAATGTAACTCGTAGGAATTGTTTGCATGATCACGGGACCTCGTCCCGAGAGCATATCCCAATCTTCAAAATATTTACACTTAAGTTTGAAAACATGCCTCTAGACGAAGAAACCTTGAAACACCCCCCAAACGGCCCCATGAGTGACGCCAACACCTCGTATGGGACCAATGTAACTCGTAGGAATCGACTGAGTAGTCATGGGCCCAGCCCGAGAGCACGGACCAATATTCAAAATATTTACACTTAAGTTTGAAAACATGTCGTTTCTCCCCTAAACACCACTAAAACGGCCCCTTGAGATACACCAACACCTCACACAGGACAATGTAACTCGTAGAAACCGATAACATGGTCACGAGGACCCCGATCCGAGATCACAACCTAATTTTTAAAATATCTACACTTAGACTATAAAACATGTCGTTAGACGATGAAACCCCAAAACACCGCTCAAATAGCCAGTGAGCGGCGCCAACACCTCGCACAGAACCAGTGTAACTCGTAGGAACCGACTGCGTGGTCATGTGAACCCCGCTTCGAGAGGATGACCCAATCTTCATAATATCGACATTTAGGCTTGAAAACATTCTGTTAGAGGGATAAACCTCTAAACACCCCACCAAATGGCCCGGTGAGAGGCGTCAACACCTCGTACGGGATTTATGTAACTCGTAGGAACTGACTGCGTGATCACGGGACTCGGGTTCGAGAGTAGGCCCCAATTTTCAGAATATCTACACTTACACTTGAAAAAATGCCGTTAGAAGGATAAACCCTGAAACACCTCCCAAACGGCCCCGTGAGTTGTGACAATAACTCGTACGTGACCAATGTAAATTGTAGGAATCAACCGAATAGTTACGGGACCCCTGATTGGAGAGCATGACCCAAACTTAACAATATCTACACTTAGGCTTGAAAACATGCCGTTATAGGGAGAAACACAGAATCACCCACAAATTCCCCGTGAGCGGCTCTAACACCACGCACGGGCCAATGTAACTCGTAAGAAATAGCTACATGGTCACGGGACCCCCGGTCCTAGATCACGGCCCAATCTTCATAATATCTTCACTTAGGTATATAAACATTCTGTTATAGGGAGAAACACTGAAACATCCCCCCGAATGGCCCCGTGAGTGGTGCTAACACCTCGCATGAGACTAATAATACTCGTAGGAACCGACCGCGTGGTCACGGGACCCACTGATCTGAGATCACGACCCAATCTTCATAATATCTATACTTAGCCTTGAAAACATGTCGTTAGAGGGTGAAACACCAAAACACCCACCCCCCAAACAACCTCGTGAGCAACGCCAATAACTTGAACGAGACCAATGAAACTACTAGGAACCAATCACGTGGTCACGGGACCTGTAGTCTGAGAGCATGGCCAAATTTTCAAAATATCCACACAATGGATTGAAAACATGTCGTTAAAGGGAAAAAACTACGAAACACCCCCAAAATCTCCCCGTAAGCGGCGCCAACATCTCTTACGGGACCAATGTAACTCGTAAGAGCCGATCGTATGGTCATGGGAGCCCCGATCCAAGAGCATGACCCAATTTTCAAAATATCTACACTTAGGCTTGAAAACATGTCGTTATAGGTCAAAACCCCAAATCACCACCCCCCAAACAGTCCCATGAACGGCGCCAACAACTCGCACGTGAACAGTGTAGCTCATAGGAACCGACTGCATGGTCACGAGACCCTCGGTTTGAGAGGACAGACCAATCTTCATAATATCAACACTTAGGCATGAAAATATTCCGTTAGAGGGTGAAACCCCGAAACACCCCCCAAACGGCCCCTTGAGCCACGCTAACACCTCGCTTGGGATCAATGTAATCCTAGTAACCAACTTCATTAGCACTGGACCCCCATTCCGAAAGCACAAAACAATTTTTGGAATATCTACATTAAGGCTTATAAACATGTCGTTAGAGGGAGAAAGCATAAAATACCCCCGAAATGTCCCCATGGTCGGTACCAACACCTAGCAAGGAACCAATGTAACTCATAGGAACCGATCGCGTGGTCACGGGAGCCCCAGTCCGAGAGGACGACCCATTTTTTAGAATATCTATACTTAGTCGTTAGAGGGCAAAACCCCGAAACACCACCCAAATGGCCCCGTGAGTGGTGTCAACACCTCGCACAAGACCAATGTAACTCGTATGAACCCATCGAGTGGTCACGAGATCCCTGATTTGAGAACATCGATACTTTTTTAGAATATCTACACTCAGGCTTTAAAACATGTCGTTAGAGGGAGAAACCCTGAAACCCCAAACGGCCCCGTGAGCAACGCGAACACCTCGCACAGGATAATGTAACTCGTAGGGACCGACAGTGTGGTCACGGGACCTCCGATCCGAGAGCCCGGCCTAATTTTTAGAACATTTACACTAAGGCTTAAAAACATGTCGCTAGAGAACAAAACCTTGAAACACCCCCAAATAGCTCCGTGAGCGTCGCCAACTCCTCATATGGGACCAGTGTAACTTATAGGAACCGATCGCGTGGTCATGGGACCCCGATTTGATAGGATGGCCCAATATTCAAAATATCTACACTTAGGCTTGAAAATAAGCCATTACAGGGTGAAACCCCGAAACACCCCCCAATGACCCCGTGAGTGGTGTTAACACCTTGCACAGGACCAATGTAACTCGTTGGAATCGACAACGTGGTTGCGAGACTCTCGATCTGTGAGCACAGACCAATTTTTAGAATATCTACACAGGCTTGAAAACATGCCATCAGAGGGAAAAACCCCGAAACACACCCCAAACGGCCCCATGAGCGGCGTCAACACTTTGCACATGAGTAGTGTAAGTTATAAGAACTGACCAATTGAACACGAGACCCCCGGTCCAATTGGATGACCTAATCATTAGAATATCTACACTTAGGCTTAAAAACATGCCGTTAGAGGGCGAAAACTCGAAACACCACCCAAATAGCCCCGTGAGCGGCACGAACACGACCAATGGAACTCGTAAGAACTGACTGCGTGGTCATAGGACCCCGGTCTGAGAGCATGGTACAATTTTCAGAATATCAACACTTAGGCTTGAAAATGTGACGTTAGAGGGCGAAACCCCGAAACACCCCCCAAACGGCCCTGCAGCGGTGCCAACACCTCATACAGAACCCGTGTAACTCGTAGGAACCGATCGGGTGAGCATAGACCAATTTTCATAATATCTACACTTAGGCTTAAAAACATGTCGTTAGAGGGCGAAAATAAGAAACCTCGCCCAAATGGCCCCGTGGGGAGCGCCAATACCTCACACGGAACTAATGTAACTCGTAGGAACCGACTATGTGGTCACGAGACCCCAGATCCAAGGGGACTGCCCGAATTTTAGAATATCTATACTTAGGCATGAAAACATGTCTTTAGAGTATGAAAAGCCTAAAATACCCACCAAATGACCCCATGAGCGGTGCCAACACCTCGCACGGGACCAAAGTAACTTGTAGGAACCGACTGCATGTTCACAGGACCCCCGGTCCCGGAGCATGGCCCAATTTTAAGAATATCTACACTTATGCTTGAGAACTTGCCATTAGAGGGAGAAATGCCAAAATGCCGCCTAAACGGCCCCGTGAGCGATGCCAACACCTTGCATGGGACCAATGTAAATCGTGAGAATCGACAATATGGTCATGGGACCCCCGATCGAAGAGCACAAACCAATTTTCAAATTATCTACACTTAGGATTAAAACCATGTCGTTAAAGGGTTAAACACACCCCAAATGGACCCGTGAGCGGTGCCAACACCTCTCACGGGACCAATGTAACTCATAAGAATCAACTGCATGGTCACGGGATCCTCGGTATGGGAGTACGGCCAAATCTTCAAAATATCTACACTTATGGTTGAAAACATGCCATTAGAGGGAGTAACCCCAAAACTCCCTCCAAGCATCCAAGTGAACGGCGCTAACACCTCGCATGGGTCAATGTAACTTGTAGGAACTGACAGTATGGTCACGGGACACCCGATAAGAGAGAGCACGAGCCAATTTATGGAATATCTACACTTAGGCTTGAAAACATGTCGTAGAGGACGAAATTCCAAAACATCCCCCCTAAATCGCCCCGTGAGCGTCACTAACACCTTGTACGGGACCATTATAACTCATAGGAACCGACTGTGTGGTCACAGGACCCCTGATCCGAGAGCATGGCCTAATTTTCAGAATATATACACTTATTCTTGAAAATATGTTGTTAGAGGGAGTAATCCCCTAGACATCCCCTAATTGGCCGCGTGAGTGGCGCTAACACCTTGCACGGGCCAATGTAACATGTAGGGACTGATAGTGTGGTTACGTGTCCCCCTAACTGAGAGCATGACCCAATTTTTAGAATATCTACACTTACTCTTGAAATCATGTCGTTAGAGGACAAAACCCTGAAACACCACGTAAATAGTCCCTTTGAGCGGTGCTAACACCTCGCACGGGACTAGTGTAACTTGTAGGAACCGACCACGTGGTCAAGGGACCCTTGGTCTGAGAGGACGACCCAATCTTCAGAATATCTACACTTAGGCTAAAGAACATGTCGTTAGAGGGAGAAACCATAAAACACCGCCCAAATGGCCCGGTGAGTGATGCCAACACCTTGCACGGGACCAATATAACTCATAAGAACCGACCATATAGTCACGAGACCCACGATCCGAGAGCACGACCTAATTTTTAGAATAACTACACTTAGGCTTAAAACCATGTCGTTGGAGGGCAAAACACCGAAACACCCTCCAAATGGCCCCGTGAGCAATGCGAACACCTCGCACGGGATAATGTAACTCGTAAGAATCAACTGTATGGTCATGGAGCCCCCGGTTCGAGAGCACGGTCCAATCTTCAAAATATTCACACTTATACTTGAAAACATGTTGTTAGATTTAGTAACCCCTAAACTCCCAACAAACGGCCCTGTGAGCGACGTTAACACCTCGCACAGGCCAATGTAACTCGTAGCAATTGACAGTGTGGTCACGGGACACTCGGTCCGAGAGCACGATCCAATTTTTGAAATATCTACACTTAGGCTTGAAAACATATTGTAGAGGACGAAACCTCGAAATACCCCCCAAACCGTCCTATGAGCAGCACCAACACCTCATACAAGACCAGTGTAACTCGTAGGAACCGATTGTGTGGTCACGGGACGCCCAATCCGAGAGCGTGGCCCAATTTTCAAAATATCTACACTTTTGTTTAAAAACATGTCGTTAGAGGGAGTAACCCCCAAACACCCCCGAAACGACCACATGAGTGGCGATAACACCTCAGACTAGCCAATGTAACATGTAAGGACTGAAAGTGTGGTTACAGAACCCCCCGTTTGAGAGCACGACCCAATTTTTACAATATCTACACATAGGCTTCAAAATATGTCGTTAGAGGAAAAAAACCCAAAACACCAACAAAATAGCCCCATGAGCGGTGCCAACACCTCGCACGGGACCAGTCTAACTTGTAGGAACCGACCACATAGTCACGAGACCCTCAGTCCAAGAGGACGTCCCAATCTTAGGAATATCCACACTTAGGCTTGAAAACATGTCGTTAGAGGGCAAAACCCCGAAACACCCCCAAATAATCCTACGAGCAGCGCCAACACCTCGATGAGACCAATGTAACTCGTAAGAACCAACCATTTGGTCACAATATCCTCGGTTCGATAGCATGAACCAATTTTCAGAATATCTTTACTCAGGCTTGAAAATAGGCCGTGAGAGGGAGAAACCTCGAAACACCACCAAATGACCCCGTGAGCAGAGCCAACACCTCGTACGGGCTAATGTAACTCGTAAGAACCGACAGTACGGTCACGAGACCCTCGGTTCAATAGCACGACCCAATTTTTAGAACATCTACACTTCGGCTTGAAAAACATGTCGTTAGAAAATGAATCCCCAAAACACCCCTGTGAATTACACCAACACCTCGAACGGGACCAGTGTAACTCGTAGGAACTGACCACGTGGTCATAGGGCCCCAATCCAAGAAAACGACTCATTCTTCAACATATGTACACATAGGCTTGAAAACATGTTATTTGAGGGAAAAACCTTGAAACAACCCCTAGACAGCCCTGTGAATGGCACAAACACCTCGCACGAGACTAATGTAACTCATAGGAACCGTTTGGATGGTCACGGGACCCCCGGTCCGAGAGCACGACCCAATTTTTAGAATATCTTCACTAAGGCTTGAAAACATTCTGTTAGAGGGAGAAACTCCAAAACACCCCCCAAACAACCCCATGAGTTACGTCAATACCTCGCATATGATCTGTGTAACCTGTAGGAACCGATCGCGAGGACATGGGACCCCCGATTCAAGTGGACGGCCCAATCTTTAAAATATATTCACTTAGGCTTGAAACATGTCGTTAGAGGGTCAAACCCTGAAACACCCCCCAAATGGCCCTGTGGGGGGTGCCAACACCTCACACGAGACCAATGTAACTTGTAGGAACCGACCACGTGGCCCCGAAACCATCAGTATGAGGTCATGAACCAATTTTCAAAATATCTACACTTAGTCTGGAAACCATACATTTAGACACCCCATTTTAATACCCCCAACCTCTCCTTAGGTCCCTAGCACCTCCCTTCATCATTGTAAACCCAAGCCATACACCGGGTACTGACCTAAAGGCCATCAAGCACTCCCAGGCTCCGTTTGACCAAAATTCAAACACTTTAGCTCAAACGAGATTGAATTGATCTTTGAATGGCACTGAATTCCCTTTCTAACGGTCCATCCCGTGCGCAATTCTGACTTACGGTGCGGACGAACGATCCGTTTTCCAATAAAACTCAATCGGGAGGTCACCAGACACTCCCAGGCTCCATTTGACCAAATTCAACTCTTTAGATCGACCGATAATGAATGAATCTTTGAAGGGAACTGAAAACCCTTTCCAACGGTCCACCTCATGCGCAATTCTGACTTACAGTGCAGATGAACAGTCCGTTTTACTCCAAAAGGTCACCAAACTCTTCCAGGCCCCGGTTGACCAAAGTCAACTCCCCAAACCAGGTCAAACTCTTTGGAATGTCGAAGTACATCTCCTAAACTTTCTAAAGGTCCACCCCATGAGCGATTCTGACTTACCATGCGGACGAACGATCCGTTTGCGTCCAAAGTTTCCTCGTCCAAAAGATCGATGAACGCTTCTGAGCCACATTTGGCCCAAATTCAACTCCCGGACCAGGGAGTAGTCCAAAGGACTTTCGAAGGTCCCTGAAATAAATTTCCAATGGTTCACCCCGTGCATGATTCAAATCAATGGTTCGCGCTCTATGACCGATTTTTCGAAGGAACCTGAAAGACAATGCCAAATGGCAGCTTCTAAACCCTGCCTATCGATAGTGTGCCTAAACACACCTGCCAATTGGTAGGACCAGGGCTATGCCGACCAACAATGCCCTGGGCCTATAAAAAGGAGGGCCCAACCTCATTCCAAAGGGGGGAAATCAGAGATCCATTACTCTCAGCAAGCTTAGAAAACCCTTCTCGAAGTCAGCGTGATTTCCAGATCCAAATCCTTTTCCAACCTTCACCTTTCATCGCCTTTTTCATCAAGATTGGTGAATTAAGTACCCTCCATCATCATCCAAGTGCAAGTGCTTCTCTCCAACATCCAAGATCAAGCTCAAGATATCCAATAAGGTCCAACTCTTTCAACTCTTTCTTTAAATTCCCCTAAATTCTCATTTACTTGTTTTATTACTTAGCACTTTTATTCTCCCATGTCACATATCTTAATACACTTTTTATCTAGTATTATTTCACATCTCTTATTTTCATATAAATAAAACCCAAAAAACAAGAAAAAGAGGATTTGCTCATAAATTCCAAGCGGGAATTCTCACACTCTTCTCCCACTTTTCTAACAACTAAAACACTTTCTTACACACACACACACAAATAAGAGAAGTTCTCGGTTGGATTCATGGCCCATCCCTCATTTTGTATACGAACTACGTGAACTTTGATGCCTCTATAGGCTACGTAGGCGTCTCAGGGTAAAACCCGTGACTTGAGTCCTATTCATACTTTTCTCTCATTTTCTATTTTCTCTACATTCTTTAAACTTAACTCTCTTAGATTCTATATATTTACATATACATATATTTGTTCTTAGT
This sequence comes from Sambucus nigra, assembly GCA_949130495.1. Lineage (NCBI taxonomy): Eukaryota > Viridiplantae > Streptophyta > Magnoliopsida > Dipsacales > Adoxaceae > Sambucus > Sambucus nigra. The sequence continues at coordinate 382,780,517 of OX422218.1, read as the reverse complement.
GGCGTATTATTCCACATGCGTTATCATTCCCTTATAATGATCGACGCTAGGATAATCATATATATCTTATTTTCTAATATTATATTTTAGGAACATTCCTATGGATGACTCGCTTTATCTCTTCCATCATACAAGTAGATGATTCATATCTTCGCTACGTATACACATGCACACACATCACGAGAAAATAAAGGAAAATAGCAATAACCCATGAGAGACCGTAAGGGCGGAATGGGTTCCTAACACCTTCCCATTTCGTAACTTAGCCTCCGAACCCTTTTCGAATCATTTTGGTTCCGTTTGTATCAATATATCTTTAGATATTGTCCTTCGGAACAGCTCCCTTTTGTTTTATCTGTTTTGAGTAAAATAGACTAGTGACTCTATCTCTCTACATTTTTCACCTCATCAACGACGCCGGCCGCTAGGATCGTGGATTGCCACAATGGCGACTCCACTAGGGACTTTTCATTTTGAGGGCTAGACTCTATTTACATGAGTGTTTTATTTTCTTATATATCCCCCTATTTGCATGTTCCCCTTTACTATTCATGTGTACCTCATGCTTATGCTTCTATTCAGACACTTGTAGAAAATTCTCCATGTCACTTCACACCACGTACACCTAGGATCATATATATCCCCATGTTTCACGCATCAACCATACTTGGTATACCATTGGTACTCATACTTTGTTCCCTGTTGGGTATGATCAAGAAAGAGACTCTCATCGTAAGATACTAATAAGAGAATTATGCATGATTCACACGATATCACCAAAGAGCATTGTGATAGACCAAATTTTGTCCAGTAACTGGAGGGTCACTTCGTTATGGGTGTTGGTCCGGCAGGGCGCAGTTAGCCTAAGCGATATGACTCTCACCTTCCATTGGCCAAGTACCTTAGGCGTATATCGAACGTCTCCCCCACATCATACCACTTGACTGAAGTCATGACAGGAGGTATATCGCATGGAACTCGTTCACGTACGCCGAGTATATTGAATTCGAACTCACACGTACCGTCCCCACGAGGTATATGGTGAGATAATTCACGTACACTCAGGTATATCAAATGGCTTATCCACACGTACCGATTGCCCTCAAAAGAAAGACATATATCGTGGAAGCCATGCCAAAGGGGGAACCCTTTCTGATTCACCCAACCAAGGTACATACTCACATATAGATGTCAAGCCTAGGACACACATATTAGATTGTTGGTTTTGACCCAAAACTCTGCCGAAATTCTGGGTCGGCCTGCCTCCCAAATTTCGCGCATCTTTAAAATGGGACCCTACCCATGAGCCTGTTACAAGTCCAGCCATAGCTTTGAATATGTTACAAACCCAACTTTTCCAGGCTCGGGTTCCGTACGGCATTTCATTTTGCATTCAGAAGAATTTAATACAAGTGAGAACATAATAATAATAATAATAATAATAATAATAATAATAATAATAATAATAATAATAATAATAATAATAATAATAATCATCATGCTGAGACCTGTCTTCCAAAAACATTATTTCCTTTCATTATCAAAAATCCAAAAACATTTCTCTCTTCTTTATAAAAAATCCAAAAATATTTTGCCCTTAGATCTCAAAAGAGAAACAAAAACTGTCAAAAATATTCTCCATCTTTTTCTCAAAATAAATCCCATTTTGCGCCTTCTCAGGTCGATCGCACGTCCTTGGCCTGGCTCTTTATTGTCTTCGATCTTCAGTCAAATCACCCTGGAGTTCCATTCGTTCCCCTGCTATTTCTTCCGAGTTCGATATCTATCCATTTTCCATGGAGAACACAGATCAAGTACCAGTTGTGGAGCCAGATCTGATGACAGTCTTAGCTCAGCTCGTGTCCAATATTGACAACCTTCAGACTGAGGTCCGAGAGATGCAAAGAAACCAGGTTCCTATTCCTCATGCTCCCGAGGTCTTATTCCCTCGCGTTATGGGTCCACTCGAGCCTATCTGGGTTCCCGATGAATATCAGCATGCCCCCCATGTCCCTCTTATTAATGGGTCGTCGTCTGCCCAGCTTCCTAAGCCAAACCTTGCCTAGCCTAGGACTAACTTGCATGCGATTGTTGATCCGAAAGATGAAGAATTGAACAAGGTCAAAGAATATCTCAAGATGATAACTAAGAAGTTTGACCAAGTTTGAATCTTTGGAAATTACATGGACTACACCCACATATCTCCTTATCCTAAGGCAAGGTAACTCGAGAAGTTAAAGATGTCGAATATCGAGAAATTTGGAGGAAGTGGACCCTCGATTGTCCATCTTCGCAGTTATCACCGTGTTATGACTCTCCTAGGGGATTCTAAAGAAGTGATGAACCAATTATTTCAGCAAACTTTGAAGGATAGCGTTCTCTGATGGTATTTATCTCTCGAGGAGTCCAGAATCCGTAGCTGGGAGGATGTAGCCCGATAATTCATGTCACAGTACAAATATAACGATGAGCTTGACGTCACCCTCCGTGATTTAGAGCTTCTTAAACAAAACTATGGGGAATCAGTCAGTAACTTCATATCCCGATGGAGGGAAAAGGCAGTCACTATGACTAATCGGCCATCCGAGGAAGAACAAGTCAACATAGTGAAGAAGAATTTCTTACCTCATGTCCAAGCAACCATGGGAGGACAATACTATCCCCACTTTTAATCTCTCAAAGAAGTATAAGTAGAAATCGAGGAAGGTCTTGCTAAAATAGAGGTTGAACCAAAGAAGGTGTCCGGACAGTTCACTCCCAGAAAATATGACAAACCTGCCAGTGCTGCAGTCTCAACCATCAACAACATCTCTCAACCAACCACTTCGTGGGAACCAGAAATCCGCCTTGTCCTAGTACAAAAGGAATACACCTAGCTTCATGCTCCCCTCTCCAAGGTTTATCAAGCCCTGTTAAGCCGAAACCCTATCAAACCCTTGGACACCTGTCCACTGCCAAACCCACTTCCAAGAAACTTTAAGGCATATGTCAATTGCACTTTTCACCAAACCATTGTTTATACCACCGACCAATGCTTTCACCTTCAAAACATAATCCAAGGTCTAATTGATCGGGCTACCATTGCCCCACCAACTAATCCTAAGCCAAACACTACTCACAACCCACTCCCAAATCATACCAATGCTATTTTCCTAGAAATGAACCCAGAATTTGATCCCTCAACTCAAATCACACCCATACACTCTCCCAAGCCTCTCTAAACTTACCCATATTTCCTCCTACACACTGTTAGCCTCGCTAATCAGGCACTGTCATTCCTTACCAGATCATGCATCGCTGTCCGTACCCGTTCTAAAAATGGAAGTATGGAATTATCAGAAGTGTTAAACCAACTCCTAGAGTTCGGGTTGAAATTTCCCTCACAAATGATCATTCATTACCAGAAGTTCATCATGTTGTTCTTGTAGCACGAAAATGGGCCCGAAAGTTATACAGTTGGGTGGTACCAACCGATGAAGTAGTCATTCGGGATGATGTAGTCCAGATCATGGTAGAATCACTCGGGCAAACCAACGATATTTGCAATAAAACTAAGTTATTTGATACTCTGAAGTTATAAGGATGCCTGGTCCCTTCACCCATACATATCCCCACAGAATGGGAAGACCTATATGAAGAAGTCATTGAAGTTATGGAATGCATTGATTTTACATGGAAAGATAAAATTATTACCACCGAATGGGAGGAAGAATTTGAAATTTCAAGTGAAGAGCAAGCTTCAGAGAAAACTGGGCCAATAGTCGACATGTGTGGGATGATCTCATGAAGAAATCCTCGGAGAAATAAATAAGATGGCAGAACAACCCGAGATTGATGAAGAAACAGGGTTCATGTTCTTCCCTTCTTCAGTAAATCACATGACCAGATCAGGGAGGCATTACTAGATCCCAAGATCACTACCAGCCAATGATAAGGGGAAGGGTGTTGAAAACCTTCCTATGCCAGAAATAACCTTCGACGAAGGCAAAATCCTCAATCAACTGAAGAAAACTCAAGCTAACATCACTCTCTTCCCAGCTGTACGAAAATGCATTGATCAAGTTTCTCACTAGACCCACACTTCCTCCTTGTACTACACCAGAAGAAGCGATATATTTAGTCGTATCCTTGATCTCTACCCGAATGATATCCTTTTCCGAATAAGAAATACCCAGAATTGGGCCAAACCATAATCATGCACTCAACATCTCCGTCGAATTATGGGGAAAATCGTACCAATCTCTCTTCTCGATAATGGATTTGCCCTGAATGTCTTCCCATTAAGAACCTTCAAATTCTTAGGACTGAAAAAAAGTGACATCGCTCCAACTTTTGCTGCTGTATGTGCCTATGATAATATCCGTCGGGAGGTGATGGGATCCATAAAACTTGTAATTGGGGTTGACACTATAAACCTCATCGCTAAATTCCAAGTTATTGACATCCCAGCTTGTTTCAACGTATTTGTCAGATGACCTTGGCTCCACAATATCAAGGGTGTGTCTTCCTCACTCTATCAGAAATTGAAGTTCTTCGCCAATGGACGATTCATCACCATTTGGGGCGATGACGATAATACTGAGGGTGCAAGTACCAATTGTCCAATCCTTGAGATACAACACAGGTCAAATGATATGCTCCTATCAGGATTCTGAGTTGAGACATTCCTACTCCCGGTAGGGGACAATTATAAAGAAAGGGTTTGTCCAGAATACAGCCCTCATGACAACGCCAATGTGATTCAGATGTTCAGAAATATGCACTCCATGCCCGGATTGGGGCTAGGACAAAGACAGCAAGGGATACTTGATCCCACTAAATTGAAAAAAGATTTCCCTACTTATGGTTTAGGGTATCAACCATCAGAACAAGAGCTCAAAATGATCCTCCTGTCTCGACCAAAGAGAAGATTAGACTACATCCAGACCAACTCCGGTGACTCCTTGAATGGATGATTCATTAAAGAGGGCAGGGATTTCCCCTTTTAAGACTTTTCAGAGCCATGGTATGACCATACAGACAAAAAGATAAAACCCAGAATGGAGATCTTTTTCTAAGACAGCTACCCACGGCCGAAAGTTCCCAACTCCATGTACAACCACTCATCAAAGATACCGAAGAGACTGAAGAAAGTGACTCAGAGGACTCGTTTAACTTACAAACACAGGGGCTGACACTCTGCATGGTTCATTGAGGCACTACATCACTGGATCCATCCCACCTGATTAAATTTGCTGATACATCTCTCCTCAACTGGCATGCTGCACCAGTTCTACCTGTTGAAATCTCACCTAACCCCAATATGTACCCCATTTCTTCTTCTATTGTTTATCCTTGGTCAAATGTAATCGAGACCTCCTTTGATGAGGTTCTCAATGCTATATTTTCTATCAATAAAATAAATGAAGATTTTGAGTATCTTGTTGTGCCTTACATTAATTGTTTAGATTCTAATCAAACTATTCATGATGATGATTTTGCAAAAGAACAATTCCTAACTGATCTAAATAAGGTTAATAATAAACAACATAACCGCGTTCACTTTGATGAAAAGAGACTATTTTTATTAACCTCGATTCTAGTAGCCAGTTGTGCGAGATTAGGATAGGGGCTACCCTTGACGAGCATGAGCGTGCATAACTCGAAGAATTATTGAAGGAATTCATGGATGTCTTCGCATGGTCCTATGACAATATGCCCTGCATTGATCCTGAAATTGCTCAGCATGAGATCCCCAGTCTTCCAGATTATAAGCTGGCAAAACAAAAGCTAAGAAAGATTCGCACTGAATGGTCGCTCAAAGTTAAAGAAGAGGTGGTAAAATAGCTAAACATGGGTTTCATTCATGTGATCGAATATCCCATATGGCTATCCAATATAGTGCCTGTGCCGAAATTAGGAGGAAAATTTCAGATGTGTGTAGACTATTGGGACTTGAACAAAGCCTCTCCAAAGGATGATTAACCTCTACCAAATATGGACATGATTGTGGAAAACACAGCCAATCATGATCTCAAGTCATTCATTGACATTTTTTCCGGATACAACCACATCAAAATGCACCCAAATCACCAAGAAAAAAATGCGTTCATCACCCCATGGGGAACCTTTTACTACATTGTTATGCTATTTGGTCTCAAGAATGTTGGGGCTACCTACCAGAGGGATGCCACAACCATCCTGCACGATCTGATTCATAAAGAAGTTGAGGTCTACGTAGATGATATAATTGTCAAATGCAAAACTAGAGAAGGTCATGTTCCCTCTCTCCGAAAGTTCTTCGAACGATTGCGACGATATCAGATGAGACTCAATCCATAGAAATGTGTCTTCGGTGTTACAAAGGGAAAACTCTTGGGATTCATGGTCAGTGAGAAAGGGATAGATGCATATCCTGCCAAGCTAAAAGCCATACTTGAGATGTCGCCTCCCCGAATGGAGAAAGAAGTTCGAGGCTTCCTTAGAAAATTACAATACATCAGCCGGTTCATTAATCGGTTCACATCCATTTATGAAATAATTTTCAAACTCCTTCGAAAAGATTCAACCAAAGTTTGGAACGAGGCCTGCTAAGAATCCTTTGACCGAATCAAACAATACCTGACTCAACCTCCTGTACTCATGCCACCACAGCCTGGTCTCCCCTTGATCCTATACCTAACCATAACGGACACTGCTGGTGGGGCTTTACTAGCCCAATACCTTGAACATTCCTGCAAAGAAAGAGCCATCTATTATGCCAGTCCCAAATTGGTTCGTACGAAGTCAACTACACTTCTTTGGAAAAAGCATGCGTCGCGCTTGTTTGGGTCACCCAAAAGTTGCGACCCTACATGCTCGCCTTCCTCATTAAGCTTGTATCCTGTATAGACCCCATCAAGTACCTTCTTGAGAAACTCGCCTTATCTAGCCGAATGGCTCGATGGTTGATGCTCTTAGCTAAGTTTGATATCGTGTATGACACACAAAAAGCCATGAAAGGAAGTGCCATCTCTGACCACCTCGTTGATTACCCTATAGAAGAAGTTGATGACTGGATCTACGAATTCCCAGATGAAAATATCCTCTACGCCGCTCAAGATGACCTTCGATGGAAAATGTTCTTTGATGGCGCTGCCAACAAAAAGGGATATGGCATTGGGATACTTCTGATCGCCCCAGATAACTCCCACACTCCCTTCGCCATCAAATTGGATTTCCCCTGCACTAACAACATGCCTGAATATGAGGCATGTACAGTAGGCCTCAAAGTTTCTCTCTAGAAAGGTATCCAATGCCTAGATGTCTATGGGGACTGTACCCTCATCATTGGTCAGGTGCTCAGAAAATGGAAAGTCAAGAACGAGAAACTCTAACCCTTCCATGCCAACCAAGAAGAACTAGACTCCCAATTACAAGATATCACCTTCCACTACCTACTTCGAGCAAAGAGTAACCTAGACAATGGCCTTACTACCCTGGCCTCCATGGTCGACATGCCCGAAGGAATAATAATGGCCCCCTTCCCGGTCCAAAAGAAAGACAAACCAACCCACTGTTACCACATTGAGCTCATCACCAAAGAAGATCCCGATCTAGACAACTGCTAGTATTATGATATCTGGAACCTCCTCAAGCATGGTAAGTATCCCGAGGGTTCCAACAAGAAAGACCGAGCAACCTTCTAAAGACTGGCCACCCAGTACATCTTCTGTCATGAAGCATTATTCAAAAGAAACTTTGATGGAACCCATCTACACTACATCGCAGGGGCTTACATTTAAGAGGTGATGCAAAGAATCCACAGCGTGGAATGCGGACCCCACATGAACGGTCACATGATTGCTAAGAAGATCATACGATAAGGCTACTACTGGACCACCATGATCCAGGATTGCACTGCCTATGTCAGGAGATGCCTCAAATGCCAACAGTTCTCCAACCTTCAACACTTGCTTCCGCAAGAATTATACAACATGACTTCTCCCTGGCCGTTCTCCACATGGGGCATCGACATCATAGGGAAGGTTACACCCAAGGTCTCTAATGGGCATGAGTTCATTCGAGTTTTCATTGATTACTTCACCAAATGGGTCGAAATCGAGTCATACGCAGTCCCGAATGCCAAGAAAGTGTCCAAATTCATCAAGAAAAACATCATCTGTCGATATGGGGTCCCGCAAAAGCTAGTGTCAGATAATGGGTTTCATTTCGAGGTAGAAGTCACAGAGGTGGTCAACGAGTATGGGATTCAGAGACACAAATCTTCTCCCTACGGACCTCAACCCAATGGTGCAGTCGAAGCCTCTAATAAGAACCTCAAAGTCATCATCAGTAAGATGACCAAACGTTGTCGAGATTGGGCCGATCGAATCCCATACACCCTCTGGGGCTACCGAAGCTCAATTCGAACCTCTACTGGGGCTAACCCTTACTCTCTAGTCTATGGCATGGAAGAAATCCTACCCGTGGAGCTAGAAATACCCTCGTTACGCATCATGCTTGAAAGCAAGGTCAGTGAGGAGGGCTGGCATCAAAGCCGCCTCGATGAGATGTCACTCCTGGACGAAAGGAGACTGAAGGCATTGTATCACATACAAGGGTACCATCGCCAAATAGTAAGTTCAATCAATAAGAGAGTCAAGAACTGCGGTGTCCAAGAAGGGGATTTAGCCCTCAAAGAAATAGTAGATCCTATCTGGGACCCTAGAGGGTAATTCAAGCCCAATTGGAGCGGCCCATACATTGTGAAGAAGATCTTTTCCGGTGATGAAGCCATGCTCACAGACTTAGATGGATAAGAGATGGCTCGTCCAGTCAACCTGGACCATCTCAAGAAATTTTACCCCTAGTCTAAAATCTCGGCGCGCTACGACTCTTCTCATCTCCCTTCTATTCTATAAAAAAATCTCCCACGGACATTAGCCGTGACCAGATCCGTGACCATTCTTATATATTAGTTGATGGGTTACGACAAATGGACGTGACCAGATGTATGTATGGGTCACAGCCCTAGTTCGCGACCATCTGTTGTGACCCTAGAGGTCTATGTCCCGCCGTTTGGTCAGGGATTTGGGTCTTGACCCACAAAAATGGTCACACTCAAAATGGTCACGGCCCTTGGCCACAACTGACAGTCCTGGTCAAGGTCTTTGGCCATGACCATTTGCCTAATATGGTGTATAGCAAGCATTTCATCCTTTGATAAGCTCGACAGAGGGTCAGCCTTAGATCGTCTTGGCCTAGTAGGAGACTTGCATGATCGGCTCTCCCATTCTCACAGCAATGAATCCTCTAGAGGGAATAGTAGACACAGTTATGGTCGGCCACAATAAGGTCGATAGGGGGACAAAATGGAGCTAAATAACTGATAAAAAACTACTAGACGAGAGCAGGTACCTGACCCAGTTGACTGGGAAGGGGGCGTAAAAAATGTTGTGGTATAGGAGAAGCCTTATAATAGATCTATCTAGAGATTTGAAAATAAGATTGGGACACTACTGAAGAGCCGAGACCCAAGACACCGAGGTTAAACAGAAGGCTCTCGTTTTGTCACCAAGATAATAAGCTTTCCTACTCCAGCCAAATTTAAACCTTCCACTATAACCCCAAAGTATTATGGAAGTGAAAATCAAGTGCACCACATAGAAATGTATCGGTCGCCAGTCAATATATACTCCACCCAAGACAAGATGAGGTATAGGGCTTTTTATAGCACTCTCACAGGTGAAGAGTATATGTGGTACACTTCCTTGCCCAAGAATTCAATTAAAAACTTCAAAAAGGTTGCCAAGAAGTTTATCAATAATTTATGCTTTGGTACGAAGCTAAAAAAGAAGGTAATCCATCTCCTGCATGTGAAGCATGGCAATAACGAAACTCTAAGGGATTTTATCTCTCGATTTAACAAAGAGAAATTAAAAGTAGAAGACTTACAAGAGATCATAAGCATGGCGGTTATCATTAGTAGACTATAACCAGGAAAACTCATGTGGAAACTCTCTAAGGATCCTCCAAAAACTATGACATAACTTCTGTCTATGATCGGGAGAGTCATGAACACGAAGAAGTCCATGGAGACCAAGAGAGGAGACACGAAGAAGGCTTGTGGTAGTAATCCAAAAGACAAGGAATGGAAGAAAATATCAGCCGAGGATAAGTTCGCCAAATACACCCCCTTAAAAATGAGCCCAAATATTATCCTCAACAAGATTAAGGAGGAGGGGGTACTTTATTAGCCGAAGAAATTTAAGTCCCCTCCTCATAAGAGGGATAAAAGCAAATGGTATGATTTCCATCAAGATCAAGGGCGTACAATTGATAAATGTTTTACTTTAAAAGATGAGATAGAGAAGATGTTGAAGCAGGAAAAGCTCTGAAAGTATGTTGATAGTAATGGTTCCAAAGATGACTCTAGAAAGAACCATAGTGGGGCCAAGGACAAAAAGTCAAGACGATAGGCCCCGGTCGATAATAAAGATGATGAATCAAACAATAAAGAGGATAACCCGGATCTCCTGCCTAAGATCCCAAAAGCCAAAGGTTGGATGCACATGATATCCTTCAATGTCAAGATGATATGAGGTGGATTAGTCAAGGGAGTAACAGAGTTAGTCGGCCATAAGGCTCACATATTGGAAGCAAAGTCGACACCTAAAAGGTTGGATGCTAACTCAACTGCGACAGCGCCGAAGCTGAGAAAGTTGAAGAAATTTAACATGGACACTCTAGTATTGGGATTTTCAAGAATGGATTTCAAGTGAATCTTGGCCCCTTATAACGACCCTTTTGTCATCAGCACTAGGGTCCATGGGTATGTTGTGTCATGCATAGTAGTTGATGGAGGCAGCTCAGCCGACATAATGTTTTGGGTTTTCTTTAAAGGTTTGAAGCTCATCAAAAAGAGACCAGTCCCATACCATTATCCATTGATCGGCTTCAGCAGAGAGAAGATCCATCCCTTAAGGGTACTTAAAATAGATGTCTGCATGGGCAACTAGGCAAGGTGTCTCACTAGGAAATTAAGCTTTTTCATTATGGAAAAGAATTTCTTCTCAACCTATAATATTATATTACGATGAGTGGCTTTCAAGGAGTTTGAGGTAATCCCATCCAAAGTTCACCAAATGATAAAATTCTCAACTCTTTATGGGGTAGGGGAAGTTCAAGGGGACCAGTTGGAACCTAAAGAATGTTACTTCAGTTCAGCAAGGTAGAAAGAGGCTTACAAGAAGTTATCCACTTCCTATAATACACATACTGTCAACCCAAGGGACGAGATAAAGCTAAAGAAAGGCAAACTCACAGAGGAGGTATGATCCATCATCCTCAATGAGGATGAGCCAAAAAAATCATCTAAATTAGAAATTCCTTGATGAGGGAAGTGAAAGAAGATTTGGTTAAACTAGTGAGGAAAAGGCAGAGCATTTTTTCCTGGAGTCATGAGGATATGTCGGGGATAGACCTAAAGATCATTTGCCATCGACTGAATATTGATGAGAAGATGAAACCTGTGAAGCAGAGAAGAAGAACCTATGCAAGAGAGATGTATGAGGTGATTTAACAAGAGGTTAAAAAGATGCAGGTAGACGAGTTCATCCAGGAGGTACAATACCCAGAGGGTCATAATCATCCCAAAGGCCAACGAAAAGTGGAGAATGTGTGGATTTCACTAATTTAAATGAATCTTGTCCTAAAGACACCTTTCATTTGTCTCGTATAGATCAGATGGTAGATTCCAAGTCCAGGCATGAGCTAATGAGCTTTATGGATTCTTACACAGGGAATAACCATATTGTTATGGACGAGGTCGATGCTAAGAAGAATTCCTTTATCACAGATAAAAGAACCTACTAATGTAAGGTTATGCCATTTGACCATCAAAATAAAGGGAAAACCTATCAAAGGTTGGTCAATAAGATGTTCGAAAACCAAATTAGGAAGACTAAGGAGGTTTACATAAATGACATGATAACGAAGAGCCTTTAGGTCAAGGATCATGTGGTTGACCTTGAAAGAATATTTGACACCATTTACCTTTATAAGATGAAGTTGAATCATGTGAAGTTTGTGTTCGGCATCAACGCAAGCAAGTTCCTCGACTTCATTATCAACCAAAGTGGGATTTAGGCCAACCCAGCAAAGAATCAAATCACTGATTGACATCCAGACACCCAAAACGATAAAAGATGTGCAAAGGCTGACAAGAAGAGTGGCGTCTCTCAATCATTTCATCTCTAGAGCTATAGATAAGTGTCTACCATTTTTTAAGATCTTAAGAAAAGCATTTGTCTAGGATAAAGAGTGTGAAAAGGCTTTTTAAGACCTAAAAGCATATTTTAGATCCCCAATACCGTTGTCTCAATCGATTCAAGGAGAAAAAATGTTTCTATATTTGGTTGTATCAGAGTCAGCCATCAATGCATCTATCGTACATGATGATGAAGGTATTCAGAAGCCAGTTTATATAAATAAAATGGTAGTTCTCATCGATACTCCCTTGAGGTAGGTCATCCATAAAATTGAGAAATTGAGTAGGTTAATGGCCTAGTCAATTGAGCTAGGTGAGTTTGACATCATCTATCAGCCTAGGTTGATGAGGTGGTGACACCGACAGTGGTGCCAGGAGAAGCTTTATAAAGATGAGTAGTGGCCAAGACCGATACCACAGATCGGTAAAGCTTTATAGTGGTCGAAGGGCCACTCTCAGAGGAGGGTCCTACATGGAGCTTATTTGTTAATGGCTTATCTTGTGAAAGTGGAAGTGGCATCGAGCTAATAATCTTGGCTCTAAATGGTACTGATATTGAACATGCTTTAAGATTTAGCTTCAAGGCATCAAATAACGAGTTAGGGTATAAGGCCTTGTTGGAAGGCCTCTCCCTATCCAGGGTATTGAATATCGGATAAATAATAGTTTATAGTGACTCACAGCTGGTCGTGAACCGGATCTTAGGGGTTTATAAGGCCAAAGATGAGAAGATGGACAAATACTTGGAAAGGGTCAAGAAATTTTGAAAGTTTTTGGAAAGGAGAAACTCAAAAGGATTACTCGGGTGGATAATAGCGGAGATGATGTTTTGGGGAGGTTAGCGTTAGCAATAAGAACAGAAATCAGACACATTGTGCCGATCAAAATCCTACATAATTCGACAATATAGGAGGAAGATAGTGGATTTCATTTTTTCTCGATTTTAAATTTGGGATTGGCATGGATGGATCCACTAGTGAAGTAAATCCGGGATAGTGAATGTAACACCCCGTATTTTTGGTACATTTAAAATTTAATTAATTCGGAGATTCTAAATTACTTAGTGTGTTGTAATTTAATGAATTAATTAGAACAGAATAATGTATATAAATATTAATCTGGGATGGAATGGTTAATATTTAGGGAAAAATTATTTACTAAGTGAATAGTAATAATGTAATTACGTCGCCTCGAGTATTAGTGACGAGGAGGTACTTATCACATCCGAAAGTCGGTATAAGACTATATGGGGTGGGGGATAAGTATTTTTATAAATTAATTCGGATGCAAATTCTGAGGGTACAGTTGAGTCCGGATGGGCCGAGATAGTCGGAAAAGTGTACCCGGGGGTAGTGAACGGGTCACGGGACGTTTTTAGACATAGCCGGGTCCACTCGGGGACATTTGGGTCACTTGGGCTTGGCCCATTAGTCAAAAAACGGGATTAAGTTAATTAATCTAATAAAAAGAAATAAGGGGGTGGCTGAACTTAATTAGAGAAAGCAAATTAAGGGTTAGGAAACCCTAACAGCAGCCAAAGCCAAATTGGGGATCAAAGAGAGCCATCAAAGGTCATCTTCAACCTTGGGATTTAGCTCCAATTCAGACTCTACGAACCTTAAGGCAAGTGGATAACTTGCAATAGCATTAAATCTATTTTCGATTCATATTCATGTGTAGTGATTATGTAGAGATCCGTTTTTGGGTGTTAATGGAATGAACATGGGATTTTGAAAACAACAATTCTGATTTACGAAATTTGGGGTGATGTTTCTTATAAAATCTGATAATGGTGAGTTATTGTATATCTGATAAGACTGTTATCTGCATATTTGGAAACGAATTTGATGATGAAATTTGGGGTATGAATGGACCTAGGGTTAATGATGAAACTTTCCCCAAATTTAGAAATTTGAGTTAATGGACGAATTATTGATGTTGTTGAATACTCTGGAGATCCTTAATGAGTTTCCTAATATGTATAAATGCAGAAAGGGACTGAGTTTCAGTGTAGAAGGAAATTTGGGTTGCAGATTTTAGCCCATGGCTGTCCGTCTTCGTGAAGAAGACGAGTACCTGTTCGATCGATCGATCGACGCCATGAAGTCGATCGATCGACGGTCGGCAGAAACTGACAGTTCGCCCAGTTTTATTTATATAGGAAGAGATTTATATAAAAATTGTTATGTAATTAATTATTGTTGAGAAATTAATGCATGGGGTTACCTAATTAAATGTGAGTGAATTAATTAGGAGATGGGAGGAGAAATTTGGATCACGTCAAAATTGGTTGAGTGACATCGAGGCATATTATATTACGTAGTAGTGAACTAAGAAATTTAGAGTCGGGATTTAGACTCGGGTGAGGTTAATTCGGGCTATGAGATTGAGTCCAATTAAATGGTGAGGGCAACATCAAAAGCAACTGAAATTATTAATGTGCAAATTAATTAATAATTCGAGTTGGGTAATAACCTCATAATAAAAATGGAATAGGCTTGTGTCACGGGTTTGGTACACGGTGCAGCTAGAACATTTTTATATATGTATATATATATATACGGTGTGTGATAGTATATATATATATAGTGTATGCCTTAATATCAGTGGTTAGATATTATTATACTCTAGTGCTATAGGGGGAGGTTACGCGCAGTGGATGAATCCCTAGCTTGAGGAGTAGGGCGAGTAGATTCCCAGGTCATAGCGTCCGTTACAGGGGGTGAGGGGCATCTCACTTTCCGGGAAGGAATATGACCGCCTCCAATCGTATACTAAACCAAGTTAGTGAGCGATTCTAACTTGGATAACTAGGATATGTGAATATACCTAGTGTACTAGCACTTTAGAGAAATTATATCCGGGGAGTACTTTTACTCGGGTGGATGTTAGTGTTTTATGTATTTCAGTATGTGTGTGAATGCTGCAATATTTTCTAAGTATATAATTAGGTGATTATTATATACGGGCTAAATAAATACAAGCATGAGTTGTTGTATATGTATAACGAGAGGAGTAGTTATATGAATTAAAAAGGGAAAATGATTTAATTAAGTTGATGTTACTAATGACTTAAAAGTCATAATCACAGTTACTCAAATTAGAGTAGATGGGATTCAAGGAGACTTTAATAATTATCTAGTCATGAGATAGATAACTAGGTGATGATTAAAGCGTTAGTGGTGCACATTAGAGGAGGGGCAAGGAAAGTTCTCAAGAGAGTGCGACACTAACTAAAATATGAAGAGCATGCATATTTATTATTACTGCAAGTTTATCATTTGCTAAATGTTTTCAAATGTTTTGGGTACTAACCCTTGCTATAAAAAATTTTAAAAACCTTTTAGGTGTCCAGCCACAGGGACGCCAGACTTGACTCGATTCCAGGAAATCCGTTGCTGCAGCATATGTGGATGTTGCGGGACATTTGATAGACGCCTCCTTCTTTAATTCATAATGTAGAGACTCATTATTAGTTATTCGAGCATGTCTCTCACTTTCCATTTATTTGTTTTAGACTTGTTGGGATTTCTATTCTTGTCTTTATGGGATTTATTATTTGGACCGATGGTTTATTCGGTTAATTATTTTCACTTGTGGAATGATTAGTTCAATTATCTGTGATGGTTATATTGCTTTATTTTCCTCATGGGTTTTAGTTTAATTAATGAAAGATAAAAATTGACACCAGTCTATTTTTCTCACTTAGGTGGTTAGTAATTTAATAAAACGACAGTGATGCTAAGAATGGACCAAATGAGAAACCTGTTCTAACTTGATTTAGGACTGATCACCCGGGATTAATTAGGCGGGGTGTCACAGATGGTATCAGAGCATCAGGTTCTAGTTGTCCTTAGGATCTGTACGGCTTTCTACGTTTCAGCGTAGCGTTCGGTTGTTATAGAGCCCTATTATTAGGACTGTTGATTATATTTTTCCGCTTGTGAGATATCGTATTCCTGCTATTAATTTTTGTATAAATTGTGTAATTATACAATTCAATCTATTTCAGATGCCGCCAAAGAGACAGAGAGCGGAGAGAGCTGAGGCTAGAGATGAGGTAAGGGAGGCTCGACAAGAGCCACAGGTACCGCCACCACCACCACCGGCCGAGTTGATTTCTACCACTCAGGTGGCAGTGATAGTGGCCCAAGCGGTGGAGACAGCGATGCGAGCTATGGCAGCTCATTTTCCACAGCCCCAGGCACCGCCTCCATTGGCTCCAGCAGTTCAGGATCCAGTGGGGCCACCATCTTGGCAGCGAGTGAGGGAGACCTTTCAGAAGGGTCACCCACCCGAGTTTCGAGGTAGCACCAATGTGGTTGAGGCTTGTGACTGGAAGAAGAACATTCAGCGCCATCTGCGCATGTTAGAGGGTACAGAGGTGCAGAAACAGATGCTGGCTACCTTTCGTCTGTCAGGGGCAGCCTTACAGTGGTGGGAGTCCGTAACCACCGCTGAGGAGCGGGATTTGATGCCGATTTCTGAATTCTGGGTGCTGTTTGACCGCAAGTACTTCCCTCCAGCAGTTGAGTCTGAGATGAGAAAGAAATTCAGCGAGTTGGTACAGGGTGACAGGTCAGTGGCAGAATATGAGGAGGAGTTCACCCGTCTGGCAAACTTTGTGCCAAACGAGGTGAGCGATGAGGAGCGAAAGAAGTCCAAGTTCATGGATGGTCTGGCTTGGAGAATCAGGCAGCACTTGATTGGAAACCCGGCATTGGTGACCTATACAGATGTCGTTAATGCCGCACTTATACATTGTCAGGATCATCGTTTCCACACTAAGGGGAACAAGAAGGCAGGTGAGCCGAGCCAGCAGGGCAAGGCAG
This sequence comes from Sambucus nigra, assembly GCA_949130495.1. NCBI lineage: Eukaryota > Viridiplantae > Streptophyta > Magnoliopsida > Dipsacales > Adoxaceae > Sambucus > Sambucus nigra. Next base: position 382,763,456 of record OX422218.1, on the reverse strand, counting down.
TCACTAGTAGTGAGACGAGTGGCACACAGCAGCAGGTCATCATTCAACAAGGGAATCAGGCTAAGAAGTTTAAGCCTGGTGGGTTCCGACCGGGAGGACAGGGGTTCAGACAGGGGCAACCAGGCCCTAATCAGCAACAGCAGGTTCCTCAGGGCCGTCAGGGCCAAGGAAACAACGGGGGAGGCCAACCGGGCCAGCAACGTCAGGGCCAGCAGGGCCAACGGCAGGGTGACGACCAGAAACGCTGTTTCTCCTGTGGCCAGCCAGGACACTTCAAGAGGGAGTGCCCGTAGAGGGGCAGAGGCCAGCAGCAGGGTGCCCAGCAAGGGCAACAGGGTCAGATGCCACCAGCAGCACCAGCACCACCCGCCCCACAGCAGCAGGGGCAGATGCACTACGAACGTGTGTATAACGTTCGGGACATTCCCAATCCTCCAGCACAGCATGCGACGCCCGCGATCGAGGGTACGTTCTCTATCCATGGCACTATGGGTCGGGTATTATTTGATACGGGGGCCACTCATTGCTTTATAGCTACACATTTCGCGAAGGCTTTAGGGTTGTTAGCCACCGCAGAGAGCACTGTTATGTGTGTCGACTCACCGTTGGGAAATGGGTCGCTTATATTCTTTATATGTCGGAGAGTAGGAGTGGAGATTGGCGGTTTAGTTTTACCTGCGGACATGTTGGTACTAGATATGCATGTTCATGACGTGATCATCGGTATGGATTGGCTCGCTGACTATAGAGCCATGATTGATTGCTTCGGTGGGAGCCTTATCTTCACCATTCCGGGACAGGAGATGTTTGTTGTGACGATGCCTCGCCCAGAGGGAGGCTCGACCACTCATCTATACTACATTGAGGAAGAAACCTCGCAGGAAGTGGCAGTTCCTTTAAACTCTATCCCTGTAGTGAGGGACTTTGAGGATGTATTCCAGGAGATACCAGGATTACCACCCAGCAGAGAAATCGAATTTGTTATAGACTTGGCACCGGGAACGAGGCCTATTGCTCGGGCACCTTACCGAATGGCCCCTTCAGAAATGCGGGAATTGAGGGAGCAGATTCAGCAACTATTGGGTCAGGGTTTTATTCGGCGGAGTACATCGCCGTGGGGTGCGCCGGTGTTGTTTGTGAAGAAACGAGATGGGTCACTCCGATTGTGCGTAGATTATAGGGAGCTGAACAAGGTGAAGATACGGAATAAGTATCCGTTGCCTCGGATTGATGATTTATTTGACCAACTGAGAGGGGCGTCTTACTTCTCCAAAGTTGACTTGAGGTCAGGGTATCATCAACTGCGTATCCGAGAAGAGGATGTTCCTAAGACCGCTTTCTTGTCGCGGTATGGATCGTATGAGTTCAGGGTGATTCCCTTCGGGCTCACTAATGCACCAGCAGTGTTCATGGACCTCATGAATAGGGTTTTCAGGGAGTACCTAGATCAGTTTGTCATCGTGTTCATTGATGACATCCTAATCTACTCACGTACCGAGGAGGAGCACGCAGATCATTTACGCATAGTTCTACAGACACTGAGGGATCATCAGCTCTATGCCAAATTCGGGAAGTGTGGATTCTGGCTACGGGAGGTACAGTTCCTTGGTCACGTCGTGTCAGATCAGGGTATTGCAGTTGATCCGGATAAGGTGTCAGCGGTGAGGGAGTGGGGACAGCCCACGACACCGACCGAGGTGCGCAGTTTTCTGGGTTTGGCTGGTTACTACAGGCGATTCATTAAAGGATTCTCTAAGATTGCAGGACCTTTGACGAATCTGACTCGAAAAGGGGTACTTTTCAAGTGGGATGATAGTTGTCAATTAGCGTTCGACGAGCTAAAGGACAAGTTGACATCTGCACCCGTGCTGGCATTGCAAAGGGAGGGCTAGAGTATCGGGTTTACACAGACGCATCCTTACGGGGTCTTGGGGGTGTGCTCCAGCAGGAGGAAAGGGCTATAGCTTATGCTTCCAGGAAGCTAAATCCCCACGAGAGGAATTACCCCACTCACGACCTAGAGTTGGCAGCGGTCGTTTTTGCTTTGAGGATATGGAGGCATTATCTTCTAGGAGAGCAGTTTACTCTATTCACGGATCACAAGTCACTTCAGTATCTCTTCACACAGAAGGATCTGAATATGAGACAAAGGCGGTGGCTAGAATTCGTGAAGGACTACCAGTTTGATATCCAGTATCATCCTGGTAAGGCCAATGTAGTAGCAGACGCATTGAGCAGAAGACCGACTGGGGAAATATCGGAGGTATGGAAAGCGAAGTGGAGAGAGCTTCAATATGAAGACGACGTAGCAAAGGCTTGCATGTCGGCTTTATCCATCACACCTGAGATCATTATGCGGGTTGTGAAGGCTCAGGCAGAGGATCAGAATTGCCGGGATAGGGTGGGCCAGTTGTTAGCTGAGGGAGCGGAAGGTTACTCGATTAGCTCAGAAGGAGGCCTACGTTTTAATGGGAGGTTAATGGTGCCAGAGGATGAGGATTTAAAGCACGCCGTTATGACAGAATCCCATGGTTTGAAATTTGCGGTACATCCCGGTGGGGATAAAATGTACCAAGATATGAGGAGGCAGTATTGGTGGGCAGGGATGAAACGGGACATAGCGGAGTTTGTTTCGAAATGTGCCACGTGTCAGCTTGTGAAAGTTGACCACCAGAGACCATCAGGGATGCTACAGCCGTTAGACATTCCCGTGTGGAAGTGGGAGAGCATCTCCATGGACTTCATCACAGGGTTGCCGGTATCGCAGAAGGGTCACGACTCCATATGGGTTATTGTGGATCGGTTGACCAAGGTAGCCCACTTTTTGCCGGTACGCGCAGACTTTGAGACGATGCGTTATGCACAGCTATTCATAGCAGAGATTGTTAAGCTGCATGGAGTGCCGATAAATATCATATCCGACAGAGACAAAATCTTTGTTGCCCACTTTTGGCAGAGCTTTCAGGAGGCAATGGGCACGGAGTTGCGCTTGAGTATAGCGTATCACCCACAGACTGACGGACAGACTGAGAGAGTTAATCAGATGCTGGAGGACATGATCAGAATGTGCATTTTGGACTTCGGGGGAGGTTGGGAGAAATATCTTCCTTTGGTAGAGTTTGCGTATAACAACTCTTACCAATTCATGATTGGAATGGCACCGTTTGAGGCACTATACGGGAGACCTTGTCGTTCACCCGCTTGTTGGTTAGAGGTGGGGGACAACAAACTCTTGGGACCGGAGATTGTCCAGGAGACATCTGCCAAGATAGAGTTGATTCGAGTAAGGATTCGAATAGCTCAGGACAGGCAGAAGAGTTATGCTGATGCTTCTCGAAGACATGTGGAGCTAGAAGTTGGGGACCAGGTTTTAGTCCGGGTATCCCCTATGAAAGGGGTGATGAGGTTCGGAAAGAAGGGTAAGTTAGCACCGCGATACATAGGACCTTTCCCTATTATTGAGAGGGTGGGACCGGTGGCGTATAAACTTGGGTTACCAGAACATCTTCAGCGAATACACGATGTATTCCATGTGGCATCGCTGAAGAAATATCGAAGGAGCGAGAGAGCCTTTTGGCATATTCCACTCGAGGAGATCGACTTACAGCCAGACATCTCGTATGAGGAGAGGCCGGTAGCAATTCTGGATCATAGTGAGCGGAAATTACGATCCAAGGTCGTTCCATTGGTTAGAGTACAGTGGGGTCATCACAATGTTGACGAGTCTACCTGGGAGCGAGAGGAGGATATGCGGGAACAATATCCAGAACTTTTCAACGCAGGTACAATCTAATTTCGGGGACGAAATTCCTTTATAAGGGGGGGAGTATGTAACACCCCGTATTTTTGGTACATTTAAAATTTAATTAATTCGGAGATTCTAAATTACTTAGTGTGTTGTAATTTAATGAATTAATTAGAACAGAATAATGTATATAAATATTAATCTGGGATGGAATGGTTAATATTTAGGGAAAAATTATTTACTAAGTGAATAGTAATAATGTAATTACGTCGCCTCGAGTATTAGTGACGAGGAGGTACTTATCACATCCGAAAGTCGGTATAAGACTATATGGGGTGGGGGATAAGTATTTTTATAAATTAATTCGGATGCAAATTCTGAGGGTACAGTTGAGTCCGGATGGGCCGAGATAGTCGGAAAAGTGTACCCGGGGGTAGTGAACGGGTCACGGGACGTTTTTAGACATAGCCGGGTCCACTCGGGGACATTTGGGTCACTTGGGCTTGGCCCATTAGTCAAAAAACGGGATTAAGTTAATTAATCTAATAAAAAGAAATAAGGGGGTGGCTGAACTTAATTAGAGAAAGCAAATTAAGGGTTAGGAAACCCTAACAGCAGCCAAAGCCAAATTGGGGATCAAAGAGAGCCATCAAAGGTCATCTTCAACCTTGGGATTTAGCTCCAATTCAGACTCTACGAACCTTAAGGCAAGTGGATAACTTGCAATAGCATTAAATCTGTTTTCGATTCATATTCATGTGTAGTGATTATGTAGAGATCCGTTTTTGGGTGTTAATGGAATGAACATGGGATTTTGAAAACAACAATTCTGATTTACGAAATTTGGGGTGATGTTTCTTATAAAATCTGATAATGGTGAGTTATTGTATATCTGATAAGACTGTTATCTGCATATTTGGAAACGAATTTGATGATGAAATTTGGGGTATGAATGGACCTAGGGTTAATGATGAAACTTTCCCCAAATTTAGAAATTTGAGTTAATGGACGAATTATTGATGTTGTTGAATACTCTGGAGATCCTTAATGAGTTTCCTAATATGTATAAATGCAGAAAGGGACTGAGTTTCAGTGTAGAAGGAAATTTGGGTTACAGATTTTCGCCCATGGCTGTCCGTCTTCGTGAAGAAGACGAGTACCTGTTCGATCGATCGATCGACGCCATGAAGTCGATCGATCGACGGTCGGCAGAAACTGACAGTTTGCCCAGTTTTATTTATATAGGAAGAGATTTATATAAAAATTGTTATGTAATTAATTATTGTTGAGAAATTAATGCATGGGGTTACCTAATTAAATGTGAGTGAATTAATTAGGAGATGGGAGGAGAAATTTGGATCACGTCATAATTGGTTGAGTGACATCGAGGCATATTATATTACGTAGTAGTGAACTAAGAAATTTAGAGTCGGGATTTAGACTCGGGTGAGGTTAATTCGGGCTATGAGATTGAGTCCAATTAAATGGTGAGGGCAACATCAAAAGCAACTGAAATTATTAATGTGCAAATTAATTAATAATTCGAGTTGGGTAATAACCTCATAATAAAAATGGAATAGGCTTGTGTCACGGGTTTGGTACACGGTGCAGCTAGAACATTTTTATATATGTATATATATATATACGGTGTGTGATAGTATATATATATAGTGTATGCCTTAATATCAGTGGTTAGATATTATTATACTCTAGTGCTATAGGGGGAGGTTACGCGCAGTGGATGAATCCCCTAGCTTGAGGAGTAGGGCGAGTAGATTCCCAGGTCATAGCGTCCGTTACAGGGGGTGAGGGGCATCTCACTTTCCGGGAAGGAATATGACCGCCTCCAATCGTATACTAAACCAAGTTAGTGAGCGATTCTAACTTGGATAACTAGGATATGTGAATATACCTAGTGTACTAGCACTTTAGAGAAATTATATCCGGGGAGTACTTTTACTCGGGTGGATGTTAGTGTTTTATGTATTTCAGTATGTGTGTGAATGCTGCAATATTTTCTAAGTATATAATTAGGTGATTATTATATACGGGCTAAATAAATACAAGCATGAGTTGTTGTATATGTATAACGAGAGGAGTAGTTATATGAATTAAAAAGGGAAAATGATTTAATTAAGTTGATGTTACTAATGACTTAAAAGTCATAATCACAGTTACTCAAATTAGAGTAGAAGGGATTCAAGGAGACTTTAATAATTATCTAGTCATGAGATAGATAACTAGGTGATGATTAAAGCGTTAGTGGTGCACATTAGAGAAGGGGCAAGGAAAGTTCTCAAGAGAGTGCGACACTAACTAAAATATGAAGAGCATGCATATTTATTATTACTGCAAGTTAATCATTTGCTAAATGTTTTCAAATGTTTTGGGTACTAACCCTTGCTATAAAAAAATTTAAAAACCTTTTAGGTGTCCAGCCACAGGGACGCCAGACTTGACTCGATTCCAGGAAATCCGTTGCTGCAGCATATGTGGATGTTGCGGGACATTTGATAGACGCCTCCTTCTTTCATTCATAATGTAGAGACTCATTATTAGTTATTCGAGCATGTCGCTCACTTTCCATTTATTTGTTTTAGACTTGTTGGGATTTCTATTCTTGTCTTTATGGGATTTATTATTTGGACCGATGGTTTATTCGGTTAATTATTTTCACTTGTGGAATGATTAGTTCAATTATCTGTGATGGTTATATTGCTTTATTTTCCGCATGGGTTTTAGTTTAATTAATGAAAGATAAAAATTGACACCAGTCTATTTTTCTCACTTAGGTGGTTAGTAATTTAATAAAACGACTGTGATGCTAAGAATGGACCAAATGAGAAACCTGTTCTAACTTGATTTAGGACTGATCACCCGGGATTAATTAGGCGGGGTGTCACAGATGGTATCAGAGCATCAGGTTCTAGTTGTCCTTAGGATCTGTACGGCTTTCTACGTTTCAGCGTAGCGTTCGGTTGTTATAGAGCCCTATTATTAGGACTGTTGATTATATTTTTCCGCTTGTGAGATATCGTATTCCTGCTATTAATTTTTGTATAAATTGTGTACTTATACAATTCAATCTATTTCAGATGCCGCCAAAGAGACAGAGAGCGGAGAGAGCTGAGGCTAGAGATGAGGTAAAGGAGGCTCGACAAGAGCCACAGGTACCGCCACCACCACCACCGGCCGAGTTGATTTCTACCACTCAGGTGGCAGTGATAGTGGCCCAAGCGGTGGAGACAGCGATGCGAGCTATGGCAGCTCATTTTCCACAGCCCCAGGCACCGCCTCCATTGGCTCCAGCAGTTCAGGATCCAGTGGGGCCACCATCTTGGCAGCGAGTGAGGGAGACCTTTCAGAAGGGTCACCCACCCGAGTTTCGAGGTAGCACCAATGTGGTTGAGGCTTGTGACTGGAATAAGAACATTCAGCGCCATCTGCGCATGTTAGAGGGTACAGAGGTGCAGAAACAGATGCTGGCTACCTTTCGTCTGTCAGGGGCAGCCTTACAGTGGTGGGAGTCCGTAACCACCGCTGAGGAGCGGGATTTGATGCCGATTTCTGAATTCTGGGTGCTGTTTGACCGCAAGTACTTCCCTCCAGCAGTTGAGTCTGAGATGAGAAAGAAATTCAGCGAGTTGGTACAGGGTGACAGGTCAGTGGCAGAATATGAGGAGGAGTTCACCCGTCTGGCAAACTTTGTGCCAAACGAGGTGAGCGATGAGGAGCGAAAGAAGTCCAAGTTCATGGATGGTCTGGCTTGGAGAATCAGGCAGCACTTGATTGGAAACCCGGCATTGGTGACCTATACAGATGTCGTTAATGCCGCACTTATACATTGTCAGGATCATCGTTTCCACACTAAGGGGAACAAGAAGGCAGGTGAGCCGAGCCAGCAGGGCAAGGCAGTCACTAGTAGTGAGACGAGTGGCACACAGCAGCAGGTCATCATTCAGCAAGGGAATCAGGCTAAGAAGTTTAAGCCTGGTGGGTTCCGACCGGGAGGACAGGGGTTCAGACAGGGGCAACCAGGCCCTAATCAGCAACAGCAGGTTCCTCAGGGCCGTCAGGGCCAAGGAAACAACGGGGGAGGCCAACCGGGCCAGCAACGTCAGGGCCAGCAGGGCCAACGGCAGGGTGACGACCAGAAACGCTGTTTCTCTTGTGGCCAGCCAGGACACTTCAAGAGGGAGTGCCCGTAGAGGGGCACAGGCCAGCAGCAGGGTGCCCAGCAAGGGCAATAGGGTCAGATGCCACCAGCAGCACCAGCACCACCCGCCCCACAGCAGCAGGGGCAGATGCACTACGAACGTGTGTATAACGTTCGGGACGTTCCCAATCCTCCAGCACAGCATGCGACGCCCGCGATCGAGGGTACGTTCTCTATCCATGGCACTATGGGTCGGGTATTATTTGATACGGGGGCCACTCATTGCTTTATAGCTACACATTTCGCGAAGGCTTTAGGGTTGTTAGCCACCGCAGAGAGCACTGTTACATGTGTCGACTCACCGTTGGGAAATGGGTCGCTTATATTCTTTATATGTCGGAGAGTAGGAGTGGAGATTGGCGGTTTAGTTTTACCTGCGGACATGTTGGTACTAGATATGCATATTCATGACGTGATCATCGGTATGGATTGGCTCGCTGACTATAGAGCCATGATTGATTGCTTCGGTGGGAGCCTTATCTTCGCCATTCCGGGACAGGAGATGTTTGTTGTGACGATGCCTCGCCCAGAGGGAGGCTCGACCACTCATCTATACTACATTGAGGAAGAAACCTCGCAGGAAGTGGCAGTTCCTTTAAACTCTATCCCTGTAGTGAGGGACTTTGAGGATGTATTCCAGGAGATACCAGGATTACCACCCAGCAGAGAAATCGAATTTGTTATAGACTTGGCACCGGGAACGAGGCCTACTGCTCGGGCACCTTACCGAATGGCCCCTTCAGAAATGCGGGAATTGAGGGAGCAGATTCAGCAACTATTGGGTCAGGGTTTTATTCGGCGGAGTACATCGCCGTGGGGTGCGCCGGTGTTGTTTGTGAAGAAACGAGATGGGTCACTCCGATTGTGCGTAGATTATAGGGAGCTGAACAAGGTGACGATACGGAATAAGTATCCGTTGCCTCGGATTGATGATTTATTTGACCAACTGAGAGGGGCGTCTTACTTCTCCAAAGTTGACTTGAGGTCAGGGTATCATCAACTGCGTATCCGAGAAGAGGATGTTCCTAAGACCACTTTCTTGTCGCGGTATGGATCGTATGAGTTCAGGGTGATGCCCTTCGGGCTCACTAATGCCTGATTATGGCCATTGATTATTTTTCCAAATGAGTAGAGGCCAAGGCCATGATCTCCATTAATGAAGTTAAAACTTTCAAGTTCATTTGGAGAAATATTATCTGTAGATATGACTTGCCTCACACGCTCATATCGGACAATGGTTAAAAATTTTTAAAAAAAATCGTTGGAATCCTACAGCGAAAGGGTTGGCATCAAGAATTTTTTTAACTCCAGGGTGACCTCAGGCCAACGGCCAGACTGAGGTCAATTACCAAATGATATTGGATTATATAAAGAATATACTTGAAGATGCCAAAGGTTTATGGATCAAAGAGTTAAATGGTGTTATATGGTCTTACAGGACGATCAAAAGGACGCTGACAGGCGAAACACCATTTATATTGGCCTATGGGTACCAAACTTGGGCCTCCCAGTCACGCAATACAAAACTACAATCTAGAGTAAATGAGGATAAGAAAAGACTTGGTCTTCGATTGATTGAGGAAGGACGAGAGGACATCAAAATACGACAATTCCCTTACTAGAAAAGAGCTACCAGGTTTTACAATAAGAGGGTAAAAGTGAGGATGATAGCCGTGGGAGATATGGTACTGAAGAAGGTTTGACAGAAGATAAACAGCCTGCATTGAAATTGGAATGGCCTGTATTAGGCTACGGGGGAAGTCATCCCAAGGACCTACACGTTAGCGAATTTAGAGGGAGAACCCGTCTCTAATCCCTAGAATGCCAACGATCTGAAGAGATACTATCAGTGATATCATATTTTGCTTATCAGTTTGTATGATGGTTCAATGTTTGTATAATGGTAATCCTTTGTAAGAAAGTTGAAGTTAAAGTATTAATGAAAATATACAAGTGTTGTCTCATATCTTCTTGTTATCGCTAATTAACTACATGATTTGGGTAAACTACATCTCAGTGATATAAGAGTGTATAAGAAGTCGTGTATCCTCATACACTCTCAATAACATCGAGAGGGGAAAGTAATGTAACAACATCACTTATGTGGTGAAAAACACTTAAACATCACTATGTGGTGAACTAAGGGTCAAAACTCTTTCAGTAAGATGAGATTGTATGAAGTGACGAGACTTATCCATACACCCTCAAAAATTATGAAAGGCGACTTCTATGATAACATCATAATTTGGTTAAAAAATTGAAAATCATTTTATTATGGTTACTTGAACATAAATATGTGTGAACTAAGGGTCAAAACTCTCTCGGCGAAATGAGAGTGTATAAAGAGACAAGAGATGACTTGTATGATAACGTCATTAATTTAGTGACAAAAATTGAAAATCATTTTATTATGGTCACTTAAACATCATTATATTGTTAACTAAGAGTCAAAACTCTCTCAGAGAGACGAGAGTGTATAAAGAGATGAGACCCGTCCATACACCCTCAAAAACGACGAGAAGGGACTTGTATGGTAACATCATTAATTTGGTGACAAAAATAAAAAATCATCTCAGTATGGTTACTTAAACATCATAATATGGTGAATTAATAATCAAACCTAAGCGTAATCTTATGATGGGTCAGTTATCGACTTAGTATAAGCATAGTCAGAAATGTACTACTGAGAGAATGCAAAATAAATAGTACGGAGTAAATAAATCTTTATGTAATCAAGATATAATACTTGACCAAAGAATACATTATATTGAACCTTTGACCATACGGCCTGTCAAAGGAGGATATGAACAGGTTAACTTGTAAATTTAATATTACAGACATTGACGAATCGCTCAATGGGAAAGAATTACATAAAAATGGCATAAAGGCCACAAACAACTGCCCTACAAAAATGATAAAAGATGATAAAGTTATTCAAGCTCGGCTCTTAGTTTGGTCGGCGACAGTGTTTTCAGCAACTGGTTGGGTCTGGGCATAATTATCAGTCGAATTGTCATTTAGCACTGTTCTCTCAACCATTGACGGATCAATGACAAGAAGCTCGATCTCGACCTCGATCAAGGATGTGGCCACTAAAGGATCCATAAAATCAAATGCTTTTACCTTATTCACCAAGGCCGAGACCTCAGGGTACCTTACGGTCTCCCACTTGATAGAAGTTCAGGCCCCTTGTCTAAGTACTCAAGACTTTACCCAATGAACTCCTCGAAAGACTTAGAATCCTCCATAACCTTTTTCTTTATAGCCTCTACCACGTCTAGCATCTTCTCATCATGTTTCTTCTCTAAGGAAGCAACGGTGTCATCCGTTCCTTTTTCTCTAGCGCTTCAACCATGGCACTATGGTCACGATCCCTCTACTTTAGAGCCTCATTGGCTACCTTTTCGACCATGACAGCAACATCGACCATGTCACTCTTGGCCTTATTTGATTAAATCCACTCGACTAGTTTATGGAGGGAGAAAAGAGACCAGGGAATATATAAACAAAATGATCAGTACAAAAGAACACTTGACAAGAATGCTTAATAAAAAAATAAGTACCTGCATGGCCTTGAGAATGTTGAAGTTTGCTGGGCACTCTAGCTCCAAGGAATCTAGGAACATCTTGTTAGAGGTAGGCATACATGATTCGACTGAGGTCCTATCCCTCACCCCATCTCGAATAATGGAATATGTGGTGATGGAGAGGAGATATAGCTTGTTGGCCAAAACAGAGTCATAATTAATCGGGATAGCCGCAGGGGGATTCCTCACCTCGTCACCCCTTCTCATTGTCCTTTTTGATGATGCAAGATGATTTACATGGCCTCCAACCTACTCTCACCTTTTTTGACCATGGTCGATCTAGATGGTATCGCCAGTGGTGGATTTCTTTGACTTATTGGCCCCTTTTGCTGCCAGCTTGCTCATCAGATTAATAGTGACAGGTGCGGCCATCTCCCAGAGTTGGTTAGAGATATTATATGGATGATCGACAAATAAATACGACTTAAATTAGTACAAGTATAATAAGACAAAACCGACACTATAAGTTTAGATTATTTTATAACTTATGCAGTGCTGACAAAGGTTCAACCCTTAGACCCATCTTTTTCAGATACTTAGGAGTCATCAATCTTTCAAACTCCACAAATCCATCATTATCCCCCTTTGACTGAAGATTTTCAATTTTTTCCTTATCGTCTATACTGAGGCAGGGGTCAATCTCGGTCGATATGGGATCATTTGCCCATCTTGTAGGCACTCTCGGTGCAGAAGAACTATTGGGGGTGTCGGCGTCAAACTCTTAGACACCCGATATGTAGAAACTTTTTGGTGGTGTTCCTAGCTACGAGATGATATTCTCCAGGTTGTGCCGTGGAGCATGAAATGTTATAGATACTAAGATAGGAAGGTCAATCTTATGAATTAGACACCATAATTCAACGAAACGGATGAGGATCCTCCAATCATTGGGAGATAGTTAAGTTAGGGATAATCCCAGACTGGAAAGAATGACTCGAAAGTTAGGATGAATAGGAATTCTGAAGCCGACATTAAACATCTTTTCGTATACAGCGACTTCACCATCTCGGCCACTATAATCCCTCTCATCTTTGGTGGGCAGTTTTATATGTACGTCGTATTAGATATCGTACAAATCCCTCCACAGTAATAGATCGATCTCTCTAGCGGTGCTAGGGAATCTTTGGTCATAACTGATGTCAAGTGGATCCTTGTCTGAATTAGAAGAAATATCCTCAACCTCAATGGTCGGGGCTCCTTCTTTACACCTCCTGACATACTTGGCATCAGACATGGTTGTGATTGGAATAGCCGTAGGTGGTGGATGGAATGTAACCTCAAATTTTGGCTCACTGGAATCAAAAATCTTATGGACAGAATGGTCGGTGCGGTATGAGAACTCAACATGATGGTAGGATTCAGCGTGATTAGAAGATAATGTGCGAGTAGAGGTCTCGGTTTCCTCAGACTCCTCAAGATGGGTGAAGGGAACCCTCATTGCCTTCTAGAAATAATCTTCCCTCTCGGCTTAAGAAGATGTAATAAGACTACGACCTAAAGAGGACGACGTAGATTGAGAATTTGAAGTCGATATTTCAGACATTAAATCACTAATTTCAGCAATATGAGGATGTATCATAGCCAAACGGACTGGATGAATGGGAAGTGTAGGGTCAGCTCAGGCCTTAAGTGTATCCTCGAGCTCAGCTTCACCCTTATATATCTCCCTAAAGATTATCTCCCTAAGGTGTGGGAATTGTTCAGCTAACTCATATATAGTTTTTAGCATTTAAATATTTTGAAAGGTTAACCAAGTTTAACTTGAAGATCAAAAAGGGGAACTCAAAGGTTTTATGGCAAGAACACCAAAGCTTGGTTCACTAGAGAAGGTGACCGGAGGCTCACCGGTAAACCTACTAGTTGACGTCCACTACACCAAATGCCAAAAAACTTGGGCAAAATGGTCTTAACCTCCTAAAGGACATAGTGACACCATAAAACCTCCTAAAAATAACCCTATAATCACCCTAGTGGTTTCTATAAAGTATGGTAGTTCGTCAAAAAATGAAAACAAACATAAAAAGATAGAAAATGTGCTAGAAATGAAGAAGAAGTTTAGTGGAAGCTAACCTGAGTTGGGACGAAAGCCTAGGAATGAAAGAAGACTAAGAAATTTCTTGAAAATCGACGTTCGAAGAAAGAGAAAGTAGGTTTTTTTCTGTAGAAAGCTTGGGTAAAAAGAGGAAGGAGAAGAAATAGAAAGTGAAAGATTTTTATCTACTTAAATGAAGTAATCATTGGGCACAAGAACTGAAGCGTCAAATCATTAAGGGTGCAGTCAAATCAAGCCTGATTGACTGATAGATGTACTAAAGACATGCAGAGGACGTCTCCATCTTAGTCAAACATGTGCAAGTATTAAGGGGTAACCTCAGACATCAGGGGGTGTCGTCTTTATAGGAGGTCAACCAATTAAATGAATCATCCTTCCACTCATATTGAAGACTAGGGGATAGAGGGTGATTAATATACATAAGTGTGGTCTCGAACTTAGACGACCCGACCTGTTCCATCCGACACTACTCAACGCCCATCAAGTGGGCCTACCCATCCATCGACATAGTGAAGTCCACCCTCAATGGTCTCAGCCTTGTGCCACCCTGGCAAGTTGAGACTATATGATCAACCGAAAAAACTCGCTCTCCCATCTCTCTTGGATGTCTCATCTCGACCTCATGCCACCATGGAAAGCCGAGACTATGCTTCGACCCAACTTCCTAGATTCTTGTAGGGAGGGTCCTTAATGTTGGTCTCAGCTCGAACGAGACCACCATAGATGACATCTATGCCACATACGGCACACTGGATTCAGGCATGGTTAGTCCACGTCGAAATGCAGTTATAAAAAATCTCCACAACATGTGAGGGAATATTTCAACATCATTAATTGAGCATATGATAGATAGGTGTTGGAATCCTATCTCATTACATACCTCACATACTTATGTTGCATGCTTGAAGGGTGCACTTTCCACCCCCAAGCCTATATATACACTTCATCTTCTTTATTGTAAGGGATCGATTACTAAAAACCCTAGCTAAATTGTCCAAATTACAATAAGAAAGCTTGAGAGTAATAACCCTTAGGCCATTAGTTCCTCATTCATAGTGAAAACTTTACCATTCCTGCACAATGGAGTAAACTATCAAGCTGAACCACTTGTATCTTTTTCTCATTTATGCTCTCATAATTTTCTGGCTTATTTATATTATGGTGTTCTTACATTTGGTTACTCCATTTTTGTTAATAGATAGCTTGAACTCTACAAATTTAAGTGTTGATATCTTTGGTATCATCAAAGAGGTTAAAGTTTGTAAGTTATTTCTCCCTTTCGTAAATCCTTATCGGTTTAGTGGAAGGTGTCAATTTGACCCGAGTTTTTTTTCTCAAGGTTTTTTCCCTCATATAAATTTATCATCTCAAGTGAATGATTTTCTATTCTGCATTTTGATTTATCTTATATGCTTCATGAACATATATTATTATGTTAAATTAAATTGTAAATCACTTTTTTTCATTTAGATGTTAGGATTAACTTTTATTCGAATTTGAATTAAAAGCGAACATTGCCATCATTTTGATAATAATTTTTAATTTGGGTAATCCCTCTCTACACATTCAAACTATTAGTTGCGATGCAATCCTAGTAGTTTATCTTAAACTACAAGAACATGTTTTATGGTTTAATAACTTGTTCAATAGTTTGACAGAGGATTGTGATTGGTATATCCTAGGAGTGTATTAAATAAGCCCAGTTGAGTCTAAGGGATTCCTTGATTGGACTCATGGAATCCCACACCATTTGCAAAGGGTTTATAGATTCTTAATCTCGAAAAATTTGAGGATTGGAATGATTTCACAAAATGTCACATTTATTGCTATGGGTGCGATCTGATTTTATATCGGCTAAAATAATCCCCGTATATCAGGTGTTAGTTTTATGAGTAGGTTTGAGATTATAATTCAAAGGAATTTGAATCTATGGGATAGATTGGATTGTGATACCCACTTGATAGACTTATATGTTTTGTTTCCACCAAGAAAAATTCATTCGGTGGATTATTTTTATAATGTTAGTGCAGTAATAAATAAGTTAAGTCTGAGAAATAAGGAATTGATTAGATGTTGGCTAAAATCAATTAACAGTAATTTAATTTGACGAAGAAGGTATTGGACACTTAATGTGGGGAATCACATTGTGTACCATATTCAACTATGGAAATAAGACCTCATTGTATCTGAGTGATTTATTAGATAATTAAATTAGAGTGCAGTTATAATTATTTAGTGAAATTATTCATGATTAAATAAGGAAAGGGAATTTATTATGCTAATTGCAATTGGTATTTTCGAGTATTTATTTGGAGATAATTTAATTATTTTTTTTGGGTCCCTAGTGTAGTACACACACCCAAGTAGTTAGGACTAGACTCTCAAGAAACCCAATTTGGTCCAAGCCCGCCTTTTATACTTGTAGATAAAGGCATGGTAAGGGTTTATTAGGATTATTATTGATCATTAGGTCTTAAAAAAGGTAAGAGAAAATTCTATTCATGTTTTTGTGAAGAGTCGAAGAGAGAGACCACCGTATCTCACTCATAAGGAGGAGGTTTATGCTCAAACAATTCCCACATACCCTACCTAGATATGGGGAGGATTATACACTAGAAGATATAAGCTTCATAGAAAGTTAAACAATGTTTTTGGAAACCTTGAAGGCCATAAAGGATTTCATTATTTTCAACCGTTGTCTCCTCATACGAATCACAATATGATTCGCTATGGTATTGTATTCTTGAACCCTAGGTTTAATAGTTAAGTCTAATTCTTGATTTCTTTTCACTGCATGATTAATCAAAAATCTTTAGGAATGAAATTTTAACGTATTTTAAATGTCAAACCCAATTTTTTTCCCAGTACTTGGTATCAGAGCGCCAGTTGAGATTGGTTGTGTATTGAAAAGTTCCATGTTGTCCACCAAGAAACCCTAGCTTTGTCATAATGTAGGATTATTCATATTTTTATACAGTGTCTTACTAACATAGTTTTACAAGGATTATATGTTTATATCCCTTCCATTATGGTCACGTATGTTTGTTTTGTAAAACTTAATCATACGGTGACTTATTCATAGTTATTTTTCACACCTAGATTCGATATGGTTGTAATAATTCAATTTTTATAATTATTTCATTATTGATGTATTCGAAGGTGATTGTAAGGGGATGTAATGTTTCTTTACTGTGGGAATTACATATTTATATGGGTTCGAGCGTAAGGCAAAGTTTCATGAAGATTTGGAAGAGGTATGGTCATTTTGCATGATAAACTCGAGAGGAAAATGAAGTTGTCAAACACAAGTATTTCAAACTGATCCAAAAGGAGAACCGGGTCGATTTGAAATTCGAATCGATCCTAGTTAGGGTTCAGATCGATAATATCAGGTGTAGGAATAATGGTTGCTTGGCTTTCTGAGTGTTTTTTGTTGGTTTCTTGTGGTGGTTCCTTCTCATCTCCCTTCCAGACCAGGTTGAATGAGTTTCCAAAATGAAAAGTCATCCAGAACTCATGTTTGTTATGAAATATAATTTAATTCAAACTTTAAATCAAATGAAAGTCTTCTACAACAAGGATTCTTTGGCTTGAAGCGTTCTACGTCAAGAAGAAGTTCAGGCCTTGATGGACAGGGACAATTTTGTCCTTTAATTTTTGTTTTCATTTATTTCATATTCAAATGGGTATATCATTATGTTGCATATTCCGTGTTATAATTAATTGGATTAATTAGGAACACCCGTTTTATGGACAATGTGGGTTTAGTTTTGAGATTGAATTAGGTCATAATTTTTTCCTGGAAAATCCATTTTATTTATTATTTTTAAAATTGAATTGAATCGGGGTAATTAACTTAAATGTATAAATTAAATTTTGATCTTCAAGTTTTATTTTATTTAAAAATGATTTTATTTTTGGAAAAATAAAATAGGGAGATTGGGCGAATTAATTTGTACAATAAAAATTAGAAATTACCAAGGATTTAAACTTGGGCTTTTAGAATTGAATTAATAGTTTTTCAAAAACCTATAAGGTTTTTAAAATACTAAGTAGGAGAGGGGTTTCAACATAAATCCTGGGTCTCCATTAGCATTTTAAAATTGTGATGCGATTAATTCCTCGTGCCAACTTTATCTTGCCCCCATCAGATGGTTTTAATCGTTGTATCGCAAAAATTTTAAAATCCTTAAGTGATAGTTTATTACAAGAAAATGTGAGTGAGTTCGGTACTCCCATTGAGGAAGTTCTACATGAGAGGGTTTGATTTTAATGAATGAACCGATGTTATACGATTAGACACAATTTTTGATATCCTATTCATTAGAGTCACTGTCATTAGGAGAGGGGACAAAAGTCATCAGTTATTTATTATGTTAGGCACAAGTTCTTGAATTGTTCGGTAACATAATGAAATATAAAAGTATGTTTGATCCAAGGTGTTGTTATTTAAGGGGATAGTAAACTTATTCAACCGACAATTCCCATCAATATTTTAAAATTGTGATGCAATTAATTCCTCGTGTTAGGTTGATTTTGCCCCCGGATGGTTTTAATCTCGGAATCATGACATTTTAAAATATATGATAATTCTTTTAAATCAAGTGTCACATATGTTTAGTCCCCCATCGGGGAAGTTCTTTACGAACATATTAACTTTAAAGAATTAATAGATGGAAATTTGTAGACACGTGATTTATTGAAAACACTCAACTGAGAATCATGTTGTTAGAATGATCTTATCATTGGTTTAATAAACGATTATTTAGATTAGACATGGTGGGAAAACCTAGCACCATTTTACAATCCGAGAGTGAGGATCATTAGTAGCCAAAGATTAGTATTATTTGTTTGAAAATACCTTTACTTCTTTCTCAAAAGGGAATAGGAGGATAGGACAAAGTCTCGGGTATGTAGGTTAGGTTTAATAAAGGTTCATATTCATCATTAGTAGTGAAATGGTTGAAAGACAAGTATTCTCACTACAAGTAGTTAGAACTTTATAGCAATGTGTATGATTTGTCCTAAATCTATAAGGAAAAGAACATGAAAATAGTTTTTATTCTTAAAACTAAATGCATGATTTATGTTACGATCTACGGTAACCTGGTATATAGACTCAAGAACCACAAATGAGGACCCCAACTTGTTGTAGAGGTTCCAGGTAACCGATCAATTAATGAAAAGATTGATGTTATGAGAAAATAGAAAAGGCAGCGGAATTAGCAGTTGAATATTCTTGTGAATTATGGCTTTTGAAATTTTGGTTTCGATTTTCTAAATAATTTTGAACATATATTCAATTTATTTTATAAAATTATTTTTATTAAAATTCGGATATATTTTATTTGTTTTGGTACATTGAAAAACAATTTATACATATAAGGTTTGGCTCACCTATACTGCTAAATACAAAATTGAATAATTTTATACACAAAGATCATTAAAGAGAAAGTTTCCTTCTAGAACCAAACACAATTTTGACACTTACACTTATGCTATTTTATTCTAAAAGGAATTTAAAGATTGGTTTAAAATGGACAATTGACTTCATTGGAAGTGGAGGCACTTGCATTCTGGAATCTCATTTAGAATGTAAAATAACCAAGGGGCCCTCATTTCTCAAATCTAAAGAGCCAAAGATGTGTTAAGAATGGTTCACTTTAATTAGTGTGACTCGATGACTATCCGGTAAAGAGGTAGTTTTGAGTGCTTCATTAATTTTATTGATGATCACTTAAAGGTATGGATATGTTTACCTTATTCACCATAAGTTTGAAACTTTTGATTAGTTTAAAGTGTGAAAGACTAAGGTGGAACATGGGTAAGGTAAACTGACCCAACTTCTATGATCTGATCATAGTGGTGGTTTCCTCTTAGGAAAATTTAAGTGATCAATAATCGGAGGATGGTATTTCATCCTAGTTGTCTACATCGAGTATTCCACTTCTGAATTCTGTAGACGAAAGTAGGAATAAGGCTCTTTTAGGTATAATAAGGGCCATGGTTAGTTATTCCGAGATGCAAGATTATTATTGGAAATTTACTTCAGATAAGGGTATGTACATTCTAAATTTGATTTCTTCTTTATAGGTCTCTTCAACTCCTATTAAACATTAGAGTGTATGAAAACTCATTCTAGGGCATGCTCGGATTTGGGGGTGCCTAACACTCGTGCTGTGGAAGGAGCTAAAGAAATTAAAATTAAGGAAATGTGTATGGCTTTTTGTTAGTTATCCCAAAGGTTAAAGAGGGTCATTGTTTGCATCAATGTCTGGTTTCTTATAAGAGAATTATGTAATAAACCACGAGCCTAACTGTAAGTTAGACTTATAAGATAAAATGGAACATCATATTACCAATATTGCTAGACCACCCGTACATGATGAAATGCAATTTGATATTGATAATATAATAACTTATCATAATGGGAGCATTACCAATGATAGGGATACGCTTGTCACTTATACTGGATAACAAGTGGTGCCACTTTGTAATGGGAGCATCAAGAGTCATCCTGGATGGTTAGTGTTTTGGGTGATCGTTTCGATGAGATACCAAGCAAACATGAATCGGGTTCCAAAAACTACAACAAGGCATTACAAGACAAGGAGTTTTTATTTTAACTTATGATTGTGGATACCAAAGAGGATTCATTATATTCAAATTAAGTTTTAGGACTTCTAGACTTGTTGATAGGGTGAAATGCATCGGCCACAAGTGGTCCAATAAGAACTTAAAAGAAAGATGGACGAGAAGGTAAAAACCTTCAAGGAAAGGCTTAAGAGAGGGTTTACTCAGAAATAAAGGTATTTACCATGAGTAAACCATGTTGTGATAGCCATGCTAATGTCTGTTAGGATTCTTTTAACATCAAAACTGCATTCTTGAGCGATCGTCTTGACAAGTACATAGTAAGAAGTTGATAAAAGAAAAGTTATGTAAGATTATGAGATCCATATATGAATTTAAGCTAACATCAAGGTCTTTGGTCAATAAGTTTGTTCAGATAATCAAGTTATGATTTCTATCAAAGCTCAAAAAGTAGTTGGTTGTATAAGAAGCAAGACAGAGTCATGGTGGTATTTTGTGTACAATTTGTGGATAATACATGCTTAATCGGGAATAAGGAAGGAGCATTATCTTATATAGGAGTGTGGTTGTCTGATTATGTGAAATAAAGTACTTAGTTTAAGGTAGGCACATCTTTATGATAAGTATTTTTCTAGATTGGTTGCAAAGGTTGTTGAGCTTATCCCAAGTCGATTATATCAATTTTGTATAGACAGGATTAACATAGGATTCCATGAAAATAGTTCTTTTCAAGTATGGAATCATTCTATCTGGGAACTTATGTCTTAAGACATTTTATTAAATGGTAGGAATAAGA
Organism: Sambucus nigra; assembly: GCA_949130495.1. Classification (NCBI taxonomy): domain Eukaryota; kingdom Viridiplantae; phylum Streptophyta; class Magnoliopsida; order Dipsacales; family Adoxaceae; genus Sambucus; species Sambucus nigra. The sequence goes on along the minus strand of OX422218.1, from coordinate 382,742,465 downwards.
AATATACCTTATACTTCGGTGGTGAGCATCCTCATATATATATACACACACACACACACATTAGGGTATGCCCGTGCCTGAAGGCACGATGAAAATTTTCAAAAAGTACGTAATTACAAAACAGCAAAAATTTCTAAAGTATGTAATTGTAAATGGAAATAATTTCGTTCCCCAAACAAAACAAAGTGTTTAGTCGCATATAATTTTAGTTATAAATTGTTATATATCATACATAGTGTTACACAATTTATATTTTTTAGAAAGTTTCCTTTGTTTATAAAACTACCCACCTTATTTAACAAATAAAAAATACTCCAACAATTATACTAAAATCCGTCCTAAACATCATATAAACAAATTCAACTCTATTCGTGAAAATAACACCAATAATTAATTCAAAAAGATTTGTTACATAACACAAATAATTGTAAATAATATAAAAAAAATTGAACAGAGCTTCCTCTATTTATAAGACTATTTGTCCTGCTTAAGAAATAAAATAACATAACAACAATATTCAACATATGACGCTTATGACAATAATACTAATAATCCTACATTGTTCATTGCCACATATGCATGTCCCGTGATCACAACACTTGTGTAACATTGACAGGTCAAAGAAGAACAAATATGAGATCACATGTTCATGTAATAAAATTGATAGTAAACATTCATGACTTGAATCTTACTCACTCGTACGTAGAAACCAACATATATTTTATCTATTGTATATGATACAAACGGTTCTCACTCATACGTACAACATTCCAATAGTTTTATAAAATAGTTCTCACTTACGTCCTCATTAATGCCTAAGACTAAGCTTCAGCATCCTATGGATCCGGTTTCCAAAAGTGCTTCTTGGTGAGTTCCTTTTCCTTATGAGTTTTGTCCTCCTCAATTAGGCTAATGTGGTCTTCACGGTTCTTTGATAACCTTCAATTTCACGTGGATCACGCAAGAAGTAATGGCTTTAAATCGACATTGTCAACATATCGCAAAACATATCATAAACCCAAAACACTATCAACATACCCCAAAATACTTAAATGACTGCAAACACCCAAAAGAGACCATAAACCCCATAAATCGACAAAAAAAATTGAAAAACACCAAATGAACATTAACTGCTCTAGGCACCCAAATGACTCAAGCAATTAGTTAGTACAACAAATGAACAATAAAATCAGTTAGTGTTTGAAAACAAATGAGTCACTACTATATGCATATATGTGGTGAACTGACTGAGTTTCGATGATGCAAAGTAAATGTACTACCACCTCTATCACAATAGATGTGATTTTTCTCTAGTTACATCATTTGTCAATATTTTACATCCTTTTTGAGTAATATGATTACAATACCTTCTTTTTAAGTTTCAAAACATCCATCAATGCTTCTTGAGGTACACATACTTTTCCAATGGACTTCATTCTCTTCTTCCCTTCATCTTGCTTCTTAGACTGTTTCTTTTTTCTTGAGACGTCTCCACCATATCATTTGGATAACATCATTCCTTATAGTTGACAAAGCTTCTCTAACAAGCACTTTAGAACATATGCATGCTTGGATTGGTACTTTAAACAATTGTCGGGGTATAAGTTCTTTTAGCTTTTGTGTCAAAGTCCCTCGACAGCATATGCCTTGTCTTTATAATAGTTGTAAAAGGATATTAAACCAATATATTGAAATCAAAAAAATAAAAAAATAAAAAAATTATTTCACTGGGATCGTACATTTACATCTTAAAATATTAATAAAGAATCCCAAAATAAAGTGAAACTCTCTCTTCGACATTTTTTCACACAACATAAAACATTACTGACTTTAGATCTCCACTTGCTTATGGATCCACATCCTATAACTCAAACTTCAAATCAGATGTTAAAATTAGGACATGAAAATCATGTATTCTGGACAACGGGAAGGCATAGAAAGTAACATGACGTGGCTGCCTAAAATTTATGAATTATTTTTCAGGATTTTTGGAGAAGACAACTAATTGTGCAAGGTCAGTTTGCGCTAGAAAACTACAAAAAAAAATGGTTGTATGCTTACCTCAAGTTATCAGAATCGGGTTACTCTGTTTGCTACTCTAGTCGGGAAAAAAGTATCACACTTGATGGCGAGGACCACTACACGACTCACCCTCAAGTGCAAATAGATATGCACGCACCCGCACCCTCACATGTGCAATCGCAATTTCAAAAGATGAGGGTTTTAGAACGACATTCCAACAATATGAGACCTATGCAGGCATATCATAAATCACAAAGAAATCAGACCTTGAATGTATATTGATGATGCAGGAAACTGCCCCACCCTTAAAGGGGTTTGTGAGATCAATTCAGTGTTAACAATGGCAGTATAAAGATATATATATATATATATATATATATATATATATATGGTAGAAGGAGGTGAGGAGAAGAGGATGAACACAGTTATGTAAGTGGTTCAGCCAATCAGGCCTACGTCCACTGTGCAAGTGTATGATGGGTATCACTGTATGAGGGCTCTAATGGCCATGGATACAATCTCTCAAGCTTTCTCTCTCTACTGTGTATTTGAACAGAGCTTTAGCTAGGGTTACTGATCTTGGATCCGTTTTCAAGGTAGGGGATGACCCCTATATATAGTACCTAGGGGGTGTAATGTACCCCCCATGCATGTAATGAGCATGTGTGTGGTAGCCTCACCAATGTGGGAGTGCCATCTGTCACTGTCACATGTAAGGAATGATGATGAAACATTCTCCCCATGTGTGGAGAATAATCTTGTTACAACTGATTTGTGTCAACGTGTCCTTATCCAAATGTCAACAGATGCTCGGTTGCCATATTGGTGCATGACCTCGGCCTGGGAGAGGCCGAGTTGTAAAGACTCGATAAACGTCTTCCGAGATGTGCCATAGGGAGTCTCGGCCTGATCTCATCCGAGACATTATGCTGGGGTCGGCCCCAGCCGAGGTTGGACTGATTCCATATTGAAGGTTACCAAGGCTTCTTGTCACCTCGGCCTACACTCGGCCGAGGTTGCCATACCCAGGTATATAAGAATGCTGTTGATTCCTGTGATATGCGTAGTGTCCATTGGAAATGTAGGTGGTAGTGTCAGCCTGGGACGACCTTACTAAGTCCGAGGGCTGATATCGTGGAGCCATGGATTATCCAGGGTCGATCAATATCTTGGTCATCACCTCGGCCGAGGTTGGTGTCTCTAGGCCGAGGTTACACTTGGGGCATATCAATCACCCCCCAGCCCTTAGTCATATGTGTGAGCAAGTGTCTAGGGGATTACTACACCTCCGAGGCCTGTCTGTTCCAAGCCAATACCTGCCTGACACCTGTCCAACGCTAGAACGTGCTTACTTGGTAGGCATGTGCCGTCAGCCGTCCTTTGGGGCTCCCAAGGCAATGATGGGCCATATGAAACGTGCCCACGTATTTAAGGGTTTCAAAACACTTTTCCCTCCTTCTTCTTCACTTCATTCATGTGCACGATTTGTTCTTGCAATTTTCTCTCTCTAAAGCTTCTCTAATCAACGCTCTTCTGCAGAGGCATTTGTTGCTTTTCTTATGAGCTTTCTTCATTTGCATTCATTATTTCACTTCCAGGTATTTTCTTCCTTCCATTACCCTTGTTTTCGCTTTCGGTTTGCATTTTTCGGTGAATTTCTAAGTTTTTCGGCGAGCACCATTATTTCAGGCAAACTGTGTTTGCTTCGAATTTCTTGGTTTGATCTTTAAACTCCTTTATTTTATAAGTCAATCCTGTTTGTAGTTTTAGGATTTATTCCCAAGTTTAGGGTCGTCCTCTGATGCTCAGGCCTTTATACCAGCTTCTTGAGGATTTCCCCTCTCTTAAAGAGAAGACCCTAGAAAAGATTAGGCAAATAGAGAGAGCTCAGGAGGAAGCTCATAGGTCACAAGAGTTTCCCATTAGACCCTTGTTTCCACCACCTCTGAGAGTGATATATCCTGACCCCCCGGAGAACTTCTATCAGACTGGGGTTCCTGCTAATCCAACACCTATGTCTGAGTCTGAATCTTCTACCTCAGACCCCATGTCCGTGGACTCTTTTCAGGAAGCCATGGATTTCACACTTCGGCCTGGTCAGGCCCCTGATCAGGCCGAGGTGTCCAGCCAAGCCTCGTCCCATAATGGCTCAAGCACCTCAGCCTCTTCTTCAGAGGTTGAAATTGTTGAGCCAAGTGTGGTTTTGCCACCCATTCTTGACGCCATCCCCCTGTCGGACGTCACAGGTGCAGAGTTCGCTCAGAGATTCGCTAGTAACCCATCTACATCTGCTCCGTCCGACATTGAGCTTGATGATGATGAAGATGCTGAAAGTGATGTCGACGTCTCTGAGGCGACCGAGATCGAGAGCACGGTAACTGATGTGGATCTTCTGTGCTTCAGATATTTATACTCCATTAGTCCCTCCATAAAATTAAGGAGACCTCTGAGGGAAGAGAGGGCCTATCACGGCCGAGATGAAGAAATCTTCCTGTACAAACAGATGTTTAAGTTAGGGTTTCGCCTACCCATTCATCCCATCATCAAATCCATTCTCTCTTTTATCAACTTGGCCCCCTCACAGCTATCTCCCAATGCCTGGAGAGTCATCATAGGGGTCATTATCCTATGAAGGGCAGTCCACCACTCTGACCTCCCAGTTCAGGTCTTCGTTGGTTGTTATGTCCCAACCTCGGCCAAAAACCATCCGAGCTACTATCATTTTGTGGCTCGGAGGCCTGAGAAGAAAATGCTCCAGGTGACTCAGACCTCGAACCATAATTGGAAGCCCCGCTATTTTTTCGCCTCTGGACCATGGGAATTTGGCCCATGCGTTCCCCCTTCCACACTTGAGCCGAGGATACCCCTCAAATGGGGTAAGGTCACCATGTCTGCCAGGGCCGACCCTGGTCTAAGTCTTCAGAATATCCAGAAGGTGAAAGCCCTGCAAGACCAAGGGGCAAGTGGTCTTTTTGTTAAGTTTGAACATTTGCTGACCCCCCATTATCTCTCGGGGACGGTCCTAGGTGGAAGTCCCCTTGTTGACTTTGTTAAGTATTTTTCTTTTAAGTTTAACCTCTGAACTCATTCATATCTGATCTCTAACCCATAACTTTTAACTTTTGTAGAGCGACCACGAGGCATTTCAGACGAACTGTGGGAGATGGCTGCACCGAGCTTAGCGAGACTTGCCAAAAAAGTCGGTCTGAACGCTCCTCCCCCAACTCCCTCTACATCCAAATCTCAGGCCTCAAAGAAGAGGACCCCAGAAGCCCATGCCTCTGAGGATCAGAGGCCGACCTTGAGGCAAAAGAAGGCCTCTGATGCTGCAATTCCAATCTCTTCGGCCGATGCCCTGTCGGCCAGGCTGGACCAGCTGAAGTTATCAGATAGTATTATCGGCCATAGTCTGCAGGCCCTTGACGACATTGGCTCTGTAATGACCGAGGCTGACAAGCGATTTTTCACGTCTCTGGATATAGAACTACTGGTTGAGTTTGGCCTTCACAGAGCCGTTCAGGTACATCTTGATCTCTCTTAAAAATTCTTTTAAGTGCAACGTCTGACTTTTCTCCAGCTTGACATCTTCATTAAATGTGCAGGGAGTGGCTGCCATGCACCACCTATCGAACTGGACTCTGAGGAAATTGCCCCTCATACAGAAGGGGCAAGAGGCCGAGAAGGTTCAGAGCGCCCTAAATGCTGAGGTCGATCGTCTGAAATTAGAGCTGCAAAACTCTGAAAATAAGGTTAAGGGACTGGAGAAGGACATTTCTCTGATCGTCAAAGATCATGCCAAAACCCTGAAGGCCAAAGATGACGTTCTGCAGCAGAAGGTCAGCTTGACTGTCAAGGCTGCCCTCAAAGATGCCTCGACCAAAATAATTCCTGACTACAAAACCTCGGACGAGTTCATGGGTTTTGGTTCTGAATATCTCGAAAGAGGTATCAAGGCTACTACCAAATGGGCTGAAGTCAGAGAGAGGGAGGTCGGTACTCTAAAGGCCTCTGACCTTGTGGGTTTCGGCTTTGCAGACCCTCAGTTTTCTCAGGCGCTTCAAGAGGTGGAGGACGAGGCTGCTGCTCCAGCTGAGATTGCAACGCTGGGAGGGACCGAGGTCGGAGGGGCAGGCCATACTGATGGCGTGGCCGAGGTTACTAATGCTGATCAAGATAATCAGGCCGAGGCTGTTAATGCCCCCCCCCCCCCCCCAAACCTTTAGGATTTGTAACTTGTAACAATAAATTTGTAATTTGTAAGTCATAACTTGTAACACCGTGGCATTTTGTATTCAAGATTGACAACCAACCTTGAGTCGCTATGGAGTAGGAGTCACTTTACTCGAAGAGTTGTTGCCAATTATAGACCTGCTATCATGGCCTCATACTCGGACTCATTGTTTGAGGCCTAGAAGTTGAATCTTAAGGCGTATTCAATGTTGGCGCCATCTGGAGCCGAGAGTATTAATCCCGCCCCACTTCCACTGTCACAGGAAGAGCCATCAACGAAGAGGCTCCATACGTCTGTATCTGATGAGAAGACCCCTTCTCTCATAACCCCCTTCTTGAAGAGGTATCGATCCTCTTCGTTCTCTTTTATTCCGCTCTGAGTTTTGCCTGAGATGACCTCTTCCCTTTCTTGGAAGACGTTTGGTGCCGTCTCTTCCGAATCTCGGAAGACACTACGATTCGTCTCTTCGTCGTCATCTAAGCATTTCTTTGTCTCGGCCTCTTCCAAACTTCTACCGGCCTCTTCCCAGGTGAATTCTGCGATAAAGTCTGCGAGGGCCTACCCCTTGATGGCTGTCCTAGGCTGGTAGGTAAGATCATATTCTCCTAATTCGATGGCCCAGGTCATCAATCTTTCAGACTTCTCAGGTTTGTGCAGAACCTACCTTAGTGGGGAGTCAGTGAGGACTACCATGGAGTGAGCTTGGAAGTAAGGCTTTATTTTTCTTGAGGCATGTATTAGGGTATAAGACAACTTCTCCATTCGGGGATAATTTTGTTCAGACCCTTGAAGGGCCTTACTGTTGAAGTACACAGGCCTCTAGACCCCATCCTCTTCTCGAATGATGGCCGCGCTGATGGCTGATTGAGAGACTGCCAGATACACAAACAACCTTTCCCCCGTGATGGGACGAGACAGTAATAAGGGAGACCCCAAGTAGGACTTGAGTTGGTTGAAGCCTTTTTCACACTCTTCGTCCCATTGGAAGGCCTTTCTTAGAACTTTAAAGAATGGAAGACACTTGTCCGTTGCCTTAGAAACAAACCTGTTAAGGGAAGCCACTCTTCCCGTGAGTCTCTGGACATCCTTGATACTCCTAGGAGTCTTCATGTCGAGTAATGCCTTGATTTTCTCAGGGTTCGCTTCAATCCCCCTTTGATTAATGATGAATCCCAGGAACTTCCCAGCTCCTACTCCGAAGACACACTTTGCTGGGTTGAGTTTCATTCTGTACGAGTCCATGACATCGAAGGTCTTCTCAAGGTCTGCTACATGGGTGCAAGCTTTCAAACTTTTTGTTAGCATATCATCTACATACACCTCCATATTCTTGCCTATTTTCTCTTCAAACATCTTATTTACAAGACGTTGGTACGTTGCCCCTGCATTTTTCAGACCGAAGGGTATCACCTTGTAGAAGTACGTCCCTTTGTCAGTAATGAAGGTTGTCTTCTCAGAGTCTTCAGCATCCATAAAGATTTGGTTATAGCCTGAATAAGCATCCATGAAGCTCATGAGCTCGTGACCTGTCATTGCGTCCACCATCTTGTCTATCCTAGGTAAGGGATAGTTGTCTTTCGGGCAAGACCTGTTCAGGTCAGTGAAATCTACACACATTCGCCACTTCCCATTGGCCTTAGGCACAATGACTGCATTTGAGAGCCACTCCGGATAGGTAACCTCTCTTATGAACTCGGCCTCTTCCAACTTTTTTACCTCTTCCCGGATGATGTCGTACTTCTCCTTGGAGTAGACTCTTCGTCTCTTCTTGATTGGCTTGGCATCTCTGTCCACGTTGAGCTTGTGGCTCATGACCTCAGGGTCGATGCCAGGCATGTCTGCGTGACTCCATGCGAAGACACTCTGTCTCCTCCTGAGGAAGTCTATCAGCTCTTCCTTGACTTCTGATTTAAGGGCCTTACCGACCTGGACGGTTTTTTCCGATTCGTCTTTATTGAGGACGATGGATTCTACCTCTTCTGTGGCTTCTCCCTTCTTCAACTTCGTCTCATCTCTTGGATCAAGAGTATCAATGCTATAAGTGGTGGTTTCCCTCTCATGGGCCTCTCTCTCTTCAGCCGAATTGAAGTAACATTCTCAAGCTATGGTCTGGTCACCTCGCACTTCCCTTACCCCATAGGGGGTCGGGAATTTTAGCATCTGGTGAACCGTTGATGGCACAGCCTCGAACTCTTTAAGGGCCACCCTTCCTAAGATGAGGTTATAGGACGAGAAGACATTCTCGTCCATCACGAAGAAATTAATCTTCCTGGTTAACCTCTTAGGCCAGTCATCACCCATCCGTACATCCATCTCATACATGCCCAAGGGGTGAACCTTTTCCCCACTGAATCCTATCAGGGGGTAATGATAGGGTACTAGTCTTGCTCTACTAAGACCCAAGCTTCTGAAGCATGACCAGAACATCACATCTGCGGAACTTCCCCCATCTACGAGTATCTTTTGTACCTCACATCCATGCACCCTTGTCATTATGACCAAGGGGTCATCATTGGGGGCTAAGATGTCTCTGAAGTCGAGTCTGGAGAACCCGACCACGAGGGTGTTCATATCCACCTTCTTCCTCTTCTGCACTGTGTCGAAAGACGTTAGATTCACCACCTCAAACTTGGTCACAGATTTGGTCTCTGCCACATGGGCCTTCCTATCAGCTACCTCAGATCCACCACCTGCCAATCCTCCGTATATTGTGCCAATGCCGAAAGAAATCATACCAACCCTCTTCACCGGGGTGTTATCATCCTTCGGTGGAAGATCCGGATCGTCTTCACCATCACCTTCTGAGTCATCGTCCCTTCGTGCTGGGGAGTCACGACATCTGTCATTTCTCCTTTTCTTGGGGTCATCTCTTCCACCCTTGGAGCCTTACCATTAACGTATTTCTTCAATTTTCCATATTTTAGCAACTTTTCTATCTCATCTTTTAAAGCGAAGCATCTATTTGTGACATGACCGTGATCTTGATGAAACTCACACCATAGGTTTTTGTTCCTTTTGTGTGGTGGGGCCTTCAGCTTTTCTGGCCACCTCAGGGTTCTATCATTTTTAATCTCATTGAGGATGTATTCACAGCTCACAGCCAGAGGAGTGTAATGAGGGAACTTGTCATCTCCTGACCTCTTTTTCCCCTCTTTCTTACCTTGGGACTTCCCCGTGCCACCGCGGTTCTCCTCCTCACACTTGGCGGCCATTTCCTCTTCCGTATTCATCACTTTCCCTGCGGTTGCTAGAAGCTCCGCCATAGACGTAGGGGGCTCTTCCGCCAGTTTCCACAATAGCTTCCCCTTCAGGAGACCTTCTATAAGGGCGGTCATGGCTATGCTCTCTTCATAATCTTCCACCTCCAATTTCTCTTTGTTGAATCTTGCTATGTAGTCTCTTAGGCTCTCACCCTTGGCCTGCTTGACATACAGCAGGTGGGTAGTCTTCTTTTGAGGTCTTACCCCAAAGCAGAAGTTGTGGATGAACTCCTCAGCCAAGCCTTTGAAGTTCTCAACTGAGTTCTTCGGAAGGGAGGTGAACCAATTGTGCGCTGCCCCTGTCAAGGTCCCTGAGAAGGCCCTACACTTCATCTCATCGGGTATCGAGTAAATGTCTGCTGCCGACTGGTACATCTTGATATGGTGTACAGGGTTAGTGCTACCATCATACTTGGGAGTCACTGTAGGAGGCTTGAACTTGGCTGGGGTTGGGAACCCCACTATCCTAGCCACAAATGGGGAGCCCACTGAGTAACCCCTTTGTAATGGGTCCCTGCTTTTAATGAGATCTCCTATATTCTCCTCGAGGCACTGGATGGAGTCGTTTCATGGTCTTCCGCCCTCGACCTGGCCGAGGTTGTCCCCAGCCACTTCGATGGGATAAACCGAGGGTTCCCCCGCTGCGAGGCAGCATCGACTATTGACCTCTTCCTGCTCTTTACCTCTCCTATCACAGGGTCGGCCTTGGTCAGGCCGACCTGGTCTGTCCCCTCTCTGCGAGCCGGCAGCACTCCTGGACCTAGATAATCTGTGTCTTAGGTCATTCACCGGGCCCAATCTCTCGAAGGCCGACCCTCTGCTCAACCTATCAAAGGCCGACCCTCTTTGTTGGGCCTCTTCACCTCTTAAGACGACACATCCTTGACTCTGCCTAAGAGGTCGTATAGTGTTATTAGACACCTCATACGGCTCGCAGCAGTCTTCTGGGGCTTCTTCAGCTTCTAGGTCATCATACCTGTCCTCTGGGCAAGGGTTTCCCTACCTCCCCAGGCGCAAGCGCCTAGGGTCAGCAACGTCCCTTCTCCGCTGGGGTGCAGGCTGGTCCTTCATCGGTGCCTGGGGGTGGTCCCCTGGCGTCAGGATGAGGCTGAACTGCCGCCGGAGTGATCATGTCCGGTGAGACTCCAGGTGGCCTCATCATAGTTTGACTGAGCTGAGCAAATTGCTCCTTCATGGCTTTTTGTGTTGCAACTAAATATTTCATGGCCGCTGCTACCTCCGCCATTTCGGACTGAGGCGGTGCCTGGCTAGAACTAGGCCCGCCTCCACCAGGTGGCGGAAGAGGCGGTGGTAACTCTGGTACCATGTGTTAACAATAAAGAGCTTGAGTAGCAAGTGAGCTTAATACCTTAAAGGACCTCTTTCAATGGTGAAACAGCTCCACGCAAGAGGTGGTCCCTGGTTCACCACCAGAGTCTCCGGTGATGTTAAGCTGAAGAAGAGGAAGAGATAAGTTCTCGTTCCCACAGACGGCGCCAAAATGATGATGTAGGAAACTGCACCACCCTTCAAGGGGTTTGTGAGCTCAATTCAGTGTTAACAATGGCAGTATAAAGATATATATATATATATATATATATATGGTAGAAGGAGGTGAGGAGAAGAGTATGAACACAGTTATGTAAGTGGTTTAGCTAATCAGGCCTACGTCCACTGTGCAAGTGTATGATGGGTATCACTGTATGAGGGCTCTAATGGACATGGATACAATCTCTCAAGCTTTCTCTCTCTACTGTGTATTTGAACAGAGCTTTAGCTAGGGTTACTGATCTTGGATCCTTTTCCAAGGTAGGGGATGACCCCTATATATAGTACCTAGGGGGTGTAATGTACCCCCCCCCCCCCCCCCATGCATGTAATGAGCATGTGTGTGGTAGCCTCACCAATGTGGGAGTGCCATCTGTCACTGTCACATGTAAGGAATGATGATGAAATATTCTCCCCACATGTGGAGAATAATCTTGTTACAACTGATTTGTGTCAACGTGTCCTTATCCAAATGTCAACAGATGCTCGGCTGCCATATTGGTGCATGACCTCGGCCTGGGAGAGGCCGAGTTGTAAAGACTCGATAAAGTCTTTCGAGATGTGCCATAGGGAGTCTCGGCCTGATCTCATCCGAGACATTATGCTGGGGTTGGCCCCAACTGAGGTTGGACTGATTCCATGTTGAAGGTTACCAAGGCTTCTTGTCACCTCGGCCTACACTCGGCCGAGGTTGCCATACCCAGGTATATAAGAATGTTGTTGATTCATGTGATGCGCGTAGTGTCCATTGGAAATGTAGGTGGTAGTGTCGGCCTGGGCCGACCTTACTAAGGCCGAGGGCTGATATCGTGGATCCATGGCTTATTCAGGGTCGATCAATATCTTGGCCATCACCTCGGCCGAGGTTGGTGTCTCTGGGTCGAGGTTACACTTGGGGCATATCATATATCATAACCAACAGTTGTGAAAAAAATAAAACTTTGCTGAAAAACATGGGCATCACAATTCTGAGCGAGAAAGACAAAAATTATACAGTGTAGGATAAATGTATATCTCAGGTCGCACTATCCTACTTTTTCATAGCCGATATGAGTTCACAACTCATTAATAATGTGTCCCTTTAACCACACCACAAAATTATAATATGTAAGATTAAAGTATATCTCAAGAACCCAAAAACTGACTTACAAGGTTAATAGCTGATTAAATAATAACGTATCAAAATTATAATGTATAAATCTTAAAGTAATAAACAGTCCAATATCCTTGGTAAGATTCTTCGAGATTGTAAACCTGTAATCATACGGTGTTTAAGGTTAATTTCATGATCCAAATATTTATAATTAAGTAGAATAATCCAATTTATATCAAGTCAAATTAGAGTAAACCAGATAAATGAACAAATCAATAGAGTGTTTAATGATCCCAAAATATTGTTGTAGAAAATTAACAATAACAGATATCATTACTATCATATGAAAAGAACAAAGTAAACTATATTGTGCAGTAGAATCAATGATACGCTTCAACAAATATAACATACTATTCTGATCTTGTCTTCAAGCCATGTACACAACGGATACAATCACATGGTTACCAAAACAGATCACTATCAATGTCAAGTGACACCAGATACCACATGCATGGTGTAACCACTAAGACATTTGCATAATGAAAACTGAAAATTCCCACAACGTAACCACATTAGTTGTTTCAGAAAAAGAAAGTAAACTGAAACTTTAAATCTCAAAATCTTTTCATTATCGAAAAGGGTTGTGGAGCCCAATAATTTAAATAAGTTGTGCATCACACAATTATTTGCCTTAATCCAAAGATAATCTTTCAAGTCCCATAAAGCAGTTGTGTAAAGATTTTAATCCGAGTCAAAATTACAATAGATATGATGAAATTTATGGATGTTCTTTTAAGTCCACTTTCAAGATCCTACTATTGGAATAATGTATGAATAAATATGCATAAAAATTGTGATATATAAGTTAGATTACACACAAAATTTTAAAGGTAAAATTGTCCATTGTTATTAATGTTGTTAGACTCTTTGACTTTTTTGATTAAATAATACTAACTCCATCCCAAATTAATAGTCGTAATTTGAAAACGACAATTTTAAGAATAAAATTGAAAACCGATAATTAATTTGGGACGTTCCAAAAAATAAAATAGGACTATCAATTTGGTACAGGCGGTATATTACCTACATGTAGCAGCGTGGACATGAAATGATGAGGTAGTGGAAAGGTTTGAAGAGAAAGCATTGAGGGCTACACCGTTTGTAGGAATGCGCGTATGTAAGACAGCGAGAGATATATAAGGGATTTGTGTCACTCCAAAGATGTTAGCGGCATATCACTAATGATATACTTAACATACATATAGGCAACAATACACAAACTCTCGCATTAAAAAACAAAGATGTAGGCCCACCGAAAATCTGTAAATTATACATTTCTCGAAATGTCAAAGGTTTATTGAAAATATCACTGAAAACCATGCTAAGTCGGTGAGATCAAACTCAAACACAAGCACAAATTGAGAGGGAAAAGATGTACCCTGATATTGCCGATGAAGTACTACTTACAAGAACGAGGTTGCAAGGTAAACGAACTCATTGTTTCCACTGGGTGACATAAAGAAATAGTAAGAACATGAGCAATTTGCAAGAAAATAATATATATTACCAGAAACGAAGCTATAATATAGAAATACGTAATGAATTAAACAAAATTTCAAGGTCAGACCGGTTGTGTCAACCACAAAGAACATAATAAAGTCTGCATTTTGTACAAACGAAGATACTTCACAATGGTTTAAGTTGAATACAAATGGTACATAAATGTTACACATTCGAGGAAAATATATAATGGAGACTCATTAATGTTACACATTCGGTGAAGTCAAGAAAAAAAGGCTCAAAGAAAGTGTAGTGTGGTGTGGTTGCTTTGTGGTAAAGTGCAAGATCAAACTGAACTATACAGTTCTTTCAAGAATCCCTGTTGAACTATTCTAGATGCAAAAATTACACCAATGAATGATGCATTTTATTGAAAATAAACTCTGTGTTGCTAAAAATCATTATGTTTTGCTCTACTAAAAATTCTCCGGAAGGGGGTCTTTAAAAAAATGCATAATTAAGATGGATTTGTAAATTTTAAAAAAAATATCGATTTTTCTTGTAAAAACTACTTAGTTTAACGGAGTGTTAATTGTCCCCTATTATTAATTGGATGAATACATGCACAAAGAAGCCTCAACCCAATCGTGGTTGATTTTAAGACTCTGATACTTACCTAATAAAGCGACAAAAAACACATCCCTATGTGGAGCTGAGTGAGTAAAATGGAAGAAGTGTCACAGCTATCAAAAGAGAGGACAGAACCGGGAAGCTTATGAATGTTATATAAGTTCCATCCTGATTCCTTCTTAGTCACCTGGCTCTTCAAATTGTAAAATACAACAAAGCTATTGAAATGTATATGTAGTCATGTCATAGGAATTACTGCATACTAATTAATGAATGATTAACATAAAAGAACATAACATATATACTTAAAATATTGATTACATTAACTAGAATGCCATCTCATACATTTTATGCAATACCAAAACAAACAAAATCAAGAACCATATTGCAGTCAACATAAATTAAATATATTAGAGAATCAATGTGAAACTAATAACGGTGAGGAGGGAACTAATTAAATATATTACAAAACCTTCGTGAAATGTTATCATTCCATGTTTCTCTTATACTATCTATACAAAATCTTTCCAACCTGTCAAGCCATAAATAAAATTTACGTTTTTGAGAATATGGAACTCTTAACAGACTTGTAAAAGATAATTGAGAATACAAAAATCTTGCATGCCTAACAAATTAGGAGAAAATTATAATTGATCTCAACTTTAAGAAAATTAAATTAGTAAAACATGTTTGATTTTTAGATGGCTTCTTTGAACCTCAGCTATAAGAAAAATCAAACTTTGAAGTGTGCAAAGCATTGCAATATACCAAGGTGAAAGAGAAAATATTGGTCTACACCTTTTACAAATTCTTGAATTTAGGTTCCCTGCATAAAGCAAATGGTTTAGGCAGTGTATTCAAAATTCAAAAACGAACTACTACTCATTCATTCACTGAGCACGTGGCTTAGAGACCTAAAACGGAGCAAATACGCAATGAATATTCTTGATCTACTTATATTATGTCAGTAGATGAGTTTTCAAACACTGATTAGTTGAAATAAAAAAAAATAAGCAATGATTAGCAAAATCTCATTCTGTTAAATAGTAATACTTGGTTTTTTAGGCTTTGGTTTCTTGTACTTATCGGTTGTATCATATTTTTTCCATCGGGATAACGTCATAATGACACACAATAGCTACAGTCTTACTGTTTGTTGTGAGTTCCATAAACTGTTGAGCGATCCCAGATGTGTCGTTTGATGATGAAAGAGTTCAAGCTATGCTGATAACTGGGAGGGAGGGTGGTTCATCAGATTATACCCGGTGATCAGTAGGTTCCACCAGTCGACCCCCATATTTGATGAGGGAGCCTAATGAAAATGTATGCTGAAATAGAAAGTAGTTATGATATATTCCAATGCAACCAAAAAAATTTTGCAAGCAAAACAAAAACGTTTTTCAACCATCCATAGTGACCAAGATTCCACAGCATGTTCATTTTCTACCCACAAAAATTTTCCATACTATAAATAAATCAATAACCCCTCCACTCATATAAATAAAACTAATGCATCTTCCTGAATCAAACAGAAAAAACTAAAACAACAAGGACATTAAAGATAAAGGAGCACTAACAATACCTGAGCATATTATGTTTCATGTGAGACTAATAATTCACTTAAAATCCATACACATAACACACGTAAGAAAAGATAAAAGGAAATTTGAATTTACTGGGCATTGTTAATGATGTAAGGTTCATCACCAAATAAATATTGGTACTGAACCTTTTCACCCTACTATTAACAACAATGTTTTTGCTGCTTGAATGTTGCCTACTATTAAGTTAAACACAGAACAAAATGAAAATACACACAACTAACTAAGCCTAAAGCAAGTGATAATGCTTTTTTCATGAACACAAAAACAGAGGCCGAAAATATTTCAGATATGCATTAGAAGGTTACATTTTGTTCATACGACACTCGAATCCAAATATGAAAAGTTTCCTAATTAAAGTAATACAATTGTACAGGAATTTATCTAAAAATGGAGTTAAGAGACTTCCTATGACCCATCTGATTCCTGTTGTGACCCATTTGTGATCGTAGCGATGAGCTGCGGTGCGACCCATAATCATCTATGTCCATAGCTGCTGAGATGAGTTTTATTCTAGTTCTCTCTCTCACAGCCAGAGCAAACGACGCTCTCTCACTTCCACACTTGAAGTTTTATTGGGATTTATTAATCCAGGGACAAAAATGTCTTCATTACACCAATAACACCAAGAATCTCCAGGAATTTATTGGCAATCGTGAATATGCAGTGTATCCCTCTGAAGGACCACCACCCTCGTTACCATGTGAGAGGGATAAAATACACGTGCCTTATTTCATCAAACAACGTCTCTGTCCTCCATTTCATCAAACAACACCCCTGTATCATTGAGGTCCCTAAAACCAAGTGTCATTTGTAAGACTGCAATAACAAAATATAAATTTCAGATAAAGTAGAAAAAATTGTAAGTAGATCCCTTTAAAAATCCATATTAAGAAAGAACTATGACAAATTCTATCAAATGAAAACCACAAAATGTATTATGAACACTCAAATTGAGTTATATCAATAGAATAACACAATGTAGATTACTTTAAATCAACGCTTAGTTTACTCAATATCTCCTTATTAAGACTACTCAATGCATTCCTGAACACTGCAAATAACACCAAACTCGTTGGTTAAGCTGCCAATAAAAAAATAAAAATAAAACACAAAAATAACCGTGAGTGAATCAAATTATAAACACAATCATATTCAAAATTCAAATACTCGTATTGTTAAACATGTTACGTCACTACTAAGCACTAATAAACAATTATATAACATGAAAGAATGGAAAAATGTGTAGAACAACTTACAACACATTTTCCCTTATTTTTTCATTTTCATCCTTAATTTCTAAGATTCAAACACAGTAATGTATCCCCCCATGCAATCGTTTGCCATCCTCATTTTGATTTTATATTGAAATTATCAAGAATAATTAGGACTTCATAGGATTTGGATTTACTTGTACTCTGTATTGCATCTCAAGTCATGGTAGAGAATTGCATTGGATCACTTGACATTTAACGCTTCTCATATCTACCCTATAAGAGATGGAAACATACCTTACCAATTTGGTCATAGATGTCTATTTGTTCATTTCTTGACTTTGCACGATCATTCCCTCTTTAACTTTGATTTTCGTGCTGCACGTGGAACGAATAATGGAGAAAAATAATGAAGGTTGAACTTATCAAAGGCGTCAATTATAAATTTAGCAAGGGCAGTTTGGTTGGACCTTTAGACAACAAACAATAGACAACGGGAGTTTTATTGAAGTTCATATTTAAAATGCATCTCTGATAGGCTATAACTTCCGTTAGTGACATATACGGTTACACATATGGTGACACAATTATTTTTAAAAAAAATGTGCACGTCTTCTAGATCCTTTTACACTCAACTCATTACCTTTCATCTTTAAAATTCTCCAAACTTCTCCACAACAAACTCCATCTGAAATTGCCTATATAATACCTGTAATCCAATCAAGAAAACATAGTATGCTTAACCATTGCATTCTACACCTTAACCACCCCTACAATCCAAAACGATACCCATCATACTATTAAATAATCGAGCAATCAAATATAAAACCATTTTTTACAAAAAGGTTAAACAATAACTAATGAGTTTATATATATAACGTGTGGCAATAAACATACACCACAATATATAGTCAAATTCCCATATTTGTTCAAGACCAAATGAACAGGAAGACAAGCCATGAATGTAAGGAATTGATAAAAAAAATGATCAAATCTTATCATGCACACGTGTATGGAGTAGTTAAAAAGACGACCTCAAAAAATAGTGTTTATAAAATTTCAATGAACTTACATGGATAAATAATGTCTAAACTTCATGTAATTAACTTCTACAATCGATACGAGAAACATTCTCTAACACCCCAAAATCAGTAGAAGTTAAATACAAATGCCTATATGAGATTTAACTAATAAAATCATTAAAATATTTAAGACATATCTTACCCTATGATTTCGAACCCAAAATGACTATTGTCTAAAAAAATTTATACCATTGCAAAACATAAATTAACTATTAGAATATATATGTGCAAATTTCTCCATATGAAACCCTATTAAGGGAAAAACACCATAATCAAAATAAAAAGTTGTGAAACCCAATCAAACATGTAATACAAATAGAGAAAATGTCGAGCACATAGGAGGGAGAGTTACCTAAATAATTGTATTGAGAGAATGAATAAAACATCTGGATAAAATCATATGCTCCAAAACAGGTATGCTGAATTAAATAAAGCAACTCTAGGGCAGGTATGAATCGTATGTTGAAGTAATCACAAATAAAACAACTCTAGGGCAGGTATGAATCGTATGAATCAAACATGTATAAAATCGTGTGAATCAAACATGTATGAATCGTATACTCAAAATAGACTTGATTAAATCGATATTACCTTACTTGAATCAAACAGGTGTTGTTAATCGCAAAGCCGAGGGAGAGAGAAAAACAGAGAGAGTGACTGAGGGAGTAAAGTGGGAAAAAGTGACGGGTAGGTTTGGAAAATGAGGTAAAGGGAGAGAATGGAGTCGAATACTATTTTTCCCTTGTGTTTGGATTTTGAAGGAAAGGGGGAAAATAAATTAGAGTGTGTCAAAAGAGGGGGAAATCAAAATTTTTAGGGGTAAAAGAGGTAGTGCAGGAAAAACTTATATAGATGACATCATCTTTTGATCTTATGACATGCATAAGTTTTCTAATTTTTTATTATTATTATTATTATTATTATTATTATTATTATTATTATTATTATTATTATTATATATGTATATTGTGTATAATGACCGAATTTGTTACGCCTTCGACATGGTCAATATATTCCAGGCTAATAGTCTTGTACCTTTCAGGAATAAAGGGTAAGGTTTTTCAGTTAGATAAGGATTCCAATTTTTTAACCTCAGATTATGTGTTTGTCCAAGGAGGTTGAGCTATAAGTTGGAGGAGTGTAAAGCAATCTTAGATTGCTGACTCCACTAAGGAGGCTAAAGTTTTTGTCACTTCTGAGACAACTAAAAAGGTTATATGGCTTGGTTACTTTATAAGTAACTTGGATAAGGTTTCCTTAATTACAATCTGCTATTACAATTCTATTGTTCACAGCAGTACAATTGCAAGTTCAAGAGAAACTGTGACCCATCAAAGGGTTAAACACATTGAGCATAGGTTACACCAAGTTTGAGAAATTGAACAAGAAGGTGATATGTTTATGACATGGGGTGTATTGAATAACACTCTATTAATCCTCTAGTGATAGGCAAAAAAATGTCGTGTAGATGGGTTAAGATTTAGACACATGGCTTTTAGAGTAAGTGAAAAATTATTAGGATTTTATTCTTAAAACCATGTATTCCGTTTACTTTTGAGAAAATATGTGTCAGTTCAGTTTTAAATAAGAATCGTGGTTACAAGAATGCCTTATATTTGGTTTAAATATATCGTAGACATATTTGTCAATAGACCTCAATAGGAATTCTAGTGAGTCGGCCTCGGATTGATCAATAGGATAGTAAGATTATGATTCTAGAACTATTGAAACATTCATAACCTAGATATAGAGTTAAAATCCTATAAAAATGATTGCGATGAAATCCTAGTAGTTAATTTGAAACTACGAGAACTTATTTGATGGTTCGAGAACTTTTTCGGTAGTTAGATAGAGGATTGTGATCCGTACATCCCAGAAATGTATTGAATAGGACCTCCCATAAGATTTGAGTCTAAGGATCGTCTTTATTAGACTCAGGAAATCTCACACCATTTACAAAAGGTGAATAGATTCTTAATTCCGAGAATTATGAGGATTGGAATGCTTGCACAAATGTCATCTTGATTGTTATGGGTGCGATATGTATTTATATCAGGTCAAATGAGCAAGTCAATATGAAATACATAAACATATAAAAAACAAGGATAATCTAAGACTTGTAAAAGTTTCTCATTTTTTTGCCCTCCTGATCGGTCTCTTCATAATTCTTTTCAACCTATACAACCTCCATCTCATCTTCCCCTCTTCCTCAGAAATTTTCTCATCATCATCAGTCGGCCTTGATGGCCTATAAGTCTCAAGATTAATAGTATTGATGCTCAAGTACCCCAAACTTTGGACTATACATCCTCAAAGTACTGAGGGTCTGAGGTGTAAACTTTCCTGATCAATTTTACCAACCTTTTTTTCCAATAATGGGGATTTTTTTACAATCAAGTCTAGGGAGCACCAGTCCCTGTGAATGATTATCCCTTTTTTGGATCATTAGGAAAAAACTCCCATGCACTATAGATATTAAAGAATTTTTTTTCCCAGTTATGGTTGCTACTGGGTGAATTGGGTTATTTTGGTATTGGACTTTTGATAAGAAAAATAGTAGTACCCAAAGGTTTACTCATTACCCTTTAAACCATATGCAAATCGGAATATATCCCCATAAATATAAAACCCCCTATATTTCTTTAAGTAGATCATGGACCCTATTATAGACCTATATGCATTTGGAAGAAGCTAGGTAAGGGACACTCTACACCCCTTTAATATGGATCTTATTGAGGGACGAAGGGAAAGACGAACTCCAACTTGGAATGCCCAAAGGGGACAGCAAACCTCGCTGACATTTCTCCCATCATAAGCCCTCTCCTCTAGGCCAGGTATCCCAATGATCACATCATTCGATATAGAATACAAATTCTAAGGTTATCCAAATAATCTGTTCGGATATCATTTATGTACCATCTGGCATTAGAGGTAGAGGGATCATAAGAGGTTGTAAGAAACTCTCCGAAATCCACCTCCTCAGCAAATAAAGGAACCTCAACAGGCAAAGTAGAGGGTAAAGGATTGTCCATCAAAGCTCTTTCCTCAGAATTTAAGTGGTCAGATGAAGTTGTACCACTTGTGTCCATATAATTTTCCCCCAAACTCTATTGTTTATGCTGTTAAAACTCTCCGATGTGTGATATTCCGATGTGATATACTCAACACTTGGGGGCGAATGTAGAAAAAGAATAAAATTTTAGGACAAATTTTAGGTTTTCTAGATCATCCTCAGGTCTAAGGACATAGAGTGGAATGGGAAAACCTCTTAGCAAAAGCTCCGGGAAAAATCTTGTTCGGGTAAGTAGTATGTTTCCAAATTCTCGAAGCTTCACTCATATAGGGCACACTCGCGCCTAAAAACCATAGAAATGAAAAATCCTAGCGGAGATCCCTCAGCTCAAAAATAAACCCAAACGAAAAAATGTAAATGATAGAAGACTTGAGAAAAAATCATGAAGAATACCTGATGTTAGAAACAAACTGAAAATAGAGTTATAGAATCTCCAAATGATTTGGCAATGGCTTGATTTCTCTCTCTCTAGAAAGCTTGAACACGTAGAATTTGAAAAGATAAAAGGCTGATTTCACTTCTCTTTTATAAGGTAAAAAATGCATGCCTCAAATATTCCTGTCGAAGATCCATTGAATTGTCGACACATGGCACACATAACTCAGTTGGAAATTTCTGAAAAAGAATTTACAAGTCATCCTGCTCAGCCGGCTGAGTAGAATAACTGTCGACCTCTGAAACAAAAGATGCCAACCCAGGAGCATTTGTAAAAACTTCACTCACTTCTTTACTCTATGCTTCTTTTGAAGATTAATATTTGTAGCCGTGAGCAAAGTTTAGGGGAATTTTTTTATGCCATGTTTGTAGACTATCTCATGACCCGAAGATAACTTAGTAAAACCATTCAATAGATTAAGAGCTCATCTCTGGCGGAGTAGACTTACCAAGTGACGACCTCGGCTTAGCATAAAAAATCGTCCATAGACAATATAGCCAGACTCTTTTCCCTCTGAATGGGGGAAATTGTTGCCAATAAAGATAGCTAGAGAAATATAACTTCAATAACATTATTAAAGTATGACGAGTACCATGTGAATGGTACCATCGACAACAAACATGTGTAGGTACATTCCATCATGTTTAAACCTTTAAACCATTCTCCATCTTGGTTGTAATCCACTAATAAGATTCTCATAACCAACATATAAGGGCAGGACACGTGTAAACCATTTGGTCTTGGTCTGACATACATTCTCTAATACTCACTTTCTATAAAAAGATAGAGATCTCCAATTGGGATCTGGACCAATAGAAAGGGATTCATACGTTCTAACTGTCAAATCACTGAGTGAGCATAGATTGCGTGATTTGTATTATTCTTAAACCCTTGGTCAAATGAAACATAGTACAAACGGCTACCTTATGGACGTAGGCCCCTTCTTGAGGGATGAACCATGTAACCTTTTTCATAATTCTTTTTATTCTCACCCCTACTTTTACATACTTTCATTTTATTATATATTGATTATTTTTTATCTCAAATTTGATCTCAACTTGCTAAGACCAACCTTGAAACCAATATTATACGACAACCTGTACACCATCGGTTCATTCCTTGAATTAGAAACTATTTGTGAAGGACTTCCTCGTTGGGGGGTCGAACTTATTGACCTTTCAATTCTAGGAATTATCACTTAAGAAGTTTAAGAATACAGGATGGCCCGATTAATTCCATCCATTGGGGGCAAGACAAGCTAACATAAGGAATTAATCACATCAAATTCATCAAACACCAAAGACTATGAGATTTATGTTCACCCCCCTCTCCCACTTAGTATTTTAAAAAGGGTTTTGAAAAGAAATTCATTAATAAACCGAATTAAATCCTTGGTAATTTTTTAATTTACTTGTATAAATTAAATTTGTCGATCTCACATTTTAATATTCCAAAAATATAAATAAAATTAAATAAATTAAATAAAAACAAAAACCAGAGATCTCAATTTAATTTGTAACATAAAATTAATTACCTCGATTAAATTCAATTTAAAAAGAATAAACAAAATATTTTTTTTCCTTCAGAAAAACGGTGATCTAAGCCGGTCACAAAATATCCATATTGTCCATAAAATTGATTGTTCCTGATTAACATATTAAATAACACTAAAAAATATCAACATGAAAGATAATAGAATTACGATAAAATATAATAAATAAGAAATCAAAATTCAATAAGGAAATTGAATCCCTTTCCATCATGGCCTATAACTCTTCTTGAAGTGAAACTCTTCAAGACCAAGAATCCTATTTAGAGAGGACTTCTTCATGACGTAGAGTCCCATTAGAAGTAAACCTCAATTAAAACAAAAGTTCTTGATGATCGTTTCTACTAGAAATAATCCATTACGGTCTGGGAAGAATGATGATGATGAACCACTACACAAATCAACCAATTATCGTCATAAAAAGAATAAATCGCCCCTGACGGCTTCTGTCAGATCGATCCGATTTGGCACCGAATCGATCCCATCCCACACCGGATCAATCCGACTGGCCTTCGGATTGATTCGGCCCCGTATCCGGGCAACTTCATTTTCGTTAGGGGGATAGCATTAAAAAATGGCCATAACTCATCCGGATCATCATGAAACTTCACGAAACTTTGTCCAACACCCAAACCCACATAAATGCATGATTCTAAATGTAAATAAACATTACATTCCATCAAAATAAAAATTACATCCCCTCACAATCGCCTCTAAATACATCGATAATAACATAATTACAAAAACACAATTATTACAACCATATCGAATCTAGGAACGAAAAATAACTACAGATAAACCACCGTAGGATCCATTTACACAGAAAAAGCATATAACTATGAAGGTGTAACAACCCGAATTTTTTTAAATGAGAATTTTTAAATTAATTTTGAAAATCGGAGAAAAATGCAATTTTGGAGTTTATAAATTTTATAATTTAAAATGTTGATTTTTATATTTGAAAAATAAATTTTCAAACGAAATTGGAATCGAAATTAAAATGGAGTTTTAATTGAATTTTTACTATATTGAAGAGTCCTCAAAACATAAAACTCTCCAAGAGTCCTCAAAACATAAAACTCTCTGCAAAAAAAATATTTTAAAATATTGGACTGTCCGATCGAGCTGAAATTTTTTGTGCATCTTCCTCTCATCTTCATATAATCCCCTAAATTTCATCCAATTCCAACGATTCGATCGTCCGGAATAAAATTTTTAGTGTTTGTATCTGATTAGAACTCTTTTCTCAATCGAACTCTTAATCCTTTATATATCAACAAATTCGTGGTTTGGCTTTTCAAATCACTTTTTCTCAAACTTTTCAACCAGGAGACCTCTCCAAAATTACTCCCTTTCATCTACAAACCATAGCTCCAAAATTATTCAAGATTTCAACCTTAGATTAGAAGGCTTATTTGGTGTTTTCTCGAGTTTGGGCTAGAACGAGATTTAATTATTTTCGCGAGAGGAGCGTGATGGTGCGATCTGATTTTTGAGGCTGAATATATGTGATGATTCATGTGATGATTTTGAGGTACGGGACTTATACAATATGCCCTAAATTCTTTCGAGAGTATTACGTTTTGATTTATGTGTCGATTGCACTCATATTGAATTGTGATTCATTTAAAATCTGAAATAATTATTGGAATCTAATTTGATTCATCGTGATATATTATATTGTGATTTGATCATAGTGTCATGAGATTTTAATATGGCACGGAGAATGCGCACTCGCCAATAGTCCAAAATTCGGATTTGCTTGAGAATGCATTGGCACGGTGAGGTGAGGCCTGATGACTCATTGATGTGTTGTTAAGAAATTAATATTGATATAATGCTTGAGTATTGCATTTGATTTGTATATGTGAATTCATATTGTTACGATTTATTCATCGTGCTAATTATTTTTGAGTATCTATTCATGTCATATTGTGTACTACCCCGTATTTTCTTTTAGTTGGCAGGTTAATTGAGACGCTATGAACTATTTTGGAGAACTTGAAATCTCAGTTGGATCCCCGGTGATTAATTACCTCAAATTAAAATATAATTTCCTTTTAAATTTATGCGGAAGCGAATATAAGTGATGGTTCAACAAAACAACAAGGCAGAGTTTTAATATCTTAAGAATCAAATTAAAACATATTCAAGTCCTAGAAATTTGCCTAAGTCATGATTAACAATTATATCCAAGTTAGGCGAAACCAATTTTAGCAAGTGACTTGAATAAACCAAATTTACCCAATATTTAATTTAAGTCCCAAATTAAATGAGTGTGATAATTAAACCAAATTTTATCTTGAAATTAATCTAGCATGCGTTCTAAGAGATATAGAGCAAGATAAAATCAACAGTCACACTACACCACGATGTACGAGGAAAAACCCACTAACGGGAAAAAACCTCGGGACGGCCCTAGCCTCAAATCCACTAAAAACGGTATTACAAAATACAAGACAAAAGACTTACTTCCTAAACTCGAACCCTCTCAAGCCGTGATGCTCCTTCTTGTATCAACCTCCAATTAGCGGATAACCAACGGAGCTCCATCGTGGTCTCGGAATACACCGATGGGACTTTATATGGTCACCGTCACCCAAGCATGGAGCCTTTCTCCTTTTGGGTAGAATCTCAACAAAAGTCTTCTTTGTGATGGGGTGTAGAAGCAAACCCGAAACGTCTCTTGAATTCGGTAGAGAAAACCGGTGCTAAAAACTCCAAGCAATTGATATAAATATAGAAACTTGGATAAACGATTATTGGGTGTAAACTAGAGTGTGTATGAATTTTTCATTAAAAATTGACACTCAAAACTTGAACATTTTCCTAAAGTAATTTTGCTCTCAAACTCTCTTTTGGAGATACACAAATGTTGGAAAATTTGTCTTGGAAAATGTGTTTCCCGCACATAATAAAGTATGAAAAAGCTTGGTTGGAAACCAAGTGGAAGAGTGGGGAAAACTGCAAAAAACTGCCAAATAACTGTTCCCGCTGGAAGTTCGTTCGAACGAACGTGATTCTCGTTCGAACGAGACTTCTAACGAGTGACCAGCCTGGGCTCGTTAGAAGTTCGTTAGATACCTCGTTAGAACGACCATTCGTTCGAACGACATATCGAACGACATATCGAACGACTGTCCAGTTAAGGTCATTGGCAAAACTCGTTCGAACGAACCTGGTTCGAACGACAAAACTCGTTCGAACGAAACAGGTTCGAACGACAAAACTCGTTCGAACGAAATCCGGTTCGAACGAAAAAACTCGTTCGAATGACATTTCTAACGAACGACCAGAAAGATTGAAAAAATCGATTTTGGCCCAGAAACTTTTATATACTTATTTTAAAGTTCTTAATTGATTCTTTCTGAAAATAAAATGCAGTTTTTATTTCACCTAACACCCAATACATATTGTTCCAAGCTCCTATATACATATAATTACATTCATACCTTGGGAGCATGGAACCTTAGTTGATGACGTAGAAACGAGGCACACAAATTGGCATTTTGATGAAGCTTTAAGTTCTTTGCCGCTACGTCTTCAACATACACTTCATAGGCTTGAGAATATTACAATAAATACTATCCTATGAATAAATGTTTTTGTCCGGAATTGAGCCAAAACTATATATGGACTCAATTGGAAATTTGTGTCCTTACAAATCTCCCCCTTTGGCTATTCCGGGACAAAAACTAAACAAAAATCCTAAAGGGCCGTCAAGCTCTACTAGACTCAAAACATAACCCGCCCAATCTTGACTCAACCCAAGGATCAAAACGCTTTGCCATAGAAAGATGCCGCTTTAGAATAATTCCTGCACACTTAAGCAAACTCATCAAATGCATAGGGAATATCAAAGTATTAAATGCAATTAAATAATTACTCCCCCTAAATTAATTCTCCCTTTAAACACATGACCTACTTAGAAAGACGTCTCCCCCTAAGATAAATCTCCCCCAAACGAAGATACAATAATAATAGGATTAAATACCATTTCTTCCCCTATCATCATTCTCCCCCTTTTTGTTCGGGAATAGGCAAAGGATAAAGAACTAATAAACAACATGTGAAAGCATATGGGCAATATGGGCAATAAAAGCAGGGCAAAGACAAAAAAATATCATATATATATATACATTAGAAATATACCAATATAGTACTTGCATATATATAGATATAAACACACACATGACACAAAATACAATAAGTTTGCACACTCGTATGGCAAAAATGTGTCATATGGAAACGGAAGTGTAGGGGTGTGAACTAGCAACAATTAAATTTAGACCCAAACACTTAAGAAACGTTCACGGGGTTCTCATTTGATTGCAAACTTCATCACAGTTAAATATAACCTCATGTGACAATATAAAGATTGAACTCAATGAACAAACATACACAATGCATACAAGCCTAGCATGATGATGATTCTACAAACCAAATAGAGTCATGACATTAAAGACAACTAGGATAAACGGACATTGTGCAAACTGTTGATATACCATCCAATTCTACCTCAATGAATATATATATTCTTATGTTTTGAATGAATATATCATACAAACATAGGCCTTGGCAATTGCTTTCTGTTTAATGCCAAATATTCTGTTTTTAGGCCTTTGGATCACGTATTTCTTTTAGATCCAATCAACGGTGGCTTACTATCGCAAAGGATTTTATTCATCCTTTCGGATCCCTTCCCCGTGCATATATTAATTTATCATGTTTTCATTTTTCACACAAATCTCACATGCAACGGATTTTGGCATGCACTAGTCCTCCTAGGTCATAGATATGTAGATGACTAGATTGATAGGAGAACACCTCAAAAATCTCAAATATAACATGTGACATTAAGATTTCAAAGGAGCTCGTGCATGTGTGAATAGAGGCATATGAAAATAGAATCCATTTAATCAATACAAAATCCAACTACTCCATATAAAATATGGTAAAGAACATTTTAAGGATTGAAAATCTAAACCAAAAGTTCTAGCCACGTGGGAGCGTAAATGATGGGATTCAAACACAAATATATGCCACATAAAGTGTGTCAAACTAAAATACACACAACACAAAATCTTTTTGAGTTTTTAACATTTTAATCAAAAATAAGGATATATACTCAAAAGACTAAACAAAAATCATTTGTATTTTTCATTAAGCTTAAATGAAATAAATAAAACACAAATGATAAACAAAAATCTTTTTATATTATGCAATCGATTCAAACACAAAATATAATACAAAAAGATAAACAAGTCATAATTTCTAGCATGTGATATGAATGAAGGCAATGACTAGAAAATGACTAAACAAGCATACATTTAGCATATGAATATGGCATGAATACAAAAGCTAAAGTATGCAAACACTAACACATTCATCCTTTAGATTTAGCAAGGGAGGAAGGATGTGAAAGTAAATGAGAATCAAAATCCCTATTTTGTAAGGCAACCAAGTCGGATTTCCTAACCCAAATTAATGAAGAATTACTATCTTGGGGTGTAGGAACGTTAGCTATCGTGGTTACTTTACTATGGGATTTTCTAGGAATTCGTTTAAGATCTAAACAAAATTTCCTAAGATGACCTTGTCGACCACAAAGTGTACAAGTGAGAACATGTCGAAAAGATTTACTTAAGGAGTGATTTTTAAAGGTATTCCTAGTTGATTCTCCTAAAACATTGGTTTGGGCATTATGAGTAAATTCATTACAAGGATTGAAGCCTAAACCACAAGTGTCATTTTTAATTTGGACCGTTCCTAACATTTTGTCTAGTTTTTTCGAACGACACTCCAAATAAAATTTGACAATACTAGAATCTTTTAATTTATTTTCCAAATCTAAAATTTTAGATTCTAGTAAAACATTTCGCTCTTCAAAAGCAAGAAGCTCCTTTTTCAAGGATTCCATTAAACCCCTAAGGCTATCTCTCTCGCCTTCTACATAGTTAAGCTTCTCTTGAAGAGTCCTCTCATGTGTCCTAAGGTCTTCTATTAAGGCACTTTCATCAATGACCTTTACACTCTCTCTTAAACTCGCTTCTAACTTCAAATTAGCTCTTTTCAATTTAATAGATTCTTTATATAATTCATGAAAAGCATTTTGAAGTTCACTCACATCAACCTCTTCTTCATTTTCACTCTCTCTTTCTTCTTCACTCTCACTATCATAAAAAATAAGAGAATCATGTACAATGACCTTGGAAGTGGCATGTGCTATAATTTCATCATTCGATGAGTTCTCATTATCACTCACATGTCTAGCCATAAAAGCCACAAAAATTTTCTTAGTGGGGGAATCGGGCTTTTCTTCCTTATCACTATCACTAAGGGTTGCATTACATGCGGTGGGTCGTTTACCCTCTTTCCTTAGTTTAGTGGGGCACTCATAAGCCCTATGGCCATAACCTTCACAACCAAAACATTTATTAGACTCGTCCCTATCAATATTTTCATTACTAGGTTTAGGGATCTTATCGGCTTTAGAAATCTTCTCGTTTTTATCATGTTTAGAAGATTCAAATTTCTTAAAATCATTTTTAACTTTATCTTTGTTAAATTTAAGAAATTTTCTAAATTTACGAGCAAACAAAGCCATGTCTTCCGAGTCACTGTCACTATCGCTCTCTACTACTTGTTTGACCTCTTTTCGGGCTTTTAAAGCAACGCCCTTTTCAATTTTCTTTTCAGTTTTAGAGGGAAACATATCTAGTTCATAGGTTTGTAAATCACCTACAAGCTCTTCTAATTTCGTAGAGGCTAAAGTGGGTAAAGAATTTAAAACGGTCACCTTTGGAATAAATCTATCGGGTAGGGACCTTAAAATTTTCTTTACAACACGGTCGTCAGGTATTTTCTCTCCCAAGTTAAAGGATGAATTAACAATATCAGAAAGTCTAGCATAAAATTTATCAAAAGTTTCTTTTTCATCCATTTTGATAGTTTCAAATTGAGTGGTGATATTTTGGAGTTTAGAAGCTTTAACGACACTAGTTCCTTCATGAGTTAATTGTAAAATATCCCAAGATTCTTTAGCGGTTTCACACGTCATAATACGTCGAAATTCATCCGGTGCGACAACGCTAAATAAGGCATTTAAACCTCGGGAATTAAAGTTTGCAAGCTTAAACTCATTTTCAGTCCATCTATCAACGGGTTTGGGAACATGTTCATTTTCAATTAAATGTGTTGGTGGGGTCCAACCGTTAACAACAGACATCCAAACACGTTCATCGATAGATTTAAGTGCCGATTTCATTCGCGCTTTCCAATACGCGTAGTTTGAACCATCAAAAATAGGAAATTTTGAAAATGGGGAAAAATCCATTTTAGCCAAAAATTAAAGGATCTTAACGAAATAATTTATCGTTTTTCGCTCTGATACCAATTTGAAATCTCAGTTGGATCCCCGGTGATTAATTACCTCAAATTAAAATATAATTTCCTTTTAAATTTATGCGGAAGCGAATATAAGTGATGGTTCAACAAAACAACAAGCCAGAGTTTTAATATCTTAAGAATCAAATTAAAACATATTCAAGTCCTAGAAATTTGCCTAAGTCATGATTAACAATTATATCCAAGTTAGGCGAAACCAATTTTAGCAAGTGACTTGAATAAACCAAATTTACCCAATATTTAATTTAAGTCCCAAATTAAATGGGTGTGATAATTAAACCAAATTTTATCTTGAAATTAATCTAGCATGCGTTCTAAGAGATATAGAGCAAGATAAAATCAACAGTCACACTACACCGCGATGTACGAGGAAAAACCCACTAACGGGAAAAAACCTCGGGACGGCCCTAGCCTCAAATCCACTAAAAACGGTATTACAAAATACAAGACAAAAGACTTACTTCCTAAACTCGAACCCTCTCAAGCCGTGATGCTCCTTCTTGTATCAACCTCCAATTAGCGGATAACCAACGGAGCTCCACCGTGGTCTCGGAATACATCGATGGGACTTTATATGGTCACCGTCACCCAAGCATGGAGCCTTTCTCCTTTTGGGTAGAATCTCAACAAAAGTCTTCTTTGTGATGGGGTGTATAAGCAAACCCGAAACGTCTCTTGAATTCGGTAGAGAAAACCGGTGCTAAAAACTCCAAGCAATTGATATAAATATAGAAACTTGGATAAACGATTATTGGGTGTAAACTAGAGTGTGTATGAATTTTTCATTAAAAATTGACACTCAAAACTTGAACATTTTCCTAAAGTAATTTTGCTCTCAAACTCTCTTTTGGAGATACACAAATGTTGGAAAAGTTGTCTTGGAAAATGTGTTTCCCGCACATAATAAAGTATGAAAAAGGTTGGTTGAAAACCAAGTGGAAGACTGGGGAAAAACTGCAAAAAACTGCCAAATAACTGTTCCCGCTGGAAGTTCGTTCGAACGAACGTGATTCTCGTTCGAACGAGACTTCTAACGAGTGACCAGCCTGGGCTCGTTAGAAGTTCGTTAGATACCTCGTTAGAACGACCATTCGTTCGAACGACATATCGAACGACATATCGAACGACTGTCCAGTTAAGGTCGTTGGCAAAACTCGTTCGAACGAACCTGGTTCGAACGACAAAACTCGTTCGAACGAAACAGGTTCGAACGAAAAAACTCGTTCGAACGACATTTCTAACGAACGACCAGAAAGATTGAAAAAATCGATTTTGGCCCAGAAACTTTTATATACTTATTTTAAAGTTCTTAATTGATTCTTTCTGAAAATAAAATGCAGTTTTTATTTCACCTAACACCCAATACATATTGTTCCAAGCTCCTATATACATATAATTACATTCATACCTTGGGAGCATGGAACCTTAGTTGATGACGTAGAAACGAGGCACACAAACCGGCATTTTGATAAAGCTTTAAGTTCTTTGCCGCTACGTCTTCAACATACACTTCATAGGCTTGAGAATATTACAATAAATACTATCCTATGAATAAATGTTTTTGTCCGGAATTGAGCCAAAACTATATATGGACTCAATTGGAAATTTGTGTCCTTACAGAACTGTTTTAGAGCATGGATTTGGAAGATTTATTTTTGATGTATAAATTAGTGGTGTAATTTTTGTTGGAGAATTGTGTATTTTGGGAGAAACATTATTGTTAATTATTATTGTGGAAATAGAAGAATTGTGGATTTGTTGTATTTAAATTATGGACATTTAGATGCTCTTTACTTGTTGATTGATAGATTTAGTTTAGTTTTATCGTAGTAGCACGCCGCATGTCTCCTCTCGGGCGCGCGGGGTGTTACAGATGGAAGGGAATCAAACAAAGAATCTCTATAGAACCATGTTAGTACGAAAAATATATGCAAAGATGTAAAATCCTACAACATCCAAAACTAGGGTTTTCAAGATTGGACAACATGGACCTTTTTAAAGTATGGTTAATCTAGACCAAAGACTCTAATACCAATTATTTAGGGATAGGTACACGCGGAAGAAAAATTTACAGCCCTTTAATCTTTGACTAATCAAACAATAGAAAATAGATTTTAAAAAGAAACATAAGATTTCGAATACAATTCCTTTACATATTTCCTTGAAATCCGATATGGAGAAAGGTATATGTTGGTGATGAGGAGATTCCTTTTTTTGGTTCTTTAAAAGCTTTTTTGAACACTCCCAATTTCTTGGATCTTATAATATATGATCCACCCAAAGTTCGGTAGGTGTGTGGGCATTTTTGAAGAAGAAAACTCTTGTTTTTGTGAGATCAATGCTCTCTCTCTTAGCCTCTACACAAAAATGTGAATTTTGTTTTCTCTCTCCACTCTTAAACCCTAATAATGAATTATGCAATTTAAAACTCCAACTTAAACCAATATAAATTAGTTTAAATGGTGGGCTTGGGCCGAACTGAATTTCTTGAGAATTTGGACTTGACTGCTTAGGTATATAGACTATACTAGTGACCCAAGACAACTTATAAGATTGACTTCCAAATAAATACTCGAAAATCATAAATTACAAATCTCATAATTTATTACATTTCTTTATTTAATCATAATTCGCTCCACTAAATTATTATGATTGTAGTATATATATATATATATATATATATATAAAGAGAGATAGAGAGAGAGAGAGAGACTCATACATACCAAGTTTACATACTTCCTGGCGCAAATCTATTCTAAAAAAATATTAAAAAATATTCTTGAGTTGATTTTTTTATGTGATATTTTTACATTTCAAGGCACCCATATAAAAAAATCAGCTCAAAATAACCTTTTTTTGCTATTTTTAAAAAATCCGTCAAATTTTAATAGCTTTTATAATGCTTTAAAAGCTGTAAAAGTTTGACTGATTTTATAAAAATATAAAAAAAAAAGTTATTTTGATCTGATTTTTTATATATGGGTCCCTTGAAATGTTTAACTATCATATAAAAAAATTCGACTCAAAAACAATTTTTTTAATATTTTAAAAAAATCGATATCTAAACTTGGTATGTATGAGAGTCTCTCTCTCTCTCTCTCTCTCTCTCTTAACTTTCCTAAAAGAAAGCATATTCCATCTCTCCATCCTAATAAGACCTTTCAGATCCTTAGGGAGGTCTTTTTCTATATATCATATCCAATCAGAATTAAGCCAGCAACCTATTTTTTGCAAGGAAATTTATAGGCTGTAGATGTGAGAGAGAATTAGACAAGGATGAGGATAACCTCTTCATCTTTTTAAGGTAGGAACTAATTCCCAAGGCTAAGGATATACATACACCATTCAAGCACTCCACCAGAACCTTAAAGTCAGATTATAAAACAATGTTATAATATAACCAAATAAATCCCTGCAAATAAGCATTCCACGAAGAAGACTAAGAGCCTCAGTCTTTAAACTAGAAGAAGAACACAAATTACAGGAGAAAACAACAATCACTATGCCTTTGTGGTCTCTAAGAAGACTACCTCCACCAGCTGTACTAGTACCATCCATCAGACTACCATCAACATTCAATTTAATCTCTTTATAAGCAGGTTTCAGCCAATAGCAAGGAATTAAGTTAGGCTTCTTTATAAATTTCACAGGAAATATAGGGAGCCTCTGGATAAACATCTATAGTTTGCATTTGTGAAGCATAATTTGATCAGCCATATCCAATATCTCATGAAAAATCCTAGGATCAAAAGGCCTTCTATCTTCAAATCTACTTTTATTCCTAGCTTTCCACATGAACCAACATATGATAAGGGGAATAAATAAGATGACTGTACCTTGGATAGAGGAATTGGACTTGAGCCACCATTGAATGCACATAGCTTTGACAGTAGAAACAGGACCAGAAATCCCAAACATATTGAAGTAGTTCCAAGTGATTTGAGTAGTTTCCTTAGAGATGAAAGTATGATCCAAATTTTCTTAATGGTGGATATAGCAGCAGGAGCATTTAGAGGGCATGTGAAAACCATATCTTCTAATAGCATGGTCCAGAGGTAAAAAATATCTCCAAAACTTCAACATAAAAATGGATATCTTACAAGGCACAAATTTGTTCCAGATGAAGGAATTAGACAAGTTGTGCCCAAATTTGGGTCTGATTTCTTCCCAAGCAGAGGCAATAGAAAATTACATGTGGTTTTGGGAATCCACACCATAAGATCTTGATTATCCTGATCAAATCTATCCAAATTGGTGATAGATTCCATATGATGGCTATGAACTGATAGAAACAGATATTAATATTCCAACTCCCATTCTCATCCCATATATTTGCAATTTTGAGGCTTTGAAAGTCAAGACAACTCTTATGTAGAGGAGCAATGTCACACCAGATATCCCATAGAAAGCTAATATTTCCCTTCCCAATAATCCACTTTATGTATTATTCTGCAGTGTTTCTAACTCTGATTAATCTTTTCCATTTATTTAAGCCAATGGCGGACTCCATTGACGGAGGGTGTTTGTTCCTACAATACTTAACATATATATAGCCGACATACTCTCATTGCATCTGAACTTCCACTAGAGTTTAATACGTAGGGGCTCCACAATATCACCCAACCTTCTAAAACCCACCCTCTTCATTTTTAGGCCCGCACAAGGAGCTC
This sequence comes from Sambucus nigra, assembly GCA_949130495.1. NCBI lineage: Eukaryota > Viridiplantae > Streptophyta > Magnoliopsida > Dipsacales > Adoxaceae > Sambucus > Sambucus nigra. Next base: position 382,707,149 of record OX422218.1, on the reverse strand, counting down.
CATTTAGCCCAATGATGCTAAAGAGCACTGTCCCTAGATCCCCCCAAAAATCTATCATGGATAGACTCAATTTTGGCCATTACTTTAATTAGAGGATTTAGAGCTGTAAGAATATAACTAGGCATAGAATGCAAAACATATTGAATAAGAGTTAACTTAGCTCCAGCAAACAGGATGTGAATCTTCTAACCCTTTAATTTACCCTAATCTTGTTGATCAAATCATCAGACAAACCTGCCTTTTTCCTTCCCACATAGAGAGGGCAACCCAGATATATGATGGGATGAGACCTCCTTTGCATACAAATTCGGGAAGTAATCAATAGCAGCTTATTTAATCTCTACATGACCAGTCTTCCAGTTACCATCATGATCCTTAATTTTGTGGTGCTTTAGGGCAACTCTTCTAGTTTTGAAACTGGAATGGAAAAAAGCAGTGTTTGCATCTCCTTCCTTAAGCTATTTTTTCTTAGCCTTTTGAGACCAATAGTCGTTTTCTACCTTAGCATTGGCATTGAAAACTATAAGGGTCCGTTTGGTTGTCAATGGGCAAAAGCGTGGGCATGGCAAATTTTGCCTAGGCAAATTCAGATAACGCTATCAAACAACATTAGGCGAAACTAAAGTGAATCCAATTAATTTATTTAGAAACAATTTTTATATTATATTCAAAAATGTTAAAAATAGTTTTGCAATATTTTTATATTACAGTTTTTAAAAAAAATTGTAAAACGTTTTCTTAACAATTTTTTTTGATATTAAAATCAATTTTCAAAATATTACAAAACAATTTTTAAATATTCACAACAGCTTTTTTTAACTATTTAAAATATTTTTTAATTTTGTTTTTAAACTTTAAAACTGTTTTTATATTATGTTAAAAACTGTTTTTAAAATTGTTAAAAATTTGCAAAACAATCTCTTAACAATTTTTTATAATATCAAAAACAGTTTTTAAAATATTACAAAACAAATTTTAAACATTCACAACAGTTTTTTTAAACTATTTAAAACAGTTTTAAAAAATGTTTTTTAAAACTTTAAAACAGTTTTTATACAGTTTTTAAAAATGTTAAAAACTGTTTTACAATATTTTTATATTACGGTTTTTCAAAAAATTTGTAAAACATTCTTTTAACAATTTTTTATAATTTTAAAAGCAGTTTTCAAAACATTACAAAACAGTTTTTAAATATTTATAACAGTTTTTTTAAATATTTAAAACAGTCTTTAAAATTTTTTTTTTAAACTTTAAAACTGTTTTTATAATATATTCACAACAGTTTTTAAAAATGTTAAAAATAGTTTTTACAATATTTTTGTTAATACGGTTTTTTTAAAAAATTGTAAACATTTTCTTAACAATTTTTTATAATATTAAAAACAGTTTTTGAAACATTACAAAACAATTTTTAAATATTCATAACAGTTTTTTAATTATTTAAAACAGTTTTTAAATTATTTTTTAAAACATTAAAACCGTTTAAGAAGTTGGCAAATTTGTGGGCAAATATTTCCCACTCAAATAGGTAAGCAAAATTTTCCCACAGATTGTGCATAGGAGGTGTTGTACATTGGCAAATAATGCCTAGGAAAATTATGCAACCAAACAGCCAAAATGTGAGCAAATTTTCATATTTGACAACTTTTTGGCATTTGCTTAGGCAAATTATGCCAACCAAACGGACCCTAATAGCGTTGGACAACTCCTCTCGACGAACAATGTTGGGGTCATTTTAAAAGATAATTTCACAATTAAGAACACTATCTTCAACATCTTTAATATTTTAGAAAATATCCCCTTACGTTGCCTTGCCCCAACTAGATAACAAAGGTTTCAATTTCTTTAGGTTAATGGACAAGTGCACTATCGGATTCCCAGATTGGTATCTCACCTAGTTACCTTAATCACTTATTTGAAAGAGGTATACTTTGACCAATAATCTATGAAGCACGGACTCGACACGTAATACGTGCTTCGACACGACACGCGACACGTGATTTTTTCAAAAACTAGGATACGACACGCTAGGATACGTATAATATATAATATATTTAAAATATATAATATATGTTAAAATCTATAATATATATTTAAATATATATATATATTAATGAAATAAAATAGATTTTTTTCCATAAAATACATTATTAGATCATTCTTAACATGAAATTAAGAAAATGGACTATATAAATCAAAATTCAAACACACTTTAACATTAAAAATCATACATAAGGCAGAATCATAATCACATAAGGAAAAAAAATTAAAAAAATAATCAAGTGTCCTTTTTTACGTGTCCCATCGTGTCGGGACAGCGTATCGGCAGCGTGTCCAAATATGACCCAGCGTGTCGGCAATGTGTCGGAGCGTATCGCGTGTCGGACTCTTGTCAAAACCGACTCGTGGCTTCCGAGAGAGTGTCGGTGCTTCATAGCCAATAATTAAGAAAGCAAAAACTTTTATTGCCCACTTCAATATCCGGAGTCGTAGACATGAGAATGGGAGCATGATCAGAGGCCATTTTTTCAGAGGTGGTAAGTGTGAATACTGGAAAACTCTTCAAGAATAGCATTAGAGCATAAAAATCTATTCAACCTTTCCCATATACTAGATTGAATGTCTCTTTTGTTACACCAAGTAAACTTAGAACCTATATATCCCAAGTCATGAAGCCCTGTATTAGAGGTACAATCACTGAATTCATCTGCAGCTCTAAAATCAATCCCATTGCCCCCGCTCTCTCAGAACTATTTCTCACTGTGTTAAAGTCTCCAGTAATAACCTAATCCTCTAAGTAATTGATCGACTCCATGTAACTCCATAAATTCCTCCTCTCCACTTTGCTAAACTTTGCACAAACAAGAAGTCAGTAAATAGGCATTGGAAAACAAGGATGATTGATAACCAGAGTTGTACATTGATCCATTCTTGATTGGATTGCAATAGATATAGCATGAGTAAAAGAATCCATAGGGATTTAACGGCACTAACCAAACAACCTTCAAAGACATTCAGAAAGTCTACTGCCATCCACCTTAGGTTCCTGAATAAACATAATGGAGAAATTATGCATCTTCCTAATCTTTTTTCAGCCTACGAGTGGCACCGTTTTCCCTATGCCTGTGATATTCCAAGTTAAGAAATCATTTAAAACCTGATGATATAGAAGCTTGAGCTGATCTTAATAGTCTAGTTATAGTAGTTACATTTTTCTTTTTTACTTATTCTTACTGTTCGAAGCCTTCCCCTTTATTAACTTTAACCACTGGAAACTCCCTTGGTGAGAGGTTTAGAGTATCTTCAACCATTCTATTATGAGTCTCTATCTTAATTTGATAAGACTCAGTAGTCACTGCATTCGCTAACAATTCTGGACTGTGAGTTGCTGCATTCGCTAACAATTCTAGACTTTTGAGTCACTGTCAGCTCACTGCTGAGATCGTTTCTATTCCCACTTTGACTGAACACTGAAGGAAGACATTATTATTGAGTCAAAGTATTTTCATTCCTAACACCGTCCATCGTACTACTTGGACTGTGAAAAAACAAAATATCATGTTCTTGACACAAAGCCTAGTCACCGCTGCATTGTTTCTTATCACTGCTTGGACTAGGGGAATCATGGGAATTAGTTAGATCACTTCTTGAACCATCTTTTCTTCGACTTGTGCTTAGGCCTGGGACATTTACTTCATCTAAACAACCTTGTTCGAGAGATCTGGGCATACTTCCTGCTGCTCTAGGTATCATTGGGGATATTTTCTGCACCAATTACTCATTTCAAACATTAGTCCCTGGATCTATAATAATAGATGGATTGATTTGATCCACACTATGTAGCTTGCTTCCATGATTGCCTGGGATATTTTAGGATAACATATGAGCAAGGTCTTCATTATTACCCAAACAGAACTCCCCTGTCTCATTATTGTTTTGAACCTCTCCATTAATATTTTTTTTGTGTGCGTCTCCAAAACCTTCCCAAAAGATTTTTGAAAAGAAGTTTTTGTTGAATTAACATTTGCCTTTCTTTCACCTTTGATATTGACTTTTTTCCGATGCTCAACATTTGTTTGTTGTATCATCCAATTTTCAGTAAGTTTGCATTCTTCCCGATTATGTCCTTGTTTTTTCCCAGTTAAGGAAAAATCTGGGGATATTTTCAAATTCAATAGGTTGCCACCAATCCATAATCTTTTTGATAGGGCCTTCTTTAAATCCAGTTCCATGCATACTCTATCCAAGCTGGGCCTCGCAAGGGAATCAGTTGAAGGATCAAGCTTAATAGGAGTACCTGCTACATTTGCAACGGGAAATATGCTCGATTGGTAAAGAGATGAAGTGGGAGCAATGGGAGCAGAATCCAAAGTGGAACAACAGAGGATTCCTTCAAAGGTTGAAAATTAGGGGACTATTTAAATGCTGTCACAGGGTATTTGCTCATATACCAAGTCTCTTTCATCTAAATTCTATGGAATTCTGCTTCATGAAATAGACGAATCAACACATGTTTATCCAAATCTATGAATTACCATCCTTATAGCTTCAATAGCAGGTCTTCAATGGGAGAAATTTATTAACTTATATACCTTTTCTATTTTTTTTTGTTAGTTAGCTGATGTCATCATTATGGCACATCAGCTCCACTTAGTTAGTTTCATTGTTGCTGGTAGTTAGTTAGAGAGTCGGTTTTGCTGTTTTCATTCAGTATATATATAGACTTGATGTAAAGAGATCATTAAGAAAATAATAGAGAATTTTCTCATTTCATCTTCTCTTTAATCTGAAATGGTATCAAAGCATCCTCTGCTTATCATCTGTTTTTTCCAATTAACGATGCATTTCCTTTCTTCTTCATCGATCAATTATGTTTTCTTGTCTATCTTTTATTGTTCTTGGATTGTGGATCTCATGGCAACTATTACTGAATTGCCTGCGATAGCATCAGAAAGAATTGAGCAAGCCGATGAAGCTTCGAATCCCTATTTCTTGCATCACGGTGTGGACTACTCAGAAACTCTCTCTCCAGTGGCTAAGTTAGTCACTGTCAAAAACCTCTTGGCCCTTGCAGCTATCAAAGGTTGGGAACTCACTCAGTTGGATGTAAATGCCTTCTTACATGATAAATTGCAAGAAGAGGTGTACATGCCATTGCCACCGGGGTTCAAAAGTGAGGGGGCCCAAATGGTGTGCAAATTAAATAAATCCTTATATGGATTGAAACAGGCTTCAAGGCAATAGTTTGCAAAATTCTCAGTTGCCTATACTATCTTTGGGATTTCAGCAGGGCAAGTCTGATTACACTCTCTTTGTCAGAAACAAAGATTCATCCTTTATGGCTCTCCTTGTCTATGTTGATGATATCATCATAGCCATTAATGATGCCAAAGCAGTAATTCATCTCAAGACTGTCATCAATGACAGATTCAAACTCAAAGACTTGGGTTCTCTTAAATATTTCTTGGGTCTAGAGGTTACTAGAACCCCTCAAGGAATTTTTGTATCGCAAAGGCACTATGCCTTACAATTACTAAATGACACTGGCTATTTAGGCAGCAAACCAGTCCACTTTCTCATGGACCAGAACTCTAAGCTCAGTTCAGATGATGGTCCTTTGATTGAAGATCCTAGTATCTACAGAAGGCTTATTGGGAAGTTATTGTACTTAACCATTACTAGGCCAGACCTATCTTACTGTGTACATAAACTAAGCCAATTTCTCTCAGCTCCAAGAACTCCTCATCTACAGGCAGCCTACAGAGTTCTTCAATATATTAAATCCACCCCAGGCCAGGGCCTTTTCTTCCCTCCCACTTCCTCTTTCTCCCTCAAGGCCTTCACTGATGCAGATTGGGGTGGTTGCCCTGATTCTAGGAGGTCAATCACTGGCTTTTACATATATTTGGGAGACTCCTTGATTTCTTGGAAATCCAAGAAGCAACATACTGTATCTAGATCCTCCACAGAAGCTGAATACAGAGCTATGGCCTCTGCTGTATGTGAACTTACCTGGCTGCAACAACTCTTTAAAGATCTTGGTTTTCCCTTTTCCCAACCAGCTGCTATGTACTGTGATAGTCAAGCAGCCCTGCACATTGCTGCTAACACTGTCTTTCATGAGAGGACCAAGCATATAGAAATTGATTGTCATCCTATACGGGACATGATTCAAGAAGTAACCATCAAGACTATGCATGTTTCATCAAAACACCAGCTAGCAGATATTATGACAAAACTTTTGGGGTCTCAGCAGTTTCATTTTCTTCTCAGCAAGATGGGCATTCACAACATTCAGGCTCCATCTTGAGGGGAACTATTAACTTATATACCTTTTCTATTTTTTTTTATTAGTTTCTGTTAGTTAGCTGATGTCATCATTATGACACATCAGCTCCACTTAGATCGTTTTATTGTTGCTAGTAGTTAGTTAGAGAGTCGGTTTTGCTGTTTTCATTCAGTATATATATAGACATGATTTAAAGAGATCATTGAGAAAATAATAGAGAATTTTCTCATTTCATCTATCTGAAAAAATTGCCTATAATGGAGTATTTAAGGGGTTCTTGTAGTTTGAGCACATCGTCTTTAGAGAAATATATAGCGGGTTCACCTCTAAGGGTCTGGACAGATTTAAGAGGAACAGAGGATGTGACAACTGTTGGAAAATTGGACTTAGAAAGCTGCCCAGAATTTTCTGGACAAAATTTTGAGCAACTTTGAGCTCAAATTAAGGTGGGACACATACTACGATAATTGTGGGACAATATACGAACGCGTTCTCCTCCGCAACGAGATTAACGTAGTATAATCACATGTCCAATTTCATTAAGCTATGAATGATAAATATGTCCCCAAAGTGACTCACAAAGCAATGAAAGTTAATGAATTGGGTATCTTTTAACTCTTGTCCCACATTGAAAAAGTAGTGGGAAAATGATGAGTTAATAAAACCCAAATGATGGACTAAGGCTTGGATGCCTTGGGGTATCCCAACTCTTTGAAGGGGAGATGACCTAACCAATGCTCGGGTTGACTTTCGGTCAAAGGTCCACACGCGCGCGCGCGCGCGTCCGTCAGTTCGGCTTGGGCTTATAAAAATATTAATTTAACTTTCAGGGCTTTAATTATTAATTAATTAATAAACTGTTGGCAGTTATTGCCAACAGTCAACAGTTAATTTCATTTAACTGTTTTTGTCAGTTATTGATAACAGTCACTTACTTTGCTATAAATAAAATTGATTCCCTCCGTTTTTAATTAATGAAAATTTTCCCTCTCCGAATTCCTTCCAACCAGAAATATTGTTCTTTATAAATTCTGGGTTTCTGCATTCTTTTAGTCATACAATTTGGTTGGATAAATACACAGATTTGAGTTTGATGGAATTAATTCATTGCTGTGCTACATGACTTAATTCGAAATTCGTTCTATCTTGGGAGACATTTATTCATTAACCTACAGCACTTGGGAGGGAATAAAATTGTCTTAAGGAAACTGTGGTATCACACAGGGCTCGGATTCAATTTCTTATTCTTCTGTAATATATCCTTCTTGTACCAAGTAAGTAATTCTAATTTTCTGTATTTTAGTTTTAATTCTGTAATATTTATTACATTAATAATTCTGTACTTTTTGTTACTTAAATAGTAGACATAACAATCTTAAGACAATTTTAATTTGTTCTATTGTTTTCTAGTGTACAAAAATTTTATTATAGAAATTTATTTGTTGAAAATAAATCTGTTTTGACAGAAAAATTGAATTAAATTATTGTTTTATTGCAGAAATTATTAAAACAGTTTTGGTACAGAAATTAATTTCTATACTGTTTGAATATTTTGTTTTAAAAAACAAAATTTTATTTGTAAATTTTTGTTAAAATCTGTTTATGTAAAAAAAAAATAATCTTTAAATTATAATTCTGTTTTGTACGGAATTCCTTTTATTATTAAAAATTAGTGTGACACAAATTTTATTTTGTATAAACTTATGTTTATATTATAGTTTAATTCTGAATATTATTTGGAATTCTTTTGGAATTCATTTATTGTGAATTATATTTGGAGGAAATTGGTGCACAGAAGTTTGTATTCTGTTTTGATTAATTCATTATATATGGATTTTATCATTGATAAAAATTCTGTTTTTGTAACAGAAATGGAATCGCAACGTACGAACACTATTCCTGCTAATGTGACTGTCACCAACACAAATGTGACTGCACCCGTATCTATGCCACACGGGGAGAAACCGAAAAAGTTCAATGGGGCTGACTTCAAACGTTGGTGTTGATACCAAATTTAGTCTGCTGACATGGCTCAATAAAGTGAAGACACGTGGCAATCTACGTGGCAACAACAAACACTCCCGAGGAACTCACACACTCCGAGGAACCATACTACAATGAGGAGCACTGCTTCCCCGAGGAACTCATACGCTCCAAGGAACTCACACGCTCCGAGGAACAATAACTCTCCGAGGAACTCTTGAACACCGAGAAGCTCAGGCGGTCCGAGCTGCACCTCGAACAAAGCATTAATAGCAGGATAACCAACAGTTTGACTGTTCATTAAATGCTTATCATTCAGACGCACACGCTTAAGGGGCATTGAATGTATTACCCCTTAATATGTACATCATTTAATGTATTACCCTTTCACATTACAGCCTCAGGGCTATAAATACATTGTACAAACCTCATTGTAAGGGGACCGAAATTTCTTGATAGAACTTGTAATCGAGAATTCCCAAAGCAATAACATAACAGTGGACGTAGGCCATTCTTATATGGCTGAACCACTTTAAAAACTCTTTGTCTCATTTATTTTATCTGTGATTGAATAATTAGAGATGATCTAATTTTTTACATCAACAGATTGGCGTCGTCTGTGGGAAACGACTGGTAATATCGTTTTTCATCAAAAACAATTCATCATAAATGGCTGATATTCCAGAATCCAGCAATCGAGACGCTAGAAGCCCTCCAAATCCATCTGCTCCGCCAAATATTCCAGATCTGGCTGGAATACTGACAAATCTGGCTCAGGGCTAGACCATCATGCAAGAAACTATGCGACAACTCATACAAACCCTCAATGGCGGTGCACCAACCCATTCAGGATTGCAAAGTATTCAAAGAAATACTCGTGCGCCTTCTTTGCGTACTAGGCGTACCAATTCATATCGCAATGAGGAGTCTGAATATTTTTCTTATCAACCTGGACGAACTTCATCAGTGCGAGCCACAGATACTGAACAACGTATCACTCTCTCCCCAGAAAGGACTAGTGCGCTAGAAAGATTAAGCAGGGTATCACCTTTTAATCGATTAGGACCTAGAAGGAGAAAAAGTCCTCCTAGAGCCCCATCGAGGAGTTTTCGACGACCATCAGATTTAAGGGAAGGATCTGCCCAGTCGCGACCAGCTGCTCGTCAAGATAGATCCCAGGAAGCCATATCAACGCGATCATCTGCTCGAACCAATAGGCCCGAGGAAGGGAATGATGCATGGAAAGGCTCTATTCAGAGGCTGGAGGATAGATTAGGGGAAATGGCTAAGTCCAATAACCCTCTACAACGAACCTTTGTTCGAGGAACACCTTTTGTCCAGGCCATTGTAGATTTTCCAACACCATCAAAATTTAAAGCACCTGTTGTGACTCCCAAATATGATGGAAAGACTGACCCTGTCCTTCATATAGAACAATACCAAGCTGCAGCCAACATCTATGTTGTTCCAGATGAGATGAGATGTAGGGCATTCTCGGGAACTCTTACCAGATCTGCTCAAATATGGTATAATAATCTTCCTCGGGGTAAGGCCTCAACTTTTCTTCAACTGGCCGAGTTATTCATTGGGAATTTTTGTTTTGGGGCAAAACCAGTTAAACGAGTAGCACATTTGTTAAGTGTTAGACAAAAGGCTGGTGAGAGTACCAGAGATTATATAACTCGTTTTAATAACGAGAAACTGGAAGTCATTGATTATGAGGAGAAGACAACGATTACCGCCTTGATGAGTGGACTACTGCCGAATAAGTTGTACTACACTTTGGCCAAAGATCCACCTAGAACCATGTCAGATCTGATGGAAAAAGTGTCCAAGATTATGAATGCCGAGGAGGCTATGGCTGCGAAGAAGAACATGGATGCTAAAGAAACCAAAGTGGAAGGTGATAAATCTAAGAAGAAAGAGCATAACAACAATGGTAATGACAAACATTCAAAAACTAGGTCGGTATGGGACGTAATGAAGAAATTTGATAATTATACTCCTTTGAAGAAGGATATCAACCATGTTCTAGAAGAAATCAAGAACAACGAGGAGTTAAACTGTCCAGAGAAAATGAAGGCAGACCCTGATAAGAGGAATAAGGCGAAGTATTGCGAGTTTCATAAAGATTATGGCCATATGACCAAAAATTGCATAGCTCTTCAGAATGAGATTAAAACACTCATCAGATGAGGAAAACTGGCAAAGTATGTTGATCGTGGAAGCGAAAGAAGGAACAATGACCGAACAAGAGAGAGTTCTAGATCTCCTCGTCGAGTAGAGGAGAATAAGAAAAGAAACCATGAAGTTGATCCAGAAGACGACCCCGATCTTCCCAAGAGACCAAGGCAGCCAGAACGTGAGGTATTTTCAATACGCTTTGGGTCATTTGACTGTAATGTTATAAAAGGTGGAGATGCAGGAGGAGGAGACCTTACTGCAGAGAGAAAAGCTTACCTTTATGAGGCTCAAGCTTGCTCGTACATTCAACGAATAAATTTAGCTGAGGAAGATCGCCCGAGAAAGGTGAACAAAGAGAAATTGGTCATTGGTTTCTCAAAGAATGACCTTGCAGGTGTTCTATATCCTCATGATGACCCATTGGTGATCAAGATGAGGATGAAGGAAGTAATAATCTCAAGAGTACTGGTCGATAATAGTAGCTCGGCAGACATCATGTTCTACTCGTGCTTCGATAGTTTAAATCTAAAGCTATCTCAATTGGAGCCTTATCATAGACCCCTCATCGGTTTTGCTAGCGAGAAAGTATTTCCACTTGGGACGATCAAGTTGGATATATTCATTGCTTGTCGAACAGAAAGAATACGCTTCTTCGTGATGGATAAGAATGTTCAATCATCATAAAATATCATCATGGGAAGAGTAGGATTGAAGAAGTTCGAGGTTGTACCATCTACAGTACATCAATGCCTAAAATTTCCAATAAATTTTGGAGTAGGAGTTGTGAAAGGTGATCAGAAAGTAGCTCGGGAATGCTATTATTCATCCGCCGAGCAAGAGGAACTGGAAGAATCAAGGAGAAAGACTACTACCTATCAAGTGGATGAAGGTGCAGAGATTGAAACATTGGATCCTAGAGATGAGTCTCAACTCGTGAAGGGTCAAGTGGTGGAAGCTACTGAAAACATCATTCTGGACGACGAGCACCCGGAGTGAACTACTCAAGTAGGTTCGTCGTTGGAAGCCTCACTAAAACAAGAATTGATAACTTTCCTTAGAAGCAGAAAGCAAACTTTTGCGTGGAGTCATGAAGATATGCCTGGGATAGACCCAAATTTATTATGTCACGAGCTCAATGTGAATAAGGAGATCAAGCCAGTGAAGCAAATAAGAAGAGTGTTCAGCCCCGAGAAGAACTAAGCTATACAGGAGGAAGTCAAGAAGCTCCAGAAATCTTGCTTCATTGAAGATGTTAAATATCCAGACTGGTTAGCCAATGTGGTGATGGTAAAAAAGAAGAACAACAAATGGAGGATGTGTGTAGACTTCACCGACCTCAATAAAGCATGCCCAAAGGATCACTTTCCAGTGCCCTGAATTGATCAACTGGTGGATGCTACCTCGGGACACGAGATGCTGAGCTTCATGGATGATTATTCTGGTTACAACCAGATTAAAATGAAACCTGAAGACAGGGAGAGTACTTCTTTCATTACCCCTAGGGGAACTTATTGTTATAATGTTATGCCTTTTGGTATGAAAAATGCAGGTGCGACATATCAGTGGCTGATGAACAAGGTCTTTGCTAAACAAATCAGTTGCAATATGGAAGTCTATGTTGACGATATACAGACAAAAAGCAAGAAAGTTGTAGATCATCTAGTTGACTTAAGTCAGACTTTTGATCAACTGGATAAATATCAAATGAAGCTGAACCCGACGAAGTGCACATTTGGAGTACGAGAAGGCATGTTCCTCGGGTACATTGTCAATCAGCGAGGCATTGAAGCTAATCCTGAAAAGATCAAAGCTCTACTAGGGCTACGATCTTCAACGACGAAGAAAGAGGTGCAAAGTCTTACAGGACGAGTAGCAGCACTTAACAGATTTGTATTACGAGCAACTGATCGATGTCTCCCATTCTTCAAGACACTCCGAAAGACTTTTGAGTGGAATGATGAATGTGAGAAGGCTTTTCAAGACTTGAAGAAATACTTGGGAGCACCTCTACTGTTGTCCAGGCCAGTGATGGGAGAAAAATTATACTTATATCTTGCAGTGTCCGAGAATGCAGTTAGCTCGGCGTTGATCAAAGTGGAGAATGGAGTATAAAAACCAATTTATTATACGAGTAAGGCCTTCCGAGGAGCAGAGATCAGATATCCAAGGCTGGAAAAGTTATCACTGGAATTGATTGAGGCGAGTAGAAGAATGAGGCCATGCTTCCAGGCTCATACCATAATAGTATATACTGATATGCCATTGAGGCAAGCCCTTCATAAACCAGAAAAATCAGGGAGATTGATGTACTGGGCAATAGAGCTCGGTGAATATCATATAGTTTATGAACCCAGATCATCGCTAAAAGGGCAGGCTGTAGCAGATTTTATAGCAGAGTTCACCTATCTTGATACCCCCGAGGAGCAAAAGTTGCTCGCTGATCAACCTGTGGATGTTACAGGATCATCAAACACTAGCTCAGACCAACTCCAGTTGGTAAAAGGGCAAGTAGATGTTACAGGATCATCAAATTCGAGCTCAGACCAACTCCGATTGGTAAAAGGGCAAGAAAAGATGATCGACGAAGAGCAAGAAATATCAGGGGAGGATGAAAGGAAGCAACAAATATTTCACCGAGGAACTCTATCAGATCATAAATTTGAAGACGAGTTACCTATATGGAGGCTATATGTAGATGGCTCATCTTGCACTACAAGATGTGGCGCGGGGATAGTTTTGAGCACTTCGGACAAGGTCGACATGGAATACGCACTACGTTTCCAATTCAAATCTTCCAATAATGAGGCTGAGTATGAGGCCATGATTGCAGGTCTGAATTTGGCAAAAATTATGGAGGCGCAACAGGTTATTGTCTTCAGTGATTCTCAATTGATTGTAAATCAAATGTTGGGAGTATATGCAGTTAGAGGAGAATTAATGATCAGATATCATACAAAGGCAAAGGAGCTGGTGTCAGAATTTGCTGCTATTCAGCTGGTCAGAATACCGAGAATGGAGAATGCGAGAGGAGACGCCCTAGCTCGATTAGCATCAGCTACTCGTACCGAGCTACGATGAACAATCCCAATTGAAGTGTTGGATGGTTGAAGTATAGATGAAGATCTGACGATGAACTTTATCACCCTTGATTTAGGACCATCTTGGATGGATCCCATCAGGGCATATATTGAGGAGGGAGAATTACTAATTGACAAGATCGCAACCAAGAAATTGAAGTTTAAAGTTGCTCGGTATGTATTAACTAACGGTATACTATATAGACGAGGAATTATGGCAGGTTTGTAGAGATGTGTGCATTCCACCGAGGTGAAAGATTTAATTAAAGAGATCCATGAAGGGTCCTGTGGAGCCCATATAGCAGGTCGGACGCTTTTGCAAAGGTGATGACGCAGGGATACTACTGGCCGACGATGAGAGCTGATTGTATAGCCTATGCCAAGAAATGTGACAAGTGCCAACGCTTTTCCTCCATCCGAAGAACTCTACAAGCATTGTTGACACCCATCACTTCCTCTTGGCCATTTGTCATGTGGGGAATAGATTTGGTCGGGCCACTACCAACGACGAGAGGAAGGTTCAAATACCTCGTCGTCGCAGTGGATTATTTTACTAAATGGGTTGAAGCTGAGCCTCTCATTGATATGACGTACGACAAGGTTTACCAATTTGTTTGGAAGAACATCATTTGTCGATATGGTCTTCCTCATGCTTTCATCACAGACCATGGAACACAATTTGATAACGAGGAGTTCACGGCTTATTGTCATCAGTCAAACATTTTGAAGATCCACTCAGCACCAGGCCATCCTCAAAGCAATGGACAAACTGAAGTGAAAAACAGAACGCTACTAAATGGCTTGAAGAAAAGACTGAATTATGCGAAAGCAAATTGGATCAACGAGTTACAATCAGTATTATGGGCTTATCGAACTACTCCCCGAGTAGCAACTGAAGAATCACCATATATGCTAGCATTTGGAAGTGAAGCTGTTATACCTGCCGAGTTGGGCCTCCCAACACACAGGGTACTGAATTTCAATTCCCCTGTCAGCGACTTAATGAGAAGATTGGATTTAGACATACTCGAGGAAGTTAGAGAAGAAACAGCCATTAGAAATGCTGCTTACCGGCAGTGAACATCTTTGTTCTACAATAAGAGGGTGAAGAAGTGCGACCTGAAAGAAGGAGACTATGTGCTGAAGAAAGTAATTCAAAAGCACAATAAACTAGAGGCAAACTGGCATGGACCATACCGAGTTACAGAAGTTGTTCGACCAGGAACTTACCGAATAGCAACTTTAGAAGGGGAGGAGTTTAAAAATGCATGGAACGCAGAGCACTTGCGCAAGTATTATCAGTAATGGATATTCTCTCCTTTATTGAAAGTTTTTCGGGGAATACTAGTGCTACACACTACTCGGCAAAACTCGACAAAACTCGGCAAAGCTCAGACTACTCAAATTTATTCTCGAAAATGCCAACTAAAGTTGGTCGAGAAACTTATATTCCTCCGGGAAGTAAAGCTACCAATATTCCTCTGGGAAGTAAAGCTACCAATATTCCTCCGGGAAGTAAAGCTACCTATATTCCTCCGGGAAGTAAAGCTACCTATATTCCTCCGGAAAGTAAAGCTACCTATATTCCTCCGGGAAGTAAAGCTACTTGTATTCCTCCGGGAAGTAAAACTCGGTAAAGCTCAGACTACTCAAATTTATTCTCGAAAACGCCAACTAAGGTTGGTCGAGAAACCTATATTCCTCCGGGAAGTAAAGCTACCTATATTCCTCCGGGAAGTAAAGCTACCAATATTCCTCTGGGAAGTAAAGCTACCTATATTCCTCCGGGAAGTAAAGCTACCTGTATTCCTCCGGGAAGTAAAGCTACTTGTATTCCTCCGGGAAGTAAAGCTACTTGTATTCCTCCGGGAAATAAAACTTGTATTCCTACGGGAAGTAAAACTATATGTTCCTCGGAAAATAAAAGTATTCCTAAAAATGCCAATTTATGTCGGTTAGGAAATAAATATATTCTCGAAAATGCCAACTTGAGTTGGTCGGGAGGTAAAATTATTCCAAAAAGTACGAAAGTTGCTCGTTAAGAAAAAAAATCTACTAACTATGGCTAGTCGAGGATAAAAACCCACTAACTGTAGTTGGTCGACAAGGAAAATTTATCGACCTTGGTTGGTCGAAAACATTTAAGAAAAAAATCTACTATGGCTGGTCGGGGATAAAAACCCACTAACTGTAGTTGGTCGACAAGGAAAATTTACCGACCTTGGTTGGTCGGAAACATTTAAAAAATCTACTAACTATGGCTGGTTGGGGATAAAAACCCACTAACTGTAGTTGGTCGATAAGGAAAATTTACCGACCTTGGTTGGTCGGAAACATTTTAAACATTTTTGATACTCGTAACTTTTTACTAAGTTGGTCGAGAAACAAAATATTATTTTGCCAAATAATTACCACAAGTTCAAACTACTCGACAATAAGTTGGTCGACAAATAACACAATATTATTATCTTTTTAACAGATACACATGCACAGATGTAAAGTGTTTTATAATTACAAGACAATAGCAATTAAGATTGCGAACAAAAATGAAAGTCTTTCATTAAATCCAAAAATAAATTACATTGATAATGAAATGTATACTAACTATTACATCAAAATTCCTACTCTATTGGTTTCTTCCCCTCTGCTTTTGAAACAGGTTCCTCGCCAGCAGGCGGATCATTTAAAGCAAGAGGAGAATTTATAAAGTTCAAATCTTTTAACATCCTGATATTCATCACGGATGGTCGATCTAGGAGGTGCTCGGGACGAGATATCTCGACATTTGAATGGAGATTGTAGTCGCCGAGATATTTGGAAATCAAGCATCGAGGAATGGCCCGAGCAGGGATCCAACTAATATCCAGTTTGAATGGTGGCACGGGTAGGTCGAGCATCCTAGGATCGTGGTAGTCCCACAGGTAATGACCCTGTTCGAGTTGCAGCACACCTAAGGCATTCAACCAGCCTTGCTTGTAGCCCTCATTATTAGCATTCTGGATACGATCGTCCAAGTGGTAGAGAGCCTCGTTGTACCCAGCCATTCAGAACTCCCTGGGCTGTTCACTACACCAAAAACAGGAAACTGGCACGGTTTAAAACCGTGCCAGACGCAATCTGGCACGGTTCAAAACCGTGCCAGAATCAGGCGTGCCAGATTTTCTGGCGCGGTTTAAAACCGTGCCAGATTTTCCAATCTGGCACGCTTTTGGCACGCTTTTAAACTGTGCCAGTTTTTTAATCTGGCACGCTTTTGGCGCGCTTTTAAACAGTGCCAGATGTTAAATCTGGCACGCTTTTGGCACACGCCAAAACCGTGCCAAATTATCTATTTTCTGGAACGCTTTTGGCACGGTTATAAAGCGTGCCAGATTATTTTATAAGCGTTCTCATTTTTATGCATTGGCACGGTTTTGGCACGGTTTAAAACCGTGCCAGATTTTTCAGTTGATTAAAAAAATAATAATAGGAACCAAATCTGGAAAATCTGCAAATTCCAAATTCGGTAGGAAAAATATTTATTATTAGCAAAAACAAAATCAAGAAAATTCACAAATTATGAATATCGCAGGTTGTTGATAAACTAATGTGCATACAAACTTCAAAAAATTACAAGAGATAATACCAATATAAACAAACACATGACCATAAAAGTCGGCAATAACTTCAAAAAATTACAAGAGTTAATAGTTCTCATATCAAAAAAAAATTGGGCAGAGTTTCCTCTATTTTTTTAGCATTCCAAAACCTGCTAACATAAAATCTTCCCATATAAAGCCCGCACGGCCATAAAAGTCAACAATAAAACTACTATAGCCAGCACGACCATAAAAATAAACCATAAAACTACGGAAGCCTGCTCGGCCATAACACAAAAAATTGCATATACGACTACGCGGTCAGTTCCTACAAGTTACATTGGTCCCGTGCGAGGTGTTTTTTCAAGTCTAAGTGTGATTTTTGCAAATTATCATCATATTCTCAAACCGGGAGTCCCGGGACTACGCGGTCAGTTCCTACAAGTTACATTGGTCCCGTGCGAGGTGTTCGTGCCTCCTACGGGATCGTTTGGGGGCTGGTTCGGGTTTTCACCCCTTAACGGCCTGTTTTCAAGTCTAAGTGTGATTTTTGCAAATTATCGTCATACTCTCATACCGGGAGTCCCGGGACTACGCGGTCAGTTCTTACAAGTTACATTGGTCCCCTACGAGGTGTTCGTGCCTCCTACGGGGTCGTTTGGGGGTTGGTTCGGGTTTTCACCCCTTAACGGCCTATTTTCAACTCTACATGTGATTTTTGCAAATTCGTGTCATACTCTCAAACCGAGAGTCCCGGGACAACGCGATCAGTTGCTACAAGTTACATTGGTCCCGTGTGAGGTGTTCGTGCCTCCTACGGGGTCGTTTGGGGGTTGGTTCGGGTTTTCACCCCTTAACGGCCTGTTTTCATGTCTAAGTGTGATTTTTGCAAATTCGGGTCATACTCTCATACCGGGAGTCCCGGGTCTACGCGGTCAGTTGCTACAAGTTACATTGGTCCCGTGCGAGGTGTTCGTGCCTCCTACGGGGTCGTTTGGGGGCTGGTTTTGGTTTTCACCCCTTAACGGCCTGTTTTCAAGTCTAAGTGTGATTTTTGCAAATTATCGTCATATTCACAAACCGGAAGACCCGGGACTACGCGGTCAGTTCCTACAAGTTACATTGGTCCCGTGCGAGGTGTTCGTGCCTCTTACGGGGTCGTATGGGGGCTGGTTCGGGTTTTCACCCCTTAACAGTCTGTTTTCAAGTCTAAGTGTGATTTTTGCAAATTATCGTCATACTCTCAAACCGGGAGTCCCGGGACTATGCGGTCAGTTCCTACATGTTACATTGGTCCCGTGCGAGGTGTTCGTGCCTCCTACGGGGTCGTTTGGGGGCTGGTTCGGGTTTTCACCCCTTAACGGCCTGTTTTCAAGTCTAAGTGTGATTTTTGCAAATTATCGTCATACTCTCAAACCGGGAGTGCCGGGACTACGCGGTCAGTCCCTACGAGTTACATTGGTCCCGTGCGAGGTGTTCGTGCCTCTTACGGGATCGTTTGGGGGTTGGTTCGGGTTTTCACCCCTTAACGGCCTGTTTTCAAGTCTAAGTGTGATTTTTGCAAATTATCGTCATACTCTCATACCGGGAGTCCCGGGACTACGCGGTCAGTTCCTATAAGTTACATTGGTCCCCTACGAGGTGTTCGTGCCTCCTACGGGATCGTTTGGGGGCTGGTTCGGGTTTTCACCCCTTAACGGCCTGTTTTCATGTCTAAGTGTGATTTTTGCAAATTCGGGTCATACTCTCAAACCGAGAGTCCCGGGACTACGCGGTCAGTTCCTACAAGTTACATTGGTCCCGTGCGAGGTGTTCGTGTCCCCTACGGGGTCGTTTGGGGGCTGGTTCGGGTTTTCACCCCTTAACGGCCTGTTTTCAATTCTAAGTGTGATTTTTGAAAATTATCGTCATACTCTCAAACCGGGACTACGCGGTCAGTTTCTACGAGTTACATTGGTCCCGTGCGAGGTGTTCGTGCCTCTTACGGGGTCGTTTGGGGGTTGGTTCGGGTTTTCACCCCTTAACGGCCTGTTTTCAAGTCTAAGTGTTATTTTTGCAAATTATCGTCATACTCTCATACCGGGAGTCCCGAGACTACGCGGTCAGTTCCTACAAGTTACATTGGTCCCCTACGAGGTGTTCGTGCCTCCTACGGGGTCGTTTGGGGGCTGGTTCGGGTTTTCACCCCTTAACGGCCTGTTTTCAACTCTGTGTGATTTTTGCAAATTCGGGTCATACTCTCAAACCGAGAGACCCGGGACTACGCGGTCAGTTCCTACAAGTTACATTGGTCCCGTGCGAGGTTTTCGTGCCCCCTACGGGGTCGTTTGGGGGATGGTTCGGGTTTTCACCCCTTAACGGCCTGTTTTCAAGTCTAAGTGTGATTTTTGCAAATTATCGTCATACTCTCAAACCGGGAGTTCCGGGACTACGCGGTCAGTTCCTACGAGTTACATTGGTCCCGTGCGAGGTGTTCGTGCCCCCTACGGGGTCGTTTGGGGGCTGGTTCGGGTTTCCACCCCTTAACGGCCTGTTTTAAGTCTAAGTGTGATTTTTGCAAATTATCGTCATACTCTCAAACCGGGACTACGCGGTCAGTTCCTACGAGTTACATTGGTCCCGTGCGAGGTGTTCGTGCCTCCTACGGGGTGGTTTGGGGTCTGGTTCGGGTTTTCACCCCTTAACGACCTGTTTTCAACTCTAAGTGTGATTTTTGCAAATTATCGTCATACTCTTAAACCGAAAGACCCGTGACTACGCGATCAGTTCCTACGAGTTACATTGGTCCCGTGCGAGGTGTTCGTGCCTCTTACGGGGTCATTTGAGGGCTGGTTCGGGTTTTCACCCCTTAACGGCCTGTTTTCAAGTCTAAGTGTGATTTTTGCGAATTATCGTCATACTCTCAAACCGGAAGACCCGGGACTACGCGGTCAGTTCCTACGAGTTACATTGGTCCCGTGCGAGGTGTTCGTGCCTCCTACGGGGTCGTTTGGGGGCAGGTTCGGGTTTCCACCCCTTAACGGTCTGTTTTCAAGTCTAAGTGTGATTTTTGCAAATTATCGTCATATTTTCAAACCGGAAGTCCCGGGACTACGCGGTCAGTTCCTACGAGTTACATTTGTCCCGTGCGAGGTGTTCGTGCCTCCTACGGGATCGTTTGGGGGTGGTTCGGGTTTTCACCCCTTAACGGCCTGTTTTCAAGTCTAAGTGTGATTTTTGCAAATTATCGTCATACTCTCAAACCGGGAGTCCCGGGACTACGCGGTCAGTTCCTACGAGTTACATTGGTCCCGTGCAAGGTGTTCGTGCCCCCTACGGGGTCGTTTGGGGGCTGGTTCGGGTTTCCACCCCTTAACGGCCTGTTTTCAAGTCTAAGTGTGATTTTTGCAAATTATCGTCATACTCTCAAACCGGGAGTCCCGGGACTATGCGGTCAGTTCCTACGAGTTACATTGGTCCCGTGCGAGGTGTTCGTGCCTCCTACGGGATGGTTTGGGGTCTGGTTCGGGTTTTCACCCCTTAACGGCCTGTTTTCAACTCTAAGTGTGATTTTTGCAAATTATCGTCAT
Source organism: Sambucus nigra (assembly GCA_949130495.1). NCBI lineage: Eukaryota > Viridiplantae > Streptophyta > Magnoliopsida > Dipsacales > Adoxaceae > Sambucus > Sambucus nigra. The sequence goes on along the minus strand of OX422218.1, from coordinate 382,686,469 downwards.
ACTCTTAAACCGAAAGACCCGTGACTACGCGGTCAGTTCCTACGAGTTACATTGGTCCCGTGCGAGGTGTTCGTGCCTCTTACGGGGTCATTTGAGGGCTGGTTCGGGTTTTCACCCCATAACGGCCTGTTTTCAAGTGTAAGTGTGATTTTTGCGAAATATCGTCATACTCTCAAACCGGAAGACCCGGGACTACGCGGTCAGTTCCTACGAGTTACATTGGTCCCGTGCGAGGTGTTCGTGCCTCCTACGGGGTCGTTTGGGAGCTGGTTCGGGTTTTCACCCCTTAACGGCCTATTTTCAACTCTAAGTGTGATTTTTGCAAATTCGGGTCATACTCTCAAACCGAGAGTCCCGGGACTACACGGTCAGTTTCTACAAGTTACATTGGTCCCGTGTGAGATGTTCGTGCCTCCTACGGGGTCGTTTGGGGGCTGGTTCAGGTTTTCACCCCTTAACAGCCTGTTTTCATGTCTAAGTGTGATTTTTGCAAATTCGGGTCATACTCTCATACCAGGAGTCCCGGGACTACGCGATCAGTTGCTACAAGTTACATTGGTCCCGTGCGAGGTGTTCGTGCCTCCTACGGGGTCGTTTGGGGGCTGGTTTTGGTTTTCACCCCTTAATGGCCTGTTTTCAAGTCTAAGTGTGATTTTTGCAAATTATCGTCATACTCTCAAACCGGAAGACCCGGGACTACGCGGTCAGTTCCTACGAGTTACATTGGTCCCGTGCGAGGTGTTTGTGCCTCCTACGGGGTTGTTTGGGGGCTGGTTCGGGTTTTCACCCCTTAACGGCCTGTTTTCAAGTCTAAGTGTGATTTTTGCAAATTCGGGTTATACTCTCAAACCGGGAGTCCCGGGACTACGCGGTCAGTTCCTTCGAGTTACATTGGTCCCGTGCGAGGTGTTCGTGCCTCTTACGGGGTCGTTTGGGTGCTGGTTCGGGTTTTCACCCCTTAACGGCCTGTTTTCAAGTCTAAGTGTGATTTTTGCAAATTATCGTCATACTCTCATACCGGGAGTCTCAGGACTACGCGGTCAGTTCATACGAGTTACATTGGTCCCCTACGAGGTGTTCGTGCCTCCTACGGGGTCGTTTGGGGGCTGTTTCGGGTTTTCACCCCTTAACGGCCTGTTTTCAACTCTAAGTGTGATTTTTGCAAATTCGGGTTATACTCTCAAACCGAGAATCCCGGGACTACACGGTCAGTTGCTACAAGTTACATTGGTCCCGTGTGAGGTGTCCGTGCCTCCTACGGGATCGTTTGGGGACTGGTTCAGGTTTTCACCCCTTAACGGCCTGTTTTCATGTCTAAGTGTGATTTTTGCAAATTCGGGTCATACTCTCATACCAGGAGTCCCGGGACTACGCGATCAGTTGCTACAAGTTACATTGGTCCCGTGCGAGGTGTTCGTGCCTCCTACGGGGTCGTTTGGGGGCTGGTTTTGGTTTTCACCCCTTAACGGCCTGTTTTCAAGTCTAAGTGTGATTTTTGCAAATTATCGTCATACTCTCAAACCGGAAGATCCGGGACTACGCGGTCAGTTCCTACGAGTTACATTGGTCCCGTGCGAGGTGTTCGTGCCTCCTACGGGGTTGTTTGGGGGCTGGTTCGGGTTTTCACCCCTTAACGGCCTGTTTTCAAGTCTAAGTGTGATTTTTGCAAATTCGGGTTATACTCTCAAACCGGGAGTGCCGGGACTACGCGGTCAGTTCCTACGAGTTACATTGGTCCCGTGCGAGGTGTTCGTGCCCCCTACGGGGTCGTTTGGGTGGTGGTTTGGGTTTTCACCCCTTAACGGCTTGTTTTTAAGTTTAAGTTTTGATTTTCGCAAATTATCGTCATACTCACAAACCGAGAGACCCGGGACTACGCGGTCAGTTCCTACAAGTTACATTGGTCCCGTGCGAGGTGTTCGTGACTACGCGTGTCTCATTCTGGTATGTTTATTAGTTGTTTTACGATTTCATTCACCAATGTTCAAATTTTAAATGTTGTATGCTAGCCTTAATCAATTTAGAACACTTACTTATTTCATAAAATTTCGACAGAGTTTCCTTTGTTTATTCATGAAATCCAACTTATTTTAATATTAACATAAGCCCAACAACAACAACAAGCACAAAAGCCGCAGCTAAACCACCAATAAATCCCTTCCACCGATTTAACATCTAAAAATAGTATATAAATCCATATAGCCCCTTCCTCCATGTCAACCACTTATTAAGGCCTTAACACACACATCTTACACAACACACACACGCGCACACAATTAAATGAAGAATTTACTTTGGTAAAGGTGCACTACATTATAAAATCTTCTATCATCAATATAAAATACTTACCAAATTTATTCGCAACTTGAGATCCTCCGAATAAGCTCCCTCATTCTTGATCCTTGTGTATTTGTGCAAACAACTTGAGATCTTCCCTTTTCCAATCACTTCTTCGAGTTCCGCTTTGGCTTTCACCAGTGTGCTGATGCTGTATCAGTCCCGACACAAAGAGGTCCTGCAATACCAAAATTATATTTTAAAAAGATATATTAACCATTATGTAGGGAAAGTAGTCATTTTACAACATGTGACTTAATTTTCTGACTTGTGAAATGTTCTTAGTTTTTTGTTTTATTTACCAGTTTTTCAATTTTGGCATACATGAAGAATTAGTGAAAATGAGTAAGTAATTGAGAAAGGCCACAAACCAAGCACATGTGTTCGATGTGGGTCCTATCGATTTGTCGATTTATTCCGAGTCCTATTGTGAAATATTGAGTATTGTCCTCACCCTGGGTCCTATTCATTATACTAAATAATTGCGAGTGTACAAAATAAACAAGACGGTCATAAAGTCTATAAGCATGAACTATAATGTTACCATAGAAGTAGGATCTTACTTAAATTGGTATAGCATCTAAATAAAGTAACTATGATTTAAACATGCTTAAAACATCAAAAACACAATATTAATTCAAGATTTAATGATAAAACCCAATTCTGTATCAAGAACCCTAAAAATTCAATCATAATCAATTTGATCCCATTCTCTAAATATTTACGCATATATTCAAGGGGTTTATGAACGATTCATAGTAGAAGCCAATTCATATACATAATCTATCAATTTCAACTCATATTGAAATACAAATAAACCAAACCAAAGATGAGGTAAGTTTGGTAATGGCCAGGCTATAGGGGACAATATAAACTTGATATAACAACAGAGATGAGGTAAGTTTGGTAATGGCCAGGCTAGTGTTAAAACCAAGCACTAAAAGCTTAGGATTCACTCCATTAAAGATGAAGAGGGTAATACTTGGGAGAATAATCAAGACATTATTAATCATATTGTGGGATTATTTAAGAAACAACTTACAGAAGACCAAACTAGCATCTTTAGTAGTGTAACTACAAACCTTATTCCTTCTCTCATTTCCACTCCAGAGCTAAGAATCTGAAAAATGTATGGGCACATTATGATATACAATTGCAGTTACGATGATTTCAAGCCATGAGATGAAAAATAGATTAAAAAACTAACACAAACTTGAACTTTTAAAAAATGTACTAAATTGAAAACATAACGTTCTGAATAACATCCTTAAACTTACCGAGCGTTCAACAAAAGGTACTGAGCCTAAAACATGACCATGGCAACAAGGCATTTTAAAATCCCTCGCAAGTTATGGGACCTCAAATCCTCTACTACTCAGTGGACCCAAATTGGTGTCTCTTCTAACGAATTACTGAATTTATCAACTCGTTCAATACAATCTAATCCTGATACTTTAATGAATTTATTCCATGGCCACTCCACTACCAAAATCAATACTATTTCAATAAAGATAAAAAATAGTTGGAAAATACTCCCACATAAAAAACAGTTGAAATAAATAAAAATCATAATACATGGTCAATAAAGATATAATGGGGAAAGGATCGTCTTGTAGGTTATGTAAAATGTAAAACACCAAATACATTCAATAACCATAAAAGTGCTCTCTGAGCAACAAAGACCATGGATTAATCTAATTGTGAGGGTGGTTGTTGCACCTGACTAACTGACATTTTATCAAACATGTGAAGGCCACTCACTATTTGACATTTTTTCGTCTAAGACAGAAACAAAATCCCAAATATGAGCTTAAAAATATAGCCAAGCATTAATCAAACATACGAAGTCTTAGAAACTAAAAAAAATGTAGACCAAACTTTGAAAATAATAACCAAAATAACAATTTAACTCATAATGTATTTTATACCTTCATTTCAAGCTTCAAGCTCGAATACCTATAATCTGCAAAACAATATACACAGATAATGAATCATAAAGTTTTCAAATATGAAAACTCATTAAACCTTAAGTTCACAATGAATCACATACCTAAAATCTTCATATTCCAATACCCATGAATCAAACTGCAATAACATTCCTTTGTAAAACTCCTAAATACAACAACACTCATCAGCATCATCACCTACAACAACTGATTCATGCTCCCACCACCATCCCTGATGCTAGACCACCTTCTCACCACCTCCTGCTCTTCACAGGTACCTCATCATACCCAATCCCCAAATTTCTAGCTGCCTCGGTTTAATTTATTTGCCAAAACCTTCACCAAAATCAATTCCATCCTTGCAAGACCCAAACCCTAGGCCCCCAACCACCCACAAACATTGCAAGAGAGTTGGGAAGAAACTCGGGTCCCAATAATATTGGGAAAGACATAGAAAGAGAGAGAAGTTGTGCCCTGCGACATCGTCTAGTGATACCCCCACCCCTTGCGGCACCGACAATCCGGGCTACCGGCGTTTGGTTCCCTTAAAGCAACTGAAACCCTAGGGGTCTTTTGTGGTCAGCAAGCAACCATTGGGTCAGGGGTGAAGAAGAGAGATGTCGAGGATGAAGGAAAGAGAGAATCGGGCTTGACAGGGTGAGTAGGCGGGAGAGTGCGCGGGGGAGGAAACAAGATGGCTCCAAATGAAAAGTTAATTGATTTTATTTTTTTATTTTTTTATTTAATCTTTTCAAATTTGATACTGTTTTGGCACGGTTTAAATTCGTGCCAGATTTTGGCGCGGTTTTAAACCGTGCCAGATTACTAATAAACCGTGCCAAAATCTGGCACGGATTTAAACCGTGCCAGATTCTCCTTGTCCAACCGTGCCAGATTAGCATTTTTGGTGTAGTGTGTTTGTGGAATTAATAGGTCAATCTTTCCAGCTGCTCGTGGAGATTTTTGATAAAGAGTTCTTTATTCTCCAATACAGACTTCTGCGCAGAGAGCTGATCTTCCAAGTCCCTGATCTTCTTTGACATTTCAGCCAACGCCTAGTTCTTCGCCATCAACTGGAAGGCCTGGTTTTCTAAGGCAGATTGAGTTCGTTGTTCCTCGACAGGAATCCGAGCAGCTCTTGCTCGTCCCCGAGGAGCTCTTGCTCGTCCACGTGCAGAAGAAGAAGAAGGGCCAGACCTTTTCAAGGTTTCCAACTCATCCCTCAAGTTGGCGTTCTCGACCTCCAAGAACGAGAATCCCTCATCAGTCACTGGTATCAAGGCTTTTGAAGTGGAAGATGCAGACTTCAACTGTGAAAACTCTCTTTGTAGGTTGTTATTCTCCTGCTCTAATAATTCAGCTATTTGTCTGCACTCCTCGACTTTACCCCTCAGAGTTCTCTCCCTCACATCGTAGCCAGCAAAAAGTTTGTCGTATCCCTTGTCGGCAAGGATCTGCTGGTACTTCTTCTCGTACCCCTCGTGCAAGAGGGCAGTGGATTCTTTGTATTGTTGCTGAAGGTCTTCAAGAATGCCTTGGAGATCCTCGATCATATCATAATAAGCCACATTGTTGTCCACTGCACGATCAAGCAGGGTCTTCAAGTATTGGTAGGCCTCAACCGCCTGTTCCGAAGCATCTTGGCTGAGGATGTCGATAATTTGTGTTGCACTCAGATCTGTGTGACCAGCCTTAAAATAATCATTGCATTGCCTCAATAGCTTGGTATCATGAGCAGATAGTAATTCCATCCTGGCCAAAAACTAGCAGAGGAAGAAAAAGCAGTAATCAATAATCAAAACAGAACATGAAGAAGAGACAACAGTATGAATAAACACAAGTTCAAATTTTATTATATCATAAAGGTCAGAAGTACAAGGTTCAGAGTTACATGGTTCATGATTACATTTGTCAAAGAAAGATAAAATAGATAGAAGTCCGAACAACTCTACACCTTTTCCTTATCTCCCAAAACCTTCTCGGGAGGCTGGGACGAGGAAGTAGGTTGCTCAGAAGGAACAAATAATAGTTGGGGAAGTGCTGGAGGTTGCTCGGAGGAAGTAGCAAGCTGCTGAAGTTCCTCGGTAGCAGGCTGGACGGCTGGGGGATGATCTCCCATCACCATAGAAGACTCTTCGGAGGCAGCTTCATCCTCTTCTTCATCTTCAGGAGTTGGAGGGGGGCCAGGGATGTGTCGCTGGAAGAGCTCAGAAGTTTCATCAATCTTCATCTCCTGAAGAGCTGCGACCCACCCATCTCTAAAATATTTTAGGCTGCCATATTCGACTTGCGACATCATGGCAGCCAAGCCTTTGTTCCACCCCTTGTCCCAGCCAGCGCTGAAAGACTTCTTCATAGCCAATTTTCTTTTTAACTTCTCAGAGGAAAGCTTCTCGAATAGAAGGTTTTCAGCAGTCTTCAATTTATTTACAACCTCCTCCTTCTGCCGACTTACTTCCCGAAGATGGGTTAATTCTTCCTCAGCAACCTTGAGCTTATTTTCAAGCTCTCCAGCATTTTTGAGCTTCTTGTCGAGCTCTTTATTTTTCCCTTCCAATTCCTTTATTCTCTTCTCCAACTCTTTGGAAACTTCAACAGCTTGAGCCTTCTCCTTCTCGGTGGAGGTAAGTTTCTTTTCCCAAAAAGCCTTGTCAGCATCGTACTTCAGACGAGAATCTTCCAAAGACTGCCTCAGGCCCACCAGAGCTTACTCCACACCAGATGAGGAGCTCGAAGCTTTAATAGCTTCGTCTTTCTTCAAAATTGTATTGAAGTAACTCACCAACTGTGAAAAGAAAACGAAAGCAAGTCAGAGACAGATATAACAAAGGAAAGATGAAAAGTTCAAAGCAACAAAACTTACAGAAGCAATATGGCGAGCAGCCAATGATGTAACCATGTCCCGAGAAAGGTTCTCTTCAACACCTTGAATCTCGAGAATGATCCAAGTCTTCACCGAGCTCATGGCAGAGCTCGAGGGAACAAAAGTTGGAACACCAGTTCCAGTAGCTGGGGGCTGAGTGATGGTGTCAGCCAAATTGACCGAGGAGCTCTTCTTCAGCTTCCTCAGGGGAGCAGGAATAGATTCAACCAAGGAAGAACTCTTGGTAGGTGATATTACAATCACTTCACCTGGAGCAGCAGCCTTTCTCGGGGCCACTGGAGGCTTCTCGACAACCTTCGCTGGAGCAGCTGGAGGAGCTGCATTAATTTTCTTTGTCCCTTCTGGGACATCGTGTTTACTTCTTTTTGCCTCTCCAACACCAGAGGCAGGTTTCTCGAAGAGAGTGGGAGGTCTTATCTTCTTCATACTTTCACTTAAAGGAACGTGTGACTCAGGCGAAGAACTGGTAGAGGCTGGTACTGGCTCTACGTCGCTTATTACCGGACGAACAGTAAAAGAAGTGGTGTAGCTCTTGTACTGCAGCAGATATGAAGCCGACCTAATGTGCTCGTCGGCAACAGACTGATGCAAACTCCAGATTAGTTTTAAGTGTCTTATGTTAATGTCTGCCTCTTTTGTACACTTTCTTTTACTATCAACTGCAAATAAATAAACATCAAAATATCAGTGGCACATTTTATCAAACATAGAGGAAGCATAATTTCAAAATAAATAAAATGAAATAAAAATAACCTATCCCATTACCATAGGGAGGGCATCTGGGACCCTGATAAACTTCATCTCCAGATAAAGGAGCATGTTGCTAATTTTTTATGACAACCCTGTGCTCAAAATAGTCCCTATTGGCATCCGGGAGATTTACCACTAAAGCCCTATTTAAAAATCTAGTTTTTAAATAGAAAGTATTATCGCATACAGTCCATCTATAGCAAAACATGATTTTCGAAATTCCTATGCGAGTTCCATGGATTTGATTTAATCTATGAACCCCATTAACTATTCTCCATGTATTGGGGGCTATTCTTGCAGGAACAACGTCAAAGTATTGAAAAAATTCCAGGCATAAAGGATTGGGCGGAAAAGAAAATCCACACTCAGAAATAAAGAGGCTGGGGAACCAATGTCCCTCAGCCAAACGAAAATAATCAGAAGGTTCAGAAAGTTCCTCCCGAACAACCCATGAAGGAATAGAAAAATCAGAACTAAACTTATCAAAAGATTCAACAGGGTAAACCATGATGAATAAAGGAAATGAAGAAGAAGGAAGAAGATCTTACAGAAAAAGAGTGGATCTGTTGACAACGAACGATGGAAGAGACGAATACACAGGAGAGAAAGAGACGATGGAAAACTCGAAGATACAAATTTGAAAAAGTAGAAGACGATGGGATTGTCTGTGATGCTTAAATACCTTGACTTGGGAAAAGAAAAAAGTAATGATTACAAAAAGAAACGATTACGCTACCGGCGACTAGAAGGACAAAAAGTACACGGAGATCGAGGCGATTACAAAAAATTCAAAAAAGCCTGATTCTACGAATTTGGAAGGAGAAATAAATACAAAAGACTCCTAAATTTCAGGATGACCATTTAAAACTGCCATATTCCGAGAAAGAATGTTCCACACTCCTCAAAGTTCGAACTATGAAACATTGGGGGCTTTTGTTGATACCAAATTTAGTCTCCTGACATGGCTCAATAAAGTGAAGACACGTGGCAATCTACGTGGCAACAACAAACACTCCCGAGGAACTCAGACACCCCGACTAATTAAATACCGGGTAGCTACTCCTTTATTAAATTAATTCAAAATGCCAAGTTGGTTCAGTTAATAGCATCACTGTCGAAAACATTTTATTTTTACTAACCACCTAGTATTTAAAAAGTAAGTGCCAAATTTTATTTAAAGTCTGATTAACATGCAACAAGTGTAATGAAGAAATAAATAACACCATTCACCATACTGAAGTAAAACGAATAACCATCACAATAGAGTAAATAAAGTCTGGAGGAAAAACTCCTCACTACAATCCCATACTGAAATAAATAACCGAAACTGAAATAATACATGCTAAAGTCTGAAAACTGAAATATAAAATATATCTCTAAATAGAAATGGGCAACATGCCCTACAACTGATAGATAGTGACTCTGGAATCCAAAAGATAGAAGCGTCTACATGCAAATCCCTGTAGCTTCCACAAACCGCTACAGCTCGTCACCTGAATGAGTATCCTATGCTTGGTGTCCCTGTGGCTGGGCACCTAAAATGGTTTTACAAGAAAAAGATTTGAAAAGCAAACGGGTCAGAGCCCGAATGTGGAGTTATATTTTAAAAAGCTGCAAGTGCTTTAAAAACATTTAAAATATTAAATGCAAAGTACATGTTAGGACGTACACTCACATGATAGTCTCACCTCTCTTCTAACTGTGCACTCCTAACGTAAGTACCCATCTATAACGACCCATACTACTAGCTAAGTGACAACACAACTAGCTAGACTGCCAAAGGTCCTACCCATATTACTCGGTTCCATTAACATATAACGCTCGTAATTAGATAGGGATTTAATGTAAACTCAGATGCTCAATATGCATTATATATATATTACTAACCCGTTATGTTATTCTCGAAACAATACTGTAGTTATATCCACTACATTAACATGAGGATTCCCATTAATTAAAAGTATATTATTCAAATCATAAATATACAATACCAGCACCCCGAGAACTAAGCTGCGGTGCACACATACTCTGCTATCCATCCCGGTACATCACGTACATAAGGATCACATATTCCGAATCTCTCAGGAATAGTTCAGATAACACAAATTACAAATAGTGGAGGCGAACACAATCACCATCACATGGGTCACGCACATACCTACGCTCCCATGATCAGCAAACTTATTAATATCACAATAAGTCCTTCTATGACCTATGTTCATCGAGGTACCAGTCTATATCCCCCCTGTAGGCACACAAGGATTAGAGGGTCCTAAGCGAACGCAACCTCCCGTGATAGCAAGTATGGTAGGTATGTCATACACACAATCCATATACTAATACTAAGTAAACACACATCTTAGTAATACCGTATTTTAATCGTAGTACATATTGCTTTCTCGTACTAACTTATAATTATCACAATTTATACTAATCTGATTTATAATCATACGCGCTATAGTTTCTCACGTCGTAGTAACCACTCACATCTCAACCCAAACCGTCCATGTAATACAACTCTCGTATATAGTTTACTCCTCATAATAATCCAAAAGTCCCAAATTTATCCTTACATCATCAAAGAATGTTAACTCTACCCTCGAACCAATTTTTGGGACTCCAAAAATCAAAACAGTCCAAAAAGGACCAAACTGTCAACTCGTTAGAAGTCTCGTTCGAACGAGACTGTTCGAACGAGATTCCTCTGCCAACTCGTTAGAAGTCTCGTTCGAACGAGGTCCCAGTTCGTTCGAACGAACTGTTCCTTCTAACGATATCTCGTTCGAACGAGATATCGAACGAAATCCCTTTTCGTTAGCAGTGACTGGTCAACTCGTTAGAAGCTCGTTCGAACGAGTTCGTTCGAACGACCTGGGGGCTGATTCTAACGAGCTACCAGCTTCGGCCCAGATTTTTCCCAATTCGTTTTTCACCATCTTTATCACTTCTAATCTCTTCCAAAGTTCATCCCAACAGTACTTAAGGGTCTCTACTTCACCCTAAACGTATTCAAATCATCTCCTAACATATTTTCAAGGATTTAATCTCTTTAACATCAATCAAAATATAAATCTCTACACTTTTTCCCAATTCTTTCAAGAACATGAACCCTAATTTTTGAATCAATAATTAACCCAATATATATCCATTTTAATCTCTTTAAATCACAAATATCATGAGAATAATTAACTACCTATCATTCTACATGCAGTTCTCCTTAAAATTTTCAAGTTCTATGTTCTAAACTACATGGGTTTTCATATTTTATCAAGAACAAACCATAAATCCGAATTTTCTAACATGGAGGGAACATTCTCTGAAATTAAATGGAATAAAGTCACTTGCCTTGGTTTGATTTCTGATTTTGGTGTAGGTTTGATGAAGTTTTCTGCAGAAATTCCTCTCTCCAAGCTCCTTCTCCAATGGTGGCTTAAGGTGGCTAGGGTTTGATTTGGGAAACTTAGAAAACCTAAATGACAACCTACGTAGCCTTCTAGGTTAATATGGGATGGTTAGTGGGCTTTGTGGGTTTAATCCATATCAGATTTACATCTCTAATTTTCGTCACTTTTAATTCCTAAAAATGTAAAATTACCAAAATACCCTTTAAGTTGCCGGTATGGCCTAAAAATACCCCGGGACCCAAACTATACCCCCGGCTAGTGTTTTCTGACTATCTCGACCCTTTCGGACGCGTTGGCGCACTCAAAACGACCATACGGACTATAGATTTTAAATTCACTTTTATTATCAAAATATTTCACCGTGACGCGGCGGTCCCACGCGTCTCAACAAAATTTCCAAATTGCCGTATATAAATCTCACAACAAATTTCATAATACCAAATACATATATAATCATATATGCACATAATCAAATACCAACTCGCATCTCATTAGTATTTATAACCCAGATTAATTTCCAATTAATACGCATTTAATTAATTAATCCCCAAAATAAATATAGTCAAAAGTACGGGGTATTACATACTTCCCCCCTAATAACTGAATTTCGTCCCGAAATTCGAAACTAGAAAGTACCTGCTAAAAATAGCTCTGGATAACGCTCGCGCATCTCATCCTCGCGCTCCCATGTGGACTCCTCGACATTGTGATGTCGCCACTGAACACGCACTAACGGGACTATCTTTGACCGTAGTTTCCTCTCGCTTCGGTCCAAAATAGCAATTGGCCCCTCCTCGTAGGAGCTATCCGGCTGGAGATCGATGTCCTCCACAGCAATGTGAGAATGAGCCAAATTATCTCTCAGGTATTTCCTCAGCGAGGAAATATGAAACACATCGTGAATCCAATGCAAATGTTCCGGTAACCCAAGTCTATACGCAACCGGTCCGATCCGCTCAATAATAGGAAATGGCCCCACATACCTCGGTGCCAACTTTCCCTTCTTCCCGAAATGCATAATCCCCTTCATCGGAGATACCCTGAGCAACACCTGGTCCCCCACTTGGAACTCCCTGAAAAACCTCTTCGCATCAGCATAACTCTTCTGCCTGTCTTGAGCTACCCGAATGCGACTCCGAATCAACTCAATCCTTGCCGAAGTATCCTGAATCACTTCCGGCCCAAGTAGTTTGTTGTCCCCCACTTCTAACCAACATGCTGGGGAACGACAAGTCCTACCGTACAATGCCTCAAACGGAGCCATGCCAATAGTAAACTGATAGGAGTTGTTGTAAGCAAACTCCACCAGCGGAAGGTACTGCTCCCATCCACCCCCGAAGTCAATAATGCACATGCGTAGCATGTCCTCCAGCATCTGATTGGTGCGCTCTGTCTGCCCATCAGTCTGCGGATGATAAGCCGTACTCAACCGCAATTCCGTGCCCATGGCCTCCTGGAAACTCTCCCAAAACCTCGAAACAAATATCTTGTCTCTGTCAGACACGATATTTAGGGGCACACCGTGAAGTCTCACAATCTCTGAAATGAAGAGCTGGGCATACTGTCCCGTAGTGTAGTCAGTCCTTACGGGTAAGAAGTGAGCGACCTTGGACAACCTGTCCACAATTACCCAAACGGAGTCGTGACCCCTCTGCGACGTCGGAAACCCCGTGATAAAGTCCATGGATATGCTCTCCCACATCCACACCGGGACCTCCAACGGCTGTAACAATCCTGCTGGTCTCTGATGATCCACTTTTACAAGCTGACAAGTGGCGCATTTCGAGAAAAACTCAGCGATATCTCTCTTCATACCGCTCCACCAATACTTCCGTCTCATGTCTTGGTACATTTTGTCCCCTCCGGGATGTACCGCGAACCGTGAGCCGTGCGACTCTGCCATCGCATCGTACCGCAATTCCTCCCCTTCCGGAACTACCAATCTCCCATTGAAGCGTAATCCCCCGTCTGAGCTAACGGTATAGGATTCGGCTCCCTCTGCTAGTAATCGAACTATCTGCTCCTGACAGAACGAGTCATTGGCCTGTGCCCGTACTACCTTCGTAACAATCTGCGGTATAACGGTCATCACAGACATGAAAGATCGGGCCACTGCATCCTGGTGTCCCAATTCCTTCCACTTTGCCTTCCACACCTCTGCCACCTCATCTGCTGGCCTACGGCTCAACGCGTCTGCTACCACGTTAGCCTTACCCAGGTGGTACTGGATGTCGAACTGGTAGTCGTTCACAAATTCAAGCCACCTACACTGCCGCATATTCAACTCCTTTTGTGTGAACAAATACTGTAGTGACTTGTGGTCCGTGAATAGCTGAAACTGCTCCCCCAAAAGATAGTGCCTCCAAATCCGTAAGGAAAATACCACTACTGCCAACTCCAAATCATGCGTGGGGTAATTCTTCTCATGAGGCTTAAGCTTACGGGAAGCATAAGCTATGGCCTGTCTCTCCTGCTGCAATACACCTCCCAGTCCTTGCAAAGACGCATCGGTGTAAACCAAATACTCAACTCCCGGTCTCGGCAATGCTAACACAGGTGCTGAGGTCAACTTGTCCTTCAATTCATCGAATGCCAACTGACAGGCATCACTCCAAATGAACGGCACACCTTTATGAGTAAGATGTGTCAAAGGACCTGCTATCTCCGAGAAACCCCGAATAAACCTCCTGTAGTATCCTGCTAAACCCAAGAAACTACGAATCTCAGTCGGTGTCGTGGGCTGTCCCCACTCCCTCACCGCTGACACCTTCCTCGGATCAACAGATATTCCCTGGTCGGAAATAATGTGACCCAAGAACTGGACTTCCTTCAGCCAAAACCCGCACTTCTCATATTTTGCATACAGCTCGTTCTGACGAAGTGTCTGCAAAACCTGCCTCAAATGCTCGGCGTGCTCCTCCTCTATCTGAGAGTAAACCAGAATATCATCAATGAAGACAATGACAAACTGGTCTAGTAAATCCCTGAACACTCTGTTCATCAAGTCCATAAACACTGCTGGAGCGTTGGTCAAGCCGAAAGGCATAACTCGAAACTCGTAAGAACCATATCTCGACAAGAATGCGGTCTTCGAGACATCCTCCTCCCTGATACGCAACTGATGGTATCCCGATCTTAAATCAATCTTCGAGAAGAAAGAAGCTCCTCTCAACTGGTCGAATAAGTCATCGATTCGAGGCAACGGATACTTATTCCGTATCGTGACCTTATTCAACTCTCGGTAGTCCACACACAATCTCAGTGAACCATCCCTCTTCTTCACAAACAAAACTGGAGCGCCCCAAGGTGAGGTACTCCTGCGAATAAAGCCCTGCACTAACAGATGCTCTATCTGATCCCGTAGCTCTCACATCTCAGCTGGAGCCATACGGTACGGTGCACGTGCTATAGGTCTCGTACCCGGTAGCAAATCTATAACGAAGTCTATCTCTCGACTGGGTGGTAAGCCTGGTATCTCCTGAAACACATTTGAATACTCCCTGACAATCGGGATCGAATCCAAAGGAATCACAACCTCCTTAGAGGTATCCTCCTCAATGTAATACAGATGATCGGTCGATCCTCCCTCTGGAGGAGGCATCGCCACTACAAACATCTCTTGCCCCGGAATGGCAAAAACAATGCTCCCGCTAAAGCAATCAATCATGGCCCTATATGCTACAAGCCAATCCATACCGATGATCACATCGTGAACATGCATGTCTAACACTAACATGTCTACAGGCAATACCAAACTACCAATCTCTACCCACACTCCCCGGCATATAAAAAAAATAAGTGACCCACTCCCCAATGGTGAGTCGACACACGTCACTGTGCTCTCTGCCGTAGCTAACAATCCTAAAGCTTTCGCGAAGTGTGTAGCTATAAAACAGTGTGTAGCACCCGTATCAAATAACACCCGACCCATAGTGCCATGGATAGGAAACGTACCCTCGATCGCGGGCGGTGCATGTGGAACTACAGCCTGGTGGATGTTGTAGACACGTCCATACTGTAGCTGACCCTGCTGAGCTGGGACTGCTGGAATGGGTGGCAATGCTGCCATCTGTGGCGGCGCGGGAAGAGCGGCGGTAAACATAGGTCTCTGTGGCTCCTGGCGAGCACCCTGCTGCTGCTGCTATGGGGCCCTGCCCCTATCAGGACAATCTTGCTTCTTATGGCCAGTCTTGCCACAAACGAAGCACTTCCCCGGGAAGTTCCCTCCCCTCTGCCCCTGCATTCCCCGGCCCTGGTGGCCGTTACCATTCCTCCTTTGGCCCTGCTGGCCCTGATGAAACTGCTACCCATTCTGCCCCTGCTGGCCCTGATGGCCGTTTGGACCCTGATGGCCCTGACGGAAACCTCCCTGTCCTGCCTGTAGTTCCCTGATCGGAACCTCTTATTATCCCCCTGCTGGGAGCCCTGCTCAATCTGTCTCTGCCCCTGACCCGATTGTGCCCCGCTGGCACCATGTCCTCCAGTCCTGCCCTGATGGCTAGACTCTCCCGATCGCTTGCCCTCGGCCATATGAAAACGGTGGTCCTGGCAGTGCAATAACGCAGCGTTAACCACATCAGAATAGGTGGCCAACGATAGGTTCCCTAGCAGATGCTGACGGATCCTCCAATTCAACCCATCGGTGAACTTCTCAATCTTCTTCTTCTCTGTTGGAATCTCGTCTGGAACGATATTCAACAGGTTAGTGAACTCGGCCTCATACTCGGCCACTGTCTTGCCCTCCTGCTTCAAACTCATCAGCTTCCTCCTCATCTCTGTATGAACTGCGGACGGAAAGTACTTGCGGTCAAACCGCACCCAGAACTCCTGAATCGTGAGAGTATCCCTCTCCTCCGCGGTGGTAATAGACTCCCACCACTGTAGTGCAGATCCCACTAGCTTGAAAGTATCTAGCACCTGTTTCTGAACATCAGTGCACTCATGCATCCTCAAATGCCTCTGTATGTCCTTCCTCCATTGGCTCGAGACTACCACATCTGAGCTACCTGCAAACTCTGGCGGATGCGCTTTCTGAAAAGCATCTCGTACACGCTCCCAAGCAGACGGGAATGCATTAACCTGTGCTGGCGCGGCAATCGGCGCCTGAGGCGGTGCCTGCTGAATCATGGCAATCGCGGCATTTACCGCTTGGGCTACTATAGCAGCAACCTCAGCGGCGTTCATCATGCCCTGAACTGGAGCGGGCTGGGGTTCGGGCATTGCATTCCTAGGAACTCGTCGTGCACGTCGTGGAGGCATCTGAAATAAGAACAAAGTTTATAAGTTCACGGTCATAAACTTAATATAGCTGAAGAACGAAGCATACACAAAAAGAGTACAACGGTCCTAAAATATAGGGCTCTATATCAAAGAAATGTAGCGGAAACATAATAGCCGTACAGATCCTAAAGGACACTAGAACCTGATGCTCTGATACCACCTGTGACACCTCGACTAATTAAATACCGGGTAGCTACTCCTTTATTAAATTAATTCAAAATGCCAAGTTGGTTCAGTTAATAACATCACTGTCGAAAACATTTTATTTTTACTAACCACCTAGTATTTAAAAAGTAAGTGCCAAATTTTATTTAAAGTCTGATTAACATGCAACAAGTGTAATGAAGAAATAAATAACACCATTCACCATACTGAAGTAAAACGAATAACCATCACAATAGAGTAAATAAAGTCTGGAGGAAAAACTCCTCACTACAATCCCATACTGAAATAAATAACCGAAACTGAAATAATACATGCTAAAGTCTGAAAACTGAAATATAAAAGATGTCTCTAAATAGAAATGGGCAACATGCCCTACAACTGATAGATAGTGACTCTGGAATCCAAAAGATAGAAGCGTCTACATGCAAATCCCTGTAGCTTCCACAAACCGCTACATCTCGTCACCTGAATGAGTATCCTATGCTTGGTGTCCCTGTGGCTGGGCACCTAAAATGGTTTTACAAGAAAAAGATTTGAAAAGAAAACGGGTCAGAGCCCGAATGTGGAGTTATATTTTAAAAAGCTGCAAGTGCTTTAAAAATATTTAAAATATTAAATGCAAAGTACATGTTAGGACGTACACTCACATGATAGTCTCACCTCTCTTCTAACTGTGCACTCCTAACGTAAGTACCCATCTATAACGACCCATACTACTAGCTAAGTGACAACACAACTAGCTAGACTGCCAAAGGTCCTACCCATATTACTCGGTTCCATTAACATATAACGCTCGTAATTAGATAGGGATTTAATGTAAACTCAGATGCTCCATATGCATTATATATATATTACTAACCCGTTATGTTATTCTCGAAACAATACTGTAGTTATATCCACTACATTAACATGAGGATTCCCATTAATTAAAAGTATATTATTCAAATCATAAATATACAATACAAGCACCCCGAGAACTAAGATGCGGTGCACACATACTCTGCTATCCATCCCGGTACATCACGTACATAAGGATCACATATTCCGAATCTCTCAGGAATAGTTCAGATAACACAAATCACAAATAGTGGAGGCGAACACAATCACCATCACATGGGTCACGCACATACCTACGCTCCCATGATCAGCAAACTTATTAATATCACAATAAGTTTTTCTATGACCTATGTTCATCGAGGTACCAGTCTATATCCCCCCCCCCCCCGTAGGCACACAAGGATTAGAGGGTCCTAAGCGAACGCAACCTCCCGTGATAGCAAGTATGGTAGGTATGTCATACACACAATCCATATACTAATACTAAGTAAACACACATCTTAGTAATACCGTATTTTAATCGTAGTACATATTGCTTTCTCGTACTAACTTATAATTATCACAATTTATACTAATCTGATTTATAATCATACGTGCTATAGTTTCTCACGTCGTAGTAACCACTCACGTCTCAACCCAAACCGTCCATGTAATACAACTCTCGTATATAGTTTACTCCTCATAATAATCCAAAAGTCCCAAATTTATCCTTACATCATCAAAGAATGTTAACTCTACCCTTGAACCAGTTTCCGGAACTCCAAAAATCAAAACAGTCCAAAAAGGACCAAACTGTCAACTCGTTAGAAGTCTCATTCGAACGAGACTGTTCGAACGAGATTCCTCTGCCAACTCGTTAGAAGTCTCGTTCGAACGAGACTGTTCGAACGAGGTCCCAGTTCGTTCGAACGAACTGTTCCTTCTAACGATATCTCGTTCGAACGAGATATCGAACGAAATCCCTTTTCGTTAGCAGCGACTGGTCAACATGTTAGAAGCTCGTTCGAACGAGTTCGTTCGAACGACCTGGGGGCTGCTTCTAACGAGCTACCAGCTTCGGCCCAGATTTTTCCCAATTCGTTTTTCACCATCTTTATCACTTCTAATCTCTTCCAAAGTTCATCCCAACAGTACTTAAGGGTCTCTACTTCATCCTAAACGTATTCAAATCATCTCCTAACATATTTTCAAGGATTTAATCTCTTTAACATCAATCAAAATATAAATCTCTACACTTTTTCCCAATTCTTTCAAGAACATGAACCCTAATTTTTGAATCAATAATTAACCCAATATATATCCGTTTTAATCTCTTTAAATCACAAATATCATGCTAATAATTAACTACCTATCATTCTACATGCAGTTCTCCTTAAAATTTTCAAGTTCTATGTTCTAAACTACATGGGTTTTCATATTTTATCAAGAACAAACCATAAATCCGAATTTTCTAACATGGAGGGAACATTCTCTGAAATTAAATGGAATAAAGTCACTTGCCTTGGTTTGATTTCTGATTTTGGTGTAGGTTTGATGAAGTTTTCTGCAGTAATTCCTCTCTCCAAGCTCCTTCTCCAATGGTGGCTTAAGGTGGCTAGGGTTTGATTTGGGAAACTTAGAAAACCTAAATGACAACCTACGTAGCCTTCTAGGTTAATATGGGATGGTTAGTGGGCTTTGTGGGTTTAATCCATATCAGATTTACATCTCTAATTTTCGTCACTTTTAATTCCTAAAAATGTAAAATTACCAAAATACCCTTTAAGTTGCCGGTATGGCCTAAAAATACCCCGGGACCCAAACTATACCCCCGGCTAGTGTTTTCTGACTATCTCGACCCTTCCGGACGCGTTGGCGCACTCAAAACGACCATACGGATTATAGATTTTAAATTCACTTTTATTATCAAAATATTTCACCGTGACGCGGCGGTCCCACGCGTCTCAACAAAATTTCCAAATTGCCGTATATAAATCTCACGACAAATTTCATAATACCAAATACATATATAATCATATATGCACATAATCAAATACCAACTCGCATCTCATTAGTATTTATAACCCGGATTAATTTCCAATTAATACGCATTTAATTAATTAATCCCCAAAATAAATATAGTCAAAAGTACGGGGTATTACAACGCTCCGAGGAACCATACTACAACGAGGAACACTGCTTCCCCGAGGAACTCATATGCTCCGAGGAACAAGAACTCTCCGAGGAACTCTTGAACATCGAGAAGCTTAGGCGGTTCGAGCAACTCAAGCGGTCCGAGCTACACCTCGAACAAAGCATTAATAGCAGGATAACCAATAGTTTGACTGTTCATTAAATAATTATCATTCAGGCGCACACGCTTAAGGGGCATTGAATGTATTACCCTTTCATATGTACATCATTTAATGTATTACCCTTTCACATTACATCCTCTGGGCTATAAATACATTGTACAAACCTCATTGTAAGGGGACCGAAATTTCTTGACATAACTTGTAATCGAGAATTCCCAAAGCAATAACATAACAGTGGACGTAAGCCATTCTTATAAGGCTGAACCACTTTAAAAACTCTTTGTCTCATTTATTTTATCTGTGATTGAATAATTAGATATGATCTAATTTTTTACATCAACAGTTGGCAAGGATAAATGTATTTCTATCTCACTACCTGCCAACTGGGTAGGTTTGCATATGAAGATTGTCCCTCTATTCAAGAGGGAGATGACTGTGAAAAGGTTGTTGCTGTCGATGCTTGGAAGCACTCGGACTACCTATGCCAGAATTATATTCTGACCTACTTGGACAAGACATTGTATCATGTCTACTTCACGATAAATACATCCAAGGAATTGTGGAATTCTTTGGAAAAGAAGTACAAAACTGAAGATGATGGGATGAAGAAATTTATCATCGGGCATTTTCTGGACTTCAAAATGGTT
Source organism: Sambucus nigra (assembly GCA_949130495.1). Classification (NCBI taxonomy): domain Eukaryota; kingdom Viridiplantae; phylum Streptophyta; class Magnoliopsida; order Dipsacales; family Adoxaceae; genus Sambucus; species Sambucus nigra. The sequence goes on along the minus strand of OX422218.1, from coordinate 382,665,925 downwards.
GATTCTAAATCAGTGATCTCGCAAGTGCAAGAACTCCAAGTGATCCTCCACGACATTCACGCTGAAGGAATGTCACTTAGTGAAACTTTCCAAGTTACTGCAATTGTTGAAAAGTTGCCACCATCCTGGACTTTATTTAAAAATTATCTCAAGAACAAGCGAAAGGAGATGAATGTGGAGGAGTTGGTTGTCAGGCTGAGAATCGAAGAAGATAACCGTGAGTCTCAAAAGAAAAGTGGAAAGAATCCAATGGAAATAAAGGTATATATTGTTGAAGGTCCTAAGAAGAACAAACGAAAGTATGATGGGGAAGGCAATTCCAAACAGAATAAGAAGAAGTTCAAAGGAAAATGCTATAACTGTGGTAAACCTGGACACCGCTCAAGCGAGTGTCGTAAGCCAAAGAAGAAAAATCAAAATAATCCTCAAGCAAATGTAACTGAGGGTGAAAATATCGCCAATGACTTGGCGGATATGAATCTTTCTGTCGTGGTCTCTGAATGTAACTTGGTTGGAAATACCAAGGAATGGTGGGTGGACACTAGATCCGCACAACACATTTGTGCAAAGAAATGAATATTCTCCACCTATAAACCTTTGGAAAATGAGGAGAACCTCTTTATGGGAAATTCTTCCACTTCTAAGGTGGTGAGACAAGGAAAGATTGCTCTAAAAATGACTTCTGGAAAGGAACTTACTCTCAACAATGTTCTTCACGTGCCTGATATCTGAAAGAATCTGATTTCCGAATCTCTCCGGACTAAAAATAGTTTCAAGCTTGTGTTTGTGTCTGATCTCTTTGTGTTGTCAAAGAATGACATGTATGTAGGAAAGGGCTACCTAAATGAAGGGCTCTTTAAAATCAATGTTTTTACTGTAACCCCAAAAAATATGTTTCAATGAATGAAATTGCTAGTTCTTCTTACTTGATTGAGTCATCTAATATTTGGAATGCTAGATTAGGACATGTTAATTTTGATACATTGCGTAGATTGATTAACTTGGAATTTTTTCCAAAATTTAATATTGATAAAAATCATAAATGTGAAATTTGTGTGGAATCTAAATTAGCTAGATTACCTTTCCATTCTATTGAAAGGATAACTGAACCTTTAGATTTAATTCACACTGATATTTGTGATTTAAAATTTGTTCAAACTAGAGGTGGAAAAAAGTATTTTATTACATTTATTGACTATTGCACAAAATATTGCTATGTATATTTGTTACATAGTAAAGATGAGGCTATTAATGCATTTAAACAATATAAAAATGAAGTTGAGAATCAATTAAGCAAAATGATAAAGGCTATTAGGAGTGATAGAGGAGGTGAATATGAATATCCATTTGAGGAATTTTGTTCTGAAAATGGGATTATTCATCTAACAACCGCTCCTTATTCTCCTCAATCGAATGGTGTTACTGAATGCAAAAATCGTACATTGAAAGAGATGATGAACTCAATGTTATTAAGTTCAGGAGCTCCACAAAACTTGTAGGGGGAAGCCTTACTTTCTGCTAATTACATTCTCAATAAAGTACCTCACAAGAAGACTGACAAGACACCTTATGAAATATGGAAAGGTCGAAGACCTTCCTATAAATATTTACGAGTGTGGGGGTACTTAGCCAAAGTGATGGTTCCTAAACCTAAAAAGGTAAGAATAGGGCCAAAAATCATGGATTGTGTATTCATCGGTTATGATACTAATAACAGTGCATATCGATTTCTAGTTTGTAAATATGAGATTTTGGATATTCATGTAAATACGATTATTGAATCGAGGGACGCTTCATTTTTTGAAAATAAATTCCTGTATAACATGACCCGAGAATCTGATCCTTCTAAAAGGACAAATCAAGCTACTACAAGTGGTACTCATCAACATATTGAACTAATAGAGGATGAACCAAGACGTAGTGAAAGAGAAAAAACATCGAATTCTTTTGGTTCGGATTTTCTAACATATTTGCTAGAAAATGAACCTCAATCGTATAAAGAAGCCACATCTTACAAAATCATACATGGGAACTAGTGGATCTTCCACCAGGTTCAAAACCGTTAGGTTATAAATGGATCTTTAAAAAGAAGTTGAGGGCCGATGGATCAATTGATAAATAAAAGCTAGACTTGTAGCTAAAGGCTATAGGCAAAAGGAAGGGTTAGATTACTTCGACACATATTCACCGGTAACAAGAATAACGTCCATTCGAATGTTAATAGCAATAGTTGATATTAATGGACTTGAAATACATCAAATGGATGTAAAAACCGCATTCTTAAATGGTGAACTAGACGAGGAAATTCATATGGAGCAACCTGAAGGGTTCAAAGCTCCCGGACAAGAAGGAAAATTATGTAAGCTTGTTAAATCACTATATGGATTAAAACAAGCACCTAAACAATGGCATGAAAAAATTGATAATGCAATGTTATCAAATGGTTTCAAAATTAATGAATGCGATAAATGTGTTCACTTTAAATACATTCAAAATGGATATGTCATTGTATGCCTCTATGTTGATAATATGTTTATCATCGGTAGTAACTTGGAAATTGTCAAAACTACAAAACAAATGTTGAGTAGTAGATTTGACATGAAAGATTTGGGAATCGCCGATGTTATATTAGGAATTAAAATTTCTAGAACATCGAATGGACTTATATTATCTCAATCTCATTACATAGATAAAGTACTTGAAATATTCAAGAAGTATGATATTAGTCCTACCAA